>CAWUFW010005557.1:0-1312018 GCA_963921515.1 Calotriton arnoldi | reverse complement strand
ACATCTATTTCCCTAGACTGCGACGACTCACTGATGTGAAGAGTGACTTCTATGCCCTGGGGAGGATGCCGCATGTCATTGGCTCCATTGATGGGACACATGTGGCTTTGGTACCACCACAGGCCCAGGAGCAGGCCTACAGGAACCGCAAGCACTACCACTCGGTCAATGCACTGGTGGTGTGTCTTGCAGATATGACCATCACACACGTGTGTGCCCGTTTCCCTGGTTCAGCACACAATGCCTTTGTGATGAGGAGTAGTCGCATCCCCAGGATGATGGCACAGATGCAGAACCAGCGTGCCTGGCTTGTCGGTGTGTACTGACTTTGTGCCATTGTGTGTGATCTGATCTGTAGTATTCCGCCCCACTTTTCCAAGTCAGCTAATGTGCACTTGTCTGTCCGTAGGTGACTCGGGATACCCCAACATGCCGTGGTTGCTGACACCCCTCAGGAACCCTGTGACACCAGCCCAGATGCGCTACAATGAGGCACATGGTCGGACCAGGAGAGTGATTGAGCGGACATTTGGTCTCCTGAAGAGCCGCTTCCGCTGCCTGGACAAGACCGGAGGGTCCCTCCCATATGCCCCTGCGAAAGTGTGCAAGATTATCATCGTCTGCTGCATGCTCCACAACCTGGCAGTGCGGAAGGAGTTGCCTCTCATCCAGGATGACAATGACCAACATCCACCACCTGTGGAGGATCCTGGCCTGGACCACGATGCCAGTGATGATGATGATGATGATGAGGTGATGTCCGCACACAGCTCATCACCAACTTCTTTAGCTGAATGTGAGTATCCTGAGGTGTCATGTCAATGATGTGAGTTGGCATGATATGTGTAGGTGGTGCTCTGGTGCTGTTGGAGTGTGTCCATGGGCTACTTGACTGGATGTGTGTTGCGATGTGTGCTTACAGGTGGGCTGTACTCCCCAACAGTGTTGACATGCTAACTTGGTTCTGGGTGGGTATCTTGTAACATGTATTGTGCATGAGTTTTGCTGTTCTGTCCTGTTCTCCATTGCTTTTGACTGTGTGTCATTTCTGTCCTTCACAGGGTACTTTCAGATTCGTTTGGTCAACTGTGTCCACCGACGACGTGATTGCACTTCCAGGGTGGTAGCTGTTGTGTCCCTACAGGTGATGTGCGCCACACCCATGGACTTCCTTCCGTCTACAGTTGTTGACTGTGTGCCCGCTGCCAGGTGGGATTACCTTGCATCTGTAGTGGTTACGACATGTTGCAACTGTGTAATAAACCTGTGCTTCACTTTGTGATGTGCGTTGTCTGTGGTCACACATTTGACTGCCATTTGCTTACTGCACCTGTGGGCTACTTGACTACAACTGGGAATGGGTGTGGTGTCTGTGCATTGCACCGTCTTCCCTGGCAACATCAGTGTAGGCAATGAGTCAGATGGCCTAGGTGTGTATGTGTTGTGTAGCCCTGGTGGTGTGTCTCCCTCATATGTGTCACGTTGCCTTTACTCACATGCCTGTGTTGTACTTGCTGTTGCAGTTCGCATACACAGTGTAATTTTGCAGTTCATCATCCCCATAACAGCACCCACGTTGGAATCACAACAGAGGCAAGTATGGTGTATTAGTGTGTTTATTGTGATACATTTGTGTGAATAGTGCATAGGATGGGTAGTGCTGTACATAAATCTTGCAATCAGAAGTTCCTAGGTGAATTGAAAGTCCTGGTAGACAAAATCCCCAGTATCGGGGCCACAGTTGTCTGAGACATTGGTCCAACTTGTACTCCCCATGCAATGTGTGGGAGTAGTGTTGCCGTCAACAGGGTGAACAGTCTGTGCACAAAGGTGAACATCCAGAACAGGTTCAGGCTTCCTGGGAGTTGTGCTTGGCCATCGGCCTCTCACTTGCCCCTCCTCGGACGACCCCTCTTCTTTGCGGGGGGCCCCTCAAGTACAGGCTGCTGCGGTGCAGGAGACTCTCCGCCAGAGTCATCCTCCCTCCCTGTGGCAGTTGCAGTTTGTTCAGCACCAGATGTTGTTGGCACACAGGGAGGTGTGGACTGGTTGCTGTTCATCTGGCGGAGGCATTGTAAAATGTCCCTGTGCACCTCCGTCATCTCATGCAGTGCATCCCACTTGGACTCCACGCGGGACATGTGTGAGTCCACGCGGGACATGTGTGACTCCATGTGGGACATGTGAGAGTCCAAGCGGGCATGATGGGCAGCCTGCTGCTGTTTCATGTCTCTGTGGAGCCCCACTACCTGGCTGAGATCTCCGGTGCTGGACTGGTACGCATCAGCTATGCGTACCAGTTGTGGGTCATCATGCACACCAGCAACCTCTGCAAGCAGCGACCTCTGTCTCCCACCCCTCCCACCACCCCTGCTGACATGTGCAGTGCATGCAGTGGCACGCACAGATGACCCTGGTCCACCTTGGGGGTTGGTGGTGGTGGTGGTGTCCATGGCCCCAGGTTGGTCCAGGGTCCCTGTGCTGGTGTTGCTCCTTGTTCTGTCCATGTCAGCAGGGATGGTATTTGTGGTGACAGTCGTTGGAGGGGTGGGTGCAGGGGGTGCAGCTGGTGGTCCTGCTGGTGCTGCAGCTGGTGGTCCTGCTGGTGCTGCATGTGAGACTTGCACCGGATGTGCCAGGTTGGTCTTCTTCATCCGAGGAGGGCAGAGGCTGTACGACACCAGTGAGCTCCGCATCCTCTTGAGCCTGGGACTGGGACTCCTCAGCGTCTGCTGCTGTGTCCCCATCATCACCTGTTTTTGGGAGACACAGACAATGTATGTTATGTTTCTGCAGGCATCAATGGTTGACACACCTGACAGTTGTGACTGTGCCTCTGGGTGCGGGCCTGTACATTGCATTGTCCTAAGTCGTCACAGTCAGGGGTTGATATTGGTGTGGCACATTGTCCTGCATTATTTGGGCATTTCTATGTATTTGTTGGGGTGTGAACATGGTCTGCATTGGTTGTATTTGGTTGACAGCCGGCCCTCCTTCCCACCCAGCCAGTCAGTTATCCCACCATGGACTGTGCTTGCATTGCAGGGAGTGGAAGTTGTCTCTCAGGATGTCAGTCAGTGGTGTCCTGCTGTTTGTTGGTGCACAGTTGCCAGCAGGGCCTTGTGCTCCCCACAGCAGTAGCCAGTGTCAGCCATCTTGTGTGTCCTTATCCACTCCCTGTGATGTGAGCATGGTTCAGGGTGGTGTTGATGGGACAGTTGTGGGGGTGAGCTATGTCTGTGACTGTGACTCCCATCATGCTATTGCCTCCACCCCACTTCCCAGCATTCCCATGCTTACTTGCTTTTGTGGGGAGTTCAGTGTGTGTGGGTGTGAGGGCAATGGCAAGATGGCTGACAGTGGTGTCCTGCTGTTGGTTGGTGTGCAGTTCCCAGCATGCCCTTGTCCTCCCCACAGAAGTAGCCAGTGTCAGCCATCTTGTGTGTCCTTATCCACTCCCTGTGATGTGAGCATGGTTCAGGGTGGTGTTGATGGGACAGTTGTGGGGGTGAGCTATGTCTGTGACTCCCATCATGCTATTGCCTCCACCCCACTTCCCAGCATTCCCATACTTACTTGCTTTTGTGGGGAGTTCAGTGTGTGTGGGTGTGAGGGCAATGGCAAGATGGCTGACAGTGGTGTCCTGCTGTTGGTTGGTGTGCAGTTCCCAGCATGCCCTTGTGCTCCCCACAGCAGTAGCCAGTGTCAGCCATCTTGTGTGTCCTTATCCACTCCCTGTGATGTGAGCATGGTTCAGGGTGGTGTTGATGGGCCAGTTGTGAGGCTGAGCAATATCTGTGACTACCACTCCCATCATGCTATTGCCTCCACCCCCTTCCCAGCATGCCCATGCTTCCTTCCTTTTGACTCTGCTTCCCTGTGGGGTGGGCTGGCTGTGCTGACAGGATGGCTGGGAGTGTTGTCCTGGCAGTTGTTTGGCTAAAAGTCCCAAGAGTGTCCCTGTGCTTCACACAACATAACCCATGGTGGTGGTTCTTTGTGGGATCTTGAGTTAGGATGGGAGGCATTGCATTCTACCAGGTGGGTTCTGTGGAGTTTGTGTTGAGGGGGGGTGTGAGGGGAGGTGCTTGTGACTATGGTCAGTGCCTCAAGTCCTCCTTCCCACCCAGCCAGCCAGATATCCCACCATGGAACGTGCTTGCATTGCAGGGAGTGGAAGTTGTCTCTCAGGATGTCAGTCAGTGGTGTCCTGCTGTTTGTTGGTGCACAGTTGCCAGCAGGGCCTTGTGCTCCCCACAGCAGTAGCCAGTGTCAGCCATCTTGTGAGTCCTTCTCCACTCCCTGTGCTGTGAGCATGGTTCAGGGTGGTGTTGATGGGACAGTTGTGGGGGTGAGCTATGTCTGTGACTGTGACTCCCATCATGCTATTGCCTCCACCCCACTTCCCAGCCTTCCCATACTTACTTGCTTTTGTGGGGAGTTCAGTGTGTGTGGGTGTGAGGGCAATGGCAAGATGGCTGACAGTGGTGTCCTGCTGTTGGTTGGTGTGCAGTTCCCAGCACGCCCTTGTGCTCCCCACAGCAGTAGCCAGTGTCAGCAATCTTGTGTGTCCTTATCCACTCCCTGTGATGTGAGCATGGTTCAGGGTGGTGTTGATGGGCCAGTTGTGAGGCTGAGCAATATCTGTGACTACCACTCCCATCATGCTATTGCCTCCACCCCCCTTCCCAGCATGCCCATGCTTCCTTCCTTTGACTCTGATTCCCTGTGGGGTGGGCTGGCTGTGCTGACAGGATGGCTGGGAGTGTTGTCCTGGCAGTTGTTTGGCTAAAAGTCCCAAGAGTGTCCCTGTGCTTCACACAACATAACCCAGGGTGGTGGTTCTTTGTGGGATCTTGAGTTAGGATGGGAGGCATTGCATTCTACCAGGTGGGTTCTGTGGAGTTTGTGTTGAGGGGGTGTGAGGGGAGGTGCTTGTGACTATGGTCAGTGCTGCAAGTCCTCCTTCCCACCCAGCCAGCCAGATATCCCACCATGGAACGTGCTTGCATTGCAGGGAGTGGAAGTTGTCTCTCAGGATGTCAGTCAGTGGTGTCCTGCTGTTTGTTGGTGCACAGTTGCCAGCAGGGCCTTGTGCTCCCCACAGCAGTAGCCAGTGTCAGCCATCTTGTGAGTCCTTCTCCACTCCCTGTGATGTGAGCATGGTTCAGGGTGGTGTTGATGGGACAGTTGTGGGGGTGAGCTATGTCTGTGACTGTGACTCCCATCATGCTATTGCCTCCACCCCACTTCCCAGCATTCCCATACTTACTTGCTTTTGTGGGGAGTTCAGTGTGTGTGGGTGTGAGAGCAATGGCAAGATGGCTGACAGTGGTGTCCTGCTGTTGGTTGGTGTGCAGTTCCCAGCATGCCCTTGTGCTCCCCACGACACAGCAACAGTGTCAGACATCTTTGATGGGCCTTTCCACTCTCTGTGGGATGTGCATGCGTGAGTGTGAGCTTGCTGGGCCATGTGGTGGGGGATGTAGAGCTGTGACTATGACTCCCATCATGCTATTGCCTCCACCCCCTTCCCAGCATGCCCATGCTTCCTTCCTTTTGACTCTGCTTCCCTGTGGGGTGGGCTGCCTGTGCTGACAGGATGGCTGGGAGTGTTGTCCTGGCAGTTGTTTGGCTGAAAGTCCCATGAGTGTCCCTGTGCTTCACACAACATAACCCAGGGTGGAGGTTCTTTGTGGGATCTTGAGTTAGGATGTGTGGCATTGCATTCTCCCAGGTGGGTTATGTGGAGTATGTGTTGAGGGTGTGTGTGAGGGGAGGTGCTTGTGACTATGGTCAGTGGTGCGAGTCCTCCTTCCCACCCAACCAGCCAGATATCCCACCATGGAACGTGCTTCCATTGCAGGGAGTGGAAGTTGTCTCTCAGGATGTCAGTCAGTGGTGTCCTGCTGTTTGTTGGTGCACAGTTGCCAGCAGGGCCTTGTGCTCCCCACAGCAGTAGCCAGTGTCAGCCATCTTGTGAGTCCTTCTCCACTCCCTGTGATGTGCACATGGTTCATGGTGGTGTTGATGGGACAGTTGTGGGGGGCAATATGTGTGACTACGACTCCCATGATGCTATTGGCTACACTGACTTGGCCAGCATACACAGAATTCCTTCCTTTCAGTGGTCTTCACTGTGTGTTGGTGTTGTTGTGGTGGCTACATGTCTGGATGTGTTTGTTAGTTCTATTTGTGCCACTGCCTAGCTGTAGTTGTAGTTGTGTTTGTACATGTGATGGCACGGTTGAATGTAACTTTGAGATGGCATGTGTTGTGTTTCTCTGACTGACATACACATTTTGGGATGATTCTGTTCTGGTTGCTGTGTAATTGCTATGAGTGCATGGTTTGACTCTCCCTTGACAGTGATGTGTGTGTGTATTGTGGCAGAATATTGTGTACATTTGTTGTGTACTCACCAGGCTCTGGGATGTTCTCTAGTCCATATACGCTCACTGGCGGAAGGATGGCCCGCACCTTCTCCTCCCAGGGCCTGAGGTATACTGGCTTGGCAGGAGGGCCACTGCCGGTGTATTGGTTCAGGAGGTAGTCTTTCTTGAGCAGCTCCTGGACCCTCCTGCGCACGTCATACCACCTGTTCTGGATGTCGGTCTTTGTGCGCAGACATGGTGATTGTGCGTTCACCCTGTTGATGATCCTCTCCCACATCTTGGTTTTCTAGGAGATGGGGGTCTGTTGGACCAGTGTGCCAAACAGCTGTGGCTCTACCCTGAGGATCTCGTCTACCAGGACTTCCAATTCACAATCTAGGAACTTGTGATTCTTCTTGGGGGGCATGGTGAGTGATGTGTGTGTTGGTGTGCAGGTGAGGGTGTGTGAGTGTGTGTTTTGCTGGGTGTATGTGAGGTAGGTATTTGTTGGTGTGCTGATGGTGTGTGGCTTGTGTGAGGGATGAGCTGTGGGTGTGTGGTTGCTGTCTGTTGGGTGCTGGCAGTGGAATGGCATTTGGAAAGGATCATGGTTGGGATTTGTGTCCTTTATATGGGTGGAGTTGTGGGTGTGTCTTTGTTCTCTGTCCCCACCCCCCCCCCAGTATTTATTGGCTTTGTAATTGCTTGTTTGGCCTTTTTTTGTGTTAATTTTCCTTTGTACTGTCTGTGCATGTTGGAAACGTTCTTGTGACCGAGTCGGACCCTGCATTTGTCTCGTACGGTGTTCTCCGTTTCGTTCACACTGTGTTTGTGCAGTTTTCTATGCTGCGTACGCGTCGGTCGCAGTGTTTTGTGTTACTTTGGCTCGGTTTTGTATGCGTGTCGGTCGTACGGCTTGTCCTCCGTCCGACTCGGTCGTGGTTTTCGCGCCTTGCATCGTACTTTGCGGTTTGGAGTTCGCGTGTACGTTTCGGTCGGATTTGTTCCGGGTGCGTGTCGGTCGGTTCGATTCGCGTGTTTTTCCGGCCGGATTGCTGTTTTCCGTGCGGCTCGGTCGTTCGGCTTGGGTTCGGTACGTGTCGGTCGGATTTTGCACGCTTTGCATCGTACTTGGCGTGTCGGGCGCCACAGGTACGTGTCGGTCGGAGTAAATTCCGGCTCCGAGTCGGTCGGTGCTTTTTCCGGCCCGAATCGGAATCGACCCCTTAGACTTTTAACAATCTGGAAAATTATAGAGCACCGCTTTCATCATTTACTTTATCCAATTATTGAATAACATATTCTAACGAATTCAGCGCGCATGTATTCATTTGTAACTAGCAACCAAACCAAAGAAGAAATAAAACGAATAACACATTTACCATATCTTTGCTTCCATGGCAAAATAATTATTATGAATTTTAAGTCCACATTCCCACGAACACCTTTCTCATTGACACCGCTTTTCCTTCTACTCAGGTGGAACCATAAAGTGAATGACCTTCAAACCTTTCAGCAAGGCCGGCCTCCCACTGTCTGTTTAATTGCTCTTCCAGTTTTTTTTTATCGATTTCTACGAAATACACCTCATAAATACGCCTTTATAAAATGGATCAGTTTCTTTTGCAATTATAGAAAATTAGATACTTCCTGTACCCCACTTAATTAGAATAAATGTATTCCAAAAATTCCATCCACCAACTTTCCTTTCTTACGAGTGGAGTTGTAATTAGCATCTCCTCCTTTGAACAGTACTTTGACCTTTTAAAAATTTGAACCTTTAATGACAGACAGTGAGATAATTCGACCATGTATTTGGCCAATAATGACGGTATGCCTCCATTAAAAATAACTGATTGTTGTTCATGTATTCTTACTCTGATTTTATGATCTTTGCATGATCATTTTTTCAAAATGTATTACATTCTTATTGTTGCATGTTGTATATTGTCTCATATGTATAAGTTGTGCCATTGAATAACTTTATTGCAAATCGAACACCCTATACAAGGACATTTTCTCTTTTAACTTGTTACTATTGTTGCTGATTGGCAAGATAATCTTTATTCACAAAAAATAAATGCCTCATGCTGCTTTGGAAGCTCTTCTACTAAAGCCAGGAGTGGAGCCCTGAAGATGGCAGTCGATTGGTGCTTGCAACTGAGTGCTTCCTAGTTCCAGCTGCTAAGACCTTCTGAATATATGCCTATAAGAGACAATGGCAAGAATGTTCCCAACTCATCATTAGCAGTCTAGGTGTTCACACTAAACAATGACTTTAGGAGTTTTCCATTGTGATTCTGTAACACCCCACCTGCACTTCACTGGGACATTCTGCATGATGTCTTGATCACTATGACATATTTTGCTTCAAGGGTATCTTCATTTTTCTGCTAAAATACAAGAAAACCAGAAACATGTAAGAGGTTATGGATGACAGTGAGTGCAGGCTTACAATGGCCAAACCCCAGGACCATCAAGAAGATCCAATGTTTTTTTGTTTTTTGCAGACATCTACTGACAAATCTGAACAGCCTTATCATATATTCTTTTTCCAATAACCCAGTTGACTCAAAAATGAATTTCGCTAATATGCAGGAAAAAAGCAGTAGCCTTAATCACATTAAAAATGGTGTTTAACTCTGCATCCTTATTAGGGTATCCTGGTGTGGCTTTGGTCTCCATGATAGAGACAGATACTTGATGCTCTAATTATGGGTTATTCTATCACATCACAAAGGGACCCTCTTGCAGAGACCCTAAAGCTAGTTCAATTTTATTCATGAACCATCATAGAATCTGAACATTACAATATCTATGATAACAAGCCTCTGGAAATCAGTCATCAGCTATTAAACACTATTTAGACTAGAAGAAGCTAATTACAATGCATGCTATAGACAGACCATAGGAACCCAGGGGGCTCATTTACAATATTTTGCTATTGGGCAGCGCTGCAAGCCTTCCTGCTGCGCTGCCCTACGGCAAAATAAAAGGGCAGAAATGCACCGTATGTATCAGATACAGCTCATTCCTGGCCTCTTTCCCTGTGCTGGCGATCAATTGGCTGCCATGCGTCAACACAGACACCCTTACACCAGGGTGTCTGCATTGTGGGAATGATTGTTTATGTGCAGGAAGTTGTCCCTTCCTGCACAAAAACAATCAATGGAGGTGATTTCGTCCTTCTATGTGTGCAGCTGAATGCAGCACACATGGAAAGAGGGAAAAACAAGAAGAAATAAAGTTATTTCTCCTCGTTGCGCCTCCTCTAAGCCTCCCCTGGGGAGGTGTAGGCTTTTGACGCATTCCCAGGTTTACAGAACATTGTAAATCTGGGAATGTGTCAAATGCCATGGGTGTTACGTGGGAACACCCACCATAACACCCATGGCATGCTTCCCTATCTGTCTGAGGCAACACAGTGACGTGTGCTGCGCTGCCTCACACCATATCTACAAGGCCACGAAAAGCCAATCAGGGTGGCTTTACATGGTCTTGTAGATATGGCACTGCGATGTGCACCAACGGAGAATCATTAAAAGTGACATTCCGGCTGTGCATGGGCCTTGTAATTTAGGCCTTAGCAGTGTTTAAGTCCATGAACTGTGAGAATCAGTAACATATCACCTGAATGCTTTTTTTCCCAATTTCACTTTCAATAGATTGCTCTCCTGGAAATGGTCATGGAAAGATTGATATGCAAAAAGTATAATAGATTATTGTATAGAAATCAGACACATTCTCAGACCCAGTTTGGTGAACCAAATGGTAGACCTAGGATACTGGGCACCAACCATTGTGGTTGAGGTTATTTTCAATGGGTGTAGTGGCATCCATTCTACTAAGGGTCTGCAAACTGCAACCCTTTAGACACGACTCCTAGGGTTGTAAGAGCAAGCAGTCACTAGCATATCAGAGAGAAAGTGTGGGTGGGCAAATGCTGGGAATTCAGCTGTCAACCAGCATTCACAATAAAATAAAGTCCACCCCAATGCTTATTATTGATGAAAAAAGAAAGTAATTCAATCACACAGCAGAACTAAATAATACACAAGTAATGAAAGAGACCTGGTTGAAAACTACACTTCAATAGAAAGTGAAGTGCTACAACCCCTACTTCCCGCTATCACCCCTTTTCGCCTGCTGTCTCTAAGGCTCGATATCTAAAGTTCCAACACACAGTAGGTTTTAGTCAAGGATTAGGCATAGATGAAGATAGTTTCAATTCTCCCACATGGGACTTCTGCAACTTCAGTTCAATGTCTTTTTACGCCTCTGCACATGTTTAATCTTTAGTCCCTTGTGCAGACTAGGCTCTGCCTTTTTACCTGCAGGTTTCTGAAGCAGTTTGGGCAGTTGGGAGTGAACCTGCTCATTGCCTCACAGCAGTGGCTCTTCTCTTGCTGATAGCCTTGATCAGGAAAATGTTCTCTTAGGTAATCAGTGGGTGAGTCCTGCATAGCAATGGACACTGCCAGCAGCGGTGGTCCTACTGACTCGCCATAATGACATTTTGCACTGGCACTTGTGGTCTCTGGGACAATTTGATCACAATGATATTCTCTATCAGTTGCATGCGTCTTTCCTACTGCATTGGCAGCAGCAGCACAAGACTCTCAGCAATCTGCTGGGCAACACACGTAGTTGTTCAGTTACAGTTTTAAATGCAGCTTACATGGAAACTGTGCAAAGGAACCAGGAAGAATTCTTCAGGACACAGGTCACATGCTCTGGGGTAGGTTGGCTTTTTATCTGTGTTTTTCATGCCAGGAACATGCTGAGCTTCTCATTCTGGACAGACTCTCATCTTGCAGGACTAGAGACAGAACTTTCCTCTCAGAGGAGGTAGGCCGGCTGGCTTCTAGGAACTACGGGCAAACTCTCAGTTCCACCAGCAGAACATGCATACTTCATCTGAGGCTGGCTGTCAGACATGGTACATAGTAGATCCTCAAGAACTCTGTGGAAGACTCTCTTACTTGGTCATGAATATCTTGGGACTTGAACAAAGTGGGGTGGTTTGGATCCCACATCTCTACATATTTTCTAAATAAGGGATGTGGATCCATTGTACAAGTCTTCATAATTGCTTTAGGTTTGTTCTCTTTCAAATGTTATTTTCAAACTGCTTTCAGGACACAGCCTTTGTGCAAAGTGGTTCTCACAGCAGATACGATTTAGGCTGTCTCCAAGCAGGAGCATCCAAAACAGAGGTACATTCAAGTGTGGGATCTCTGTACCCATCTGCCATTAGGCTCTTTGAAGCAATAACCAGGGAAATATAAAAGGGTAGGCTCTGCTTAGAAACGTCCTCACCTTGAAAAACAGAAAGAAAGCACTGTTCAACCAGTCATACATATGGCCTATCAAATGGCTTAGAAAGAACTAAGCAGCAGAAATTTGTTGACAAGGGCCTCATAAGATTTCTAAAGGGAGCCCAGTCTCAATCCTCCTCATTAATTGGCTGAGTCTCCCCTCTTCATCCACAGGAATGCAGGGAATACACTTCCACTCTCTAGGGAATCTTATATCATCCTCTTTGTTGTGCCATGCTAAACCAGGACCATTCAGATTTGATCTCATTGCCCAAGTACTCAGACTAACATACACATCGGGGTAGATTTACAAACATTTTGCGCTGGGTTGGCGTCACAAAAGTGACACTACCAGCCCAAAATATTTTTTTCCTAATTTACTTTCCAGTGCAAAACTTGTTTTGAGCTGGAAAGTACCCTAAAAGCAATGCAAAACAGCGCAAAGCACTGCTTTGCATTACTTAGCACCAAGCGGGCATTAGATGGGTGGTACATGGCCATTCCCATGCAACCACCCATGACTTTTGACTCAAAGCCCTATCTACAAACAATAGTAGACAGGGTTGAGTGCCAAAAGTGAATGCCAATTGAAAGGAGGCGTTAAAAGGAGAAATGTTCAAATCTTTGACGACCTCCCTTATCTCACAAGAAAGAGATTGTGAAGGTAGATGGTTATTCACCAAACTGGAGATTGACGGTGTTTTGTTTTCTCTTTTTAATGTCTACGCTCCTACTTCTGGTGATGCCCCTTTTTGGTCCCATATACTTCAATTGATTTCTTATAATAATGCTAATAACGTCATCCTCGCTGGGGACTGCAACCAGGTATTTGACCCTTTTCTAGATCGGAAATCTAAGGTTTCTTTCATTCCATCAAAAGCACATAAAGCTTTCACACAAACTATAAAACACCTACATCTCACTGACGCCTGGAGACTTTGTAATCCATCGCTGCAGGAATTTACTTTCTACTCTTCACCTCACCAGACCCAGTCAAGAATTGACTATATTTTTACCTCACATAATGTCTCCCAATCCTTATTGTCGGCTGATATAGGCACCATACTCATCTCTGATCACGCCCCTGTCTCCATCCAGCTTGATATCCTGCCTCACTCTGACCACCCTAGAAGATGGCGCTTCAACAACTCCTTGCTTTCAGACCCCCATTTTAACACCTCTTTTATTTCCTTTTTCAACAAATATTTTCTTTTGAATAGTACTGACACTTTGCCCTTCCATATTATTTGGGATGCATTTAAGGCCTCTGCACGTGACTTCATTATTCGTTATACCTCTAACAAACGGAAAATGGCTCGGGCTTCAAATTCGAACTCCTCTCTAAGATCAAAAAATTAGAGCATACCTATTACACCTCTAAATCGAAACAATGTCTAACTGATCTGATTAAAGCTAAGCTTCAGTATAACAAAGATACAACTGACAATGCCTCTTTTTTTTTTTTAAGGACTAGTGCTAAATTCTATGGAGGTCAAAATAAATCTGGTAAATTGTTAGCCAATTACCTTAAAACAAAACAGAATAAATTCCACATAGATTCTATAATAACAAACACCAATTCTTCCAAATTTAAAGTTGCTGATATCTTACAAGAGTTTGTTCGATTCTACGAACAATTATACACACCAGAAAATACCCCCACTGATGATGATATCTCCCTCTATCTTTCCTCCATTCAAAAATGCCCATCTCCGTCTTTACCTTTGGACCTGCTAGAATCGGACCTGACTCAGACTGATTTACTCAACGCACTTAAATCCCTTAAGAAAGATAAGGCCCCTGGCCCAGACGGCCTTACTGCTGAATTCTTTATGCATTTTGCCCAAGTACTAATACCTAAATTACATGCTTTAATCTCCTCTTTTCTTTCTTCTGGTACTTCCTCAGGCACTTTTCTGGAAGCCCTGATCTGTCTTATCCCAAAGGAAGGAAAGGATTTACATTATTGCAAAAATTACCGACCCATTTCCCTTGTCAACATAGATTACAAAATCTTTTCTAAATCGTTGGCACTTCGTTTGGAATCTCATCTCCCTCAACTCTTAGGTAAGGAACAAACGGGCTTCGTTAAAGGACGATCTATTAATGACAACACCCGTCTATTTTTCGATATTATTTCCAAGTCACCAAATTTTTCAAAATCCCTTACTGCCATTGCCCTTGATGCTGAAAAGGCTTTCGACAGAGTATACTGGCCTTTCATTTTTCAAGCACTAAAATGGTTTGGTTTTGGCTCGAAAGTTATCTCCTTGATATCCCTGCTTTATTTGAACCCTAAGGCTGCCATTTTCGCTAACGGTCTCACCTCCCCTTACTTTCCTCTCTACAGGGGAGTGAGACAAGGCTGTCCTCTATCCCCCTTTCTTTTTAACCTAGCCCTAGAACCTTTTTTATCCAAAATAAGACAGAATCAGTCCATTACGGGATACACTTCAAACTCTATACAAGTTAAATTAGCTGCATACGCTGATGATGTCCTCCTATTTCTCTCTCACCCTCAGAATTCCCTCCCGGCCTTTTTAAATGAAGTACAACCGTATTCCTCAGTTTCCGGTTACAGGTTAAATAATGATAAGTGTGAGATTCTACTCTTAACTAAATATACTTTTAAAGACGACTTTTCTATTTCTAATTTCACTTGGAATCCACTTCACATCAAATATCTTGGTATATGGTTCACTCCCTCCATTAAAACATTAATTCCTCTCAATTTTAATAAATGTATTGAGAAGCTTAGTTCTCTCACTTCTAAATGGCATCCTCTATATCTTTCTTGGTGGGGACGTCTTGACACTATTAAGATGATGCTAACGCCTATTATCCTCTATCTTATCTCTAATATTCCTATACCCATTCCTACTAAACGGTTCCAAAAAATTAAGTCCATCCTTACTTCCTTTTTATGGTAGAATAAAAAGCCTAGAATGTCCTTACTAAAGCTTTTGCGTCCAAAATCTGAAGGTGGTGTTCGCTTCCCTGATTTTCCCAAATATCATAAAGCCTTTTTATTACGACATATTTCTAAATGGCTGTCTGTCCCCTCTCCTGATTCGCCTCTTTGGGTTGATCTAGAAAGTTCCTTTCTTTCCCCATTTTCTTTCCAAGAATACTTATCTTTTACACGGAAGCCACAAAACTTATGCACACCAATTATTAAATATTCTTGTAAATGTTTGAACAATCTTCTCCATTTTGAGCCTCATGATCTTGACTCATTTCTCAATTCCACCATATGGCACAACAACTTTATCCGCATTAAAAATATACCTGTCTATTGGAGAACCTGGAGAGACAAATGCCTTCTTTGGGTACATCAATTATTTGAGAATTATACTTTCCTTACCTTTTGACAGGGATCCTCTCTTTATTCCTTGTCTCCCTCATTTTCACATAAATCTCTAGCCTTACGCTCAGGGATATTAGATTCCTACTCCTATTTTAAATCATTGCCTTACTCCTCTCCACCACCAGACTACCTTTGGTCCAACATCCTCTGTAAATCACCTAAGGTCTCCACTCTTTACACCTGCTTATTAATCCCATCCTTGACAAGAATCAAAACAAAAACTGAGCTTTCTTGGGAAACCGACTTGGATACTCATTGGCCCATTTCTGTATGGGATAAGATTTGGACGAAGATTAGGAAGTCCTCTAGAGCAGCTAGTGCTACTCAAACCCTTTTTTTAAAATTTATAACAGACTACTGTTAACACCAGTTTCCTTGCATAGAATACATTCTGAAATTTCTGATATTTGTTTGTCTTGTTCAATTCCACAGGCAGATCTTTCACACTTACTCTTTTCATGCCCACTAGTTATGCAGTTTTGGAAATCAGTCTGGACACAAGTTAACACTATTTTTGGTACTAACATTCCCCTTTCATTTGAAAATATTTTTTTAGGTAGCCTCTCAACTAGCTGGACTAAAACCAAAATACAAACGCAAATCATTGACCTATTATTGGCTGCAGCTTTTCAGCAGATAACTAAAAACTGGAAAGATGCTTCCAAACTATCGTATTTAGCTTGGTGGTATTCTGTATGTTTTAACCACAGACTAGATACGACCTTTGTATTTCCCATGGCTCTTAACCAAAAAAGACTACTTTTATGGTCTCCTGTTACACAATTTTTGGATATTTGTGTTAAAAGATCTTTTGCTCCAGTACCATGTTTTCAAGAAGTTGCCCAACCCCCGTGAATTTCCTGTTTTTGTGATAAGCCTAATATTTATTTGACTCAATTTAATTTGATTATAGTTGTATATTTAATAAATTTAGAATCTGTTTTCACCCTTATATTTTCGCCATAAATTTCTTTTATTGTATGATTGCCTGCCTCTATGCTATTAATGTTATCTTCTGTAATGCATTTTGATGATCTGATCCTTGTTACTTTGATGTTCTCTTTTGACATATATTTAATAAACTTATTTTTTTTTAAACTTAAAAAAGGAGAAATGTTTTTATTTCTTCATTCTTTTCCAAATTTGCATGCAGGCTGCACTGTTAAACACACATAAAAAGTAGGGAAAGTATTAAAGTGTGTCTAAGCATAGCATTTTGTAGTAGAAGGGTACCCTTCCAGTACAAAACCTATGGTAGACTCAATCACACACCCTAGCACTATGGCGCTAAGGTGTGTGCCTGGCACAGCAGCTAAAATCTGCACCGGTGATAGGAAGAGGGGAGGAGAGAGCCGTAGGGGCAATTTTAACAACAACCCTCGATAATTACCGCAGAACGCGCTTAGCGCGTTTTTAATTATCGCCATCTATCGCCAGATTACATCGCCCTGTTAGCGTTGTATTAGCAATGCTTTTCTCACATGCGATGTAATATCCTGCGATATCGGCGATAAGCATCATTAGCGTACGTAATCCAGCGATATGGGAACTGCGCTAATGAAATGCTTGGTAATCGGGAGATGTGGACTTAACCTTCCAATCCACCAGTGGCGTAGCTAGGGGGGGGCGATGGGGGCTGATCGCCCCAGGCGGCACGAGCTTTGGGGCGGCAGCTGGCCCCCCTTCCCCCTCTGTTACCTGCGGCCGTTGCGGCCGCAAAAATCGCCCGCGACCGCTAGCACCCCCCCCCCCGTGCGGGCGGCAAACGCAGGGGCCGCCACGGGCAGCCTAAGGCCTAGCTACGCCCCTGCAATCCACCTCCCATTCATAGTATGGTTAAGTCAGATTATTAGCAGGAGTTAAATACCTGCGAAAAAGGGGCCTTAGCGCTACTTTTGACATCGCTTTGCGGAACCGGTGCAGCGTTGTAAATAATGCGAAGCTGTGGTAGCGAGGGTTTGTCATGTAGTATTTCTAAGGTACGCCGACTTTGCATGTCATTAGCGATGTCTATCGCTGACATGCAAAGTGGGGGAAAAAACGGCTGTTATCGCAAGGAAACTCACGCTACTGCATGGTAGCGAGTCCTTGTAAATTGTGCGATAATAAAATCGCTGCTTTTTCGGCGCTATGTGCCTAAAAAGCGGCGATACATCTCTTGATAATATGCCCCCATATCTTTATAGATATGGCTCTCTCCTGCTCCCTCCCTGTCACACAACACAGCACAGCATTGTTGGCTGCTGCACTGCGTTCCGTGGCTGTTTTGTAAATCTGTTCCATGGAGTCCTACTACAACACCTGTAATACATGCTCACTGTACACACACTCTCTCGACATGCACACTGGATGGTAGTGTAAGTTTCTAGGTTTCACGTAATAGCAGAACTTTATACAACTGTGGTTAGTAGACTGTCTGCTCCCTGACACAGAGAAAAAGGTCTGTTCACACCATGAATTCACAAAACATGGTACACTTCCACCACCTCTTAATGTGATGTACCCATGGCATGGATAGTAGTTTATTGCCTTCTATGAGGCCATGAATGGTGATAACCTCTAGTTCACAGGACAGGTCCTGGAGCTCATATTACCTGGGCCAGGCCCTGATCTCTGCATGCATGCTACATTAGTGGGATAAATGGAGCACAATAAAAATCAGGATACCAGGTTCACATGCAGCTGGGCACAAATTAGGGGATCATGCACAGTTATCATGGTGTGGACATTCATGACCCTACATCCCTACAACCAGTAAGACCAAATCCTGCAGTTGTACCAGGTTGTGAAAGTAGTTGCCTTTTTCACTTCCACCAACCGAGCAGATCAGCAAGTACTTTAAACATTATTTCCATTACTTTCTCACCAAGACAATTGACTTCCTTTGATTCTATAACAGAATTAAACTAAAAGAATTCTGCACATTTTTCCTTATTTACTTATTTATTATCGTAATGTTTTTCTATATCACACCTTCACCGAAAGACTTTGTGCTTTACATAAAACCATAGAATTAAAAAAACAATTGTAAAAGAACAATGTCTGCTTTGCAGTTAAGTAGCAGATTAACATCAAATGTAAAAGAAGAAGGGAAGGATATGTTATGCCGTATCAATGCAGACTCAAGTTTTATGAAGAAGATTCAGAAGGGATCAGCCTTTAGACATTTTCTGAATGATAGAAGAGACGATTGAGTTTGCATTAGAATTGCCGATATTTCAAGGCGTAAGTAACAGTTTTTGTGAACGTCTGGTAAAGCATTTAAAAGGTTTTCAATTTTGAGGATTACGGTTGGATTGTTTTCTTTCTCCTGAGCCTACTTAGACCACTAGTCCATTTGAGATGATGAGAATACTGACTACACACAGATGCTTATTAGGTGAATGGTTTGAACATCAGGCAGGTGATCTTGAATTTAAGCTTCAGTTCAACTATGAGTAGCCAGACAGGACCTTTTAAAATTGTGTAAGGATGATCACAGTTTCTTGTGGTGGAGCTGAGTCTTGCTGTGGGGTAAATAGAACCTCTCTTAAAGGAGGTAGTTGGGAGTGGGATCTCCTACAAGTATGGCATTATCAATGTTAAATTGAAAACATTACTAGAGCATTGGCAGCCTTTTTCAATTGAGAAGGTGGATTAAAGTGTTAGACCTTTTTTAGGGAATTGCAGTAAAAATTGACATTCCATTTTACTATATTCCTATGTGGGAAGAATGGCAGTGCTGTGCCAATGTGACACTTGAACTTGAACCTTTCCCTTTTGAGAAGCAGTAAATACAATGTATTCTTGTAAATTAAAATAATAACTCAGTTTTCATGGGCTCAGTTTCAGAAAGGAACCCTGGGTTGGTGTTTCATTAGAACGTGTTGCATTGTGAGGATGGATAAGGTCTTCAGTAAGGCTGATTCTCACATGTTCATTGGTGAATGAAACCTCACAGTCCCTTGTACCACAAATGTAGAAGTTCAGGTACAGATTAAATGGAGTGGAAGCCCATATATGTCCTTGAGGAACACTGCAAAGCCACAATGTTTTCCCCAAAATGTGTTCTCCGATGAACACCAATTAGTAACGAGTGATTAGGAAGAAAGAAAGCCAACTTTAGACGTGCCCATAAAACCTGTGTGGTATTCCAGGATATAGAACTGCATTCAATGATCAATTGTTTTGAAAGCTGATAAAAGGTCAAGTTGAATGAAAGGTTAAGAATCTTCTTTGTCCAAAAGTAGTGTAGAATATCCTGTTTGTGCAAAGTGGCACTTTCAGTGCTGCAGTCAGAAAGTAAACAATTTTGACAGCCCACGAGAATGTGTTTAGTAATGATATAGTATAAAACAATACATCTTCCAATGGTGTTACCAAGTAAAGAAAGGTTGCAGACAGATATTACAGGCCATATTTTTGACACGCTATGTGTCGCTCTTGCACCATGCAACGTGGTTCTAGAACGACGCAAACCGTAAGTCATATTTTTTAAGCCACGCAAAGCCACTTTGCATGGCTTTGAGTTGCTACAAAAAAATGGAGTAACTCAAAGCAGCACAAATTGCTGTGTTGCATTACTCTGCCCTGGGTAGGCATTCCATGGGAATTGCGTGGATGTTCACATGCAACTTCCATGGTTTTTTACTTATTCCCAGATTTACAAGACCTGGAAATGTGCCAAAAAGATACGACTCCCCAGGACAGGCCTAATGAGGAGAAATATGTTCACTTCTCCTAGTTTTTTCCTCTGTCTATGTGTGCTGCATTTTGCATTTTGGAGAGTTTCCATGAGAGTTAAATCAGGACATACTTCTTGTCTTTTGCAGTAGTTTTTGTCAGAACTGTATTAGAGATATGTATTGTATTTAATAATAGCTGGGCCTGATATGCTTTTAGTTGATTGAGGGGCACTGATATGGAAATAATAAAAGAGAAAATTAGCAGAGCTTAAAATGAAGATTGATCCAGTAGCACAGATGGCCAGTTTATATTATTTTATGAGCGTTTAGCTCTGCTCGACATGTAGGTAATTTTGCGGGGCTTGTTCTATGTTTGCAGATCCTATTCTTTTTGAGAGCAGTATTGAACAGCGCTTGGCTTGATTTTTTTAACTTGGCTTTATTGTAGGAGGATTATCATGTCCGCTGTTGAGTGGAAGAAAGTGTAAAGTTTTTGAAGTATTAATGTTAAAAGATGGGTCAACTTTGGTGAGCAAAGATCGAAAGAGATCAAGCCCCTCAGAGATAAAATTGAGGGTTTCATTGAGTGTTTCTTGTGAGGAAAGTATGGATTGGTAATCAGTTTATTAAACAGTATGGGGAAGTGGTTGGACTAGTCTATTGCAATAAGACACAAGCAGTTGTTTAGTTAATGATCCGCAATGATTCGATCTCAGATTCTGCACTTGATATATTTAGGTACGGAGTATTGGTGGAGGCTGGGTAGGCAATGAATGTTTTATATTGGGCATTCCTCTAGTCAATATTGAAATTTCCCAAATAAATGCCTTTTCTTGACAGTGGAGCTGATTTATATGTTGGCGGAGAGTGTACTCCATGATGCCCGATTTAGATGCGGTGGGCCATAGTTTGATGACAACAGAGACTACTCTGTCCCTGTGTAGGTCAAACTTGTTTGACGGCCCGATGGAGTAAGTTTTGTCAGAGGTTTGGCTATATGTCGGCCTATCTAATTTAGGTGGAGAAACATTTAGCTGTTTTTCAATACCGGTCACCGCAGGAAAAACCTGGCAATAAGGGGCATTTAAAAATGCTCAATGGCCCATTTGCCATGGGAGGAAACTCCAATGGCAAGGGCAGGATTTATTTTTTATTTATTTTCAAAAAGAAAATCCTGCTTTGAAATTTTCTTTTTGAAAATAAAAAAAAAAATACGGCTCTGTCATGTTGACAGAATAATAAGGCAAAATTACAATGCATTATCAGGGACTGCTGTGACAGTGGTTAATGTCAGTTTCTAGAAATGTCAGCTGGGCCAGCGGACATTTCTAGATCTGGCCATAAGCACCTCTGTTAGGGCGACGGAGTAATTTGCTCTGCATCATGATGGGGGACAGGTCGACTACCAGGTTATAAATGAGACCCAGTATTTGGTGGAGCCTAGGTACGAGATGTGGAGTATCAGCTAGAACTGCAAACTTTGAAACCAGGGGAAGCAGTTTAGAATCCCAGTCTCAGTGCTTGACTCAACATTGTCTGATTCTGGGCTAATCCCTTAGGGGTCAATTTATTTCTAGATGGAGAAGAAAATCTGTTGCAATGGGGACGGAGTTCCCTCCCCGCAAACATAATGGTCCCCGCACCTGATTTAAATGTGAGAGGACCGTAGTTTGACAACAACGAAGTCCACTCCGTCTTTGCTGTTGTCAAACTTTTTTGATAGAGTAATCGATATTGGACGTTTGGATATATGTATACCCACCTAATTTAGATGAACGGACATATAAATGTTTTTCAATGCCTTTGACCATCATGACAAATCTGGTGCTAAGGGCATTGAAGAGTGCTTAAAGCCCCCTCATCACTGGAGGAAACTTCCATGGCGAGGGAGGCTTGTTTTTTTTTTATCTTCAAAAAGAAAATCCCGCTTTGAGATTTTCTTTTTGAAAATAAAACAACTTGGTAAGTTTGCCTACAGCTCTGTCATGTTGGGCTGTACGGCATAAATACAGTGACAGGGACCACCGTGGCAGTGGATCCTGTCAATACTAGAAATTTCCACTGGCCCCGCAGACATTTTTTAAGTCTGGGTATCAGCACCTCCACCAGGGAGACGGAGTGATTTACTCTGTTACCCTGGCAAAGAACGGTCTCACCGCCAGGTTATAAATGATACCCTTAATCTCCCTGTGCATAAAAGAATTCCCCCAAGTAATGTACAGTACGCCATTGCTTCCTAGCTAGTATTGTGCTATATAAATACAAGAACATTCATGCATTTAGTTTAGTGTATGCTATTCAGAGAGCCTATCAATGAAGTTGGATTAGAGATTTAATTTAAGGCATATGACATGCAGGCATGTGCAGGCAGATGCTTTGGATGGAGTATGATAGAACCTTTTTAGATGTTCAGATGTAAAGATATGTGGCGGTAGTGGTTTTATTATAGACCAATGCTGCACTGTAGGATGTAGCAATCCACGCCCATGGTTATGGTGCTGATCAGTGTCCCTTTCCCTTAAAGGAAAACTGGCTGCATTTGAAAACAAAAATTGCCTTCTTTATTAAAAAAAATATGATCACTGACTTGGCGAGCTGCTGATCCCAGCTGCCTAACATCCATGGAATGTTATACAATCGTAGCGAGCCACAAATGATGACCTACCTCTTGAATATTGATGGGGTAGATTGGATTGCAACCTACTATGATTTAATTTTTTATTAACAGAGCGATTAGTACATAAGTTAGTACACAAAATTCCACACTGCTGGGAAAAATGCTGGGCGCAATTTGCAACCAGCATTTCGCAACTAGTGTTTTGTACATCTTGCCTGAAATTCTTAATTCATCTCTCTGACACCTCTGAAATGCCAAATGGTAAATGGCTGGTGGTAGAACCCTGAACCCTTTTTCCTTAGAAAGTCACAATTCGCAACATACCTCATAAATATTGATGAGGTAGGTTGGATTGCGACCCAGCATGATTCAGAATTTTATCAACTGACCTGTTAGTACGTAGTTTGGCTAGTAAAGTCCTTTTCCAGTCATAAAAAGGTTCTGCACAATTTGCAACCCCTTTTTGCTCATGGGGTTGCCCAAGTGAGGGTACTGTCTAGCGTTCAGTTCTGTATGTGGTGTTTCTGACACTGCCAATGAATATTATTTTTAAGCCACAAAACCTGCAAACTTGAGCAGGGTTTATTGAAAGCAAATGTGCTTCTCAGCAAGGTGAGTGTAACTTGGGTGGTTGACAATTGAACAATAAATCCAGCATAGCGAAATATAAAGCCCTCAAATGTCTTTCAGATCTTTTTGTGACCCATCAAGCATGTAGAGATTTCCAAAATATATATAGCTAGCTTGTGCCTCAATATATTTTGGGGTAACACGTTAAAGTTTAAAGAGCCAGAATGTGGAATGCTTTAACTAAGAATATAAGAGTGGAAACTATTGGGAGATCGAGACTGAGGTAGTGTTTACTTTAGTTGGAACTGGGGCTCTTGCCATGGGTATCCCTTGATCAGTTTACTTTTGGTTTGTTCTATCTGTCTTAAGATACTTGGATCTTGATGTTAATGTTAGTTTTTATTCTTCAATTCCATGTGTTTGTCCACTGCCTTGAAGCTGGGCTTCCTGACATTTGGTGCAATTTATAAATATAAATATAGCTAAATAAATAAATAAACATACACATCACATTTTGAAACAGTATTGCGCATTAGTGAATCAGCAATAAATGTTCCATTATAACACTGAATCCACCTAAAAATGTCTGTCTTAGGATGCTGTATTTTATCTTGCTTCACCAGGCAGGAGGGAAGGAGAGCATGCAGTTTTATTGGTGCCTTTTGCAGCTTGTGTGCCATTAGTTCCTCCATAAACTGAAGTGCATCCCATTTATCAACCCAGGACATATGGCTGGAAGAAAAAAGCTCTAACATTTAGATGTAGGATGCCAGTTCTTCTTAATGTCTACTTTTCTTGTTCTTGAATTGCACATTTTGCATCTGTTCTGTCCTTTTGCTAATCAATAGCAGGCAGTAGTTGTACCAAAAGGCACAATGACTTCCTATGCAGGCGGTGGAATCCACTTGGAACAGAAACTGAGTATCAGACATGAAAACTCCCAACAGCGTTCATGCTGGTTTCCTTTCCTGACGTCGCTGTGCGCCAGCATCGCTCCAACAGCCTTTTGTCTCATGCAACAAGCACCAGCATGCAAAGGTGTTTCATTTTTTTCGATCCGTCATGCGGCACAAACAAGTATATTAGGAAAATAGATCAAACAGCAAGAAGAGACAGCAATAAGACAATAATAAATAGAGATGTACTTCATATATCCATATACACAAAAGTATTGTGTTGAGATTGTGTGTACTTTGTGATAAGCAAAATTCTGCTATCAGTGGGTGGAGACCACAACTATTTCCACACTGATCGTGCCTCGATTAAATACTGTTTGTCCTAAAAAAAAATAAAAAATGCATCTTGTGACTAGGTAATGTAATGTTTGTCTCAAATGGAAACTGCTCTTTAGAAATTAGCAACATTTAAATTACAGGGGTGTGGGGTTCGCGTGGCCAACTTTGTGGACCTTGAAGCACTGACAGTGAACTCGTTGCACCACCTGTTGAAGTTGCAGAAGAGATCTGCACAATGGCATCTCTTCTTGTCCTGTGTTTCCAGAGGTATGGAAGAGGAAGCTGATAGAGAGACATTAGAAGCCATTGTTGGCTTTACATCCTTCTACTTAGACGCGCCAGTATTGAAAATGAAAGAAAGGGCCCTTTCTGTCTTCAAGCCGTGTCTTATTACAAAAGAGAAGGGGTGCGATGAGACACATCGAGGGGCAGATTTACAAGCCCCTTGCGCCACTTTTGCGTCACTTTTAACATGGGAAAAATGACACAAAAGTGGCGCAAGGGGCTTGTAAATAAGCCCCCGAGTGTTTAGCCTCATCTGTTTACATGTAAGGTGTTATCATACATGTATTTCGGTGGTGCACATCACACTATTAGTATGGCTTTGCTGCACTATCGGTGTCTAAAACCTTGTTGCCTTTATTTGAAGGAATGGGACACACACCAGAGTTCAGTGCGGTTGAGTCAGTTGTGTAATTGAGATGTCTTTGATATTTAAATGATCATATTTTAATAATTTACAGTTTAGCGTGTTCTGCCTTTTAATGGATGTGGTTGAAGGTTGTTTCCAAAGAGTTCATGAGCTGACTGGCCTATCAATCACAGCATGTTGTGACGCGAGTTTGTTCCAAGCTGTGCACATTGATTCACAGTGTGACCATGGGTATATTTCAGTGGTGTGCTGAAAACGTTTCTGTTTTAACTTTTTACAGTTCGGTGTTAGAAAGCACACACGCCTGCATCCCGACTTGGCATGTGTGCCCAGGGAAGCCTGCTATACACACCGAACTGCAGTCTGTGCGGAGGCATGGCTGGTGGGGGCGCATGCTCCTGCGATGACGAACTAACCCAAGAGACGCCTAGGCGGTAGTCCCAGTGTCCAGGGTAAGTGACAAATTCTGTTGTAATTTATGAGCATCTACATAGCACCAATCCGCAATCAAGCGCTTTACACAACTTGGTCAAACCCATTTATTTTTGTGCTTTTCATCTCCTGAATCGATCGATTTTATTGCCAGTCAACACACTGCACAGGTTCACAGCTGCGGAGCAATGACTCAGAAGATTAATGTCTAAATGTGTCCAAGCAGCACCAAAGCTAGCCACAGTTGACGCAGAACACCCATGCGGCTGCAGTATCAAGGTGCACAAGTTTCATATAAAAATCTATTATGTGGTGAGCAAGCAGGGGGCATAACATATTTACTGCTGGGGATGACAGCAGTAGAGATAATGGGGCATATTAGCAAGGGCCTTATCGCCGCTTTAGCGGCACTTTTTGCCGCTAAAGCGGCAATATTTCTATCGCCCTATTAGCAAGCTGTCGCTAACAGCTGTTAGCGACAGCTTTATGGTGAAAGCGACCGTTTTGGTGCCGCTTTGCATGTCAGCGATATATATCGCTAATGACATGCAAAGTAGGCGTTTCCAACTAAAAGCGACTGAAAACAGTCGCAAACACAACTTCCCCCTATTAGCAATGCCTGCGAAGCGATAAAATAATTCGCGCTAACCGCGATTATCGCTGGAATGTAACACCTGCTAAAAACCTGACTTAACCATTCTAGTCAATGGGAGGTGGATTGTAAGGTTAAGTCCTCACCTGCCTATTAGCAAGCTTTTCATTAGCGCGTAGAAATTATCGCTGGATTTCTCGCGCTATTGCTGGGTTTCGCCGCTATCGCTGGATTTTTTATCGCCTTGGAGATAAGCGTTGATAATAACGCGTTATCTCCGCGATTAAATCCAGCGATAGCCGGCGATAAAAAAAACAGCGCTAAGCGCGCTTTGCGATAATGATCGCTATTTCTTGGTAATATCCCCCAAACTCTGATCACTCACCTCCCATCAAAGAGGTATTTGGCAAATACCCCACTATTTCAACTCCCCATATCAGGGCCGGCTTTAGGGCAGTGCGACTGGTGTGGCTGCACAGGGCGCTGACCTGGGCAAGGGGGCGCTGACCTCTGGGGGGGCGCTGTGTTTAGCAATAATTAACAATTTAAAAACACCTGCGGCAGAGTTCCTTGTGTGTCCTGCTTTCAGGCAACAATAAAAATGTCAAGATAACTTGTGAATAATGTTCCTGCTAGCGGAGAGATCGGAGTGTTGTCTAGTGGCAGTTTTAATGCACCATAATGTAGTGCAGAATGTTAATATGCCTGCTGCAAATAATGCATACTGTGCAGATCATAGATCTGTATTTTATGTACATAACTGAGTTGATTACTGCTTTTGTCGCAAACATCCTTCTGTTCCCTCAGTTCATAAGATACAATGCCAATATAGAACAGTTACTGTTACGAACATTCATCAAAGAGCTGCAGGCAACCTGCATAAAATAGGTTAGGACATTATGTTTTTTTCCCCAGTCTTTTAATATCTATTCCTATCATTGCTAAAAAGGGTTAGTGTTGGTAGATATAATTTTTTTTTAGTAAAGCCAACCTTTACCAGTGCTTTAAAACAAATGAAATATATCGGAGAGAGAGGCTTTGGAGAGATATGGGGTACGTTTGCCCAGTGGGAGTGCGGGAATCCATGGAGGATGTCATGGAGTGGGCACCAAATATGATTGTTTCACAGGGTGCTATCAGTGCTAAAGCCGGCCCAGCTCCATATAATACTAATATATGCTTTCAGCGAGAAACACATACATACATGAAGGTCTTCCTTTACTGATTGGTCGTTCAAACGGTGAACATATTGCCTTCCTCCTGGTGCTCAAGTTGGGATACCCAGCTTGTTCTATGTGGTTTTAGATGAAGGTTAATTCGCACTCCTGCTCATAAATCACTTGCCCCATTCTTGTTGAACTCAGCCCTCTCTTTGCAGCTCTTCTGTCACAGTGAAATTTATATGTCTAATATAATGTCATAGACAAGGGACATAGGAGAAGATGTGGGCTAATCACCACAGCTGCCACTTTGGAACTAGGGACCATGGTTTGTGTCCTGGCATCGGTTCAACATCATGTGATTTTAGTCAAATCACTTAGGACTTGATGTATATATTGGCAGATAGGGTACTTTGTTGCTGCAGCAACGGAGTTCTCTCCTCGCCAATAAAGTGGTCTACCCGCTAATTTTAATTGCTAGCAGACCTTAGGTTTGGCAACGGTGGAGACTACTCTCTCTTCACTGTGGCCAAACTTTTTCGACGGCCCCAGGGAGTAAGGGCTGTTGGAGAAATGGTTACATGGTCACCCACCCAATTTAGATCGGCAGACATGTAGTCATTTTTTAGTGTTTCTTACTGCCAGGTAAAACTTGGCAGTAAAGAACAGTAAAACCATTGTACTGCTCCCCCCACCATGAGAGAAGCCTCCCATGCAAGGGGAGCATGACATTTTTTCTTTAAAAAAAGAAAATCCTGTTTTGGGATTTTCCTTTTGAAAAGAATACTGTTTGCTACAGGACTGCGTCCTTCTGATGCAGCCCTGTAGCAAACAGTAAAAAGCATTGACTGGAACCCCCATGATGGCGGTTCCTGCCAATGCCTTTATAAATGACTGCCTGCTTGGCGGTCATTTATAAATTTGGTGGGTGGCCACTCCACCGTGGAGACGGAGTAATTTACTGCAATTAGATTTAAATGAGATAGGGAGACGCGCGAGCGCGCGATTCAAGATGGCTGCCGCGTGAGAGACTTCACGCTAATTCAGCCCGTTTTTTCGGGTTAAACGACAAATTCCTGTCAGAAAAGGCATTCTGGTGGAGGACACTGCATCCCTAAACAACTTACCTTTGCTGTGGAGCTTTTTAGACGATTCTGCGCAGCGGAAGTGGGTCTTTTCATCGCCTGGTTCCTGCTCCTTGCACTGCTTTCAGGTACAGCCAGGCTTTCTGTCAAGGGGGCGGAGTGAACTTTCAAGAAAGGGCCTGGCTTGGGCCTAGCCACTCCTCCTACCCATTTTAGCTGCTGCACCAGTCATTTCCTGGTTATTTCCACAGCTTTCGCTTTTTCATACACTATTTTGCTTCTGCAAGTCTCATTTTGTCTCTTTTTACTCAAAATGGAAAATAAAAGTGCGATTAATAATAAAAGGAGGCAGCAAATTTCTCCTCCTCCTGCTAAATCTAAAGTAGTGGAGTCTTCTGAACCCTCACTATCTTTAATTTTGGAGGCACTTTGTGTCAATACAGACACTATTGCTTCTGAAGTTAAACATGTGCGCAAAGAAATGGCCAACCTGTCAATGAAAATATCAGATAATTCCATCAAAATACAGGATAATAAGGCCAAAATTGACACATTTTCTCCACTTGTGGCAAAAATTTCACCTATGTGCTCAGCATTATTGGACATGGAAAACCGTACCAGACAATATAATTTACGCATATTTAATTTGCCTGAAGATGTTGAGGGAAATAACTGTAGATTATATTTGGAGAATTTATTGCCTGGTCTTTTGCAAGTGAAATTCTCAGAAACGTTTGAAATTGATAAGGCTCACAGGATTCCCTCACATAGGAACCCTCTACACACAAAACCGCGACAAATGATTTTTAAAGTTCTTCGACACCACCATTTGGTTTTAATCAGAAAAGCAGCTAGAGAAATACCTTCATTGATGGTAAATGGAAATAAAATATTTATTCATCAGGATTTCGCCAAAGAAACTGTCTCAATTCGCAAAGAATTCACTGCTCTTCGTCCTCAACTACGAAGTCTAGGCTACAAATATGGTCTTTTTGATCCGTCGACGATGCGCATTTGGAAGGATAACTTCTCGAAATCTTTTCAACGTCCAGAAGATTTGAGACATTTTTGGTTCATCAGTCACAGCTCTCAATGGATACCAATGACTCTGCTGCTTGACTTTTATCAGTTATGATTTTTATCAGTTATGTCCTTTCTGACACAGTACTGAAATCTCTTTGTGAAGGGGTCCAGCGGTTCCGATCATGCTTGTAAAGCGTGTGTGCGTTTCACATTTCACATTTATGTCTTTTGTTTGTCGTTTTTTCCATCCTTTTTCATTTTTCCTTTCCCTTTTCCTTATTTGGAGCTACCTTTTTCTCATTCTCTTGATCTTCTTTATCTTCCTCTTTTTGATCTCCTTTTCTCCTTTCTTCTATTATGGCTAATACACATAATTTTAAAATAGTTTCATTAAATGTTAAAGGATTGCGCCATCCAGTTAAACGTACAAACATTTTAGATTATCTAAGTAGTTGCAAAGCGGATGTTTGATTTATGCAAGAAACTCATATAGATGATAACATTTTAGATTATATGAAGAAGAAATGTGTGGATGTGATTGCTTCTTCCCCTGCTAATGGTAAAAAAAATGGTGTAGCTATTTTGTTTGCAAAAAAACTTCACTGTCAAATTTTGAGTAAAATTTCTGATAAGGATGGTAGATACATTCTAGTTAAAATTAAAGTTCATGACTCAGTTCTATTTTTATTAAATGTTTATGGTCCTACTGCAGATGACCCAGTTTTTGGGACTAATCTTACAACCGAGGTTCTAAAGGTCGGTAATGCCCCTTTAATTGTTGGAGGTGATTTTAATGTTATCTCGGACCCTTTATTGGATATATTATCTCTTACTAAGTTTCACCCTTCAAAAGTTTATTTTGCTTTCAAATCATTTATTCAAGCCACTAAGTTAGTTGATATTTGGAAATTACATTTTCCTACAGAAAAATGTTTCACATTCTTCTCAAATCCTCACAATTCCCACTCTAGAATTGATTGTTTATTGGTTTCTAGGCATCTAATTGGTTCAATAACTGCTCCTACTATTGGTAACATTGACATCTCAGATCATGCTATGATTTCTTTGGTTTTGAATTTAGATTCATCTTTTACTAAACAATCTAGATGGCGTATGAACACTGGTATAATTTTAAATGAGTTTAACAAGCCTAAACTTTTATCCACCATTCAAGAATATTTTATACTCAACCCTGAAGGTTCTACTTCTATGATTAATAGATGGGATGCTTTTAAAGCTTATCTTAGGGGTGTAACTATATCTATTATGGCCCACGAAAATAAAACCTTTCATGCAAATGCTAAAAATCTTCAAAAACAGATTGCAAAACTTGAGCGACTTTTTATTACATCCAACAATCCTCAATATAAATTTAAACTACAAAAATTGCGTTATGAATTTAATTCAATCCTAAGTAAAAGAGCAGGTATCCAAATCTCTAATGCTAAGGCCAGATTTAGTTTTAATACCAATAGATCTGGAAGACTATTAGCTAATTGTTTACGTATAAAAAAGGATAAATCTCAAATCAACTCAATTCATGGTGCCCATGGTTAAATTGCTCTCTCTCACAATGAAATCGTTAATGAATTTTTGAATTTCTATTCTAAATTATATAATATACCCGATTTTCAGGATGCTTCTTTAATCGACTCCTTTTTAAATTCCTGTGAGTTACCCAAGAATCGATTCCACAATCAGATAAAATTTGACTTGATGCACCTATTACCAAAGATGAAATCTTATCAGCTATAAAATCCCTTAAAAAGAACAAATCTCCTGGTCCTGATGGGATTCCAGCGGAATTCTACAAAGAATTTCAGTCATACCTTTTACCTTTTTTACACCAACTATTTATGTTTTTCGGATCCACAGTATCTACCTCTGGTTCTTTTACAGAAGCGTTAATTATAGTACTTCCAAAACCAGATAAGGATCCCACTCTTGTGTCTAATTATCGCCCTATATCCTTAATTAATCAAGATTGTAAATTATATGCTAAAATACTTGCTACTAGATTGGGCCCCATATTAGATTCTATTATACACCCGGATCAATCTGGTTTTATGAAGAATAGATATTCTGCTCATAATACAAGAACCTTGCTACATATTATTGAACAAAGTCCTACTTTAACGTTGCCATCTGGAATTTTAGCCTTAGATGCTGAGAAAGCATTCGATAAAATCCATTGGCAATTTTTATTTTATACGTTGTCCTCATTTAATTTTGGAGATACTTTTATACGCATGATTTCAGCTCTATATTTCGCTCCTACTGCTCGTTTATTTATTAATGGACAAGTCTCAAATCAATTTTCGCTTTTTAGAGGTACAAGGCAAGGATGTCCTCTTTCCCCTCTTTTATTTTTAATTGGCATTGAACCTTTTCTTGCCTCTATAAGAAAATGTGACAATATTAAAGGAATTAATATTAAGGATGTTACTGTTAAAACTCTTGCTTATGCGGATGATGTGCTTTTATTTGTTAGTGACCCTATATCTTCGTTCCCCTCATTAATGGATATTATAACAAAATACTCTACAGTTTCGGGCTACACTTTAAATACCAGCACAACTGAATTTTTTCCCTTAATGTTTATTGCACTCATGATATGCTTCCCATGCGTGAAATCATTTGGCAAAAGAATAAGTTAAAATATCTTGGAATTTTATTTTTCTCATCCATAAAATCAACAATAAATTTAAACTGTGATTTCATCCTAAATTACATTAAAAATAAAACGTCTAAATGGGCGTCATTACATCTTTCATGGTGGGGCAGAATGGACTCTATCAAAATGACTATTGCTCCCAAAATCTTTTATACCCTTGCCATGATCCCTACTCAATTTCCATTAAAGTTTTATAAAGAGGTTGATAAATTTTTGTCAAAGTTTTTATGAAACAACAAATCTCCTCGTATTAGTTATAAAAAGTTAAAAGTGTCTAAAAGTAATGCTGGTTATGGTATCCCAGATTTCTTTCTTTATCATAAAGCTTTTATTTTAAAACAAAGTTCATTATGGTTTAACCACTCCTTTTTAAATATTCCTCCTGCTTGGCTATCTATTGAGAAATCTATAGTAAGTCAATTTCCATTACCTACTTTAATGTCTATGCATAATAATACCACATTTTTTCATAAATCAGTTATTATTAAATCTACTAAAATGTTATTTAATGATCTTGACTTAATTTTTCTTTTTCCCATGAATAATACTGATGAGTTATCACTGTGGTATAGTAATGTCATTAAATTAAACAGGAATATTAGTTTTTGGTTTTCATGGATTAGAGCTGGTATTTTTTATCTTAAAGATGTTTATTCCAATAATACCTTTATTGCTTTTGAAACGTTGCAAGCAAGATTTGGTCTACTTAAACCTGACCTTATTAAGTATCAATATTTGTGCAATTCAATCTTAGACTCCTTTCCCAATGCTATTCCGTCCAATGTTACAGCAGATTTATCAATTTACATTCAAACAGTCTCTAGATCGTCTCATGGGGTTTCCATTCTATATAAAAAATTATCAGATACTCTAGGTAGCAATTTAGAGATGATTTCATCTTTTTGGAACAATGAACTTTCGCTTTCTTTATCTATTGACACATGGAAGGATATTTGGCTTGGTAGCATATCTGGTTGGCTACCTGTTTCAATCTACCAAACCAATTCATATATCCTATACAATTGTTTATGGACTCCATCACGTTTATTTAAAGCTAAACTTCTTCCCTCTGCAGATTGTTGGCATTGTAAATTACATCCTGGTACGTTACAACATATGCTTTTTGACTGTCCTCTGGTTTTTAAATTTTGGTCTGAAGTTTGGGTTATCATAAAAAGATTTTTAAACTCCATATTGATGTTTCCTATCAATTAATAATATGTAAATCTGCTATTATTTTACAAAACTTACATGATTTAGAAAGTAAACTTTTTAATTTCCTAATCTCAGCAGCTATAAAATCCATCACTTTTTGCTCGAATTATGTTTCTATATTATCTGTTAATGCTTGGTGGTCGTGGGTTATCTTTACTAGAAGAGGTGCTCAATTATCCATGAATGGGATTTCACATAATTCGCTCGCTTATCAATCTTTTTGGTTACCTGTTGATGTATATCTATCCTCTTAATGTTGTATTTATATCTCCAATTTTGATTTTAACTCAAATAGGCTATACGTATGATAAAATATAGTAGCTCTGTGTAAATCTTATGCATTAGTTGTTATATTTGTCCCCTCCCTCCTTTCCTTCCTTCCCCTTTTATGTATCTTTTCAATATGTAATATTTCAATACCTATTGCAATTTTTAAATAATTTTGGTCAATTTGCGAATTGTTATTAGGTATTTGGTTGCTAAATAATAACATTTTATGTAATGTCTTTATTAGTTGTTTATGAACAAAATAAAATAAAATATTTTGAACTCAAAAGATTTAAATGAGATAGCATACTCATCTCACGGACAGCATGAACTATTATGACAAAACGTCATAGCAAATCACACCATAGTATATCAGAACAGCGAAATGTATCATAACAAGCATGACATGGTACAACATTGCACAGCATCACAAAGCAAATAGCATAGCAAATAGCAACATAGCATAGAGTAACATACCATAACATAGCAAACCTGTCATAAAATGCCCTAGCCATATAAATTAGCACAGTGTAGTGTAAGGATGGAGCACATTATAACATTACAAACATTTCATAGCGTAACATAACAAACAGTATTATAACATCACAACATAAATGTAAGAAACATAACTTAACAGAAAGTATAGCATAACATAAAACAATTTCAAAACATGCCAGTGACGGTCTGTGGAAAGCAATGTGCACAACTCCAATGTGGGGTAGAACAGATACATTGGTACCTTTGTAATGCAGGAGGAGTGGCGTTTTTACTGAATGTGAAACTACTGTGTTATTAATCGCTAGGCATTTGAAACATAAATAATAATTTACAGCATTCAGTGGGGAATCCAGCCACCATTAAACGGTTAATGACTATTGACAATGATTTCCTGAGGTAAAGTTTTTCTCTAAATGTAGACAGTCTCATGTCTTGAAACTGCAGGAAAAACCATCATCTCACTAAGGCTGGTGATGTTAGCATCCAACAAAAGCAATCTCTCTACACACTAGTTCATGAGCTGTGAGCAGTCAACAAAAGCAGGGTCTTTCTACCTTCTAATGCAGTGCATGTAACCATTGAACATAAGCAGCACCAACCTAACCACCATCACCACCTTTACAGTCCCACCCTAACCCTACCCACCACCACCTGAACCACCACCCCAAACACTAACCAGCCTACCACCACCACCCTACATTCAGCCTACAGCCACTCTAACCACCCTACCAAAACCCAAGCACCACCACCATACCTCCACCCCCCACCACCACCCTAACCAATGCCACCACCCAAACTACCACTATCACAATAACCACTACCCTAAGCACCACCACCCTAACCTAACCACCACCACCCCACTCTATCCACCACCAGCACCCTACCCTCACCACCACCAGCCTACCCTAGCCACCACCACCTTGACCTAACCACCACCATACTACCCACCACCTTAACCACCAACACTCTCACCACCACTCTTCCACCAGTCACAGCACCCTACCATCAGCCACACCACCCTAACCACCAACACCACCCTACCATCACCCTAAAAACCAACAATACTCTAAGCTACCTACCACCACTATACCACCCCACCACTCTAATCACCATCACCACCATCACAACCTCGACCACCACACCACCACACTTTCACCTTTCTCCCTCCCACCCTCCAACCACCTTATCACTACCACTCTATCACTACCCTACCCTTAACACCACCACCACCCTAACCTACCACACCACCCTACTCACTACCCTATTCACTACCACTCTAGCCACTAACCTAACAGCCACTGCTCCATAACCACTACCATAAACCTAACTACCACAACTATACCCTAACCACCACCAACGTACCCAAACCACCACCACTATTATACGCTACCCACCACCATCCTGCCCTGACCACCACCTCCCTAACTACTGCCACCCTTACCACCACCACCCACTAGACACCGCCCTAACCACCACCACATCCACTCTCAGCACCACCACAGCACCCTCACTGTAACAATTTTGCCCTAACCACAAGCTAACCACCACCACCCTTTCACTCAACATGTTCTCAATTCCAGTAAAAGCTCTTAATTTTTTAACAATCATTTTCAACTCATTACTTGATTGTTTTTTTCATTGAAAGATATGACCTACGTTTGCATTTGCATAATCTCAAATAATTTGTTCTTACCTGAAACTATGCATCTAGATATCTAATAAAGCTAAGATATATAAAAAATAAAAAAAACTTTTACACGTTATCTATAGCTATCTATCGACCTGTTTGTCTATTATATGGTAATCAATAAGTGAATGTTGAGAAGTAACACTACGGTAGGTTCCTGCTATGAACTCTAGGACTAGTGCTCACTGGGTAGATTCACAATTGCATTAATTTGGTATTTGATTGCCTTGCCCATTTAAATTGCTGTGCAGTGGGTACAAGAAAACATAGGGCTTATCACATTATGTTGTATGCTTTTATAAAGCAACCTACAAAAGCAGTCAATCTTGCTTTGAAGACTGGTTTTGTTGGCTTTCCTTTCACTTCTTGCGTTGTCCTTTCCCTGGAGCATGGCTTCATTACTTGTGTCCTTCCACTTCTTTCTTTTTAGGCACTCCTTTTTCATTTTGGTAGGCACTCCAAGACAACGCGTGTGGTTTTTATCTGTCTCCCTTATGTACTTCTCTTCACCCCTCTGCTACTTTCTATGTTGCTCTTGACCTTGTATGCTTCTCCCCTGCAATGTTTTCTCACACAAATGTTACTCCCCCACTCTACGTTGCACTCACTTTTGCCAGTGTGCTCAGTTCTCCTCCGTTCCATGTTTCTCTCTCTTGCTCGTGGTGTGTGCTTCTCCCACTGCACTCCCTGTTTCTTCAGACCCTGCTCTCCTTAATGTTCCCCCCTCTGCATCATTTGTTTTGCTACTACCCCAGCTCTCCTTGTTGCTTACCCCACCCACCTTTAAAAGGAAACTCCATTCCATCATTATGATGTTCAGGTGTGCCATGCTTTTTCATAAGTACAGAATGTTAGCACTCTAGTTGCTCATTAGAACCTTGTGGTAAAGCTGCAGTTGAGCACAAGAGAGTTAACTGACAGGCTGCTGGTGCTGAAAGTACATGTTTATGTCTGCATGTGACACTTTTTTCTGAAATGGATGAGGAAGTTATTTGATGAGAACTTTTAGAAAATGTGTCCTCACTTTAGCTTTATAAAGCACTAACCATAAATTCTAAGATAAAATGAGGCACCTCATTTCTAGAGGAAATGCTATCACTTTTACAGCTTTAATTCTATCAAGGTAGCATTCAAGTATGCCACACTTTTGGCATGCATGCAGAATGTTAGCACTCAAGCTGCAGGTGATCAGAAGGTGGTTAACTGGCAGTCTGCTGCTGGTGTTGAAAGTATTTGTTTTAGTCTATATTTCAGAATGGTTTACTGAAATTGACGAGGAAGATATTCAAAAACAATGTGTCCTCATTTTAGCTTCCTAGAGCTCCAATCATAATTATTATGGCAAAATAAATCACATCTGTAAGAAATGTGGGTCTCTAGTTTGCAGTGGTATGCACTCTGTCCAAGTAGGGACCCTTCCTTCTAGTCAGGGTAAGGGAATTTCACACCCAGGATAACCCCTGCTCACCTCCTTTGTAGCTTGGCACGAGCAGTCAGACCTATCTTACAGGCAATGTGTAAAGAATTTGAACATAACACATTCAGTAACACAGTGAAAACACTACAAATGCAAGTTTAGAAAAGTAACCAATCTTTATCTAAACCAAACAAGACCAAAACAATAAACATCCAACATATATAACTCAAAATATCACTTTTAAAGGTTTAAGCAATTCTGTCAATAGAACTCAATGGATGTGGTGATTTTACACAAAGTATCTTTGGATGCATCAAAATTCACAGGGAAAAACAGCCGCAGAGGAGGGAAGCATCGGAAAACACAGCAATGCATCGGTTCTTGATCCCTGGGGAAGTAAGGCATCGGTTATGCTTCACGCAGGAGAAGTGTTGCTTTGGTACCAGACTGTAAGGAGAAGCAATGTCTCGACATCTGAAGACAATTCTGGTCTGCGGGTGATGTGGTGGAAAACTTGGTGCACAGCTGCAATACAGAGAAATCCAGACACGCTGGAGGTCGAGTCGGCGGCAGGAAACAAGCGATGTGACGATTCTTTTAGCCACGGACTGGTGATGCGTCGATTCTTTCAGCCACACAGCAGGGCCTGCATCGGAGTCAGTGCGGTGGTCTCAGACGTGAGAGACACGGTGCGCTAGACTCGGGCTGAGGTGGTTCTTCGGGCTGTGAACAGGTGCTGTGTCAATTTCTGCGGGTGCACGTCAGTGGTGCGTGGAAACCTGTCCCGCACGTCGATGCTGCATCAGAAAAACAGGTGCTGGAAGGCAGTGCATCCATTTTGTAGTCTTTTGCAGCAGGAACAACCTCCAAGGGCCCAGAACTGGAGTTGGCACTACTTGGCAGGTCAGAACTCCAAGCAGTGGAGCTCAAGGATGCTGCAGAAGTCTTTGATGGCCCTGAGATTTCCAACAGGAGGCAAACACACACAAGCCCTTGGAGAACCTTGGAAAAGCAGGATTCACAAGCAAAGTCCAGTTCTTTCACTTCCCACAGATGGAAGCAGCAACTGTAGACCAACCCAGCAAAGCAACACACACCAAAGGGGCAGTCCTCCTCCTGACAGCTCTGCAGCAATTCCTCTTGGCAGAGTCCTCAACCAGAAGTGTTAAAAAATGTGGGGTTACAGGTCCAATACTTATAACCCTTTTGGCCTTTGAAGTAGGCATACTTCAAAGGAAAGACTTTGTTGCCCACAAGATCCTGCTTTGTCTGCCTTGGCTCATGACATACTGCAGGGGGATCGAGACAACATTGTGAGAAGCCAGGAACAACCCAAGTCAGGTGTCAGGGACACCTCCTCCCACCACTCTAGCTCAGGAAGGCCCATCTGCCAGGGGATGGCCGAACAGGATATGGAGGGCACACCACAGCTCCCTTTGTGACTGTCTAGAGTGAATGCACCAACAACCCAGGTGTCAGTCTAAACCATACATTGATTGCACAGGTAGGCAGAGGCACAGGATGGTAAAGCAAGAAAATGTCCACTTTCTAAAAGTGATATTTTCAAACACACATTATAAAAACAACTTTTCTTAAAAAATGTGTTTTTAAATCCTGAACTCAGAGAGCCCAAATTCCAAATCTCTAGCTCTTCCCAATGGAAAGTTACATGTGTAAGATGTTGCAGGGCAGCTCCAATGATAACCTATGGGAGGACTTGTCTTTGCAATACTGAAAAACAAAATTGGCAGTATTTCACTATAAGGACATGTGCAACAAACTAGTTTATGTTCTACTTTTCACATGCAATGCACCCTGCCCATAGGGGTGCCCTGGCCCTACCTTAGGGTAGCCTTACGTGTAGTAAAAGAGAAGTTTTGGGGTCTGGCAAGTGGGTGTACTTGTCAGGCTGACATGACAGTTTAAAACTGTACTTGCAGACACTGCAATGGCAGGCCTGAGAAAAGTTTGCGGGGCTACTCATGTGGTTGGCACAATCAGTGCTGCAGGCCCATCAGTAGCATTTGGTTTACAGGCCCTTGGCACACACAGTGCACATTACTAGGGACTTACCAGTAAATCAAATATGCCAATCACAGATAACCAATCACAATTACCATTTACACAGAGAGCATATGCACTTTAGCACTGATTAGCAGTGGTAAAGTCCCCAGAGTCCTAGAGCTAATAAAAACAGGTCAGAAAAAATTAGAGGACAACAGCAAAGAGGTTGGGATAACCCTGCAAAAAGGGCCAGGTCCAACATCATAATTTGTTTTAATTTCTAAAGGAAATGCTTTAAGTTTCACATCTTTGATTCCATCAAGATGGTTTCAGGCGTGCCACAATTTTGTGAGTGTAGCGCTCTACTTATTCATTAAAACACTGTGGGAAGCTGCAACAGATCACCCAGGAATCAACTGACAGACTGCTGCTGCTGTTGGTAAAACATGTTTTGTTCTCACATGGCTGTGGAAAACTGTGTGAACTAATAGAAATCATGCTATCATTTTAGATTCTGGAGCACCTTCCATAATCGCTACGAGAAAAGCATGCCAGAAAACAGTTTTCCTTAAACATTGTTTCTCAAGTCCTAGCAGAGTAACATTAATGGGGAAGCAGCAGCTTTGGTGGTACGCTAATGACTCACTAACTTAACTCTGGGAGAACAAGAGCAAGAGCTATCTAAAATTATCGATTAAACCTATTCATCCATAGGCAGAGATAATTTGGGAGCCAGACCTACAAAACCACAAATTAAGAGTAATTCTGAAAAGGATAACTCACAGCAAGCACCCGACTCTTCTGAGAAGAAGTGGGATAACAAGAAGCATACAGAAAAGACTGAGTCATGGGGTGGATCTCCTCAACAGGAGGCCACTGAAAAGTGCTATCATTTGCGTAACCGTGATAATATTAAGACGCCTGACAGATATCAGGACACTGATACATGTTCATCTTGTTCCTTTCAGGATACATCACCGGAGTATGTGAAACCAAAGAAGGACTCAGAACGCTCTTCTGACTATATAATAAAAAAGAAAGACAAACCTAAACAGTCAAAGCCTCAATTAAAAAAAAGGTAGCAGGACTAACAGTCAAGCATGCCACGGATATTGAGGATACTGCTGCTGAGTGGGGAGTGGGCTCTGACCATGCTGGCTAGTATGGCAGAAGTTATAATAGTTTGCAGGAACCTGATAGATTGTCTGGTGGCAGTAGAGTTGAGTTACTATGTCCAGGTGGAAACAAAGGATGCTAGGCTGAGCGTCCAGCATCGTTCATACAAGATGCAACTCCAATTGGAGGGGGACATCACAAAACACATTAATGTTCTCTTTTGTGAGAACTTGTTATTCAGCTATGACATCTTCTTGGTTGAAAAGCATTGACCAACTGAATTCGTAATGGATTGTCAGAGGGAGGAACAGTAATTATACCTGCTTTTTCCAACCTTGTTCCAGAATCAGTTATACAGTCATAAGCAAAGAAGTGGGCAAAGACGTGGCCTTTAACACTGGCTCTTGCTTTATACCACAACCGTGTGGGATGGGATGATGGTTACCCTTATCATGTAATACCAGTGATGTTGCCCTCACAACCTCAAAGGCAACGCCCCATTAAAAATGAGGCTAAAAAACAAGTTAGAGAGATTCTCACACAACTTGAATACCAAGGTGTATTAGAAAGTTGCACCTCTCCTATGAATAATCTCTTGTTTCCAGTATTGAAACCAGATCATGCATATCATCTAGTATTAGATTACAGACATTTGAACACAGCAACACGTACATTCGCTATAAAAAAATGTGCATAGGCCAGTACTAATGAACAATATAGTGTGTAAAAAATACAAAACAACACTAGATATCTTGAATGGATTATTCTGCCAAAATATAGCATCTCAAAGCAGGGACTTGACTGCATTTAGCATGCTCGGATCTCAAAAACAGTTCTGTCATTTGCCCCATGGGTATAAGAATAGCTCTGGGCTGTTCTCAGCATGGGTCACAGAACTTCTACAAGAATTTGACAACCAGACATTGTCCTTTATTGACAACATTTCTTTGACGAATGATGACCTTTCTTCTTACTTGACAAGAGTAGATCACATAGATTTGGGATTTGCACACATGGGCTACAAACTTAACTTTAAAAAATCAAAGATTGCCCACCTAAATGTCCTGCTTCTGGGATATGTGCTGTCAAGTGAAGGCAAAAGCCTTGCGACACACTTTTTGGAGAAGTGTGTGCTTTTACAACCACCAAAGCCATTGAAGGAACTTCAATCCATATTGGGATTTCTAAGTTTTGGCAGAACATACATTCCAGTTTATGCAGAATGGGTTAAACCATTCTACTACTTGATTTGTCCAGACTTTTCAAGCACACATTGGACAACTGAACACACACAGATTTTGCGTTCAATAGAAGCTAACATGCTAGCTTCAAAACACTTACACACACGTGTCAACACCACAAACCAGGTGATCCATATCATTGAGGGTGCATCAGGATACACCTATGTTACATTCAATGAAGGAGACACTGTACTAATTGCATAAAATCACATTTATATTCCAATGCTGAGATGCGTTTCGCACTGACAGGTAATATTCTTATGGAAGTACAGACTGTTGTGGTGATAGAGAGAGCATTGTCTCAGGGGAAATTAATAATTGTTGTGACTCCAGTGCTGGCCTTAGAGGTTGTCATGAAAGCCAGCATTCCCAAGCTAAGCATTACATCTAAGATAGATACAGTGGACCGCCTCTCTCATCGCAACAGATATAGATTGCATATTTGACTCTACACTACAAACACAACATTACCTGTAATACAAATTGAATAACTTCTGCCTATTGAAGTCATGCCTCTTGATCAGCATGATTACAGCATCTATACTGATGGCTCTGCACAGTCTGCCATAGGGAAAAAACAGTAATACTCAGTCTATAGTTTGCGTGAGAGTCCCTTGGACTTTTCTTGTATGCAGGGACAATTTCCTCTGCCTTTCAACTTAGAGGGATTTCCATTCCAGATAATATAAGGGCAGCTAGCATGTTTAACTATTTGGCCCAGCCCTCGATGTCAGATAGAAACAGATCCCCCAGAACTCTATCCGGCCCTGCAGCTTTCCCTGTAGCTAGGGACTTGATTGCCCTCACTGTCTCACTTAGGCCTATAGTGATTGAACAGGGTGAAGGGGCTAGTGCAGTATTCCGTGGGCTTTCGACATCGAAGCTCTTAACTGGAGAGGGGCCATAAAAATCTAGAAAATATTTATGCCCCGTCTCCGGGTGATGGAATCAGCTAGGCAGGTTGTACAATTATGCCCTTTATTGGCTACCAATTGCCAGAACTTCTTAGTGTCCTTTTTGACTAAGGCTTCATACAAATCATCCCAAAGCAGGAAATCCCAGTCATTCTGAGCTTTATATAGGATTTTCTTTTATTGTTTCCTACAGGCCCTAACAGCAGGAACATCCCCTTTCACAAAGGCCTTCTGCAGTTCTAGTTTCACCTTTCTGCAGTTCAAGTTTTACCCTACCCCAGTCTTTGTTGAACCAAGTACTAGTTGGTTTAGGAACACTACCTGTACCAGTGCCATAGGATGTAAAACTCTCCCCCAATGTACAAAATAGTGTGTGTATTGTTGGCATTACGTGGAGTCTACTTTCTATAGAATGCAAATGTTCTAGCTCAGCAGTGGCTTTAGGGAGCGCCTTCTTCATGTTATCCCTAGGATCAGGGTGGAGGGCCACTTTGGCCCATTTAGTTCCCCTTCCATCATTAGAATGTATAAGATCTAGGGCACGTGAAGGAAGGATTGTCTCAGGCTGGCTGAGGCGAATATTCATAGAACAATGCAAGGTGTTAAGATGACTATACGATCTAGGGAGTACCCTCATATCCACCGGATCATGCCAAAATGGAAGGGCTAGCATTATCTAATCCATCCTACTTGTAGCAACAGGGCAATTAAAGGCTTAGGACACTTCACGGTCCGACAAGGTGCACCCATTGCAAGCCCTCAGCCTAAACATAACTGTGAATGATAGAAGCTGATAGGCTACATCTGTCCAGCACCTTACCAGGGCAACATTTAAAGATTGAATACCCCATGTTCAGTTCTCAGCATCAGAAATAGTAGAACTGCTATTATACAGGGGCTCATATGTTGTGTTGAAGTCCAATGCAATAATGAGGCCTTCTAGGGACGCAAATGAATTCCTATGGGCAGCAAATGGGTGTATAACGGGGGATTAACCATTTCCTCTAGTCCCTCAGTTGTATACATTATAAATATAATACGAACTGGTATCAGCCACTGTAACCATGATGCCTAATATATTGTGGGACTCAATTTGAAGAAGGCAGAGTTTAGCATTCTATGATATGCAAACCCAGATCAGAAGCGTCCCCCCCCATGGACAGCCCCTCCCACTATGGCAAGCTGGTTTAAAAAACTGTTACAAACCCAGGCCTATGCACTGAATCGGATAAGCCATGTTTCCTGGAGGGGGTATACATTGAAAAAATCAACGAATGCATCCCACTTAGGATCATCCAACTTGGCTCTGACCCCAGCCACATTCCAAAATAACAAATTTAATAGCTTCTGATTGGTGCTCTGGTCCTCCCAAGAGTAGGTAAAAGAGGCCAAGTTCCAATAGTTAACAATGACTACTTCCCTTCCAAATCTGGGGGTCGAGGTTATTAACTACTTAAAGTCCAGATTTCCAGTGGCCTTGCAGAAACTAATGGGGGCCTAGGCCATAGAAGTATCCAGAGTAGTAGAGAAAAGGGGATTTTGTTGAAAAGAACCAGCCTGCGGTGGTCGATTTAACTAAAATTGAATAACAGTACCAGAGGGGGATCTTTACGCAGCTCTAGGTCGACTAGTCCCTCAACTAGAATTTTTGTCTTCAGTGTTAGCTGTATGAGGTCAAAAGACCCTGATTGGGCAGAAGCATCACAAATGCAACTCATGTGTAAAATACCAGAGCGTACAATCGAATAACAATGACAAACTGCTCCAATGTAGTGGATACACTTATTGGTGAGGGGTTATACATCCTCATGAGCACCTACACATACCTTTGGGTCTCCGACCATATACACTGTCCCTGTGCTGTTTTCCTGTGCAGGTTTCGTCTTACCTATATGGTGGTCCTGAGGTAGAATATTATTGGGGAGAGCTCTACTTTGCTCAACCAGGGGATTAATGCATACCAAGAGGGAAGGGCAGGAAGACAGGGCAATGGTAGGGGCCTAACTGGGTACCTGTCAGAGTGCATACTTTGTGGGTATAAAGATGACTGCTTTGTTTGATGAACCCCCATACTATTGCCTTTACACCTGTTGCGCTCAGAAATCAGGGTCAAATAGGCTTGGGCACACCGTGTGTGGCAGGTGTGGGCACGGAGGGAGATGTTAAAGACTTCTCCAATGATTGGGACACTGATACAGTGCATGAAATGCTAGAAGATCTGCAGTATTCCACAGTTTTTAACTCTGAGGAAATGTATGATGGTATGAATAATTATGATGAAACGTTCTGTTTTCAACATTAAGGTGGCCACTTCTTGCATAAAGCAAATACTCCACATGCCGTATTTAATTACATTCAATGGGAGCACTGCCCTACACCAACCTTGCACAGAAGTTTTCATATTTCTCTGGTCACAATACAACTAACCCAGTGTCTTATTATCACAGGCTCACACCATCACCAGCAAAAAAAAATATGCTCACTAATACAAACCTGATATACTCTGAATCTTTTCTTTTCCTGTTTTCCACACAAGGGTTTAACATTTGGGGAGACATTGTTGATTTAAAATAAATTTGGAGAACGAAAGATTGGCAGGTTCAGGAGAACGAGGCATTAATTAGAGCATGTCAGATACCACATCAAATGATTTTCCTGAACAAAACTATGCAACTGTCACCATGTCTTGGCCTGGCTAGGATAAATGATATAAATACACCTAACATTCCCAGCTTTGCCCATTTTGCAAACTGGCAACGGCTCACAAATTACACGGAGGAAACATTAGACACCATACTTCATAACAGTTCATACAATTTTTCAGGGATCAATCAGGGGGATGGTTAGTGTGGCGGTTAAATACTAACGGATGTCATGCACATTTCCTGGGTGACACCGAAGGATTTAAGATTAGCATGCTCGACCCGCGTTATACTCAGACACAACACTCGGGGTGGTAATGACTTACAATGTTGGGAAGTTGTGCCTTGATGGGCTAAAAATCCCACCATTGTCCCATATGAAATAATACTTGTCCCTTCTTTCTGCTGACATGGGACTACAGGACTTTTGATTAGGTCCTTGATAACCACATCAAAAACACTTCTTGTATGCAATATGCGATGAAGTGTGGAAGGTTTCCCAGCACGAAGCTGCTAAGAGACTGCGCAAAATTGACAGGGCAAATCTAGAAAGGGCTCTAGCAGTAGTTGATGATGGTATGACTACATTGTGAACTAGGACATACTCTCTGGATAACATTGTGTCTTCTGCGATAGACATCACACAGAATGACATGTCCTCTTTACAACATGGGCAGTCACAGCTTAGATCAATAATGTTACTAAGCTGGACTCTTCAGACACTTTGTGCCGATCGCGTACCATGGCAACACCTTATTGCCACAAGCTTGTTTATACCTTACAATCTTACAAAACAGCAAACTATCATGGCAAGAAAGGACACAATATACAATATGTTGCACAGAGAGAAGTTGCCATTCACTGTTGCAGAAATACCTTCAGCGGAATGGATAACAGTCGCCATGCACTGCTAATTACCCAAATATTACACCACTCATGCCATCTTCCATGAAAACATTGATAATATCACTGCAACATTTGCAGTGAAATTATTAATGAGAAAACTGTGCATGGCAGGGGTGTGAGTTATAGTCACCTTAGGGCATGAGTTATAGTTACTTGAGATAACTATAACTGCTGAATTTCTATGGTGTTGTGTGTAAAAAATCTGAATCTAATTATAATGTCCCTGTAACCTTTAGTTTTTCAGTGAACTTCTAAGTTTATTAAATTCTATTTCCTAACTATAACTATAACAATTACTAGCAATTATGAAAATATTTATAAGAAAGATGGCACAAAAATGACTAAAATCAAATCAGGAGAACCAGTGAGATGACTTTTTAAGGTTTTATGGCAAAACATGCCGAGACACAATAAAGCACTGATTCAAAATCATTCTTAATGGTTGATCTGGACCAAGTCACAATTTAAGGCCGACAGTGATGGAGCAAAGGCTGGATACATCAAGTGGGTCAATGCAAAGTTTTTACCTTCTGACTTTTTCTGGAAGTTGAAATCCCCCAATAGGGCAAGATTGAAGGCTGTATCTAACAAATCTGGATAGCCATTGGACAAAGTCCTGCTGAAGGAATTGATTTTGACAGGAAAAGCCCAGAACAGGAAAATTCAACTTATGGTGCTGCTGAAGTCTTCTCGTTGGTCAGATACTTCTTGCATGTTCTCCAAGTCATGATTTCTACCTTAGGACTTAGGGCCTGATTTAGAGTTTGGCAGATGGGATACTCCGCCACAAACATGATGGATATCCTGTCCGCCTAGTTACAAGTGCCATAAGATATAATGCACTTGCAATCAGGCTACTGGGATATATGGGATATCTGTCACATTTGTGGTGGAGTAACCTGTCCGCCAAGCTCTAAATCAGGCCCTTAGACTATTTATTGGAACTCACAGTCTTGCAGCAGGACAAGCCTGAAGCTCTATCCGATGAAGTTCTTCCAAAATAGGACACACTTGTTCTTCCAAAATAGGATACAATTGTCATGGGGCCCCGTTGAAGCTCTGGAGATCTTTGAGGTTTCAAGTTTCTATATTTTCTGGGGCAGTTCCTCTTAGCCATTTGTAAGGCTCCTAGGACCTCAGAGACAGCCCTTTTAGGATCAGGACACTTTTCAGCAGAGGCTGGTCCACTGGTCACTCCAAGACTTGTACCTTGGTGTGTCCCTGTAGACACACAGTAGGTCAGCTAACTGCCCCTTGAAGTCCATGTCTTATTACGCATTCAGGTGAGAGCAAGTCCAGTCCTTCGGGTCTCTAAATAAGTTACAGAGAGGAGGTCTAGCCCTCTTATGTTTTGTCTCAGTTCTAATAAGTGTTGTGAGGAGCTGGGATGAAGTAATGCTTTTGTTCAGTTCACTAGGCAGTGGGACACTCCATAACCAATAGATAAAAGTTCACAAGGAAAACCTCTCCACTTTTGCAGTCCATCTTGAATGCCTGATTGCTAACTTTCCCACAGTGCACCATTTTTATCAAAATCCAACATGATAAAATCTGTTTGCCCCTGGATGGATTTTTTTGGCCACCCTGGGGTGCGTAATATAATGAGCAGTTCCCTCACATTCAACCACTCTAGGTTTTTCTGGGGAACAGCTCCCCCCTCTCTGAGACTATAGTTTGTATTGGGATCAATAGACCACCCTTCTCCAGGCATTCCTTATTAATGAACTATACCAGACAGGTCTCCCTTAGTCCCTTTTATGTAGTGAAATTCCAGGACACTCCTAAACTGCAATGCCTGTTTTAAGCTGGGTCACATTCATCCCCCAAGAAATCTTTCCAGGCCGAAGTCATTGCATCCGCTCTGATAGCAGAATTTCATACCTCATCAAAGTAGCACTTACAGGCCAGCCTCAGGCAGGTCAGTGCTAATTAGTCTCCAGGGGCTTCAGGCAGGGAAAGTCTACATTTCTTTTAAGTTACCTTTCCTATATAGTTATCAAAAATCCAACATCAACATTGAATTGAATGTTAAAAGAATATTAAAAACAGTGGTTTTGATTCATCGCTGCAGCTTATTCCCAACCAAAAATACTGGCTTAACGCATTAATCATATTTTTGTATTTTCTTCATAGAACCAGCTTCAGCCCTGTCAGCAAAAATAGCTTTTGGGGGCTAGCACTTTACGAACATGGAAACATTAAATTCTTACATGTTCCATTTTCAAACACCAAGCCTCCTACCTTGTGGGCTACAGGGGCTACTTAGGAGTGACATACTTTATTTTTAAAAGTATAGTTTCCCGCCTGTCAAAAGGTTTATTTTGACAGGTCTGCCTGCAGGTTTAAAATGTGCTTGAGTCCGACCACACATGTTTTCCATGTCAGTCAAGTGATTGGTACAATATGTGCAGCAGTCCACAGGTGACACTTCAATTTCGATGCCAGGGGTGTATTTTCTTACATTATCTACTATGACCTTACTGGAAAGTTAAATATGCCAATTGTGGATTAGCCAATTTTACGGGTGAGAGCAAATACACTGGCGACTGGACAGCAGTAGACCATTGCACAGATTTACAAAAACAACAGCATCAGTCCACACAAATGGGGGATGACTATGCAAAAAGAAACACTTTCTCACAACATTTATTCCCAAAATAGTATCAGACAGAAACCTGTGTTAAGTATAACATGCATTAAATGCAATGGAGTGATTATGCTAAATCATTATTAATAGCACAAGTTTAGATTTCTAAAGATCAATTAACATTACAATACGAAAAAAAAGAAAGCAATGGTAAATGTCTTCTCTTGCTACATATTAGGAACCAGGTTCGAGTCTGGTGGGACGCTCAAGTATCCTGTGTTTCTAGGTAAATCACTTAGGGGCACATGCATCAAGCTAACTACCGGTCGCAAAGGGGCTGATTCTGCAAATCGTCCCCTTTGCGACCGGTAATTAGACATTTGGGATGCATCAAGCCCAAACCCAATCGCAAAATAGGGAATTGCAAAATTTGCGATTACCTATTTTGCGAATGCATTTAGGTAATCGCAATTTGCGATTCCTTAAATGCAATGCAAGAAGCAATCTGAGATTGCGACTTAGCAATAAGAAATCGCAAATTACCAACAACTTCAAGTTGGTGGTAATCTGCAATTCCTTATAAAAATGCTAGAAATTGCATTTTTCTAAGTGCCATGTGGCACGCGACACGTGCACACATGCCAGTTTTGGGGGTGAATCAGGGTGGCCTTTTGGCCCCCTATCACCCTTGAAATTGAATGCGCAATTTGCGATGACCTTTTTGGTCATCGCAAATTGCGAGTGGTTTCCCATTCATTTCTATGGGCCTCTAGGCCCATAGGAATGAATGGGAAGTCATTCCCTATTAGCGAATCACATTTTGCAATTCGCTAATAGGGAATGTCTAGGAATCGCAATTTATTTAGCGATTCCTACATGCATAGGGAATTGCGAGTCCTTAATAGCGATTCCTTAAAAATCACTATTAAGGAATCGCAATTCCTTACATTGATGCATGTGCCCCTTAATCTCCTGTGCCTAAAAATGAATGTGTCCATCTGTAATGCAACTGGTGCTCATGTAAAGTGCTCTGATACCTTCGGGTCGAGTTCGCCCTATATAAAACTACAACAAAAAAATAAGGACCCTCCATTGGTTGCTACACACTAACGATGTGTATGCCAAATTCATGCAAAAAGAGATTTGAAGTGTACTGTACAACTCCATTTCCCTTTGCTTACAACGTACAGCATGGCATTCAAATGATCCGTGCCAGTCAGCTTTCTGAACAGTGTTTGAGAATTAAACATAAATCATACCTTTGCCCTCACCTCACCAAGACTATATACACAGAAGCTTGAAGCACAACGATTTAGTTGTAGTACTCCTGATTTCCATCAATAAGCCAGGAATAAGCTGAGAATACTTCCCGTTTACTCCTGGAATTCAGCAGTAAGCCAGGAGTAATGCAAGAGCAAGTCACAACTAATGATAGCATAATCTTTGTGAATTGTCCCTAAAATCTTTGCAGCAATGGGACTTCTTTTTTACTCTATGCTTTATACTTAAAACATTTCAGTTTTATTAAATAATTGCAGAGATGATAAACAGAATAAAAAGAAGCCCAATATTACATTTGAAAAAAGTTTTAAATATATTGATAGAATATTTATGTATATGTGATGCCACATAGTATATCACAACCAGTGTAAGAAATCAGTACGCAGAAACGCAAGAAAATGTATCAAAACGCACTCTCAGTCGATGGAAATGTGTGACAATTTTTAAGACAAATTTGAGAATAAAATGACTAGACCAGTTCGAAACGATTTTTTATTTCTTCAGTGCTTCAAGCTGCGTCCAGCGTCATATTCTGTTCGGCTCGAAGATAATTTGTGTATTTTTCTCCAAATACAGAGTCAGCTTTGCCGGAAACGAAAATGTGTTTTCCTCCACATAGTCAAACAGCAGCCATTAGCTGGAAGGCATTCCTTCCAGCGAAGGGAAGCTGCGCGGGGCATGAGCACTGCAGAATAATAAATACAGCTTAAATCTGTCTTCACGCTCACAAATGATGTGTCTCAGATGATCAGCAATAATTAAAGGTTAAATTATGAAAATCAGTTCATTAAACAGAAACTGAAAGTACGAAATTAATTGCAAAGAACTGAAAGAAGGCAGCTTTTTTTTCTTTTCTTGGTTAGTTCTCTAATGGTGAAAATGCCAACAAGAATAATTTCATCAATGATGCGCACTAATATGTTAGAATCCAGTTTAAGCTCCACGGGGAAATCATCCCATGACAAACAGCTTTAAACTTGGAGACGAAAGCGGATATTTCAAGACAGCCTGTGCATTATTGGTATCCAAGGGCCAATTATTCAGTTCCCTGGCTTATGTTTCAAACATATGGCTGTTTGAAATGGCAGCAATAAAATGGATTTGTCTTTATTTCAGGTGGTCATCGTGACTGGGGTAGATCAATGAATAAACCATTCATCTTCATTTCAAGGGGGTGATACGCACAGGCCCCATGATGATTTTATGTCTGGGGCTGCACAACTGCCGACCTCCTAAGGCTGTCAGTGTCCTGGAGATTGGCTTGTAAAAAGGATTTCAGGAAACCTTGCAAAGGATAAAAGGAGTTGCTACAAAAAGTAAAGAAAGCAATAGTATTTCTGGTCTACATCGTTCCTGATTGTAAATTGAAGAAACTGATTAGAAATATGTGGCGTTAAAGAAAGGAAATCAGGGACGTGACCCAAGCAGTATATTTAAATTCGTAGAGGCAAGGCCATTCTGTTGCAATTGTAAATGCAAAATATTTCTGGTTGTTTCCAGGCAACAGAACAAAGCATGTTCTTTCAAATCTGAATTGCTCACTGTTATTCAGTTTCCTTTGGGCAAGAGAGTTCTATGGCTACACAATGGGGCTTACCTTACACCATTTTTATTTATTTATTTATAAAGTTTTATATAGCGCGAGCAAGATCCCGAGGGATATCAGAGCGCTTTACAATATGATGGGAGGAAGGACATAAAATGCAATATCCATATAAAGTAGGAGAGAGAAAAAAACAGGAATGGTCGCAGATTACAGGACAATTGCACCCAGGAAGGTAATACAATAAACAGGTGTAAGTGGGCAACGAGGGGGGGTCACAGTATGCAGTAAAGAAGAGCCGTATCAAATGGAAGTACAAAGGTAGTAGGAACAATGACAACGGGCACGTGAGCCTATCCCTATTAGGGTAAGAATTTGTTCATTAGGAATCTTTTGGCTTCCAATTTGAACGCCGTCGATGAAGAGATTCTGCGTACTTCTGGTGGAAGAGAGTTCCATATCTTTGGGGCAGCGCCGGAGAAGGCTCGGTGACAACTTCTCTTTTTGTTAAGGATGAGTGGTTTCAAGAGGAAGGTAGAGGCGCTTCTTGAGGCTCTTACACCACAGGATAGTTTAAGTTTTTGCGCAAGGTACGTAGGAGTGTTGAAGTGAAGGGCTTTGTGCGTCAGAACAGCAATCTTTAAGTGAATTCGAGCTTCGTATGGCAGCCATTTGAGGGATTTTAGGACTGGGGATATATGTTCATTTCATTTGGTGTCTGTAACCAGTCTAGCCGCAGAGTTCAGTGATGCCCTTAGTGGAGCCAGGGCGTATTTGGGAAGGCCACAGAGGGTAGCACTGCCGTAGTCTAGCCTCGGCAAAACATGCGCTTGGACCACCTGCTTGAAATCATTTAGAGGAAGGAAAGGTTTGATATTTCTGAGTGACCTCATCAAGTGGTTTGCTCCTTTACATACATTGCTGATATGATTTTTCATATTCAGGTGCTAGTCCATGGTGATTCCGAGAGACTTGGCTGAGTCTATGATGAGAGGAGTGCAATTGAAAGCAGTGAGGTGACTCAGCCAGAGGTCTAGCTTGGGGATGTGGTTCAGAGGGGAGATGAGCAGGAATTCCGTTTTGGAAGTGTTGAGCAGGAGATGGTTCTCCGTTAACCAGTTTTGAGTAGACATTAGGGTAGTGTTGAGTGAGATGATGTTTTCCGGGGATGAGATTTTCAGATATAGTTGCGTGTCGTCCGCCTACATGTGGAAGAGAATGTCCATGGAGTTTAGTGAGTTAGCAAGAGGTTCCAAGAAAAGGTTGAAGAGGATAGGAGATAGAGCGGACCCTTGGGGGACCCCCATGTGTACAGGAGATGGCTGGGAGAGAGAGTGGTTTGCCTTGACTCTTTGTGATCTGTGATGTAGGAAGGATGAAAACCATTGTAATACCTGATCAGAAAAACCCATTCTGTTTTGCAGGATAGATAGGAGGTTGTCATGATTAAGCGTGTCGAATGCGGAGGAAAGGTCAAGGAGGATCAGGAGGCAGGATTCGTTTTGGTCAAGCATTTTTAAAATGTCATCCATAACGTGAGTGAGAGCCGATTCGGTGCTGTGCCCCTTCCTAAAGCCGGATTGATGCTGGTCTAGGAGTTGGAAATTCTCTATGTGAGCACAAAGTTGGGATTGCACACATTTTTCTAGGAGTTTCGCTAAGGTGGGGTTGTTGGAAATGGGGCGGAAATTATTGAGATCAGATTTGTCAGCATTAGTTTTTTTTAGTATAGGTAATACCTGAGCTGCTTTTAAGCAGTCGGGGATCGTGCCTTGTGATAGAGAAGCGTTTACAATTCTTGTCCAGGTGGGGATGAGTGCATTCTTGATTTCTTTGAAGATGGAGGGGGGCAACGTGTCACTGAAGTGGTTGGAAGGGTTGATATTCTGAAGAATCTTGTTGATGTCATTTTCACTAAATGGGGTAAAGGTGCCCCATGATGCATTGTTCTTGGTGTTCGTGGTGGTCGATTTACGCTTTTCAAAGGAGTCAATGGGTGAGGCGGCACTGGAAGAAGGTAATAGAGCCTTCTTAGAGGCGAGGTCAGTGGAGATGAGTCTTGATTTCTCAGTGAAGAAAGTGGCAAGTTCGTCGCATGAGGGTGGGTTGCCACCAGGATCAGAGTGGTTAGGTCCAACGACTGATTGTTGTTTGACCAATTCGAAAAGTTTCTTGGGGTGGTTTGCCGCTTGATCCAGTTGGTGTCTGAAGTAGCCAGCCTTAGCACTCTTGATTTGTTTGTTGTAGAGGCTCCTGGCATCTCTAAGGAGTTTTAGTTGGTCCGAGGAGGGATTGGCTCTCCAGGAACGTTCAACTGCCCTAAGGTTGCGGCGTTCCGTGTTTAAGTTTTCGTTATACCACGGTTTGGATATTTTTGTTGAAGCATTTTTTTGTTGGAGTGGAGCAATATTATCCATGATGTTGGAGATGGTCGAATTGTAGGCATTGGTGAGTGATTGCACCTCGACCAGGTTAACTTGGGAGGAGAGGGCAGATTTACAGTGGGCAGCTAGTTCGTCAGAGTTTATTGATCTGAGGTCCCTTTTCCATATCTTTGATTTCAATGGTTGTGCCTTCCTCATCAACACTTCCCTGTTAATATAAAAGAGGATGCTGTGGTGGTCGGACCAGTCACACGGGGTAATGGAATCTAGGGTGATAGTCTGCCCTTTTGAGATGATGAGGTCTAGAGTTTGTCCTTTAATATGAGTTAGTTGGTCACAGTTCTGAGTCAGTTCTTGATCATTTAAGAAAGATTTAAGGCAAGATACAGCGGGGTCGTTGGGGTTAGACCAGTGATGGTTGAAATCACCAAGGAAGATTTGGGACACCGCTGAGTCGACATTGCTAGAGATGATTTCCATTAGTTGCTCAATGAAAGGGAGATTGTCTCCCGGGGGGTGGTAAAAGGTGTGAAGTTTGCAAACCGGTAGGTTCATACTTGAGATGCTGAGACAGAGGTATTCACAGGAGGTGGGCATCGAGGACTCTAAGTGAGAGATCAAGAGTGTGTTCCTGTGAATACAGGCTAGGCCACCACCCAACTTCAGAGCTCTGTCTAGCCTAATTATGTCATGAGTGGGAGGTACTAGGAGGTCTAAGTTAGGAGTGGAAGCGGGATTTAGCCAAGTTTCAGTGAGGATGATAATGTCTAAATCATTGTGTTGGATGAGGTCAAAGATATCGGAGGCGTGTTTACTGGCTGATCTGCAATTAAGTAGTACACATTTAAGTCGAAGTGGATTGGGGGGAAGGAGTCTGGGTGACGTTCACACGGGTGAGGTTGTCAGTATTGCTGCATCTAAGATTGCGAGGAGGATCTCTGTTCGGGTTGGAGAGGATGGAAAGTATTTGTCTCGGCGGGAACATGTTAGATTTGGACCAAGTAGAGCTAGAGTTGTGAGGGTCATGGAGATCAATGGATGCAGGGTGGGACTGACATCCTCTGTGGCTGGCGGGGGCGTTGGGTAGGGGAATGGATTTTGAGATGGAGGGGGCTTAAGGCTGACCCACGTGATCTCTATCCCTAGTGGATGCTCTAGGCCAATTCGCAGAGGTGAGGAGAGAGCTGATCATGGGGAAAAGATCATTTGAGAGGGCTTTCAGGTCATGTAGCTCAGAGGTGAGAAGGTGTAACTGTAGGGATATATCATCAAGGTGCGCAGCCAAGTCTGATTGTTGGGCGAGGGGTGGAGGGTGTGGGGGAAAAGCGAGCGGCGACGGGGGGCCTCGGTGTAAGCATGTTGAGGCCTGTGGGGGGGATCGTTGCCCAGACTCTAGTCTAGCATGTGGCAAAGTTATAGGGATGGGGAATGGGACATTGTCTGTTAATGGAGAAGACTGTAGGACTTAAGGGAGCCTCTCAGATCGAAAGTCATCCTGTAACAGACTGACAGTCGGTGAGGAGATTGAGCCGATAGAACCGTCAACCAGCTGAGAGGGTGTTCTAGTGGGTTGACATAATCCGACTGGGGACAAGGTGGCTATGGGATCAGCAAAAGGAGGTGTAGAGTTTAGGGAGAGTGGGGTGCTCACAGCTGTTAAGGGGGGAGTACTGGTTAAGCCCAGCGGAGGCGTGGTGGTTGAATTGGGGTCAGTGGAGTTGCCGTAAACCGCTTTTCTGAGAGTGGGGTAAATATTGGCCATCTTAGCTAGGTTGATGTTAGAGGCTTGGATTAGGATGATACCATTATTGTAGAGGGTGATAGTGGTGGTGGCTTTGAGGATGGATGAGGGAGACGTTGTTAGTTTGAGGCCATGTGAGGTTTTCTTAGATCCTGTTATTCGAAGCATGGAGTAGAGCACAGTTCGGCAGCATGCCTGTTTTCTGGTATAGAAGATGAGGTCATTAACTAGAGAACCTTTGTTGGTGCAGAAGTAGGAGTCTGAGATTGGAATTAGAATACAAATTGCTGCACTGTGTTGCATGGACAAGAGAGAGCTGAAGATCACCGTATTTGCCAAGCAAATATAAATTGGCAACAATGTTTGGTTTTACATTGATAAAGATTAATTCATCCTAACTTAGAAGTCATATCTCAAACTGCTTAGAATATATCCATAATTTAGACAAAGGGATCATTTATACCCTGGCAGATATACTGTAGGCAATACCATCCTCCAACCCGGTGAGGACTATTTTGGCCTTTTCCATCATAGCAAAGAAGGTTTGCCAAGAGGGCAGCATGTTTAAAGAATACCTCTGAATATTGGTGTTTGGTACCTATAGCAGGCTGGGCTGAATCGTCAGTATAGATGATGTGTTTTCATTGATCAATAGGCAAAATGTTACTGGGCATGGGGTATTCATGTTAAAATTTGAGAAATTCTTGGGTTTGTAAAGTAGGGTCAAAAACATAGGGCCTGATTCACAGAACTAACTTACGTCAAAAACGTAAAGTTAGTACTTTTTGGTATTCACAGAATACACTTACTCATTTTGGTATTCACAGAAGGCACTTACTCATTTCGGTATTCACAGAAGTTAGTAGTCCTAACTTTAGGACTCCTAAATGCCTTCTGTGAATACCGAAAGTCTTAAAGTTAGGATTTTTCTCAGTTTAGGAGTAGTAAAGTTAGTAGTCCTAACTTTAGGACTCCTAAATGCCTTCTGTGAATACCGAAAGTCTTAAAGTTAGGATTTTTCTCAGTTTAGGAGTAGTAAAGTTAGGTAGCAGCCCATTGTATCCATCTAGGATTTAAGGCTTTCGCATTAGGAACACTGGCCTTCATAACAACCTCTAAGGCTGGGATGGGAGTGACAACCATTATGTGTTTCCCTTGAGCCACGGTCTTTCCTTGCTCATAATCTGGTACGTATGTTCTGCCAAAGTTAATGAATCCTAGTAAAGATTGCAATTTTTTTAATGGTGTTCGGTGGATGTAAAAGAGCATATTTCTCTCAGAAACGTGGCTCCAGGCTCTTACCCTCACTTGATAGTTCGTACCCTAAAATTAGGACACTGTGAAAAGCAATTTTGGTTTTATTGAAATTTAATTTGTAGCCTTGCTCAGCAAATCCCAATACAATGCAATCAACTCTGACTAAATGTTTGTTTAAGTAATCATCCGTTAGATATAGATCATTAATGCGGGATAATACTTCTTGCTCAATTTCATGTAGAAGTGACGTTACTCAGGCAGCAAAGAGTCCAGGTCTGTTCTTATACCCCTGAGGAAGAAAGCAAAAGTGGAGTTGTGAGCCAGGTGTGGAACATGCTATCTGATCTCTGCTGTCAGGTGCTATATTTTGGCAGAAAAAAAACATTGGAAATATCCAAAGTTGTTTTGTATTCTTTATGGGCAATGTTGTTCAAAAAAGCTGTACTGTGTGAATTTTAAATTGCAAATGTGTGTATGAATGTTTAAATGTCTGTAGTATAAGACTAGGCAGTAGGAATGATCTGATTTAGCTACCGGAAATAAGGGATTATTCATAGGAGATACTCATGGTTTAATAATCACCTGGTACTCGTGTTGTGAGAGAATTTCTCTCATAGGGGCTTTCACTTCATGCTTAATTGGGTATTGTGGTTGCCCTTGCAGGCTAGACATTATGGGTATAATATGATAAGGCAAATCCTTATCCCAGCCTACATGGTTGCAGTATAATGCTGGGGCCTGTGCAAGAGCCCATTCTGCGCCATATGCTTGTTTAACATCTTCGGGGACAAGAACTGAGAAAGATGGCAGTAAAATTACCATATCTCCTTATGGGGCTGCTCTTACAAACTCTGGTGGCCAATCAACCCCCGTTAAGAGAATGTCATAACTAAGTGTTAAATGGTCCTAGAATATCACCCTAATTGTCCGCATTATTTCACCCTCAATTTGTATGTTTTGTTAATAAAGTCTGTCCAGAGGGCTGACACGTTGGTCTGGGGTTTCAACCTCTATGAAGCTGTCAGTTGCTATTATATCCAGAAACTCATGAAGATTCTGGTGAACTATCGCAAACTCTGCCACGGTGTCGAGCAGAGTCATTGCCCATGTCTTGTTTTGAAGGAGAGTTTTCTGTATGTGTGGCAAATTTAGCCAAAATTCCTGCAACCACCTTTTTGAATTGTGGTTTTTGTTGCGGAAGTTTCTCTTCCTTTGTTATGCTGTTGTCAGACAAGCTTGTGAGCCCCTTTTTGGCTTCACATACTCTTCTTGTGTGCGCTCTGATCACCCTTCTCTCTCTGATTGTTTGTCAGATATGCCTTGAAAGTAACTACAAGGAGGTGTATCAGTGTACTGATACCTGTCAGTCTGTTTTAATGTATCATGGTTGCTTAATTTGTAATGTCTATCAGAAGTCTATGGTTGTGGACAACCACCCTGTCATTTTGTTTATTGTTTTTATTGTTTGCCCCAGCATTTTTTAGAAGACTCTGGTGCTTGTTTGGTATTGTCTTTGTCATCACTACCTTTAAGATGTGGCTTATTTGGTCTGGCCCTCAAATTATCTTGACCTATAGATGTATAGGTGTCCGCAATAATTTTTGGTAGTTCGCGGTCTTGGTCTGCTACTGCAACCTGCGTGAGGCATTGGCGAATTGCCAGTGCTGCTACTTCCGCTTTGTTGGAACTGGCACATTCTGGTTGGCTGAGGCAAGGCCCAAGCAAGTCAGAAACTACCACTACCATCAAGTGCAGGTGATTACACTCGCTGTATAACCTGCTCTCACCTCGGTAACTTGGCACTGAGCAGTCAGGCTAATCACAGAAGCAATATGTAAAGCATTAGCACAGCACTCTCACACAATAAATACACTGAGCATCACAGAAGAGACTTCACACGTGGTGTATGTAAATAAAGTATATATTCAGCTCAGCACACACATTAACTAACACAGCATGAACATCATGTATTTCTGAGCATTAATCACATTCGGAAATATCACTAGCAGTGCTAGGCCCAACCGTGTTAAAAACAATGACATCCGTAATATGTACACTTGGGGAAAAATCCTACTTTACGACCCAGCACCCTCATGTGCTGCAAAACGTTGTCAGAACAAGGCCTATCCTAGATGTTATTCTAGTTCAATACCACACAGTTATATGGTGCAACCCAGTTTGCAATGATATCAGAAATGTGTACACACAGATAATTACAACACTTTTAAATAGCCACATGGGCCAAGGCCGCATGAGTAAAAACCAATGTCAAACTTGATATTCTTTTGGACGGGAATCAACGCGTTTGGCAACACTGCTGTGTGCTGTAATTAATCACAGGCAGTCAGTCCCACACACTCACTACACACTGATACACAGTGCTACGGTTATTAGGCAATTTCGTATGGTTCACACTCACATGAATACATCAACCTAATCCGGTGCACTGATATCCGGCAGATCAGTTGATACTGTACTCACTGTACCCGTGACCCCAGCCGTCCTCCACCCTTCAGCCACCCCAAATACCCTACAACCACGTGCTGGAGATAAAGGAAACCTTGCCCCTAATACTAGGCTGATAGCGGCCGGAATCACACTTAGCTAGGGTCCCAGGGAAATAGGTGGGGGGTAGGTAACAGGGCTGATCAGGCAGCAGTCGACTTATGGAGGTTTGGCCACTACTTGGGAAGTTCAATCAAAGGACTCAACACTGTGCCTTCAGGCAATAGCCCAGTTCTGCGAAGCATACTGGGGTTCATGCCCTTTCTTGACCCGCTTCTGATTCCTTTCAGAAGCATTCTTTAACCTAGTCTATTACCCTCACCATCCAAGCACGATCTGGGCAATACTACCTGGCAATACAGAGTTGTTGGGCCCGGGTGAGGAGAGGGCAGTTGGTTCGCCGCACTAAGGGCAGAAAAAAGAGCATTTGAGGAATGGGGGATGAAGCTGGGGAGCCTCTCAGAAGATGAAGTGACCCCTTAGGACACACATTGATCAAAGTAGCGCCCAGGCAATCCAAGCACTCTGGAACGTGAATCCTCTCCTCCAAGCCTCCCTGGAAATGAGACACAACATCTGGTGCATGTTTGTATGAGTCAAACAAGACAGTTTTGATCACACACAATGTAGAGCCGCAAATTCAGCACCTCCCTGGATTTGAGGCACAATGTCTGGTGTGTGTTGAGCTTAGTCACACCAAACAATTCTGGTCACACACAAGATGCATTACCAATTCCGTACATCCCTGGAAATGAGGCACACTGTCTGGTACGCATTAAGCTGAGTTGCACTAGACAATTCCAGTCATACACACAGGAGCAAGTTCAGGGGTGCCACACAAGGTAGAATGCAGCACTGCTACGAGTGCACCTCCAACTCCGAGGGTCACAACCTGTGAATCGGACACTACACTCAATGAGCATGCAGTCGGTATTTTGCATGAGAGAGATGAGGCACGGTCAATGAAGTGGGCCATGCAGGGTCCCACAACTGGTCAAACCGCTCACCACCAACAAGACGCTTATGCAAACACTTTCCTGAGATGTGGGCAGTGCATTTGGGGCTCTGCACCAAGCAGTCTGGTTTCCAGGCACAATACTTAGTTCCACGCTCACACCGTGCTACCAGTGGGAATCCAGCAGACGATGTGGGCACTGAAGAGGGCACTGCTCTCCAGGTGTCACAGGTAGATCACGTGGGTCTCTCACAAGAGGTCTTTGATGTCCCTGAGACCTCCACAAAAGAACAGGAGGCAAGCTGACAAGCCCTTGGAGATCACACTTCAGGGTGCCACACAGCAGCAGGTAACCAGCCCATGCCAACCACTAGGGTGCATGGTCCCTTCCAATGGCAGTAATCCTCCTTGTGCACAATAGATTCCTCTGTGAGAGTGCACCACGCAGTTCCAGGATCTCTGGTCCCTCAACCCCAAAAATGTATCTCTCCCCTGCTGAAGTATGGCACTATTAGCTATACTGTAGTTTTCTTTTGAAACTGGGGGTGGTTGAGAAGGTTTTCTTTTGAACCGCAGATGTCTCCCCTAAATGTCAGTCCAGTTTGCCATGGGTTTATGAAAATAACGCTGTGTTAACGTGGCATTCACAACACGGCGATACCGTGCGATATTCGCACGATAACGCGGCAAATGTCCGCGAAACAACTACTGCAATGGCGATAAAAATCCAAACCCTAACGCGAAAAAAGCTGCGATGCGCCCAATGGCGATGAAACAACCGTGATAACCAGCAGGAGGCCAGCAATACCCACGCGCCATGCATGAAGAGGCACCATAAAAGCACCCAAAAAAAACACCAACAAGTAAACGAACTGCGGAGCACCATGGAAGCACCTGGCCTGAGTGCTGAGGCCAACTCGAACCCCACAAGCACAACGGAGGACCAGCACGGAACCCCGGGGTCGGGGAAGGGCAAAGAGAAGAGGAAGAGGAAGACGGGGTTCCACACCGCAGGAAAACCGGATCCACCGCACGGTGTGGACAGAACACCACCAACAACTGTCCGTCACCACCACTGTGTCATTGGCAAGACAAATGGAAAAATGGCAGTCCAATGAGACGACTGCGTAGGACTGAACTAGCTGTGGGCACATCACCCATGAACAACATACTCGCAACCCCCCAACATAGCCCCACATCCATGTAGGAAAGAGGCTGTGTGAAAAGATGTCAAAGTCGGGAGCAGGCCTGAAGGTGTGTCCACCATCACATGTGACAACAGTACCTACCGTCGCATACATACCTACACCCACCTGGGCAGACACAGACTGTCCAGAATGATCACAGTGACCAACATGCCAAGAAATCGGACCCCATACCCACAATGGTGATGTCACAGAGCTGCACAGGTCTACCAGCAACTATCCCAAACCACCAAGTCTGGCGCACAGAGGTGGACCTGCCAATAGGGACTCACCCCTAAATGAAATGCGTCATCCAGTCCCACCCTGTGTACGGACAATGCCCAATGAGGCACACAAATTGCCATCCTACCCAACACCCATCACAGTTGAACACAAGTGTGGCAGCGCAGACTTTATTGGCATGTGCGTGGTACCACGGGCAAGACAAGGGCCACAACATGCAGACCAAGACATCAGACAATCACAGGCAGCATAGGAATGCAGCCATGTCCACTGTTGTTGTGGGAAATGTGGACTCATCACCAGAATGCAACAAGGTGTTGGGACCTGTGCCATGGGTTACCATCAGTCGTGGCTGCTGGAACGTCGTTAGTCGTCCATGAAAGCTAGCGCAGCTTCCTGTGCAATCAGTTCCAGGAGTACGTCGTTGTCTAGCTCAAGGAACACGAGGGCGAGCCAATCCATCAACTGGTCCGGACAGATGTGCTCCGTCCATGCCATCTCACCAATCCGCAGAACAGCCCAATAGGGGGGTGCCTCAATGTGGTCACTGCACACGAGGAATCGTGCAAACTCCCATGTCCAACTGCCAGCACATATGCCAAACATCCAGGCATCCCATGAACGGGAATCACGGTTACACTCATGGTCGTGGGCCAACAGGGGGTACACACACAAGTCATAATCCAGTTCAGCTACCGTTGCATTGGATAGGCAGACATCCATGGGCCACTCGAATATGCATGTTCGACAGTGGAACCAGGGCTGGATGCAGGTGATGTACGCAAGACGGAAGCTCAGATGGTAACTGATGCGCAACACTGCAAGTGGCAGGTCCCCCAACATTTGCAGCATTCGGGCATGGTACAGTCCCACGTGACTGGGGTTGTGCATGTGCCCGTGATGTTCGGCCATTGCGGTGGTGGCACTCGCAGAACCGCCACTCCTCTGACCTGCGGCAGTCATGTGGATGAAAAGCCACAGCTCGGAGCAATGAGTCGTATGGGCGTGCGACGTTAGGACGTATGTGTTGTTGTGTATGTAAGTATGAGGCCATTCCATGCAAGAGGACCCCGGGCAAGGGCCTCTGTGTGTGGGGTGTGTATACGTTGGTCCTTCATCATTGCTGAGTGAAGTGTGGGAGTTGTCTTCATCTGCTATGATATCACTCACAGGGGGTTTCTGCTGCATGCTGTGTCCAAGGTCGGAGGTGCAGATGCCCGTCCGCCTCCTGTGTGGAGACAATGGAGCATTCATCCCTGATGTCAGTCTGACTACTGCTTGCAATGTGGAAATGTGATGTAAGCCCAAGCGGACTTGCGCACCTTGTACATTCCCACGTGCACGTGCGCCCTCCGGCTGCATGCAACATTGCAACATTGCACATCACGGCCTGTGTTGCGCAGACACTGCGACAGAGGCACACGCATATGTGCATTTCCTGCCCAGCCCAGCACAGGACCACGCCCAGATCCCAGAGATGATACTTCACACCCCTACGCTGGACGTGCGTACGCAACCCAGCCCACTCCGTATACGTATAAAGGGTGGGACGACAGAGCTACATGGACCAGATCTTCCACAATGCCCGAGGGGACAATGCTGCGCCCGCCTACCATGTCACGTGACGCAATCATGAAGGGACCATGACTTGCGGGGCACAGAGCTGAACTGCGTGCGGCATGGCCCGCACGACACTGCACTGGGTTAGTGGCACCCGGAGCATGTCGGCTGGCACGGGCATGCTGCCACGGGTCGGTGACTCACAGGGCACTGAGGTAGGGCCACCTGATGTGCTGAGAGGGTGTGCAGCCTGCGATGATGCCCCGTCCTGGCTGTCCGGGCTGGTGAGGGTTGGTGTGAGCCCTGCTGGACCGCAGTGTAGGCCGGAGCCTGCATGCGACGTGGGCCTACCGCCACGTGGCGTTGCCTCAAGGTTCACGGAGTTAGTGGCACCTATGATGCTGAGCGGGTGTGCAGCCAGCGTTGATGACGTGTGCACTGTTATGGACTCTCCCATTCTGTAATCAAGGCCCAGATCCAGGTGTGTGACCTAGTGGCCCATGGGGCGGGTCCGCGTGATGTGGAGTCTGCCAAGGTCGCGTGTCACGGGCTCAGAGCATGCACCGGCACGTGGTTGGAGACACACTGGTGGCGGAAGGTGAGCAGTGAGGCCTGGGGGCGTATGGGTGGACAATGTCCAATGGGCGGCGGGAGGGGCTGGGGTGCATCAGCATGTGTGCGCAGGGGCGGGCAGGCGATGTTGCCGTGTGCAATGGTATGTACTCTGCCATTATTACATCTGGACTCCATTGCAGATGAAAGGACATGGTGGACTGCAGTGGATACCGGCACGTGGTCGGAGACACACCGGTGGCAGCAGGTCGGCTGTGGGGCATAGGTGCACAGCGGCGGCTGTCTCTCGCCCTCTCATCCTTTTGCTGTCTCTCTCTCCCTCTCTGTCTCTCTCCCTCTCTCTCGCCCTCCCTCTCTCCCTTTCTTTCTCGCTCACCCTCTCCCTCTCTCTCTCTCTTTCTCTCCCTCTCTCTCCCTCCCTCTCTCTCTCCCTTTCTTTCTCGCTCTCTCTCTCCCTCTCTCTCTCTCTCTCCCTCTCTCTCCCTCCCTCTCTTTCTCCCTTTCTTTCTCGCTCTCTCTCCCTCTCTCTCTTTCTCTCTCTCCCTCTCCCTCTCTCTCTCTCTCCCTTTCTTTCTTTCTCTCTCTCTCTCTGTCCTTTGATGAGCGCATGACACACGTTCTCATCTCGGATTTTGTCTTGCAGGCTGTGGCTTCCAGATTGTCCGGAGTGCATCCGCAAGGACTAATCCAATTTGTTGTTTTGTGTTGTGTATTAATAAAGTTTTGTTATAGGAATTTCACAGTTGAATGTTTGATTCTCCTTATTCTGACCACACGTGTGTTTGTTGTTGTATGTGTGCGTCATCAGGGTCTTTCTTATCTCGTGATTTTGTGAAGTTGCTGTGGCATATCTTTGTCCGGGGTGGGTGGGCCGGGGGAGGGCCCAGAGGTGCGGGGGGTCCTGGGGGTGGTGGCGGTGGGTGTTGTGGGCCTCTGAGGTCTCCGAGCAGCATGAGCAGTGGCTCCATGGCATCTGTTGCTCTTCAGGTGTGGCTGGGGGCTGGGCTCCCTTTTGTGGTGCAGGTAGTCGTCCTGCTTAACACCAGCAGAGAGCAGGTGTAAATCGTTGCTGCTAGCGCGGCTTATCGCCTGTTTTTGGTTCGCATCGCGGATCTGGCTGTTCATTGTGAATGTCGCGATGTGGTGTTTTTGTGTGTTTTCGCATGGGAACGCCTACTCTGCATCTCATTAGCGTTAGTTGGCGGTGTCAACCATGGCAATGTTTTTTGCGGCAGCTATCGCTGGATACGTGGCGATGTAGGCAGTTAGCACCAGCTTGCGGATGGGGCGATAATTATATCGCCACTTTTGCTGAGCTAAAGTGCCGATAACTCGGCGATAAGTCCTTGTGAATATGCCCCAAAGTCTTTTAGAGCAAAGAAATGCCCACTTTCTAGAAGTGGCATTTCTAAGCTGTTAATGACAAATCCCTCTTTACCACAGGGGAGGGTTTGTCATTGTGAATCCAATGATTGGAAACAATATGAGGCTGCTCCACTGTAAACCACTATTGCAACGTGTAATTTCAACCATTCCCCCATGTTAACCTATGGGAGGAGCAAACCTCATAGGCAGTGAAAGCACACATGAACATTCTTCACTACCTAGGGAAGGGAACACACATGTGTACCTGCCCTGCCTATCCTCTACCACTAGCTTCACCCTTAAGACTCACCCCGGGGATACCCTAATGGTATTGAAAGGTCCCCTCAGGGTTGGCCAGTGATTTCAGAAAGGCCAACCTAAGCACAATTGAAATTGCGCAGCAACAGGCCTGCAATGGCAGTCGTAACACATGTTAAAAACCTCATAGGTTCAAAGGCATGCCTGCAGACCTTCAACGGCAGGCTAGAGGCATGTTTAAAAACATCAGGTAAGCACCACTCCTTAATGTGTGTGGAAAGGGTGAGTGCACTTTCTTTCACACTGCAATTACTGTGGGAAAGTGCACAGAGCCCTAAAGGCAATAAAAGAGAATCAGCCAAACCCATGAGGAAAAAGCAAAAAGTTTAGGGAAACATTACCTCAAGCTTGTTATGTCTAGCACCCTTTCATATTGCTTGATATAATTGAGAATACTGTAGCAACATTGCTACTTCTGGAAAAACAGCTAGGAATGATGTACCATGGGTTAGGGTATATATTGCAGCACAAACTGTACCCCAAATGGCACAGTTGTCTATTCTGGGAACCATTCCAAGTGGCAAGCATTTTGTAGAATTCTGTTTATCCTAGGGTCCTTTATTGGGAAACACTGCTTCAAGCTGATTTGGGGTTTTTTTGCAATCCAAAATGGAATTTCCTCCCGTCTGGTGGTAACCTTTTGTCATGCATTCACCTGGTTCAAACCGCAGAGACCACACTGGAGCTATTGCTGGACATCCTCTCCCTCTTGGAGCTGCACAAGATCAAGGGACCAAACCTCTTAGATCATTCACGGCCCCAAGGAGGAGGGGGGCTAGGATAAAACAAGAAAAGTAAGTCTTGCGACATTGGATCTGTTCAGCGGCTGTGGGATACTGCATAACAGGATTTGTCACTTCTAAGATCTTCTGCATCATATGCGAGGTAGATGTGCACTGGACCAGACCCTCTGGTTTTGCAATGACACACTGCAATGGAAATAACAAGAGTACGCAGTTACCATCAGTACACTAAGAGGTCTCTACATACAATGACCATGCATTAACATTAGTGGCATACACTTACAGATTTCATCAGCAGCACGGTATGAGAGCAGAATAACCAAAATCACAGATTGGAGTGTGTCGCTCCCAGGGCTAGACTTGAAACACAGTTTGGAGTTAGGTGCAATCCCAAGGATAAACTCGGAACACAGGTTGTAGTTTCTTGCACTCCCTAGGATAAACTTGGAACACAGGTGAGTTACTTGCACTCCCTAGGATAAACTTGGAACACAGGTTGGAGTTACTGGCACTCCCAAGGATGAACTCAGAACACAGGTTGGAGTTACTTGCACTCCCAATGATAAACTTGGAACACAGATTGGAGTTACCTGCACTCCCAAGGATAAACTCAGAACACATCTTGGGGTACAAGGTTCATGCATATATCAAAGACTCTGAAATGCTTTCTCTTGGCATTACTGTTCATCAGAGAAACTCAAAGCTAAAGTCTTTAATCCTTGCCCAATCACAGCTCTAGCTACAAGGTTGCAGAACGGGTCCCGAGTATAAATAAACAACAAGCGTTGGAGTAAATCACAGAGTGGGGTTGGAGGAAAAGTCTATAGTCTTTGAAGATCCGATACTTGGCCATGCTTACTACTATAGGAGGAGTAGTGTGCACTAACCTGATATCAATTACTTAGCCTAGTTCTTCCACTTGAATGAAATTTCAAAAAGATCTTGAGGCTTTGACTCAGGGAGCCACTGGGGCCCGGAGTAGCTGTGCAAGATGGAGAGAGGTGAAAGGGAGCTGGAGCCACTGGAACCACCAGTTCACTTGGACTTGAAGGAGACTGGAGCGCTTCTCGGTTCTGGCATAATTCTTCAGGTGAGTGGGAAGGGTGAAGCTTGTTCCACAGAGAGTGAGGCCACGCAACGATTCGGGATTGGGAAGGGTCCATATACACTCTCGAAGTCTCAAAGACTCAACGGATGTAGCTAGATCTTGTGTGGCACGTTGGGCACATGGCCATCTGGAAGGTTCTCGAACCCTTGAAGAAAACATGTGTTAGTGCACTTGCTTTGACGTTACAGAATGGGCAGGTGAAAATTGGTGAGCGGAATCAAATAGCAGCAAACAAATGTATATTTTTCACTCAAACGTGCATAATGGAAAATAACACCAAGACTCTAGTAACAGAAGGAGGTTCCTGGTCACTGCTTTCCCCCCGCGCAGCTCCACCATTAAGGCTCTACCCTTTGCGCCAGCTTGACCTTCTCAGGTAGGTGTTCGAGGCCGTCCTCCACCCGCAGGATCCTGCCTGCGCCTCATCCCTGGTGGTCTAGTGGAAGAGCACCCTGCTCTTCTGCTATTCCGCTCTGTTCTGTGTCTTTTGTCTCTTTGCCTCTTTTTAATTTCTTTCTATTTGCCTCTTTATCATTTCTTTCTATTTGCCTCTTTTTCATTTCCTTCTGTTTGCCTTTTTTTATCTCTTTCTCCTCGACTTTCACCTCTGCCTCTCTTTCCCTCCTCGCTCCCTCTTCCTGCGCTCCCTGCTGCCCCCACGGCCCCTCCCCCTGCGTGTCACTCCCACCTCCCAGTTGATCACCCACTCGACCCCTACTTAATGGCGGTTTCTGCACGACAAGAAGAGCAAGACCTCTGACCTCCTGGTCAGAGTCACTGCTCCCCCGTGCAGCTCCACTGGGGAAACAGCATTTACAACGCTGTCATCACATCGCGTTCTATTACAACGCGGTAATTACAACGACCGCGTTGTTAGAACGCGATGCCTTTACATCGCAAGTCATTAGATCGACTTGCTGTAGGGGGCGCTCTAACCTAAGGAATAGTATAATTTACTATTCCAACATCTTGCCTACTGTTGCGCAGGCTGGAGTTGGAATAGTAAATTATACTATTCCTAAGTCCAGCACGCCCCCTACAGCAAGTCGATCTAATGACTTGCGATGTAAAGGTATTGCGTTGTAATGGAACGCGATGTTATAGCATGCCTAGTAACATGCTATATTCCTCCACCGTTAAGGCTCTGCCCTTAGCGCCAGCTTGAGCTCCGCAAGTAGGTGTTCAAGGCCCTCCTCCACCAGCAGGCTCCTGACTGCGCCTCATCCCTGGTGGTCTAGTGGAAGAGCACCCTGCTCTTCTGCTATTCCGCTCTGTTCTGTGTCTTTTGTCTCTTTGCCTCTTTTTTATTTCTTACTATTTGCCTCTTTTTCATTTCTTTCTATTTGCCTCTTTTTCATTTCCTTCTGTTCACCTTTTTTCATCTCTTTCTCCTCACCTTTCACCTCTGCCTCTCTTTCCCTCCCCGCTCCCTCTTCCCGCGCTCCCCGCCGCTGCTGCAACCATGGCCTCCCCCAGGGTGTTGCTTCTGCTCCCACCTCCTAGCTGATTGCTCTCCCTCCGAACCCTACTTAATGGCGGCTGCTGGTCGGCCGCGCCACTGGCATGCCAAAGGCATGCCAAATGCAAGCCCATCTGCACCTGTCCTCAACCTCACCGCGACCAGTGCCAGGGACCCTGGTCCCCTGACCCCCCGCTGCTACGACCCCAGCACTCTCCATGCTCTCAACCCCAGATGCAACAAAAACTGCCAGCTCTCGATGCTGAGCAATACCCAAGGCCGATCTCCTGCCAACACTGCAGCCACACCTTCACCCACCTCCGGACCCGACCCACCGAACGCCACTGCACACAAACCACTGAGCTGCATCCTCCTCAACTTATGCTCCCTGCACAGACACTCCGTAGAAATCTGGGACATCCTGAATACACACACGCCCGGCGTCACTTTCCTCACAGTGACCTGGACCAACGCCAGCTCTGCATCCGACATCGCAACTGCCATCCTCAATGGATACAAGATACCGCCCCAACCGCCCAGGAAGGGGCCTCACCATTGTCCACAAAAGCTCACTCCGATTCACAACCACCAACTCAGATGACGCATCGCCCCCCATGGAACACATCCACTTCAAGATCTAGCCCAACCCCTGTATGACACTCCACGGAACACTCACCTACAGACCTCCTGGACCCTGCACCCCCTTCACCAACATCATCCTGGACCTTATTGCACCCCACACCCTCGCCTCTATACACTACATAATTCTCAGAGACCTAAACTTCCACCTGGACAACCACAGTGACCCCAACACCACCGCCCTCCTAGAGAACCTCACCAACATAGGACTGAAGCAACTTGTCTCTACCCCCACCCACACAGCAGGACACACACTCAACCCCACATTCGCTTCAGCCACACCGCAGACCTGCTCCGGACCGACCACCACTGCATCCATTTCTCCTTTACGAAACCCACTTCACACAAGCACTCACGCCGCCTCCCAACGCAGAAAGGGAACAAAGTCTCAGAAGAACACCTCGCCTCTGCCCTCACCTGCACTCCACCCCCAACTACGACAGACACCAACACAGCGGCAAGCAACCTCCACAACTGGATCGCCAACTGCGCCAACACTCTCGCCCCCCTCCAGAACACCATGAGATGACACAACAAGAAAGCCAACTGGGTCACCACGGATCACCGAGAATCCAATCGCCCCTGCCGATGACTAGAGAAGACATGGAGAAACCACGGAAGCATGCTCCGCCTACAAAACAGCTATCACAGCATACCACCAACTCATCAAATCAACAAAGAAAAACTTCATCCAAGACAGAATCCTCTCCACCGCCCACAATTCCAAGGAACTCTTCGCCATCATACAGGAATTCTCCAAACCCAACAGTTAAACAACCAACGTCCCTTCCTCCTAAGGCCTCTGCAACAAACTCCACTCCTTCATTCCCTCAAGATCAAGACGCTCTACGACAACTTCGATGACCAAGACTACTTCACCGCCCCAACCCCCACCCCCAACAACGCCACCAAACAGACCCTTCTCACCTGGACCACTCTCACCACAGAAGACACCTTAAAGAGAGTGAAGAGCATCCACTCCGGAGCACCTTTTGACCCCTGCCTGCCGCACATCTTCCACAGGGCCGCCATTGCACCGAGCTATGCCGAACTATCAACTGCTCCCTCAAGACAGCCACATTCCCCGACAACTGGAAGAGCACCGAAATCAACCTCCTCCTAAAGAAGCTCTCGCCGACCCGATGGACCTCAAGAACTTCAGGCCATCTCACTGCTTCCTTTTGCAGCCAAAGTCATCAAAAAGGCCGTCAACACCTAGCTAGCACACTTCATAGAAACCAACAATATCCTAGACACCTCTCAATCTGGATTCCGCAGCAACCACAGCACTGAGACCACCCTTCTTACAGCCACCGATGACATCCGCACCCTCCTCGACCAAGGCAATATGGCAGCCCTCATCCTCCTGGACCTATCAGCAGCCTTCAACACCGTCTTCCACTGCACACTAGCCACCAGGCTCCACGATGCCAGCATCCAAGGAAAGGCCTTAGACTGGATACGATCATTCCTCTCAGGCAGAACACAGAGAATAAGACTCCCGCCCTTCCTCTCAGAACCAACAGAGATTAAATGCGGAGTACCCCAAGGATCCTCCCTCAGCCCCACACTCTTCAACATCTACATGGTCCCCCTTGCAACCTTCGTCAGAAACCACGAGCTGAACATCGTCTCCTACACCGATGACACCCAGCTCATCCTCTCTCTCATCAACCTGACATCACAAGGCACAACTTCCAAGAAGGGATGAAAGCTGTTGCGACCTGGATGAGGAACAGCTGCCTGAAGCTCAACTCAGAGAAAACAGAAGTCCTCATCATTGGCTCCATCCCCTCTGCATGGGACGATACTTGGTGCCCACCGCCCTCGGAAAGCAACCCACCCCAATGGACCATGCACGTAACCTCTGCATCATACTCGACTCATCATTCACCATGAATCGCCAGATCAACACCGTATCCTCTGCATGCTTCAACACCCTCCGCATACTCCGCAAGACGTTCAAGTAGATCCACCCGACTCCAGGAAAACCGTCACTGACGCACTCATCACCAGCAGACTGGACTACAACAACACCCTCTATGTCGGAATCAACAAAAAACTCCTCCGCAAACTCCAGACCGCCCAGAACCCGCAGCCAGACTTATCCTCGATATCCCACGGCACAACCACATCACCCAACACCTGCGCAACCTCCACTGGCTCCCCGTTGAAAGAAGAATTACATTCAAGCTGCTCACACACGCCTTCAAGGCCCTCCACAACACTGAACCCCAGTACCTCAACAACCAAATCTCCTTCCACACCCCCAATAGAAACCTCAGCTCAGCCAAACTCTCCCTTCTCCTACCTCACAGCCAAGACCTGGAATGAACTCCTTCTTCACCTCCGACCGATGCCCAACACTGCACCAATTCAGGAAGGACCACAAGACCTAGCTCTTCGAATGACCCCAACGGAGCTACTCACACCAACCTCCAGCCCCTTGAGACCCTCACGGGTGAGTAGTGCGCTTTACAAAACCCTGATTGATTGATTGATTGATTGAAGGAGCAAGGCTTGCCATTGGCTACAGGATTCTGGAGGAAGCTTGCAGGGATTCAATGGAAAAGCACACCAAGGCCCTAGTAACAGCTGGTGCAAGATAATCTATTGGTTTATGTGTTCTGTGGGATGCTTGCAAGGATTCAAGCTTAATGAAATTACGGATCTTGGGGAACATCAGTCATGGTATAATAGCGTGCCATAAAGTGCCACAAGGGTAATACAACATGAGCTCTGTGCACTAGATCACTTTGCAGGGGGCGCAGGAAGGGGTCATGACATAGAGGGTGCAGGAGGGGGTCATGACAGTTTCCCTCCCTGCAAGGAATGACCTGCAGGGCGTGGTTTGTCTGTCTGATCACATAGAAGGAATGAACCAGGTGAAGGGCATGAGCATTACTGGATGATTCCCAGGACTGCTCTTTAGAACCATAACCTTTCCCAGCAATCAAGTAAAGCAAGCGTGCATTCTCATCCTTAGAATCAAGGATTCTCTATACCTCGAATTCCAAATTACCACCCAGTGTTATAGGTGAGGGAGTGGAAACACCTTTCCCATAATAGACTTAATAGTTACAGGACTAATTGCAGGCATCGCTAACTGTGGCTTGAACAGCCCTTGCTGGGGCAGTCGGTATTGTAAGCTTAACAAACTCCTTTAAATGTCTATATAGTCTAACTAGACCAGTATACAGAGTGCATAGATCACCCACATTAAGCAGTGCTAAATTTGGATTGGTGTGTTGCCGGCTAGTGCTGGCCATGTAGGCCCCTCATTTCTGAGGCAACCCAGTCTAATATTGTTTAATTATGTGGCAGGATGCCTTGGAATCAATTTTGATGTTAATTATATTTTAATGGTATTTCTAAGTCAGTATAAGGTTTGTATTTGGCTGGTAAGACAGCTTCATTACAGTAGTTAAATGTTTATGTGTTAGCATGTATTGCTAGAAAAGTGACCCATGAGTAGAATACTTCTGTTCTATAGGCATTGTGAGCCTCAACCAAGAAAGGTAACATCCCTCCCCTATTTTGTAGCCCATGTTATGTTAAATGTGCTATAACAGCAGATCTGCAGTTAGCAGGAATATTAATTGGGTTCGCCATTGTAATGAATAGAATTCAGAGAGGGAATAACTATAGTGGGGTATGCTTTTAAAGGTTTAAGCTTGAACAGCCCTCAGACAAAAATAGGTGCTTCCTATAATGTTGAGGAGGATCTTTCCCTAACACCATGGACACCTACGTTTAAAGGTGGATAGGGTACCTTGGACACACACAAAGACTATTCGGGAAACTTGTTAAATAAGTACCTGACCTAAGTACATTGGTGGCACCATGTTATACGGTTCCCACTAGAAAAGGTAGGACTGCATGTTAGTAAAACAGTACCTCAGAATACAGGGACTAAATCAATCTACACCATCAGAGACTGTTGGCCCAATTCCTAGCTAGCTCGCAGAACCTCACTCTAACCCCTAAACCTCCTGAGGTGGTAGGTGATTTTGACAACCTCAAACATGAATTCCCTGAGGGAATTGTGGAAACAGATCTTACCCCTTTCTTTGTTTACTTATGCATGCCCATGGAAAACACAAGGAAAGATATGAATAAAGTTTTCAATACATTTATTGAAACAATAGTAATCTTGCTTAGAACGACTGAACTGCAATTATAAGGCAGATAGAACAATGCAATGTAACCAGCATTATGAACATGGTGGAAAGGATAAACAGTCCAACCATGGCAGACTGATTTCTAAAAATATGTATTTCAACCTATCACTACCCCTACTCTGAGAGCGTGTGTACCCTCTGCCTGATCTCTTAGTTTAGCCTGTGCCCCCTACCTAGATAACTGGACCGAGGAATCGGTCTGATATGGATTCGGCAATCCCTCCTGACAGGACAGAAGCTCAGTGTAAGCAGAGCTGCATGTCGAACACAGCAGGCATTCCAGGACCGTTGTGAGTGAAGTGCCCCCTCTGACCCATAAAGGAACAGTGCACTGTTCATATAGTAAAACCACTGTGTTAGAGTTACAGTACTGATGCAATTATGTATCTAGATGTTAGAAGCTGTCTCCAAACGGGCAAAGCAAGAACTACGATATCTAGTTCTCTTCTTAATCTTGAATGTAGAGTATAGAGATAGTAGCAGAAAAGGCTTTATAAAAACAAACAAAATGTGCAGTCTCTTCTCAAAAATAATATTGTGCAAGCCTAAACTAATAAAATGACATTGCTAAAATAAAGTGAGCCTAAAACGTAAAATGTGAACAAAAAATAGAGAACCAAAGTGGGCCCAGTAGGCCTCCCCACAGAACTTGCTCAGCAAACATTTTTGGTTAGAGAAACTCCAAATGTAAGAGATTCCTTCCTGTGCATGGGGGCCATTCTGTGTTTTCCCTGCCCATGCCCATAAAGTATTTGTTGGCCGATACAGGCAAGAAAAATGAGTGACAGTTGGCCTGCCTTCAATAGAGTGGGATGGCTATCATGGTGGCCTGGTTGCCTCGTGGCTGATGTGTTGCCAGGTTAGAGAGTCACACTCAGAAACTCCACTGGTGTAATTCTGGATCTTTCCCTGACTCTAAATAGAAAATGTAGAATCACAGGTTTAGCTGGGAATGTACACTTCCAATTTACAACACTGCTCCTGCTTCACCAAACTGTAAATAAGGCCCGTTGTTTCTAAAGTTAGGTCATTGTGAGTTTTTAAGATTGAGTATCTGAGTGTCGACATTATGCTTCAGCCACATATTTGGAAGTGCCCCAAATAACAATGCTGCCTTCTTTAGCAGGCAGCTTTACTTTAATATTAGTAACTTTGGCCAGACCTTTTAGGGCTAACCATTGTTGTTTTATATTGCAACTTGATTTGTTAGCCTACTGTCTGAAAAATGCTTATACCTTCTTTCCAAATGAATTCCTCACATATATTGGTCGAATCACATGTCAACAAAAGACTTAAGGTTGCTTAAGGCCAGTATCAAGATTTGCATTTACATCTATTTTCTGTGCACTGCTTTCAGCATTTCTTCTGTGCCCATCTTTCAATAGTTTCATGCAGTCTGCTAATTATTAATCCGAACATGGATGCAATTGTGTGATCATTTACAAGGATTTTTGCACTCTCTAAACAGCCTTAGATTCTGTGTGACTAGGGATCTTTGGGCAAAACAAAAGCTCAATGTAATATATTTTTGGTGACACATATCCTAAAAATTTGATAATTTGGGACTGAATCTGTGTTGGGGCGGTTTGCATTCTGCTTGATAGCAAACTTTGCTTCAAGGAACTCATTTATGTATGCATTCACAAAATAGGTTTCTGCATATGATCCACATAAATGAAATCCCATAATAGTAACTTAAATGTTAGTGATGTACAATGATAAATCCAATGTGCTTTGTACATATGATAGCCCATGGTTCCATTCTGTGTAAATAGTGCTGCCTGTGCAAAAGTAACTGTGCGCCATTTGTTCTGCATACACTGCTGTTTGGCATTAGAGAAGTGGCTGTTAAGACCATGGCTTAATGTGCAGTGAATGTTGCACTGTGCCCCAGAAAAGTAACAATATCATATGTGCATGGTGATGTGCCACACACATATCACGAAATACACAGCATGACAATATATGTTCACAGTACTGAAGATTTGTCTAGACAAAAGGGATGGAGATTGTTCATAATCCAGAGAGTGGCGTGATTGTTGTTTCCCTTGTCCTTTTGAAGGGCATCTGGTGGATGTGACAAAAACCCAGGGATCCCGAAATGGTAGTATGCAGTTTTAAACTACACTCAATCCTCCATTGGGATCCTCCTCTCCTGATCACAAATGCCAGGGCTGAGGATTCTAGTGCAGAGATTGTCTACTTGGCTAAGACTATGCAGATGGGCTTTTCACATGCATACTATACATTAGCCCTTTGAGTGGTGAAATGGGGTTCTCCTTCAGAAGGCAGGCTAGTGATCAACACACACTGACAAAGAGGTGGAAAATAGTATGCAAAGCGCTCTGATTTCTATGTACACATTTGAAAGTATGCATGTGTACAGCAGACCACTGCTATTTGCAATCTGGCATTTGGTTTCTGATTACACTGATCAGTGCTGTGTACATCTTTGCTCAACATAGCCCATAAATAAGAGAGATTTCAGAAAAAAACAAAAGGAAAAATTAAATGAATATATGTTGGGTGGACTGCCAATACAAAAATAGTGTGGTGGAGGCCCTATCTTTTCCTGCTCAGCAGATGATGACCCTCTATTGTTATAGTCCCTGTCATTTTGGCGTAGATCATTTAAATAAAGAGAACATATTTTTGAAAACTCTAGTGTGTGGTGGGCTGCCATTTACTGTAAAATGTGCCATAGAATGCCTGCAGTAAATAGTGTGATGCATTGATTGAGTACCCTAGCCAAGTTAAAGATTTTCCTGATGGATCCAACCTGGCCTCTGCCATTAGAAACTTAGGGGCCGATCACGATGGCGGGCGGATCGCCCCCGCCGGGCCGGCGGTGGTCACCGCTGGCCCGGCGGGGGCGATCCGCCCGCCATCCCGACAGCAAAGACCCCCCGCCATATCATGATAGCTGGGGGGTCCGCGGCGGACGGAAAGACCGTCCGCCGCTTTTCCGCCGGTCGACTCGTCGACCGGCGGAAAACGTGCTGAATATGGTGGCGGTGTCTTCCAGACACCGCCATCCATATTACGATGCAGGCTGAGAGCAGCCTTTCCATGGCAGCATTGCCGCCATGGAAAGGCTGGCGGTTCCTGCTGTTGGGGGCCGTGCGTGGCCCCCAGGGTGTTTTGGGGGTGGGGGTGCACATGGGGGTACCTATGGTACCCCCTGCATTGCATGTTCAATGTGGCAGGCACCGCGCGGTGCCTGTCACGTTGTGCATGTAAGGCACGACATGTATATTTTACAGTGCGGCGGGTGCTGCTTGCAGCACCGCCGCCGCAATGTAAAATATACGGGATGCGCCCGCCAGTGTGGCAGGCGCATCACAATACGTATGGCAGGACCACCACACCTATGGCGGACGGTCCCTTTTGCAGCTGCGATGGCGGGCGGACTTTGTCCGCCCGCCATCGTGATCGACCCCTTGGAAATTCCTTCATCTCTAAATGACGTGGGGAAAAGCAGATTTGGCTGGCAAAGTGTCCCACTGATTTACAGCACAACTATAGCTCCACCAAAGCTTAAATAATACCCAAAAATTTTACAGTTTCAACACATCAAAGTAAATTATAATGTTGCCAATATTTTCTAACACATACTGAATGAAATCGAATTCAGTAGCCTGACGTTCACAAAAAGATTGATGTTTAAAAATAAATGTAAAGATGCCACCTAGTGAAGGTTTCATTAGAATGTGTGCAGGGAAGCCAAAGTTTGCCAGAAAAATAGAGGTGCAAAATGAAGCATTCAAATTCAAAGTTTCAATATTGATGGCAAATATTGACTGATGTGATAATCCAGATTGTGTTAAGTTTTAATACCTTTTCTTTTTCAGTTATAGGGCTTCAATCTTGTACTTATGTCAAGAAATGCCTTTGGCCCCATTGCAGACATTGGGGTCAATTCCGATCTCGGCCGGTAGGGCACCTAACAGTATTCGTCCGGAAAAAATACAAGCCGAATGCGTGTTTCCCGACCGATTCGTACACTCATCCGGACGAACAAGTACGATGCGTCTAACAACCCAGTTTCCGAGCGAGCCGTACTCACCCAATCCAGCTCCTGTTCCCCGCCCGAACCGGATCCGTGAACGCCGAATCGAGCCGCACGGAAGCAAATACACAGCACCTTCCGGCCGGACTAGTACGATGCGCAATCCGTACCAGCCGAACCCGTCGCTACGTCCGGCACGTTTGAGCATCCGGGCGAGCCGTACATAAGCTCCGTTTCGAGCCACAAGACGATCCACGGCTACGAGACGAACAAGCCAGCGACGAGTACGAGTCAAAGACACGAGAAACACGAACGAGATGATCCAAGCATGAATCCCATTGCGCAGGTCCTACCTATACTCTGCATCTATTACCGGGACCGGCACGGACGCGTACGGCGCAGACGGTAAGTCAAACACCAACAATACAAACAAACGACACGTACCCGAAATATGTCACACACACATAGGGATGCACAAATAGCGTACACTAGCTACAGCAGAACCATAGGGGTGGGATGGCCAACACCAATGCCATACACACCCATAGGGGGATGGATGCCTACCACCAACACCACCCTACCACCACCCCTACTCATGGGTGCCTGGATGCCTGTCACTACTACCATCCCCACTCATGGGGGGATGGATGCCTACCACTACCACCATCACTACTCAGCGGGGCTGGATGCCTACCACTACCACTACCACCACCCCTACTCAGGGGGGGCTGGATGCCTGTCACTACTACCATCCTCACTCATGGGGGATGGATGCCTACCACTACCACCACCACTACTCAGGGGCCTGGATGCCTACCACTACCACCACCCCTACTCATGGGGGCCTGGATGCCTGTCACTACTACCATCCCCACTCATGGGGGTATGGATGCCTACCACTACCACCACCCCCACTTAGGGGGGGCTAGATGCCTGCCACCACCACCACCCCTACTCAGGGGGGGCTGGATGCCTGTCACTACTACCATCCCCACTCATGGGGGGATGGATGCCTACCACTACCAGCACCACTACTCATGGGTGCCTGGATGCCTGTCACTACCACCACCCCTACTCATGGGTGCCTGGATGCCTGTCACTACTACCATCCCCACTCATGGGGGGATGGATGCCTACCACTACCACCATCACTACTCAGGGGGGGCTGGATGCCTACCACTACCACCACCCCTACTCAGGGGGGCCTGGATGCCTGTCACTACTACCATCCCCACTCATGGGGGTATGGATGCCTACCACTACCACCACCCCCACTTAGGGGGGGCTAGATGCTTGCCACCACCACCACCCCTACTCAGGGGGGGCTGGATGCCTGTCACTACCACCATCCCCACTCATGGGGGGATGGATGCCTACCACTACCAGCACTACTACTCATGGGTGCCTGGATGCCTGTCACTACCACCACCCCTACTCATGGGTGCCTGGATGCCTGTCACTACTACCATCCCCACTCATGGGGGGATGGATGCCTACCACTACCACCATCACTACTCAGGGGGGGCTGGATGCCTACCACTACCACCACCCCTACTCAGGGGGGCCTGGATGCCTGTCACTACTACCATCCCCACTCATGGGGGGATGGCTGCCTACCACTACCACCACCCCTACTCATGGGTGCCTGGATGCCTGCCACCACTACCATCCCCACCCTTAGGGGTATAGATGCCTACCACTACCACCACCCCCACTCAGGGGGGGCTAGATGCCTGCCACCACCACCACCCCTACTCAGGGGGTCCTGGATGCCTATCACTACTACCATCCCCACTCATGGGGGGATGTATGCCTACCACTACCACCACCACTACTCATGGGGGCCTGGATGCCTGTCACTACTACCATCCCCACTCATGGGGGGATGGATGCCTACCACTAACATCACCCCTACTCATAGGACGGGTAATGCATGACACAACTAGCATACTCCCACATAAGGAATGACAGAAAATTACATCCCCCCAACACCATGACAAGTGTGTGTAGTCTGTGTCAAATGCCTACAACACTGAACATGACATTGAACATACAATGTGACCCCCTAGCACATGTGTCAGACATAAATGTGTGTGGCCTCCACAATGCAAGCAGACCATGGCCACTGTGGCAATGGGCTCGAACACCCCATCACCACAGTGACCAAAAGGTAAGTGTGCTATCCATAGCTGATGCACATTTTGAACAGTGTGGCAATGGAGCCTAAAGCCCCATCACCACAGTGACCAAAAGGGAAGTGTGGTGTCCATAGCTGATGCACATTTTGAAGAGTGTGGCAATGTGGCCTAAAGCCCCATCACCACAGTGACCAAAGGGAAGTGTGGTGTCCATAGCTGATGCACATTTTGAACAGTGTGGCAATGTGGCCTAAAGCCCCATCACCACAGTGACCAAAAGGGAAGTGTGGTGTCCATAGCTGATGCACATTTTGAACAGTGTGGCAATGTGGCCCAAAGCACCATCACCACAGTGACCAAAAGGGAAGTGTGGTGTCCATAGTTGATGCACATTTTGAACAGTGTGGCAATGGGGCCTAAAGCCCCATCACCACAGTGACCAAAAGGGAAGTGTGGTGTCCATAGCTGATGCACATTTTGAACAGTGTGGCAATGTGGCCTAAAGCCCCATCACCACAGTGACCAAAAGGGAAGTGTGGCATCCATAGCTGATGCACATTTTGAACAGTGTGGCAATGTGGCCTAAAGCCCCATCACCACAGTGACCAAAAGGGAAGTGTGGCGTCCATAGCTGATGCACATTTTGAACAGTGTGGCAATGTGGCCCAAAGCCCTATCACCACAGTGACCAAAAGGGAAGTGTGGCGTCCATAGTTGATGCACATTTTGAACAGTGTGGCAATGGGGCCTAAAGCCCCATCACCACAGTGACCAAAAGGGAAGTGTGGTGTCCATAGCTGATGCACAATTTGAACAGTGTGGCAATGGGGCCTAAAGCCCCATCACCACAGTGACCAAAAGGGAAGTGTAGTCATGGTAAAAGCTGCCAAAGCCAAACTGCATGGATGAATCCTGGTCACACAACAACAAACACATCAGTGGCATAGTAGTGCTTGTGTCCCATAGCAACATAGATTGGTCGAGGCAAACAGTGCCGTGTCACTGAAACATCGTTTTGGCCATGTGCATACAAACATCACCCATGGGGGCCCACATTGTCAACATTCACAAATAACCCAATGACAGAAGTGACCATCATAATGCTGACCCACATATCTGCACCAATGGACACACAAATGTAGATATCCTGTGGAGACTGTAGATGTCAGGTGAACAAATACCATACCATGGCATCAATGGGACATACAAACCATGATTATTGTGCTTACTGATGACCTAGGAGTCCCAGGGACAGCAGGGGAAAGCCACCAAACAACATACAGCCAATGGCACACTCAAGATATGCCAATGCAGTGGTGCAAAGGCACAAACACAAACAGGCAGACTGACACTGCATATCAAACACAACAGGTGATGGGGGGGGGGTGCCAGTGTCCCCAGGCAACCACACAACACATGAGGAGGCCTGAATTCCAACCATACAGATGTGTATACAGTGCCATACAAAAGTTACTCATGGATCGGATACCCCTATGTGGGCAATCAGGCATTGTTAGATGAGAGGGAGCCCAAATTACACATGTCACACAAGCTTGTAGGAACAGCAACTAACACAGCAAGAGACAGACCCACCACAGCACTACCCCCAGGGACCCCACATTGTGCTGACACTAGCCTGCATGATAATCCCACTGTGATGACAAAGGTAGATGTCGTTCACACTGTGAACCACAGCCATGTGTCCTGAGCAACAAACTACCATCACACCTACACAAGCTCCAATCAATCAGCACGGCCTGCCAGCCAAGGCCAATATGGAGGTAGGGGTCTAGCCGTGCAACAACTCACTTTTGCACACACTCAACACCACACACCCTGATCTCCACCAATGTGCAGCAGTGAAGCTCACATGGACTGGTGACATTGGACATGCACCCATGACAATACCAGGGGTGGTGGTGGGAACGAAGGTGCAGAAACCCATCATGGCCAGTCAACAAGACTCGTGAATGTCTGACACACAGCACAGTATGCCGTACATGGGCATGATGTGAAATCCACCGCAATCAATGGGATCCTGGCCATAGTCACACACCAACGAAGAAGCCAAGGTGACACACGAAGAACACACGTACACAACTTCCAACATTGCAGCTCTGACCCTGAGGAGTGGCAGCAGTCACACACACAACGTGTCACAATCACTGAAAGCTACCACAAACTGAAAATCACATGACTTGTGTAAACAACAAGTGCCAAGGGGAATCCTGAATGTGTCCCATCTGCGTTTGCCCACATCCCCAGCCCTGACAACAAAGACAACCTGGTATGACAACCTCATTAACATTAGTTTGCCATGCACCCACATCACGGAGAAACCAGGTCCAAGATGCTGGATGAACACAGAACAACTCAGCAAGCATCACAAACAGGAACATCCCTAGGGACACAGCCTGTGTAGGAAAAGGGAAGGGAACACGCACAGACATGCTTACACAACACACAACACAGGCCCACCGGATTACACACTGCCATGAGGGCACTCCACTCCTGTGGAAGGTCCGCTGTGCCAAACCTTGTCTGTGCACGACCCAAACATGTCAGCAGAACACTACGTCAGTGAGTCAACAACCACAACACACAGAAGGCTCTGCTCACATCAGCCTGGGTACGGGAGTGTCACGTCAGTCATCTGCATACACACAAAACACGTGTCAAGCAAGTTGCACTGTATACACAGATGAGTCCTTCGACATTGATGTGCAAAACTGCATGTCCAGTGGAGCTGGGCACACAGTCAGGGAAATCGGAACATTGAACAGTGGTAAGCCCACCAGATGTGCATCAGTGTAAGACAAAGATGTTCATTTACAAATGCAAAATGTACATCCCTGGGTCAAATGCTGAACATTACACCCTCAGACTGCAGCAAAGGATGCCATAGATCCAGACTACAACAGGACACATATCCCATGGACCACATGGAGTCCATCACAGCAACACTTAATTTTCCTGATATGAAAACTATTACAACTGCAAATGCACGATGCTACTCATCCACATCATGTACATCAAAAGAAAAGCCACAATTAAACAAAAAGAGGCTTTATTCAGCAAATGGCAAGGAAAACTCTGAAGTCCCAAAGAAACTAAGGCCAATGGCCAGTCCAAAATCACAGTCCCAACAGGGTGATAAGTGACAACTGGTCACCCATTGCTTGCCTGCACTTGTACGGACAGGGGACATCCCCCTTGGAGGGGCATACAAGGGGCAGGCCAGGCACCGCAGGGACAGGATCAGGGGATGGCAGAAGGAGGCAGTGAAGGGGTGGTGGGTGCAGGAGTGTCACCGGCAACTGCAGTGGAGGTGTCTGACTCAGGGGGGCCGGCACCACTGTGGTACACAAGTTGGTGTGGGTGCTGCAACCACTGCAGTGGGCTGGTCTGATGTAGTGGACTGGGTCCTCACTACAGTGCCCGAGTCAGACGGGGTGGTTGTGGACTCCACTGCAGTGCATGACTCCAAGGGAGTGGAAGGGGGGCAGATGAGGTGGGCAGGACAGAGGGGGACCCGGTCTCCACACCAGTGGCACTAACAGGCAGAGCGTCTGGGTTGGGGGTGGAAGAGCAAGTGGCAGGGGGAGGGCCTAAGCAGTCTGGGGATGAGGTATCGGTGTGTGGGGGAACCTGGGGCAGGGTGTGGCAGGGGAACCTGTGGAGTGGTGGCCTGGGGGATGGAGGAGAGAGACTGGGTGGTGGAGCTGCGTGGTGGTGGTGGTGGGGTCTTGCTCTTCCTGGTCCGGGGGGACTTGCGAATGGGGTCCTGTGTCTGCCTGTGCCTGGGGGAGGGTGTCCGGGGGCGAGGGGCACTCCCCTCTGTGTGGGTGGACTTCCTCTTCCCCCGGTATGCTGGATCAGCAGGATTGGAGGGGAAGAGGCCGAGGTCACACAGGAAGATCTGCTGTGTAGGTGGGGTAGCAGGTGAGGCAAGGAAAGGGGTCTTGGAGGGAGAGGATTTGGAGGACTGCGGAGTGACTGTGGGGGCCTGTGTGTGTGTCTGTTCCCCATCCCCTGTGTGTGTGGTATCAGTCCCCTGAGGATGCTTGTGTGCACATCTTGCCTTTCTCTTGGGTGTGTCTGTGCTGCTCGTGTCTGTGTGCTTGGGTGATTGTGCAGGTGTGCATGTGCTTTGGACAGGTAGGGTGGCAGGAAGTGTGGATGGGGCAGAGGTGGGAGGGGTGAGGGACTGTTGGAGGAGGGACACTGCTGCTGTCAGGGAGGAGTCCATGGACTTATTGCTCCTCTGTAGGGCAGACATACCCGTCGAGATGCCCTCCATGAACAACACCACCTGTGTCAACAGAGTGGTGTGTGCATGGAGGACACTCAGCATTGCTGTCTGCCCTACATGGAGCTGCCGAAGGAGGTACACAGACTCCTCACTCAGGGCAGCAGGGGACACAGGGGCAGGGGGTTCGGTGCCTGGCACGAAGGAGACACGCTCCTGAGCACGGGAGCCTCCACGGACCTCGGGAATGGGAGCCAATGGGAGGGCGGTGGTGGTGGTGGTGGTGGCGGGGCCAGACAGACTAGCTGGCCTTTGGTGGCTGCTGAGACCCACCTCCACAAGGGAGTCATCCTCCGAGCTGCTGTGGTCCTCAGCTGAGGTGGATGGTGCTGAGGACTCCTCGGTGTGGCTCCCCTTGCCCTCCGTGCCACTGGGTCCCTCTGACCACTCGTCGGATGCTGACCCAGTCTGGCTGCGCTGCTCCTCCTGGTCCGTGGAGCTGTCCCCTCCTGTGGCCGTGGATGTATCTGCAAACAATTAGGGAAACAGACAAACATCAGTCACCTGCACTGACCGCACACATCACAGTAAGTACAGCACTTCACAGAGCAAGCCCTGGCATCCTTAGTTGAACATTGCCTAAAGTCCTCACACAGATTCGGGGAAGCCAATTGTCAGTCTGATGGTCAACCATGGGACTCACACCCCTCCTGCCCTTGCACCCATCTGTCTGGTGCCTGTCTGATGGTAAGACCCCAGTGTGAACACATGCACCACCTACACAGTTGTTGGACATTGCAGGGAACACGGTGAAGTATGTGAACATGCACACATCACATCTCTTGCCACTGAGTCAGTGCAGGTGTCCGGATGAAAGGGATGGCCAGAGTCTAAATAGAAATGCATGTGATGCATACCAGCACCAGACACCATGATGCACCCATGTCCGGATAGTCAATGCCACAATGGGGTGCATGTTGCACATGTCACTCCCGTGCAGGATCAGTCTCAGGAAGTGTAATGCCATGACACAGGAATGCGTGCAAAGTCATACATTACTGTCTCCAGTCACATGGCCATGGCAGCCAGCCAACAACAGTCTGCACTGTGACACAATCCGAGGGCATGGGTAATGCAAGTTATGTGACTGACAAGTGCACATGTCCATCCCCCTAAAACCACATCATCTGTACTACTATTTGTCCACGTCATACCAACTGGACATATGGGGGACATGAAACACAACTCTCTGAACATGAGCACCTCACAGTGTGCTGTGAATGAAAAACAGCTGCCTGAAAGTCACAGTCGCAAACACCTGTGTGCACAGTCAAGTGATCAGACACCTATAAGTCACAGAAGTATCGTCTATCATGGTCACATCTCCGATGGCATGCTGAGCCCTAACCGATAAACATACCAGTAGTCCTGACAACGAAGATACAGCACAATGAGACAGAGGCAGACACCTGAGGGTACATTTCACTGATCACAACATGCCAGATGATACACGGGAGTGGGAGTACAGAGTGTATTGTATGCCCTGGAGTAGGCATGAGTGTCCAGCTCCACCTGTAAGAGGGATGAGTCCTGGACAGTAGGCAGGTGGCTAAGCATGTGTGACACACTTGATACACATACTCCTGAGGCCAAAACATTGTTCCCACCAGCAGCATGGGTGTGTGCCAAATTCCACAGGGACATGTGGTGATTCAGATCAGCAAGTGGACCACATATCAAAGTTACACCCAGATTACATGTCAGAACTTAGGCATTGTGTAAGCAATTGACCCACCCATGAGTCGCACAACATAGTCACAGGAACAAATGCTGTCCCCCACCTTGAGCAAAGCTAAATGCAATGACACAGTCCCCAAATGACACAATTTCCTGACTTTAAGGGCCACACATATGCGTATCAGAGGAGAAGTGGGCATGTCACAAATGAGGGACATGGGTCCTGGACCACTTGACTGATGTACTGTGGAAGTTTAACCAGGCCAGAGGAGGGCACATAGCATGTCAGACAAAGTGCACAGTGCAGTCATGGACTCACCCCCTCCTTGCTGCTGTCTGCCCTTCAGCTGCCCATCCAGGTTAGGGAAGACCACCGCCAGGATCCGGAGCATGTGGGGGGTCAGGGTCCGGTGTCCGCCCCTCCTGCGAGGAGGCGACAGCTTCAGCTGGACCCTTGCGATCCTCCGGGTCCAGCCCCGAAGGTCCTGCCACCTCTTCTGGCAGTTGCGGATCCTGCGCCTGTAGACCCCCACGGATATTACTTCCCGGGCGATGGTCAGCCAGATTTCCTGCTTCTGGTGGGCATCAACCTGTGAGGATGACAAAGTGAAAAGGCCATTACTACACATGCAACATATACGTGCATCACACAGTTGGATATACATGTCTCAATCACAGGGGCATATGATGTACACAGGCAGTGCAACAATGGCTATGAACAGTTTGCCAGCAGTCACTACATGGTATCATTGCATGGGAAGTAAACCTAGTTGGAATGCACTGTTACTGCACTGTACCAGTTCAGTGCATGTAACTACACACTTTGGGGTGTGACAACTACTCAGTGAGCATGCTAGCCAGTGGTGTGCACACTGTAAGTCCTGCTAGTCAGCCAACATGCACAATTAGTAAGGCAGTGGACAGCACACTCACCTCCTCCCCTGGTTTCCCATACAGCTTGCTGTACTGTGGAAGGAGGCTGTCCAGCAGGGCCTGGTTCTCCTCAAGGCTGAAGGCTGGGGCTCTCTCCACAGTACGTGCCATTGCAGTAGCCAGAGGATGCAGAAACAGCAGCAGTGTTGGTGGCAGATGTTGTCCTGGAGCATGTAGTGCAGGCAAGTGAGCTCTCAGGGGAACAGCCAGCATTATATGTGTGCTGCAGAGGCAGATACTGTTCCATGTGTCCAAAGTGAAAGGTCCAAGTCGTTTGCATCTTCTGAATCTGACCAATACATTGAATAGCAGCACTAATACACGCCCACAGCATCCTTCAAATCTTCAACTTCATGACACCCATGATTTTGCAACATTGTTGTGGCTGGCCAACTGAATTCACTGCATCAGACTCGTTGTAGCTTCGAAAACGCGTCCGTTGCCATGTCAGGCCCCAGCCAATGCATGCACACCGATCGGTCCATTGCTGTACAACGCGTACCCGCTCACAACACATGCAATGGGCCGGCCGGGCACACCGATCGGTCCATTGCTGTACAACGCGTATTTCGGGATACAACGCGTACCCGCTCCCAACAGATGCAATGGGCCGGCCGGGCACACCGATCGGTCCATTGCTGTACAACGCGTATTTCGGGATCCAATGCGTACCCGCTCCCAACAGATGCAATGGGCCGGCCGGGCACACCGATCGGTCCATTGCTGTACAACGCGTACCCGCTCCCAACAGATGCAATGGGCGGGCCGGGCACACCGATCGGTCCATTGCTGTACAACGCGTACCCGCTCACAACACATTCAATGGGCCGGCCGGGCACACCGATCGGTCCATTGCTGTACAACGCGTATTTCGGGATACAACGCGTACCCGCTCACAACACATGCAATGGGCCGGCCAGGCACACCGATCGGTCCATTGCTGTACAACGCGTACCCGCTCACAACACATGCAATGGGCCGGCCGGGCACACCGATCGGTCCATTGCTGTACAACGCGTATTTCGGGATACAACGCGTACCCGCTCACAACACATGCAATGGGCCGGCCGGGCACACCGATCGGTCCATTGCTGTACAACGCGTATTTCGGGGTACAACGCGTACCCGCTCACAACACATGCAATGGGCCGGCCGGGCACACCGATCGGTCCATTGCTGTACTAACGCGTCCCTGTACAGGTCAGTCACATATGTCACCATGCTTGTCACTGGTGCACGTATGCCAGCCACATATACCTGCCAGAGACCCAGGGGCACACCTACAACACCACACCCAGTCCACACTGTTTCCTAAGGCATGTAAGGCTGCATTTCCTTCTCTGTGTATGGGGTTAACATGTGGTTTCTGTGGTGGCACTTGTGGGCAGCCACACCCAGGCTGTGCATGTGTTCATGGGGACAGGGTCCTTTGTGTGTTGTGCACATGACCACTGTGATGTGCAACAGTTCATTTTGGAGCATGTGGCATGGTCACATTTCCAGGTTGTGTATGTGTATGACATGTCACATACCCCCAGAGTCCCATGTGGGAAGGCATGTACGTCACAGGAAGACCCATTGCCACAATAGTGATGTCCCTCCACAGATGTGTGCATGTTGTGTTTCCGATGTCTCTGATTCCATGTGCACGATGGGAGACAGTCTCCACATCAACGTTGTTTGTGCATGGACTTTGATGTTGTGCGTCACTGGCGTCCATGTCTGTCCTGCGGATGCGACAGGGGCCACTACCTGTGGGAGTCATGTTTGTTTTTCTGACGTGTACATGATACGCCATGTCATGCCAGTGTCCATGTGGCAAGACAGGGTCACTGGGAATCTACCTGTCAATGAGCTGTGATGCCCGTGGTGCATCTGTCCAGACATGTCACTGTGGTGTCTGTGTGGAACGTGACAGCAGTAAATGGGTACTGTGACACAGCCTAATGGTTTCCCATAGCACAACCTGGTACCTGTTGTGCACACATGTTGTACTGAGAAGTTAGATGATGGCCATGTAGGTGCGAGTTATGTCCGACAGAACGGCACACACATCAAGTACTTGTGTCACGTAATGATGTATCATGTGAAATTGTGTATGGTGAATGGCACATATGTGGGGTGACTGACAATCTTTTTTCCTTCAACTTATGCACTGCAGGGCTCCAGCTGTCCATAGACCATTCCCTGACCTGGCAACGATGGTGGAACGTGACAGCATCCGACGGTACCGCTTCACCAGGCAGCTGATTGAGGATTTGGCAGTGCGCTTGGCACCACATTTGCAACCTGGCCGGACGTACCCTACGGCGCTGACCCCCAAGGTGAAGGTAATGGCAGCCCTACACTTCTTTGCCACCGGTACCTTTCAACACACTGTTGCGACTGCCGGTGGGATGTCACAGACTATGTTCAGCCGTGTGCTACGCGATGTTTTGGAGGCAATGTTGAGATGCCTGAACCAGTACATCTATTTCCCTACACGTCAACAACTCACTGACGTCAAGAGTGACTTCTATGCCCTGGGGAGGATGCCACATGTCATTGGCTCCATTGATGGGACACATGTGGCTTTGATACCACCACAGGCATATGAGCAGGCATACCGGAACCGTAAACATTACCATTCGATCAATGCTCTGGTGGTATGTTTAGCAGATATGAGCATCACACATGTGTGTGCCCGTTTCCCTGGTTCAGCACACGATGCCTACGTGATGAGTAGTAGTCGCATCCCGAGGATGATGGCACAGATGCAGAACCAGCGTGCCTGGCTTGTCGGTGTGTACTGACTTTGTACCATTGTGTGTGTTCTGATCTGTAGTATTCCAGCCACTTTTCCAAATCAGCTAATGTGCACTTGTCTGTCCGTAGGTGACTCCAGATACCCCAACATGCCGTGGTTGCTGACACCCCTCAGGAACCCTGTGACACCAGTCCAGATGCGCTACAATGAGGCACATGGTCGGACCAGGAGAGTGATAGAGCGGACCTTTGGTCTCCTGAAGAGCCGCTTCCGCTGCCTGGACAAGACAGGAGGGGCCCTCCCATATGCCCCAGCAAAGGTGTGCAAGATTGTCATCGTCTGCTGCATGCTACACAACCTGGCAGTGCGGAAGGAGTTGCCTCTCATCCTGGATGACGATGACCAACGTCCGCCACCTGTGGAGGATCCTGGCCTGGACCACGATGCCAGTGATGATGATGATGATGATGATGATGGTGATGTCCACACACAGCTCATCACCAACTTCTTCAGCTGAATGTGAGTATCCAGGGAGATGTAATGTGAATGACGTGAGTTTGCATGATATGTGTGGGTGGTGCTCTGGTGCTGTTTGAGTGTGGCCATGTGCTACTTGACTGGATGCGTGCAGCAATGTGTCCTTCCAGGTAGTCTGAACTCCCCAACAGTTCTGACATGCTAACTTGGTTGTGTGTAGTTGTCTTGTGACATGTATTGGGCATGAGTATTGCAGTACTGTCCTGTTCTACAGTGATTTTAACTGTGTGTCATGTCTGTCCTTCACAGGGTGCTTACTGTGTACTTTGGTCAACTTGGATCCCCCGACACCATGATTCAGCTTTCAGGGTGGCAGCAGTAGTTTCCCTACACGTGATGTACCACACACCCCTGGACTTCATATCTTCTGCACTTGTTGACTGTGTGGCCACTGCCACGTGGGTAAACCTTGCATTTGTAGTGGAAACAACATGTTGCTAATGTGTAATAAACCTGTGCTTCACTTTGGGATGTGCGTTGTCTGTGGTCACACATCTGACTGACATTTGCTTACTGCACCTGTGGGCTAGTTGACACAGACTTTGAATAGGTGTGGTATCTGTGCATTCCACTGTATTTCCTGGCAACATCACTGTGGGCGATGAGTCTGATGGCCCTGGTGTCTGTGTTGTGTAGCCCTAGTGGTGTGTCTCCCTCATATGTGTCACGTCACCATGACTCACACAACGGTGTTGTACTTGCTGTAGCAGTTAGCATACACAGTGTAATTTGGCAGAACATCATAACCATAACAGTATCCACATTTGAATAACAACAGTGGCAAGTATGGTGTACTAGTGATTTTATTTACATAAATGTGTGTGTGTATAGTGCACAGGATGGTGGGTGCTGTACATTGGGATTGGGATCCAAAGTTCCCAGATGAGTTGGAAGTCTTGGTAGCAGAAATGTCCTGAGTGAAGTCCACAGTCATATGATACATTAGTCCAACTTGAACTCCTCATGTCATGTGGGAAAGTACTGTTGCATTCGACAGGGTGAAACGTTTGCACACAAAGGATAATTTCCGGAACAGGTGTTGGCTTCCTGGGGGATGTACGTGGCCATCAACCTCTCAGTTTTCCTTCCTCGGACGACCCCTCTTCTTTGGGGGGGGACCCTCACGTGCAGGCTGATGCGGTGCATGGGAGTCTCCGCCAGAGTCCTCCTCCCTCCCTGTGGCGGTGTCAGTTGTTGCAGCACCAGATGTTGTGGGCACACAGGGAGGTGTGGCCATGTTGGTGCTAATCTGGCAGAGGCATGTCAATATGTCCCTATGCACCGCTGTGAGTTCTTGCAATGTGTCCCACTTGGACTCCATGCGAGACATGTGTGTCTCCACACGGGTCATGTGGGAGTCCAAGCGGGCATGATGGGCAGCCTGCTGCTGTTGTATGTCCTTGAGGATCCCCACTACCTGTCTGACCTCTCCAGTGCTATCCTGGTACGCATCAGCGATGCGTGCCAGTTGTGGGTCATCATGCAGTCCAGACCCCTCTGCAAGCAGCGACCTATGTCTACCACCCCTCCCACCACCCCTGGCGACACGTGCAGGACCTGCGGTGGCACGCACAGGTGACCCGAGGCCCCCTTGGGGGTTGTTAGTGGTGTTGTTGTCCGTTACTCCGCGGTGGGCCTGGGGCCCTGTGCTGTTGTCATCGGTGGTCCTTGGTCTGTCTGTGCCGGCGGGGGTGGTCTGTGTGTTGGCAGTTGTTGGAGGGGTGGGTGCAGGGGGTGCAGATGTTGGTCCTGCTGGTACTGCATGATGACTCACACCGGAAGTGCCAGGTAGGTCTTCGCCATCCGAGGAGGGCAGAGGCTGTTCCACACCAGTGAGCTCTGTGTCCCCCGGAGCCTGGGACATGGACTCCTCCTCGCCTGCTGCTGTGTCCCCATCATCATCACCTGTATTTGGAAGAGACACAATTGTATGTAATGTTTCTACAGGCATCAATGGTTCACACACCTGACAGTTGTGACTGTACCTCTGGATGCGGGCATGTACATTGCATTGTCCTAAGTTGTCACAGTAAGAGGTTGATATTGGTGTAGCACATTGTCATGCATACCTGGGGCATTTCAATATGAATATTGAGGTGTGTGCATGGCCAGCATTGGTTGTATTTGGTGGACATCCGGCCAAACTTCTCCACCTGGCCCAGTTATCCCACCATGAAGCATGCCACCCTTGCAGTGGGTTCAGGTTGACTCTCAGGAAGTCATTCAGTGGTGTTGTGCTGTTTGTTGGTGCACAGTTCCCAGCAGGGCCTTGTGCTCCCCACAGCAGTAGCCAGTGTCAGCCATCTTGTCAGTCCTTATCCACTCCCTGTGATGTGAGCATGGTTCAGAGTGGTGTTGATGGGCCAATTGTGAGGGTGAGCAGTATCTGTGACTCCAACTCCCATCATGCTATTGCCTATACCCCCCTTCCCAGCATGCCCGTACTTCCTTCCTTTTGACTCAGCTTCCCTGTGGGGTAGTGTGACTGTGCTGACAGGAAGGCTGACAGTGTTGTCCTTGCGTTTGTTTGGCTACAAGTCCAAAGAGTGTCCCTGTGCTTCACACAGCATTACCCAGGGTGGTGGTTCTTTGTGGGATCTTCATTTGGTATGTGAGGCATTGCATTCTCCCAGGTGGGTTATGTGGAGTTTGTGTTGAGGGGGTGTGTGAGGTGAGCTGCTTGTAACTATGGTCAGTGCTGTGAGTCCTCCTTCCCACCCAGCCAGATATCCCACCATGCAACGTGCTTGCATTGCAGAGAGTGCAAGTTGGCTTTCAGGATGTCAGGCAGTGGTGTTGTGCTGTTTGTTGGTGCCCAGTTCCCAGCAGGGCCTTGTGCTCCCACAGCAGTAGCCAGTGTCAGCAATCTTGTCAGTCCTTATCCACTCCCTGTGATGTGAGCATGGTTCAGAGTGGTGTTGATGGGCCAATTGTGAGGGTGAGCAGTATCTGTGACTCCAACTCCCATCATGCTATTACCTACACCCCCCTTCCCAGCATGCCCGTACTTCCTTCCTTTTGACTCAGCTTCCCTGTGGGGTAGTGTGCCTGTGCTGACAGGAAGGCTGACAGTGTTGTCCTTGCGTTTGTTTGGCTACAAGTCCCAAGAGTGTCCCTGTGCTTCACACAGCATTACCCAGGGTGGTGGTTCTTTGTGGGATCTTCATTTGGTATGTGAGGCATTGCATTCTCCCAGGTGGGTTATGTGGAGTTTGTATTGAGGGGGTGTGTGAGGTGAGCTGCTTGTAACTATGGTCAGTGCTGTGAGTCCTCCTTCCCACCCAGCCAGATATCCCACCATGCAACGTGCTTGCATTGCAGAGAGTGCAAGTTGGCTTTCAGGATGTCAGGCAGTGGTGTTGTGCTGTTTGTTGGTGCCCAGTTCCCAGCAGGGCCTTGTGCTCCCCACAGCAGTAGCCAGTGTCAGCCATCTTGCCATCCTTATCCACTCCCTGTGATGTGAGCATGGTTCAGAGTGGTGTTGATGGGCCAATTGTGAGGGTGAGCAGTATCTGTGTCTCCAACTCCCATCATGCTATTGCCTACACCCCCCTTCCCAGCATGCCCGTACTTCCTTCCTTTTGACTCAGCTTCCCTGTGGGATAGTGTGCCTGTGCTGACAGGAAGGCTGACAGTGTTGTCCTTGCGTTTGTTTGGCTACAAGTCCCAAGAGTGTCCCTGTGCTTCACACAGCATTACCCAGGGTGGTGGTTCTTTGTGGGATCTTCATTTGGTATGTGAGGCATTGCATTCTCCCAGGTGGGTTATGTGGAGTTTGTGTTGAGGGGGTGTGTGAGGTGAGCTGCTTGTAACTATGGTCAGTGCTGTGAGTCCTCCTTCCCACCCAGCTAGATATCCCACCATGCAACGTGCTTGCATTGCAGAGAGTGCAAGTTGGCTTTCAGGATGTCAGGCAGTGGTGTTGTGCTGTTTGTTGGTGCACAGTTCCCAGCAGGGCCTTGTGCTCCCCACAGCAGTAGCCAGTGTCAGCCATCTTGTCAGTCCTTATCCACTTCCTGTGATGTGAGCATGGTTCAAAGTGGTGTTGATGGGCTAATTGTGAGGGTGAGCAGTATCTGTGACTACAACTCCCATCATGCTATTGGCTACACTGACTTCACCAGCATACACAGAATTCCTCCCTTTAAGTGAGCTTCCCTGTGAGGTGGTGTTCTAGTGGTGGCAAAATATCAGGCAGTGATTTTTTGGTTATATTTGTGCCACTGCCTTGCTCTATTTGTTGTTAGGTTTGTACATGTCATGACACAGTTACATATCACTATGAGATGGCATGTATTGTGTTTATCTAACTGACATACACATCTTGGGATGATTATCTTTTGGTTGCTGTTGATTTGCTAGGGGTGGATGGTTTGACTGTCCCCTTGAGAGTGATGTGTGTGTATTGGCACACAATATTGTGTATATTAGTTGTCTACTCACCAGGCTCTGGGATGTCTGTTAGTCCATATACGCTCACTGGTGGTAGGATGGCCCGCACCTTCTCCTCCCAGGGCCTGAGGTATACTGGTTTTGCAGGAGGGCCACTGCCGGAGTGCTGGCTCAGGAGGTAATCCTTCTTGAGTAGGTCTCTGACCCTCCTGCGCACATCATACCACCTGTTCTGGATGTCTTCCTTTGTGCGCAAACATGGTGATTGTGCGTTCACCCTGTCGACGATCCTCGCCCACATCTTGGTTTTCTGCGACATGGGGGTCTGTTGGACCAATGTGCCAAACAACTGTGGCTCTACCCTCAGGATCTCGTCTACCATGACTTCCAATTCACTATATAGGAACTTTGGATTCTTCTTTAGGGGCATGGTGATGGGTGGTGGTGGTGGTGATTGATGTGTGTGTGTGTGCAAGTGAGGGTGTGTGTGTGTAGGTTTTGCTGGGTGTGTGTGAGGGTGCTATTTGTTGAGGTGCTAATGGTGTGTGGCTTTTGTGTTGGATGAGCTGTGTGTGTGTCTGTGTTTGCTGTGTGATGGTGTTCTGTGCTGGCAGGTCAGTGGAATTTGCAAAGGATCATGGTAGGGATTTGTGGGCTTTATGTAGGTGGAGTTGGGGGTGTGTCCTTGTTCCATTTTTTTCACCCCCTGTATTTATTGGCTTTGTCATTGCTTGTTTGGCCCTTTTTTTGTATTTTTTCATTTGTGATTATTGTGCATGTAGGAGTCGTTCTTCTGACCGAGTAGGACGTTGCAGTTGTCTCGTGCGCGCCTCTCCGAGTCGTTCCCGCTGTGTTTCAGCTCAGTTTCATATGCAGCGTACGCGTCGGTCGCGGAGTATTGTGTTTGTTCGGCTGGCTTTTGTATGCGTGTCGGTCGTACGGCTTGGGCTCCGTACGAATCGGTCTGATTTTGCACCCATTGCATCGTACTGCGCGGGTCGGAGTTCGCGGGTACGTTTCGTTCGGGTTATTTCCTGATGCGTGTCGGTCGGTTCGATTCACGTGGTTTCCCGGCCGGATAGCTTGTTGCCGTCCGGGTCGGTCGTTCGCCTTGAGTTCCGTACGAGTCGGTCGTGGTTCCCATGCATTTCATCGTACTACCCGGGTCGGACGGCGCCGGTATGTGCCGGTCGGACTAAATTCCAGTACCGAGCCGGTCGGTATTTTTTCCGGCCCGAATCGGAATCGGCCCCATTGTCTATGAACACGTGGGCACATGGAAAGAAATTCATAGATCTCAGACATTTGTGTCTTAGTAGCAAAAGAAACCTAAAGCATTTGAAGTATGTTTAAATTATTGAGTCACAAATTCCTCCTGAAGGCGTTGAAATAAGTGAATGTCACGATAAAGGTAAGGAAAATTCATTAATAATTCCTAACGTAATTCAGACACTTATTTGGCCCCTCGTGACATTAAAAGGTTGATCCCTTGTCACGCCCTTAGACCTTCAAGCTGTCTGATATATATTGTTGATGCATTAAGAGAAGAACTAGGGGGCTCATTATGATGGCGGCAGGACCGCCACCGCCGGGCCGGCGGTGGCGATCCTTCGCTATCACATAGTGATTTACCCACCGCCAAATTAGGATGGCGGTGGGTACCGCAGCGGCCGAAAAGTCCATCCGCTGCTTTTCCGCCGGAGGCAATCGCACCGATTGCCTGGGCCACTAATATGGTGGCAGTGCCTAGCAGGCTCCATCCGCCATATTAGGATGTGGCTTTGAAGAGGCCTTTCCATGGCGGCGATGTCGCCATGGAAAGGCTGGCGGGGATTGTGTTTGGGAGCCCGTTGCGGGCCCCCCTTGTGGGGGGGTGTCGCTGCACTGGGTGGTACCCATGGTACCCCCCTGCATTTCCATGCACCAAGTGGCAGGCACCGCGTGGTGTCTGCCACGTGGTGCAGGGAAATGCGGTGCAAGCACCTTTAACATTGCGGACGGTGCTGCAGCCAGCAGCACCGCCCGCAATGTTAAAGGCCCAGGATGCGCCCGCCAGTATGGCGGGCGTATCCTAATCGCAGTGGTGGGACCGCCGCATGTCTGGCAGGCGGTCCCAAACACTGATACGGTGGCGGGCGGACCCCGTCCGCCCACCATTGTAATTAGCCCCTAGGTTTGGATAAAGTGAGAAGGAAGTTGGGCTCTAGAAGTCCTGCTGACATTCTTTGCTTCCACTGCCTTGAGAAACCGGATAAATAGAGCTAGCAAGGATAATGTCAGAGGATACCTACGTGGAAGTCAACAGGAAAAATATGCTACATCAGCATCCTCCTAATTGAGGTGTAGAGAGATAAAAGGGAGCAGAGAAAAAGTACTGGTATTTGGCTAGTTACACTTTCTGATCACATTCACAATTGCCATCCATTTCAGTGTTCTGTGACTGCTGCAAGGACAAACACCTCCGGTTTCAGTTCAATTACTGAGATTTTAAAGTGACACTTCCAGTTTCAGTTACATTACTGAGATTTTAAAGCAGCATTGCTTTAGAAGATTCGAATAGGATCCTTAGCTGTATATTGTTTTAAGCAGCAAGCAGAGCCAAGCTCTCATACAGTCAATTATTCATTAACTCACTGCACTTGAATCTGTCCTAAGAATTCACGTGTTTTCATACTATATATATGATTCCTTTGAAGCTTATGATTTTATCAACAGATGTTTCAGTTCTATCTTTCTCATTGCATATATCAAACTGACAAACCTAGGGAGAGATAACTGACCACCGAGATGTCAATTGTGATCTCACAGTAGATTTGCAAGGATGAGAACATTGTAAGTCTGTGATGGATTTCCAGCAACACTTGTTAGTACAAATTCAGAATCCAGTGAGATGTGAAAGAAATCCATGCAAAATGATAGGTTAATGATTGCTGCTGATGTCTGCTGTGATACTCATTTTCAGGAGATAAAATTAACATAATTCACAAATAAGGTTTCCAATATTTTAATCTTTAAAAAGTGCCATAGTAATACTAATACTAATATCAATTCTACCACTACTACTACTACTACTACTACAATTACTACTACTACAACTACTAGTACTACTAATAATAATAATAATAATAATAATAATACGTATTATTATTTTTAGTAGCAGGTGTAGTGGTATTAGTAGTAGTGTTGTTATATTAATTAAATTAGCAACAACAAAATAACTCCAGCAGCAACAACAATAATCATTGTCAGCATCATCATCATTCTCACCATCATCATAATATAATTATAACAACTGTTTGCCATAAAGGGCATGGCAGGATATTTCTGAGCTGCATAAAGAGTGACTGTCAGTGCTCTAAATTCTTAGTATGAAACAATGATAGTCATACCATTATAAATCTGAAATCCTTCAATTACTCCCGATTTGCACACACTTCTCACAATCCACCCACAATGATAAATATAACACATTGAGAGGAATTGAAAAGCCTATGAGAGTATTGGAAAATATCTACTTGGTTTGAGGTCAGTCAGTTACAATGGTATTCCAAGAACAGTAATGATAAAATTGAAACGGAAGGATTTGGAGTCCATTCAAGCCCTATAGTTCACTGGTAAATGTAAGAATTATTATGCATTAACATTTTTAATCTCTATCAACTACAAAGCATAATTTATAAATAAGTTAAGTACAGTTATGGCCACACCACATCCTTGCTGACCTCCTTCTGGTAATATAATTTTCTGATGGGCTTGTCGGCAGCCAATGGGCATGCTTTTAATGTTGTCTATTAAAATTGAAAAATGTCCCACTGTTGAAATATAGCTAATTTTGATTTCACTAAAATAAATAAAGGCCAGACTGACAAAAATTTTGCATCATGTTTGCATGATGTTTTTTAATGCATACCAATGCAAAATCCTGGGTGGAATTTTACAAAGCAATGCAAATGGCTATTTGCATTGTCTTGTAGGGCATTCTTCCTCATCATATTTACTTTTGCCTCCAAGGTAGATAAGTTTTCTTAGGGGTCGATTATGATGTTGGGCGGATCGCCACCACCCGCATGGCGGTGGCGATCCGCCCGCCATAATCGCCCGTCCGCCAACAAATTCCCCCCGCCATATTACCATGGCGGAGGGGAGCCCGGCAGACGGTAAGACCATCCGCATGGTTTCCGCCCGGCCGAACAGTCGACCGGGCGGAAAAGGGTTTAATATGGTGGCGTGTCTGCAAGACACCGCCATCCATATTATGATGCCGGCGGAGATGAGCCTTTCCATGGTGGCGTCGCCGCCATGGAAAGGCTCGCGGTCTTTGCTGTTGGGGGCCCGTTGCGGGCCCCCAGGGTGTTGGGGGGGTAGGGGCTGCACATGGGGGGTACCTATGGTACCCCCCTGCATCTGCATGCACAAGGTGGCAGGCACCGTGCGATGCCTGTCACGTTGTGCATGCAGATGCACAACATGCATTTCCAGCACTGCGGCAGGCGGTGTTGTGAGCACCGCCCGCCACAATGCTGGAAATGGGGGATGCCACCGCCACCGTGGCGGTGGCATCCTAATCACATGTGCGGGACCGCCACACACATAGCAAGCGGTCCCATTTACCGGGGCGATGGCGGGCGGACAAAGTCTGCCCGCCATCATAATCGGCTCCTTAGTATGAGGAATCAAGACCTCCAGGCATCCTGAGACACTCCCCAACTCACCTTCACAAACTGGATGGAGATAGTTTTAACACAGCGCATACACTAAAAGCACATGAAAGGCAGATTTTCCTGAGTCTCGTGTGACTCCTGAAAGTCATTAGTAAATCTTCACTTGGCACACGTTCAGTAATGATGGGAACGTTGAAGAAGGCATATACTTGACAGATAGTAAAAATGTAGTTAAAGTGGCGCAGAGACAGAATATTGAGTAAAAAATATCAAATTGCACAAATATTGTGGCAAAAATATCGTGGGTCAAGAATTTCGGCAGACAAAATATCGTGGTCAAGAATATCGATTTTGGGTAAGTATTATCGATGTAAAAAATATCAAAGTGTTTAATATCGTTTTCAAAAATATAGATGTTAAAAATATCGATTTTTTATTAATGTTATGCTTTTTAGTATACATTTTATATGTGTGTGATGCATGTACTTTTTATATAAGAATTGTTTGTATTTTTATTATATGTGTTAAAATTATAGGGGCCGATTCCGATCTCGGCCGGTAGGGCTCCGAATCGGATTCGGCTTAACCGGATCCGATTCGGAGCCCTATTTCCAGACCGATCCGTACGTGCGTCCGGACGAGCGAGTACGATGCGAAATCGCCGACCGACTCGTCCGGGCGTCCCGACCGCTCCGACCAACCCGATCCCGGCTCTAACCGCACTGATCGACTCGCACGGACACGACTCGCACCGCGCAATGGAGACGTTCCCCGGCCGGGTAAGTACGATGCGCGCCGCGAACAGTCCGACCAAGCCGCGCACTCCGGCTCGAAAGAGCTGTCGGAGCCATACTTTGGGGGTGCGTGTCGGACCCCCCTGTACGCGTAGCCGCGCGAGTCGCACACAGGGGGGACCCATGGGTCCCCCCTACCTGTGCATGTACGGCGCGAATCGCTTCACCGCGTACACGCTGTAGGGGGCACCCTTGTCCGCATCGCACCCATTGAGTCAATGGGAACCCGCGTACGCGTTGTACGACAGGCTCCCATTGACTTCAATGGGAGTCCGACCGACTCGAGTCCGATGGCATACGTGCGCATCGTACTCGTTCGGTCGGGCTGCACGGGTCTGATTCGGTCGGATATCTCTCCGGGTCCGGCTCGGTCGGAGAGCTTTCCGGCCCGAATCGGAATCGGCCCCTTAGTAGTTATTACATTTTTTTTGTTTGAATTTTGCGTTTTTAGTTCTGTAGCGGGTTGTGGGTTTGTAGGGGAATAGGGTGGGAAGTAATTTAATTATAGTAAATTTATTGATTATTTTTAGTAGTTATTATTTTTTTTTATTTGAATTTTACGTTTTTAGTTCTGTAGCAGGTTGTGGGTTTATATGGGAATAGGGTGGGAAGTAATTTAATTATAGTAAATTTATTGAATAATTTTTATTTACTAATATTTGTTTAATTGAGATGTTATAGTGTTAAAAGTGTAAATTATTTTTTTATTAATTATTTAATTAGTTGTTAATTAATTGTAATTAATTAATTGGCAATTAATTATGTTAATTGTGTGATTATTTTTAGGTGTGTGTTGTGGTGTTGATGGTGGGAAGGGTGGGAAGTAATTTATTGTAATTGATGAATTAATAATTAGTTGTTAATTATTTTGAATTAATTAATTAGTAATTAGTGATGGCAATTGTGTAATTAATTTTATGTGTGTGTTGTGGTGTTTATAGGTGTAAATGGTGGGAAGGGTGGGAAGTAATTTATTTTTAATTGATGAATTGATAATTAGTTGTTAATTAATTAAAATTGTGTATTCAATGAATGTTTCTTAATTATTTTTATTAATAATAATTTTTAAAATTATTATTTATTATGTTAATTATGGAAATAAATGTAAATACAAATGTTGAAGTTTGTTTTTATTGGTGTGATGTTATAGGGTAGGAAATAAAATAAATACATTTATGTTTTAAAAAATATTTTGTTTGTTAATATCTGCTTCTTTTAAATAAATAGTGTTTATTAATGTATTTATTAATTTATTTTAGATAATAGTTGTACCTTTTTATTATATGTAATTAATATATTTAATGTTAATGTTTAATATATTTAATCTGATATTTTTCAAATATAGTTTATTTATTTTTAAGATTATTATTTTTTTTTAAATTGTTTAAATGTTATTATTATTTTTTGTTTCTCTGCTATCCAACACTTTCCCTACTGTTGCACTCATTGGAGTGAGAATAGTAATTTTTACCCCTCCACCATCCAGCACTTTTCCTACTGTTGCACTCATTGGAGTGGGAATAGTAATTTTGTAATTAATTTTATGTGTGTGTTCTGGTGTTTATAGGTGTAAATGGTGGGAAGTAATTTATTTTTAATTGATGAATCAATAATTAGTTGTTAATGAATTAAAATTGCGTATTCAATGAATGTTTATTAATTATTTTTATTAATAATAATTTTTAAAATTATTATTAATTATGTTAATTATGGAAGTATATTTAAATACAAATGTTGAAGGTTTTTTTTATTGGTGTGGTGTTATAGGGTAGGAAATAAAATAAATACATTTATGTGTGAAAAAAATATTTTGTTTGTTAATATCTGCTTCTTTTAAATAAATATTGTTTATAAATGTATTTATTAATTTATTTTCGATAATAGTTGTGCCTTTTTATTATATGTAATTAATATATTTAATCTGATATTTTTAAAATATAGCTTATTTATTTTTAAGATTATTTAATTTTTTTGAATTGTTTAAATGTTATTATTTTCTGTTTCTCTGCTATCCAACACTTTCCCTACTGGTGCACTCATTGGAGTGGGAATAATAATTTTTACCCCTCCGCTATCCCGCACTTTCCCTACTGTTGCACTCATTGGAGTGGGAATAGTAATTTTTACCCCTCCGCCATCCAGCACTTTCCCTACTGTTGCACTTATTGGAGTGGGAATAGTAATTTTTACCCATTCGCTATCCAGCACTTTCCCTACTGTTGCAGTCACTGGAATGGGAATAGTAATTTTTACCCCTCCGCTATCCAGCACTTTCCCTACTGTTGCACTCAGTGGAGTGGGAATAGTAATTTTTACCAATCCGCTATCCAACACTTTCCCTACTGTTGCACTCACCGGAGTGGGAATAGTAATTTTGACCCCTCCGCTATCCAACATTTTCCCTACTGTTGCACTCTTTGGAGTTGGAATAGTAATTTTTACCCCTCCGCTATCCAATACTTTGCCTACTGTTGCACTCACTGGAGTGGGAATTGTAATTTTTACCCCTCCGCTATCCAGCACTTTCCCTACTGTTGCACTCACTGGAGTGGGAATAGTAATTTTTACCACTCCGCTATCCAATACTTTCTTTACTGTTGCACTCACTGGAGTGGGAATAATAATTTTTACCCCTCCGCTATCCAGCACTTACCCTACGATGGCACTCACTGGAGTGGGAATAGTAATTTTTACCCCTCCGCTATCCCATACTTTCTCTACTGTTGCACTCACTGGAGTGGGAATAGTAATTTTTACTCCCCCGCTATCCAACAATTTCCCTACTGTTGCACTCACTGGAGTATATAGATATATGTATATATTTTATTTTTATATAATTTAAAAGTTTCAAAATTAAATAACGATAATAGTTAATAGATTATTTTTAAGTAAATATATGTATATGTATAAATTATGTTTGTGTGTTTATATTTTTTTAAATTAAGTTTGTTTGTTATATTTAGTTAAAATATAAAATTTAATTTATCTTGTTAAAAATAATATTAATATCTAATATATTTAATATATTTTATTTGATGTTATATATATTTTTAAATCGATATTTTGTACATCTATATTTTTTACTTCAATATTTTTGATTCAATATTTTTGTACTTACCTGATAAGTTTAGGGAGTCGATATTTTTGCATTCTATATTTTTTCATCTATATTTTTGTCATCGATATTTTTTACATCGATATTTTGTCAGTGATCCAGTTAAAGTTTATTTTCATTGTTGAAGCTTGTTGATGTACCAACCGAATACATGTCTGGCCATATGTGTGTAGAGGACTGCTTGTGGACTACTTGTTTGCAAGTTGGTTGATGAATAGGTGAGAGGTGGTTTGATTGGTGATTCTGTTCTATGGTGTATGATTGTGAAGGGCCCTTGAATCGCAGCAATATATTGATGTGAGTGTACTACTGTCTTGGATTGGGCCGGTGGCTGGCTGTATGAAAGTGTGGTATATGATTGGCATGCGAATGGCCCATAAAGTGGTTGGTGCCTTGACTTGTCTTTAAGGCTCACCTTCAACAGTCTTGGGATAAATATTCTGATACTGTGATTAGTATTTCTCTTTGAAGCTAGCATATCTAGAGGTGCCAAATCCAACCTGTGTAAGTAGTAGCTTCACTGCAACAGTACAGTAACAACCCCTCACATTTTTTTGTCATGAAAATTTCTAGACTCTGTTTTGATCCACAAATTGCCGAGTGCCCATGATTCCCACGTCGCCACATAAAAATGGAACCTAAATGTTCTGGGTGGGCCTAGCGCCTTCGATTGGAAAGGGCACCAAGTGCTACATGGACACATCAAATCTTTTCACTATTTTACAATGTGGGTAGCTGTGGATTTTGAGGCTTGTCTGTGCCACCACCCAGGGAAACCTACCAAATCAGGACATTTCTGAAAGCTACAAGTAGGGGTGTCCAGGGTAGTGTGGCTTGCCTGAATCTCACAAGGTTTTCTTGCCCCAAAGCCCAAGCAAAACTCAAAATAATGCTAAAAACAAACATTGTCTTCACATTTCAGTGTGGGAAAGTTGCAGAATCTGCAGGGATCCACAAATTTGCTACCAGCCAGAGTTCCCACTTGTCTCCTGATAACACTGGTACCCCACATGTGTGGATCACTACATGGAGAGATCAGCGATAGAGATAGCTGTGGTATTTGGGGCCGTGCTTGGCCACCATCAATGAAATCTTACCACTGCAGACATTTTTTAAATAAGACACCCAGGGGATTACTGGGTGCTGTTCCTACCCACAATGCCCTGAAAACCTCAAACTGTGCCTAAAATCATGCATTTTCTTTACTTTTCTGTGATGGAAACTTCCAGAATCAGCCAGCATCGACAAAATTCCTACCACACAGTGTTACCCAACTTGTCCCGATATAGGTTTCCTGAGGCGATAAACTCTTCGCCTTATTTACAAGGTGTTGTTAATCCACTTGAAGTGGCTTAAGCCAGCTTGTGATTAAGGCTCCCTTTCACACAGCACTTAGCGTGAAAGGGGTGGGCAGTGGGGGTTGCGTTGGGCATTCTGCCGCAACACCCCCTGCTTTTTGACGCTGCCTCCTATTTACAAGTGTGGTGTAAATATGGGGCAGCGCCAAAAATAAGCCCAGAGAAAACCTGGTCTTAACCTGGCAAAATTGGGAGAAATAATTAATTTCTCCTTGTTTTTGCTGGTTCTATGTGTGCTGCATTCTGCAGCACACAACGAAGCAGCAGTTCACCATTAGTGATTGTTTATGTGCAGGAGGGACGCCTTCCTACTCATAAAGAATCATTCCCTGCAATGCAGGCACCTTTGCACTACGGTGCAAGGGTGCCTGCGTTGGCGCTAGGCAGCTGAATTTAGTGGCAGCAATAGGGAAAACGAAGGGGTGCATTGTTTTATTGTAAATACGGCTCATCCCTGCGTTTTCAGAATGGCAGAGTGCCGTGTTACCAATTTTGGCTTAATACCGCGCTCTGCCATTCTTTTGTAAGTATGCCCCATCATTGCCATGGTGTTGCTTCCATTGTGCAATGGTCATTGGAACTTGCAAGCATTCCCAATTCTTGGAAGGCTGCTTTGTTTGTTCCACTGCTGAAGAAGTAGTATATTACTGAGTAATTACTGCTCAATTTCGATCCCAACTTATCCCACTAAAATATTCTAGAGTAAGCTTAACTATCAACTATCAGTCTTCACTGAGAATAGTACCATCCCGGATGCCACTCAGAAATTTTTCACCCTTATCATGGCACAGAAGTGGCTATGCTGGTACTTGTGGATGACATTCATTGACTGCTTGTTCAAGGAGGAAGTGCAAAACTCATTAATCTTTCTGATTCTGGAGTGAACCGCACCTGTTTCTGGTATCTGTGTATGCTCTGCAAGGTGCTGCCACTACTTTGCATTCATTCTCGCTGTTTGGTGGTGGTGGCACTGATTTGACCATGTTATCTACTATAACTGCATCATTCTGGCTTGCCCAAGAAAGCCATGTCTCATTTTCAATGGATTCAAAACTGCACAGCCAGAGTGATGTTGAATTAACGTTACTGTTCCTTAATTTCCAAACATCTGAGTAAATTGCCCTGGCTCCCTGTGCAAAAGCATGTACTTTAACCACATAACTCCTAAGGCTCTCCCCCTTGGGTAAAAGTTATGGCATGTGAGACTTCCCATGAAACTTGATGTCACCCCGCACACACAACCAGAAAGTGTGGCAGTAGATTTAATGCTTGGACACAAACAGGGGAATATGTGTCTGGGAAGGTGGTAGATACGTAGGCAAATAGCAGAGACTACTAGATGGTCAGTATGTGTCCTTTTTATGGAGGATTGGGGGTAAAACATGCACACAATATTTCTTGGTTGGTTTTTACCTGTTTGCGGGCTACATTTTAACCAACAGGTAGTCTTGGACCCTACCTTTTCCCAAGGGACCCTTCTACCTTAGGATTAGGGTAAGATTGCTTGACTTATTATAAAAGAGTGAGCAAACACAGATACAATGGCAATGAAACTTCAAACCCCAATCCAAGGCCACTGACATCTTCAAGCAACAGAACAACTCTGCTATGACCACAGACATCAGACTAAACGAATGGAGCTAGCTCGCTCCACAGCGCATTGCCTCCATCATTAACTTGGTCCATTCAGGGGCCCCAACCGACCCATGCCCTGACCACATATTCATCCTTGGTGGAGCCAGAAGCAGCCACATACTCACCACCTTGTTCAACAGTTCAATTACCACAGCTACCTTCCCCGAGCACTGGAAACATGCAAGAAGCCAATGCCCTACTAAAGAAAAGACTTGCAGACCTCAGCGATCTCACCAACTACTGACTGATCACTCTGCTCCCATTCCCAGCCAAAGTATTAGAAAAAGCCATCAACCAACAAATCTACTCACATCTGAAATGGAACCTTCTACTCGACTCCTCCCAATCCAGATTCCGCAGCAATCACAGCACCGAGACAGCCCTCATAGCAGCTACCAGACTGATGCTCTGATCCTTCTAGACCTCTCAGCAGCCTTCAATTCAGTTTCCCACAACACCCCTCACAAGGCTGCTCAACATAGGCATCCAAGGAGCAGCTTGCAGATAGATCGCCTCTTTCCTTACTGGAAGAATGCAAAAAGTCCACCTTCTCCTCCTCACCCAAGGAATTCATCTGTGCAGTACCCCAAGGATCCTCACTCAGCCCCATTCTCTTCAACACTTTGATGACACCTCTGTACAGCATCATCAAAACCCACAGACTCAACATCATATCCTACACTGACCACACACATCTCATTCTCTCCCTCTCCAAAGACACCACCAACGCCAAGACCAACTTCCACAACTGCATGGCAGATGTTGACAACTGGATGAATGACCACTGCCTGGAGCTCAACATGGACAAGACAGAGGTTCAAATCTTCAGAAATAAAAGCTCTCTATGGGATGCAACCTGATGGCCCTCATAACTCAGATCTACTCCTACCCCCTGTAACCACTCAAGGAATTTAGGCATCATTCGGAACAACATGCTAACCATGTTGACTCAGGTCCACTCTGTTTCCTCCTCCTGCTTCTTCATCTTCTGCATGCTACATCAGATATTCAAATGGCTACCTCAAAGCTCAAGATACACCATCACCCAAGCCCTCATCTCCAGCCGACTGGACTACTGAAACACTCTCTAAGGAGCGATTGCAGCTCACCTCCTCGGAAGGCTACAGACCATACAGAACACCTCAAACAGACTCCCCCTGGATCTCCCTAGACAAACCCACATCACCCCCCATGTTAGGAATCTCCACTAGCTCCCTGTACAGAAGAGATACCAGTTCAAGCTTCTGATCCACACATACAAGGCCATACACGGCCTCTGACCCGCCAACTTGAGTCACTTCCTGAACTTCCATCAACCCACCAGACACCTCAGCTCTGCTTTCCTTTCTCTAACCCTCACCCCACGCATCTGACGTAGCAGATGCAGAGGTCGCACCTTCTCCTACATGGCAGTGAAGAGATGGAACGGGCTTTTATGTTTCATTGGCACCCCAATAGAGGCTTGAGTAGTCCCCTACCCTTAACCTACATTTACCGTACCATTACACTACATAACAGGTTTTGATATTGACCCTTTACCTAGTTAAGCGCTGCATAAATTGTGTGGTTTTCCCGAAAATTAGCCTCATTAATTATGCATAAGGATTCTCAGAATCACAGCAGGATTACCATCTTCTGTATAATAACTATGTATAAGGGTCATCCCTTCCGTCATCCTCGGCCGACATGACACAGCAAGGTAGAATCCTCTGAGGGTACCTTTTTGGGTATATATACATCACATCTTTGCCAGGGTAAGGAGAGGAGAAAGACTTCCATGCTGACACACTGATGCGAGACGCTGAGGTTCCTGCATGCAGACACTCCAGCTCGCAGTGGTCTGACATCCCTTGCGGGTGTCCAGCTCGAGACCAAGATGGGGTCCCACAGTTTCTCACTTCAGGTAATGGGGTTGGCTTCAGCCTAGGGGTAGTCTTGGCTCTACACCGACATACAGGCTAGGTACACTTAGGTACATCTAGTTAGAGTTGCATCGTAGGAGTATGCATTGTTGCTGTCATATATTTATATGTTTGCATATATTCACTGTTTTTAGCACTATGGTAGGAATGTACCATCCATTTACTCTGTTGGTGCTTATAATTATTTATATCTGTTTCTGTCTTATGGTTGTTTCAGCACACCTATTTTACACTAGAGTGACTCTGGTTCAATAAACACTTATTGAAAACGTCCCCACCGTTTATTTCTGTGTATCTCTCTGGGATAAAGTGAGCACGCGTAACTGAGCTAAAAGTAGTGTACTGTTTCCACGATCCCTGATGGGACAGAGTTGTCATGTTTGATAGTTGCCAAGAACTATTCTGTCCTTGGTAAGAGGAGTTTACAGTGGCACTTTGAGCTAGCTGGTATACAGGCAAACATACCCGGTGGGGGTCTCTGGAATCAGTCTGGACACCAATCCCACAGTCTATGTTGTCTAAACGAGCAGATCCTATATAGGTTTATAGGAACTACATGACAGTGCTACCCTTTAATCTCTGGACTCCCCATCTCTTCTGAAATTCTGAAAGTCCCTGAATGCCTGGCTATTCAGCTAATTAACTGGACCCTGCCAGCACCTGGACACCCTCATGTGCAACAAGAAGCACTCTACAAACCTGTTGACTTATTGATTGAATGATAGTTGTTATAGTCTACTTCCATTAATATTGTCTTCAAAAGCATGAGTGAATCACAAACGATTTAGATCACATGTAAGTAAATAAAGATTTATGGAGATTTACACCCATAGAAATTTCTGCTGTTGTAAATAATTTTGAGGTTTTATAACTTTCATCTCACCCTGGTTGAGGCAACTGCCCGGGATGGGACCAATAAGCACACAGGTGTAAATAAAATGCAAAATGCATGGGATATGACCAAACTTGGAGTGCTTTACATGTTGGTGCCTCATACATCTATATATCTATATATATCTATATCTATCTATCTATCTATCTATCTATCTATCTATATATATATATATATTCAGCAGTGCATTGCGGGGGCGCGAGTTATAGTTAGCTGAACTAACTATAACGGGGGAATTTCACTGGTTTTGTACGAGTGAAATGTCCAACTAACTATAACTGTCCCTAAAAGCTATGGTTTTTTCAGTGAATTTCAAAGGTTTTTTAAATGCTAATTTCTAACTATAACATGTTTGAAACCTATGGTTTTTTCAGTGAATTTCAAAGGTTTGTTAAATGCTAATTTCTAACTATAACGTGCCTGAAACCTATGGTTTTTTAAGTGAATTTCAAAGGTTTTTTAAATGCTAGTTTCTAACTATGCCTACAGAGGTAGGACATGTGAAGAAAGAAGAAAAAATGCACAGAAAGAAGCAAAAGAAATTAATTCCCCACCTTAAAATGCGCCACAGGGCCTGTTTGCACTCATGTCACATCAGGCCTGCCCCCTCCCTTCACCACTGTGCAAACACACCCTGTGGCGCGTTTTAAGTTGGGGGATTAAGTCCCCTTGAATCCTGAGGGTCCCTGGGGGCCAACTAGCCCACCAGGTCCCTCCAGTAAGCGCCACAGAGCTGCGTTGCAGAGAGGTGTAAAAAGGGGCGTGGCCTGGACCACCTCTCTGCAATGCAGCCCTGTGGCACTTACTGGAGGTACCTGGTGGGCTAGTTGGCCCCAGGGACCCCAGTATGACGAGGAATTAATTTCCCAACTTAAAACGCGCCACAGGGCGCGTTTGCAGAGTGTTGCTTGGAGGGCGGGGCCAATGCACGATCGCGTTTATATATATATATATTTTTTTTAAGGGGGGCTGTGTGGCCCCCCTACTTTTTACTTTTTTGGGGCCCGGGGGACCCCATCCCCCAGGGCCTGGCCCCTAATTTAAAAAAAAAGAAAATGTATTAACGGGAAGAGGGCCTCGTGGGCCCCCCTCCCGATTCCCAATTCCGGGCCCCGGGGACCCCATCCCCCGGGGCATGGCCATATTTTTTTTTATTACTATGGAGGGGGGCTGCGTGGCCCCCTTCCTCAGGCCATTTATGGCCCCGGGGACCCCATCCCCCGGGGCCGGCCTTTGCGTTATTTTTATTTTTTTAATGATTATTGGGGAGGGGGGCCGCGTGGCCCCCCTCTTGGGCCACTTCTAGCCCCGGGGACCCCATCCTCCGGGGCCTGGCCTCTCGTTGGGGACCGTGGGCAGAGCCCCAATGCCCCCACGGTCCCGCCGGCTCCCCACGTCCTGCGGGAGCCGGCATTGCTTTCCACATGGGGAGCTGCTGACATGCAGCTCCCCTTGTGGAAAAGCAATCTGCTGCTTCATTGAAGCAAGAGCAGGTTTCCTGCTCTCGCTTCAATGAAGCAAAGCAGTTTGCAATGAAAGGGCGGGAGCCGCGAGGCTCCCGCCCTGTCATTGCAAACAGCAGTGTCCCGGGGGTGGGCACCCCAGGACACTGCAGGAGCCGGCCCTGGGGGGTGGCGGTCCCCAGGGCCATCACAGGCTCCAGGAGGGGGGCCACGCGGCCCCCCTCCCAACATTAGCAAAGCCCCGGGGAGGTGGTGGTCCCCGGGGCTCGGGGGTCCGTTACGGACTCCCAAATTTAAATATTAGTGCCCCGGGGAGGTGGCGGTCCCCGGGGCGTGTGGGGGGCTCGAGCCCCCCACACAGGTATATTAAAAAAAAAAAATGATGCCCCTGGGGGTGCCGGTCCCCGGGACTGCGGGGGGGGCAGTGTGCCCCCTGCTATTATAATTAACGAAAGCCCCGGGGGGTGGCGGTCCCCGGGACTGCGGGGGGGCAGTGTGCCCCCTGCTATTATAATTAACGAAAGCCCCGGGGGGTGGCGGTCCCCGGGGCTTGGGGGGGCCTTAGTGGCCCCACAACCTTTAAAAAAACAAGCCCCGGGGGTTGGTGGTCCCCGGGGCTGCGGGGGGGCTGCGTGCCCCCCACAACTCATTAATCAAGCCCCGGGGAGGTTGCGGTCCCCCGGGCAGTGTGGGGGGTTGGGGCCCCCCACACTTTTTTCACTGCCTCCGGGACCTGGCCCACCCGGGGGCTGATTGTGCGAACGCGGGAGACCGCGCTTTGTTTTTTTTTTGTTTTGCGGCCGGATCCGCGGATCCGGCGCGCATTTTGCCGATTTAAAAAAAAACAAATGCTTTTGTGGGACCCCCTAAGCAGGCCTAGGGGGTCAGGGTGTTTCTACCCTGCCCCCTTTTCTTTTTTTTCGCGTTTATTCTGATTTCTTGTGACTCGGTTCTACCGAGTCACAAGATGGCTGCCAACACTTCCTGGTTTGGAGTGTTGACAGCCAATTAGAATAAAGCTCGTGGTCGGGAGGGTCCGCGGATCCTCCGTGCCTCTAAATATCGAAACTTTTATTTTTGATTTTCTCAGCAACTACTGAACGGATTTACACCATTTTTAAAAAGATCGCTTTCTGAACCAAGCACTACCTTTGTGCCAAATTTGGGGTAAATCCGTTCAGTAGTTTCAGCTGTAGTCTTGCATAAAGTTTCCTATGGGAAATTGATTTTTTGACTCTTATTTTTTGAATTTCTCTGGAATTACTGAACTGATTTACACCATTTAAAAAAAAGGGCGCTTTCTGAACCAAGCACTACCTTTTTGCCAAATTTGGTGTAATTCCGTTCAGCAGTTCGGGCTGTAGCCGTGGCTAAAGTTTCCTATGGGAATTAACATGGAGAAAACACGTTTTGGGACCCCCCTTTTTTCTCGACCCCCAGCACGACCCCCTACACCACCCAAACACCACTGCACTACCCTAAACCCTAGAAAAGAAACCCCCACCCCATGCCCAATCCCCCTTACCTCTCACTCCTCGTGGTTCCTCTCTCCTCGTGGTTCCTGCTTCACGTCGTCTCTGAGGGGCGGTGCACGTCGTTGTGAGGAAACGGAACAGCCTCTATTTCCTTACAACGACATGGATCGTCTACATGTTTTTAGAACGCATGGTCATTTACCATACATACCTTTACAACAAAATTTGTTGTAAAGGCATGCGTGGTAAATGACCATGCGTTCTAAAAAAATGCGTAGTAATGACTTCGTGATGTACAACGCATGCGTGGTAATGCATGCGTTGTAATGGTATCGCAAAGTAAAAAAGTCGTTGTAACGGCTGTTTACCGATCGAAGCTGGCCCCTGTTCTTCAGTGAAACGTTTATTTGATTAATTAGGAGGAAGGAATGTGTTTTTTTTACCGAAAAGTGCATTCCCGGCTGTTGTATTGTGAAAGTGTCCGCGTGGCCTGGTTTCACTTCCGGTGAGAGAGTGGAAGAGTCTGTTTGGATCTAAAGGAGTTCTGTTGTTGGACGGGGCCGGCGCGACATGTCATCAGAAAACATAGCTAATGGAAAGCGTCCTCCCTGAAGTGTGGAGCAGTGCCATGAGAGATCAACGAGTGTGCGTCCCACCGCAGTATGACCGTACCGCGTGACCAATGTGCCACCTCCAGGGTACGGGAGGCAGAAGCGGCATCGCAGGTCCTCTTGAAGACCGTTGTAGCACTAATTCTACATTTTGGTACTAGGGCATTTTAACTTCGTTGTTCCTGCCAGATACAAAGAGAAGATCCTGTGTTATTCAGTGCCCTCGTTACCTTTTTTGTGGGTTGTGGTGCTTGTCACTTCGCTGCCCCACCGGTGCACACGACTGGGCACCCCACCTCGTGTGCCATCTGCAGGGCCTCTGCCCTCGGATCACTGGTTTCGGTTTCTGGAGTGGCAACATAAACAGTTGCTCCCAAAGGACTAGCCTGAACACTTAGGTGAATATCCCCTGCACCAGCATTCCACGGAAATTCTTTCCAAGCTCTCCCACATCAACGAGGATGTCATAATAGCACGGCTCTGCTCGCGACACCGTATGACGTCATCGGAGCCATAAGAGAACCTCGTCGGCGTGCTGACGTCAGTTCCACCCATTTTTTCCGTGCCACCGAGGCAAACAGGGGACCGAGACATTTTCACATGTATACATAGTATAATAAATATATATATATTCACTGAAAAAACCATAGGTTTCAGGCACGTTATAGTTAGAAATTAGCATTTAAAAAACCTTAGAAATTCACTGAAAAAACCATAGGTTTCAGGCACGTTATAGTTAGAAATTAGCATTTAAAAAACCTTAGAAATTCACTGAAAAAACCATAGGTTTCAGGGGCGTTATAGTTAGTTGGACATTTCACTCGTACAAAACCATAGAAATTCCCCCGTTATAGTTAGTTCAGCTAACTATAACTCGCGCGCCCGCAATGCACTGCTGATGACGGGGAGCCGGCATGGTCCGTAGGGGAGTTGGGGTCCCCCCACGGACCCCAAAGGATAGGGCCAGCCCCGGGGGATGGGGTCCCCGGGGCAAGTAGTGGCCCGGGAGGGGGGCCACACGGCCCCCTCCCCAAAAATAATTTTAAAAAAAACAAATAAAGGCCGGCCACGGGGGATGGGGTCCCCGGGGCCAATAGAGGCCTTAGGAGGGGGGCCACACAGCCCCCCTCCTCCAAAAATATGTCTTAAAAAAGTGGCTATGCCCCGGGGGATGGGGTCCCCGGGGCCGGAATCGGCCACGGGAGGGGGGCCACGCGGCCCCCTTCCCGTACAGTATTATTTTTTTTTTAAAGAAACAAGGCATCAGGCCCTGGGGGATGGGGTCCCCAGGGCCCCAAAAAGTAAAAAAGAAGGGGGGTCACACAGCCCCCCTTAAAAAAAAAACAAAAGAAAGAAAAAGACGCGATTGAGCGTCAGGCCCCGCCCCCTCCCTTAACCACTCTGCAAACGCGCCCTGTGGCACGTTTTAAATTGGGAAAATAATTCCCCTTCAATACTGGGGGTCCCTGGGGGCCAACTAGCCCACCAGGTACCTCCAGTAAGCGCCACAGGGCTGGGTTGCAGAGAGGTGGTCCAGGCCATGCCCCTTTTTACACCTCTCTGCAACGCAGCTCTGTGGCGCTTACTGGAGGTACCTGGTGGGATAGTTGGACCCCAGGGACCCTCAGGATTCAAGGGGACTTAATCCCCCAACTTAAAACGTGCCATGGGGCGCGTTTGCACAGTGGTGAAGGGAGGGGGCGGGGCTAAAGGTGACATGTGTGCAAACAGGCCCCCTGGCCCGTTTTAAGTTGGGGAATTAATTCCCCTTCAAACCTGAGGGCCTCTGGGGGCCAACTAGCCCACCAGGTACCTCCAGTATGCGCCAGGGAGCTGCGTTGCAGAGAGGTGTTCAGAGGCCACGCCCCTTTTTACACCTCTCTGCAACGCAGCTCTGTGGCGCTTTTTGGAGGTAGATGGTGGGCTAGTTGGACTCCAGGGACCCTCAGGATTCAAGGGGACTTAATCCCCCAACTTAAAACGCGCCACGGGGCGCGTTTGCACAGTGGTGAAGGGAGGGGGAGGGGCTTCAGGTGACATGTGTGCAAACAGGCCCCGTGGCGCGTTTTAAGATGGGGAATTAAATCCCCTTCAATCCTGAGGGTCACTGGGGGCCAACTAGCCCACCAGGTACCTCCAGTAAGCGCCACAGAGCTGCGTTGCAGAGTGTTGTAAAAAGAGGCGAGGCCTCTGAACACCTCTCTGTAACGCAGCTCTCTGGCGCATACTGGAGGTATCTGGTGGGCTAGTTGGCCCCTAGGGACCCTCGGGATTGAGGAGGAATTAATTCTCCAACTTAAAACGCGCCACAGGGTGTGTTTGCAGACATGTCACCTCAGGCCCCACCCCTTCCTTCACCATTGTGCAAATATTCCTCTAAAATCAGCCGAACTACGAATTCCGATTTACTCACCTGTTATCAGGAGAGACCTCAGTGCTGCATCTTTGAGCCCAGTACTGATCCTGAAAAGTAATTTTAACCGTACTTACCAGTAACTTGAATTTCCTTCCATAGGCTAACATTGACTGGTTTCACTTGGAAATTCTTTTAAGTGTGGAGTTTTGGAACTTTATAATATTCCTCTAAAAACAGCCAAACTACGAATTCCGATTTACTCACCTGTTATCAGGAGAGACCTCAGTGCTGCATCTTTGAGCCCAGTACTGATCCTGAAAAGTAATTTTAACCGTACTTACCAGTAACTTGAATTTCCTTCCATAGGCTAACATTGACTGGTTTCACTCGGAAATTCTTTTAAGTGTGGAATTTTGGAACTTTATAATATTCCTCTAAAATCAGCCGAACTACGAATTCCGATTTACTCACCTGTTATCAGGAGAGACCTCAGTGCTGCATCTTTGAGCCCAGTACTGATCCTCAAAAGTAATTTTAACCGTACTTACCAGTAACTTGAATTTCCTTCCATAGGATATCATTGCCTGCTTTTTGCTGAAAAAGTTTCTAAGTGTTGATTTTTGAAACATACAAATATTCCTCTAAAATCAGCCGAAATACGAATTCCGATTTACTCACCTGTTATAAGGAGAGACCTCAGTGCTGTATCTTTCAGCCCAGTACTGGTCCTGAAAAGTAATTTTAACCGTACTTACCAGTAACTTGAATTTCCTTCCATAGGCTAACATTGACTGGTTTCACTTGGAAATTCTTCTAAGTGTGGAGTTTTGGAACTTTAAAATATTCCTCTAAAATCAGCCGAAATACGAATTCCGATTTACTCACCTGTTATCAGGAGAGACCTCAGTGCTGCATCTTTCAGCCCAGTACTGGTCCTGAAAAGTAATTTTAACCGTACTTACCGGTAACTTGAATTTCCTTCATAGGCTAACATTGACTGGTTTCACTTGGAAATTCTTCTAAGTGTGGAGTTTTGGAACTTTAAAATATTCCTCTAAAATCAGCCGAAATACGAATTCCGATTTACTCACCTGTTATCAGGAGAGACCTCAGTGCTGCATCTTTCAGCCCAGTACTGATCCTCAAAAGTAATTTTAATCGTACTTACCAGTAACTTGAATTTCATTCCATAGGATATCATTGCCTGCTTTTTGCTGAAAAAGTTTCTAAGTGTTGATTTTTGAAACATACAAATATTCCTCTAAAATCAGCCGAAATACGAATTCCGATTTACTCACCTGTTATAAGGAGAGACCTCAGTGCTGTATCTTTCAGCCCAGTACTGGTCCTGAAAAGTAATTTTAACCGTACTTACCAGTAACTTGAATTTCCTTCCATAGGCTAACATTGACTGGTTTCACTTGGAAATTCTTCTAAGTGTGGAGTTTTGGAACTTTAAAATATTCCTCTAAAATCAGCCAAAATACGAATTCCGATTTACTCACCTGTTATCAGGAGAGACCTCAGTGCTGCATCTTTCAGCCCAGTACTGATCCTCAAAAGTAATTTTAACCGTACTTACCAGTAACTTATATTTTCTTCCATAGGAATCCATTGTCTGGTTTTCAGCAAAAAAGTTTCAAAGTGTTGATTTTTACAAACTACAAATATTCCTTAAAAATCACCTGTATGACTTAAACGCATTCTTTCAACTGTTTACAGGAGATGCACCAGTGCTGGATCCAGGATCCAACACTGAGTAAGAAAAAGTAACGATAACAGTTTTTACCTGCTAAGTGAATTTCCTTCCATAGGATAACATTGGTGATTCTATGAGAAAAAGTTTCTAAGTGTCAACTTTTAAAATACAATAATATTCCTTAAAAATCACGACTGTAACCAAAACGCTTTTACTCAACTGTTTACAGGAGATGTACCAGGACTGAATCTAGGATCCAGTCCTGTGGTTAGAAAAAAGTAATCCATAAAGTAACTAATTGCATTTAACTAGAAATTCACATTGAGCTGAATGTTGCATTGTGTTTGAAAATGTGTTGCCCATTGCAACAACTGTAACTACTGTACTTAAAAGTCTATTGCCTATGTGCAAAGTATTTAAACTAAAGTAATTCATTCTGAGAAAGTATTTTTTGTAATGTAATGTATAATGTAATTACAATGTAATTTAAAAAAATAAAATATGTAAAAAAAAATTGTTTCTAAAAATGTAGTAAATCAGTATGAAAAAAGTTAATATAACAATTAATACATTTAAAAATTGTCATTTACAAAACCTTTGAAATTCACTGAAAAAACCGTAGGTATCAGGCACGTTATAGTTAGAAATTAGCATTTAAAAAACCTTTGAAATTCACTGAAAAAACCATAGGTTTCAGACACGTTATAGTTACAAATTAGCATTTAAAAAACCTTTGAAATTCACTGAAAAAAACATAGGTTTCAGACACGTTATAGTTACAAATTAGCATTTAAAAAACCTTTGAAATTCACTGAAAAAACCATAGGTTTTAGGGACAGTTATAGTTACTTGGACATTGCACTCGTACAAAACCCGTGAAATTCCCCGTTATAGTTAGTTCAGCTAACTATAACTCACGCCCATAATGCACTGCTGATGACGTCACATATTACATCACTCATGACATGGTCAGTGACATCACTGATGACATCTCAAATGACATCACTGATGACATCATCCACGTGATAATCTGATGCACCTCCTCACACCCTAATATAATCTTTGATACACCCACTCTAAATTACAGACTGCCATTCGCAAAACCATAGACACTCCAACACCAATAACTACATACCCACTCACTGATTCTTAGGTCTACACACACACATCCACTCACTCACCCGTACAGTCACTCATACTTACGGTCACTCAGTACAGGACTATCATATGCACTCTTACTCCTATATAGACACTCAAACAACGCCACTCATCCATAGAGATACTCAGACACCTAGTCAGTCATGCAAATAATTAAACACACTGCCATTTACTCACCTATACAGTTATACACACACCAGCTCACTTACTCATACAAATAGTAGCACATTGTTACGCTCTTATACAATCACTGATACAAGCACACACTCATCCATACAGCCACTATCACAATCACTCACTCTTGCTTATAGCTATTTATATACTCCAACACACATATATACTGCCTTTCACATATGTAGTTACTCACACATGTACCACTGGGACATACATTCACTCACTAACACACTCTTACACACACTTACCCACCCATACAGTCTATCACAGATGCACTCTTGAAACCATCCACCCAGTGAATCACCCACTCACACATCTATGCACAGAGTTGCACACACCCCTCCCACACAAACACTCAGGCACCCATACAGCTACTCAGACAAGCATTCAATAACTCATATAGACACTCATTTAGCTATTCACAAACACATGCAGCCACTTACACAGCAACAGACAGACGGATACAGACATTCACCCAGTTTAGTCACTAACACATGCATTCAGTAAGATACGTTAAATCACTCACTTATAGAGTCAGTCACGCACCTACTAAATCATCCATACAGACACTTACACACCCACTCATTCTTCAATACGTCTTTTCCTATATATATTAAAAATATTTAAACTTTACAGAAACACACAGTCACTGGATGATGTCATCAGTGATGTCATTTGAGATGTCATCAGTGATGTCATCAGTGATGTCACTGACCATGTCATGAGTGATGTAATATGTGACGTCATCAGCAGTGCATTGCGGGGCGCGAGTTATAGTTAGCTGAACTAACTATAACGGGGAATTTCACGGGTTTTGTACGAGTGCAATGTCCAACTAACTATAACTGTCCCTAAAACCTATGGTTTTTTCAGTGAATTTCAAAGGTTTTTTAAATGCTAATTTGTAACTATAACGTGTCTGAAACCTATGGTTTTTTCAGTGAATATATATATATATGCATATAATATTATATATGCTGCTAGGATGGAGGTACTCCTCTGTTTACTTTTTAAGCAACATTTTTAAAGTAGAAAACATTTTAAAGTAAGAATCTTTAAAGTAGAAATCTTGGGGATCCCTGGGGGGCGCATGTTTGGGATTCACCTGAACTATTTTGTGGATTGGGCAAGCAGAATTGAGAATGGCAACGGCATGCTGAGGCCCATTTGAGGGCTTTACATTTTTTGCCAGTAACATTTGCACATTTGCACATTAATTGACTACAAGTCCCAGCATGCACAGGACTCAATAGAGCAGCCCATCTAAGGGCGTGTTATGATTATTAAAAGGACGGAGATCAGACTGCGCACTCATTTCACCATCGTAAGCCTCTGAGGAAGGAATACCGAAACGCGTCAGGCATTGGATGACGAGTGAGCTGGAATATGTATCGGCTTGCCTGAAGCTGTTCATACCAATAAAGGCTTGTAGCTGAAGGCTGGCTTCTGAGTGCCTTCTCGCTTTTGGGCAATTTGGAGCAGTATGTGTAGGCGGCAGCCCCGCCACCGAGAGAGCACCACCCCGTTATCCCTGGGGGCCGCATGTTTGGGTTTCATCTGAAATATTTTGTGGATTGGCCAAGCAGGATTGAGAATGGCGACGGCATGCTGAGGCCCATTTGAGGGCTTTTAATTTCTTGCCAGTAACATTTGCACATTAATTGACTACAAGTCCCAGCATGCACAGGACTCAATAGAGTAGCCCATCTAAGGGCGTGTTATGATTAATAAAAGAACGGAGGTCAGACTGCGCACTCATTTCACCGTCGTAAGCCTCTGAGGAAGGAATACCGAAACGCGTCAGGCATTGGATGACGAGTGAGCTGGAAAATGTATCGGCTTGCCTGAAGCCGTTCATACCAATAAAGGCTTGTAGCTGAAGGCTGGCTTCTGAGTGCTTTCTCACTTTTGGGCAATTTGGAGCAGTATATATATATATATATATATATATATGTTTGGTTCTATTTTTCTCCATTTTATTAGGTCATCTCTGCAACCTAAAGGAACACATCCAAACTAAGGGTGTAAATCCAGGAAATCCAGGTATACTAAACACATAAATAATTTTATCTTTCCATAATAGATTAGGCAATCCAAAGGTCCTGATGAAATGCCAGTGATGCACTTAAGGACAAGCGTGATACATGTTGAGCAAGTGAAGAATTTAGAAATCATATTCACTCCTATGATCCACCTATTGTTATCACACAGTTGACAGAGGCCCTTTGAATAAAATAGACACAGGGTGGACCTTTAGTTAGTTTTAATACCCAGACCAATCCGCATATCACCCAAACATCTTCTTGAATCATTTCTTGAAGAGACTATTTGTAAAGACACTCTTGACCGTGAGATGATACTAAAAGATCTCCAGCAAAGTACCCCACGTGGTGCCCATTTGGCATTACAGCGCCAGGCCAATGAGGAGCACAGCATATGATGAAGCATGACACCATTGGAAGGTGAGGGCCTGTGCTCCTAAGAGGAGCTACCTCTGATGACCTATCGGGTCTAAATTCCTACTGTGGTCCTTGGAATCCTTTAATCTTTATGAAACAGCCCACATTTATTGGTGGGAACCCATGGGTGATCCTGTAAACCTAGGCGTTTCTGAAAAGAAGACAACATTTTACACTCAACAAAGGGTCATTTGTGTAAGATCCCTCAAGGCTTTCCCCCCAAAAACTAACGGGGAAAAAAAGAGAATTAGTGGAAAAAAGCAACTATTAGTGACAATGTTTTGAGCTGTAATTGTTTGTCACAATGGTAATTTTTACAAAAGCCATATACTGTTACGTTGGATAGACCTTTCTGGTTGTGGGGACTTTATAGGTTTTCCAAACACATGATACACTACTGAGATGTACTTGCAATGATTTATCATTGTGCACTGACTATACAGTAATTCATATCGTAATATATGAGGAATGAAAAACTGGTATGAAGGAACCCTATCTATTCCTGAAAGGTATACAAGACACTGAGTTTAGAAACAGCTGTTATTTTGTACACCTCTGAAGTTGTGGTCACCCGCAGTGCCATGATTCAGGTGACATTTTGCGAAATGTCTCCTTTCTTCCACACTGGTGTTCATTTGGAAGCCACAAAAGAAGTAAAATACAATGGGTGATAAGATATGTTCTACTAATTTATGTTCTTACAAGTGTCCCAATAAAAATGTTGCCACACTTGTGTTGTTTGGCCTAGGAAAGGGGCCAAATCACAGCATGGACAGATCAAATTTTGAAACTCAAAACTGACCCTTTTTTTGCAATGTGGGCTGCTGTTGATTTTGGGCCTAGGCTCAGTCCTCACCCAGAAAACTGTCAGTACCAAACCCAGACATGTATGAACACTTAGGGGCAGATTTACAAGCCCCGTGCGCCACTTTTGCGCCGCCGTTGCGTTACTTCTGTGACGCAGCGGCGGCGCAAAGCTAGCGCCATGCTGCGGGGGATTTACAACGTGACGCATCTAGGGAGATGAGTCACATTGTAAAGCCCTGCGCCACATGAAACCTGCGTCAGGTTTCATGTGGGCGTTCCGGAGCAGGGGGGGCGTTCCGGTGCATGAACGCCTCGGAAAAGTGCCTGAGTGAAATCTACAAGATTTCACTCAGTCACTTTTCCGACCCCGCTGCGTCAATACCTTGCGCCTGCTTGAAGCAGGCGTAAGGCGTGATGCACCATGTTGAGGATAGGCCAGGTTGGAACACTGCTGGAGTTGCGTCGCGCCCGCGACACAACTCCAGCACTGCGCCAACCTTACGCCAGCAGATGCGACACGCATCTGTTTATCTTTGCGCCATGATGCGCCGCATTGTAAATGCGGCGCATCTGTGGTGGCGCAAGGGTAAACTTGCGTCACGCATCTTTCCTGGTGCATCCCTGCTGATTTGCAGGGATGAGCCAGGAAACGTAAATCTGCCCCTTAACACTTAAATTAGTCCTGTGTGTGTGGATTTCACAGGTTCTTTTTACCCACAAGGCCTTTTAAACCTCAACGTTTGGCTAAAAATCAACAGTTGTCTCACATTTCTGTGAAAGAGAGTTCTGGAATCTGAAGGGATCTGCATATTTCCTACCACACAGTGTTCCCACATATCCCCTCAATAAAAATAGTGTCCTACTTGTGAGGGTGGGTGTTGTGCCCGGCTCAGGAAAGGGTCAAAAAGACATTACCAGATCAAATATTTCCACTCAAAAGTGACCCGTTTTTGGCAATGTGGATAGCTGTTGATTTTAGTCATGGGCTCGGCCTCCAGTCAGGTAAACTTCCCAAACCTAGACATTCTGTAAAACTAGACATCTGGGGAAGTCCTGGGTGATATCTCTTGCATGGAACACATGAGTTTTTCTTTACCCAGAAACTCTTCCAAATGTCAACCTTTAGCTAAAAACACATATTCCTCCTGTTTTTGTGAAGGAAAGTTCAGGAGTCTGAGGGATCAACAAATTTCTTCACACCTAGTATTTCCACAGATCTCCCAATAAAAATAGTACCCCACTTGTGACAAGAAAGGGCCAAACCGCAACATCGGCTGATAGAATTTTTCCATTGAAAAATGACCCTTTGTTGCAATGTGAGTAGCTGTGAATATTGGGCCTGGGCTTGGCCACACTGAGGGAAATCTACCAAACCCAGACATTTCTGAAAACTACTAGACACCCAGAAGAGTCAAGAAGTGTATGACTTTTATGGAACTTGCAACATTGTTTTACCCAGAACCCCTTGCAAACCTCAAACTTTGTCTCAAATGTACATTTGTCCTCAAGGTTTTATGAGGGAGAGTTCCAGAATGTACGGCGAGACATACATTTCCTACAACTCCCACATATACCTTGATAAACACAATAATCCACTTTTGTGGGTAGGCTTAGCTTCCTTGACAAGAAAGGGACAAAAACTCAAATGGACAGATTACATTTTTCCACTTAAAACCAAACCTTTTTTGCAACGTGTGTAGCTGTAGATTGTGGGCATGGGCTTATTTGCCACCCAGGGAAATTTACCAATCCAGACATTACTGAAACCTAGGCCCTTGCGGGAGTCCAGGGTGGTGTGAATTGTGTGGGTCTGATAATATATTATTTTTAACCAGAAGCCATTGCAAACCCTACATATGCTTGAAAACACATATATCCTTCAATTGTTGTGAAAGTTTCTTAATATTAATGACTCAACACTTTTTTGCCAACCAACATTCCCACACGTCTCCTGAAAAAATGGCACCCCACTTGTGTGGGTGGGCCTAGCGCCCACACCAGGAAATTCCCTGAAAAGTGACATCGGCAGTTCTCTTTTCCAGTCAAAACTAACCCATTTTTTTGCAATATTGGTAGCTGTGGATTTTGGTCCTTGGCTCGGCTGCCACCCTTGTAAGTCTCCCAAACCCAGACCTTAATGAAAACTAGACACCCAGGGTGGACACCCATCATCCCTGGTTCAATTCGATGCTCTCATGATCCCTAGGACCAGCCACTCAAGTGGGGTAATGTTTTTATCAGGACAAGTAAGGGAATGTTGAGTGGTCGCATTTTTGTGGATCTGTAGATTATGGATCTGTAGATTACGGAGGTTTCCATCACAGAAATACAAGAACAATGAGTGATTTTAGGCAGCGTTTGAGGTATGCAGGACATTGTGAGAAAGAAAATATGGTGGGATCAATACAGGGCTGTTGGACTTGGCCCTTTTTGCAGGGTCATCCCTAAACTTTTTGCCTTCCTCCTATATTTTTTCTGACCTGTTGTTGGCTGTTTTATGACTCTGGGCACTTTACCACTGCTGATCAGTGCTAAAGTGCATATGCTCGCCCCATTGTAAATTGTGTTATGGATTAGTGACTCCACGATTGGATGATTGGTTTACTTGTCAGTCCCTAGTACAGTGCACTGAGTGTGCCCAGGGCTTGTAAATCCAATGCCGCTGGTGGGCTTGCAGCACTGGTTGTGCCACCCACAGAAGCGGCTTGTAAAATGTGTCTCAGGCCTGCCATCGCAGAGCCTGTGTGCAGCCTAGGGCTGCCATGTCGACTTGGTGAGTGCACCCACTTACCAGTCCCTAAACCTTCCCTTTACTGCATGTTGGTCACCCCTAAAGTAGGCCCTAGGGCAGGGTGCATTGTAAGTATAAGGTAGGACATGCCCTGGTGTGTGTGGCATGTCCTAATAGTGAATTACAGCCATTTTCGTTTTTCACTATTGCAAGGCTACCTGCTCCCCATAGGCCAGAATGGGCAGACTGACTATTACACCTTATAGTCAGAACTGACCCAGGGAACATGGTAGAAAAACGAATTTAGTATGCCTGAACTCAGAATGATAAAATACATCTTTTAGTGAAGTTGGTTTTAACATTCTGTGTTTGAAAAATACCACTTTTAGAAAGTGGGTATTTTCTTGCCTAAACTTCCAAGCCTGCCTCTGCTAGGTTGTGTATTCCTTGTCTGGAGATTGAGTGACAGGGGCTGGGGGTGGCTACAGGAGACAGGGTGAGTCAGCACAGGGCTGAATAGAAAGATCTGCATCCAGAGTGGAGGGAGGAGTTGCACCTGGGTCTGAATAGGGCTGTGCCTGCCTTCCACAATGCTGGCTCCACCTCCTGCCGGGCGGCTGAGCACCCTGCCCCACATTCTGAAAGGAAAGAAGGAGTCAGAAAAACAAAGTGCTCCAGGACTGACCAGAACTGGTTTTGACTAGGCAGAGGCCTCTCTGCCTTCAGAGAACAAAGGAAAACTGTGTATAAAAAGGGGACCCAGACCCCTAGGAAATTAGATCACTTTGGGAAAACAAGAAGAAACCTTTGCTGAGGAGCGGAACCAAGAAGGAACTGAGGAGAAGACTATCCCTAAGCTAGAGGGATCTGCCTGCAGTGGTTGCCTGACTGCCAAAGGAAGGAGAAAGGACTTTGTGTGCACTTTTATTCAACTTGTAAAGTATCTCCAAGGGCTTGAGAAAAGAGCTTGCCTCCTGCTGAAGTCTCAGGGACAACAGACTTCAACCACCAGCTCCCCAAGAATCCTTTGGAAGTGCCTGCTGCTGCTTTGGGCCTTCTGAAGGGACTGCGTGTCGCAAGGAGCTGGAAGCGCGACTCAAGAGGAAGAAGCGTGTCGCCGTCGCTGCTGCTGCCGTCGCAACTCCGAAGGAGGGTGTCGCCGCTGTAGCTGTCGTATTGCACCGCATCGAGAGAAGCGTCCCGCAACGAAGAGGAAGCGTGTCGCCGTCGCTGCTGCTGCCGTCGCAACTCCGAAGGAGGGTGTCGCCGCTGTAGCTGTCGCATTGCACCGCATCAAGAGAAGAGTCTCGCATCGAGGAAGAAGCGTGTCGCCGTCGCAGCCGCTGCCGTCGCAACTCCGCAGGAGGGTGTCGCCGCTGTAGCTGTCGCATTGCACCGCATCAAGAGAAGCGCCTCGCATCCACGGAGAAGCGTGCCGCCGTCGGAGCTGCTGCCGTCGCATCACGAAACAAGGGTGTCGCCGCTGCAGTTGTCGCATCGAGCGGAAGCGTCTCGCAACGTCGGAGAAGAGGGTCGCCGCCAAAGCCGCTGTCGTCGCATCGCTGAACAAGGGTGTCGCCGCTGTAGCTGACGCATCGAGTCGAGACTTCTCGCAACCTCGGAGAAGCGTGCCGCATCAGGAAGAACTTGACGTCTTTATTTCTTTGCACCAGAACTTTGTCGCATTTCCATCGCTGCAACATTGCTTGTTGTGGAAGCGTCCCGCATCGTAAGGTACATTGACTTAAAGTGTCGCATCTTAAGAACTGAACTGAACTAAGCTAAACCTACCATTTTAAGTACAGTATTGTGGATTTTTGTCGTTTATGGTCTTGTGTTAAAACTATATAAAGAATACTTATTTTTGATATAAAACCTTGTGTGGTGTCCATCTGTAGTGTGTCACTAGATTACTGTATGTGTTCACAAATGCTTTACACACTGCCTCTGAGATAAGCCTGTCTGCTCGTGCCAAGCTACCAAGGGGGTGAGCAGGGGTTATTTTAGGAGTGTACCCTTTTACCCTGACTAGAGGCGAGGGTCCCTATTTGTCACAAGTACCTACCTGTGCCAACTAGAGACCCCCAATTCTAACATTGGTGGTCAGCGGTGAGGATTCTGGACTTGCATTTGTGATTCATGTACAGTGATTGGTGAACACTACTATTGAGTGCAGACCAAACGCGACCACATACTGTTTTTCTGTTTTATGGTGTCCTCCTGGAGGTATTTTTGATACCATGACTCTGGTTAGTTGTTGCAAAATGGAACTCAACTTCTGGCACATGTTTATCTACACAATGAAGGAGCTACGTGTGTTTTGCAAGGAAAGAGGGCTGCCTGTGAAGAGAAGGTCCAGGGAGGATCTAGAGGCATCCCTATTTCAGTATGAGTTACCCCGCTGGAAGGCAACACTACCAGTTGAGTCTGAGGAGGAGGAATTCCCTAGAAGTGAGGGAGAAACAGAAACAGATAGCTGGCTTCTGGCTTATGAGCAGAAGCTGAGAGAAATTGACGAAGAGCTGAGAGAGATTGATGAGGCTCAGAGGGCCTTAGCCCAAGAAAAAGAAATTTGGGCAGCTCAGGAAGTGAGCTTTGCTGAGTTGGAGGTGGAGTCCAGCTCAGATGGTGGCAGCAAAATTAAGTTATTCAGTGCTGAGAGAGTAGTGCACACACCCAGAGATGTGGCGCCTGACTTGAAGGAGGGGGTTAACATACACCAGGAGGTTCAAGGACATGAGGTAGCTCCAGTAGTGCGCAGTGTCCCTGAGAGGAATAGGGAAACTGACGCAGGGATTCATGGTCCTAGTGGTGGGAGGGACACTCTACTGACTCTAGATGAGAGGTGCAGGGAGAGGGGTTCCCCCATGGTTGAAGTCCTGGTATGTGAGTGTGAAGACCGCCCAGAAGAGTGTGGGTTGAGTGACAGAGACAGTCAGATACTGTCTTGCCAATCTCAGAAGAGTGGTGTGGGGTACGTGTGCGAGGCACTGGATGGTGAGGTGAAGGATAGTTTGGTTAACCCCTGTGGGGGACTGTGTGATCCAATTGTGGGAGAGCATATTGTAAGTCCCTGTTTTCCAGAGCTATGCCAACACCTGTTGGAGTGTGACTTCTCTGACCTCAGGGAGCTCACATTGGAGGCGGACCTTTTGGTGGATTCCAGAGGGTCTGAAGAGGCATTGGGGAGTGACCCTAAGAGGAGTGGCTCAGGTGTCTTCCAACCCATAGTGGTGGGAGAGGTTCAGTGTAGCCCAGCTAGGTCCCGTGGTAATGGGAGGGGTGTAGGGACTCACGTCCTGTCTCAGTGGAGAAGGAGTGAATGTGGGGCTGCGTGTCCCGAGGTGCCCGAAACCCAGTCTCAGAGCCTGGATGGTTCTTTAAGGGAACACCAGGTAGGGAGCCTAGGCTGCCCTGATGGGCCGCCTGTTGAGGAGGATCTCCTAGTGTCTAGAGAACCTGGAGCGTCTGTAAATGGAGCTCCCGTGTTTCTGGTGTCTGGCAGTGCCGCTCCACTTGGGAGGGTGCAGAAGTCCAGAGTGAGGGGTGAGAGGGGGAGAGAGTCCCCAGTGGAAGAACCAGTGGGTCAGGGACCAGCCAGAAGGGCTGAGTCACCAGTGAATGACCATGGTGACACCACTTCTGTCCTGGGGGATCTTCACACACTGTCAGACGGACAGGGGTTGGGAGATCTGCGCCAGGCAGACTGTCACACAACACCTGAGAGATGTGTTACCCTCTGGGGGGGCATGCGTGCGCCCCAGGAAGTCCTGGTGCGCCAGGCAGGTTCTTACACAACTCTAGAGGAGTGTGTTTCCTTTGGGGGGGTTGGTGTACCCTCCCGGAAGTCCTGGGTTGCCAGGCACAGGTCCAGCCTAAGGGTACAGACCCTGGGTTGGAGGGCCAGGTTCAGGGTGTCCCCCTGACCTGGAGGAAGGGGCAGCTGCTAACAGTGCCCCTACCAGTTTGTCTTCTGGGGACAGCGCTCCAGGTGGGAGGGTGCAGGACCCCAATAAGGGGGTGGGGAGAGGACAGCCTCACCCCTGGCCTCTGCCCAGTATAAGGGTACAGACCCTATGCTGGGATCCCAGTTGCAGGATAGAACCCCTGAACTGGTGGGCGAGTTGTGCAGGACACCTGCCACAGGTGCCCTGACAATTCTGGTAGGGGGTACCGCTCCTGATGGGAGGGGGCAGTACACTGGAAGGGGGTGCAGAGGGAGGGAGTCCTCGCCTCTGACCCCGGTTCAACTGGAGGGTTTAGACCCTAGATTGGAGGACCAGGTTCAGGGTGTCCCCCTGACCTGGACGCCCAGTTGCAGGATAGAACCCCTGAACTGGTGGGCGAATTGTGCAGGACACCTGCCGCAGGTGCCCTGACAATTCTGGAAGGGGGTACCGCTCCAGGTGGGAGGGTACAGAGCCCCAAGGAGGAGGACCAGGTGTGGGAAAGCCCACCCCAGTCTCCAGTCCAGCCGCCGGGTATAGGCCCGGGGCTGGTGGGTCAGCGCCAGGATGTCATACCTGACCTGACAGGAGGGAGAGTGGACAAAGGGTGCCAAGCACCTGGGGCTACTGCCCCCGCTCTCTGACGCCACAGAGGTTTGAGAGCCCTGAGAGGCATAAGGCCTGGGTCTCATCCCTGACCACTGTCAGTGGCCACTGTGGCTTGCTGGCTGTCTGTTGGGACACACCTGTGAGCAAGTTAAGGTTAGGTGCTGCACAGGTGGTGTCCACAGGTGAGGAGAAGGGTTCTCCATGGATTAGCTTGGTGGGCCCTGAGAGTATGGACAGAGGGATCCAAATAGGTTCAGATTGGCGTAGAACTGGAGTATGCCCCTGCTGTTGTGGGCCAGGGTCCAGGTTCTATCGCCCAAAGCAGGGAAGCCCATCAAGGTAGTGATTGGTCTACCCTGCGTTTTGGCTGGAAGGGGGTTGTGTTGGACTTGGCCCTTTTTGCAGGGTCATCCCTAAACTTTTTGCCTTCCTCCTATATTTTTTCTGACCTGTTGTTGGCTGTTTTATGACTCTGGGCACTTTACCACTGCTGATCAGTGCTAAAGTGCATATGCTCGCCCCATTGTAAATTGTGTTATGGATTAGTGACTCCACGATTGGATGATTGGTTTACTTGTCAGTCCCTAGTACAGTGCACTGAGTGTGCCCAGGGCTTGTAAATCCAATGCCGCTGGTGGGCTTGCAGCACTGGTTGTGCCACCCACAGAAGCGGCTTGTAAAATGTGTCTCAGGCCTGCCATCGCAGAGCCTGTGTGCAGCCTAGGGCTGCCATGTCGACTTGGTGAGTGCACCCACTTACCAGTCCCTAAACCTTCCCTTTACTGCATGTTGGTCACCCCTAAAGTAGGCCCTAGGGCAGGGTGCATTGTAAGTATAAGGTAGGACATGCCCTGGTGTGTGTGGCATGTCCTAATAGTGAATTACAGCCATTTTCGTTTTCACTATTGCAAGGCTACCTGCTCCCCATAGGCCAGAATGGGCAGACTGACTATTACACCTTATAGTCAGAACTGACCCAGGGAACATGGTAGAAAAACGAATTTAGTATGCCTGAACTCAGAATGATAAAATACATCTTTTAGTGAAGTTGGTTTTAACATTCTGTGTTTGAAAATACCACTTTTAGAAAGTGGGTATTTTCTTGCCTAAACTTCCAAGCCTGCCTCTGCTAGGTTGTGTATTCCTTGTCTGGAGATTGAGTGACAGGGGCTGGGGGTGGCTACAGGAGACAGGGTGAGTCAGCACAGGGCTGAATAGAAAGATCTGCATCCAGAGTGGAGGGAGGAGTTGCACCTGGGTCTGAATAGGGCTGTGCCTGCCTTCCACAATGCTGGCTCCACCTCCTGCCGGGCGGCTGAGCACCCTGCCCCACATTCTGAAAGGAAAGAAGGAGTCAGAAAAACAAAGTGCTCCAGGACTGACCAGAACTGGTTTTGACTAGGCAGAGGCCTCTCTGCCTTCAGAGAACAAAGGAAAACTGTGTATAAAAAGGGGACCCAGACCCCTAGGAAATTAGATCACTTTGGGAAAACAAGAAGAAACCTTTGCTGAGGAGCGGAACCAAGAAGGAACTGAGGAGAAGACTATCCCTAAGCTAGAGGGATCTGCCTGCAGTGGTTGCCTGACTGCCAAAGGAAGGAGAAAGGACTTTGTGTGCACTTTTATTCAACTTGTAAAGTATCTCCAAGGGCTTGAGAAAAGAGCTTGCCTCCTGCTGAAGTCTCAGGGACAACAGACTTCAACCACCAGCTCCCCAAGAATCCTTTGGAAGTGCCTGCTGCTGCTTTGGGCCTTCTGAAGGGACTGCGTGTCGCAAGGAGCTGGAAGCGCGACTCAAGAGGAAGAAGCGTGTCGCCGTCGCTGCTGCTGCCGTCGCAACTCCGAAGGAGGGTGTCGCCGCTGTAGCTGTCGTATTGCACCGCATCGAGAGAAGCGTCCCGCAACGAAGAGGAAGCGTGTCGCCGTCGCTGCTGCTGCCGTCGCAACTCCGAAGGAGGGTGTCGCCGCTGTAGCTGTCGCATTGCACCGCATCAAGAGAAGAGTCTCGCATCGAGGAAGAAGCGTGTCGCCGTCGCAGCCGCTGCCGTCGCAACTCCGCAGGAGGGTGTCGCCGCTGTAGCTGTCGCATTGCACCGCATCAAGAGAAGCGCCTCGCATCCACGGAGAAGCGTGCCGCCGTCGGAGCTGCTGCCGTCGCATCACGAAACAAGGGTGTCGCCGCTGCAGTTGTCGCATCGAGCGGAAGCGTCTCGCAACGTCGGAGAAGAGGGTCGCCGCCAAAGCCGCTGTCGTCGCATCGCTGAACAAGGGTGTCGCCGCTGTAGCTGACGCATCGAGTCGAGACTTCTCGCAACCTCGGAGAAGCGTGCCGCATCAGGAAGAACTTGACGTCTTTATTTCTTTGCACCAGAACTTTGTCGCATTTCCATCGCTGCAACATTGCTTGTTGTGGAAGCGTCCCGCATCGTAAGGTACATTGACTTAAAGTGTCGCATCTTAAGAACTGAACTGAACTAAGCTAAACCTACCATTTTAAGTACAGTATTGTGGATTTTTGTCGTTTATGGTCTTGTGTTAAAACTATATAAAGAATACTTATTTTTGATATAAAACCTTGTGTGGTGTCCATCTGTAGTGTGTCACTAGATTACTGTATGTGTTCACAAATGCTTTACACACTGCCTCTGAGATAAGCCTGTCTGCTCGTGCCAAGCTACCAAGGGGGTGAGCAGGGGTTATTTTAGGAGTGTACCCCTTTACCCTGACTAGAGGCGAGGGTCCCTATTTGTCACAAGTACCTACCTGTGCCAACTAGAGACCCCCAATTCTAACAAGGGCACACTGTCATTGACACCTATGGATGCCTAGTTTTGAAAAATGTCTAGGTTAGGTAGGTTTCCCTGGGTAGCAGTTGAACCTGAGACTAAATACCACACCTACCCCTATTGCTGATTTCTTCATGTATGTGCCCTTTGTGTTGCAAGTGCTTGGCGGAGCCATACAAGAGGGGTAGTGTTTTAATCAGGAGAAGTACAGGAATGCTGGGTGATAGGAATTTTGATGATCACTGTGGATTCTGGAAGTTCAGGTCACAGAAATATGAGGAAAATTAGGGATTTTAGGCAAAGTTTGAGGTTTGCAGGGCATTGTGTATACAATAACAATGTGGGACCAAAGCGGGTCACACCACCCTTGAAACCTCTTTGTTTAGCAGTCAGAAATATGAGTTTGGTAGGTTTTTCTGGGTGGGGTTAACCGATGAGTCTAAACATTGCAGCCAATCAGCATGGTAAGAGGGATGATATTGGGATTTAGCCACACTCTGGTGGCCCAAACAACACCCAGAAAAATCAAAATCTCCTGCTGCTTGTCATAGGGATGGGGAATACTTTAGCCCACAGGGGAGCTGAAAGTGGGGTTGGACCCTTATGTCAGGATGGGCAACCCCTCACTCCATTATTTTATAAAAATTATTCATAGCATCCAGTGGTCTTTCTGTTCCAAGTAGGGTAGATTGAGATAAACCCCCTCTCTGCCCTCAGGGGTCAGAAAGACTGTTTTTCCCTTTTTGTCTTGGGGGCATAGCCTATTACCAGACTGGAATGCAGGTACCCCTTTGTTTTGACCATATAGACAATCCCTGGAACCTAGCTTTCTGCCCTACCAGGGAGGCCAACCCCAATGTACCTCTGAGGGGGGCAGAAAAACAGTGTTGCCCGCTTATGGATTGGGTGTGTGGACCTATGCCAGGGTGGGTCACTCCAATACCATTCTTCTTTTTTTCTAAATACACCCTTGGAGTCCAAAAGGCTTTTGTACCCCAGGGGGATAGATTGGTGCAAACCATCATTCTGCCTCACACTGGAGACAGCGAGATTGCAATTCCTCCTTTTTGGGATGGAGCCTGGCCATATACCAATGGGGTCTTACCCCTCTCTTTTGTTTGTTTTTCAGTAAGCACAATCTCAAAAGCATTTAGCTAGATTTCTAGCCTAGGGAGTGCAGACAGACTGGGGGCAAACCCCCCTAATCTGCCTTGCAGAACGGACAGAAAAACTATAATGCCCCTTTTGGAGTAGGGACAGGGCCCTATGCCTTTGAGGACTGCCGCCTACACATACTGCTCCAAATTGCCCAAAAGTGAGAAAGCACTCAGAAGCCAGCCTTCAGCTACAAGCCTTTATTGGTATGAACGGCTTCAGGCAAGCCGATACATATTACAGCTCACTCGTCATCCAATGCCTGACGCGTTTCAGTATTCCTTCCTCAGAGGCTTACGACGGTGAAATGAGTGCGCAGTCTGACCTCCGTCCTTTTAATAATCATAACACGCCCTTAGATGGGCTGCTCTATTGAGTCCTGTGCATGCTGGGACTTGTAGTCAATTAATGTGCAAATGTGCAAATGTTACTGGCAAAAAATTAAAAGCCCTCAAATGGGCCTCAGCATGCCGTTGCCATTCTCAATCCTGCTTGGCCAATCCACAAAATAGTTCAGGTGAATCCCAAACATGCGCCCCCCAGGGATCCCCAAGATTTCTACTTTAAAGATTCTTACTTTAAAATGTTTTCTACTTTAAAAATTTTGCTTAAAAAGTAAACAGAGGAATACCTCCATCCTAGCAGCATATATAATATTATATGAAGTATATATATGTATACATATTTTTCCACATATAAATTGTCCTGACTGTAGCATACTTTATATTTCAGATGAAAAACATAGAAAAGCCTGTAATCCAAACCAGACTAATTGCCAATAGGTCCCTGACTAAATGTACTTTACGAGGCAAAATGAATTCTATTCATATATTTCTGCATGCTGCTCAATATACTTTTCATGAAATTTGTTTGGGTTAGCAATATGATGAATGTATTAATCTTATTTGTGGTTGTGTCCCATTTAAAAGTAATACCTGTTTTTAATTGGTGGTGGTGAAAGGGAATGTTTTCCCTTTAAATGGACACTCAGCACAACACTCTATGACCCAGTAGAAGGCGCTAGCCGAAACGCGTAGGTAATTTTTCCAGTTGTATGCACTCTTGCACTTTGCTTGTGATGGCCCCGTGAGTAATGGAGGCTGTTTGAAAAATAAAAACGAAGTTACCTCATTACAAAGCATTTGGTGGTGCTGTTCCTCTGCTTGCCCTCGAGTCGCGCTGGATATCGGAGGGCGGTATGCATGGAGGCTAAGATGGAAATATATATATATATATTCGCTGAAAAAACCATAGGTTTTAGGGACAGTTATAGTTAGTTGGACATTGCACTCGTACAAAACCCATAAAATTCCCCCGTTATAGTTAGTTCAGCTAACTATAACTCGCGCCCCCGCAATGCACTGCTGATGACGTTACATATTACATCACTCATGACATGGTCAGTGACATCACTGATGACATCACTGATGACATCTCAAATGACATCACTGATGACATCATCCAGTGACTGTGTGTTTCTGTAAAGTTTAAATATTTTTAATATATATAGGGAAAGGCGTATTGAAGAATGAGTGGGTGTATAAGTGTCTGTATGGATGATTTAGTAGGTGCGTGACTAACTCTATAAGTGAGTGATTAAACTTATCTTACTGAATGCATGGGTTAGTGACTAAACTGGGTGAATGTCTGTATCCGTCTGTCTATTGCTGTGTAAGTGGCTGCATGGGTTTGTGAATAGCTACATGAGTGTCTATATGAGTTATTGATTGGTTGTCTGAGTATCTGTATGGGTGCCTGAGTGTTTGTGTGGGTGGGGTGTGTGCGACTCTGTGCATAGATGTGTGAGTGGGTGATTCACTGGGTGGATGGTTTCAAGAGTGCATCTGTGATAGACTGTATGGGTGGGTAAGTGTGTGTAAGAGTGTGTTAGTGAGTGAATGTATGTCCCAGTGGTACATGTGTGAGTAACTACATATGTGAAAGGCAGTATATATGTGTGTTGGAGTATATAAATAGCTATAAGCGAGAGTGTGTGATTGTGAGAGTGACTGTATGGATGAGTGTGTGCTTGTATCAGTGATTGTTTAAGAGCGTAAGAATGTGCTAGTATTTGTATGAGTAAGTGAGCTGGTGTGTGTATAACTGTATAGGTGAGTACATGGCAGTGTGTTTAATTATTTGCATGACTGACTAGGTGTGTGAGTACCTCTATGGATGAGTGGCGGTGTTTGAGTGTCTATATAGGAGTATGAGTGCATATGATTGTCCTGTACTGAGTGACCGTAAGTATGAGTGAGTGGATGTGTGTGTAGACCTAAGAATCAGTGAGTGGGTATGTAGTTATTGGTGTTGGAGTGTCTATGGTTTTGCGAATGGCAGTCTGTAATTTAGAGTGGGTGTATCAAAGGTTATATTAGGGTGTGAGGAGGTGCATTAGATTATCACGTGGATGATGTCATCAGTGATGTCATCAGTGATGTCATTTGAGATGTCATCAGTGATGTCATCAGTGATGTCACTGACCATGTCATGAGTGATGTAATATGTGACATCATCAGCAGTGCATTGCGGGGGCGCGAGTTATAGTTAGCTGAACTAACTATAACGGTGGAATTTCACGGGTTTTGTACTAGTGCAATGTCCAACTAACTATAACTGTCCCTAAAACCTATGGTTTTTTCAGTGAATTTGTAAGGTTTTTTAAATACTAATTTCTAACTATAACGTGCCTGAAACCTATGGTTTTTTCAGTGAATTTCAAAGGATTTTTAAATGCTAATTCCTAACTATAACATGTCTGAAACCTATGGTTTTTTTCAGTGAATTTCAAAGGTTTTGTAAATGACAATTTTTAAATGTATTAATTGTTATATTTATTTTTTGATACTGATTTACTACATTTTTTTAAACTATTTATTTTTAGATATTTTATTTTTTAAATTACATTGTAATTACATTATACATTACATTACAAAATATACTTTCTCAGAATGAATTACTTTAGTTTAAATACTTTGCAAATAGGCAATAGACTTTTAAGTACAGTAGTTACAGTTGTTGCAATGGGCAACACAATTTCAAACACAATGCAACATTGAGCTCAATGTGAATTTCTAGTTAAATGCAATTAGTTACTTTATGGATTACTTTTCTAACCACAGGACTGGATCCTATATTCAGTCCTGGGACATCTCCTGTAAACAGTTGAGTAAAAGCGTTTTGGTTACAGTAGTGATTTTTAAGGAATATTATTGTATTTTAGAAGTTGACACGGAAACTTTTTCACATAGAATCACCAATGTTATCCTATGGGAGGAAATTCACTTAGCAGGTAAGTAGTGTTATCGTTACTTTTTCTTACTCAGTGGTGGATCCTGGATCCAGCACTGGTGCATCTCCTGTAAACAGTTGAAAGAATGCGTTTAAGTCATACAGGCGATTTTTAAGGAATATTTGTAGTTTGTGAAAATTGACACTTTGAAACTTTTCTGCTGAAAACCAGACAATGGATTCCTATGGAAGGAAATAAAGTTACTGGTAAGTACGGTTAAAATTACTTTTCAGGATCAGTACTGGGCTCAAAGATGCAGCACTGAGGTCTCTCCTGATAACAGGTGAGTAAATCGGAATTCGTAGTTCGGCTGATTTTAGAGGAATATTATAAAGTTCCAAAACTCCACACTTAAAAGAATTTCCAAGTGAAACCAGTCAATGTTAGCCTATGGAAGGAAATTCAAGTTACTGGTAAGTACGGTTAAAATTACTTTTCAGGATCAGTACTGGGCTCAAAGATGCAGCACTGAGGTCTCTCCTAATAACAGGTGAGTAAATCGGAATTCGTAGTTCTGCTGATTTTAGAGGAATATTTGTATGTTTCAAAAATCGACACCGAAACTTTTTCAGCAAAAAGCAGGCTATGATATCCTATGGAAGGAAATTCAAGTTACTGGTAAGTACGGTTAAAATTACTTTTCAGGATCAGTACTGGGCTCAAAGATGCAGCACTGAGGTCTCTCCTGATAACAGGTGAGTAAATCGGAATTTGTAGTTCGGCTGTTTTTAGAGGAATATTATAAAGTTGCAAACCTCAAACTTTGTCTCAAATGTACATTTGTCCTCAAGGTTTTATGAGGGAGAGTTCCAGAATCTACGTCGAGACATACATTTCCTACAACTCCCACATATACCTTGATAAACACAATAATCCACTTTTGTGGGTAGGCTTAGCTTCCTTGACAAGAAAGGGACAAAAACTCAAATGGACAGATTACATTTTTCCACTTAAAACCAAACTTTTTTTGCAACATGTGTAGCTGTAGATTGTGGGCATGGGCTTATTTGCCACCCAGGGAAATTTACCAAACCAGACATTATTGAAACCTAGGCCCTTGCGGGAGTCCAGGGTGGTGTGAATTGTGTGGGTCTGATAATATATTATTTTTAACCAGAAGCCATTGCAAACCCTACATATGCTTGAAAACACATATATCCTTCAATTGTTGTGAAAGTTTCTTAATATTAATGACTCAACACATTTTTTGCCAACCAACATTCCCACACGTCTCCTGAAAAAAATGGCACCCCACTTGTTTGGGTGGGCCTAGTGCCCACAGCAGGAAATTCCCTGAAAAGCGACATCGGCAGTTCTCTTTTCCAGTCAAAACTAACCCATTTTTTTGCAATATTGGTAGCTGTGGATTTTGGTCCTTGGCTCGGCTGCCACCCTTGTAAGTCTCCCAAACCCAGACCTTAATGAAAACTAGACACCCAGGGTGGACACCCATCATCCCTGGTTCAATTCGATGCTCTCATGATCACTAGGACCAGCCACTCAAGTGGGGTAACGTTTTTATCAGGACAAGTAAGGGAATGTTGAGTGGTCGCAATTTTGTGGATCTGTAGATTATGGATCTGTAGATTACGGAGGTTTCCATCACAGAAATACAAGAACAATGAGTGATTTTAGGCAGCGTTTGAGGTATGCAGGACATTGTGAGAAAGAAAATATGGTGGGATCAATACAGGGCACACTGTCATTGACACCTATGGATGCCTAGTTTTGAAAAATGTCTAGGTTAGGTAGGTTTCCCTGGGTAGCAGTTGAACCCGAGACTAAATACCACACCTACCCCTATTGCTGATTTCTTCATGTATGTGCCCTTTGTGTTGCAAGTGCTTGGCGGAGCCATACAAGAGGGGTAGTGTTTTAATCAGGAGAAGTACAGGAATGCTGGGTGCTAGGAATTTTGATGATCACTGTGGATTCTGGAAGTTCAGGTCACAGAAATATGAGGAAAATTAGGGATTTTAGGCAAAGTTTGAGGTTTGCAGGGCATTGTGTATACAATAACAATGTGGGACCAAAGCGGGTCACACCACCCTTGAAACCTCTTTGTTTAGCAGTCAGAAATATGAGTTTGGTAGGTTTTTCTGGGTGGGGTTAACCGATGAGTCTAAACATTGCAGCCATTCAGCATGGTAAGAGGGATGATATTGGGATTTAGCCACACTCTGGTGGCCCAAACAACACCCAGAAAAATCAAAATCTCCTGCTGCTTGTCATAGGGATGGGGAATACTTTAGCCCCCAGGGGAGCTGAAAGTGGGTTTGGACCCTTATGTCAGGATGGGCAACCCCTCACTCCATTATTTTATAAAAATTATTCATAGCATCCAGTGGTCTTTCTGTTCCAAGTAGGGTAGATTGAGATAAACCCCCTCTCTGCCCACAGGGGTCAGAAAGACTGTTTTTCCCTTTTTGTCTTGGGGGCATAGCCTATTACCAGACTGGAATGCAGGAACCCCTTTGTTTTGACCATATAGACAATCCCTGGAACCTAGCTTTCTGCCCTACCAGGGAGGCCAACCCCAATGTACCTCTGAGGGGGGCAGAAAAACAGTGTTGCCCGCTTATGGATTGGGTGTGTGGACCTATGCCAGGGTGGGTCACTCCAATACCATTCTTCTTTTTGCTAAATACACCCTTGGAGTCCAAAAGGCTTTTGTACCCCAGGGGGATAGATTGGTGCAAACCATCATTCTGCCTCACACTGGAGACAGCGAGATTGCAATTCCTCCTTTTTGGGATTGAGCCTGGCCATATACCAATGGGGTCTTACCCCTCTCTTTTGTTTGTTTTTCAGTAAGCACAATCTCAAAAGCATTTAGCCAGCTTTGTAGCCTAGGGAGTGCAGACAGACTGGGGGCAAACCCCCCTAATCTGCCTTGCAGAACGGACAGAAAAACTATAATGCCCCTTTTGGAGTAGGGACAAGGCCCTATGCCTTTGAGGACTGCTCCACCCCGTAGTCTTTTCTTTTATGAATTACCCTGGTGTCTAGTTGGCTTTCTGCTCAGGGGACACGGATTGGGGAAAACAACTCCACCCAGGGAGCAGAAAGACTGTGTTGCTCACTTTTGCAGTGAGGCCATGTCCCTAGGCCGAGGTGGGCTGAAACCACCTCTTTTTTTGTAAATCTATTTATGGAGTCTACAGGGCTCCCCCACAAGGGTGCAGAATGGGAGTACCCTCATCTTCCACAAAGGGAGGACAAAAAGACTGCAATGTCCCCTTTTGGGGTGTGTGGAAGCATAGTCCTATGCATGGCCCTATGCATGGTGGGCTGCACCCACCCTTTGATTTGTTGCTTAAATATGTTTCCTGGTGTCTAGTGGGCTTTCGACTCCCTGGGAGGGCAGATTGGATGTAAATAACTTCATCCTCCCTTCTGGGACAAAAAGACTGAAAATATTAGGGAGGCTCGGGAAGCACATGCCATTGCCCAATCCCACATCCACAACTAAAAATCCCTGGTGTCTAGTGAAAGCACCCGGTATGCATTACTAACACGATTGCATCATTTTCAGGACCTTCACCACTCCCTGGTCCAGAGGAGAGAGTTTTGCCATTTGACCCATGGGTGTGATGTGTGACTTGGGGCACTGGAGCAGCACACATCATCTGATGATCAGGTGCTGGGCACTTGGATGTGACCTCCACGTCCATAGTGTCTGCTTGTGAGAGGTATAGATGTGAAAGTCACATCCATAGCCCTAAGAGGTTAAGACTACTGTGCTGATTCAGAGCCTTTACAAAACTAGCCCACAGTTTGTTCAATTTAAGATCATACCACGTGCACCTTCTTGGAGATTTAATTTCTCTAGTACTTTAATTCTCCCTGTCCTGTGAGTTGCATGCAGTACATTGCGCTGTGAAATTGACCCCATGTATAGATAGGTAAGGGGAGATCTACTAAGTTTTTGTGCCGTGTTTGCGTCACAAAAGTGACGCAAAACAGCGCAAAATCTTTTTTTTGTAATTTACTTTCCAGCGCTAAACTTGTTTAGTGCTGGAAATAACGTAAAAGTAATGCGAAGCAGCGCATTCACGTTACTTTGCGCAGTGAGGGCGTACCAAGGGTGGTGCATGGGCGTTCCCATGCAACCACCCAAGGTTTCTCACGCTAAGCCAAATTTACTAAAAACGGTAGATTGGGTTTAGCGTGAAAAAACTGCGCCCATTTCAACTAGGCACAAGGAAGGAGAAATGCTTTAATTTCTCCTTCCTTTTCCGACTTTGCATGCGTGCTGCACTGTGCAGCACGCATACAAAGTGGGAAAAGCTTTCCCTTGTGTCGAGCATAGTATTTTGTACAGGAAGGGTACCCTTCCTGTGCAAAACCTATGCTGGACTCATGCACACACCCTAGCGCTGCGGCACTAAGGTGTGTGCATGGCGCACAGCAGCTGTATTTAGCGCAAGGGAAAGGGGAGGAGAGAGCCATGTCTTTGAAGAAATGGCGCTCCCCTGCTCCCTCCCTGTCACGCAACGCAGTGCAGCCTCGCGGGGGGCTGCGCTGCGTTGTGCCACTTTTTTTGTAAATCTCCCTTGTAGACTGTCTACAAAGACCCAATTTGGCTTTGACAACAGAAAGCTTCTTTCAGCAGCCTGATAAAGTGGGTGCCATTCGAGGAAGGTCATTACACAACCTGCCCTATTTAGGGTGGAGAGTGTAAGATCTTTTTTCTGTACATTACCCCCAGCAAACACCTGGCAGTTAGGGACAGAAAATAATAATAACCTCCACTCCCAATTTGAAGTTTGATTATGTAAACAAAATATTTTGTGAATGGTCGTCAAAACCGACAGCAGACTCCAACCTTCAAGGGGCAGTTCTACCTTCTCTATAAAGATGGAAGAACACTTTATATTAAGGAATAAAAGATATCCTCCAGATACTTCTGATGCAGTAACTTTAGTGCGTAGATTGAAAAACAGCACGCATCACTCTGAAATCCAACATAGTGCTATGCATGCAAGAGGAATTAAAGGTCAGCGAGTGTCCCTATAGAGAGTTGCAGAGGAAGTTGAAAATTAGGTCTTATGATGTTTTGGAACTCTTAGTTCCAATATTTTGGGACATTCTATGTGTGAAATATTGGTAAATAATGCCATACATAAATTTCCTCATGTTGGAATTGTAATTAAAGGTAGCATAAATGTATTAATAGGTAAAAATGGAAAAGAGGCACAAACAGACTTGACAGAGAAACTAGTTGAAGTCTTACCTTCAATATACCTGCAAATTCACAGAAATAATGGCTGCCATGCAGAATGCAGTGGGTTTATATGATATTGTAGCTACGAAGAAAACTGAGTAAGTAACACATTTATTTTATACATTTTTTATTAATTTAAAACATCACATATAGGCACTGGTGATATAATAGGTACCAATTACATTAATACACTAGTGTTCCATTCCTATATCAATAGTGAACTGTAAATTTATTCCATTCTGTCTCTCAGATCTCTCAGATCTTGTGGGCTTTAGAGAGTTCACCATTATTTCTTTAGCACCATCTTCATTTACCAATAAAAATGATATTCACCAGAAAAGGAATATGAACATTGATGCTCAGAATAACACATACATATAGTTACCCATAGAGCAGTGCAGTGAATAAATTCTTAGATGGTAAAGAATGTCTAGGATTTTTTAATGAACTGAATAGTGTGAGCACAAGAATGTGTGACATTGTTTTGAATGACTACTTAGTAATGCATAAGTAAACCTTTAATAATGGGCACTGTTTCTTAGGGCATCTATTATTGGCTGTTTATGGAGCATAATGATTTCAATAAAACATTAATCATCTTCCATTTGTTCTCTATTCAAATTTGCTCACCGTCATCCATCAGATAGTGACAGTTACTTATCAATTATGGGAAAAATAGCATGCATGTGGTCACACATCACTATCACTTACAAATCAAAGTGTAATAAAGTGGATGTCATTCATGAAACCCCCTCAGTTAGTTGCTTATGGACCTCAATTGTTTTACCTCTACTGTGAGCACCAATGATCGAGTCTAACTAGATGTAAGCTGAATGTTAATATTGATTTTCGCTATAATTTCGAGTCTCTACTTGTTAAATTGAGGTCTGCTTCTGCTCAGCGGGGGCTAGATGCATTGTAGAGGTTAGACATGAACACGTGCTCAGGAACAGAGGTGTCTGACTGAGCCTGGCATCTGCATACTGGCATAACTGTCACAGATGGGACCCAGACTAAATAGATGATTACCTACTAAGGCTTTCCAATTCAATTGGGGTTCCAAAAAGATATGTTTCCGTTTTGAGCGCAGATTTTTAGTGTTTAAGCTGGTATTTACACTTTGGATAAAGAGTGCCTAAAGTAACTTTTATTTGGCATGAAGTAGGACGGTCATTGATGTTTTTTTTTCCTATCAATGCCTGGGTCAGTAATTTTTATCAAGGCCCAGATTTATTAATACAATGCTACCATGTATAGCATTAAAATTCATTTGTGCTGTTTTGTGTGCTTCACTTTTCCCTGTCTTCTGCCATATTACAATACTATGTAGTGCAATGTTGCTGAAACGCAAAGACAACAACGCTATGCAGCCTTAGCATGATGTAAAATCTCAATGGGTCAATAAAATATTTGAAAGGGATACAAATTGGCATAAAACATACCTAATATTCTCCAAATATGGCCGCACAAGGAGGATACAAAGACAGGCTTTAGGACCATAGATAGTACTAACCAGGAGAATACCTGAAAGAGAAGTCTGCGATTTATCCTGGAGGAGGTGGAGATCCTAATAACAGAGGTATCAAGTCACGAGAAACATCTTTTTGTCACCATTAAGCTTTCCCAGGCAAAGAGCTAAGTGGCGAGGAATTCTAGATAACATATCTACAGTGGTACAAGCACCTAAGGCTGTGGAAGACGTGGCAGGATTACAAGCAAGGACTAAGGAGAATTTATCGAAGGACCGAACGGCTGCAGTGACAAAAGGTCATGCTCCTGATACCCAAGACTGGCTCACACCATGGAGAAGCAGGTGGAAGCAGAGGCTGTCCAGGATATTGTTGAAGGTGGGAAGTGGAAGAAACTATAAAACAGCTCCGCAATGGTATGGGGAGGATGGGTTCGGTTCAGAGTGTTATGAAACATTTACATCTACCTTTAACAGGCCCCATTGCTATTCTTTTTAATAATTTGCTTGCCGGGGGTCAGCTACCAGATTCCTTCCAGAAAGGGCTTTTAGTAAACTTTTTAAAGGCAAGGAAAGAGAACAATAATTCTTTTAAATTCTGATTATAAGGATTATACCAAAGTTTTAGCCAATCAGATTGAAAAGGTAGCCCTGTTACCCATAGCGAGGGACCAGAATGGTTTAATTAGTTGCCGGAATCTATTCTCTAATACTGATTTTATGTTTGAATGTTATAAACATGGTGATGGCAGATGCTATTCCAGTGGTGATCATTCTGCAAGATCCCAAGAAGGCTTTTGATTTTGTAAACTAGAGGTGTGTGTTTCAAATCTTAGTAAAGTTTCAGTTCCCACCCCAGTGTATGAGATCTATACAGCTATTATATCAATGATAAATAACTTTCCGGCAGTTCAAATTATTTTGAACCGGGGAACCGGTCAAGGCTGCCTGCTTTCCCCATTATTATTTGCCCATTTTATCAAACCCCTGGCCCAGGTTATTCAGCAGAACTCAAAAACTGTATCTCCTTACCCTCAGGCTCCAAATAGAATCTATATGCAGACGACATGGCCCTACTTTTTACCCCCCAACCATTCTTAATGATAATAAGGCCCTGCAGCCGATTAAGACCGTCACAAATGTATGGGGCTACAAAATTAACAAAGCAAAAACTGTATGTTTATTATTTAACACCTCCTCAGATGCCTTTGCATTAGTTTTGTAGGACTTTTAAAGAGTAGGTCCAAAAAGGTACTTGGGTTTTTTTTTACTCAGAGGAGCCAGATCATATTTTATGTGAATTCAGAAATGCCCACGAGTAAATTTCAACATATGACAGTTGCCCAAGTGTATGGGATGCTTGGGGCTCCCCGACTTTCCGAAAAACTACATGGCAGGTTTTATTTTATAACTGCGGAGCTTCTCAATGACTACCTCCAATTTTGACAATTCAATCTTTCAACTTATGCTGCAGAATTTGGAGGTGACCGAGCTTAGGTACTGTGCTCTAATCTCTAAATCACCTAAAAAAGTTAGGTATTAGTCATTAAACCTCATCTGGCTGTTGAAAAACAAATTGTTTATTAAATATAGAATCCCCGGGGTTAATGCAGAGACACCACTGTGTTACTGACAGTTTCTCTCTCCTGCCTTGACTGAAGGAATAATTAGTAAATGGGCATATTTATCAATCATAAAGATTTGGGGATTTTTTGAAGGGGTTAGGTTAAAATTCTTCCAGGTTCTTTTCTCGAGAAAGACATCTCATGTGTTTTCTCATTTTTTCATGTACACCCAAATAGGTGCTATTCTTAGTAATTTACCAGGGGTGGATGTGGATTCCTCAAAAAACAGGGTCAGACAGCTGTTCAGGGATGATGAAGTTAATGTTACCTAGAGTTACTGGTATAAACAAATTATATGAGGTAAAATAAAAAGAAATGCAATGGTAAAGAAATTTTGACCTTTCCTACTCAAGCCTCAGAGGGGCTAATTTCCACTGCACCGCAGAGTGGAGACCTTACCAATGTGCATATTGACTTATACAAGTTTGTGAGGTCCCTCAAATTAAATTTTTGCTGAACGAACCATACAATCGACTGTATCTGTTGCGGGACATTGTACCATGACTCATACTATCACTGATATGCGAAATATTCAGTGCCTGTTATTTATTGAAGATGGGGGTTCACTGATATGCTGTCACTGTTGGAAGACCTTAACATTACTCAAAGTCTAAATACTGACAGTGGTTTAAGACCCAAGTCCAAATTGGTGCCCACTATGGCATATCATTGGAATATTGATATGTTTTATGAGAAGGTCATAGAAGTACTATACAACATGGAAATCCCTTCTAAATTTGTACCACAAGTCAACCACAATATCTCTCCCAAGGAGAGACAGGCACTGAATAGATTGCGTATGGATGATGACATTGTGATCAGAGAGGCCGACAAGGGCAAAAACATGGTGGTCATGAATCATTCTGATTACATGAATGAGATTGACCGCCAGTTAAATAACAATTTATGTTACAGACTGATTGAGGAAACCCTATCAAAGAGTTGACCACACTGATTAACATCAAATTGAGTGAGTGGAATAATACATGCCTGATAATGGAGGATGAATTTTGCTATCTATGTGGGTGGGACATCCCAAATTCCCTTGTATATACATCTTGCCTAAAATCCACAAGGGTGGGCCTTTTCCACCAGGTCGACCCATTATTTCAGGGGTGGGCTCACCCTCTGAAAGGATATCTGAATTCGTGGATTTATGGCTTCAGAAACATGTTCAAAATCTACCTTCCTATATTAGGGACAGCAAAGACATCCTGGTGAAGTTTAAGGACTTTAGTTGGTCTGTGGAACTCTGTTTTGTACCATTTGATGTGGAAAGTCTGTACACCTGTATCCACAAAAAATTTGGACTCATGGCGGCACAGTCCTAGTTGGATAAGGAGGGGGCTGACCACTATGAGTACAATGAAATGATAATGCAGATGATGGTCATCATCTTGACTAACAACTTCTTTCTCCACAATGATCGGTGGTTCCAGCAAACACAAGGCACCGCGATGGGTTCCTGATTTTCTCCCTCTTATGCCTGCCTTTTCATGTGCTGGTATGAGAGGGAGCATGCCTGGAGCAGACGTGCCTCCCCTGGACTGAATACATTGTCTTCTGGGGGAGGTACATAGATGATATCATCTGCGTCTGGTCAGGCCCGGATGATGCACTACACCAATACTTTGCCTTTCTTACTGATAATCAGTACAATGTTAAACTTACTATGACATACCATAAAGAGTGGATAAACGTCTTGGACTTACATTTTTATGTAAAGAATGGAGTAGTGCAGAGTACTCTATATCGAAAGGAAACAGCTTGCAATGGGGTGTTACATGCTTCTAGTGTGCACTCATGAGCGGTAAGCAATAATATCCCCTATGGGGAAATGACCCGCATTAGAAGGAACTGCAGTGAGGATGAGACATATCAAGTCAATATTCTAGAATCCAATAAAAGATTTCTCAAAAGGGGGTATGGAATTGAAGTACTGAACAAAGCCCACTCTAGGATACAGCAGACAGATAGGGAAACTACATTAATGGATAGACAAAAAAAGACATCTGATTTGTCCCAGAAAGGCAGATTGAGATTTGTGACCCAATACACCACCCACAGCAATAAGATATTCAATGGTCTGAAAAAAACTAGCATCTACTTACTGATGTTCCTGGTCTCAGGAACTCACTGACAAGGACGCCGACAATAACCTACAGAAAAAGGGTATCGTTGAGGAACACGCTTTGCCCCAGTTATGTTGTAACTCTCCAGAAGAAAGGTACATGGCTGCTGTCGAAACCAGAGGGTTTCTTCACATGCAGCATGTGTAATATCTGCCCTTATGGTAAAAATAAGATTAAGACATTTGCGTACAACACAACTCTGCAATTTACAATCAGGCACTTTATTAACTGTAACACCACATATGCCGTATATGTATTAGGCTGCAAATGTGGATTGATCTACGTGGGTAGCACTGCCCGATGTAATAAATACCGAATACAAGAACACCGAAGGGCGATAATGAATAAGGATACCCAACATCCCATGACGGAACATTATAGAACCATACATCCAGATGATTTAGAATTCTGGTTTCATGGTATTGACCACGTCACTGCTGGAAAAAGGGGTGGACACAGAGAATTGGCATTAAGACAAATGGAGGAAAAATGGATTTGCAGTTTGAGAACAACCGTTAAGGGCCACAATACTGATAGTGAGTTACACTACTTTTTGGAACAACGAGTTTAGATCGATGCCGTCAGATAAGTTACTGGGACCAGTAACTTTTACCCTCCATGTATGATTGGGGTCTTTGATCTTTAACATATGCTGTAAGACATATTCCTTGTGATGGCCGTATGCCTATGAGCCTTTGGCAACTGGGTGGTGGAATTGAATATGAATGGTTCAGGCATAATAGGTTATCTATTGCTACCTGATGTTCTTTAGATAATTTGGTTCTGTTTATTTCTCTCTGGACCTAATCAGGTTGAAGTAGGAATTTCCTCCCCCATATATTGCATGATTTTTAACTGACATTTACTCGCTCGCAAAATAAACAGGTGTTAGGCTCTCCCAAACCCCAAGAATTATGCCATCCTTCTTTTGAGATGGCTAACCTCTTGTCTGGGGTATGGCCAAGAACGTGGTATTATCAATTTTGTGACCCAGCATTGGGTTAAGTAGGTGTTGTAAATGTGGACAATAGTTATGTCCCTGCCATTATAAGTGGAACAATTCTAATTGGTTACCCAACAATGGGTTAGGCATGTGTTGTATACTTGGACATTATCTATGTCCCTGTTATTATAAGTGGACCAGCCTTGATTGGTTTCCTTTGAAATATAGGCTGGTGGTGCCTTCTTCAAACCTCAATATTTATGCCCCCCTTCTTTTAAGATGGTTAACCTCTTGTTTGGGGTATAGCCAAGAACGTAGTAGTTATCAGGTTCGTGACCTAGCATTGGGGTAAGCATGTGTCGTATATTTGAACCATCATTAATGTCCCTGCCACTATAAGTGGATCTATCTTAATTGGTTACCCAGCTATTTGTTAAACATGGGTTTATACTTGGACATTATCTATGTCTTTTTATTATAAGTGGACTAACCTTAATCGGCTTCCTTTGAAATATAAATTGGCAGTGCCCTCCACATAGTGTTCCTATCTGGATATTTGGGCAGAGGGGCACTCTTTGATTATAATTCTCTTGTACTGTATATGAGTCCCATATCACGTTTTTGAAACATATGATATACATAGTAGAACATATATAATGGTATACATATTTGAGTGTTTCATAGGGGAGACTGAATAGAATTTGACGCCGCCCATTGGGTTTATTGTATAAGGAGGAACGAGGGGATATATTCCAACATGGCAGCTTGAGAGTCCTGGTAGCTGTTCTCTGTTACAGCTCGTATTACGGGAGGTTATGAGATACATGGTTTTCCAAATCCATGAGTGCCTTAAATTATTCTGCTTTTGTCATAAATGTAAGTATTTTAATTAAATGGGTACATATTGTGTTTACGAAAAAACTGGTATTCCAAACGTGTATTCCCACCCGATGTTTGAGGTTATTTGGAGCGCAATTACCATTCTGGTATGGAATCCCGTAGCTTCAATAATCATGTGACCGACATCACATGACTGGTTCACGTAGGTGGTTTACGTCAGGTTTCCGGGATTTTAAACGGGTGAATTTGGCTCACCTCGTGAATCCAGACATCAGGATATGCGTGAAAGTTGTTAAGGAGTCGGGTAAGGCTGTACTATTTAAAAAAATGTATCGGTAAAAACAAGGGGGGAATTGTCGCAATATGCTATACTGATAGTGGATGTTGGGCCCCTTGTTGTCAGAATTGATGCGACCGCATGGTCCACACCATTGGGTTGCGGCATGTCTGTGGTTACACGTCTGGATGTTTAATTACATGTGAGGCTGTTGCTTCTATGAGATTTAAGGAAGCGTCTCTGTCCGTCTCTTTGGTAACTGTAATTGGACATTTTTTGGAACACTTTGAAAGACTGATTGGAATGAGGTTAAAATAACTGGGGAAGTTATTTTGATGTGCACTCCGGGCACCCGTGGAATTTTTCTTTATTAATTTGATCTAGCTAGCACTGCTTGCTCAATTTGCCTTTTATTTCTGAATACGCTCGTACCTGAGTATATACTCTTGGGGATAATGTGGATATAATGCTGTTGTCTATGTGAGCATGTTGACGAGTTTTATAACTTAATTTTGGTATTCTTTATATCTTTTGTGTGGATGATTGGTGACCTTGGGTGACTTGCCTTGGGTCCTCCACAGTAGCGGTGATTTGGCAGAGGGAGGGGCGTTTTTCATATGAGGTTTTCAACATAATGAATTTGCTATGTTCGCGACGCAAATCTTCTGTGTGGTTTGGCTAAAGGTGTCTCCTTTACATAGATCTCGAGCCGGGGCTTGATATGGTCCCTATGTACCTTTTATGGATCGGATGAATTTAACCCCGTGATCTGGTGATTGCCTCATGATGGTACAGTGAATAATACTGTAAAACACTGTGAATACAATATACCATACCATAAGATGAGATCCTTTAATTAATTACTATATAAACAAGACATGAAGCGCCTGTTTTTGATACACAAGTGGTCCAATTATCCTTTTAATATGTGCACCTAAACCTAATCAGTTAGCCTGTGTGTTCTCCCCTCCTTAAGATTATGCTGCTGAGTCATTTAAATGTAAGCCTCCATTGTACAGTTATGTGAGGTAGAATGTGATGATATAGATACCTGTATGTAACTCTCCCCTGTTTTATGATCATGATGCGGACAGTTTTGAATCCAAGCCTCTAATGCAGTCTCATGAGGTGGGATATAATGATGTATACACTTGTATGAAATTGACTTTTTGTACATAGATGGGTATGTTAGGGATGAATTGTTATAAGTGTTGGGCTCTGTATAGGACTAGTGATGTTTTTTAATACATGTATATGTGGCTGTTCAGTGGAAAAGTACATCTAGTTTGACCTTTGCGTAGTGTGTCATGTGCCTCAAACCTGTATTTTAGGGTGTGTTCTCTATGAGATTCATAGAGATTGAAATGTGCTGTGTGTTTGTATATATGTGAGTATGCAATGTCATTTTACATGTTTTATATGTGGTAATTTATATTGTTTTTTATGTGATTGTTTCAGCCCTGATGAAGTTCCTAGTGTGACAGGAACGAAACGCGTTGGCTGATTTTAATTCTTGTGCAATAATTTTGGAATAATAAAAGAAGATGATGGACTGAAATTTGCTACATTGAATTTATGTTCTGGTGCACCTTCCTTTTGAAGAATTAGGGAGTAAGATGTTCCCTGCTTCATCTAGAAATGTTTGATCAGGTAGGGAATTGGCTGTATATGTTCTGGTCCTGCAGTCACTTGGGGATGTTCTGGAGGCTTGTGTTTTAGGCAGTCATCAGGACAATTGAACATGACAGTACCTACCACAAAAATGGCTCTTCTGACTCTTTGGGATGGAGAAATGATAGGGCAATATGACACAAAGCACTTTATATTTATAGCATTGTAGATGGCCACCACCTATTGGGAATCCCCTTCCACTCCTAGGCTGGTAAATGGGAAGAGAAAATACAAAATGTCATCAAGAGGGAAGCTTGGTACCATGCCAGACTTAACTAGTCCATTCAATGTTATCAGAAATGGAGGAATAGGGTATTGGTTTCTATTAAAATCTTAATTGATATTTACAGAGGCCAAGGCACTTTTGAGCTGCATGAGCACTGACACTTTTAATGTTTAACCATTTTGGGATACATAAGTATTGAGGGCTGTTTTTTGCACCAACAGTTTAAGGAAGCACTGGCAATTTTGTGATGCTTAGCACTTTAGGGTACCAAGATTGAGAATTGAATGAAACACCACCTCTTTAAGTTCTGAGAGGGGGAGAGAAGGAATTTAGATTTTGCTGGGCCTGTATTAAATGGTCCAGATGGAAAATATGCTTTATTATGAGCCATATGAGTTGGTGCTTGTGTATTTTGTAATTAATTTACCTTCCCTGGAATATTTGCACTAAAATCAATAAAACAGAATTAATGGCACTCACACCACTGATTTAGAGGACACTTCACTTCTCAGAGTAAACAAAATAGCAATCAAACATGTGTTAAAATGTCCCCTTTGACTAAATTGTCTCAATCCATTGATTTAGAAATATTGTTAGTTTTTAGACACAAACAATGCGAGAGTTAATGGTTGCTGATATCCTTGATGTACTCACATATATGTTTTTCTAGGTTTCTCCATTTTCTGAGCTTTATGGACAATTCTAAAATGTAACAGTTTACACTGTACATCACTGTGTTATTGGACTCATGCAGAACAATAGCCATTGCTACTCAGCTAATATATAGTTTTCATTTTAACAGTGAGACAGTCAATATGTCTGATATCAGGGTAGCTAGGATAGGTGTGTCTGAGAGGAAAGAAGTACAGCAATAAGGCAGAAAGCTGCACAAGGTACCCACATTAAACAATGCAGGACACTGCTGAAGCAGTACCATTATCTTGATTTTACGCATGCTATCTCAAAAAATATTATAGATTTAGCCACAGGAATTCAAAAGCAAGAGCTCACAGTTAAGCCAGATGATAACATATTTTATATATGAAGAATCCTGATTTAACTCCCTTGTTCCAGTTCTATGCCATACAGTGTGTGAGTGATTGCAACAAAGAACATCTATGAGGTAGCTGAAGCACTGTGCAGGTATGAATAGTGAAAGTACCCCCTCCATCTTTTTTCCTCATAGTGAACATGGAGATTTCAGGAAGCAATAAGTGGAAATTAGTAAACTTCGGAATGGATCATGGAATGCTCCCTATTCCAGAACCTGGCTGGAAAATATGGAAAGCACCACAGGGGTATGCTTAAAGTGATGATAGATATTTCAATGTATCACTAGATTCATCGAACAACTCTCCACTTCACAGCTTCAGTAAGAGCATAAAAGTATCACAATGCAACATATGTTATTATGTAAGGCCAGAAAGTCAAAAACATATTTTGTGCTGCCTCAGTTTTCTAAGTATATTTTGAAAGATGTCCCATGAACAATGTGGTGCCTCACATGTTCCATAATATTAATCATGAGGTAGCCAGAGTAACACAAGAGCTTTCAGTAGCACAGAAAACATGATAAGGTTTGTGCTACAAACGGTTGAATGTCTATAATTATTAGAACTGAATCTTGATAACATCTGAAAGAAAGACTTGATCTAAAAAACACTTTAAATTATTAAATAATTTACTATCTTTCTCTACATCAGACATTGTGAACATATGTGGACATTATATATAAAACCCCTGCATACCATATATAGAAGTATGTTTAATATATAAATTTATAAGCCTGCATATTGAACCATTCTTTGGAAATCAAAGGGTGTATTCAAAACGCCAATAACCCTAGTGCAAAATTGAATTGCCCATTGGAAGCACACTTGCAAATCTTGGTACATATAGTTCACAGTGTTTAGAAATTAAGCATTTTTATGCACATATATTAAAGCATTACTGTTAACGGTTTTTGTTGTTAGGAAAACATTTGTGTTTCACAATAGAAAAAAAAAGCTATTTCGAATTTAAAAAATTGAAGTGAATGTTAGTACTTCTGTTTTTAAGACAGATGCACTGCTGGTGAACACTCACTGGCCCAGAAGAAAATGTTAACCTATTGAAGCCAACTCCGCAGTCTGTGGATGAAGAACCCATTTCAGGTTTAATTTGGAAACCACATCAAGCAAGGGGAAAAAAACTGCGAGAAGGTTACCAAATCAGACATCACAAGGCTCCTCAAGAAGGCAAATAACATCTTGCCCGCCTTTGGATATGAAAGATCAGGCAAATAGTTTTGAAAGACAAATTCACAAAAAACAGGACATAGATGAAAGCCTGAAAAGGGGCATGGATATACTCTGTGAAGTTCTAGATGGAGTCCAGAGTTACATGAGAGCTAACAGCATGGCTCCATGGCATGTATAAATCCTTAGCTGACATTAAACGAAACGTTAAGGCTAAGGGTGGGGAGACAACAAAATATCTCAATTACATCAATGTCACCTTTACTGAGCTCAAGGACTCCATACAATCCTTCAAAGTAGCCCATGAAAAGAAGATGGAGTTTTTGGTGGATCCTGTTACAGGCCCTATTAGGGCCTGACATTACTTGCAAAATCCCAAATATCCTTTGCCAGCATAGTTGCTGCACCCTTCAGTCATTTCTCTGATGAGCACACACCATCATCCTCTGGTCTGTCAACAAGAGAAGCACCTAGATTGGGAGGGGGTGTCTGAAGAAGAGCTGTGCAACTCTGTCGCAAATGCAAGACATTGTGATACATGCCTGTACTAACGTATACATCCTTCAATTGTACATATGTTACACTTCTTATAATATGTTGTAGTGCTTCATGCTTGCTGGTGAAAACAGATTAACATTGTCAATCATGCCTTTCAACAAAGAATCATTCTTGCTTTGTTAGAAATGTGTTTTCTGTGTCTTATTATTTATTTTTTTCAATTTACTCTCCACCTTCTAATCAATATTTGTTGAAAATAATTACTTTAAATTATATTAAAAAAAACACCTACTGATCAATACAAAGTTTGCGCTTATTAAAAATCTCTTATTATTTATTATAGGAGAATGTCAAAATATAAAATTATTATTTTGGGTCACACATATTTAATCACCTAACACAATTTAAAAAAACATAACAACCTATAATTTAATATGAAACATGTGCTAGATATAGTATAATAATAATTTAAGTGCAGATTTTTTTCAACCAATTACACATTTTGGTTTCATTGTCAAATAACACAGTGTTTACATGTGATTGTGTGACATACACTTCAACAGGCAATTTGTTACGATATATTCAATAATTCATGATATATAAGCGATTGGATTCTTCATATTCAACTGCATATTGTTCTTGGTGTCACAGCTCTGTCAACCAAGAAACAATGTAAATGGATCGCCTACACTTGCAATGCAGAAATTCTGTCCTTTAAAATAATTAGTCTTCCTCAATAGACTTTAATGGTGATTGGGTGTACAAGTGCAATAGCCGAGCATGTATGTAAGAAGTATACAAAAGGAATGTATGTAAGGTATGTAAGTGCTTTTGGTTAGTTTACCACCAATGCATTGACAACGTGTCATCCCAAATTACCTTTCCTAACTAACATTATATTTCCCTAGGTAAGAATATGTGTATCCTTATTCATATTCACCCTTATACTAAGGGACATAAACATCATTAAACAAAAGGCATATGTAGAAGATATTAAAGACTACATTCTGTGGTTGCTTCAACCCTGTTAACCTTGTGCAGTGTAAAAAAAAACTGTGGAAATAAACATTTTTTTGGGACTCTTTGTACAAAGACCAGACTAATCTCAGTCATCAACTATGTCAGATCACAATAATGCGGTTTTAAATTAAGTACTAGCTGAGAGGATGTAAATTTCACATGCTGCCTAACCAGGGTAGCTAGCAGAGCATGCATGATGTTGGGGGGTTATGAAATAAATATGGGATGATGTACATGCCACATACAAATATATATATTTAAAGGTATTTGTTTTTATCATATGGGTTGGTTGCACTTTATGCAATCCTCAGGAGTATGATTGTGCCACTATTGACAAATCAAGTTCATCAGATGTTAATGAGGAACCAAAAGTAACCATATATTGTCATATGTAAAGGTACATTTCACATATTTGGATTACCTGAACGTGTGGCTGGGCAGTTGATGAAGCTACTCCTCAAGGACTGGTTATATGGGAGGCTACTAAATATAGAAAAGCTTAGTGATGCAGTTTTGTGCCATTGATAGCCTATCATCTGTTCCATACGTGGGTCTTGAAATGTCATGGGTGGCATGCTGCTGCAATACTGGTTATAAAATTATATTTGATTTATGTTATTTGTTCCACGCACACAATTTGGTGGGAAACAATATAACTCACTACTAAAGGAATGTGCATAGGATTAAATATGTATTGATTATGCAAGCATAGGAGTATAAGGAGCACATTGGTCAAATGACCAAGGTCTGTCCTGATACACCTGGTTATGAAGTTAGAAGCTGTGTTTTTATGGGATTGTTTACTGCCCTATTGGGAGAAGGGGGATTTGTTATGAGGGACATACATAATTGGCTGCACATTCATTTAAAATGTAGCGCCATGACTCCTCACAGTTTGAGCTTAGGGACACTTGAGTTGCTGACTCCTACAACATACATGGGTCATGAAGAAATTAATATAATAGATCGTAGTACTAGAAATGGGAGGCACTAGAAACAATATAACATGCAGCCTGAATGGAAAACCCAAATGATATAGAATAACATTCCTACTTGAGGAGGCATGTGATTACAACCCCTATTCTGCAGGAAACACATTTGTTCATGGATTACATTTGTGAGCTTATGAGAAAATAAAGGGTCAGGTTTTTCTACCTACTTCATCTATGCAAATGTGTTGCTCACATGAGTGGTACTGGGAGTGACATTTCAGATGATAAGGATAAGAGTGGATTTAAAAGGCAGATACATACTAGTTTACAATATTCTGGATTTGAAGGATATTTGACAGGTTAATGTGTTTGCCCAAATTGTAGGCAAAAACTTTTTTTGAATAACATACTTTATTTAAGTATACTTTACCTTATTCCATCCCAGACATGGGCTGGAATTGTGAATACTGTCATGGAATGAGGGATGGAACATTCCTCTGGTTATACAAAACAAGATCAGAAATGTGGGATATGCTTAGGCGAGTACTGCCAGAGTTAGATATCTGGTGACAGCATCCTACTCATAAAATGTATTCCTATCCATTGGTGACACAAAAAACCTTTAACAAGTAAGGCAATATAACACAAGTATAAACCTAAATTTTGAGGTGCAGTTTATCGTTTTAGGATTCTATCTGACTGTTCGCCAATCCACATTACATATAAAGGCACTGAAGAAATAAGTATGATTGCTATCATCACTTGAAAGCTTCCCTTGGCAGAATATTTGTGAGTGGGGTTGGTGATGTTCTTGAGCATTACTTTACACATAACTGTGGTAAATCCAGAAGTATAGCCAAATAATGGGAGACATTGCTGTTGTCAATCTTTATTCAATTATTAAAAAATAATCAAAACAGAATAAAACATAAGACAATGCAAATAGCACTACAGAACAATCATAAAAAAGATAAAACAAGAGAGATGTGTATCTACATAATAACAAAATACAGATTCATAAATACATCTTAAAAAGGCATAACAAGGAATTTAAAAATTATTCACTTGAATACACTCACTGTGTAAAAAGAAAGATATGGTAAAAATGCATTATTTTCCACCACTGCAGAGCACTTATTAGAAGAGCTCCTAAAACATAACATGGGAGGCATTAATATGGAACTAAGGGAAAATCAAAGGCTTGGCCTTATTGTACCAGGCTTAATTTACAAAGTACAATCATGAGACTAACAGAAGCCACCAGGAGGAAGTACTGAGAAGCACTGATGAATTAGGAAAAAATGAAGGATATGACAGAGGCTAGGAGGAATTTGTAAAATACAGAGACTTCATTAGAAACGTTCAAGAGGGTTGCTGTTAGACTTGGCATCTTTTGGCGTGTTTCCCCTGACTTTTTGCTCCCGGTTTTGACTCTGTTTTTGCTGGTATAATGATTCTGCGCACTTTCTTCACTGCTGTCCAGTGGGAGAGTGCAAGTGCTCCTGTATAAAATGTGTTATGGATTGGTGTTTCCATGATTGGCCTATTTGGTTTATGTGTCAGTCCCTTGTAAAGTGCACTGCGAGTGCCAGGGCCTATAGACCAAATGCTGTTGGTGGGCTGCAGCACTGGATTGTGCCACCCACGCAAACAGCCCGTAAAGTGTAACTCGGGCCTGCCATTGCAGAGCCTGTGCGCAGCCTGGGGCTGCCATGTCGACTTGGCAAGTGCACACACATGCGAGTCCCTAAACCTTCCCTTTGCTACATGTTAGTCACCCCTAAGGTAGGCCCAAGGTACCCCTGTGGGCAGGGTGCGTTGTATGCGAAAGGTAGGACATGCCCGGGTGTGTGAGGCATGTCCTAATAGTGAATCACAGCCTAGTTCGTTTTTCACTATTGCAAGGCTACCTGTTCCCCCTAGGCCAGAACGGGCAGTTTTGATTATTACAGCTTATAATCCTAACTGACTCCGGGAACATGGTAGAAATTCGAGTTTAGTATGCCTGGACTCAGAATGATAAAATGCAGCTTTTAGTGAAGTTGGTTTTAACATTCTGTGTTTGAAAATACCACTTTTAGAAAGTGGGTATTTTCTTGTCTAACCATCCAAACCTGCCTCTGCGAGGTTGTGTATTCCTTGTCTGGAGTGTGAGTGACAGGGGCTGGGGGATGCCAGGAGACAGGGTGAGTCAGCACAGGGCTGAATAGCAAGATCTACATGTAGATGGGTGGGAGGGGTCGCACCTGGGCCCTGAATAGGACAGTGCCTTCCCTCCACAATGCTGGCTCCACCTCCTGTGGTGCGTCTGATGTCCCTGGCCTACTCACTGAAAGAAGGGACAGAGACTTGTCAACAAAGTGCTCCAGAACTGGTTTGGACTAGGCAAAGGCCTCTCTGCCTTCAGAGAACAAAGGAATTTGGGATATAAATATTGGGGCCCTGACCCCATGAATTTAGATCTCGCTGGAATCAAGGAACCTGCCAAGACGAAGAGCTGGAAGAGCTGCCAGGAGGAGTACTGCCCCTTTGCTGTGTTGTTGCTTTGTTGGGTTGGCCTGCAGCTGCTGCTTCTGCCTTGGGCAGTGAAAGGACTGGACTGAACTTTCTACAAACTTGTGCTGAGTATCTCCAAGGGCCTGGAACCGAGCTGGCCTCCTGTTAAGAAGTCTCAGGGACTGCAAAGACTTCACAAGCCTCTGGGTACCGCTTCTGGAACGCTGTTTCAGTTGCCACAGAGGAAGGGAACTGCAACCGACTCTGTCAACCGAATCCATCCCTGGCCGGTGACCTGTTTGCACCGCAGACCGCATCGCCCCGCTTCGCATCGCAACCCTGGTCTCACCGTGGGCGACGTCCGACGCCGCCAACATCGAGCCGCTGCTTGCACCGTGACCTGTGGGCACCGCAGTTCGCATCGCATCGCTTCACTGAACCAACCGGACCCGACCGACGCGGTCGCTGCAACTGGCTCAAGAGTCGTGACCGCACCGCATTTGGGGCACCGCTCGCACGTCTGCGAGCACCGCTTCGACTCGCACCGCTGTCCGACGCCAGCTCCCGCACTCCGGCTTGGTCGCCTGCATCGCAACCTGTCAGCACCGCATCGAGCATCGTCTCACCCTGCATCGCACGCCTTGGACTCACCGACTCCGTCTGCACGACGCTCATCGAGCCGCTGCCTGCACCGCATCGAGGGACACCGCACCTTGCATCGCTCCGTCTTGCACCGCAACCGCGACGAACGCCGACCGGCTTGTACACTCCGTACCAGCCACAACGAGAAAGGTACTGTAACCGAGTCTGTTCACGACTCTGCTGGCCCGTATCGACGCGGTCGGCTGGAACTGTTAGACTCTGGGGTTTTCAGCATCACGGTAGGCTCGGACGGAGCTACCAACTCGTACGAACTTTGCTTTTGTGCTATTCCTGCAAAGAAGAAATTACCGTATCAAGCATTCATTTTTAAAGTACAGTATTGTGTATTTTTGTCGTAATTGGTCTTGTCTTGAGTATATAAAATATTGGTTATTTTTCTAAACTGGTGTGGTGTCCGTTTGTAGTGCTTACACTGTATTACTGTTGGTTATGTGCAAATGCTTTACACACTGCCTCTGAATTAAGCCTGACTGCTCGTGCCAAGCTACCACGAGGGTGAGCAGGGGTTACTTCACGAGTGTAACAACCCTTACCCTGACTAGGAAGAAGGGTCCCTACTTGGACAAAGGTGCAAACCCTTGCCAACTAGAGATCCCATTTCTAACATTGGTTGTCAGCGGTGAGGATAGGACTTGTGTTTGCACTTGACTTACAGTGATTGGTGTGCACTACTACCATATCGCAGACCATTACGTACCACATACTGGTTCTTTTTCTTTTGGCCTATTTTTGATCTTGCCAGTTTTCAACTCACTACTTTTGTCATGCCTGAATCAATTGCATCATCCGTTGCATCTCTGGAAGTTATCTTTGAGGAGGATAGGTTGGAATCCTACACCGTAAAGGAGCTACGAGCGATTTGTAAAAACCTGAAAGTCCAAATTAAAGGCCTCACAAGGAAGGAGGAGCTACAGAAGGCGCTGAGGGCCTGGGTAGCAGCCAGACATGCCAATGGGCAGCCTGGTAATCTCAGTGAGGAGGTGGAGGAGCCTATTTCCAGGGTGGATGTGCTTTTGGGTAGGGGGAACCCGCCAGGTCAGGCAGCAGCAGTCTGTCCCCAGAGGAGCTGGAGGACAGGCGGGAGGCAAGGCAGTTTGAGCTGCAGAATCTCAGGCTGGAGAGTGAGCGGGAGGAGAAGAGATTGGCCATAGAGGAGAGGAAGATGCTCTTAGAGCATGAGAGAGAACTGAAGGAGCTAGAACTTAGGAGTAAGTCAGGCTCAGATGGTGGCAGCAATTCGTCCAGAAAGGCAGACAGGATTGTGCACATTCCCAAGAACGTAGGCAAGGAGTTCAAGAAGGAGGTTGACATACAAAGGTGGTTTCAGGGTTATGAGGCAGCCATACACATGAATGGGGTCCCTGAGGAGAATTGTGAGCAGGATTGTGGCCACTTTTCCCTGAAGAAGCAAGGGATGCTCTGATAGCTTTGGGTAAGGGGTATCACCTCACCTATGCTGACATGAAGGATGCCCTCCTCACGAAGTATGGTCTTACTCCTGAAAAGTACAGGGATCAGTTCAGGTCCAGTAAGAAGTCTGATGCCAACACTTGGTTGGAATGTGTGGATGTGTTCTGCAGGTCTCTGGATGGTTGGGTAAAGGGCAGTAGTGTAACAGATTTTCAGGGGCTCTACAACTTGATTGCATGGGAGCACTTGTCTAGTCTATGTTTTGCAGATCTGCGCCAGCACCTAGTTGATAGTAAGCTAACTGACCCCAGGAAGCTTGCTATGGAAGCGGACCGCTGGGTGAGTACCAGGGTCCACAAGAAAGCGTTTGGGGGAGACTCAGCCAAAGGTGGGCAGGGTCCCCAGCAGAAAGGTGGGGGGGACAAGGGTAAAGCACAGGAGTTCTCTAAAGGGCCCCAAACTAGTACCCAGGGTAAAGGTTCCCAGCCCCCGGTGATAAGAAGAGAGGGTCTCTACAGGGAAGCCTGTTGAGACCGGCCCCCGCAAGTGTTATGCATGTGACCAGGTAGGTCACTTTAAGGGGGACCCCAAGTGCCCGAAGGGGACACAGCCACCCACCGGTGGACAGTCCAAAGTGTTGGCTAGGGTAGTGCTTGGGGAGGAGGGGTGCCCACAGGAGGGTGGGGATCCCGCAGAAATGACCCTTGTCTCACTCAGGGACAGTGAGATGGTCCCAGGAAACCAGGTGCCCCATAACACAAAGAAATATAGCACCTGGGTGACCATCAATGGGAACAGGGTAGAGGCTCTCAGAGACACTGGAGCCAGTGTGACCTCAGTCCGGTGTCACCTGGTGTCTGAGAAGCAAGTAGTCCCAGGAGCATTCCACCAAGTAGTTGCTGTAGACAACTCTGAGCGCCAGTGTATGGTGGCGCAGGTTCCCTTTGAATGGGGGGGGGTCTCAGGTCCCTTGAGGGTGGTTGTGAGCCCTACCATGCCTGTCGATTGTCTGCTCGGAAACGACCTGGAGCAGTCCTCATGGAAGGAGGTTGAGCTCAGGTCTCACTTGGAGATGCTTGGGTTGCCAGAGTGGGCATGCGTGTCTACTCGGTCAATGGCAGCCAGAAAGGGTGATCAAGAGGACTTGGAGCCTGAAACAGTGGCCCAAGTCCCTGCCAAGAGAAAGGGCAGGGGCGCGGAAACCGGCCCCCGAAGTTCCCACGGACCGGGAGGAGGCGGACCTCGAGGGGGACGCCCGGGTGCCTACAGGGGAGCAGGTAGCCGAACTGGGAGACATCTCTGAGCTGACCCATTAGCAGCAAGAAGGGGGTCCCACCAGGGAGGAGTTCTGCAGGGAGCAGAACGAGTGCCCTACTCTGGAGGGTCTGCGGCGGCAGGCTGCAGACCAGGCAGCTGGTAATCAGTCCGGGTCACATCTGATCTACTGGGAGAGTGGTCTCCTATACAGTGAGCCTAAGGTTGCTGAGCCTGGGTCAGCCCGTGTGCTGGTGGTACCCCAGCGCTTCAGGACCTTCCTACTGGGTCTGGCTCATGACGTGCCTTTGGCAGGACATTTGGGGCAGGACAAGACCTTTGACAGGCTTGTCACCCACTTCTTTTGGCCCCAAATGCGAAGGCAGTCAGATGCACACTGTAGGTCTTGCCAAACTTGCCAGGCAAGTGGTAAGAGTGGGAGGAAGGTCAAAGCTCCTCTCCAACCTTTTCCTGTTGTTGGAACACCCTTTGAAAGGGTAGGGATGGATATTGTGGGGCCACTGGATCCCAAGACAGCCATGGGCAACAGGTACATCCTGGTCTTGGTGGACCATGCCACCCGGTACCCGGAGGCAATCCCTCTCAGGACAACGACGGCGCCAGTGGTGGGCCGGGCGTTAATGGGGATCTTTTCCCGTGTGGGATTCCCCAGAGAGGTGGTTTCTGATAGGGGGACCAATTTCATATCGAAATATATGACATCCCTGTGGAAGGAGTGTGGTGTAACCTACAAGTTCACCACTCCTTACCACCCACAAGGAAACGGTCTGGTGGAGAGATTCAACCAGACCTTGAAAGGCATGATCAAGGGTCTAACAGAACCCATGAGGCGTAAGTGGGACGTCCTCTTGCCATGCCTACTCTTTGCATACAGGGAGGTGCCTCAGAAGTCTCTTGGGTACAGCCCCTTTGAGCTCCTGTATGGCCACCCTGTCAGAGGACCTCTGAGTTTGGTAAAGGAAGGCTGGGAGGCAGCTCCCAGGAAAACTCCCCAGGATGTATTTAGCTACATGCTGGCCTTTCGAAACCAAACTGCCCGCTTCAGGAAACTCGCTCAGGCGAACCTAGAAGCAAGCCAGGAAGAAATGAAGAGATGGTATGACCAGAATGCCACTCTGGTCGAATTTCAACCTGGGCAAAAAGTGTGGGTCATGGCCCCAGTGGCACCTTGTGCCTTGCAGGACAAGTGGACTGGGCCATATGAGGTAAAGGAGCGCAAAAGTGACGTCACCTACCTGGTGGATTTGCAGGCTCCAAGGAACCCTTTGAGGGTCCTTCACGTGAACCGCCTCAAGCCCCACTTCGAGAGGTCCGAAGTGAGTATGCTCTTGGCGACAGATGATGGGGTGGAAGAGGAGAGTGAGCCTCTCCCTGACCTCCTGTCTACCAAGGAGCATGATGGGTCAGTAGAGGGTGTGATCCTCTCCCCTACTCTGACTCAAGAGCAGCAGGGGGACTGTCGCCAGTTGTTGGGACAGTTCGCCCCACTGTTCTCTCTGACCCCCGGTGTTACTCACTGGTGTACCCATGACGTGGACACCGGTGACAGCCCTCCTGTGAAGCACAAGATTTACAGGTTGACTGACCGGGTCAGAGCCAGCATCAAGGAGGAGGTCTCTAAGATGTTGGCGTTAGGGGTGATTGAGCCCTCCCACAGTCCTTGGGCCAGCCCAGTGGTCTTGGTCCCAAAGGCTGCGGCACCCGGTGTCACTCCAGAACTCCGGTTTTGTGTGGACTACCGTGGGCTCAATGCCGTCACCAGGACTGACGCGCACCCCATCCCCAGAGCTGATGAGCTCATTGATCGGTTGGGAGCTGCCCGGTTCCTCAGCACGTTTGATTTGATGTCTGGGTACTGGCAGATTGCCTTAACCGATGGGGCCAAGGAGAGATCAGCATTCTCAACCCCAGAAGGTCATTACCAATTCCGGGTGATGCCCTTTGGGTTGAAGAATGCCCCTGCCACCTTTCAGAGGTTGGTCAATCAGGTGTTGGCTGGGCTGGAGGATTTCAGTGCCGCCTACCTGGATGACATTGCTGTGTTCAGTTCCAGCTGGGAAGAACATTTACAGCACCTTGAGAAAGTGTTGAGGGCTCTGCAAGGTGCAGGCCTCACGATCAAGGCCAGTAAGTGCCAGATCGGGCAGGGTTCTGTGGTGTACTTGGGACACCAGGTAGGAAGCGACCAGGTGGCGCCCCTGCAACCCAAGATTGACACCATTCTGGCTTGGGAACCCCCAAGACTCAGACAGAGGTGAGAGCCTTCTTAGGTCTCACCGGTTACTATAGGAGATTTGTTAAGGGCTATGGCACCATCGTTGCCCCCTTAACAGAGCTGACCTCTAAGAGGCAGCCCAGGAAAGTGATCTGGACTGAGTCCTGCCAGAAAGCTTTTGATGCCCTGAAGGCAGCCATGTGCACGGCGCCCGTGCTCAAGGCACCTGACTTCTCCAAGGAATTCGTCGTGCAGACTGACGCTTCAGAGCATGGTGTGGGAGCGGTGCTCTCACAACTGAACGAAGAGGGCCTGGATCAGCCTGTAGTCTTCCTTAGCAGGAGACTACTTCCCAGGGAACAGAGGTGGAGTGCCATAGAAAGGGAAGCTTTTGCTGTGGTCTGGGTGCTGAAGAAGTTGAGACCATACCTGTTTGGGACTCACTTCCGGGTTCAGACAGACCACAGGCCCCTCAGATGGTTGATGCAAATGAGGGGCGAGAATCCAAAACTGCTGAGGTGGTCCATCTCCCTACAGGGAATGGACTTTACGGTGGAACACCGTCCTGGTACAGAACACGCCAACGCAGAGGGTCTGTCCAGGTTCTTCCGCCTTAGTGAAGAGAACTCCAATGGGGTTGGGTAGTTCTCCCTACTTTCAGCTGGAGGGGACATGTGTTAGACTTGGCATCTTTTGGCGTGTTTCCCCTGACTTTTTGCTTTCTGCCCTCCCGGTTTTGACTCTGTTTTTGCTGGTGTAATGAGTCTGCGCACTTTCCTCACTGCTGTCCAGTGGGAGAGTGCAAGTGCTCCTGTATAAAATGTGTTATGGATTGGTGTTTCCATGATTGGCCTATTTGGTTTATGTGTCAGTCCCTTGTAAAGTGCACTGCGAGTGCCAGGGCCTATAGACCAAATGCTGTTGGTGGGCTGCAGCACTGGATTGTGCCACCCACGCAAACAGCCCGTAAAGTGTAACTCGGGCCTGCCATTGCAGAGCCTGTGCGCAGCCTGGGGCTGCCATGTCGACTTGGCAAGTGCACACACTTGCGAGTCCCTAAACCTTCCCTTTGCTACATGTTAGTCACCCCTAAGGTAGGCCCAAGGTACCCCTGTGGGCAGGGTGCGTTGTATGCGAAAGGTAGGACATGCCCGGGTGTGTGAGGCATGTCCTAATAGTGAATCACAGCCTAGTTCGTTTTTCACTATTGCAAGGCTACCTGTTCCCCTAGGCCAGAACGGGCAGTTTTGATTATTACAGCTTATAATCCTAACTGACCCGGGAACATGGTAGAAATTCGAGTTTAGTATGCCTGGACTCAGAATGATAAAATGCAGCTTTTAGTGAAGTTGGTTTTAACATTCTGTGTTTGAAAATACCACTTTTAGAAAGTGGGTATTTTCTTGTCTAACCATCCAAACCTGCCTCTGCGAGGTTGTGTATTCCTTGTCTGGAGTGTGAGTGACAGGGGCTGGGGGATGCCAGGAGACAGGGTGAGTCAGCACAGGGCTGAATAGCAAGATCTACATGTAGATGGGTGGGAGGGTCGCACCTGGGCCCTGAATAGGACAGTGCCTTCCCTCCACAATGCTGGCTCCACCTCCTGTGGTGCGTCTGATGTCCCTGGCCTACTCACTGAAAGAAGGGACGGAGACTTGTCAACAAAGTGCTCCAGAACTGGTTTGGACTAGGCAAAGGCCTCTCTGCCTTCAGAGAACAAAGGAATTTGGGATATAAATATTGGGGCCCTGACCCCATGAATTTAGATCTCGCTGGAATCAAGGAACCTGCCAAGACGAAGAGCTGGAAGAGCTGCCAGGAGGAGTACTGCCCCTTTGCTGTGTTGTTGCTTTGTTGGGTTGGCCTGCAGCTGCTGCTTCTGCCTTGGGCAGTGAAAGGACTGGACTGAACTTTCTACAAACTTGTGCTGAGTATCTCCAAGGGCCTGAAACCGAGCTGGCCTCCTGTTAAGAAGTCTCAGGGACTGCAAAGACTTCACAAGCCTCTGGGTACCGCTTCTGGAACGCTGTTTCAGTTGCCACAGAGGAAGGGAACTGCAACCGACTCCGTCAACCGAATCCATCCCTGGCCGGTGACCTGTTTGCACCGCAGACCGCATCGCCCCGCTTCGCATCGCAACCCTGGTCTCACCGTGGGCGACGTCCGACGCCGCCAACATCGAGCCGCTGCTTGCACCGTGACCTGTGGGCACCGCAGTTCACATCGCATCGCTTCACTGAACCAACCGGACCCGACCGACGCGGTCGCTGCAACTGGCTCAAGAGTCGTGACCGCACCGCATTTGGGGCACCGCTCGCACGTCTGCGAGCACCGCTCCAACTCGCACCGCTGTCCGACGCCAGCTCCCGCACTCCGGCTTGGTCGCCTGCATCGCAGCCTGTCAGCACCGCATCGAGCATCGTCTCACCCTGCATCGCACGCCTTGGACTCACCGACTCCGTCTGCACGACGCTCATCGAGCCGCTGCCTGCACCGCATCGAGGGACACCGCACCTTGCATCGCTCCGTCTTGCACCGCAACCGCGACGAACGCCGACCGGCTCGTACACTCCGTACCAGCCACAACGAGAAAGGTACTGTAACCGAGTCTGTTCACGACTCTGCTGGCCCGTATCGACGCGGTCGGCTGGAACTGTTAGACTCTGGGGTTTTCAGCATCACAGTAGGCTCGGACGGAGCTACCGACTCGTACGAACTTTGCTTTTGTGCTATTCCTGCAAAGAAGAAATTACTGTATCAAGCATTCATTTTTAAAGTACAGTATTGTGGATTTTTGTCGTAATTGGTCTTGTCTTGAGTATATAAAATATTGGTTATTTTTCTAAACTGGTGTGGTGTCCGTTTGTAGTGCTTACACTGTATTACTGTTGGTTATGTGCAAATGCTTTACACACTGCCTCTGAATTAAGCCTGACTGCTCGTGCCAAGCTACCACGAGGGTGAGCAGGGGTTACTTCACGAGTGTAACAACCCTTACCCTGACTAGGAAGAAGGGTCCCTACTTGGACAAAGGTGCAAACCCTTGCCAACTAGAGATCCCATTTCTAACTGTTGCATATAAAAAAGACATTTTTTTGATTTCTGGACACAATGGATAAACTGTTTAACTGGTTGCTGGAAGAGCATGACTGCTAGAGGAAATAATTGAACTTCGATGAGAGGTCTGTGCAAACATCAACATGCAGAGCAGAATAAATAATGTGTTAGGTGACTACTGATGGACATCAGGATGACAAAATAACAAACAACCAGTGGAAAGTATTGGGAGTGTTCCTCACTAAAGAGGAATTGAGGGAAGGTTGGTAGTGAGAGCTGAACCATAGAGCTTTAACAGGCCTTTTGCATAGACATTGTCAACTAGGTTGCTTGAGATTGTTTTAAGCCAACAATCTATGAAAATTCCAACCCACAATGAGAGAACCTATATTTACCCTGGTCTCCACGCAAACTAAAGGCCCAACAAATGTATAAGATATTTTTTCATTGGCCATGATTAACTGTAATGTAAAATATACTCTCTTAGGTGCTAGGAAATAGTCCATTAGGGGTTTTTAGATTCCTCAGTACTTATCAAGCAATGCAGGTACATTGCAAATAGAAGTGCAATGCATAATTTACAGTGTATGACATTCATACTACATTGTCAAACATCAGCAGAAAAGGGCTACACATTGGCAATTTTAGTCATAGAAAGGCATTCAATATCATGCTATGTAAATATATTTTGGCAGTGTTGGGGCAAATGGGCTTTGGCTGAATGTTTCAAAGTTGATTAGCTTTGATATATTATACACTAGCTGCCAAAGTGTGTACAGGCAACATACTATTGAAACTCTGGTCAGTTGAAAGTAGAATATGACAGAAGTGTACACTTTTACCCCATGTATTTGAGATGTTGTTGGAGCCAGTTGGGTGTAGACTTGGCAGTACCATGTACTTTAATAATGTAGACAATATGCTTATTTAAATGGGCCAATCTGGAGAATTTTTGACACTCCCCCTTAGTAAATGTACTTGCTTGCCGAAGTGACAGGACTTCATACTAACTATGAAAAAGCAAAGCTGTACCCACAGGGGGCTTAGGAAAGATGCAACATGCTGGGTACCTGGAGGTGGGTCTACATAGGAAAATAGTTTGTTTGAGATTTTTAGTTAGGTAAGTGAATTCTGATATGGAAAACCCAGAATTTATCCTACATGAAAATTATGCTGAAAGGATAGATGTGCTCAGTCCTATTAAAAAACATAGGGGCCCATTACGATACCCGGCGTAAATAAATCCGCCAGGCATGGAATCGGCAAAATACCGCCCGCATACACCGTCTGAACACCGACCACGCCATTACGATAACACAAACCGAAAACCGCCATCGGCGGAAAAATCACACAAAATACCGCCCGCCATCGTCCGAGTCGGAGTCAAACCGCCCGCCACGGACGGAAACACGCCCGACAACACAAAACCGCCCGCCCTCACGGCCGACACACCGCACGTGAAATTACGATCGCACCGCCATGAGCGCGGGAAAACCACAAATATACCGCCCGCCAGCGCAAACAACGCCGATGCCAATCGACACGGCAGAAACCATGGCGCCCACGTCCCTGCACAGAAACCATCCGCTCACAAAACCAATAGCACACAACATGGCCAATAACTCCACACAGCAAGGCACGCACAAATACACAAGCACAGTACACATCCCGAAAACACCCCCCGGACAAACAAAAACTACAAAGGCCAGAACACCAGACACAACACACCTGAAAACAACAGACCATGAGGACACACCCACATAGGTAAGTACAAAAGCAGAACTCCCACAGACCACAACCCCTTGCAACATTGCAAACCAGAGAGGAGAGGAGAGGACACAGTGACACAGCAAGGACAGCAGCACACCACAGAAACGCACACATCACAACCACCACCATCACCAAACACCGGCACCACAAACCCCCTGCACATTACACAACACACACCGCACCAGCACCACAAACACCATGGCACCACAAAGAATGCCCAAGTTCACGCCCATGGAGCTGACGGTCATGGTCGACGAGATCATCAAGGTGCACCCACAAATCTATGGGAACATGGTCCAGCACACACCACTAGCCACCAGAAACAGAATGTGGAACCGGATCGTAGACCAGGTCAATGCAGTCGGGACCCTGCCCAGGAACAGAGTCGAAATAAACAAACGGTGGAATGACGTCAAGAGCCTGGTCAAGAAGAAGGAGGGCAAAAACAGAGAGCTGGCTGCAGTCACTGGCGGAGGGAATCCCGCGCTCTTCAAGACCTTCAAAGCGTGGGAGGAGAAGGTGCGAGTCATCATCCATCCCGAGATCCTCGCCGGATTAGCAGGGGGAGTGGAGGCTGGTAAGTACAAACTAATGTATACCAGCACACCGCTATGTACTCACATGCACTACCACCATGCCACAGCTCCCAGGGACAAACACCCCCATGTCCAGCACACAATACACAACACATCACACACACATACAACAGACACCACCACACACAGCCCAAACAGAACAACTGTAAGATACGTGGGGACATGTGTACACTCAGCCAGCCACGTAACCACCAACAGGTCCCCAAATATGCCAGAAGCGCCACAACGAGCACCCACCACACCCATGTGTCCGCCATAGCTGCACTAACCGACAAGTAACAGTTAAGTGGCAGGAACACAAAGTGCAGTGGGTGGGAGGGTGGACAGCCCAAGTACAAAACACACCAGGCCCCTAGTCCCACAGTACAGCAAGGAGGAGCATCCCCCACACCCCACAGCCACGTGTCAGCCACCGCAGTGCACAACGACAGCCGAAAGGTAGACATCACGGTCCACAGCAATCGGTGTCAGTGGGTGTCCAGCCACCACTACGACCCACAACACCCCCCACCCCCACAGACCTGCAACATGGAGCACCCCCGCTTAGAGCCATGTGGCATCCAGTACAGTGCACGCACGAACAACTTGCAGGTGGGAAACTGGACAGGGCTGGATTACTGGAGGCATGAGGACCGGAACACGACCAACACATGGGACATGTCACGTAGCAGACGAACACGCAGCACCGCCCACCGTCACGAACAAGTGAACAATGTGCACACGGATATGAACCACAGAGTCACACCCCACATGACCCATCACAAACACAGCAACACCCAAGGAGCCACGTCTGCATGCACAAGCCACACTGAACATAGTACCACACGGCAGCCACTGTGCAACCCATCACACACAACCGAAACACCATTGAAGTCCTGTCCATGTAGCCCCCACTGCCTGTCAACCCCACACCCCACAACTACGCCTATGTAAGACAAACAACACTAGACGCAACAGAGCGGAACAACAGAAATGCACACGAACACCACTGAACCCATCAAACTCACAGACACACCATGCACATACAACATACCATCCATCCCATCCGTCAGCCCCAGTCTCATGAAAGGCATGTCATCCGCACAGCTGCCACACATACAGCAGTCACGCTAAGACACATGCCCATGACCAACCATGTGCCAGAAGTCAATTAAGCGCACGACACACTGTGAGCAACAACACACAACATGGGCCACACCCCCCGAGCACTGCAGTGATGCACATGGCACAGGGCACCACGCACACCAAGGAGATGGGACAACTGCAATACGTTGGCTGGCACACAACTATCACTCACTCATAACGATGCGTCCAATGCCATGTCCAGTAACCACAACAGACAGCAAATATGCAGGGCATGTCAGGCATGCACACACCTCAGACCATGCACTGTCATGCTGCCACAACACATGTCACGTTCGGCACCCATGGCTCACAGCATGTACCCCAAAAGCATATCCCCTCCCAAATGCGAATCTGGGGCATGGCCCCCATGTTGCCATATGCGTTCCTAAGCGTTCCATATGAACTCCAAAAGCAAAGTAAAAACCAGACCCAGGATGGGCCAGGAGCCCGCATACACCAGAGTCACAATGAGTAGGGGCAAAGCAACACACCCATCGGCATGGCCAATCCGTCCCATGCCACATGTGCACAGCACACAGTCCCATTGCCTAGCACACACAACTACAGATGCCACAGCCACACACTCGCCTCCGGGAAACCCATGTACGAGATTGCACGAACTGCCAATGTCAGACGACTAATACATACTTCGCCAGGTGCAACACAATAACAAATCTCATTCTCTCCACAGGTGACGAACTGCTGGACGCTGGGGATGGAGACAGCAGCCAGCACAGCCAGCCTACAAGCCCCCAACGAGGACACACGGATCTGGAGGATCTGTCCACCTCTTCGGACACGGACCACCAAGCTGGCCCATCTGGCGTGGCAGGGCCCAGCCGCTCCCCAGGACCCCTCCTACCCACCAACCCATCATCCAGGGCTGCTGAACAGTCCCAGCCCCCTGCTGCCACTGTCGTTGCGGCCACTCCCACGGTCATTGCGGCCACACCCACGGTCATTGCGGCCACTACCACTGCCGCAACCGCCACCATCGCCGCACCGACCACCACCGCCACCACCACCACCACGTCTTCGCTGGCACCAGCCCCAGCGCAGGTGGTGGCCCGGCCGACTGGATCCACCCTGGGAGCCACAGCGAGGACCGCGGTATGCAATGTGGCTAGTGGGCAGGCCGGTGGCAGCAGGACTGGTAGGAGGAGCAGGGTCAGGGAAACGCCAGCCTCCCCTGGGAGCCATGCCCTGCCTCAAATGGCCAGAGTCCTTGGGGCCTATGAGGAGGCCCAAGAACAATGGGTCAGGTCTGCCACAGACACGCGGGAGGTGCTGGGGGTGCTGAGGTCCATGGACGCCCATATGGGCCAAATCGTGTCCCGTATGGACCAACTCGTGGACCTCATGGGCCAGCTGGTGGTGGCGGTGGGGTCACAGGCAAAGCCAGCAACACCACCTCCGCCACCACCTGCTAGGGCGCAGGGTCGGCCAGCAGTGTCCACATCCCCTGCGACCACAGCCAGTGAGCACACCTCACCCACCACCAGCAGGTCGCCACCACACACCCCCTCCCAAACGTGGAAGGGGCCGTCCGAAGAGGAAACAGGTCTCCCGGGAGGACTTCGCACGCACCAGTCGCAAGTGAGGCAGCCAGCCAGCCTTCCGCCAGCCTGCCTTGACCAGCCACTGCATTGACTTGCTCTACGATCCCACTCCACACAGCCAGCTGGATGGCATGTGTGTGTTGGACCATGGACATAGAACCAGTGGGTACACCCTGAGCTTCACGCAGCCATGACCGACAGCTCATTGACACTGCACGCACCACTTTTGTCATCACCTTACGCACAATCACATGTCACAGTTTGTAATAAATGCACCTTTTTCACTAACTGCTGTCTGTGCCCTGTGTTTTATTTGTACGGAATACAACGGCCACCTTGGGCGGAAAGGCACCTGATGCGTGGCATGGCAATGGAATCCGGACGGCCTGTAGGGACCTAGGGGTGGGAGACAGAACAGGAGCACATTCAATGAGTGTGTCACACACCCATCACACAGTACATGTCAACAACTACAAGCAATGTACACACATCGCACAGAGCAATAGGGCACAATGCCACAGTCACCAACAGTGGCATACTACCCTGGCCATGGAGCGTTGACACACAGCACGTAGTGAACAAACGGCCACCCTGACACAGCACACACACACCTGCACAGATACAGCCACATCAGCCGTCGTACATGGACACTCACCGTCAAGTGAAGTAGCGGGCGATGAGCTGCTGCCGCACATTCCCAGCTTCCTCCTCTCCGCTGTCCTCCTCACTCGAGCTGTCCTGGTCTGCGGGCTGGGGCCCTGGTTGATCTCCGTCATCCACAATGAGGGGGATCTGCTTCCGAATGGCCAGATTGTGCAGCATGCAGCACGCCACCACTATCTGGCACACCTTCTGTGGGGAGTACGCCAGTGCACCCCCGGTGCGGTCCAGGCACCTGAACCTGGACTTGAGGAGGCCAAAGGTACGCTCGACCACACGTCTGGTCCTCCCATGTGCCTCATTGTATCGATCGTCTGCTGGGGTGCGAGGATTCCTCAATGGACTGAGCAGCCATGCCCCATTCGGATACGCAGAGTCACCTGGGTGTGAGGGACACAGAGAACCGTTGCTATTCCAACTGGACAGGGGACAGCATCGCACAACAAGCACGCTACACCACTCCACATACTCACCGACAATACAGCCACGATCCTGTTGCAGATTGGCCATCAGTCGTGGCAAGATGCTGTTGCGCATTATGTGTGCGTCATGGGCCGAGCCTGGAAACTTGGCACACACGTGGGTGATCACCATGTCCGCACGGCACACCACTTGCACATTCAGGGAGTGCGTGTGCTTCCTGTTGCGGTACAGGTGCTCAGTGGCCTGTGGTGGAACAAGGCCAACATGTGTGCAGTCAATGGCTCCCACGACGTGTGGGATCCTGCCAAGGGCATAGAATGCACCCTTCACTGCCGCCAATTCACGAGCCCTGGGGAAGCGGATGTACCTGTTCCGGTAAAGCATCATGGCTGCCAGTACATCCCTCAGCACCTTGCTGAACATGGGCTGGGACATCCCACCTCCACTGCCCACTGTGTGCTGGAATGACCCAGTGGCGAAGAAATGCATGGCGGCCATCACCTTAGCCGTGGGGGTGACAGCAGTCGGATACACCCTGCGGGGACGGAGATGGGGCTCTAACATGGCACACAGTCGATGCAGGGTTGGCCTGTCCAGCCGAAACTTCCTGATAACCTCTGTATCGTCCATGTCCGCCAGCAATTGGTATGGGCGGTCAATGTTCGGTCTCCGCCTGGGGAAAATGGCAGAGGACACATGTCAAAGCAACACGACACATAGCAATTTCGCATACACATCACTGACATGACTGAGCAAGCACATGTGCCACAGCCCAGCTGTCAAGCTGGGACGGCACGGCCACAATACACTTACACAGGTCTCCCAACAATGGCAATGGCAAGTGAGACATACCACTGCCATGGTCATGCACATGGGGATCTAGGCCCCAATGACTTGCGGGGCGTGCTGATGGGGACTGACTGCATATTCGTCAAGCGGCAACGCCACGGCGACATGAGTGTCTGCTGAGCATGGAACTGCTTCCGAGGCTGGATGAGTATGGCACACGACGACGACGATGTGGGCACGGGCTGAGCGGCCAATACAAGTGGGACCTGTGGCACGAGGGGATATGAGACAGTAGTAGGTGTCAGCACTGCACCCTATGTACAGCACTGTACGGATCACAGCTCCCGAAACATTGACTGGTGTCCACATTGACAGCCCCATGCCAAGACGGCTGTGTGCTTGCAGTCACACGTCACAGGTGAGAGGTTACATTGCACGTGCCAGGTGGCAGACGTACATAGTGGGAGCTGGCATGTGTGTGCATGTGTCTCCTGTTCAGGATCCACCAGATGGGCGCTGACTCTGTACTGACCATTGGACACAGCATGTTCCGTGGAAGGCTTGTGTGTGTGGGATGGTGGCACTGGATGTGCCTCCGTTGGGTGGGGGGCCATGCACAGGGCGGGTACGTCGATGATTGCGCATTGTTGGTCACGGTGGGTGCACCCACTAAGATGTGTTGCCCTGTGTTCAATTCCTATGTCCGCATGATGATGGACTGTGGATGTGGGCAGACTACACATTGGTCGATGTGCTGTCTATATGCATGTGCCTTCACACCAGGCACAGCTGCCCCTGCACATGTGACCCCTGCTGGACTCGCTGCTGGGTCTGTGGAGCTGATGCACCTTCTGCGCGTGGGGCGGACAGCTCTCCTCACTTCCCTCATTGCGCATGTCATGTCTTTGCCGCAGGTGACATGGATCATGGAGGGCCCACATGTACGCGTGGGTAGGCTACACATGATTGTTCACTGGTCGCCACCCCCAGTCAGTGTTTCGAATGGGAAGGTTGTCGTGCTGGTGGTATGTTCGATGTGGCGGATGGGCGGGCCTAGGTGCGGGCTTACATTCCGGACATGGGGGGTAGTTGAATTGGCGACTAGTTGCAGTACACACGGGACACGTCTCTTCCTTTCCACATCTGGGTCATCCCTTGTACTAACTGACAGTGATACAGTCATCTTCGCCCCAGCCCTCATGTCCTCCCCTCGCCCCCCAATATGCATGCTCACCTGCGAGGCTAGCGCTTGCACAGGCAGCCCCAAGCTCGCACCAGAGAGGGCAAGGAGTGTATGTGTGGGTCCAGTTGCACGAGTGGGCTGTCTCAGGGTATGATGTGTGGCGGGACGCCGTCCACCTGCGTGGTGCCCCAAATGGAGACCCGGCCTGCATGGACTATGCATCACAGTCTTCGCCTTCCGGATCCGCCACCTGCGACACCCAGTGGCTGTGGCTGCCCTTGCGGCCAGGCCGCGTCCGTCTGTGGCTGATGGCCCACACATTCACTCTTTGGCCTCTCTGGGGAGGGCTCAGGGGTGGTGGCGCACGCGCTTGCACTTAGTCGCAATGGCATGTGTCGTGGTTGGTATGATGGGCAATGGATGGGATGGTGCGAGCCACCTCCCGTGACGTCAGTGCTGCTCGTGCTGTGGTGCGTCCCCCCTACACTTCCATTTGACTTGTGCCATGCTAGACGTTGAGGTTCTATTGCCTGCGTGATATGACCAGGAGGAGCGCGAGGAGACCTCTCACACACCATGCTCCACTGCCATCCCGTGCCCTGTATCGCCTGTGCGGATTGACTATGTTGGGGTTACACCTGGTCGACTGGGGCTGTGTGTGCCTTGTCAAGGGGCATGGCGGGCGCACAACAGGATCCAGCTTGTCCACAGAGGGTGGGCTGAGGTGCGCCTGGTACCGCTTTGTACGTGTGCCCGGCTGCTGTGCACACACGTGTTCACTCCCCCCCGACAGGTGTCCTCTCACAATGCCCAGGGAAGCGGTGGTGTACTGTTCATGACCCCTCCCAACACGGCGTGCTCCGACTTGGCATGTGCGCATCTACCCGTCGCACCCACCCACCTGAGCACTGCGTCCATACGACTTCACACGACACATGTGTGTCTTCCACAGTAGTGCTACTCATTTGCGTTGACATCCAATACCAGTGGACTACATGGTCATGTCACGACTGCCGTGTACTTCACATACTCTCATCCTCTCTCATTCGTACTTGTGAAATGAGTCAGCGGAGACAGTTTTGGTTTCAAACATTATATTGAGTCTTCTGTCCTCTGTGATGCAGTATAGTGGACACTACTGGCAGCGGAATACATGTTGAGGATATACTGAGCATGATTACAAATGGGATAGGGTGTGGGGTTACATCTGCTTGGCCAAGGCTGTGCTAATGTACATTTACGTATAGCTGCGGAGCTGCGGACTTTGACACAGACGGTATACATGTAGCCTACCAGACCGCTCGGCATCATGGGCACAGTCCATCTCAGTTCCATGTGACAGGTTTGCTGCGGTTGTTCCTCATGCACGCGTGCATGTGAGATGACATCAGGGCATGTGCTTGCGTGCATGCAGCGGCGTGCCACTTGTTGTTGCACTGTGGTGGTTACTGGACATGTCACAGTCACTGGGGTCGTGTTGTTGTTGTATGCACTTGTCGTCCATGCAAAGGTCCTGGTATGGGATTCCCGGGGCGGGGGTGGGAGGGGTGCAGCACCCACAGACTCCAGGCGACCTATTCATGTCCACTGAGCGGTGTGTGTGTCCATGGGCGCTGGATCCATGTTGTGTCCTGGTTGTTCGTGCAGTTCCGTCCATGTGGGTGCGATACACAGAGCCCATGCCACTGCCTCCCACGATGCATGCGGTGTTCCTGGATGTGATGGGGAACAGTGTGCATGTCCCGGTCATATCCGATGTCATGGCGATGTCGTTGATGGTGTGGTTACAGTTGCCGGTCGTTTGGTATGGCTGTTGTGGTGGTGACTGGCCAGTCCGTGCGGAAGCTGAGCATGGGTGCGGGGTTGGACTTCATAGGTCACTCGGGGAACCTGCGTTGTGGTCCGACGTATTTACAGGTTGTCAGGTATGCGATGCCGTCCAGCAGGGCTTCCATGTCATTGGTGGTGTACATGTTTGCCAGCCAATGAAGCGGATGGTGGCTGTCAAGGTGTTGTTCGTAGGTTGTCCCTTGGAGGACCATGATGGGGCATGCTGGGTGACATTCGATGTAGCTGTTCTCGATGATCCGTCGTGTGGAGGCACAGTGGTTCCATTTCAGTGCGCGTGCGATGTTGGCCACATACGCCATGCCCCCATAGGCAGAGCAGGCCCTGTCGTGTGCGTCCAGAGGGAGGAGTAGTGGTAGCAGGTCCGCCTTCAGACATGCCGGGTTGGAGAGGCATATCTCGACGGGATGCTGGTAGGGACACCTCCGACAGTAGAAGACGGGCATGACGCAGCTGAACAATGTGATGCGGTAAGTCAGTCGGTAACTTACGTTCAGCAGGGACAGGAGATCGCATCCCAATGTATGTATCGTGCTGGTTTGGTACAGCTTGAGCTCTTCGGTGTAGTTGGGTAGGTGTGTTGCGGTTGCCATTTCGCAGCGGTTCGTTGAGGTGGCGTGCTCCGGCTGTGTGTGCAGTCTGCAATGTGCACGCTCCGGGGTTGCTGTGAGCTCTGTGTAGTCGTGGGGAGACAGGACTTGTGTTCTGTTGGCTTGTTTGGAGGACACGGGCCCTCTTCCCACATGCTTCTCAGACAGTTCAAGGTCGGTGCTGTGTGACTCCTTCCAATTAACTTGCATGTGGCCGACATGGGGGAGTGTTTTCTTCTTTCCTCCCCGTCCGTTGTGTGCTTCTGTGATATGCGCTATCTGCCGTGTGGTCGGTCTCCTCGGCATGCCTGTGTTGGTCTATTCTTGGACAATGGCTGTATTCACCGGCTTCTGTCGTAGGGCTGTGGTTTCGGTGTTGGAATGGAAGGTCATTCAGTGCTGTCTGCTCTCCCTTGTGTGGGCGGCAGGCTGCCTTTCCGCTCTGCGTTGGGCCTTGTGTGTGGATGTAATTCTTGGGCCACCTGTTGTCGGTCCCCGTGCTCTTTGGTGTTCCGTTTTATATGTCTTGTTCATATGTGCAGGGAGGTATGGGTTTTTCAGTGTGGTACTGGCGTTCCTCTTCCCGAAGGGGCCCTGCTTCTCCTAGTTGGTGTTGCCGCCGCTGTGTGCTACGCCATGTTTGTTACACTGGGGTGTGTCCTGCTGTTGCGTGACTTCACTGACATGTGTGCGTCGGTTGTGTGGCGTTGGGTGTTGTCCGTGATTTGGGCGTTGGGGACATGTCTGTGGCAGGCCTGTCACGTGTCATGTGCGTTCGGGGTGGGGCTGATGTGTGTGCTGCTTGGTTGTGTCCCTGTGTCTGTGTGCGACGCATGCATGGCGCTGCGGTTGGCCTCTGCGTTGTGCGCATGTGTGGCGGCGTCATCGGCGCTTTGTGGCCGTGACGGGGTGGTTGGTTCCTAGTCCCAGGTGGTGTGTACACATGTGTTCCGCGATGTTAGGATTTGGCCTGTGTGTCATATGTGGATGCGATGGTGGATGTGTAGTGTACACGCGCTGGTGGGGGGTTGTCCGCTTTTTCCGCCCTTGCACTGTGTGCGCTGTTTGCGTGCACTTGTTGTGTGTGTGCCTACCTGCGTCTCCGCGGTACGTTGCGTCCTTGGTGGTGCATCAGCAGAAGCATGGGGAGGGCCTGCAGTGCTGGATTCATGCTCGGGATGCCGCTTCTTCGTTTTCCGTGCTCTGCGTCCGTGTTACCGCCTCTCTTTCACGTGCGGTGTCTCTTAGCCGTGGGAGCCGTTTGTTTGCGGCATCGTAATTTATACGCCGGGCGGGACGTGTTTCGTCGGACGGTGTGTGTCAGTTGTGCTGCGCCGCTACGTGTACGGGCGCACTTTGATGGCGGACGGTGTTGCTGGCTTGCCGGCGGTGTTTGGCCTACTTTACGCATCGTAATTGGACGGGCGTGTGGACTGCTGCGTGCCGGCGGTAACTGGTGGTTTTTGCATCCGCCAGCACGGCGGTTGTGCTTCCGCCCGCCATCGTAATGAGCCCCATAGTCTCCCTGTTTTTTGTAGAGTAGCATTGGCCAATATCTATCAGCAATGCATTTATATGGTATAGGGATTGATGTCCCTCAAGATGTTACAAGAACAAGATCAGTTTTTCATTTCACTGCCCTTGTGCTAAGAAACATAGTGAAGCTGAAGTTTTGACCTTGACATTACATGAATAATCTGGTAGAGTGTGATTGGCTGATATAGAACAGTATTACACGGTCACGCAATACAAAAAAAATGCTGTCCAATGGTTTGCTCAATGAATATAGTGGGAAAAAGTATTTGTTTCTTGAAACGTATAGCTGATTTTTTTCCCAGAGTTATTCATGACATTAGGGCACATACCAAATATGCATATGTGAACAGACAGGTTGGTTAGGGTATTTAAAGAGTGCTCAAGGTTCTGTAAAAGCACCATTCATGTGCAGAGTTTAAAGCAGTGTGGTGCTTGAGAACATTCTAAGTCATTCTGTAAGACATTACTGGTATAAAGTGTATTGAATGACAATGTACCTTGATCTTTATTAGTAGCTGAACGGCAGTTCTATATTATTTGAAGTGGCACAGAAGTGTTTTATCATAATGGTATCTCAATTTCTTCAGTGGGTGCGACTGTCACATACTACTAAAGAGAGATGAAAGACATTTTTAAATGTTCACGAAGATAATCACATCATGATAATCATGTTGAATATGAAAGACTAAGGATTGATTGCCAACATCTGCAGACCACTAAAACAAGACAGGTTGGTAGAATGACTACACTTAAAGTCACAATAGACACCGACCTTTCAGAGCCCATGATACTCAGAGAATGGTTCAAAGCATTTCAATATGTAAAGAGGGTCACAAATAAGGCCAGATACTAAATGGTAACTTTTACTTATTTTTAAAGGACTTATGTCAAGCAAATAATGTTCACACAATCTAGTGAGACATACTCTACAGGTCTCCTAGTTGCATGAGTACTGGGGCAAACTTAATGCCACAATAGTGATCTGTCTACAAACACAGATGATGTAATTGGAGGTATTTTCTAGGTTGCAGCTGGCTACAAGAGGGCAGCCTGCTCTGTATCCTAAACAGATGAACCTTAACAGAAAATACCAAAAAATAACAGTAGACCTGACCAACTAGTCTAAACTTCTGCTTACCCCCAGATGATTGTCCACCATGCCTGTTCACAGTGGTTACACATCTGAATATACATTTTGCATACTACATGATGATTGCTTTCTGGAGACAATGGATTAACATACATTGGGGGCTCATTAAGCCAATTAATTGTTTTGAAAGTTTAAATGCTTGTTGGGTGTAAATGGTCTAATTAGACTAGGCACATAGGATTCATGATTACATCTGGAAGATTTTAGTAAAGCCTCAGATACAAATCTTGTTGATGCATATATTTGCACCATTAAAATATGAAATGTGCAGTCACATTAAGTCGCGGAAATGCTTAAGATATGTTACTGTATCTAATATGTATTGCCCGCTGTACATGATATGTTCCTCTTATTACTCTACTTGTAAACAATCACTAACAATTCCAATACATCAGTATTTAATATATGTTATCGTATGATATGTTTACACTATATTTTTTTAGAAAAAGTCATATTTAATAAAATATATTACAAAATATGTAAAACATATTTTCATTTTCTCTTTAGTACTTATATTTTGGTAAAAAATAAAAACATGTAACATGCAATATTTTCTTACATTTATTTCCGTTTCTGTGATATTGTCTACACATTTCAACTCTATATGATGCAAATAACCCTTTGAGTTTAGGATTGAGAGTGTGTTTTTGAGATTTTGGCAATTTGGCGATTTATTTTGAACTTGTACTATCTTCAGTGTGTCTGAGAGTACCTCTTCTGTGTCTCATAAAACCCTGTGGAACTTCTTTGTAAATCATTGCTTGCTTTTTTATTATGGAGTTTGTTTTACAGGTTTACATTTCACTGTTTGCCTTCCCTGTTTTCAGTCTGTTTGTGATTGTGTTTGCACTATTTTCAATCCAGCATACCTCATAGGTGACCATCTTCCAGAAAGGGGCTAATTTTGATAAAAGGAAAATATAAACACTATTGTGGCTTGTCCTGTGCACAGATTTAACCACAACAATAGAAGAAATAAAGGAGTTGATATGGATGGGAAGGGTATGTGCCTGGATGGATCCTAATCCATACCCTTAAAGATCAGGTAATTGTTTTAGGTAACCTTTTCCGCTCACAATGCTACTTGAAAAGAAGAATTGTGACAGGGAAAGCACTGAGAATCATTACTACAGACAGAAAAAGTTTTGAAATTCTCTTAGCTTAATAAAAATACATATTGCATCTGGCTCCTTGCTGGGGCACACATACACATTTCTGGGACTGAAATTTTCCAGTACCTAGGAAAACCTAGCAACCAGACATTTTTGTATAATAAACACATTTGGAATCCAGAGGTGTTTAGGCAGTGTAGATGCCTCAAATGTTCCATAAAATAAATTATTTGCATATTTGATAGATTGTTTTGTATATTTGAAATTCCTCATCTGTCTTTTACAGAAAAGTCAACATTTTGAGTTAAATAGCAAAAATACTATCATTCAGTGTTCACACAGTTCTGATAATTCAAACCTTTACACACATGAGTGGGTGAATGTATCATAACATACTAAAACAGGCTGAATCTGTGACAGTCAATATAGTGACAATGTACTCATGACATTGTCAAACTTTTGGCCCATTCGTGCCATTCTCAATCAGCCTGTATATGGCGAGGGTTACCATTTTAATTGTGAAAAGAGTGTGAACATAGAACAGTGTTACAATTACCATGATAATTGAAAATAATGGTTAATGTTGAAAACATTGTGTAGGATTGCATTCGAAACACACACATTTTCTCCTAAAGTACATCGCTTTATGAAGACATACAGCGATGGGAATATCACTTATTATTATCTGTTATATACATTTAATAATATCAATTTCAAGATGTGAGTCAATTAGATAGATAAATACAATATATTTTCAAACTTGGTTGGGAGGGTTTGCATTTTAAACATTAGGATATTTATAAAAACATATTTCATTAAAAAAACAAAAATTTATAAATATTGCCTGTTAAATGGCATGTATTGATATTTTTTATTTATGTTTTTAAAAACAGGCAATTATCGAAAAACATTTCAATTTACTTAAAATTTAAATGACTGAAATTAAAAAAGTACTAATTAAATACTAACAAGATCAACTTAAAATACATTATTGATAATTCAATTCAAAATATATTATAAAACTTTTAGCCACAGTAGATGATAATCAAAGGAGGGTCTGGATATTTAGAAAAGCTAGATACTAAAAATTGCAATCTGTGGCATGAGGCTTCCAGCATATCGGTGTTTTTACATGAATAGGATGAAGAAAGAAAAAGACGAGCTGCTTTTCCAAACATGGGGGCTCATTTATGAAGAAGTCATACAGCGCAGCAAGTCACCTTGCTGTGCTGCACTGCGTGGCAGGGAAAGAGCAGAAATGTGCCATATTTAAGGCAATATGGTGCATTCCTGTCCTTTCCCTCCCATGTGCTGGCGCCCTTTTGGCTGCCTAGTGCTAACACAGGCACCCTTGCACCATGGTGCAAGGGTGCCTGTGTTGCATGCTGGATTGTTTACGTGCAGGAAGGGGCACATTCCTGTCAAAAAACAATATTGGGAGGCATATTTCCCTTTGTATGTGTACGGCAGAATTCAGCACACATAGAAAGAGAAAGAAACAAAGAGAAATAGAGATATTACTCCTCATTATGCCTCCCTTGGGAAGATGTAAGATTTCGGTGTATTCCCAGCAAGTTCTTTTTTTTTTTCCCCTCATTTGCCTCCAACCCCAGACAACTAGAAGAATAGGATGACGCTACTGTTACTCAATTTTTGAGACGTAGGCTCTTGAGATGACACCAGCCTACCAGTAGCAGACAAACCCACCTCATGTTGCTGACCTCTCGTTGTCAAGGAGAGATTGGTTGCGCTCTCGTCTGATTACTCGTAACCGATGACTGTTGCCGAAGGCTCACCCAAGATCGAAACTGGAAACCAAGAAGCGGCGAAGCCTAGCACAGTCTGAGAGCTTCCCAAGAGGCATAATCATAGGATCAAAGAATATTTAACTAAAGAGGAAACTGATTAATAATTAACCAGGAGACCAGTTTATCAAACAATCCCAAATGGCTTTCTTTCTGCTGCTCTTCAGTCTGGCCAAATCAGTCTTAGAGGTTTTATACAAAGAGGACAACCAGTCTGAATGTATGGGGGGAATGGCCTCAACCCATCTCTTACATATTTCTCGCCTAGCTAACAAAATAGCGTAGAATAAGAAGCCTCTAATCGAGCCTGTGACTTCACTTAGTATACCAAAAATAATGAGGCTAAGAGAAATATGAACCGGGTTGCCCAAAATGTCAGTTAGAGTATTCCCTACTCTCTCCCAAAATTCAGAAATGGCTGGGCAATCCCAGAACATATGTATATCAGAGGCATTCACCATGTCACATTTTTTACAACTGACAGGGGAACCCTTAGCCATTTTTGAGAGTCTAGCCGAGGATAGGTAAGCCCTATGTGTGGTAAAATACTGATTTATCCTAAACCATGCTGGCTTTACGACTGTGAATAAGGTGTTGAAAGATGTTTGCCACAGATCTACCCAGTCTATATCTGGTATGGAAGCTCCCCATAATTCTTCGGCTAGGCCAAAATCCCCATCAATAACCTCCTCAATGGACCAATAAAATAAAGATACTTCTTTCTTCCCTGCCGGCCTCTGTACCAGTTGCTCTTCCAGCATGTTCCCTCTGCCTATAGGTTTTTTAAGACTCTGGGACCAGCTTTTCAGTTGTAGGTATTTGAATCTAGACATACCTTCCTCTAACTTATCGTCTAGTGACGCCCAAGGCAGAAGTGAACCCTCAATGGCCAAGTCTCCCCACACCAAGAACCCAGCTGTTTTAAGAGGGGCAGCCAGTTTGTCCTTCAAACAGTCCGGGAGCCCGGGGAATCCCACAGTGGTGCTAGCCTTGAGAAATAGCCTAAGCCCGTGCACTGTTTAATTCTGGCCCATGTACGAGCCATAGTCAATAAGACTTTCAGCCTGATTCTCTTGAAGAATTTCTGGTGTCCATATTTAAAAAGAAAGCCCTTATGAGATAGTCCCACTTGATCTAGCATAGCCAAAAACATTATCCCCCTCTCCGATGAATCCGGGGATTTCAGCAACATTCTTGAGTGTGTTAGCTGGAAAGCCCAGGCGTAGTACTGTAGGTCTGGTAGTGTGAGGCCCCCTTTTTCCCTCTTAAGCCTTAGCTTTTTCCAGGATATCCTCGTGGCTTTATGGGCCCACACAAAAGAATTAATGGATTGCTGTAGCTTATCAATTGCCTGCTTCTCAAAATATAGGGGAATGGTGTTAAAAAAAAAAGTAACTTTTGGCAGAATTACCATCTTGATTAAATTGATTCTACCCAAGATGGACAAAGGGAGATGAGCCCATGATTTCATAAGTTTCTGACACTCTTTTGAGATATACGTGAGATTTGTCCCAGAGATCTTATCTATATTCTGGACAATCTTCACCCCCAAATATCTCATCTCGCTCTTAGTTTGATGTCGACACCCCGGTAATTTCCATGACATGATCTCAGTTTTTCCTGCATTAACTTCATAGCCTGAGACTAGACCAAAATCCTGTGCTAAGCGGATGACGTGAGGAAAAGACAACTCCAAATCTGATGTGAGGATTAAAACGTCATCTGCGTATAGGGCTACCTTCCTCTCCCATACTCCGCATTTAAGTGGTGTAATACCCGTCTCCTCCCTGAGACATTGAGCAAAAGGCTCTATGTACATATCAAATAGGAGGGGGGAGAGGGGGCATCCCTGCCTAGTTCCTCTTTTATACTTGAGGGATTTGGTCAAACTTCCATTAACCAAAAGCCTCGCCGAAGGGTCACTGTATATAAGATTAATAACTCAACGGAATTTTGGCCCAACATTAAACTTCTCCAGCATGGCCGCTAGATAGTTCCAGTTGACCCTATCAAATGCCTTGGTGGCATCCAGTGTCATTGCTGCCAAAGGGAGTGAGAAAGTGGAGGCAAAATCGATGGCACCTATAAAATCATGGGTTAGATCAAAAAGATTCCTACCTCTCAGAAAACCCTTTTGATCTGCATGCAGCAAACCACCCGCCACCAAACCCAGCCTGTCAGCCAAGATTCTAGTAAAAATCTTATAGTCAGTGTTTAAAAGCGAAATAGGTCTATATGAACCACAATTAACTGGAGGCTTCCCTGGTTTTAAAATCAATGTTATGGTAGCTTCTCCCCACGAGGTAGGAGGTCTAACACCTTCAACTAATACTTTGTTAAAAAGAGTTGTCATAGTCAGGATTATTGCCTCTCCCAGGAATCTATATAATTCTACAGGAAGGCCATCGGGCCCGCGGCCTTACCCGCCTTACAAGCAGAGATAGCCTTCCTGACCTCCTGTTGAGATATCTCAAGCTCCAAATTTTCACTTTGGGAGGAATTTAAGGAGGTAAGATTAATTCGACTTAGCCATTCCTGTGCACGGTTGCTATCTACCTCGTTATCTTCATCATATAGGTCTTGAAAGAAGGTAAAAAAGGCTTCTCCGATCTCTTCATCATTAACTACCGGTAATTTAGTGTACTGATTATCAATTTGTTTTATAAGATTTCGTACCCTATCAGTCTTAGCCTTCCATGCCAAAAGCTTGCTAGCCCCCTCACCGTATTCAAAATGGGCAAGCTTACTAGCTTCCCATCGTTTAGAAATCCGCGTCTGAATAATATTTTCTAAATAATCCTTCAAAGTTTTCAATTTCGCGAAATGTGTCTGGCATATTGTTGGGTCGGTCTCATTATTCATCTTCCTTTCGACCTCCTTCAATTCACACTCAGTATGTGCAACTTCCTCCCTGTACTGCCTATTCTTAAATGAGGTCCTACTTGTTACTAACCCTCTCAAATAGGACTTCAAGGCATCCCAAACTACTGAGATCTCTGCCGAACCTACATTTACCTTTAGAAAAAACTATGTCTCCTGAAATAAATAACAGGCTTCTGATTCATCTAAAAGAAGTGTATGATCAAATGTCCACACCCTCGATTGTTCTTTTTCTAACAGATTTAAATCCATCCATACCGCTGCATGGTCTGATAGGTGAGGAGTCAGATAACCTATATCTTTGACTTTGCCCCTCAAATCATTGCTAATCAAGATGTAATCAATCCTAGATTTGTGTCCGTATTTACGATTGTAAAATGAGACACCTAATTGGGCACCTGATCTTTCTCTCGAGATATCAGCTAGAGCATTCTGCCTCATCATCATCTGAAGATATGTCCTGGATTTAGACAGAAAATGTGCCCTACTACTTGGGGATTTGTCCATTTGAGGGTTCAAGACTATGTTGAAATCTCCAGCTAGAATAGTCGAATCTGGAAATCCCAACAAATTCGCAAAGATAGTTTTCAGAGTGGAGGGGTCATCCTGGTTAGGGCCATAATAGCCTACTACTGTTAAAAAAGAACCCTCGACCGCTAGCTTGACAATGACTCACCTGCCACTTGAGTCTGTCATAGTATTTAAAAGACGAGCATTTGCCTGTTTTTTAACCAGAATGGCTACCCCCCTTATGTTAGCGCTTTGACTGGAGCTAACACAGTGCTCCACCCATCTGAGCTTTCCACAAATCCCACTTATTTCTTCTCTCAGGAGGTGTGTTTCCTGTAAGATAATTATCTGAGCAGGGGAGTCTTTAAGATATTGAAGAATTTTTTCCCTTCTACATTTTACTCGGAGGCCATTAACATTCCACGATAAACACTGTAATGTTCTCATGGAGGATTAAAAGACAAAACCCTGAGTGTGCCCGGTCCCCCGGGTGTCGACCTCAAACCAAGAACAATAGCCAGTAAAAAATAACTAAACCAAGAGGTGAATGAGAATTTTTTTTCTTTTTTACCCCAATGCTCCCCTACCCGTGCTTCCCCTTCCCCTTCCCCACCCTTGAGCCCCTCCCTGGAGAACCCTACCCCCATTTACCTGGACTAAGGGTCCAGTTTCTGCCTGCCGGGGTGCCCTGCCCTGTCCCTAACTATTGCTGTTAACTAAAAGTGAGCAAATAGCTGAAACTCCCCCCAATTCTAGTATTGTGACCCCCGTATTTAAGTTGACCCAATTCCTAACCCTAGTTACCTCAGGCATTTCTTTGCAATAGGTAAGGATTTGTATGTCTTCGATCATAATCAACTGTTCACTAATGAACATCCAGCCCTGTAGTAATTATGTGATGTGACATTCTAATAGGAAACTATTTCGGGACTTTGACCAATTTGTCCAAAAGCTCCTCCGCTTCCTGCACTGTTTTCAAATTATACATTTTGTTATTATGCATAATTTTTAAGTGTGCAGGGAATTTTAATTGGACAACCGCCCCAATTTCTTAAAATCATCAATTTTCCTTCCCAGCTCCCATTGTCGATCTAAAGTTACTCGAGCTAAATCCGAACGGATTTCAAAGGCAAAGTCTCTGGGTTTCAATGATTTCTGCTTTAAGGCAGCGTTTAGTATCTTCTCTTTCAAGGAGAAAGTCAAAAAGTTTATCAAGATCTTTCTTGGTTTTGTCCGATTGGGATGCCTCCTGAAGGCGTCCCTATGAATCCTTTGTATATCCCTCATCATGTCCTCCTCCGACTCATTCAGAAGGCGTAGATTGTTGCGCCGGGAGTTGTTTTCTAATGATTCTAGTCTGTCCCGAAGCACAACCTCTTCCTTCTTAAGCGTCGAAATGTCAGCTTTAGCTGCTCCCAGATCATCTTTGAGCTCTTCTACAGAGTTTTCCAAAGCCATAGTCCTGGAGTTAAGAAGGTCGAGTTTTTCTCAAGAGACTCACAGAAGAGCCTGATCTCCCCTGATTCGTCTCTGAGACCGCAAACCCCTTTCTGATGTCCAAAGAGAGGGTAGAGAAAAGAGCCTCCCAAGATGTCGCACAGGGACCCTCTTTCTCAGAAACTTTCCCCACTTCTCTACTACTATCGTTGCCACAACCGCTACCATTAACATTGCCTTTGCCACTATCACTGCCACTACCACTGACCTCTACACTTTCTGCGGCGAGGTTTTCTCCTCTAACGTGCTCTCTGACTTCACCTGAGGTCATGATTAAACCAGCTCCCACGATCTCAGGGTTACTTGATAGTTCAGGTTGTTTAACAGGTATAGGGGTAGATGTATTTTCTATTTCAACCTCCTCCATAGGTCTCGGGGAAGGCTGTCGTTCTATCTCAAACTGCTCAACTTTTTTTCTAAGGGTCTCCCCTTGTTTTACCACGTCCAGGACCTGTGGATAAATCTTGAAATAGGACCTTAGTGATGGAGTGATCTTTACTTTGAAGTCTAGGGAATAACCCCTCTTTGTGCTGGTTTTGGTGCCCCTGCCCTTGATCTCACGGAACTGAAAGGAAGAGCTATCTTCAGGCTCTATTTCCAAGGTGTTTCCCCCCTTCCTGTGTGCCCCACTGTTATATAAGGCAGATTTACACCCCAAGGGCAACTTGGTATTTTTGTCAAGAGATTTCTCTTTAATAGACCCCTGCGCTACTGCTCCTCGTTTTCTGCCTCTTTTTGTAATTTTTATCGTCTGTGTTTTTGCTCTCTTTACTTTAATAACCCCTGAGGCTGCACTAGGCTGTATTGTGCTGGTCTCGAAGAGCCCCTCCTCCTGGCCCACCAAAGTCTGTCCTGGGCGACTCTGCGGTCTAAGGAGGAAAGGTAGGAAAAGCTTTACGACCTCTGCTATTTTGCTTCTCGGCGTGCTCCCCTCCTCCTGACTCCCCAATACCTCGCTTTCTTCCGACATCAGATTCAAGGCAGTCGTGGCAAACCCACACTTCTCCGCAGGGAGCTCCCCAATCGTCACCTCCACGCCAACACTATTCTCCAGCGCGACCGGCGCAGCAGATCTCCCCGCTCTGCCTTGCTGCCTCTGCCTCTTCCGGACTCAACTCGGAGGAGTCCGCGAGCAGCCACCTTGCAGCCCCTCCTCAGCTCCAGGGCCGCTACGAACCAGCGCGGGAGGTCTACCGACGCTCCAACGCACATCCCCCAAACACCCCAGGTGAGCCAAACTTCACACAATCATAGGGAGGAGGGCGTCAAAAAGAAATGGATTTTGCCAATTATTGCCGTCTCTGCTATATTTGCTTGCTACATAACTCTGCGGGACGAAAAGCACCTCCGGCGGCAAGCGACCGCTCAACTCACGGCCGCCATGTTCTCCCCAATCCGAGACCTCCCAGCAAGTTCTTGTAAATATGGGAATGTGCAAAATCCATGGGAGTTGCAGGGGAACACCCATGCAATACCCATGGAATGCCTTCCTAGGGCAGAGTAACTCAGCACAGCGATTTGCAGAGCGTTGCTTTCCTCCAAAATTTATAAAGCCACTCAGAGCCACACAAAGTGGCTTTGCGTGACTTCAAATAATTTTGAGTTTTGCATCACGCATGTACGACATTACCTAGTGCAAGCACAATGCAAGCCTCTAATAAATATGCCCTTTGGTATTACCATAGAGGTGTGGCCTTAATTCAATGACATGCCTCCTTAGGCACATTCTCAATATCTTAAGTCTCATGAATGAAATTAAGCTTAATTTCCTGAAACATACTTAATGAAAATCATACTTTGTACTGTGCATCTGGGCAAAATATCTACTCTGCTAGCCTGATAGCCATTCAAAGCTTCTCCACAAAAACAGGTCCATCATGGAAGATTAACCTTCTCCTTGCAGAGGAAGGTGGTGAAGGTGAAATCTCCATTCTCTGATAGCAGATCCTCTCTGACAAGCACTTGCCGGAAGTTCCCACATAGAGCATAGACAGACCTCTGATTCAAGGTAACAAAGTGGGCTTTCTTTGAACCTTGGAGGAGAAAATAGACCTGTGTGGGTGGTGCCTGGCTCAGGGGAGATGTTTGCTTCAGTTTCTTTCTCAGCTATTCTCTTCTTTCCTTCCCAGAAAGTTGTCCAAGGTATTGGGCAGCCAGTGAGCTTATTCATGGGACATCCAGTTGGTGTTGAATAGCTGATGTGGCATTACTGGATTGGGTAGGTCCTTCAAGAACTGTTCACCTCCATATGTAAACTCCTGAAGAGGGATGAACTGTTCAAATGAGAGGGGATTGAAAGGAGGAGAACATACCTGCATAGTTCATGAAACCCTGTCTAAAGTATGGTGGACACACTCTGGCATTGTAAATGTTGCGGTTCAGAAGGTGTCAAATGACACTTACGGTAGGATCATATGCAAGGAACCATGTGTGGTATGTCTCATTGGGGGCCAAGATATTGCTAACAGAATCTTGCCACAATATTTAGCAAGGCAATGATTTTTGGGTGCACCAAGCCAATATCAAGACTTACATTTCCCTGCCTGGGAGCCAGTTCCTGTTTGCAAGAAATTGAAAATCTTTACAGTTCATGTTAGTCATGAGGGCACCCTGATTAGCAGCACCATCAACCATGAGTAAACAGGTACATGCATCTCTATTAATGAGGTGCGCCTGGGCCGCCATACAACCACAGCCCTGAGCAAACGAGGCTCTCCCAGGATGGGCAGAAGCACTACCTATGTCAGCTTTGCTCCTCACACTTATGAGGAAGAAGATACCAGTAAGAGCATTTAGTTGACAGAGCAGGAGACTACCTCCATTCTGCAGTACAAGGAAGGAAATGCAGTACATGTGAGGAGAATCATGAAAGAAGCTTTGGGTGCTTTATTTGCTGTGGACCACCTGGAGCAGTTACAGATGTCCCTGAGGACCCAGAGCAGGGAGAAAAAGCTATCACTTTAAGGGGCATATTCACAAGGACTTATCGCCGAGTTATCGGCACTTTAGCGCATCCAAAGTGGAAATAGATTTATCGCCCCATTCACAAGTGGGTGGAAACTGCAGACATCGCTAGTATTCCCGCGATAACTGCTGCAAAATTTATCTCCACGGGTGACACCACCAACTAACCCTAATGAGATGCAGAGTAGGCGCTCCCGTGCAAAAACACACGAAAACACCACTACACCACTTTCACAACGAACTGCCAAATCTGCGATGCGAACCAAAAACAGGTGATAAGCCGCGGTAGCAGCCGGCATTTAACACCTGCCTTTTGCTGGTGTTAAGCAGGATAACTACTTGCAGTATGAAAGGGAGCCCAGCCCAGAGCCACATCTGAAGACCCACAGATGCCATGGAGCCAATGATCATGCATCTCGGAGACCTATGATGGCCACAACACCCACCGCCACCACCCCCAGGCCCGCCACCACCCCCAGGACCCGCCCCGCCCCCCGGACCACCACAGAGGCAGCATAGACAAAGACAGCGGACCCACCATAAACGCACCAGCCGCACAGACTTAACGCCAGAGGAGGTCATTGCCCACTACAGGCTCAAAAGGACAACCATCCTCCGCATCCTGACCCACATCACCCACAGGCTGACGGTACCAACACAGCAGACAACCAACATCCATTCGCAGACAAAGCTGCTGGCTGTGCTGCACATGTTGGTCTCTGGTACCTTCCAACCCACAACTGCCAGAGTCGGAGGAGTCTCACAGCCAGCCCTATCCAAGTTCATCACACCTGTCCTGGATGCCATCATTAGCCTGGTACCCCAGCACCTCCACTTCACCCACACTGCGCAGGAGCAGCTGGGGACCAAGCAAGGCTTCTACGCCATAGCTGGATTCCCTCATGTGTTGGGGCAATCGACTGCACAGGAAACATCCTTTACCACGAAACCATTACAACGCGGTATGGTTACATCGTGGTTTTCACAACGAAAGTCGTTACATCGACTTGCATTGGAGGGTGCTCTAGACTAAGGAATAGTGTGAGTTACTATTCCAACACCTTCCCTACTGTACGTAGACTGGAGTTGGAATAGTAATTCACACTAATCCTAAATCCAGCGCCCTCCAGCCCAAGTCAATGTAACAACTTGCATTGTTAAGACCGCAATGTAAGATACCGCGTTGTGATGGTACGCGTTGTATCATCATACATTCGACTGCACACATGTACTCCTCGTGCCCCCTGCCGACACTGCACACAACTACCGCAACAGAAAGCACACGCATTCCATCAATGTGCAGGCAATAGTGGACCACCGGGGACTCCTCAACAATGTTGTGGCCAACTACCCAGGCAGTGTGCATGATTCATACATCTTCCAACAGTCCATCATCAACCAGCGCTTCCAGGATGGCACCTATGGAAATGCATTGTTCGTTGGTAAGTACCAAATGAACACACCACACACCTCCACTCCACAGTCATGCAACTCACGACACTAGCAATGGGCACGGAGCAAAACTACATGGAACATGCCACACAACATGCCAACCGACCAGACACGACAACACGACTCCATTGGGAACCTGGGCTTGCCATGCACACAACCCAGCCACGGCATGGCACCACAACCACACAATAGCAGAATGTGAGGAGAGGCTTGGAGCAGGCATGTGTGAGAGAGGCAAGTGACTAATGAATGAGAACCTACCCAATGCCAAGTGTGGCGTGGATGTGCCGGACAGACTTCAGTGTGCAAACCACGGAAATGGCCATGTGGACATTAACTGCTGGTGCATGGAGTGTAGTGGCCAGTGGACACTATCATGTCACCACAGGCTGTGGGGCAGAACGCGGAAATGTCGCTCGTTACGTCCCCCCCTGTAGGCGCGTGCGGAGTGGGTTGACCCTGCGTACGCCAGGCCTGTGTAGGGGTGTGAATAAAAACCCCGTCGCACTGGGCGTGGTTCTATTTTGGAATGGCCAACGTGTCTGCCAGGGCGGCGCCTCTCAGCCCACCACGAGGCCGACGCCGTGAGCGGCAGGGCCTGTGACCCTGGGCGCCTGCTGCACCCCAGGCCGCTGGTCCCCAGACCCGTCTTGCCTGCCCCAGCACACCAAGGAGGCTCCGCTCACCTGCCGACACTGGTGTGTGTCAAAGAGGACCCACCACGTGCCGGTTCAAGCTCCAAGCCCCAGTCCCGCAACCTTTGCAGCCTCCGCAGACCATCGCTGGCCTCCACGATGCTGGCCCACGTACTCCTTTTTCGTTGACATACCCCACCGGCGTACTCTTCGGCCCAGTTGTTGGCACATCTTGTACTGAGTCGTGAGTTTTGAATGGCAGTGACCAAAAGTCTGTGGCAGCGTCCACATCACTATACTCCCTCCGATCAGTGAAGCCAAAGTCTGCATCACAAGCACACGACACGTGGTGCCACTAACCCTGTTCAACGCAAGCCGGCGACACGTGGTGCCACTAACTCTGTTCAACGCAAGCCGGTGACACGTGGTGCCACTAACCCTGTTCAACACAAGCCGGCGACACATGGTGCCACTAACCCTGTTCAACGCAAGCTGGCGACACATGGTGCCACTAACCCTGTTCAACGCAAGCCGGCGACACATGGTGCCACTGAACCTAAACTACGCAGGCCGGTGGGACCATCCAACGTAAGCTGTCGACACTTGGATGAGGGCCCCTGCTGACCGCTGCCTCAGGCCTACACTGTGGTCCAGTAGGTCCCACATGTGGAACTGTGTCTTGATTAATTTATGGAGGAGTTCAAACCATTGGACACGCCTCATCGCAGGCGGCATCCCCTATCAGCACTGGTGCCACTAACTCTGTGCGCAATGAGTCATGGGCACTGTCTGGTTGAACTTTGGTGGCGTCTGAGTCCTTGGCCTGGGGGTTGTCTGCATCATCATCTGGCTGGGATGGACTTGGTGTTCGACATGTGTCTGTTCCATTCATCTCCACCATAGTGACTGTTTCGGCGTGGTTCTGCCCTCTGCATCATGCCCTGTGGGTACACCTTCCACTGTCCACCGAGACACTCCGCGACAACCCCCTTTGACATCTACGAGAACCTGCTCTGCTCTCGTGACCCTGCCCCAGTGCACCGCAAGTCAGCGTCCCGTGGCGGTAGGCCCATGCCGGACGCTGTGCATCCGGGGCCACTAACTCTGTGCAGCTCAAGTCATGGAGCCTTTATGGTTGAATGGTTGTGTCTCTTACGATGTACACTGTTGTAGTTTTTTGACTGCACCAAGCACTCCATGACGGCTGGTGTACACACACCCCACACACATCCAACACAGGTGTCACTCGACATGTGAGCCTGCTAATAAAAGTGGCCGGGTGCACGTGACCGTAGCCATTCACACCATCTAAGCAAGTGTGTCCGTGTGGTCATTATGTCAGCATGATGGGCCCGAGCCCTGCAACATCACAGTGTGCAGTGTTCAGCGGACGATACCATGTCACCTCAGCAGTGGCTAAGACCTTGGACATGTAGCTTTGTCCGCCCCTCCCTGCATGCACAAGCGGCGTGTGCTGGGCCGGCGTACATCAGGTCAGCGCCAGGGTGTGCTGATTTGGTAGGGGGCTCAGGGCGTGGCTCTGGTCTGGCTTTGAGCAGGAAGCGCAGTAAGCGTGTCTCTGTGTTGGTGTGTTGTCGCCACCAGGGCCACAGTCATCGATTTTGCAGTGTAGCATGCACCCGGAGGGCGGGCCCACACATACGGGGAAATGTAGTAGCGCAAGACCCCTCGGGGTCTTGGCTCATACATGCCAAGTGTTGTGTGTATTAGTCCTGCGGCTGCATGAGTCAGATGCCTAGCCTCAATCGCAGCGCGATCACAGCCAGCCATGGACTGTACACCTGTGTCCGCCCTGTCCAGACCATTGGCCTACACTCACGTTGGCCGCACACCCTCAATGGCCAGCATCACAGTGTTGTTGGCATGCTGCTGGACATGCGCAGACAGGCATGACAATGGTGTGCCCTAGGAGTGCACGTGATGCAACTGCGCAGCGCACACAAGTGTAAAGGCTTGGGGAGGGAGGAGCAGCTGTGAGGCAACGTAACACACAGTGAGGCCGCTCATGTGCCACGTGCCCGGCATATCATCCATGATTCCCTGGGTCGCAGACATCCCACCCCACTCACGACAGGCCTCTGCACATCTCCTGTATGCAAGCAGATGGTAAACTGACTGTAGGGATGAAAGGTCCTTTGTCTGGACTATCAGGCGGAAGCACATCTGCAGCTCCGAGCTGGGACTTGCATGTGCCCAGCACCCCCTGACAGATACGATAGCCTTTGCTGACGACTCCCACACTACGCACTGCCTGATGTGAGACCAACGTGTACACATCCCACACACAGAAGTCCTTGATCGCAGTTATCGTGCGTGAAATGGCCTTCACACGTACTCCCACCCCATCCCAGGCCTGCACCCATTGCACACAGACACTGCTCATTGATCCGAGCTGTGGCATTTCATCCACAGGACTGGCGCAGGTCAGCACAGTGCTGCTTCAAGCAGAGCCACTGACGCAATGACAGACCATCCCGGACACATGCACAACCCCAGTCACGTGGACCGGTACCGTGCACGTCTGCTGCATGTAATGGGGGCACTGCCATTAGCAGTGCTGCGGATCAGTTACCGGCTAAGCTTCCGCCTTGCCAACGTCACCTGCGTTCAGCCTGTGTTGCATTGTCGCTCGTGCATATTCGAGTGGACCATTGATGTCTGCCTCTCCAACGTAACGGTAGCTGAACTGGATTTCGACGTGTGTGTGCGCCCCCTGTTGGCCCACGACCAGGAGTGTCACCGTGAGGCCCGTTTATGGCATGCCTGGATGATTGGCATGCATGCTGGCAACTGGACCTGGGAGATTGCACGACTCGTCGTGTGCGGTGACCACATTGAGCCGCTCCCCTATTGGGCTTTGGTGCCAATTGGGGCCAGGGGTTGAAGTCAGCCCATCTGTCCGGGACAGCTGATGGGTTACGTCGCCGACATGTTAGATGTAGTCGACAACGAGCTCATATTGGAAATGTTGGCCTACGCTGCTGCACTCGTGTTCATGGATGAGTGACAACGTACCTGCAGCCACAACTGAATGTGACCCATTGCACGTGTCCCGACGCCTGGTTGCATGTTGGGGATGTCACATGTCCCAAGACGACAGTGGACATGGCTGCATTGGCCTGGACTCCGGATACATGCGCGGACAACCAACGCGGGTTGGCACTCACTTGTGTGGGTGATGGACTCCCCGGGGTGGACATGGGCGCTTTCCAACGTTCCTCATTCAGACATGCTGCTGCATTGGTCTGCATGTCGTGGCACTTCTCTTGGCCGTACTGACACGCAATTGTTGATGAAGTTTCCGCACATTCACTTGTCTCCAACTGTGATGAGTGTTCATTTGTATGCCAATGTGTGTGTCACGGCCTATCTGGGTCCCTGCCATACATGCATTGCTACCCCATCAGGGCTGTGGGTTTGTACTTGTGCATTATCATGTCCCTGTTTCGTGCTTTGCCAGATGCTTATGGCCATTTACCGGCCACAAGCGGGTGCACTTGTGTCCTGTGTTCGGTTGTGCAAATGTTGCTGTTTGTACCACATTGTGTTCGATGTTGGGGTGCTCTGCTTCCTATGTGTGTGTGCTGCATTGTGTGTGAGTTGGCCCTTCAGCTCTGATTTGGCTACCCTTCTCCCTTTCAGGCAGTGTGGTTTTCACTTCTGTGCTTGTTCAGTGGTGTGATATTGCCGACTTGTGTGACTTGTGCTCTTGGTTGGTGTTGTTACTCTTGGGCATGGTTTGTCTGCAGTTGTGCTGTGCTTAATTGTGCTTGCGTGCCATTGTGCCCATCTCCCCCCATCCCCCCAGCCCCTGGTCGTTCCTCTCCCTGTTGCTGTTGTGTCTGTTGATTTTGAGCAGTTTCCGGTCCCCGACTTCTGCCACCATCTCCAGACTGATGTGGTGGACACCATTTCCTCCATGTCATCCAGCTCCTGGTGTGGCGCTGGACTCCCACCTCCGGTGTGCATTGCTGCCTTCTGGTTGTTGGCGTGTTTCTGCTTGTTTTTGCGTTTCGCATCATTCCAGCTGTTCTGATTGTCTTCCATTGTCCTCCTCCGCACTCCGGCTGCATTCACCTTGTCCACGATGGACTACCATGTGCAATGTTTTGTTGCCAATGGTGCTTGTGGTGTTGTGTACTAGCTCCGACTGCCTCCATTGTGCTTCGCTGTTGTTTTCTGTTTGGTTTGTCTTTCTTTTTCCTGCTTTTGTAGTGCTTATTCCCGCCTGCCGTGTGTGTATCGCGGGCCTGGCGCTGCTTATCGCTGCTTTCCTCATCGCGAATGGGCTCATCGCACGTTTTTTTGCGTTGGGGTTTGTGTTTTTATCTCCGTCGCGGTGGTTGTATCGCGGACATTGGCCGCGTTTTCGGGAAACTATCGCATGTTGTGAATTCCACGTTAACACAGGGTTATTTTCCCGCGATAGACTGCGATGTGTAAAGTTGCGTCAACATTTTTTGGAGATGTTTAGCGCACGTTCTTGTGAATATACCCCTAAGTCTCTTGGGTTAAATGATATTTCCAAAGAATAGCAGGACTGTTTTTTCAACTTTTACGAATGAATTTGTGGGTGCTTTGAGAGTCTTGGTTAACTCCTTTTGCTTTGGGTCCTGAGCGTTATAGGTGACCTGGTGCAAACAAGAGAAATATGAACTATCATTGAAACCCGTTCTCTGGTGAAATAAGCATTACTGAAACTGAATCAAAGCCAGTAAGTCCAGCTTGCCAATGTTGAAAAGCAACATATCAGCAAAATGGGTTTTTTACACAGACATGTTTATGATTATTTAAAGTGCTACCTTTCATTGTTGAATGTATTGTAGATACTTTGTTTTAACAAAGTCTTTAGGCCTGACCTTTTATAATGATATGCATTTCATGATTTGCTACAGGTGCAATTGATAATTATTTATGTTCCGCTCATCCCGCAGGATCTAACATGCTTTGAATGAGTTAGTTGACCGAGAACATCTGAAAAATGTGTACCCTATGTAGTTTTAAAGGCACTTTAGAGGGTGTATGCTTTGTTTTTTCAGTTGCCATTATTTTGTACGTATATATGATCTTTTGTGTTGTAATTATTTGTGTGCATGTTAAAGTTCTTGAGAAGAGAAATGAAGTGAAGTGAAGTGAAGTTAAGTTAAGTTGATTGAAGATAAGAAGGGAGCAGGCTAGTTTGGGCTACTCTTGGTTCCCCAGTCCAGCCCTCCGAAAAGGTAGCCATAGGTCTTGTACACTACTTCAGTGTAACCTGTGGAATTTATAATCGTCCCATTTCGGGCAAAGCGTGCACTTTTGCATGAATGGCAAATCATGCAACGTGCACATTCTGCAAATACTTTACGTTTAGTCACGTGCTATACACATTGTGTGCATGTGTTCATATACATGTGTTATGCTGCAAATGTCCTTACTGCTCTAAGATTTTTTCTTTTGCTTCCCCCTTCCTCTGACCAATGATTTCCTCAAAGGCGTGTGCATTCACAATAGTACTGAGTAAATGATGCCCTCTTTTAATTTACTCAGTAAATATACATGACACTCACAATGTATCGCAAATAAATTGAAATAGGAAGTAATAAGGGCTATTGGTGTTCAGCTATGAGTCTGTCAAGCTTATATGCACACATTAGCCTTCTACCCTATTTCCCTGGGCCTGTAATTAACATCTGCACTTCTGTAGTGCATATTTGATGCACAATCTTATTTTCAACCCATGCATTTCCGTTCATCTTCTGACAAACATTATGTAAAACAGTTTCAATGCGTCATGGTTAGTGAGGTGCCACTTAGTTAATTGCGCTAATACAAGTAGCGTTTTTTTCATGCCTGTGGAAATGAAAAACACTACTGCATTATCCTTGAGTAAAAACGTTCAGAGTGTATACATTTGTTTACAATGCAAATTCAAACATGGATATAAACCAAAGTCACTCATCTATGTTTTGGAAAAAAAGTTATAAAAACTTTGCAGACAATTTGCGATTTTACAGTACGATTCAAATACGAAATGTACACAAGTAAGGCATTTTGGTTGTTCGTTTTATTGAACCCGTGTTGTAGTCTATTTAATTCCATATATTCGTTTCGCTGTGATGTTCGTGCCGAGGGATGTCCCACTGAAGTAAACAAACTAAAGCATGCATCCATTATAAATCCCCAAATAAACTCTTGCTTTTTTCATGTGCATTTGGCACGAATTTGTAGTATTTTGCCTCCTTGAAAGGCAAATGTTGCTTAATGAATAGAACAAAAGGCCTAGTATGTTTCTACCTCCCAAAGTGAGCCAAAATATTATGCTGAATAGCTCAACAGCATTCACAGGCAGGCCACCTGATCCCACATGTAAATTGAAAAATGAAGTGCCTCCGAAGCAAGGAAGGGCTGTGATATAAACATAAAAAAATGAACCAAATTAATCATTGGCTTCCGGACTAGAAAGCAAGGCAATTCATGTGCTAGTTCATGTAAATGCACACAGCTGGATAGTGTGCACTTTTTAAGCAGTACATTTCGGTTTTCAACCGCAAGTCTACAACTGCTCTTCCCAATTCTCAGAGAGTATTTCATGTTCTCCTTAGTGATTTTACAAAACTTTTTTATCTGTTGGTAAAACTCACAAACGCTTTGTGTTGAAAGAGATGATAATTAAATATGCAAAAAAGGTTTAAATTATACTATGCATAGATCATACCCTAGCACAAGATTCTCAAATGGGTAACTCGTGAGCTGCTGGTAGTGCACCAGTACTGTAGAAGTAGGCAGGCACGGCCCGTGGTAGGAGTGCCGGTCGGGCGGTGACATGGGGCGGGGGAGGGGCAGGGTGGGGGGTAGTAAACTACGGATTAAGGCCGAATACAGGTAAGTGAACATTTAAATAAATAAAACGAATTTCGTTGCGAGCGCTGCATCGCCAAATGCAATGCAGTGTGCGCACCGAAATTCGTTTCGGAAAAAGTTAAATAAATAAAACGAATTTCGTTGCGAGCAATGCATCGCCAAATGCGATGCAGTGCGCGCACCGAAATTCGTTTTATTTATTTAAATGTTCACTTACCTGTATTCGGCCTTAATCCGTAGTTTACTACCCCCATCCCTGCCCCTCCCCCGCCCCACGTCACCGCCCGACCGGCACTCCTACCACGGGCCGCGCCTGGAAGTAGGTCCCAGAAGTGCAGCCCAGCACCGTTCACAATTGAGAGGGTCTCGCCATCTTGAAAATAGCAGTGCTACATATCTTCATGTCCTTTATATGGCTGTCAGCCAAACCAATAGCAGGGCCATATGTCTATACATAAAGACAAACTGTGATGGCCTACGGTACAGGCAACATAACCATCTTTCTCCATTCTCAGTTCAGCAAGGTCACAGGGGGGTTGGCCACACTGTAAACACCATTCTTTCAATCCTACAGTCTTTCTGAAAATATGGCCAGAAAAGAAGTGTCAGTAATAGCCAGAACGGAGTCACTAGAGTGTTGGATTGCTGGAAACAGTTTGGAAGTATGTGATAACACTGTGTTAGCACCCCTTTAGTCAAGGAGTGCAGAGGCTGGATTGAAAGTGGAGGCAGATAATGGCCTAGTTTGTTTTGAATGGCTGGAGTGGCAAGAGCAGGTTGTTGTATGTGATTTCATAGAAAAATTATTGCATGGAATACCATTACTGAGAAGCCATTTCACCTACACTGTTTAATGGAACGTTTCAGAATGAATGGTATTTACCTTTTCGTAGAAACCAATTCATAGAAAGTCTTTTTGGTCGAAATTGGCTTTTGAATGCTTATTTATTATGTGTAAATGCAATGGTTGAAGGTCTTACATTCAGAAATATTTTTGTCGGAGATATTTATTTCAGTGCTTTACTTCAGGAGACATTATTTCATATTTATATTGTCTAAATTGTCGGACAATTACTTCGGATGATTTTCATTTTCTGACCCCCCGTAAACAACATCCATCGCTGAACCCTCACAACCCCTAAACACCATCAATCCCTGCCCCCTAAAACTCCTCACCACACCTAAACAACACTCATCCCTGAAGCCTAAAAGTCCTTTCTACCCCAAATATCCACCATCCTTGAACCCTAAAATCACTCACTATTCCCTAACCCCACCCGTTCCTGAACCCTAAAACCCCTTTCTATGCCTAAACCCCACCCATCACTTACTCCTTAAAACACCTCAGCACACACAAACTTCACCTTTTTGAACTCTAAAAAACCCTCACTGCCCTTAAACACCAGCCATCCATGACCTGTAAGAACCATCACCCTAAACTACTCATCCCTGAACCCTAAAAAACCCTTTCTACATCTAAACTCTATCCATCCCTGAATCCTTGAAACCACTCACCACCCTAAGCTCCATCCCATCCTGAACCCTAAAACCTTTTCACCACCCAGCTACTACCCATACTTGAACCTTAAAAATCCTCACCAGTCCTAAACTCTGCCCATCCATGTACCCTAAAACCTCTCGACACCCATACATTCCACCAATCCCTGAAACCTAAAAACACCTCACACTACTCATCCGTGAACCCTAAAAAGCCCTCCCACCCCTTCATTACTCCCATCTCTGAACCCTAAAACCCCCATTCTATGCCCGAATACCAATTATTCCTTACCTCTAAGAGCCCCTCATCACCCTAAACATGATCCATCCCTAAGCCCAAAAAACCCACAGTCGTCCTAGACTCCACCCAAGTTTAATGTAATTTTGGATTTTCTTTAAAATTAACTTTCATTTAAAATGCCAAATGTTTCCATTCATTTTTGATTTTTTTGTATTTCCTTAAAATTCTATTTCCTTAAAATTGGTTTTCCATGATTTGGTTTCCTCCAGTGTGGTTTCTAGGTTTTCATTTTTCTATTAATTCACCTAATACCATTGCTGGTGTTGAGTTCCTCCATGCAAGAAGCAATTCCTGGTGTCAGGGCACACCAGATGTATATGGTGCCCTCAGGATAAGGAGTTGATAGCTGGTACATTTATTACTATTCCTAGCATTACGTAGGGAATGACATATTAATGGAATATCTTGACATATATTAGGTGTAATTGGACTAATCATGATATAATGGCAATCAGTGCTATATTGTGAATATTCATGGCTAACTGTAGCCATTTATCACATAATCAGGGACATCCTAGAAATAATAATGTCCATGGCTGACAAGATATGGTGGTTCTTAGCATTATTTTAGGAAACCATGGCACAATTGTGTCCCTGACATACTGGTGGGCATCCTTGTCATAAAGTGGGCATCTTTGGCATAATGTTTGGCTTCTATAACCTGTAATGGTAAAACCTGGGTTAGTGAGGATGAATTTGTCAAGCTGATAAATCAGGGAAATCACAAACAGACATTTGAGAACTGTAAGAAATTGGGATATCAAGGGAGGGGGTGGATACCTATCTGAAGTATTAACTACAATCCTTGTCAGGGTGAACTACTAAAATCACTAAATGAACCTGGGGGTACCTCCCCCCTCCCCTTGTGCTGTGGCACAGAGCAGGCAGGCTTATCTTAATGGCAATGTTTAAAGAATTTAGGCAATACTCAAACAGGAACAGAGTCAAAACACAACACAAGAAAAAATCAGAACAATTGAGTACATTTTAATAAATAAAATGACACCAAAATGACAAAAATTCATTTATTAGAACTGGAGTTATGAATTTTTTAACTTTAAGTTACAAAAATAGCTCCATAAAACATTTAACACCAACTGCGGTAACATGGTTGAGATTTACCAAGACAAGGGTGAGAATTAGGGCTGACTGTAGTGGAGAACGGGTCGGATACAGGAACCATGTTTATCCCAGTGAAACGTTTTACCTTTAGATTGTGTCTCCTGCAGTAGAACAAGGAAACAGCTTGTGGCTGAAGAGGGCTAAACATTGTCGGATAGCCCCAGGATGAGGTCTTGGTGAAGTTGTTGATGTTTTATTTTGGCTTCTTAGGTCACTCGCAGCGCGTCCAATCCTCTTCTATTCTTCCACAGGCCCAGAAGCAATCTGAGGAGAGTACTGCGGGAGCCGCATTAATGCCCAGTGCCAGGTCATGAGAAAGGGAAAGTGCAGTTCATTCCATAACCAATGGGAAAAAAGTTCCCAGCTGTGACCCTACCCATGTTTACAGCACCTTCTCTGTGTTTTACTGCAAACAATACCACAGTGTCCCTTTCTGTCCAAAATCAAATGGCAGAACCGTGATTTCCCTGTGCAGATCTCCTGTGCCTACCCTAGAGGTATGGCCAGGAAATTGAGCAACCCCTCATCTGTGGTCATTCAAAACCTCTTCTAAGGGCAGCTCTTGTCCAACTGGGCATGGTGCCTGACTGGCTAGAGGGACAAAAGAAGCGGCAGGCCTAGTTGATAGCTACATCTGCCTGTGACATGGAAGGTCCCTTGAAAGCTAATTTGGTTCCCGGGCACAGCCCAGATGGTCAGCCTGCCAGAGAAACTGACTTTCTCATACTCAACGCCATTGTCTCTGCTCTGTGAGGAAGTTCACACCTCATAAAGGGGGCTAGTCAGTTCCTGGGTGACAGTTGGATGCATGACAGCTGATTTGTGAGGCAAATATTCAGGTTTCTTTTTAGAAAAAGGTAAGCTTTTCTTTAAATGTATTTTGAGAAAAATTATATGCTGATGTTTGAAAACATAATGATTAAAAATAAAAAGCATTTTTAAAGCTTCTCTTTGAACGATAGCTCAAACCAAGTCAGGAGATATAGTTATCAGTGTTTACGTTGTGCCAGTAGGCAATTTGTGCTATGACTGTTATTTTGTTAGTCATGTGTGGGCATTTTATATTGATAAAGCTTTTCCTGACATCTCTGTTAGAAACCCAGTCTCATGCATTGGGCTGGTTGGTGCTTTGCCGCAATATTGTGATTTAAATATATTCCAGACACAATTTTGTATCCAGAATTTTGACCAGCACACTATCATCAATTTAAGTATTTATAGGTAAGTTAATTTCTTTTATGCATGATTCACTCCACATCTATTTTTTGATGATATATGTGCCTTCAATGTAGGTAAACTTGGAGTTAAGAATAGCAAATCTATACTTATTTATGAATATGTAGCTTCATGATATTGTAGTAGACAGTATTTTGCTATGATATTTTGGCAAGATGATATTTTGTCACTCAATATTGTGACATACAGTAGGATGACCACTACTAGTAATCCTGCAAAGTTTGGTCACTATTGTGTTGATGTGGATACTCCTGCAACACTTGTCAAAACCATTAGTATCTCTGGACAATCCTCAATGATCAGAAGTACATCTCATGACAGAAAAAGAAAGAGATCCCTGATCTACACTAACATAGCCATGATGTAAGACACCACACCTGGCCATTCATGGGATTGCAATAAAATTTCATAGAACTAGGCATGAACATCACCGGCACACAGGGGATAAAAGAAAGAAAAAAGAAAATTGAATAATCATTACACTTAGCCACAGTCACCATAATGACATCATGTACACAAACATGAACCACACAAATCAATAAGTAGTAAAATAAAAAGGCGATAACCTTACACAAGAGATATGCTGCATGTAACAAACATGTGGCAACAACCCAAAAAAAGCACATAGCAGAAAGCACATAGCAGAATGTATCACTAAATCAAAATGGAAATAGAATGCAATTAGAAATATATTCTGCTAAATGAGCTATCAGAAAAAACTGTCTATAGCCATACTTTTTATTGGACAAACAAACTGATGAAACAGAGGCTTATTGACAACCGCTGCACCGCACCACATCACCAGGGTGGACATATCACACCAATAACAAATCACACGCAGCATGCATATGAATGCAAGCTAACAGCATACCATTTTGTCACAAATTCTGATGAGTTTTTTGTTGAAGTAGAACTCTTTCCATGGAACTGCTTGATGGGAAGAAAAAACATTTGTAGGAAGAGGAACATTCTCTTTGAAAATGATGGTGAAGAAGAAGTGGCAAGACACAGCTTCTATCCTGATGTACTCCTGTGGAGGATTGCAGAATGGGATCAGGAGCTCAATTCACCAGTAGCCTGGTCCCATGCCATCCCTGTCCAGACCAAGGTGATAGCTGCACCCCACTTCCTGGCCACTAGAATATTCAGGAGGACCAACCCGCCAGTGCCTGGCATCTCACAGGTCATCCAATATTGGTACTTTCACTAAGTATAAACATGCATCACTATTCGAGTCCAGCAGTACATTACCATGCTACTTGCAATGCTTGAAAGGCAAGTGGCAGCACTGCCAATTTCTCCAAGGTCATTATGTAATTGATTGCCCACATGTCGCACTTCAGCTACTCTTATTCAAGGCACCTTATTATTGCATCCAACATCGGAAGCGGTCATCAATTGAATGTAAAAAATGAAAACATCAATACATGCACTCAACTATGCTTGCATACAAATTAGTAATGGTAGATTTGTATGCTGTGATGTATTTTATTTCCTATTATAAAATCAAAGAGTAAACAATGGCTATTGCATTTGCAGATACTTAGAAAGTTGTTGTAGCTCTGTTCAGTTTCCAGAGAACAGCCAACAAATGTTTTGCCTCATCAAGGGACTTTTTCAATGAACTTGTTTTGGTGGGGGAGATCCTAAATTGCTTTAAACTCCTAGTCATTTTATCAAAAGGTTCTGCTGGGAGCAAGTTACTTGACGTTATCCATGCCCCTTATACAGACCACCATGAAAATATCATAAATATTACCATGTAACCTAGTTGCTGATGGCTCAACACTACCTATAAGTAACAACTTCTTAAATATCAATATACTACTACCTAAAGCACCTCTAAGAAGGCCTTCTTGGTTCAATCACCAGGATGATTAAACACATTAGGATCACCACTAATCATTCAAGGTTGATGACATGTCTCTGTCTGTGCTTCAGGAATGACAGGGATTCCTGTAAGTGCCCACCTTTTTTTGATGGGATCAACATGCCACCATGAATTCCCTTCCTTCACCATTCACAGAGGTTTCTGCGACAACTTGTAATAAATTAGTTAGTATCAGGGCATAACATGCGCTAACATATATGGGGCAGTCGCTGGCCCTGCAGGAGCAATGTGGAGTCACTCTTTCACTCACTTCTGACTACTGCCATGACGTATCATGTAGTGAGTGACACACATGAGTAGGGTAAAGAGAATGGGATAGGCAAGGAGAGAATACACCTCCTGTACTAATTTGTCCATGCTCTTAGTAGACATGCATCCACAGTCTGGTCATGGACACTGTGCTGGATGTAATGTATTGGGTCTGACCTAGCCACCATTTACGACATATATCCTTGCTTGTTGGCCCTACTGCCCTCTCATGGACATTAGAGGGTGGACTTGCTGGAGATTTTGAAGAAATAGGTCCCCTTAAACTTCTGTGTTTGGTCTTGATTGTAGGTGCTCTAGGTGTGTATACCACAGGCTGTTTTTGATAGCTCTGGCACCCTGAAAGTGACTGAAGGCCTGTAGATTCTTGAGGAGTGCAGGTCATAATTCTACCAAGGACTGAACACGAGGAAAAGTTGTTGCTCTTACAGTACATTTATAATTTCTTGAAAAATAAGGAAACATAAGTCGGTTGTGGACTTGCAAGAATAATTCTTACATAGCGGCAATTACTTTTGAAATGGTCGTAGGATCCAAATATCTCTGTGCCCCGTTTTGCATGGTGACCACATTTTTAGCTGAATTTTGTTACTGGTTTTTGCACTCTGTGCACTGGGGCACTTCTGCCCAGTGTGCAGTATATGTGCTCTGACCCCCTTAAACATGTTGACATTGGTTAATCCCTGATTGGCCTAATTACCTTTCTATAAGGCCATAGCATACGGCGTGGAAATATATCCATGGCATAAAAAGTTGAATGCCACCTGTCAACTGCTGCACTTATTGTGCAATCACTAGTGTGACAAAAGAAATCTTGGCTTCAAGTCTACCATTATAGCCTGACTTTTGCAGTGTAAAATCTGCAGTGAGATCTGTCAAAATAACCTTTTTTAGCAGGTAGCCACCTCTTTTAAATATTAGCAAGTCACCCCATGTAATCCTTACAGCCCAAAAGGTAGGTTGCATGGTATTAAAAAGTAGGGCATATAGAAAATTGTTGAAATGCCCCTACAGAGACAGTGCCCATAACACTATGTTCACTTTGGGAGGATTTGCTATTCTATATAGTGGTCGAGAGTATACACAAAAATAATATGCCAACTCTGGAGAGGGACTAGCTAGAAAAATATTTAAACTACTATTTTTAATTGTTATCAAAAATCCAATTGAAAAGTCAGATTTTTAATAAATAATAAAGAAAAAGTAACTTTTAGAAAGTTACCCTTTTCCTACATGAGGTTCCAGGAGGTTAATATGCATTAGCTCTCCATTTACTCCCAGTCAATGCTCAGCCTTGAATAAGGTGTGAATCAGGCATCAAATTCCTCCCATGAGCACACAAGGGGATGACCCGAATAGGCAGGGATGATTCCTCTAAGTTCGACAGCGTATTCATTGAAGGGCTGTGCCCCTCCTATTGTCAAAGCAAACACAAGGAGATGATGGACGGAGTGCTGAAACTTTTCAAACACTCACCCCCAGTGACAGATCTGGGTTGAATCCATCATCATTCTTTAGCTCACTTTGCCACCCCAGTTCAAACACAGCTATATGCAAATCAGTCTTGAGCCTGTGCCTCATGGGAACAGTCCAGACCAAACTGCCAAGCCATGTCTTCCCTGGACCGGAATCAAGCATCCTGGGACCAGTTTCGGGCTAACAGCCCTCGTCAGCCAGGCTAGCTTGAATCCAGTGGCAAAGTGAGCAAGGGACCCACGTCTGGGCATACCCTGCCAACTTAGGGCGAACAAAGCAAACATAAGGAGATGATGGACGGAGTGCTGAAACTTTTCAAACACTCACCCTCAGTCACAGCTTTGGATTGAATCCATCATCATTCTTTAGCTCACTTTGCCACCCCAGTTCAAACACAGCTATATGCAAATCAGTCTTGACCCTGTGCCTCATGGAAACAGTCCAGACCGAACTGCCAAGCCATGTCTTCCCTGGACCGGAATCAAGCATCCTGGACAGGTTTCAGGCTAACAGCCCTCATCAGCCAGGCTAGCTTGAATCCAGTGGCAAAGTGAGCAAGGGACCCACGTCTGGGCATACCCTGCCAACTTAGGGCGAACAAAGCAAACACAAGGAGATGATGGACGGAGTGCTGAAACTTTTCAAACACTCACCCCCAGTCACAGATCTGGGTTGAATCCATCATCATTCTTTAGCTCACTTTGCCACCCCAGTTCAAACACAGCAATATGCAAATCAGTCTTGACCCTGTGCCTCATGGGAACAGTCCAGACCGAACTGCCAAGCCATGTCTTCCCTGGACCGGAATCAAGCATCCTGGGACCAGTTTCGGGCTAACAGCCCTCATCAGCCAGGCTAGCTTGAATCCAGTGGCAAAGTGAGCAAGGGACCCACGTCTGGGCATACCCTGCCAACTTAGGGTGAACAAAGCAAACACAAGGAGATGATGGACGGAGTGCAGAAACTTTTCAAACACTCACCCCCAGTCACAGATCTGGGTTGAATCCATCATCATTCTTTAGCTCACTTTGCCACCCCAGTTCAAACACAGCTATATGCAAATCAGTCTTGACCCTGTGCCTCATGGGAACAGTCCAGACCGAACTGCCAAGCCATGTCTTCCCTGGACCGGAATCAAGCATCCTGGGACCAGTTTCGGGCTAACAGCCCTCATCAGCCAGGCTAGCTTGAATCCAGTGGCAAAGTGAGCAAGAGACCCACGTCTGGGCATACCCTGCCAACTTAGGGCGAACAAAGCAAACACAAGGAGATGATGGACGGAGTGCTGAAACTTTTCAAACACTCAGCCCCAGTCACAGATCTGGGTTGAATCCATCATCATTCTTTAGCTCACTTTGCCACCCCAGTTCAAACACAGCTATACGCAAATCAGTCTTGACCCTGTGCCTCATGGGAACAGTCCAGACCAAACTGCCAAGCCATGTCTTCCCTGGACCGGAATCAAGCATCCTGGGACCAGTTTCGGGCTAACAGCCCTCGTCAGCCAGGCTAGCTTGAATCCAGTGGCAAAGTGAGCAAGGGACCCACGTCTGGGCATACCCTGCCAACTTAGGGCGAACAAAGCAAACATAAGGAGATGATGGACGGAGTGCTGAAACTTTTCAAACACTCACCCTCAGTCACAGCTTTGGATTGAATCCATCATCATTCTTTAGCTCACTTTGCCACCCCAGTTCAAACACAGCTATATGCAAATCAGTCTTGACCCTGTGCCTCATGGAAACAGTCCAGACCGAACTGCCAAGCCATGTGTTCCCTGGACCGGAATCAAGCATCCTGGGACAGGTTTCAGGCTAACAGCCCTCATCAGCCAGGCTAGCTTGAATCCAGTGGCAAAGTGAGCAAGGGACCCACGTCTGGGCATACCCTGCCAACTTAGGGCGAACAAAGCAAACACAAGGAGATGATGGACGGAGTGCTGAAACTTTTCAAACACTCACCCCCAGTCACAGATCTGGGTTGAATCCATCATCATTCTTTAGCTCACTTTGCCACCCCAGTTCAAACACAGCTATATGCAAATCAGTCTTGACCCTGTGCCTCATGGGAACAGTCCAGACCCGAACTGCCAAGCCATGTCTTCCCTGGACCGGAATCAAGCATCCTGGGACCAGTTTCGGGCTAACAGCCCTCATCAGCCAGGCTAGCTTGAATCCAGTGGCAAAGTGAGCAAGGGACCCACGTCTGGGCATACCCTGCCAACTTAGGGTGAACAAAGCAAACACAAGGAGATGATGGACGGAGTGCAGAAACTTTTCAAACACTCACCCCCAGTCACAGATCTGGGTTGAATCCATCATCATTCTTTAGCTCACTTTGCCACACCAGTTCAAACACAGCTATATGCAAATCAGTCTTGACCCTGTGCCTCATGGGAACAGTCCAGACCGAACTGCCAAGCCATGTCTTCCCTGGACCGGAATCAAGCATCCTGGGACCAGTTTCGGGCTAACAGCCCTCATCAGCCAGGCTAGCTTGAATCCAGTGGCAAAGTGAGCAAGAGACCCACGTCTGGGCATACCCTGCCAACTTAGGGCGAACAAAGCAAACACAAGGAGATGATGGACGGAGTGCTGAAACTTTTCAAAAACTCAGCCCCAGTCACAGATCTGGGTTGAATACATCATCATTCTTTAGCTCACTTTGCCACCCCAGTTCAAACACAGTTATATGCAAATCAGTCTTGACCCTGTGCCTTATGGGAACAGTCCAGACCGAACTGCCAAGCCATGTCTTCCCTGGACCGGAATCAAGCATCCTGGGACCAGTTTCAGGCTAACAGCCCTCATCAGCCAGGCTAGCTTGAATCCAGTGGCAAAGTGAGCAAGGGACACACGTCTGGGCATACCCTGCCAACTTAGGGCGAACAAAGCAAACACAGGGAGATGTTGGACGAAGTGCTGAAACTTTTCAAACACTCACCCCCAGTCACAGATCTGGGTTGAATCTATCATCAATCTTTAGCTCACTTTGCCACCCCAGTTCAAATACAGCTATATGCAAATCAGTCTTGACCCTGTGCCTCATGGGAACAGTCCAGACCGAACTGCCAAGCCATGTCTTCCCTGGACCGGAATCAAGCATCCTGGGACCAGTTTCAGGCTAACAGCCCTCATCAGCCAGGCTATCTTGAATCCAGTGGCAAAGTGAGCAAGGGACCCACATCTGGGCATACCCTGCCAACTTAGGGCAAACAAAGCGAACATAAGGAGATGATGGATGGAGTGCTGAAACTTTTCAAATACTCACCCCCAGTCACAGATCTGGGTTGAATCCATCATCATTCTTTAGCTCACTTTGCCACCCCAGTTCAAACACAGCTATATGCAAATCAGTCTTGACCCTGTGCCTCATGGGAACAGTCCAGACCCTAAGTTGGCAGGGTATGCCCAGACGTGGGTCCCTTGCTCACTTTGCCACTGGATTCAAGATAGCCTGGCTGATGAGGGTTATGAACCCGAAACCGGTCCCAGGATGCTTGTTTCCAGTCCAGGGAAGACATGGTTTGGCAGTTCGGACTGGACTGTTCCCATGAGGCACAGGGTCAGACTGATTTGCATATGGCCATGTCTGAACTGGGGTGGAGGAGTGAGCTAAAGAATGATGATGGATTAAACCCAGATCAGTTGACTGGGGGTGAGTGCTTGCAATGTTCAACACTCCGTCCATCATCCCCTTTGGTTTTGCTAAGTTTGCCCTAAGTTGGCAGGGTATGCCCAGACATGGGTCCCTTGCTCACTTTGCCACTGGATTCAAGATAGCCTGGCTGATGAGGGTTATGAACCTGAAACCGGTCCCAGGATGCTTGTTTCCGGTCCAGGGAAGACATGGCTTGGCAGTTTGGGCTGGACTGTTCCCATGAGGCATAGGGTCAGACTGATTTGCATATGGCCGTGTCTGAACTGGGGTGGCGGAGTGAGCTAAAGAATGATGATGGATTAAACCCAGATCAGTCGACTGGGGGTGAGTGCTTGCAATGTTCAACACTCCGTCCATCATCCCCTTTGGTTTTGCTAAGTTCGCCCTAAGTTGGCAGGTTTTGCCCAGACGTGGGTCCCTTGCTCACTTTGCCACTGGATTCAAGATAGCATGGCTGATGAGGGTTATGAACCCGAAACCTTTCCCAAGATGCTTGTTTCCGGTCCAGGGAAGACATGGCTTGGCAGTTCGGGCTGGACTGTTGCCATGAGGCACAGGGTCAGACTGATTTGCATATGGCCATGTCTGAACTGGGGTGGCGGAGTGAGCTAAAGAATGATGATGGATTAAACCCAGATCAGTTGACTGGGGGTGAGTGCTTGCAATGTTCAACACTCCGTCCATCATCCCCTTTGGTTTTGCTAAGTTTGCCCTAAGTTGGCAGGGTATGCCCAGACATGGGTCCCTTGCTCACTTTGCCACTGGATTCAAGATAGCCTGGCTGATGAGGGTTATGAACCTGAAACCGGTCCCAGGATGCTTGTTTCCGGTCCAGGGAAGACATGGCTTGGCAGTTCGGGCTGGACTGTTCCCATGAGGCATAGGGTCAGACTGATTTGCATATGGCCATGTCTGAACTGGGGTGGCGGAGTGAGCTAAAGAATGATGATGGATTAAACCCAGATCAGTCGACTGGGGGTGAGTGCTTGCAATGTTCAACACTCTGTCCATCATCCCCTTTGGTTTTGCTAAGTTCGCCCTAAGTTGGCAGGTTTTGCCCAGACGTGGGTCCCTTGCTCACTTTGCCACTGGATTCAAGATAGCATGGCTGATGAGGGTTATGAACCCGAAACCGGTCCCAAGATGCTTGTTTCCGGTCCAGGGAAGACATGGCTTGGCAGTTCGGGCTGGACTGTTGCCATGAGGCACAGGGTCAGACTGATTTGCATATGGCCATGTCTGAACTGGGGTGGCGGAGTGAGCTAAAGAATGATGATGGATTAAACCCAGATCAGTCGACTGGGGGTGAGTGCTTGCAATGTTCAACACTCCGTCCATCATCCCCTTTGGTTTTGCTAAGTTCGCCCTAAGTTGGCAGGGTATGCCCAGACGTGGGTCCCTTGCTCACTTTGCCACTGGATTCAAGATAGCCTGGCTGATGAGGGTTATGAACCCGAAACCGGTCCCAGGATGCTTGTTTCCTCTCCAGGGTAGACATGGCTTGGCAGTTCGGGCTGGACTGTTCCCATGAGGCACAGGGTCAGACTGATTTGCATATGGCCATGTCTGAACTGGGGTGGCAGAGTGAGCTAAATAATGATGATGGATTAAACCCAGATCAGTTGACTGGGGGTGAGTGCTTGCAATGTTCAACACTTCGTCCATCATCCCCTTTGGTTTTGCTAAGTTCCTCCTATTGTCAAAGCACTGTCAAATCATAGATGTCAGGTCTGTAGTAAACTCTTCAAAGGGAGCAAACAGGATGCTGTGACAATTTGCGTGTTTCGCCTGTCTGGTTGCTGAAGGAGCATGATTTGCTGTACCCGACTACTGTATCCAGATTTTCTGTGGGCACAGTGCCTGCTTCAAACTGGATTTTAATTTTACATATGGGAGGACAATATGATTACCATAGTACCTCCCCAACACACACAACCAGTCCTCAGAGCCAAGTTGTATGGCCAAACACATTCCCCATCTCCAAAGGCCTTTATTGAAACTTGGCATTTTGGGCTTGTTTTCAGTAAAGCAGCAGGAACTAATGCAAAAGTAGGTAGCTAAGGGCCTGTGAGCTTTTCCTCAAATGGTCAGAGATGAACTAGGTGTTTCTTAGGGTGTCCCCCACACACAGGCTGGTGAATCTTACAAACCTGTCTCCAGCCTTCCTCAAAGCATTGCTTGACTTGTGAAAGGATAGCTGGAGGACTCAAACTGCTGCTCTTGGCATCTGTGACTTGTGAAATGGACTTGATGAGGTTGGACTTCCTTCTACTTCCTTCTACTTTCAAGGACAGAAATATATCTTTCAAGGACAGAAAGATCTACAAGGATCATAATGCTGATCCTCTAAGTGGCTCCAGGAACATAACAAAGCTGTAGAGGACATTCTGTGAAGTATTTCAGCTGATCAGTGGCAACTGGACCTGGATTGGACTTTCCTGTTGGCATCTGCCTGACACCCAGAGAGTCTCTAAATGCTCTCACTGAGATCCTGGGGACCTTGGAAGTGTACTCATGTGGTTGTTTGGGCACCAACCGAAGTTTGACAACCTTTTCAAACTTTTTGGTCCAGAGCTTCTAAGGGACTGACTGCAGGTCCACTGCGTCAGACTGAATTTCAGGATTGTCCTGCACAGAGAAGGATTTTTGTTAAGAAAAACAATAAAGTCACTTTTCAGGTTGAGACTTAGAAACTATTTCAAACGTCTCTAATTCGAAGCCCTACCGGGGCAAATTAACTTGATGTTTCCAAACCGTGCTCGACAGTGGTCATCCTCAAGTTGTACCTAGCTCCTGGTCTACCACGATCAATGACTACCATTGGCTCTGTGCACTTTTTAGTGCTATATTCACTCAAATCTTTAAAAATTCATATCTCCAGTTCACCTTATTGGATTTTAGTCTTTGGTGATTGTGGTGCTCGTTTGTTTATTAATGTTTGCTCTATTTTTTCTAATTGCAGTGGGATTTTTAATGTGTTTTTTTTTTACTTTTAATTGTTTGTACTTTTAAATACCTTACACATTTTCTCTATGTTAACCCTGTCTGCTCTACAGCACAGCTACTAGGGGTTGACCTCAGGTTTAAATTATTAAAACTTTTTACTGGACCTAGCCAGCTGGTGACATTATTACTTGTGGTGGACACCAATCACCAGCAACTGATAAGCTACTTTCTCCCAATCACATATCCAATGAGGGTTTTATCCCCCACTGTTTCTTAATAGCAGAATAAAGCAGCGTACAATACAATAAAAAAACATTCTGGTGTTAACATGTTTTCAGAACCAATTTGCTGTCCAGATCTGAAAGCAAGCAAAAGTGAATTACCAAGAATCAGTAGGTTATCATAGGACAAATTACTGATAAATGAATAGGAGAGGGACCCCACCGGAAGAGGAGGTAACCTATTTGCAAATTTATGTAAAGAAAGCAGACTGTCCTGGATGCATAGAGAATATTCAGATAAGTACAGCATTTGATCTGTAGAGAGCAGATGAAATCAACAACCAATTAAGCGTCAACAAATCCTATTCTGCTCCCATTGTTTCCTTTTCAATGGATTGTGTGAATATTCCAGAAGGTGTACATTCCTGAAGTACACACATTTCTTTTCAACCCTGGGATACTTGCTTTGTGGGCCTTTGTCAAGATAGAGGTCGGCATTTCTGGAAAAATGGATTAAGTAGGCAAAGAATGCCTAAAGGTCTTCTTCAAGCTTTCCTGTAGGCAGTAAACCATCTGAGCTCAAGGTTGGAGCTCCTAGATGGTGCTTGTGTGTACATGGGGTAAGTAATATTCAGTACAGAGCTCCAGTGTGTATGATTCCAGTTTCAACATGTCCAGCTTCTTGTATGAGAAGGTCTTTCTGCACCTACGTTACTCCTCCTAAGTAGTTAATGACCTATGGGTGGAAGCTTTTCACAGGCTGTATCCACCTGATTTAATGTAGTGTTCTTCTGCACGGTTTTCTTTGGATGGGGCCGTGGCGTCAATCTGGTGATGTCATGAGTAGCTGCAAAGCACTGGTCACATATTGCAATTCACTATTTTGAAATTTAGCCTGCTTCTAAATTACTATTTTAAATGACTAGAGATTCAGTATTTTTGTAGTTTATTCAGAATCACACATCTCCTGCTTTGTTCATTGAGTCCCATCTCTCCATTTCCTTTTAGATAATGCCTTCCTGACACTTACTTAGCTTTAAACAGAATTGCTGTAACAAAATCCCATATCTATCAATTGGCAACCCAAGAAGCCTCCTGAGTGAATAGTGGGCAAGAACAATTTCCCCTCATTTCTAAAATATTTATTCAAACAAATTGTAAAATAACACTCAGCATTGAGTAGAAATCGTAATGTTATAATTTACTCTAACGTGTATCATACTTTTTGGACTCTCTTAATCTTCCTCATCAATCATCAAAACAATTTCTTACAATTTATCAACCAATTCGCCAACAGTTTTTTTCATACTTGATATATTACAAATTGGTTTAACACATGGTAAAAGCCTGGGAGAAATAGTTATTATAGGACCTTATAAGATTGGTTTCTGACCGGTTGAAGAATGGTAAATAGGGTTCTTTCCATGCTTTTGGACACTGTAAGCATATGTTTGTCAATAAAATGTGAGGGTGTTTTACATCATTCCGTTGCATACTCTACAACATACCCTACAGAACTGTGTAAAGCAGGAACTAACAAGGATATTTGCATAAATCAGTAGCTTTTTAAAGGCAAAAAAGTTACATGTATAGCTTTCATTAACTTAGATTAGTTTGTATGTGCTTTTTTCAGGCAATGTTTACAGTTTCTTTAAAATACCTTTTTAATTCCGACTAATTTTATCAAACTGTCTTTTCTTACATTTGATCTTGTGTTGTGCTTTTTTCTTCAGATTCCCTTCTGATCTCCCAACAGAGCCATCCCCTACGTATCTTTAATCTTGCTTAGACAGGAAAAGGGGATTTTAGCTAATCTTTAATATAATTATTGTTCAGGAGAGAAATTGGATGCCCTTTTTAATTTCAATCCTGCCATATTTCTGGAACATTAGAAGCTTCCATTCGCATAATTCATGTTGAGATTTAACTACCATCTTCCTTTTAACAATCTTATAATGACAACTTTTAAATCTTTTAACAGCAGTTCACAAAAACTGCTTCCAAAACATCCTTGCTGCTGGTTCTTTATCATTAGAGCTTTGAGGGCACACTTAATCTCCTTGATAGATTTTGGCTTACCAATCTCATTGATGCCATCATTACAGACACAAGGCAAACTATTATCATCTAAAAAGAACTGATTTTTCATAATTTGGATTGTTTTTTACTTAACAAATCAGTAATTTTTTATTGTTGTATTATAAACCATTCATGTGAACATTCTATTAACCATTTCGTTGCAGCACGTGCACATTTGAACATGTTTGATTGCTTGCTGTTTAATATTTAAACAACAATGCCCTTCAGGTCCAGAACTGCGAGAACACCTTGTTTGTTTGCTTGTAAGAATACAATACTTTAACAGCCATTTAATTAAACTTCAAATCTAGTTGTGGAGCAAAAGACGCATAATCGTGTAAGCTACTAGTAAATAAGTCAGCGTAACATTTTCAGTGGCACTGGATTTGTTTAATGATTTAACAATCAGGGCGCATTGTTTTCTTTCTATGCTCTTGGCTGAATGCCAGTGCGTATTTGTAGAATATTCGTTAAGTGCCACATCACCCTCATGGCTTCTTGGTAAAAGATTTGAGGAAGGCTATTCTGGGGAGATGGGGCAATCACAGAGAAAGGGCCGCAATGCTCACTTACATCCTCACAGGCAATATCTCCCTTGCTGCCGTCCTGTTTAAGGGTACTCAGTAGCTAATGCAAACTTGCTTTTTTGCGACTTCACAATCTTGCGTTTGTTCCATATATATTGCGGGCATATTTATCATGGTTTTGCGTTGTCGTTGCACCATGCAAAGGGGTTCAAGGACAACGCAAAGCCTAGAATGACATTTACCAAGCCAAGCAAGGCCACCTGCGTGGCTTGGTAAATGTAGAGTAAGGCAAGGCAGCCAAAGGCAGCGCATGTCGCTACCTTGCGATACTGTGCTCTGGGAGGCGTTCCATGGGTGGGCATGGGTGTTCCCACACATCCACCCATGGATTTTGGCGCATTCCCAGATTTACCATTAGTGGTAGACCTAGGAACACGTCAAAATGCTATGCCTCCGCAGGGGAGGTGTAACAAGGAGAAATGTTCTTATTTCTCCTCGTTTTTTCCCCCTTCACACATAGACATATGAACATTCCTCTAAGCATTGTTTTTGTGCTGGAAGGTGTCCTTTCCTGCACAAAAACAATCCTGCCTACAATGTGGTACCCTTGCACCATGGTGCAAAGGTGCCTGCATTGGTGCTAAGCAGCAGTTTGTGTGCCAGCAAAGGCAGAGAGCAGGAATGCACCATATAATGTCAAATAAGCGCAATCCTGACCTCTCCCTTTCACGCAGCGCAGTGCAGCAAGGTGGCTTGCTGCGTTGCATGAATAATTGATAAATATGCCCCTGCAATTGTCATTGGCTTTTTTTTATTTTTGTCAAATAATCTAGCTAACATAATACCTCATCAAATATATAATTTTCGACCTCCCACCATACTGGATCATTTATGAGAGTTTCAAAACATAGTGCAGTCACTGATGGCACTAATTACTCATTTGGTAGTCCCTTTAGTGTTACAGTTTAGCAATATTAATCAAGATCTTCACCCATGCTCATTAGGTTATGCATGAACGGAAGGATGGTGCATGTCACACTCCATGCAAAAGTGAACATGCTACCTTTAGATCAGGATCTATGAGAATTAGTATCAAAGAAGACTTGAAGCAACTCTGTGGTTTATCAAAGGATGACTTAACATGTTCTGTGAATTATGAGATGGGATCAATTTCTCTAACTTAAATTATTATTGAGTTGCAGTGCAATTGGCCCAGCTGTACTCTGTTTTATGTACATACATATGTAAGCAACATTTAAGCATGTCTGTGATTGCATGTGTTAGCACAATAAAAAACAATATCTATTGGCTTGGCAAATATTTTTGACAGAATTTTATCATAAGGCTTGACTCTCAAAGATTGGTGTATTGTTAGATATTGGGTTTCTGGTTGGCAGAGTTATGTACCCTGTTCAAGCAGGAACCACAATCCTAGTCAGGGTAGTTAGATACACACAATAAATTAGCCTGTGCTGACCCTCTGGAAGCTTGGCACAGAGCGGGCAGATTTAACATAAGAGGCAATGTGTAAAGTATTTGTGCAACACTTCAAACAGTAACACATTGAAAGCACCACAAAAAGACTACAAAGAAGGTTACAATAATTGATTTTTTCGAAACTCGTGTATTTCCTACCAATCCGTAGGACCTGGCCATTGTTCAGACAACATAAAATAAGGGCTTGGTGTCTAAACACCCCCAAAGGATATGTTAGCAAATAGACCATCTAGTTGGCAGTGCCACCATAAGCCCTCCTAAACTATCAGGGAGCGACTGGTTTCTGGCAACCACTAAACATGACAACCCTGACCCCTCAGGGATTGTGGAAACAGTACAGAACCTTTTGCTCAGTCACTCATGCTTACTTATTCTCAGAGAAATATACAGAGAATACACAGTGGGAAGTTTTCAATAATATTTATTGAATCAACATTATTCTTGCATAAAATACATGTGCTGCAATGATTATGAGACAGAATGAGATAAACGTGATTACAAGCACCAAAAGCGTAAATAGTAGGTAGAGTTCAACCATGGTGCAGGCATATAAACAAGGCAGTAATCTAGCATACTCCTACTATGTAAACCATACTCTAAGTGTACCTAGATTGTGTGTAGGTGTAGAGCCAAGAATCCCCCAAGGGACGATCCACCCCATTACCTGATGGGAGAGAATGAAGGACCCTGTCTTGGTCACGAACTGGACACCCCTGACAAGATGTCAGACTGATGAGTGGTGATTCCTCAGCATGCAAGGACCCTCAGTGTCAGCGGAAGTACCTCCTCTACCAATCTATCAGGATGCTCATCTTTTATAATAGAAAGCAGCCTTGCAATGTATGCATAGATTAGTGATGTTGTCGATATATAGATAGTCCTGTCGCCCCATGGATGAAGATAGTGATGACATTTGTACGTAGTGTGAAACAAGACCTTGTACATGATGTTCAGGCTGTTGTGATAATGTTGTGCGAAGCTAGATATAAAAACATGTTGTGTTTCGGCAAACTAATCCAACATTGTTGTGCGTGCAAATGTGTCCCAAAGGTCACAGCTGGAAATGTTGGAAATGTTATTTGTGAGGACAATGTAAAAAATGAGCTGCTTTGCTACATGGCCTAACTTGGGAATATATGTTAAAAAACTACTCATCAAAAGCATCTAGAAGCAGGCTTCCCAATAAAATATGTAAAAAAAAGTTTTTAAAGTCATTATATTATTTGAGATCCCAAGCACTCAGAAAGCCATGGTGCCTAGAAAAAGAAAAAGCTGTTTTGGTAGATTTTGTTTAAAAAAGAGACCAAATTGGTCACACAAGGAAAAGGCCAATTGTTTATGTGTTCTGAGTGGTAGACGCAACATTGCTGTTGCTCACTTCCGCAGACGTTCCCAGAGGCGCACCTCATAGCATGGTTATGGAGCAAAGGTGATTCCATCCAGTTCCCACAGCAGCCGTTGAGGGATGTATCATGTCACACAAGTTGTCCACAGATTTGTTGTTCACATCACTAGGAGCTGAAGCATCCCAGGGTGGTTCTAAGAATGCATTCTTCATCAATGGAATACGCTGGGGACAGCAATAAGCATGGGTCTTAAAGGGGTCCATCACTACTTCAAAGTCCGGTGGCGCAACCAATTCTGATCCGAGACATAAATAAGGAACCACGTAAGGCATCTTCACAGTCATACTCATGCACATATTCTTCCCCTAGCGCTTCATATCTGCCTACCTGTAGGTATTGGAGACAATATTGGAATTGAAAGGTCATGATCAGTACAGTGCTGTAACCATGGATTATCCAGTCAGTGGATGGTGTCTCAGCCACGGTGAAAGGTAATTGGTACAATTTTTCAATGTGCAACATGGTATATTTTGCATCTCAATGTGCCATTGTCATCTGTCTGTCTGTTACATCGTATGCTGAAAACAGATTTGTACTGTTGATGTAACACCATGGCACGTGGCCAGCACGTAACACTTGTAACTTCCAGCTCAATATTACTATTGACCGTAATTGTGACTGTCCCTGTTGTAATGTAGACAACATGTCTTGTTGTATTATGTCAATTGCAGAAGACACTATGTTTCCCAGTGAATACATTCTGGATGATAAAGTGGTCATACCGTTGTCAACCACAGCTAAAGCCTTTTCTAGATTAACTCTATCAATCTTGCACAATTTCTCAACAGCTTCCTGTTGAGAAATCTTCCACAGCTCATTGTATATTCTGTACAAAAAGCGCTTTTGGCATGGGTTCCCGGGGACCCAGTAAGTAGTCCCTGAGATCCATGTCATCAGAAAAAAGTGTTGTTTCACCTGGGAGAGTTTTGAGTTTTTTAGCCAATCTAGGCATAACTTCCCAACACTATATGATGTGACCACCCCGAGTGTTCTGTCTGTACATATCGCTGATCAGGCCTATTGATTCTAAACCATTCGGTGTTACCCAGGAATCTAGACTGGCACCCATTTGTGTCCACAGGCCAAACCAACCAACCCTTCTAATTGGGGTCTGATGAATTAAAAGAACCATTTTAGTGTGTAAAGTGCTGCCAATTCTCAAAACGTGAGAATGCGGAAATACGTGGAGTGGTTAAACTTTTGTGTTTGCTATACCCAGACATGAAGTTTGTTGCACTGTCTTGTTCTGGAAAATTATTTGATGTGGTATGAGGCATGCTCTAAATAAGGCCTCTGTACCCTGAACCTGCCAATCTTTTGTACCACAGATAGACTTTGTGTCTATCGTGTCTTTCCAAAAGTCGAAATCCTGTATAGACAGCTGGGAAATAAAGGAAGCAGTGTATATCAGCTTGGTGTGTGTAAGCATATTTTTCTTTGCAGGTGTAGGTGTAAGCCTATAGTATTATGAGGCTGAGTCTGATGCTTTAAAACCCAAAAAATAAGCAAACTTTTGTGCAAAAGTCTTTGAACTACCTTTCGGCGGTGTTGGGCAGTGTTCCCGTTGTGTGTGATTATAAACAGCGCGTGGGATACTGGCTTTATGTAAAAAATGATAACCATAATGCTGGTAACACAGCATGTCTCCAAAATTACTTGTACCATCATTCAATTCATTATTTGAAAATGCAGCGGATTGCTCTAAATCTGAAAGCAAATTATACACAGTTTCAATGTCCCAATCATCAGAGAAAGCACTAGAGGTGATGATGTCATTTAAAGAAATTTTCAACAAAGAAGGAATTTTCAAAAGTTCAGTAGGACCATATACATCATACGATACCCTGTCCCATATAATTCCTTCAGGAACTAGAATTGCTGGAATGTTCACCAGGGACAAGTCTCTAAGTTCACAGTGTGATGGTGCATGTGGCTTAAGAACCAAGTTGAGTAGTTGTACTTCAGAGCATTTTGGGAGAAATTATCCATTAAGAAGTAGGAAAAAGACAGTTACTATACCAATCCAAAGTACTAGGAAAAGTAAGCGATTTGTAATCCATAGATGTATCCAGGGAACAACAAAGTAAGTATTTTCCAAAGATAGAAAGCCTAAACTCAAAGCTTAAAAGGGAGAGGCGGTGTCCGTAGCTCAGGTTCTCTTGGATCCAATGAGAAGTCATCATAATGCACAAAGTAGCCAGATGCCATCCGGTCTATTCTTGGCAGCTCAGCAGGTTTTGTTGAACTGGTAGATGACTTGATCTATGGCATGTTTACATAGAGGTTGTCAATTTTTCAAATAGAAATTTCTGTACTTGTTGATTGTACAGTTGTAGTTGTTTCAACAGGGAGAAGCATCATTTCATTGTAATTCACAGCTTCTCTTTGGAAAGTGGAGTCTTCAGTTGATATTAAAGCTTCCATCTGAACTTCCTGTACGGTAGCAAGAAGAGTACGGTGTCTATCCAGGAGCCCTTGTGTTGAGAATCGGCCACATAGTGTGGTTTGAGCAGATCAATCAAGACAAACCTTTTGTCTCAGAAGCCGGCAAGGGGCGGAAGAAGGACAGTTCTTGTTCCTTCGACAGCTAGGACAGGAACAGGCTCTGAGAAATGGTCCAAATTCTTTCTTGTCCACAATTTTCTCTCTGACCAGGTCCCCAATCTCCGTGACCCAGGCAGGTCTTGCCGTTACCCTCTTTACTTCCACAGTGGTGGTACATTTTACTTGGACGTTGCTTTGTAAAGCTCAGTATTTATAAGGTCCTGTAAAACATCAATCGATCATTGAGGTCAAACCGTGTTTCAGCTGCTACTGTGCTGACACTATTGAGGTTGGGTACACACATTCTTACTTCAAACAGGAGCTTATAAGGTGTACGACCCCCCAGGGATTTTCTTGGCATGTTGTTATCTGTGACTGGGGGTGAGCGTCTGAAAACGTTCAGTGCTCTGTCCATCATATCCTTGTGTTTGCTATGTTGTTAAGTGCCCCCTAGACCCCATATAGGTGATTGACCCAACTACCGCCTGAGCCTAATACCCTTGCTGTTAAGGATTGCTAAGGACACACAATTGCTATAAGTCACAGTTTTTCCTCTTGACTACCGAATTTCCTTCAGGATGATAGGGGGAGGATTACCGCATGGCCACACCCAAACTTCCCATGGCGTCTTTGTAAGCCCAAGAGCTAAACGCCGGACCCTGGTCAAAATGTAGTGTGCCAATTGCGTATGTGCCGATAAAGACTCGCAAATCCTTTATCGAGCATCAGCCGAGTGCTGGGGAAAAACCCATAGGACTCTGGAGCATGAGTCTACTGCCACCAAGATGTACTTGTAAGCCCGTCCGAGTGTAAGTGATACAAATAGACACACGCAAGAGGTTTGTCTGAGATCAATAAAGGTGGTTGCCGTGGACGTGCTACGGTGGAGCCCTTCATCTGGTGGCAGATGTTGCACTTGAGGGCAAAGTCCGTGGTATGCTTTGTAAGACCTGGCCACCAATAGCGCTGCTTTAGTAGTGAAACTGTAGTAGTATCTCCTGAGTGAGCTGAACCCATACCCTTGTGTGCAGCTAGTATCAATCCCAATCTGCGATCAGTGGTTGGTATTACTCTATTCCCCACTCCTGGAATCTGAGCATATGGAATGTTTTGTCCATCTGACGTGTAGGAATATTTGAGTGGAAAGCCTTTCGGCAGGGCTGAGCTGTTGCACGTGCCATTGACAGCTATCATAGTTGTTCCGTCTATCCTTATACAAGAGCGAGTTATTGCAGCAATGGCAGCAGTGCCTACTATTGCCTTGGTGGCTTCATCCGCCATCGAATTCCCTTCAACATGCATGCCAACACATTGATGACTCAAGTTATGAATTACATGAGCCCGTTGCAGGCCTTTTTTCAGCTTTGCCACTTTTTCCCAAAGCATCTTGTGCTTTACTGAGCATCCTTTGGAATCACTAAATCCATAATGACCTCAATAATGTAAATATTCGTTATAGGACTGGACACAGTAAAATGAATCACACACTATACGTGTGGGGAATTCATGATCTGTATTATGTAGAGCCAGTATCAGGGCTTTTAGGTACACCAGCTGTGCCGTCCAGCCTCCTAGAGACTGTGTGTGTGTGTTTTCCCAGGAAGAAACTTTCTGTCCGGCATGAGCCTTTTTACAATTGCGCAACCCGCAGAATATTGCTGTTTTGTACCTACGGCCGTCTGGGCAGATCCATCGGTATAAATGATACATTCATATCGATCTAGAGGCATTATTTAATTGAACATTGGGTTTCTGGTTGGCAGAGGTATGTACCCTGTTCAAGCAGGAACCACAATCCTAGTCAGGGTAGTCAGATACACACCATAAATTAACCTGTGCTGACCCTCTGGTAGCATGGCACAGAGCAGGCAGGCTTAACGTAAATGGGTAAAGTATTTGTGCAACACTTCAAATAGTAACACAGTGAAAGTACCACAAAAAGACTACACAGAAGTTTAGAAAAATAGATTTTGATTTTATAATTAAAACAAGACCAAAACAACAACAATCCAATACGTAGGCGCCAAGATATGGATTGTTAAAGACTAAAAGTAAAAATAGCACTTATAAGCATTAAGCGCCTATGGGGGTTAGCTAGTCTCAATGAACTGGTGCAAAGTCAAGGGTTCAAGTTGACCACGATGGAGCACGAGCCGGATACAGGATCCACGCAAGGCCCGCTGAACAAAAGTATCTTGATCCCGGTCACTACAGAGAGATGTGTGGTGCAGCTTAACGATGTGTCGGAGTTGATTCCACAGTCAAGGTGATATGTTGATTTTCTCCATGCAATGATTACGATGCATGGGTTCTGTAGATGAACTGCCATTTCCGAGATGCGTTGATTCCGAAGCCGATGTGGCGGTTTCCTCCAAGCAGTCAAGGGGGATGCATCGATTGTCTCTTCTGCAGCAGCTGCAATGCAGTGGTGCCTATGTGTTGGTTCTGATGGCAGTGTGCTGCTTCCAAGTGCAATGTGCCGGTTCTGTTCCTTCAACAACGTTGATGCATTGATTCTGCTCATGCAGCTAAATATACATCAGTTTCACTGGAGCAAGCACCTGGATCAACTTCCAAAGGACGAGGCACAGGAGCAGGGGGTAAGACTTTGATATCCCTGAGTCTTAAAAGAGGAGTGAAGCCAGCATGCACGTGGAGATCACTCTGGGTTCAAATAAGTCAGTTCAATTCTTCCTCAGCAGGGCAGAGGGTAGAAGGCAGCAGGGCAGGACAGCAGAAAAGCAGTTCTTCCAGAGCAGCAGAAAAGGAGAGTGGCAGTCCTTGTAGCAGCACAGCAGTCTTTCCTCCTGGCAGAGTTCTTCACAGGTCCAGTAGTGTCTGATTTAGTGGGGTCAGAGACCCAGTACTTATACCCAGTTTGGGCCTTTAAAGTGGAGGAAACTTCGAAGAAGGGCTCTGAAGTGCACAGAGGTCGTCCCTCCCAACTCTGGCTCCAGACTCACTACAGGGGGGTATGCAGCCCTTTGTGTGGAGACAGGACTCTGCCTATTCAGGTGTGTCAGCTCCTCCCTCCTATCCTGCCCAGGATGACCCATCAATATGTGGATGACCACTCAGTCACAACTAAACTCCCAATGTGTGTGGCTGTCTAGTGGGAACGCACAAAGTCCAGCTGTCACCCGCTCCAGATGTGTATTGGAGACAGGCTGCAGGCACACGGAGCTAAGAGCAGGGAAATGCCATATTTCTAAAAGTGTATTCCAAAAGAGCACTCCTCTCGCACTCTACACTGTCGCACTGCGCAAAGTGGGAATCATTCCCCCGATATATTCCATTAATCCAGGTATTCCAATGTAAACTCTAATAACCATTGCCTTTTCTTTGTCCAATATTACTTCCATTCACTGTTTATCTTCATCACAACGGAGACGGTATGATTAAATCTGCAATCTTTATTGAACTCTTCCAATACCAACTGCTCGCCACTCCAGGCTTTTCACAATGGTACGTACAGATCAATCACGGGTTGAAGTTGACACACTGTGTAAATATCCAATGCATTTCGAGCCCTCTTGGCTCTTCGTCAGGGATTACTAGAACAAATACAATAAACAGCTTAGCCTCACATTTCATTACGAGCAATATTAAATGTTAAAGGGCCCAACATCAATTGTGAAAACACATAACCACCTCCGTGTACCAAACCCTAGTCAAACGAAATTCAAATACTGCTAAATTCTAACCCTGCACCTCCCCTACACCACCCAAATAAATGCTTACCCTAAAAATGCTGTGAAAATAAACGAAACCTCATGACAATCATTCCACAAAAGACCCATTGCCCCACTCATAATCCTCCCTTATCCTACAACCCCTTCACTTTCCAACTCGCATCCCCTCCATATCCATATCCCTCATTTTTACCTTTTGTGAAAAACATTCACCGTCAGCACTCTGGTCTCCTCGTGCTGTTCACCATGAATACGCTACTTCCTCCCTCTTCCTGGCCATTAGTTCAAATTATCAGCTGCACTCACTCACGCTCTTAAATCTTTGCGCTGCATGCTACCAAGCCAGTACCATGTGATTGTTTTCCCCAGCACCAGAATTCGGTTACCTCCGCTATTCTGTCGAGAGACTCTCACTCCCATAATGCACCACCCTCCCTCACACTGAATAACCCACCGCCCTACCCCACGGAATCTTTTGCATATGAATGTATCAATCTGATTCATAAAAAATGCCCTAACCAAACATCACCCCCACCCCCAAACCATGTTACACAAAATCGTTGCTATATCTAATCTAAATACATTATGAGCACATGTTAACAATCAATATTGAGAAATAAGATATGGAAAAATTACTATATATTCTAAAAAATACATACAATTAATTATGCTTTGATTAAATAGATCCTCTACGTGCGAATAACGGATAATAAAAATAAATAAAAAATAAAAGTACCAAGCTCCAAATTGTATCAATCGTGTAAATAGGCTATAACTGTTGATAATACATGTCCATTAGTGTTTATAAACTCCACTCCACTTGTTCCGTCTCCGCGATGACAAACTCATGTTGTATACTTTTCTTCACTTAACCAACGTTCACTGTATCAATAGGGTGCATCAGCTCCTTGAGGCGATGAATTGCGAAGCAAGAAAATATAATGGAGCATGCACTCCTTCCCTTTCATATGAATCCATGCTGCAAAAACGTATGTGTAAGTGCGTGCGATCAGTGTCCGTGGATCGACCCAAACCACAGTCAATACAAATGTATTCCAAAAGAGCACTCCTCTCGCGCTCTACACTGTCGCACTGTGCAAAGTGGGAATCATTCCCCCGATATATTCCATTAATCCAGGTATTCCAATGTAAACTCTAATAACCATTGCCTTTTCTTTGTCCAATATTACTTCCACTCACTGTTTATCTTCATCACAACGGAGACGGTATGATTAAATCTGCAATCTTTATTGAACTCTTCCAATACCAACTGCTCGCCACTCCAGGATTTTCACAATGGTACGTACAGATCAATCACGGGTTGAAGTTGACACACTGTGTAAATATCCAATGCATTTCGAGCCCTCTTGGCTCTTCGTCAGGGATTACTAGAACAAATACAATAAACAGCTTAGCCTCACATTTCATTACGAGCAATATTAAATGTTAAAGGGCCCAACATCAATTGTGAAAACACATAACCACCTCCGTGTACCAAACCCTAGTCAAAAGAAATTCAGCTGATAATTTGAACTAATGGCCAGGAAGAGGGAGGAAGTAGCGTATTCATGGTGAACAGCACGAGGAGACCAGAGTGCTGACGGTGAACGTTTTTCACAAAAGGTAAAAATGAGGGATATGGAGATGGAGGGGATGCGAGTTGGAAAGTGAAGGGGTTGTAGGATAAGGGAGGATTATGAGTGGGGCAATGGGTCTTTTGTGGAATGATTGTCATGAGGTTTCGTTTATTTTCACAGCATTTTTAGGGTAAGCATTGATTTGGGTGGTGTAGGGGAGGTGCAGGGTTAGAATTTAGCAGTATTTGAATTTCGTTTGACTAGGGTTTGGTACACGGAGGTGGTTATGTGTTTTCACAATTGATGTTGGGCCTTTTAACATTTAATATTGCTCGTAATGAAATGTGAGGCTAAGCTGTTTATTGTATTTGTTCTAGTAATCCCTGACGAAGAGCCAAGAGGGCTCGAAATGCATTGGATATTTACACAGTGTGTCAACTTCAACCCGTGATTGATCTGTACGTACCATTGTGAAAAGCCTGGAGTGGCGAGCAGTTGGTATTGGAAGAGTTCAATAAAGATTGCAGATTTAATCATACCGTCTCCGTTGTGATGAAGATAAACAGTGAATGGAAGTAATATTGGACAAAGAAAAGGCAATGGTTATTAGAGTTTACATTGGAATACCTGGATTAATGGAATATATCGGGGGAATGATTCCCACTTTGCGCAGTGCGACAGTGTAGAGCGCGAGAGGAGTGCTCTTTTGGAATACATTTGTATTGTTTGTGGTTTGGGGCGATCCACGGACACTGATCGCACGCACTTACACATAAGTTTTTGCAGCATGGATTCATATGAAAGGGAAGGAGTGCATGCTCCATTATATTTTCTTAATTTCATATTTCTAAAAGTGGGATTTCTAAAATAGTAATGATAAATTCAACTTTGCCAGAAAAGAGGATTCATCATTACCATTCCAATGATATGAAGCATGACAAATCCACTCCTTCTCCATCAGGAATTACAGCTTATAAATGTAATAGGCAACTCCCAATGTTAACCTATAAGAGGAGTAAGCCTCACAGTGGTGAAAAATTAATTTGGGTGTTTTTCACTACCAGGACATGCAAAACATAAAAGTACATGTCCTACCTTTGGATTACACAGCACCCCTGCACTATGGGCTACCTAGGGCCTACATTATGGGTGACATATATAATAAGAGGGGAGTTTAAGGCTTGGCAAGAGGTTTTAAATGGCAAGTTGACATGGCAGTGTAAACTGCACACACAGGCTCTTCAGTGGTAGACCTAAGACATGTTTAAAGTGCTACTTGTGTGGGTGGCACAGTCAGTGCTACAGGCCCATTAGTAGCATTTAATTTACAGGCCCTGGACACAGGTAGTGTACTCTACTAATATGCCAATTGCAGATAAGTCAATCAAACCATATTTTAGGGGAGAAACACATGCACTTTAGCATTAGATTGGCAGTGGTAAAGTGCTTACAGTGCTAAAGCCAACAAAAACAGGGCCAGAAGAGGAGAAGGAAGAAGGCAAAATGTTTGGGCTATCCCTTCAGATAGGCCATTTTCCAAAATGTATACATAAGTGTGACTCACCTTTGTGGTACACCGGGCTTACTCATCAATCAATCAATCAATCAATGATTTATAAAGTGGGGCAAATCACCCTTGAGGGTCTCAAGGCGCTGACGTTGCTAGTGGAAAGGGAGGAGAAGGCCCTCAAAATTGGGAGAAAAACAATGAGAAAGCAATGAAAATGAGGGGAATGCAAAGAGAAGGCAATCAAAAAACAAAGGGATAAGCAGGGCAAAAGCAGTGAAAACCAGGGATTAGAAAGGAGAAGGCACTCAAAAAAGCAGTGAAAAAGCAAGGAGAACACAGGAGCAAGAGTGATGCACAAGCACGGGGAGAGATGGGCTGGGGCCTGCTCACTAGGGTTGCGCTGCGACCTCATTAAGCAGGTTCTGGGAGGAGGTAATGGTACTGGAAAGCTGTGGGTGGGGCTAAGTGGAAGAAAGGAAAAAGGCGGCAGGCAGGAGTAGCAATGATGGAAGAAATAAGTAGAAAGTAAAAAAAACAGGGAATAGCAAGGAGAAGGTACTCAAAAAATGGGGGAAAAGCAAGGAGAAAGCAATGAAAACGAGAGAAAAGCAAGGAGAAGGCACTCAAAAAACAGGGGAAAAGCAAAGGGGAAAACAGTAAAAGTAAGGGAAAAGTAAGGAGAAAGCTCTCAAATCGCAGAGAAAGAGCAAGGAGAAGACAGGTGCAAGAGTGATGAAGCAGCATGGGGAGAGCTGGGCCTGGGGCCTTCTCAATGGGGTCGCGCTGTGGCTTCCATTAAGTGTGTCCTGGGAGGAGAAAGTGGCACTGGGAGGCTGTGGGTGAGGCTAGGTGGGAAAAGGGTAGCAGGCAGGAGCGGTAATGATGGAAGAAATAAGGAGAAAGCAATGAAAACAAGGTCAAAGCAAAGAGAAAACAGTAAAAACATGGGAAAAGCAAGGAGAAAGCACTCCAAAAAGCAGGGAAGAAGCAAGGAGAAGACAGGAGCAAGAGTGATGCACAAGCACGGGGAGAGATGGGCTGGGGCCTGCTCAATAGGGTTGCGCTGCGACCTCATTAAGTAGGTTTTGGGAGGAGGGAATGGTACTGGAAAGCTGTGGGTGGGGCTAAGTGGAAGAAAGGAAAAAGGCGGCAGGCAGGAGTAGCAATGATGGAAGGAATAAGGAGAAAGTAAAAAAACCAGGGAATAGCAAGGAGAAGGTACTCAAAAAATGGGGGGAAAAAAAGGAGACAGCAATGAAAACGAGGAAAAAGCAAGCAGAAGGCACTCAAAAAATGGGGGAGAAACAAGGAGAAAGCAATGAAAATGAGGGTAAAGCAAGGAGAAGGCTCTCAAAAAGCATGGAAAGAAGCAAGGAGGAAGCAGTGAAAACAAGGGAAAAGCAAGGGGAAGTCTCTCAAAAAATGTGTGAAAAAGCATGTCAAAACTATGAAAACGAGGGAAAAGCAAGGAAAAGGCACTCAAAAAACAGGGGAAAAGCAAAGGGGAAAACAGTAAAAGTGAGGGAAAAGTATGGAGAAAGCTCTCAAATCGCAGAGAAAAAGCAAGGAGAAGACAGGTGCAAGAGCGATGAAGCAGCATGGGGAGAGCTGGGCCTGGGGCCTTCTCAATGGGGTCACGCTGTGGCCTCCATTAAGTGGGTCCTGGGAGGAGAGAGTGGCACTGGAAGGCTGTGGGTGAGGCTAGGTGGGAAAAGGGTAGCAGGCAGGAGCAGTAATGATGGAAGAAATAAGGAGAAAGCAATGAAAACAAGGTGAAAGCAAAGAGAAAACAGTAAAAACATGGGAAGCACTCAAAAAAGCAGGAAAAAAGCAAGGAGAAGACTGGAGCAAGAGTGATGCAGCGGCACAGTGTGAGCTGGCCCTGAAGTCTGCTCAATGGGGTCATGTTGCATTAAGTGGGTTCTGGGAGGAGGGAGTTACACTGGGAGGCTTTGGGCGGAGCCAAGCAGAAGACAGGGAAAAGGCGACAGGCAAAAGTGGCAATGATGGAAGAAACAAGGGTAAAGCAAGGAGAAAGCACTCAAAAAATGGGGGCAAAAACAAAGATAAAGAAATAAAAATGAGGGGAAGGCAAGGAGAAGGCACTCAAAAAACAGGAGAAAAAGCAAGGAGAAAGTAGTGAAAACAAAGGAGAAGCAAGAAGAAGGCACTCAAAAAATGGATGAGAAAGCAAGAGAAAGCAGTGAAAACAAGGGAAAAGCAAGGAAAAGGCACCCAAAAAACAGGGGAAAAGCAAAGGGAAAACTGTAAAAGTGAGGGAAAAGCAAGGAGAAGGCACTCAAAAAGCAGGAAAAAAGCAAGGAGAAGGCAGGAGCAAGAGCAATTCAGCAGCACGGGGAGAGCTGGGCCTAGAGCCAGCTCAATGGGGTCATGCTACAGCCTCCATTAAGTAGGTTCTGGGAGGAGAGAGTGGCACAGGAAGGCTGTAGGTGGGGCTATGTGGGAAAAAGGTAGCAGGAAGGAGCGGCAATGATGGAAGAAACAATGAAAATGAGGGGAAAGCAAGGAGAATGCACTCAATAAACAGAGGAAAAAACAGGGAGAAAGCAATGAAAACAAAGAGAAAGCAAGGAGAAGGCACACAAAAAATGGGGGAAAAGCAAGGAGAAAGCAGTGAAAATGAGGGTAAATCAAGGAGAAAGCACTCAAAGAACCGGAGGAAAAACTAGGAGAAAGCAATGAAAATGAGGGTAAACAAGGAGAAGGAACCCAAATAACAAGGGAAAAGCAGGGAGAAAGCAATAAAAATGTAGGAAAAGCAAAGAGAAAGCACTCAAAAAAGCAGGGAAAAAGCAAGGAGAAGACAGGAGCAAGAGTGATGCAGCAGCACAGGGAGAGCTGGACCTGGGGCCTGGTCAGTGGGGTTGCCCTGCAGTCTCCACTAAGTGGGTTCTTGGGGGAGGGAGTTGTACTGGGAGGGTGTGGGCGGGGCTAAGCAGATGACAGGAAAAAGGCAGCAGGCAGGAGTGGCAATGAGGGAAGAAGCAAGGAGAAAGCAATAAAAACAAGGGGGAAGCAAAGAGAAGGCAATCAAACAACGAGGGAAAAGCAAGGAGAAAGCAATGAAAACAAAGGGAAAGCAAGGAGAAGGCACTCAAAAATTGGGAGAAACAAGGCGAAAGCAGTGAAAAGGAGGGTAAAGTAAGGAGAAAGCTCTAAAAAAACAAGGGAAAAACAAGGAGAAAGCAATGAAAATGAGGGCAAAGCATGGAGAAGGCACTCAAAAAACAGGGCAAAAAGCAAGGCGAAAGCAGTGAAAACGAGGGAAAAGCAAGGAGTAGGCACTGAAAAAGTGGGAAAAAGCAAGGCATTGACAGGAGCAAGAGCGATGCAGAAGTACATGGAGAGCTAGGCCGTGACTTTCAGGAGTAGCCAGATGTACTTCGCTCTTACTCATAGAATTCAGAACTACTACAAGAGTAAGTAACTGCTAAATATTTCATAATCAGGTCAAATGTCTCATCATTTGTGGAGTAATGGTTTGAATACAGGTATGTATGTAGTATTAGTATAGAGGGCATCTAGCCAAACAGCTGCAGACAGCTGCGCAAGATGAATGGTAATGATACAGGCAAAAATCACTGAAGAAATAGTTGAGCTCTGGGAGCAGAAGTGGACTAATACTGCATTGTAATGTACTATTCTTGAAAAAGGTGTTGGTTAAATCTTCCGCCAGCCGAAGGGGAATAGGTGACGTATGTCACACTTATGTACAATTATTTGCAGATAATATAATCATGCAGACCCATTCTTTACACTATGTTATGTGGTGGTTGAAAGCAAATATGACATTTTAACAGATGTCCCAGGAGATTCCAAGATTAATTGGAGACAAGGATAAATTCTCTGTGAGGAGCACGCCTTCACACAGTAAAATTACAAAAGTGGGTCCTTAATCCAACAGCTCTTTTACGTTGTGTCTTAATGAAAGTTCTTAAAGGGTCCTCATATGTAAAACAGCATTGAGAAGTGCACTCCAGTTTGAGCAATGAGAAGGCACTCAAAACTGTGGAAAAACAAGGAGAAAGCAATGAAACAAAGGGAAATCAAGGAGAATGCACTCAAATAATGGGTGAAAAGCAAGGAGAAAGCAATGTAAACAAAAGGAAAAGCAAAGAAAAAGCACTCAAAAAATGGGGGAAAAACAAGGAGAAAGCAATGAAAATTAGGCGAAAGCAAGGGGAAGGCACTCAAAAGTAGCAGAAAAAGCAAGGAGGAAGCAGTGAAAACAAGGGAAAAGCAAGGAGAAGGCACTAAAAAAAATGGGTGAAAAAGCAAGAGAAAGCAGTGGAAATGACAGAAAAGCTAGGAAAAGGCAGTCAAAGTGAGGGAAAAAGCAAAGAGAAGGCACTCAAAAAGCAGGGAAAAAGCAAGAACACAGGAGCAAGAGCAATGAAGCAGCACGGGGAGAGCTGGGCCTGGGGCCTGCTCAATTGGGTTGCGCTGCAGCCTCCATTAAGTAGGCCCGGGAAGGAGAGAGTGGCACTGGGAGGCTGTGGGTGGGGCTATGCAGGAAAAAGGAAGAAAGCAATGAAAGCAAAGGGAAGCAAGGAAATATCTTCTGCCAGCTGAAGGGGCACAGCTGTGCTATGTGGTGGGTGAAAGCAAATGTCATATTTTAACAGATGTCCCATGAGATTCCCATATTGTTTTCAGACAAGAAAAAACACACAGTAAAAAAGTGGGTCCTTAATCTAACAGCTCTTTTAAGTTGTGTCTTAATAAAAGCTCTGAAAAGGTCCACATATGTGAAACAGCATTGAGAAGCGCACTCTACTTGTTATAGTAATCTTAGCCAATTTTACTGAGTGTATTGAGTGTAGACACAGGTTAGCCATTGTCAACACAAACTCTGAGATTGTGTGCAGATTCAGTCTCTTTTTTCACAGTTAAGGCTCGATTACGAGTCGGCCCGCCTGACACGTGGTGGTGCAGCGGTGGCAGATCCAGGCACTACTTCACCGGCTGTCTGACTGCCCTGGGACCGCCGATTCTGCCGTTGGAGCGGTGGTCAGAGGCTGCAATATGCTTGGCAGGACCCAGCATTACAAAACATCTCCCAATGAAAATGGTACCTCACTTGTTCTGAATGACTTGGTGCCCACAACGAGAAAGTTCCCAAAGTGCAATATGGCCAAATAACATTTTTACCTTCAAACCTACAATTTTTTTGCAATGTGGGTGGCTGCGGAATTTGGAACCTAGTTCAGCAGGCACCCAGGCAAGAGCACTCAACTCAGACATTTCTGGAAAGTAGACTTCTGGGCGAGTCCATGGTGGTGTGACGTGCGTGGATCTCATGAGATTTCTTTTTTTACCCAGTAGCCCCTGCAAAGCTCAAACATTGGCTAAAACCAAACATTTCCCTCATATTTTTGTGAGTGAAAGTTCAGGAATCTGTGGGGCTCAAACTCAGGTGGCGACCACGGAAAACTAAAAAATCTAGAAATTTCTTAAAAGTTGACACCCAGGGGAGTCCCTGGTGGCATGACTTGTGTAGAACACACAATGTTCTCATACCCAGAAGCAATTGCAGAACTCAGACTTTATATAAAAACACACATTTCCATAATTTCCCTACTACCCAGTATTCCCATTATACTCCCAATAAAAACGGTACCCACTTTGTGTCGGTGAGCCTAGCATCTGGAACAGAAAGTGCCCAATATGCTTCAGGGAGACAACAAATATTTACAATCAAAGTCAACCGGATCTACTGTAAACTGAAAAAAAGAATGGCAGCTCCAGCCATTGTTAAATAAAAGCCACTGGTGTGGGCCATGAGGTTGGTTCAATGTTAGTGTTACAGGGAGGGGAGCATGACGCCCCCTCCCCAAACCAATACAAGCCCCCCTTCCTCTGGGGCATATACCATTTACATGGGGAGCAGTACCTGCAGCCCCCTCCCTGAGCATTATGAAGGCCCAGGGTCCCCTTCCCCTGGGCCCATTTTCATATTTAGTGGTGGGAGGCAGGAAGCATCCCTGCTCAAGCATTTTGAAGGTCCCAGGGACTCAAAAGGCTAAAGCTAAAACATATCATTTTGAACAAACAAAACCACTGACATTCACCAGTCATAGTTATCTCAAGTAACCTTAACTTGTACCCTAATGTAACTATAACTCAGGCCCCTGACATGCAAACCATTTTTATTAATGATGTCATTTCTTATGTTGCAGTCATGTTATCAATGATGTTATTGAAAATGTCATGAGTGATGCAATATGTGTGGTCATAAGCAGTGCACAACCGGTGGCCAAACCCTGCATCCAATGCCCTGCTTGCCCAATCAATCAATCAATCATGTCACTTATAAAGCGCACTACATACCCGCGAGGGTCTCAAGGCGCTGGGGGAAGAGGGGGGTGGTGCTGCTACTGATCAAAGAGCCAGGTCTTGAGGAGTCTTCTGAAGGCCAGTAGGTCTTGGGTCTGTCGGAGGTTGGTGGGGAGGGTGTTCCAGGTCTTGGCGGCGAGGTGGGAGAAGGATCTGCCGCCGGCGGTCAATTTCCGGATGCGGGGGACTGTGGCGAGGGCGAGGCTGGTCGAGCGGAGCTGGCGGGTGGGGGTGTAGAAGCTGAGTCGTCTGTTGAGGTAGGCTGGTCCGGAGTTGTGGAGTGCTTTGTGTGCGTGGCCCACCGAGCTGACTATGTGTAACAATATAAAGAGTTGTGTTTTAAGTAAGACAAACATACTGAGTTTGTCAAAAAATGACCAATAACTATAATCAAATGTATATTTCATAAATTCACATATATAATAGTGACTGTCATAAAATACTTTGAATAAAGCCTTTTTAAAAAAACAATAACATGTCTCTGAGTCATTCTTTTAACTTTTTATTAGAACACAAAGTGCAACCATCGAATCAACCTCTAGAGGTCTCAGCACGCCACTGAAGAGCATAAAGCTCCAGATAGAAGTGCTTTTAAAAAATGTCATAAGCCCTTCTGGGACCATGGATTTAATGAGCCAGGAGATTTACAGTTTTTTTTTTATGTGGCTGGAGGGCTGCTGCACTCCTTGCAGCTCCCCAGCAACATAAAAAAATAGTTTAATGGTGCCCCTGCCTCTTCTAGAGGCACAATCTGTAAGAAAATATGTTCTTGAAAAAAAGCCATAAGCCATTATGAGGTGTTCTTACTGCTTATTAATTATTAGTTTTTCCCTTTCTTTATCTTTTAATATTATTCTGGGTGTCCTCCCCTGCCAGCACCAGGCCTAAGGTGGGTGCCACAGTCCCAACCAGGGCATCAACAAAAATAATTAAGTTGGGGTCTGTGGGTGGAGACCCTTGGTCTCTGCAGCCCCACTGGCTCCCCTGCATGCACCGATCCTAGGTGCAGCAAGAGCCGGCTTTGCTCCTGCCAAAGTGAGAGCAGGTTTTTATTACTCTACTCCTGCCTGGTGAGAGCAATATCTGTTTCCTTACCCGCAAGAGTGCGGGAAGGGAAATACATGTGTGCTCCACCTGGTGGGAGCATTTCTGCAGCTCTCGCAGGCAGGAATACAGTGTCCCCGGAGTGGGCTCCCCTGGACACAATGAATTGAGCTGACCCCGGGGGCTCGGGTCCCTGGGGCCTTTTAAGGTTAGGGGAGGGGGCCCCACATCCTCCTCCCCTTTTAAAATAGAGGCCCTGGAGTATGGGGTCCCAAGGTCTTTTGAGGCTCGTGTAGGGGGCACCATGCCCTCTTCCCCATAATTTAAATTCGAGCCCCAGAGTGTAGGGTCCCGGGGACTTCTGAGGCTGAGGGAGGAGGGCTGAATGCCACTTCCAGTTTAATTTTGCATCAGCACTGAGAATTGGAGTCCCCGGATCCTCAGGGAGGGGGTCGCAAGCCCCTTACATATAATTTAGTATTGGCCCTGGGGGGTGGGGTTCCCAGGACCTCAAGGAGGTATGGGGATGGGGCCTGCATGCCCTATCTCCTATAAAATGTAATGTGCCACTCCCCCCAGGGCCTGGGCCACCCGTGGTCTATTTTTTGAAGCACTTTCTTTATATAATTTTACAGCTGATTCATGGATCCTCTGCATATTCACAGTAACATATTTTTATTTTAAAAAATGTTTGGCCCTCTGAGACCCCCACCATTCCTTGGGAGGCAGTGAATCCCACCCTGGCCCCTTATATCTTTTTTAAACCTTTTTTGCAGGGCCAGGGACTTAAGGGGCATATTTACGTTCCCTGGCGCATCCCTGCATATCAGCAGGGATGCGCCAGGGAAAATGCGTCACGCAAGTTTACCCTTGCGCCACGTCCGATGCACCGCATTTACAATGCGGCGCATCGTGGCGCAAGGATAAGCAGATGCGTGACGCATCTGCCGGCGGAAGGTTGGCGCAGTGCTGAAGCTGTGTCGCAAGCGCGACGCAACTCCAGCACTGTTCCAACCTTCCCTATCCCTAACATGGTGCGTCAATCCTTACGCCTGCTTGAAGCAGGCGTAAGGATTTGACGCACCAGCGTCGGAGAAGTGACTGCGTGAAATCTTGTAGATTTCACTACGTCACTTTTCCGAGGCGTTCCTGCGCCGGAACGCCCCCCCCTGCGCCGGTACGCCCACATGAAACCTGACGCAGGTTTCATGTGGCACAGGGGTTTACTACGTGACGCATCTCCCTAGATGCGTCACGTTGTAAATATAGCGCAACGCGGCGCATGGTTTGCGTCGCCGCTGCGTCTCATGCGTGACGCAACGGCGGCGCAAAAGTGGCGCAAGGGGCTTGTAAATATGCCCCTTACTCTCCAAGTCTTAAAATGGCTGCCACCACATCTTTGTTTTTGAGCCATATTTTCTCTAAAACTGCTGATTGGATTTACACCAAGATCTAGCTTACTGCCAAATTTGGTGGATTCCATTCAGCAGTATTTGCGGTATCTCTAGTCAATTTTCCTGTGGAATGGGGAAAAAGTGTTTTGGGACCCATCCCTTTTTCATGGCTCCCACTCAATGGATCACCTCAACACATTCCAGAAAGGAGCCGAGGTAGATGAGACCTTTTGTGAAGTTTTATGAAGATTCATATGACGGCCCCAATGTATAACCAAACCAAAAAGTGCTTTTCCTATGGAAACACAGACCTAAAATAAAAGAGTTCCTTGTGGAAGGAATATATTGTCTAATGCGGAGGTTCTTAGCCTTTTGACTTCTGTGGACCCCCACTGAGTTATTTTTGGAAATTGAGGACTTCCTGTCTAAGCAATTTCTAAGATTTGAACCTGATAACAATGCACAAAAATACCAAACAAAATAAATACCAAGCATATACAGAGCAAATGATCAAATATTGAAGTCTTTTGTTTAATTCACAATGAAATATAGAAAAAGCTTTCACATTTTAATTTTGCTTCATTATTTGTATATACTTTATTAATTGTAATTTATTAATGTTAATATTATTTATTTTTTTAAACCGTCACGGATGCCGGACCACAGGTTAAGAACTACTGATCTAATGCATATATTAGTTCCTGAAAATGCTCAAAAATGTATTCCTTCCATCATTAACTCTTTTATTTAAAAAACAAAACAAAGCTAATCTAAACTGTTTCAACTACTATTGAACAAATGTGCTCACAAAATATTCACAAGGCATGTATGAAGATCATGTTTGCTGTTTTAAGACAGCCATCAGAATAGTTACAAATGCAAGTTTGCTTCTTTTATTTTAAGTTCTCTTTTCCTGGCTTACTTACTGTCTTAGAAAAGAAAACTAAGGGGCCTATTACGATGGCGGTCGGGAAACCTCCCCGACCACCATGGTAGCGGGAAAAGACTGCCCGCATGTACCACGACATCACCGCCGGTCGCATTACGATGACCCGTTGTCGAAATCCGACTGCGGCGGTCTGATTGCGGGCATTAACATTGCGGCGGTTGCTGCTTCACGCAGCACCGCCGCAATGCCGAAAGGAGCATGTCCTGCATTTCCCTGCACTGCGTGGCAGGCACTGCACAGTGCCTGCCACCTGGTACAGGGAAATGTAGGGGGGACCATGGGTACCCCCCCAGTGCACCCAAACCCCCCTCAACACACTGGGGGCCTGCAACGGGCTCCCGGAAGACAATCACCACATGCGTTTCAATGGCGGTCTGACCGCTGAGGAAAGGCTGGCTACCGCCGGCATCATAATCCTGCCGGCGGAGCCTGCTCTGCACCACCACCATTATCCCGGTCCTGCTCCGTCTGCCAGGCAGGAGTGCGGATGGCAACCGGCGGTAAAGCGGCGGTCCGAATTTCCTACCACTGCGGTCACCACCGCCATCCTAATATGACTGCTGGTTTTCCAGGTTGTGATGGCGGGCGGATGTCCACCGCCGGTACGGCGGGCACCACCGCCAGCCCGGCGGTGGACATCCGACCGCCATCGTAATAGACCCCATAGTAAGTCAATTACTGACTAAAGTTTCCTGGGTGCAAAAGCTGTAATTAACAAATTCGTTATTTTTATTTCACAACCACACCATGCACCCTTTCTCAGTGAGAATCAGCGTATCCTCTAGCAGGAACGCTCACAGTAATTAACATTTAGTCACAAATGTATAGTGCCTCGTGCACAACTGCTGGGTCAGGAAAAGAAGCATCAATAAAGTCTTGATTAAATATTTAATGCATATTGCTCACTTTGGCCATCCCCCTAAGTGTCTCTCCCACGGATGACTTCACTCATCAGCTGTTAATGAATATAATAGCACACATCTCTGATTTATTTTGGCAAATTGCTTTTTTCCTGTACTCCTTTTTAGCAACTTAGTGTGCTATAATTTAGGGTGATTATAAAAAATCATACTTGAGTTGGATTCATGGCGTTAGCATCAATGACGTAGATTCACAACCATACATTTGATCATCTATCCTATAAAAAGTAATTTTTGGGAGATATGCAAAATTGCATTACTGTTCTACCTTAATGATTACTCTCTATTTAAATGGCAAAAACGTCATGTTTGCCAAACACATTTCTTTACATACCAGCCATCAGCAAATGCTGGGTGTACTAGACTGTTAAAATGGAGTCACTCAGTACAAGCATTAGGTAGGTTTAGTATGCTTCACAAGAATCTAAGGGTCTGATTGCGAGTCTAGCGGTCCATGTAGCAGGCGCAACTGCGCCAAAGTTGTAATAAGCCCCTAAATATCACATGATGTGTTACATTATTTTATGTGTGTGTCCAAATATGAAGACACTACATTTCCTAGACTGTTTTCTAAATATATAGCCATTGCAATCATATATCTTGCCAAGAATTTCGAAAAGGAGCATAATATACTGCTGGGCATTCTTTGGGTAGAAGGCACTGATTATGGATGTGTACATTATAATGAACACATATGTTTCTACAAAGTTTTTAGGAAGTCTGAATCACTAGCTAGCCTCTCAGGATAAGAGAAGAACAAACAGGATATGATTTAGACATGAGCGGATAATTGATTCAAACTGTGTTACAGCCAAATTAAAGGAGTCTGGCACCAACCAGAATGTTCATGTCAAAGTCTACACATTGAATCAATGAGAATTATGCCAACTTATTAGTTATAAAAGACTGTGACTGTTGGCGACTAGAAGACTTTGTATGCAGGACTGAGCATGTCACTGTTTTGGCCCAGAACTGTGACACTGGTTGTAAAAATGAAGGAGGGATTTCTGGTATCACCTAAAAGGATGTCAAAGATTTCCGTTAACATGTACTGGTACGGGATACCACTGAGAAATTTATGATAGTGCTTTAATTAATTTTAATTAACTAAATAACTGCTGCTATCAATTAAATTGCATTAAACATTACATTACACACTGTCAGGTATATCAAAAATGATCTGAAATATTTTTAATATTTTATTAGATTGCAGCATTGTCCCAGTTGAGTTGAAGCAGGGCACTGTAAAGCAACTCCTGAAAAAGATTAGTTTAGATCCCAATGTTAGGGAACTATAGAATTATCACCCGTCTACTAGCAGTAGATGAAGTATAAGTAAAGCATGTGACATCTCAGGTAGGTATTAATATCTATAGAGGAGAATATATTTCTTGATGATGCCCAGATGGGATTCCGAGCCAATACAGAAACAAAATTTGCTCTGATACCTGCAATAGACGACCTTCAGATGGCCACATATTCCAAGAGTATGAGTGCCTAGATACGATTGATCTCCCCACTGCATTTAATTCAGTTCATTACACTGCATTCAATACAATAGATTAAGAAATCTTATTACAAAGATTGGAAGAATGCAGTCTAGCAGGAAAAGTCTGAAACAGACTTACTTCCTTTTACATGAATGACAACAACGAATAGTTATGGACTAGTTCTCATCGCCCTACCAATCATTGCTAATCGGGGTGCTGCATGAATCTACTGTTTCTCCCATTTTGTTTAATATTTATGTATGACCATAAGAGATTATGATGAGGACATTAATACTATCTTTTAAACATATGCAGATGACGTTCAACTGATTCTCAGGCTGTCTGAATAAAACGTCTATTGTTTTATTTTGAAGTACTATCTCTGAGATTTTAAAGATGGTATGAGTTCAAACTGGCTCAAGATCATTCTTAAAACATAGACATTTTGACTATAGATGTAACGTCCATATGTTTATCACCCCATTTTTAGCCTGATATTTGTGGTCCTTTTCATGTTCCATCAAACACGGGTCCTACTCAGCGCTAGAAATCCCGGCTCTCTGGTATGCAACAACACTCAATAAATTATTGTCCAGCAGTGCTTTTTCTATTACAAAAAGGTAAAGTAATTTATTACATTCACTACTAAATACTATGGGGCTTATTTACAAGTCCATTGTGCCGCCAGTGCATCACTTTTATTGACTCACCGGCACCGTAATTGGCTTCCCCATATTTTCATGGCCTTGTAAATATGCTTCCCTTTCATGCATAACTCTGCGTGAAAGGGGCGTTCCATGGGTGTTGCTGTGGGTATTCCCACGCGTAACATCCATGGAACTTAAATCATTCCCAGAATTACAACATTTTGTAAACCCGGGAACGCGTCACAATCCTACGCCTCCGCAGGGGAGGTGTAAGAGGGTGCAACAAGGAGAAATACTTTTATTTCTCCTCATGTTTTCCTCTTTCTGCAGCATGCATAGAAAAGGGAAGATGCCTTTAATGATTGTTTTTGTGAAGGAAGTACAAAAACTAATCTGGATTCAAACTAACCTGGCTGATGAGGGGTGATACCCCTAAACCGGTCCCAGGATGCTTGTTTCTGGTCCAGGGAGGGCCTGGCTTGTCAGTTCAGGCTGGACTGTTCCCATGAGGAGCAGGCTTGAGACTGATTTGCATATCGGTGGGTACTAACTGGGGTGGCATGGTGTGCAAAAGAACAATGGATTTAACCCAGATCTCTTGACTTCGCCGAATGGATGAGGACCAGCCGCCTGAAGCTGAACTCGGACAAGACGGAGGTCCTCATCCTTGGTTCCAACCCTTCAGCCTGGGACGACTCCTGGTGGCCAACATCACTGGGAACAGCCCCGCCACCCACCGACCACGTACGCAACCTAGGGGTCATCCTCGACCCCACCCTCTACATGACTAAGCAGGTCAACGCCGTTTCCTCATCCTGCTTCAACATCCTCCGAATGCTCCGCAGGATCTTCAAGTGGATCCCCACCGAAACAAGAAAAACAGTCACCCAGGCCCTCGTCACCAGCAGGCTGGACTACGGAAACGCCCTCTACGCAGGAATGACGGCTAAGCTCCTGAGACGGCTGCAACGCATCCAGAACGCCTCTGCACGTCTTATCCTCGACATCCCCCGACGCAGCCACATCACACCCCACCTGAGAGACCTGCACTGGCTCCCTGTCAACAAGAGGATAACCTTCAAGCTCCTCACCCACGCACACAAAGCACTCCACAACTCCGGACCAGCCTACCTCAACAGACGACTCAGCTTCTACACCCCCACCCGCCAGCTCCGCTCGACCAGCCTCGCCCTCGCCACAGTCCCCCGCATCCGGAAAACGACCGCCGGCGGCAGATCCTTCTCCCACCTCGCCGCCAAGACCTGGAACACCCTCCCCACCAACCTCCGACAGACCCAAGACCTACTGGCCTTCAGAAGACTCCTCAAGACCTGGCTCATCGATCAGTAGCAGCACCACCCCCCTCTTCCCCCAGCGCCTTGAACCCTCGCGGGTATGTAGTGCGCTTTATAAGTGACATGATTGATTGATTGATTGATTGACTGGGGTTGAATGTATTATTTGTTCTGCATTCCGTCCATCATTTGTGTGTCTTTTGCTTTCTCGCCATAAGTGTGCCGGGTATGCCTAGACATGGGTTCCAGGCTCACTGTGCCACTGAGTGGCTGATGAGTGGTGTCACCCCGAAACTGGTCTTAGGATGCTTGTTTCTGGTCTATGGAGGACCTGGCTTGGCAGTTAGGGCTGGACTGTTCCCACGAGGAGCAGGGTCAAGACTGATTTGCATATGGCTGGGTCTCAACTGGGGTGGAATGGTGAGCAAAAGAAAGATGGATTTAACCAAGATCTCTTGACTGGGATGAATATTTGATTTGTTCTGCATTCCGTCCATCATTTGTGTGTCTTTTGCTTTCTCACCCTAAGTGTGCCGGGTATGCTCAGACGTGGGCCTCGGGCTCACTGTGCCACTGGATTCAAGCTAGCCTAGCTTATGAGGGGTGATACTCTAAAACCGGTCCCAGGATGCCTGTTTCTGGTTCAGGGAGGGCCTGGCTTAGCAGTTTGGGCAGGACTGTTCCTATGAGGCGCAGGGTCAAGACTATTTTGCATATGGCTGGGTCTAAACTAGGGTGGCATGGTGAGCAAAAGTACAATGATTTAACTCAGATCTCTTGACTGGGGGGTGAATGTTTGATTTGTTCCGCATTCTGTCCATCATTTGTGTGTCTTTTGCTTTCCCACCCTAAGTGCGCTGGGTATTTACAATGTTCAGCATTCTGTCCATCATCTTTTTTTGTGCTGCTATTGTTGCCCTAAGTGGGAAGGATATGCCCAGACGTGTGTCACGGCCTCACTGTGCCACTGGATTCAAGCTAGCCTGGCTGATGAGGGCTGATATCCTGAACCAGTCCCAGGATTCTTGTTTTCCGGTACAGGGAGGACCTCGCCTGGCAGTTTGGGTAGGACTGTTCTGATGGGGAATAGGGTTGAGACTGATTTACATCTTTTTTTGTGTTGCTATTGTTGCCCTAAGTGGGAAGGATATGCCCAGACGTGTGTCCGTGCTCACTATGCTATTGGATTAAAGCTTGCCTGGCTGATGAGGGGTGATACCCCGAAACCGGCCCCAGGATTCTTGTTTTACGGTCCAGGGAAGACCTGGCCTGGCAGTTTGGGCTGACCTCTTCCTATAGGAAGATGGGTCAGTACTGATTTGCATATGGCTGGGTCCAAACTGGGGTGGCATGGTGAGCAACAAAACAATGGATTTAACCCAGATCTGTGACTGGAGATGAATGTTTGACAATGTTCAGCATTCCGTCCATCATCTTTTTGTGTTGCTGCAGTCAAAGAACTGACCACTTAATACCCCCATACTCTAGCTCCCAGGAGCAAAAACTCCAGCTCCAAGAATGCTTTAAAACAATAGCCAACGTCTCCCAGGTTCAGGGATTCAATCCCCTGGGTAACGTAGGTTGATGTTTGTGAAACATACTCTGGGGGGGTACTTCAACTTCTGCAGCCCCTCACAACACGTGGGTAATACATTGGTGGTTGGGCTCTGCCTCTCCTTGAGGAACCACGAAAAAGATATGCAAATTCTAGCTCCTTTGCAGGGCCTTATTGGGGGCTCCACTCGAATGCGCATTTAATGTTTGATCAGTGGCTTGGTCTGCTCTTTGTTTGCTGTGCATCCTTGCGCTACATTTCATTTTCCTTTATTCAGCAGTGTTGGGGCTCTCACCCAATCGGTCACCCAGATTGGGATTTTGGTTGAGGGATGTGAGGGTCCCAAGGCCCCTGCATCCCATGCATGCTCTCTGTGCATGCTGCATTCCATGTGCTGTGTATGGAAGCCGGCCACACTGTGCTGTTCTGCTCCCACCCAGATGGAGCAATTTCTCTTGTGCTCTCCCCCAAGAGCAGGAGCAGAGCAGTCCCTGGCCCACCTGGCTTATGGCCAGGGAGAGGAGAAACGGATGTGACCCACCCTCCCAGACATAGGCACAGGGACGGAAACTGTGCATGGCAGTGATTGGTCCCTTCTCAGGATGAGATCCCTGGGACAGTTGTTTGTTTTGTCTACAGGCCTGGGGCCTGAAGTAGCTCTGGGAGCAGTCCCCACGGAAGCCCTGTCCCCTAGAAAGTTTGTAGATGTACTGTCCACTGGCGGCTTAGCACTCCCTAGAGGAATTTTACAGAAATTCATGTTTAGCACTTTTCATGCTTGTAGTTTTGTGCTCTGTCTGCCGAGCAAATCGAGATTTAAATAGGCATATGCCTGGCCCAATAGAGCCAATTTTGGTGATCTTTAACTCATGTTGCTCCTGATATCCAGTCCTTGCCACCAGAAACCTTTTCTTCTGTCTTTCTGTCCTATAAGGGGGCATGTTTTGTGCAAACCTGGGTTTTCTGACTCTGTGTGCCAGATCTGTCCTCTGCCTGGGTTCTTGGTGCTCTCTCCTTTCGGGGGGCCTCGTCCGTAGCCCCTCCACAGTGAGCCAGCAGAACGCCCTCCCTGGGACACATCTCATATCCCAGAGCCTCTTGGCTTCCTGAAGGACACCTCTGAGTCAGCGGAGTCAAGGACCAGTCCATATATGTCCTAGAGGACCATCCAGGACCCTCTAGCAGGAAGTTAGGTATTTTAATTCTACACGTGGGATGCATGTTAACCCCAGATTGATACCTCACTAGTAGGCTCTTAATGGAGCAAAAACATTTTTTAGCACAGATTTCCTGCATAATATAGTTGAAGCACCATAGACGTCTCGCCTTAGGCCCTCCATGGAGCTGCCCCTGATTATTAAAGGAATAATCTTACATGGTATAAGCCCAGTAGATCATTAAGATCAGCCAGTTCCAGAACAATCAGTGATCAGAGAATCAGGAGATCCAACTGGGGAGGGGGGGTGTAGAAGCTTCATTCACACCACTCTCCATCTCTGGAATAATCTACCGGAACATCTGAGAAGTCAATCTAAGTTTCTAACCTTTAGAAAATGTCTTTAAACTTGGCTATTTTTCGATTCTTAATGCCGAGATGTAATGCTGGTCAACAATAGATCATTCACTCAGCAGATCACATTAGCACCAAGATGCCATTGGCATTCGCGCACTTTACAAAACATATCAATATCAATATTAATATCAATATCAATCACTACAGGCCTTTACTATAAGTCCCACAATATATAAGTCCTACTCCAGGTCAGCATTGAAAAGTCCCTTCTGTGACAGGCTGCCTCTGCTCAGATACCTGGCTGCACAAGACGATAGTGTCATATGTGTAGCGTGCACATGCGCCCACGTGCGTGAGCTCATGTGTTCCTGTGTAACTAGCCAAGAGTCTCTTATCTTAGCTGCCCAGTAGTGACTTTATCTTAAAAGGCAGAGTCTGATGGTTGGCAAGCTCAGTACAATTACCATAAATGTACAGTGAGTGACTCAGCTGGTAAGACACAGTAAAAGTCAAAAAAACGGATTTGCCACTGTCACCTAAAATGATTGATCAAATTTGTAGTGTTGTCTCTTCATCCAAATGCACAATAGCAAGTCCATTTTCACCTTTTTAACACCAGAGGGCAGAAGGGCAGATATGGCAGCCTTGGTTGGTCTGAAACTGGCGTATTGTACTGCTGTGTATGTAGGCTTAACTAGATTACTCCTTCACTAACTTTAGATGACTTAAAATCAAGCACCATGGCTGACTACCTTTGCCTGCTCTTTGCCTCAGCTAAACCTATTCTGGCACATCTACATTGATTTCCAATTCAGGCCAGAGTCCACTTTAGGACTCTTAGAGGCTGATTAGGCTTTGGAGTATGGTAATTACTCTGTCAGGACGATGGTGTCATATAAGCTGTCACCCAGATGAAGTAACTGTACTTTGGAGATGTCTTCCAACTCCGTGAATATCTCTGAAAATTAACAGGAACTGCCATAATGGAAGTTCCTGTCAATGTTTAAAAATGTTGACAGACTCTCTATCAACATCATGGTACTGTGGGAGCAAATACGTTTCCTCAATATTTTAGGGCACTGCAAAATTTAAAACCGCTAAATTTTGCCTTAAACGATTTTCTCATGAAAAGCAATTGCACAAAAAAGGAACCCTTCCCAACATCTGCTTAGCAGAGCATCGAAATAAAAAGGAGACGACTCAATAATTGATTTTTAGATCAGAAGGACAAGTTATAGTTTTTTTTTTTACAAAAATCCTAAAATCAAATGGTACAGAATGAATGCAATGTATACATGACAAGCAAATATAAGTTCCAGTTTACAGTACTTAAAATATAGTTGAATATAGTTGAAAATCATTCATGTTTAATAAACCTTTAAGTAATCTTCAATAGGATTGTCACACTTATAAGGAACACATGATGTTTTGAAAGAAATGTCTTGCAATACTCGTTGTGGGAAAGCATTTTTCGATAGTTCAGTGCTCCTCTTGCTACGTATTCTAAACCTGATGGAATAAGGTTGCTGTATCTTATTTTTTGTGGATTCTTCCTCTACAAAGTCACTATGTCTTGCAAGCAAGTATTCTCTTTCCAGTCTTTCTGTTCAATATATCAACCACAGTCTGTTTACAAAGCCATAAACACTTAAAACGGAATAGTATTAATGAGGTGATTAAGGAGCAAGCCCTTTCTTGTTCTAACAGGAATGACATCTGATGGTAGTAATAAGGTTTTAAAATTGTGGGGCATATTATCAAGAACAGCGTTAAAATTATCGCCGGTTTAGCGGCAGAAAACTGCCGCTAAAGCGGCGATAATGGGCTTGATAATATGCCCTTGAGAATTCCAATAGAAGTCCATGTTCTGGTGTGAACCTGGGCTTCTATTGGAATTCTCCAGGGCATATTATCAAGCCCATTATCGCCGCTTTAGCGGCAGTTTTCTGCCGCTAAACCGGCGATAATTTTAACGCCGTTCTTGATAATATGCCCCTGTGGCTTTTGTATGTGGATTGAAAGGGAGTTTTAACATCATGCAATTGTAATCTTTCATCAATAAATCTTATCTTTTCTGTCCCAGAGCCATAGTAACAATAACAGTTCGGCGTAGCTTAACTTGCCATAGCAACGTTGCATCACATAGCACAGTCACGATGTGTGAACCTTATATCAAACTTCCTGACAATCCAGGCATGTTTTCTGGAGGGGAGTCAGGATTTTCAATGGTAGTTGTGAGCAGCAAGCACTGTTAACTGGCAGAATAGCGTTGGAATTTGAGGGTACAAAGTTGAGTATAAAATATATATGAATGATCATAATTAAGGTCATGCACACCTTTCGATATATTGCCAGCAGTTGTTCTTGTGTCATGAGTAATAGTGACACTTATATTCTCTATTCAGAGAGTATCCCTGGCTCAGTGTTTTATTTACATTTATTTGCGAGCCTCGGATGTCGCCACTTTACACAACTTATAAGGACGGTTCTAGGTCTAACACTACAAATCCCACCACTCTCTGGTCACACCGGGGGTGACGTTTTTGGTGGGAAACATCATTTATCATGCGGTTAGAACCACGCCATGCCTTTAGCATGCATCCATTACCACACAAATATTTTTACCACGCATGCCTTTACCACAAATGCGTCTACCATGTATATGCCTTTACCACACATGTGTTTACAAACAGATAAGAATATATAATGAGCATTAAAGGCATGCGTGGTAAGGGCATATGCGTGGTAAAGATTTGCGTGGTAAAGGCATGCATAGGAAAGGCATTTGCGTGATAATGGTTGCGTTGTAAAGGCATGCATGTAAATTCTATTCCATGTACCTCCCTCACCGGATTCAGGAGCAACCTCAAGACCTGGCTGTTCAAGTAGCCCCACCCCACGCAGTGCCTGGATACCCCTCGAGGTGATTAGTGTGCAGTACAAATATTGATTATTAATTGGTTCCGTCATACATCCTGGTCTGAGCCTGCATTTAGATGTTTTCTTTTTTAAGCTTACTGTGCTCCTAGGCCTAGAGGGACTGTCCTTGCTGACAATAGACTGCTGGAAGGTATGCTGTTCTGCCACAGCTCTTTTCAGCCTTTTGGGATCATGTGACATGTCACACCCTGTAGGGGCCTCTCTTCAACTTTTTTTTAAAGTGTGTGCTTGTATTGTCTAAAGGCTTGGAACTTCGGGTCTTTGTTTGCTGAATTTATGACTGATACCGTGTGATTGGGACATTTCTCTTTTAACCCTTTCGCTGCTTCTGTCGGCCAACGGCCGTCGCGAGCACTACCTCCGTAGTGCTGCGCACGTCCGTTGGCTGACGCGGCCCCGCCCACTCTTCAAAGCCGCCGCACCGCGGCGAAATTTCGGCCGCGGTAAAGGGGTTAAAGTCTCTATATACCTGAGCATTACACCCCATGAACATGAACTTGATTCAAGCATACCATGGCTATTCCGGATGATGTGTTGCGTGTCTGGTGTCAGATTATCCTTCTTTACCAGTGTAAATTTAAAAAAGATCATTAATAAGCTGATTTGAACTTCTTAATATTATTCACCGCCTTGCACTGGTCTGTCTAATGCTTGGCGAATTGGGGCCAATATACCCTACATATTTGGGTAAACTTGTTTAGAATTGTGACACCACAGTTGGGTGTCTCTTCCTAATCTGTATTACACTATGATCCTCTATTTTGGGGCTTGTGGTTGCAGTCTGAGTTTGATCACGCAGTCAGAATACTCAAAAGATATGGACATGTGTGCTAGAGCTCATCAATTTGCTCAAGCCTCCAGATTAACTCTCTATGTACTTTTGTGGTCTTATGATTGTTTTACAAATGCGGACAGTGATGGTCAAAGTCCCATTGATTGTGGACCAGCATTTGTATCATTGAATGTATTTTCACTAGTTCCCCTTATTTGCTCCTCCACGCATACTTTATTCTCAGAGAGATAAGGTCTAGTTATTAGGTCCTGAAGAATGTCACACAACTCCTTGTAGGGTCATTAGGATTGGCAGAAACATGTTTACCCTACAATCATATACGGGGTCACATCCCCTCTTGTGCTTTTAATGTGCTCCATTGGGACATTTATTACAATTGATGTTAGGTCCACCATGAGGCATTTTAACTTGCCGTCACATTCTTCTTACATACACTCTGTTCACCCTCACCATCACTATACAGCTCAAATTGGTGTAACCTCTGACTGACACACCATCCTCAAGTGCTCCTCTCATTTTATGGAGTTGTACCATTTATTTTTGTGGTGTGAGGAGGAATCTGACAATGAAGCATGGCACCCAAGCGTGGGTGAGGGATTATGTCCTAAAACAAACATTTTGTTTTGTTTTCCAGATCTTTTGCTCTTTCAAAGAGACATACTTTGGAAGCAAGAGTAGTTAGCCTGTTGCTTCAGGTAGACAGCCCCCAAGTGTGGATGAGTGTTTCTGTCATAAAAACAAATTTTTTTAAATTTTGTTTTCTAGCCCTTTTGTTCTTTCAAAGACACTTATATTTTGGAAACAATATCATTTAGCCTGTTGCTTCAGATAGACACCCTATGCCTTTTTTTCTGTTGTAACAAGAGAAGCAATGCCTGTATGATTCACTCAAACGTACATGCCAGCAGACATCTCAGCAGTTTTGAATACAGTGTCTTTAGTATATTCTGTTATACTCTAGTAGCACTACTTTCCATTCTCGCAAATGCAATTTACTAACATGTGGGCAGTGATTAACAGCTAGAAATCTCTGCCACAAGTATTTAGAATGCTGCAAATGGAGGTATACATTTTGGTATAAATGTCAGATGGACAAGACTAATTTTAGGAAAACTAGAAAATAGGACGAGCAAACAGAGAAATAGGGATCCCCAAAAAACTAGGCACCTTAATGCATCTGACATAGACATTTACTTTGGGGGTTAGTGGGAATACTTCCAGGGTAATTTAGGCAACAAGCAGGACATCTAGCATACACCTGAAAATGTAGTGTGAATTGTTTTGGCTTTCAACTGCACTATACTTTGCATCAAACTTTTCTGTCCCTTCCCTTTCTCTTGCTTTTCCTTTCCGGTTCCCCCATTGATAATGCTTAACTTACCCTTTGCCTATTTTACATCATTTTCTCCCTTGTTGATGCATCATCCTACTTTCTGGATCTCCCTTTCCTAGTAATAGCATAATTTGACTGATTGTCTTGGCATCCTGGGGCATTAGATTGGATTCATTGCCAGCCTGGGGCTTGTAACAGAAGTTTTGGAACAAGAGACTGACAAGTCAAGATATAAATATACTTATGCTTAACTTGATTTCTAAACACGGTTATATCAGTTGCAAATGTTATCTTCTTACCTTTTAGTAAATTGTTACACACATGGCCATTGAGAACATATCTGTGGTTGGTGATTAGTCAAAGTAGGGTATGGCTTCAATGCATTGCACAACAGACTCGAGTCCAGTGTTTTCTACTAGCCTTTTTCTACTTAGCTTTTGCCTGTTGTACCTTCATTTGTATTGTGGGTGTGCAGTGTATCTGTCCACCCATGTAGGGATTTTGGGACAATAGGGATTATCAGTGTATCGAACTAGCAAACCTGTCAATTTACCCAAGCCTTAAGACATGGACCCATCTTAGAACCCCTCACAGGTAATGGCTACAAAAATTCAAGAGGAATTAAATATTGCCCAACAAGCAAGGGTTTGCCTTCTAAAGTCCATTATTCAGAACTTTCCAATGCTCACTACAAGAGTTGACACATTGAGGGCCACAGGCACTGTCCACTTAAGCAGTACAGCAGCTTTGGGGAATACTCTACTCCCAACTTGGAAACATACCTGAAATTTGGCACTTTGAGAGGACTACAAGCCAACTCTTTTCTGAGTATATGAACTTTTTTCTGAGAGACAAGCAGGAGGCATTGGGGTTTCCAGAATGGTGCATTAATGAGGACTCAAAGCAAAAATGCATCAATGATTACTATCATATTAAGGTATATGTTTGAGACCCGCGTTCATCAAAGTCAACCTCTTTAGACAACAGCTAGTCAAGCTGTGCCTCAATTTCTTATGGGGAAAATTTGCACAGCATACAAAGTTGTCAAACACGACCATCATCACAGATCCTGACAAACTGTTTAAATATCTTTTTGCACCATGTTACGAGGTATCCATCTGCGGGTTTAATAATGACGAAACCTCAGCGCTGTGTTGAAAATACACAAAAGAGTACCCCACAACTTGTAACAATATAAACATCTTCATGGCCAGTTTCACAACCACTCACCTCGTTTAGAGCTTTAAAATGTGATGGATAAACTTCAGGAACTGTGTCTGCATCACGACATTGACTCTGTTATTTTTGTGAGCAAATTAGGGAATGAAGATCCCCAGCTTGGTGATTATCTGGGGATTTGACCAGAGAACTAGAAAAGGATGAGTACACAGTTGAGTTCACGTCATCTGGTCCCAAAACCTATTCTTACAGAACTTCAAACAATGCAGTATGTATGAAAGTCAAAGGCACCACCTTAAATGATAATAACACTGTCAAAATCAATTTTGACTGTCTAAAGGATCTGGTGAATGAATATTCTACTTCGAACAAACGTGAGAATGATACAACAATTGTTGTAAAACAACCTAGCATAGTCTGGTCTAAACAACAGTGGAAAATAATAGCCCAGCCATTGCAAAAAACCTTGCATGTAGTGTTTGATAAAAGGGTCCTGACTGAAGACTACAAAACCCTACTGTACGGTTATTGAAGGTGCATCAGAGTCTCACAAACCCGACTATGGACACCAGGTTACAGCAACGGTTCTCCTGTGATTTAGCAGGCCCTTCAAATTGTGGTAAAAGCTATTTTATAACAAAACTGTTAGAAAATGCTCCCAGTGTTTTATCCCAAGCCCCTAAAAATATTGTTTGGCTTTTTTCGGGCTGGCAAGATCTTTATACAGAACTACCCCTAAGGTTCTTACACACCAAAATTATGGAAGGCATACTGAATAATCTCAAAGATGATGCATTGTTACCTACAGGACCTGTAAACATGGTGATTGTAGACAACTTATGAGTGAAGGTGGGGATCACCCTGAGATAGAGAAAGCTTTTACTCAATATTCACACCATCACAATCTAAGCACATGTTTCATTGTGAGGAACTTGTTTTAGAAGGGTAAGAGCAGTCGCTCCATAGCTCTAAACGCCTCATACCTGGTTTTATTTATTAAACACCCCATGGCAAACAACAGATATCCATTATAGCTAAACAGATGTAGAAAGACACAGTTTTTCTTGGAAGCCTTTACTGATGCTACTGAGAAACACCATGGTTAGTTACTGGTAGACTTAAAACCCAATACTCTAGAAGAATACAAACTGCATGCTGGTATTTTCCCACCCAATCTCCCCATCGCTTCAACACTTAAAACCAAGTCCAAAGCCTATAAAAAGAATTGGTAAAGAGTCTCCTGTAATATTTACACTGTAGACCTTATAATACCCAGTAATGATCATGTCAGCGCATCTATGCAGTAATCTAGAATTCCTACAAATGCTTGTGACAGCTAGTCTCCATCAAAGAAAGGTCATCCTGTGTGCGACATCGGAAAATGTAGTGGCTGCCATTTCAGAAATCACCCTAAACACCCTAAAAGGTAATGTCCCTATATCAGAGCGCCAGTTCCGTGTTTTGAAGAAGCGCCTCCTTAATAAGAAGCTCAGTACAAAAAAGGGATTCCCTCATTTCTAAGAAGAAACTGGTAAAGCAGTTGAGAGGTTATATAGGTTCTTTGTTGGGAATAGCTATACTGCTGATTACCATGCTCCTAACTTGGAACTGATGGATTACACTCAAACGATGTACTTGGTACCATGGCAGCAGCTGGAACAGTTGGGGACGTCTATGGGCGACGCCTGGGATATCCGGAAAAATGAGACGCAGCACCTGGATGCCAGGATTAAAGACATTTTGAACTGTACTGATTTAAAAACTTATGACAAAGCAGGTCTTTACTCCAGCACTCTTCAAAACTTTTCAAAATGTTACAGGCAGGGGAATGCTGAAAAAATAGGTTGACTCTATGTGCCCCTTACTTTGAACAGCCTTCACCACCCCCTTAAGCGCCTCAAGATCCACCACCATCCTCTGACATCATTGTTGAAGAACTTTAAAAAAATATACGTCAAAGGAACAGATGTTGCTAAGTAAAATGTCAGCTTCTAAAGACCTGTCCTCATGGAATAAGAGAGGAGAATTCCTCTACAGCGGTCAACCGGTTGTTAGATCCCACATGCTCAATGTAGTCAAAGGTCTTAGGCACCCCAAAACACTATCGCTCCAGAAAGCGCTTAGAATTCGCAAACAGTTTCTGCGAGGCTCTGCAGAACTCAACATTCCTTCGATGATTGTCAGTAATGCTGAACACAAGCGGCTGCTTTGATCATAGGAACATGTGTGCCTATGTTTGTGTGTGTAGTTTTGCCATAGTTAACATTTTGACGTTTTTCTTATTTAATTTTTTTAGTATGTTTATCAGTGTGTTACTTGTACTACGAAGAAACTGTTTTGCAAATATACCTTTTAACTTTTCAATGATTCTATTGTCATTTAAAACCATTTTAAATGTGTTTCCTTGCATCAGAATTAAGATACTGAGGGGTAGATTTACAAGCCCCTTGCGCTGCCAGTACATCACTTTTTTGTGATGCACCGGCAGCGCTTTTCTCTGCCCCATATTTCCAAGGACAGGAAAAGCCACCCTGCGTGGCTTTTCCTGTCCTTGTAAATCCGGCCCCTTTACCCGCAGCACTTTGCGTGAAAGGGGCATTGCTGTGGGTGTTCCCACGCAACACCCATGGATCCAGACACATTTCCAGATTTACGAGGATTTGTAAACCTGGAAATGCGTCAGTATGCTACGCCATCCAAGGGGTGGCGTAGCAAGCGCAACGAGGAGAAATGTTTTCATTTCTCCTCGTTTTTCCTCTTTCAATGCGTGCTGCATTCTACAGCACTCATTGAAAGAGGAAAATGCCTGTAGTGATTGTTTTTGTACAGGAAAGTGCCCCTTCCTGCACAAAAACAATCTCCCCAAGACGCAGGCATCCTTGCACCATGGTGCAAGGGTGCCAGCGCCAGTGCATGGCAGCTGTTTGTGCGCCAGTCCAGGGGAGAGTACAGGAATGCGACGTGTCATTGTAAATATGTCGCATTCCTGTGCTCTGAAAGTGCTGCAGCGTGACTCAGCCAAAGGGCTTGCGGTGCCATGCTGCGGCACCTTCTTGTAAATCTGCCCCTGAGTCTGCATTTAAGTTTGTATTCTTTTATTTTAGACAGTCACCATTACATATAAGAGGTGTTGCATGACCTTACACTTTTTACAAACTGCGTATTCTGTTTTATCAGCAATTGATGTACACCTAGAGTTTTCTTCCACACATTTCATAACAACACTGTCATTGCTAACTAGGTCATTCTGATATAGATTGAAAACATTTCTAAACGTCATACTCTCAGACATTTCACTAATAAAATATATAAAATGCTCCCCGCATGTGACAGTGAGAGAATCCTTAACCTGTATTTTGTTATACTCCACACTTGAATATAGGTTTTGTTTAGATGCTATGCTTGGGGAATGATGCTGGGCTGTCAAAGACTGTAACCTTGTCTTCATCTAAAAAAGGCTGCCCAGTGAGTTTCTTCCATGTAGTGAGGATCTGCTTTAAAGACAAGCGTGCAGGATCTTTCGGACCCTATTTCATCAGGTAGAATGTCGCTAGGAAAAACAATTGAAAAGTATTTCATAGTGTTTTTATGGCAGCTTAAGAAATACCAAATTTGAACAGTGTCCATTTTACAATATTTTAAAGATAGTCAAGCAAAATCTGCCCGGCTTCATTGATCTGAATGATGTTGCGGAATACAGAGAACACAGCAATGTTCACATAGCCAAGGGCTGACTAAAACATATTTCTGCTTTTAGATTTCCATCAAGCTGTAGTAGTCGCTGTCCTCCATGTCAGGGGTCAGATCGACAGCAAGCAGTGTGTAGCCTGTCCCATGTCCTTCTCTTGACATGACAACCCCCTGAGTCACGCAGGTACTTCCCTGTTATCGAAACCAAGCCCAGATATTACCTGATAAAATTAGTGTCTCCAAAGCCTGGTGTGCACTGTTTTGCAGGAATCCCAGCCCCCTTCTGGAACACTGCCTCGTAGTTGATGTTGCAGTCTTTGAAATTAAACAGGTTTGTGGTATAGAGACAGCTAAAAGCTGTGTTGTCAACAAAAGCTATGATAATAAGTTTTGGTAGTTGCCCCAAAAATAAATGTTGCTGCTGGGTTAACCTGGTAACGGCTGGGAAGCTGAATATCTTCAGAGCTACTCTTTCAACGGCGTACTTGGCGTTCGATCGCTGTAAAGCTTCGGTGTGAGCCAGTCTGATGGTGGCGACACTTTCACTCTTTTTTTAAAAAACTGGCGGACAGTATGACCAGTTTTTACTGTTCTGCATCCCCGCTGATGAGACAGAATGAGTCCTTGTTGTGGTTAAGTTTGATCTTAAGATCAATATCATTGATGATCAGTTTATCTTGTAAGAAAAGGTCTGAATGTATATGCCCGAGGCAGTCAAATTGTGCATAAGTGTCCTTGTAGAAGAGCCCTGCTATAAGCTGTGTGTCCAGGATGTCGATCGCCAGGGGTAATGTCCACTTGATTAAACATTGTCACGATGGGGTAAGCAATCGTCACCACTTTAACAGTGGCGAATATGTAGGCACTGTCCACTTTTACAATTTTATAAACAAGATGCAGCAGGGTATCGTTGAGATCAGTTCATACCCACGTACCCTAACACAAAAAACTCTATTGCGCCAACGGCATCAAAGCGGCTAGAGGCGATACTTCCCTGAAAAAAACTGCTTTCCACACTGGTCTGAGTGGGATTTAGAGAAAACAAATCTAGCTTAGAGCATTCTCCTGACGTGCAATGTATGAAGGCCAAGTTTCAGGTTGTTGCGTTTAAAAAATATGTACGCTAGCGGGTGTTCTGTTGTTCTTCGAGGCTCTCTTTCACCTTACAGATCTTCTTTTATGAGCGCTTTTTGAAGAATGCCTCCTTTTTTATAGGGAACCAGCAGACTCCTATGCTTTGAAGACCTTTGCTTCCTTTTAATACTTATGCTTGGCCTGTACACAAGTCCCGCTCCTTCTTGGGGTTTTTTGCTCACACGTTCGGACACAGCAGAAGTCACAGATCCCACCACATCCTGGGCAATGTTCGGGCCGCCGCTTTAATGTGGGATTTTGCTATTTCATTGTCTCTTTTCAGGAATGGCATAGCTCTTCTAAACAAACTACAAAAAACCTCCAAGTCCTGCCCCGTACATAACAGGGGCCCCTTGAAAGAATGGTGGACCCCAAAATCTGACCTGGTATCTGTAGTAGTCCCTGTACAGAGCGGGGTCGCCGTATATTTTCATGAGCACGATGATGACTTCCTAATATTCACTGTCGCATTGCAGCCTTAAATGAAGCTTAACAATAACTTTCCCACATTTAAAGGACACTGGCTCAGAGTGATCATCGAAGATCATGACCGGCATAGTGTCAAAATGGTTTTTAGAAATTCCTACGTAGTCAGGTTTGATATTATTTTCCCCCTTCACCTGGACCCATCTTAACAATGGTGAATAACTATCCCTGATCCTCTACAGCTCTACAATGTCACTATACACATAGAGTGTATAGAACACTTTGTTAATATCGAGGCATATAGGGTCTGACTCTACCTGTCTTTTTATATATGTTGTACTATTACTAAAACCCTTTATTAATTTACCCATACAGTTAAACTCTGTATCGTGATTTGGAGCTTCAAGAAACACCTTCTTTTTAATGTTATCTAATACTAGCTGAATATTCGAATACGTTTAGATACTGGCTATGGATTTGTTGATGGCCTCGACAACCGCTGCAACACTGGGGTAATAGCCATGATGAAAGCCAGCGTGAATTCTCAAGGGGTCCTGATCGCACTTTATAGTAAATTTGGCCTCGAGCATTGTAAATGTATTCCATGTTCCCGGGTACTGGATTTCAGTTAGGACTACCTCCCAGTTCCCTTTTAGGCCCACAGGTTTAGCCAGTTTCACGGTATAACTATAAATTTGATTGTCATGGAACATGTCCTTCTAGGCATTGGATTGCAAGGTAATATAAAATGTCATTGTTTCCATATTGTCACCTTCAGAGAACCCCCCCATACTCACACACCCTGCAGGGAGCTGGCCAGCACCCAACTGTTACATTTCTAGGGCCACCCCCTCCATTTGACAAAGGCCTGTCTGTTAGCCCCACTACCTTTCAGTTTCAGAATCTTATCAACCCTGTACACCCAGTGTGGATCGTCTGGTCCCCTTTGTAACTCTTCATTGTAAAAGGCACCCAACACCGTTTCATCATCGTAGTCCTTTAACCTGTAAATATATATACCTTCTTTAAGCGCTCCACTATAAATATTTAGTCGCTAAAAGTCTGCTGGTAGCCCTTCATAAACACCCCTTTCAACTTTGAAACCCATATGATCACCTTCTTTAAAAAGAGGCTTCTTTACCATGGCTTCAAAACAAGGAATTATCGGTTGTTACCTTTATGGGAGACGTTTTGATGGTTCTGTGATACTGGCGTTATAAGCATCTATAAATGCCTGTAGAACATTCACCTATCAGTAGGTGTTGTAGGCCATGAACTATCTCCACATATTAGATTTTAAAGTTCTGTTAAAATGCTCTATAACAGCAGCTTTTACTTCTGTGTGCGTTACAAAATGACGCCAGCTTTTAAGGCCCTGGTAATGCTAGTACCACTTTTATCACTTAGCGCTTCTGCAGAGGCATACGTGGACAATATTTCTATTACTGTTAATGTACATCGAGCTCCATTATTATGCTTGGCTAGATCTTGAAGACTGATTATGTCCGCCTGCCATTGATAATCCAGCTGCGTATTAACAATCGTCGGTCTCCTCTTAAAACACCTCCTGACTGGCTTGTGGGGTGAATACGCCTCTTCCCCAGATAAGCAGGTCTTCAGCTTCGCTCTGTTTACCGGCTCATTTTCAACTAGAGCCTTTCTAAACAGAGCTTCAGCACTGTCGAAGCTTCCAACCCTGCTTGTATCATAATAAAGCTTCATTAACCCATCCTGTCGAAATGAAATGAAACGTTATCAACCCCTGTATCCCATGAAATGAAAGACAATGGTTTTGTGTAAGAGCTTTTTAAAAAAAAAAAATGGCCAAATGTATCAGCATTGGGAATAGCGATTAACTAAGTGCGATTTTCTGAGAATCGCAATTAGGTAATCATTATTCCTAATGTATGAAACTCCAAGAATTTCATTTAGTGATTCCTAGGGGGTCGCAAATCGACCTACCTTATCAATATTAATGAGGTAGGTTGCAATTTGCAAGCCCCTAGGAATCGCGCCAATCATGGGGATGGTGGCCTGCTAGGGTCAGCAGACCACCATGTCCGTGATTGCTTTTCAATAAAGCATTCATTTTTTTAAAGCAGCCCGTTTTCCTTGAAGGAAAATGGGTTGCATTTAAAAGAAAAAAATGAAAAGTTTTCTTTTCATTTTTTAAAAGCAGGCGGTGGTACAACTGCCTGCTCTTACAAAACGTTGGTGCCTACATTCCCAAAGGGTAAGGGGTCTCTTGGGGACCCCTTACCAATTGCAAATGGGTTACCATCAACTTGAAGTTGGTGGTAAAATGCTAATCTTTTGCAACCGCATTCATGGTCACAAAACATTCATACATACCGCTGAGATTCAGTATTTGGAAGGGACGCTCTAAACATGTCCCTTCGTTCAGAAGCTCCAAGGTGATATGTAAGCTGGTCATCAGTGATAGTGTTAACTCCCTCATACGGCATTTGTACACACGCCAGTAATCCTCCGTTGTAGGTAGCCATGCATTGATACAGCAGTTGGCTATGCACTTAGGATTCTCACACTGCATCGACATGGGCGGCTCACCAAATTACAGGTTGCATTTCCTCTACTTTTTCTTTAAGCAACACATATACCAATCTGCCAATACATATGTATCCTGAACGTAACTCAGAAGCATCTTGCGCACCGACATTCTGATGCTTGTCCTAAAAGTTAGTGAGTATGTAATGTTAAATAATACAATAATGACACAATACTGGTGTACTCATAATTTTTTAAACAGTTTTCATGGGACTAAAGAGCCGACTTGTCTAATTTTAAAATAAATATTGCACGTACATCTTTTTATAGTCCTTTCTGCCATCCTTCTAAAAAATTACGTATGCATGCACCTTGCATACGACAGAGTTTTGAGTTTGGCTCGCTTGAGCATCGGATCACTTTGAGCGTGGTCAACAGGACCATAATCATATCAGGGTGGACATTTTTCTTTTCCTTGGACAAACCATACACCAATCTTAACAGTTTATATACTTTGATCAGGTTTAGCAAGCTACATATATGTCAGATTGTTCTTGAAGTGTATGAGTCGTATAGACACTCTTGAGTCTCCTGCTGCAGTTCATTAATTTTATGGGTGTAACAGAGGTTATAATAGTCACATTTGACACACACGCTCACACCAAAAACCGCAAAACCTTTAACAGGCCATATGGCATCGTAGGGTACGCCTGGAGCTTCCTCAAAAACAGCAATATTATATGTAAAAACACATTTCTTAGGCAGCTCTTTGTTTTGGATTGTGGAACTTTCAGTCTGTTTTGAACAGCATAAGCAGTAAACATTTACAGCGATAACCTTTGGCGACATCCCCTCTACGATGACTCTTTTTGCTGATGCTTTCTACAGTTCAAAAAAGAAAGAAAGACAGACTATTAGTTAAATATAAAATATAGCTGTATATACAGTACATACAGTATAAGTAAGTGTCTATTACAACTTTTACTAACATCGTCATTTTTGTGGGACTCGGAGGTGGCTCTGAAATCTTGAGAGTTGTTGAGGTCCATCGAGGCATAATCAGCATTGGAGTTTGCGCTCAACTGTTGCATGACGATAGCCTATGGAGCAGGTTCCTCCAGAAATCTAATATCTTCATAGACCAGTGGATAAGGAGCTCTTATAGATTCTTTACCATCCTCCATGTCGATGAAATTGCTTCCAGCTTTTGCTCCATGACTACTGGCTTCGCTGCTGGAGCCCTTTATAAGGGATATCAGTTGTGGCAAATCCTTGAGGCTAAGCGTTTCCAACTGCCGGCAGAGCTCCTCATCAAAAACGGTAACGTCGTGACCACCCTCTTTAAGGTCGATCTGTTGTGTGTATCGGCTCCTTTGCCACTGGTGTCAGGCTACGATAATATCTATCAATAGTGTTCAAACCACCATCAGAGGGTGTCTTTTTGATTAGAATGCTGTATCTTTTCATAACCAAGCAATCTCTGGAGGGTGGCTTCTGGGTTTGGCATAGGCTGCTAAGGGGCTCCTTAAATGTATTCTAAGCATCAAAAAAGGGGTGTACTCCTCTACATCACATCATGGTCACCTGACCTCCAGGGGCTCTGGTTCATTGAGGGCTGCTACATAGCCCTAACCATGTGGTAGAACCATGAGCACGTGACTAGCACGTGACCAGCGTGATGTCACAACACACTTGACCCAACATGTTCGCGTTGCCCCCGGAAGAGATGTCACTTCTGGGGAGGGCCCCCAGGGGACCCGGAAGTCGTGGTAATGGAAGTAACATCACTTCCGGGGTGGGACAACTGTCACTTTTTCCTTGTTATGAAAGGTGTCCCTGTGTACTACTTCTGGCTGCTACAATGTAAACTTTATCCACACCTACTACCAAAAATTACAGTCTTCGATCACGTATTCTAGATGTTTTCCATGGCAAAGGAGAATGAGTGTGGCAATTAATCAGTTGTTACAGAGTTAGAATTTTTGATAATTCTTGATTTCAGTTAATTTAAAATAGCGCTCTTTTAACCCTGCAATTAAGTTAAGTTTGAATGAGATGGCACTTAAGTCGTTCAAAAATGGTGATCCTCTTAAAAAGGGGCCACACACATATTTGGTACACCTAATGACAGATTTACCAAAGTGTCACCCAACAATGTAGCAGCAAAAAATACTGCACTGCATTGCGTGACAGGGAGAGCAGGAGAGAGACACATCTCCAGATATATGCCACTCTCCTCCACTATACAAAGCGCCTGCACAGAATATTGCTGTTGAGCGCCACACACACACACCTTTGCACCGTAGTGAGTCTAGCATAGGTTTTGTACTGGATGGGCTCCCTTCCTGTACAAAATACCATGTTTAGACAACTTCTAAAACGTTTCTTACTCTATATGTGCATTCTGTACATTGCAGCACACTTGCAAAGTCAGAAAAGAAAGGAGAAAGGAAAACATTTCTCCTTCTAACCCCTGCTTTGAAGTGGCATTAATTTTTGATGCAAAACCCTGGCTACTATTGTTCATAGATAGGGTTTTGCATCATATACCACAAGTAATGCAAAAGAGTGCTTTGCAGTGGTTTACATTACTTTCAGGCTACTTTCCAGTGCAAAACAAGTTTTGCATTGGAAAGTAAAATACTAAAAGAAAATATTTTGTGTTGGTTTGTGCCACTTTTCTGTTGCAAACCCAGTTCAAAATGTTACTAAAACTGCCCCTAAATCTCTAAACATGTGAGCCAAATATATGTCAGGAACACAACAGTCCTAAGAACAACTGTGCATATTTAACAAGGTTTTGTGTGGCACAAGGGCAAAACAAATCCTGAGTGAGATTTATCAAGCCTAGTGTGCCCCTGCATTGCTTGATAAATCTAGAGTAACAGAATGCAGTGCAAATTGCTGCCTTGCATTACTCTGCAGCAGGGAGGTGTGCCATGGGTTGAGTTTGGGTGTTCTCATATATCCACCCAAGGATTTTGGCACATTCCCGGATTTACCATAAGTTGTAGACCTGGTAATGCATCAAAATGCTATGCCTCCCCAGGTGAGGCTTAACGAGGAGAAATATCTTCAATTCTCCTAATTTTTTCCTCTTTCTGCTTGTGCTTCATTCTGTAGCACATATAGAAAGAGGATTGTTTTTGTGCAGAAAGGTGTGCCTTTCATCAGAAAACAAACCTGCCTACAATGCAAGCACCCTTGCAACATGACACAAGGGTACCTGCATTGGCGCTAGGCAGCCAAAAGTAAGCCAGCGCTAGGAAAGGACAGGAATGCACCATATAATGATACATACAGTGCATTCCTGCCGTTCCCTTTCATGCAGCGCATCACAGCAAGGTGGCTTGCTGCATTGCCCTTCGTGAAAGAAATATAAGTCTAGGCCAATGGGCATAAGAGTACATTTTAAAAATAAAACTTGTAGCAAAGAGTGTGCTTTATTTACCATGTCTTTTAGAAAAGTCTGAACCTGAGAGTCATTCTATATTAAAATATGCACTGATTCAGTCACCTGAAGGAAATATACTTTATCACTTCCAGTTGAAAAGAGTATATTCCTGCCTTCTTTTATATATTTTAATATTTCACAGGCAGTTTTTTGCAAATTGGTGTCCTATTCCTGTCTGCTCGAGGCTAGTGTATCCTATGTAGACAGGTGTTGTGCACCTGGGGCACAGGGTCAAGACTGATTTGCATATGGCTGGGTACAAACTGGGGTGGCGTAGTGGGCAAAAGAACAATGGAATTAACGCAGATCTTTTGACTGGGGGAGAATGTTTGCATTGTCAGGATTCCGTCCATCATTTGTTTGCTGTAACACTTTTCGCCCTAAGTGGGATGGGTATGCCCAGACGTGGGTCCCTTGCTCACTGTGCCACTGGATTCAAGCTAACCTGGCTGAAGAAGGGTGACATACCCTGAAACCGGTCCCAGGATGCTTGTTTCCGGTCCAGGGAGGACCTGGCCTGGCAGTTCGGTCTGGACTGTTCCCATGGGGCACAGGGTAAAGACTGATTTGCATATGGCTGGGTCCAAACTGGGGTGGCGTAGTGGGCAAAAGAACGATGGATTTAACCCAGATCTTTTGACTGGGGGAGAATGTTTGCATTGTCAGCATTCCGTCCATCATTTGTTTGCTGTAACACTTTTCGCCCTAAGTGGGATGGGTATGCCCAGACGTGGGTCCCTTGCTCACTGTGCCACTGGATTCAAGCTAGCCTGGCTGAAGAAGGGTGACATACCCTGAAACCGGTCCCAGGATGCTTGTTTCCGGTCCAGGGAGGACCTGGCCTGGCAGTTCGGTCTGGACTGTTCCCATAGGGCACAGGGTCAAGACTGATTTGCATATGGCTGGGTCCAAACTGGGGTGGCATAGTGGGCAAAAGAACGATGGATTTAACCTAGATCTTTTGAATGGGGGAGAATGTTTGCATTGTCAGCATTCCGTCCATCATTTGTTTGCTGTAACACTTTTCGCCCTAAGTGGGATGGGTATGCCCAGACGTGGGTCCCTTGCTCACTGTACCACTGGATTCAAGCTAGCCTGGCTGAAGAAGGGTGACATACCCTGAAACCGGTCCCAGGATGCTTGTTTCCGGTCCAGGGAGGTCCTGGCCTGGCAGTTCGGTCTGGACTGTTCCCATGGGGCACAGGGTCAAGACTGATTTGCATATGGCTAGGTCCAAACTGGGGTGGCGTAGTGGGCAAAAGAACGATGGATTTAACCCAGATCTTTTGACTGGGGGAGAATGTTTGCATTGTCAGCATTCCGTCCATCATTTGTTTGCTGTAACACTTTTCACCCTAAGTGGGATGGGTATGCCCAGACGTGGGTCCCTTGCTCACTGTGCCACTGGATTCAAGCTAGCCTGGCTGAAGAAGGGTGACATACCCTGAAACCGGTCCCAGGATGCTTGTTTCCGGTCCAGGGAGGACCTGGCCTGGCAGTTCGGTCTGGACTGTTCCCATGGGGCACAGGGTCAAGACTGATTTGCATATGGCTGGGGTGGCGTAGTGGGCAAAAGAACGATGGATTTAACCCAGATCTTTTGACTGGGGGAGAATGTTTGCATTTTCAGCATTCCGTCCATCATTTGTTTGCTGTAACACTTTTCGCCCTAAGTGGGATGGGTATGCCCAGACGTGGGTCCCTTGCTCACTGTGCCACTGGATTCAAGCTAGCCTGGCTGAAGAAGGGTGACATACCCTGAAACCGGTCCCAGGATGCTTGTTTCCGATCCAGGGAGGACCTGGCCTGGAAGTTCGGTCTGGACTGTTCCCATGGGGCACAGGGTCAAGACTGATTTGCATATGGCTGGGTCCAAACTGGGTTGGCGTAGGTGGCAAAAGAACGATGGATTTAACCCAGATCTTTTGACTGGGGGAGAATGTTTGCATTGTCAGCATTCCGTCCATCATTTGTTTGCTGTAACACTTTTCGCCCTAAGTGGGATGGGTATGCCCAGACGTGGGTCCCTTGCTCACTGTGCCACTGGATTCAAGCTAGCCTGGCTGAAGAAGGGTGACATACCCTGAAACCGGTCCCAGGATGCCTGTTTCCAGTCCAGGGAGGACCTGGCCTGGCAGTTTGGTCTGGACTGTTCCCATGGGGCACAGGGTCAATACTGATTTGCATATGGCTGGGTCCAAACTGGGGTGGCGTAGTGGGCAAAAGAACGATGGATTTAACCAAGATCTTTTGACTGGGGGAGAATGTTTGCATTGTCAGCATTCCGTCCATCATTTGTTTGCTGTAACACTTTTCGCCCTAAGTGGGATGGGTATGCCCAGACGTGGGTCCCTTGCTCACTGTGCCACTGGATTCAAGCTAGCCTGGCTGAAGAAGGGTGACATACCCTGAAACCGGTCCCAGGATGCTTGTTTCCGGTCCAGGGAGGACCTGGCCTGGCAGTTCGGTCTGGACTGTTCCCATGGGGCACAGGGTCAAGACTGATTTGCATATGGCTGGGTCCAAACTGGGGTGGCGTAGTGGGCAAAAGAACAATGGATTTAACCCAGATCTTTTGACTGGGGAGAATGTTTGCATTGTCAGCATTCCGTCCATCATTTGTTTGCTGTAACACTTTTCGCCCTAAGTGGAATGGGTATGCCCAGACATGGGTCCCTTGCTCACTGTGCCACTGGATTCAAGCTAGCCTGGCTGAAGAAGGGTGACATACCCTGAAACCGGTCCCAAGATGCTTGTTTCCGGTCCAGGGAGGACCTGGCCTGGCAGTTCGGTCTGGACTGTTCCCATGGGGCACAGGGTCAAGACTGATTTGCATATGGCTGGGTCCAAACTGGGGTGGCGTAGTGGGCAAAAGAACGATGGATTTAACCCAGATCTTTTGACTGGGGGAGAATGTTTGCATTGTCAGCATTCCGTCCATCATTTGTTTGCTGTAACACTTTTCGCCCTAAGTGGGATGGGTATGCCCAGACGTGGGTCCCTTGCTCACTGTGCCACTGGATTCAAGCTAGCCTGGCTGAAGAAGGGTGACATACCCTGAAACCGGTCCCAGGATGCTTGTTTCCGGTCCAGGGAGGACCTGGCCTGGCAGTTCGGTCTGGACTGTTCCCATGGGGCACAGGGTCAAGACTGATTTGCATATGGCTGGGGTGGCGTAGTGGGCAAAAGAACGATGGATTTAACCCAGATCTTTTGACTGGGGGAGAATGTTTGCATTGTCAGCATTCCGTCCATCATTTGTTTGCTGTAACACTTTTCGCCCTAAGTGGGATGGGTATGCCCAGACGTGGGTCCCTTGCTCACTGTGCCACTGGATTCAAGCTAGCCTGGCTGAAGAAGGGTGACATACCCTGAAACCGGTCCCAGGATGCTTGTTTCCGATCCAGGGAGGACCTGGCCTGGAAGTTCGGTCTGGACTGTTCCCATGGGGCACAGGGTCAAGACTGATTTGCATATGGCTGGGTCCAAACTGGGTTGGCGTAGGTGGCAAAAGAACGATGGATTTAACCCAGATCTTTTGACTGGGGGAGAATGTTTGCATTGTCAGCATTCCGTCCATCATTTGTTTGCTGTAACACTTTTCGCCCTAAGTGGGATGGGTATGCCCAGACGTGGGTCCCTTGCTCACTGTGCCACTGGATTCAAGCTAGCCTGGCTGAAGAAGGGTGACATACCCTGAAACCGGTCCCAGGATGCCTGTTTCCAGTCCAGGGAGGACCTGGCCTGGCAGTTCGGTCTGGACTGTTCCCATGGGGCACAGGGTCAATACTGATTTGCATATGGCTGGGTCCAAACTGGGGTGGCGTAGTGGGCAAAAGAACGATGGATTTAACCAAGATCTTTTGACTGGGGGAGAATGTTTGCATTGTCAGCATTCCGTCCATCATTTGTTTGCTGTAACACTTTTCGCCCTAAGTGGGATGGGTATGCCCAGACGTGGGTCCCTTGCTCACTGTGCCACTGGATTCAAGCTAGCCTGGCTGAAGAAGGGTGACATACCCTGAAACCGGTCCCAGGATGCTTGTTTCCGGTCCAGGGAGGACCTGGCCTGGCAGTTCGGTTTGGACTGTTCCCATGGGGCACAGGGTCAAGACTGATTTGCATATGGCTGGGTCCAAACTGGGGTGGCGTAGTGGGCAAAAGAATGATGGATTTAACCCAGATCTTTTGACTGGGGGAGAATGTTTGCATTGTCAGCATTCCGTCCATCATTTGTTTGCTGTAACACTTTTCGCCCTAAGTGGGATGGGTATGCCCAGACGTGGGTACCTTGCTCACTGTGCCACTGGATTCAAGCTAGCCTGGCTGAAGAAGGGTGACATACCCTGAAACTGGTCCCAGGATGCTTGTTTCCGGTCCAGGGAGGACCTGGCCTGGCAGTTCGGTCTGGACTGTTCCCATGGGGCACAGGGTCAAGAATGATTTGCATATGGCTGGGTCCAAACTGGGGTGGCGTAGTGGGCAAAAGAACGATGGATTTATCCCAGATCTTTTGACTGGGGGAGAATGTTTGCATTGTCAGCATTCTGTCCATCATTTGTTTGCTGTAACACTTTTCGCCCTAAGTGGGATGGGTATGCCCAGACGTGGGTCCCTTGCTCACTGTGCCACTGGATTCAAGCTAGCCTGGCTGAAGAAGGGTGACATACCCTGAAACCGGTCCCAGGATGCTTGTTTCCGGTCCAGGGAGGACCTGGCCGTTCTGTCTGGACTGTTCCCATGGGGCACAGGGTCAAGACTGATTTGCATATGGCTGGGTCCAAACTGGGGTGGCGTAGTGGGCAAAAGAACGATGGAATTAACCCAGATCTTTTGACTGGGGAGAATGTTTGCATTGTCAGCATTCCGTCCATCATTTGTTTGCTGTAACACTTTTCGCCCTAAGTGGGATGGGAATGCCCAGACGTGGGCCCCTTGCTCACTGTGCCACTGGATTCAAGCTAGCCTGGCTGAAGAAGGGTGACATACCCTGAAACCGGTCCCAGGATGCTTGTTTCCGGTCCAGGGAGGACCTGGCCTGGCAGTTCGGTCTGGACTGTTCCCATGGGGCACAGGGTCAAGACTGATTTGCATATGGCTGGGTCCAAACTGGAGTGGCCTAGTGGGCAAAAGAACAATGGATTTAACCCAGATCTTTTGACTGGGGGAGAATGTTTGCATTGTCAGCATTCCGTCCATCATTTGTTTGCGGTAACACTTTTCGCCCTAAGTGGAATGGGTATGCCCAGACGTGGGTCCCTTGCTCACTGTGCCACTGGATTCAAGCTAGCCTGGCTGAAGAAGGGTGACATACCCTGAAACCGGTCCCAAGATGCTTGTTTCCGGTCCAGGGAGGACCTGGCCTGGCAGTTCGGTCTGGACTGTTCCCATGGGGCACAGGGTCAAGACTGATTTGCATATGGCTGGGTCCAAACTGGGGTGGCGTAGTGGGCAAAAGAACGATGGATTTAACCCAGATCTTTTGACTGGGGAGAATGTTTGCATTGTCAGCATTCCGTCCATCATTTGTTTGCTGTAACACTTTTCGCCCTAAGTGGGATGGGTATGCCCAGACGTGGGTCCCTTGCTCACTGTGCCACTGGATTCAAGCTAGCCTGGCTGAAGAAGGGTGACATACCCTGAAACCGGTCCCAGGTTGCTTGTTTCCCGGTCCAGGGAGGACCTGGCCTGGCAGTTCGGTCTGGACTGTTCCCATGGGGCACAGGGTCAAGACTGATTTGCATATGGCTGGGTCCAAACTGGGGTGGCGTAGTGGGCAAAAGAACGATGGATTTAACCCAGATCTTTTGACTGGGGGAGAATGTTTGCATTGTCAGCATTCCGTCCATCATTTGTTTGCTGTAACACTTTTCGCCCTAAGTGGGATGGGTATGCCCAGACGTGGGCCCCTTGCTCACTGTGCCACTGGATTCAAGCTATCCTGGCTGAAGAAGGGTGACATACCCTGAAACCGGTCCCAGAATGCTTGTTTCCGGTCCAGGGAGGACCTGGCCTGTCAGTTCGATCTGGACTGTTCCCATGGGGCACAGGGTCAAGACTGATTTGCATATGGCTGGGTCCAAACTGGGGTGGCGTAGTGGGCAAAAGAACGATGGATTTAACCCAGATCTTTTGACTGGGGGAGAATGTTTGCATTGTCAGCATTCCGTCCATCATTTGTTTGCTGTAACACTTTTCGCCCTAAGTGGGATGGGTATGCCCAGACTTGGGTCCCTTGCTCACTGTGCCACTGGATTCAAGCTAGCCTGGCTGAAGAAGGGTGACATACCCTGAAACCGGTCCCAGGATGCTTGTTGCCGGTCCAGGGAGGACCTGGCCTGGCAGTTTGGTCTGGACTGTTCCCATGGGGCACAGGGTCAAGACTGATTTGCATTGGCTGGGTCCAAACTGGGGTGACGTAGTGGGCAAAAGAACGATGGATTTAACCCAGATCTTTTGACTGTGGGAGAATGTTTGCATTGTCAGCATTCCGTCCATCATTTGTTTGCTGTAACACTTTTCGCCCTAAGTGGGATGGGTATGCCCAGACGTGGGTCCCTTGCTCACTGTGCCACTGGATTCAAGCTAGCCTGGCTGAAGAAGGGTGACATACCCAGAAACCGGTCCCAGGATGCTTGTTTCCGGTCCAGGGAGGACCTGGCCTGGCAGTTCGGTCTGGACTGTTCCCATGGGGCACAGGGTCAAGACTGATTTGCATATGGCTGGGTCCAAACTGGGGTGGCGTAGTGGGCAAAAGAACGATGGATTTAACCCAGATCTTTTGACTGGGGGAGAATGTTTGCATTGTCAGCATTCCGTCCATCATTTGTTTGCTGTAACACTTTTCGCCCTAAGTGGGATGGGAATGCCCAGACGTGGGTCCCTTGCTCACTGTGCCACTGGATTCAAGCTAGCCTGGCTGAAGAAGGGTGACATACCCTGAAACCGGTCCCAGGATGCTTGTTTCCGGTCCAGGGAGGACCTGGCCTGGCAGTTCGGTCTGGACTGTTCCCATGGGGCACAGGGTCAAGACTGATTTGCATATGGCTGGGTCCAAACTGGGGTGGCGTAGTGGGCAAAAGAACGATGGATTTAACCCAGATCTTTTGACTGGGGGAGAATGTTTGCATTGTCAGCATTCCATCCATCATTTGTTTGCTGTAACACTTTTCGCCCTAAGTGGGATGGGTATGCCCAGACGTGGGTCCCTTGCTCACTGTGCCACTGGATTCAAGCTAGCCTGGCTGAAGAAGGGTGACATACCCTGAAACCGGTCCCAGGATGCTTGTTTCCGGTCCAGGGATGACCTGGCCTGGCAGTTCGGTCTGGACTGTTCCCATGGGGCACAGGGTCAAGACTGATTTGCATATGGCTGGGTCCAAACTGGTGTGGCGTAGTGGGCAAAAGAACGATGGATTTAACCCTGATCTTTTGACTGGGGGAGAATGTTTGCATTGTCAGCATTCCGTCCATCATTTGTTTGCTGTAACACTTTTCGCCCTAAGTGGGATGGGTATGCCCAGACGTGGGTCCCTTGCTCACTGTGCCACTGGATTCAAGCTAGCCTGGCTGAAAAAGGGTGACATACCCTGAAACCGGTCCCAGGATGCTTGTTTCCTGTCCAGGGAGGACCTGGCCTGGCAGTTCGGTCTGGACTGTTCCCATGGGGCACAGGGTCAAGACTGATTTGCATATGGCTGGGGTGGCGTAGTTGGCAAAAGAACGATGGATTTAACCCAGATCTTTTGACTGGGGGAGAATGTTTGCATTGTCAGCATTCCGTCCATCATTTGTTTGCTGTAACACTTTTCGCCCTAAGTGGGATGGGTATGCCCAGACGTGGGTCCCTTGCTCACTGTGCCACTGGATTCAAGCTAGCCTGGCTGAAGAAGGGTGACATACCCTGAAACCGGTCCCAGGATGCTTGTTTCCGATCCAGGGAGGACCTGGCCTGGAAGTTCGGTCTGGACTGTTCCCATGGGGCACAGGGTCAAGACTGATTTGCATATGGCTGGGTCCAAACTGGGTTGGCGTAGGTGGCAAAAGAACGATGGATTTAACCCAGATCTTTTGACTGGGGGAGAATGTTTGCATTGTCAGCATTCCGTCCATCATTTGTTTGCTGTAACACTTTTCGCCCTAAGTGGGATGGGTATGCCCAGACGTGGGTCCCTTGCTCACTGTGCCACTGGATTCAAGCTAGCCTGGCTGAAGAAGGGTGACATACCCTGAAACCGGTCCCAGGATGCCTGTTTCCAGTCCAGGGAGGACCTGGCCTGGCAGTTCGGTCTGGACTGTTCCCATGGGGCACAGGGTCAATACTGATTTGCATATGGCTGGGTCCAAACTGGGGTGGCGTATTGGGCAAAAGAACGATGGATTTAACCAAGATCTTTTGACTGGGGGAGAATGTTTGCATTGTCAGCATTCCGTCCATCATTTGTTTGCTGTAACACTTTTCACCCTAAGTGGGATGGGTATGCCCAGACGTGGGTCCCTTGCTCACTGTGCCACTGGATTCAAGCTAGCCTAGCTGAAGAAGGGTGACATACCCTGAAACCGGTCCCAGGATGCTTGTTTCCGGTCCAGGGAGGACCTGGCCTGGCAGTTCGGTCTGGACTGTTCCCATGGGGCACAGGGTCAAGACTGATTTGCATATGGCTGGGTCCAAACTGGGTTGGCGTAGTGGGCAAAAGAACGATGGATTTAACCCAGATCTTTTGACTGGGGGAGAATGTTTGCATTGTCAGCATTCCGTCCATCATTTGTTTGCTGTAACACTTTTCGCCCTAAGTGGGATGGGTATGCCCAGACGTGGGTACCTTGCTCACTGTGCCACTGGATTCAAGCTAGCCTGGCTGAAGAAGGGTGACATACCCTGAAACTGGTCCCAGGATGCTTGTTTCCGGTCCAGGGAGGACCTGGCCTGGCAGTTCGGTCTGGACTGTTCCCATGGGGCACAGGGTCAAGAATGATTTGCATATGGCTGGGTCCAAACTGGGGTGGCGTAGTGGGCAAAAGAACGATGGATTTAACCCAGATCTTTTGACTGGGGGAGAATGTTTGCATTGTCAGCATTCCGTCCATCATTTGTTTGCTGTAACACTTTTCGCCCTAAGTGTGATGGGTATGCCCAGACGTGGGTCCCTTGCTCACTGTGCCACTGGATTCAAGCTAGCCTGGCTGAAGAAGGGTGACATACCCTGAAACCGGTCCCAGGATGCTTGTTTCCGGTCCAGGGAGGACCTGGCCTGGCAGTTCGGTCTGGACTGTTCCCATGGGGCACAGGGTCAAGACTGATTTGCATATGGCTGGGTCCAAACTGGGTTGGCGTAGTGGGCAAAAGAACGATGGATTTAACCCAGATCTTTTGACTGGGGGAGAATGTTTGCATTGTCAGCATTCCGTCCATCATTTGTTTGCTGTAACACTTTTCGCCCTAAGTGGGATGGGTATGCCCAGACGTGGGTCCCTTGCTCACTGTGCCACTGGATTCAAGCTAGCCTGGCTGAAGAAGGGTGACATACCCTGAAACCGGTCCCAGGATGCATGTTTCCGGTCCAGGGAGGACCTGGCCTGGCAGTTCGGTCTGGACTGTTCCCATGGGGCACAGGGTCAAGACTGATTTGCATATGGCTGGGTCCAAACTGGGGTGGCGTAGTGGGCAAAAGAACGATGGATTTAACCCAGATCTTTTGACTGGGGGAGAATGTTTGCATTGTCAGCATTCCGTCCATCATTTGTTTGCTGTAACACTTTTCGCCCTAAGTGGGATGGGTATGCCCAGACGTGGGTCCCTTGCTCACTGTGCCACTGGATTCAAGCTAGCCTGGCTGAAGAAGGGTGACATACCCTGAAACCGGTCCCAGGATGCTTGTTTCCGGTCCAGGGAGGACCTGGCCTGGCAGTTCGGTCTGGACTGTTCCCATGGGGCACAGGGTCAAGACTGATTTGCATATGGCTGGGGTGGCGTAGTTGGCAAAAGAACGATGGATTTAACCCAGATCTTTTGACTGGGGAGAATGTTTGCATTGTCAGCATTCCGTCCATCATTTTTTGCTGTAACACTTTTCGCCCTAAGTGGGATGGGTATGCCCAGACGTGGGTCCCTTGCTCACTGTGCCACTGGATTCAAGCTAGCCTGGCTGAAGAAGGGTGACATACCCTGAAACCGGTCCCAGGATGCTTGTTTCCGATCCAGGGAGGACCTGGCCTGGAAGTTCGGTCTGGACTGTTCCCATGGGGCACAGGGTCAAGACTGATTTGCATATGGCTGGGTCCAAACTGGGTTGGCGTAGGTGGCAAAAGAACGATGGATTTAACCCAGATCTTTTGACTGGGGGAGAATGTTTGCATTGTCAGCATTCCGTCCATCATTTGTTTGCTGTAACACTTTTCGCCCTAAGTGGGATGGGTATGCCCAGACGTGGGTCCCTTGCTCACTGTGCCACTGGATTCAAGCTAGCCTGGCTGAAGAAGGGTGACATACCCTGAAACCGGTCCCAGGATGCCTGTTTCCAGTCCAGGGAGGACCTGGCCTGGCAGTTCGGTCTGGACTGTTCCCATGGGGCACAGGGTCAATACTGATTTGCATATGGCTGGGTCCAAACTGGGGTGGCGTATTGGGCAAAAGAACGATGGATTTAACCAAGATCTTTTGACTGGGGGAGAATGTTTGCATTGTCAGCATTCCGTCCATCATTTGTTTGCTGTAACACTTTTCACCCTAAGTGGGATGGGTATGCCCAGACGTGGGTCCCTTGCTCACTGTGCCACTGGATTCAAGCTAGCGTAGCTGAAGAAGGGTGACATACCCTGAAACCGGTCCCAGGATGCTTGTTTCCCGGTCCAGGGAGGACCTGGCCTGGCAGTTCGGTCTGGACTGTTCCCATGGGGCACAGGGTCAAGACTGATTTGCATATGGCTGGGTCCACACTGGGTTGGCGTAGTGGGCAAAAGAACGATGGATTTAACCCAGATCTTTTGACTGGGGGAGAATGTTTGCATTGTCAGCATTCCGTCCATCATTTGTTTGCTGTAACACTTTTCGCCCTAAGTGGGATGGGTATGCCCAGACGTGGGTACCTTGCTCACTGTGCCACTGGATTCAAGCTAGCCTGGCTGAAGAAGGGTGACATACCCTGAAACTGGTCCCAGGATGCTTGTTTCCGGTCCAGGGAGGACCTGGCCTGGCAGTTCGGTCTGGACTGTTCCCATGGGGCACAGGGTCAAGAATGATTTGCATATGGCTGGGTCCAAACTGGGGTGGCGTAGTGGGCAAAAGAACAATGGATTTAACCCAGATCTTTTGACTGGGGAGAATGTTTGCATTGTCAGCATTCCGTCCATCATTTGTTTGCTGTAACACTTTTCGCCCTAAGTGGGATGGGTATGCCCAGACGTGGGTCCCTTGCTCACTGTGCCACTGGATTCAAGCTAGCCTGGCTGAAGAAGGGTGACATACCCTGAAACCGGTCCCAGGATGCTTGTTTCCGGTCCAGGGAGGACCTGGCCTGGCAGTTCGGTCTGGACTGTTCCCATGGGGCACAGGGTCAAGACTGATTTGGATATGGCTGGGTCCAAACTGGGTTGGCGTAGTGGGCAAAAGAACGATGGATTTAACCCAGATCTTTTGACTGGGGGAGAATGTTTGCATTGTCAGCATTCCGTCCATCATTTGTTTGCTGTAACACTTTTCGCCCTAAGTGGGATGGGTATGCCCAGACGTGGGCCCCTTGCTCACTGTGCCACTGGATTCAAGCTAGCCTGGCTGAAGAAGGGTGACATACCCTGAAACCGGTCCCAGGATGCTTGTTTCCGGTCCAGGGAGGACCTGGCCTGGCAGTTCGGTCTGGACTGTTCCCATGGGGCACAGGGTCAAGACTGATTTGCATATGGCTGGGTCCAAACTGGGGTGGCGTAGTGGGCAAAAGAACAATGGATTTAACCCAGATCTTTTGACTGGGGAGAATGTTTGCATTGTCAGCATTCCGTCCATCATTTGTTTGCTGTAACACTTTTCGCCCTAAGTGAAATGGGTATGTGCCAGACGTGGGTCCCTTGCTCACTGTGCCACTGGATTCAAGCTAGCCTGGCTGAAGAAGGGTGACATACCCTGAAACCGGTCCCAAGATGCTTGTTTCCGATCCAGGAGGACCTGGCCTGGCAGTTCGGTCTGGACTGTTCCCATGGGGCACAGGGTCAAGACTGATTTGCATATGGCTGGGTCCAAACTGGGGTGGCGTAGTGGGCAAAAGAACGATGGATTTAACCCAGATCTTATGACTGGGGGAGAATGTTTGCATTGTCAGCATTCCGTCCATCATTAGTTTGCTGTAACACTTTTCGCCCTAAGTGGGATGGGTATGCCCAGACGTGGGTCCCTTGCTCACTGTGCCACTGGATTCAAGCTAGCCTGGCTGAAGAAGGGTGACATACCCTGAAACCGGTCCCAGGATGCTTGTTTCCGGTCCAGGGAGGACCTGGCCTGGCAGTTCGGTCTGGACTGTTCCCATGGGGCACAGGGTCAAGACTGATTTGCATATGGCTGGATCCAAACTGGGGTGGCGTAGTGGGCAAAAGAACGATGGATTTAACCCAGATCTTTTGACTGGGGGAGAATGTTTGCATTGTCAGCATTCCGTCCATCATTTGTTTGCTGTAACACTTTTCGCCCTAAGTGGGATGGGAATGCCCAGACGTGGGCCCCTTGCTCACTGTGCCACTGGATTCAAGCTAGCCTGGCTGAAGAAGGGTGACATACCCTGAAACCGGTCCCAGGATGCTTGTTTCCGGTCCAGGGAGGACCTGGCCTGGCAGTTCGGTCTGGACTGTTCCCATGGGGCACAGGGTCAAGACTGATTTGCATATGGCTGGGGTGGCGTAGTTGGCAAAAGAACGATGGATTTAACCCAGATCTTTTGACTGGGGGAGAATGTTTGCATTGTCAGCATTCCGTCCATCATTTGTTTGCTGTAACACTTTTCGCCCTAAGTGGGATGGGTATGCCCAGACGTGGGTCCCTTGCTCACTGTGCCACTGGATTCAAGCTAGCCTGGCTGAAGAAGGGTGACATACCCTGAAACCGGTCCCAGGATGCTTGTTTCCGATCCAGGGAGGACCTGGCCTGGAAGTTCGGTCTGGACTGTTCCCATGGGGCACAGGGTCAAGACTGATTTGCATATGGCTGGGTCCAAACTGGGTTGGCGTAGGTGGCAAAAGAACGATGGATTTAACCCAGATCTTTTGACTGGGGGAGAATGTTTGCATTGTCAGCATTCCGTCCATCATTTGTTTGCTGTAACACTTTTCGCCCTAAGTGGGATGGGTATGCCCAGACGTGGGTCCCTTGCTCACTGTGCCACTGGATTCAAGCTAGCCTGGCTGAAGAAGGGTGACATACCCTGAAACCGGTCCCAGGATGCCTGTTTCCAGTCCAGGGAGGACCTGGCCTGGCAGTTCGGTCTGGACTGTTCCCATGGGGCACAGGGTCAATACTGATTTGCATATGGCTGGGTCCAAACTGGGGTGGCGTATTGGGCAAAAGAACGATGGATTTAACCAAGATCTTTTGACTGGGGGAGAATGTTTGCATTGTCAGCATTCCGTCCATCATTTGTTTGCTGTAACACTTTTCACCCTAAGTGGGATGGGTATGCCCAGACGTGGGTCCCTTGCTCACTGTGCCACTGGATTCAAGCTAGCCTAGCTGAAGAAGGGTGACATACCCTGAAACCGGTCCCAGGATGCTTGTTTCCGGTCCAGGGAGGACCTGGCCTGGCAGTTCGGTCTGGACTGTTCCCATGGGGCACAGGGTCAAGACTGATTTGCATATGGCTGGGTCCAAACTGGGTTGGCGTAGTGGGCAAAAGAACGATGGATTTAACCCAGATCTTTTGACTGGGGAGAATGTTTGCATTGTCAGCATTCCGTCCATCATTTGTTTGCTGTAACACTTTTCGCCCTAAGTGGGATGGGTATGCCCAGACGTGGGTACCTTGCTCACTGTGCCACTGGATTCAAGCTAGCCTGGCTGAAGAAGGGTGACATACCCTGAAACTGGTCCCAGGATGCTTGTTTCCGGTCCAGGGAGGACCTGGCCTGGCAGTTCGGTCTGGACTGTTCCCATGGGGCACAGGGTCAAGAATGATTTGCATATGGCTGGGTCCAAACTGGGGTGGCGTAGTGGGCAAAAGAACGATGGATTTAACCCAGATCTTTTGACTGGGGGAGAATGTTTGCATTGTCAGCATTCCGTCCATCATTTGTTTGCTGTAACACTTTTCGCCCTAAGTGTGATGGGTATGCCCAGACGTGGGTCCCTTGCTCACTGTGCCACTGGATTCAAGCTAGCCTGGCTGAAGAAGGGTGACATACCCTGAAACCGGTCCCAGGATGCTTGTTTCCGGTCCAGGGAGGACCTGGCCTGGCAGTTCGGTCTGGACTGTTCCCATGGGGCACAGGGTCAAGACTGATTTGCATATGGCTGGGTCCAAACTGGGTTGGCGTAGTGGGCAAAAGAACGATGGATTTAACCCAGATCTTTTGACTGGGGGAGAATGTTTGCATTGTCAGCATTCCGTCCATCATTTGTTTGCTGTAACACTTTTCGCCCTAAGTGGGATGGGTATGCCCAGACGTGGGTCCCTTGCTCACTGTGCCACTGGATTCAAGCTAGCCTGGCTGAAGAAGGGTGACATACCCTGAAACCGGTCCCAGGATGCATGTTTCCGGTCCAGGGAGGACCTGGCCTGGCAGTTCGGTCTGGACTGTTCCCATGGGGCACAGGGTCAAGACTGATTTGCATATGGCTGGGTCCAAACTGGGGTGGCGTAGTGGGCAAAAGAACGATGGATTTAACCCAGATCTTTTGACTGGGGGAGAATGTTTGCATTGTCAGCATTCCGTCCATCATTTGTTTGCTGTAACACTTTTCGCCCTAAGTGGGATGGGTATGCCCAGACGTGGGTCCCTTGCTCACTGTGCCACTGGATTCAAGCTAGCCTGGCTGAAGAAGGGTGACATACCCTGAAACCGGTCCCAGGATGCTTGTTTCCGGTCCAGGGAGGACCTGGCCTGGCAGTTCGGTCTGGACTGTTCCCATGGGGCACAGGGTCAAGACTGATTTGCATATGGCTGGGGTGGCGTAGTTGGCAAAAGAACGATGGATTTAACCCAGATCTTTTGACTGGGGGAGAATGTTTGCATTGTCAGCATTCCGTCCATCATTTTTTGCTGTAACACTTTTCGCCCTAAGTGGGATGGGTATGCCCAGACGTGGGTCCCTTGCTCACTGTGCCACTGGATTCAAGCTAGCCTGGCTGAAGAAGGGTGACATACCCTGAAACCGGTCCCAGGATGCTTGTTTCCGATCCAGGGAGGACCTGGCCTGGAAGTTCGGTCTGGACTGTTCCCATGGGGCACAGGGTCAAGACTGATTTGCATATGGCTGGGTCCAAACTGGGTTGGCGTAGGTGGCAAAAGAACGATGGATTTAACCCAGATCTTTTGACTGGGGGAGAATGTTTGCATTGTCAGCATTCCGTCCATCATTTGTTTGCTGTAACACTTTTCGCCCTAAGTGGGATGGGTATGCCCAGACGTGGGTCCCTTGCTCACTGTGCCACTGGATTCAAGCTAGCCTGGCTGAAGAAGGGTGACATACCCTGAAACCGGTCCCAGGATGCCTGTTTCCAGTCCAGGGAGGACCTGGCCTGGCAGTTCGGTCTGGACTGTTCCCATGGGGCACAGGGTCAATACTGATTTGCATATGGCTGGGTCCAAACTGGGGTGGCGTATTGGGCAAAAGAACGATGGATTTAACCAAGATCTTTTGACTGGGGGAGAATGTTTGCATTGTCAGCATTCCGTCCATCATTTGTTTGCTGTAACACTTTTCACCCTAAGTGGGATGGGTATGCCCAGACGTGGGTCCCTTGCTCACTGTGCCACTGGATTCAAGCTAGCGTAGCTGAAGAAGGGTGACATACCCTGAAACCGGTCCCAGGATGCTTGTTTCCGGTCCAGGGAGGACCTGGCCTGGCAGTTCGGTCTGGACTGTTCCCATGGGGCACAGGGTCAAGACTGATTTGCATATGGCTGGGTCCAAACTGGGTTGGCGTAGTGGGCAAAAGAACGATGGATTTAACCCAGATCTTTTGACTGGGGGAGAATGTTTGCATTGTCAGCATTCCGTCCATCATTTGTTTGCTGTAACACTTTTCGCCCTAAGTGGGATGGGTATGCCCAGACGTGGGTACCTTGCTCACTGTGCCACTGGATTCAAGCTAGCCTGGCTGAAGAAGGGTGACATACCCTGAAACTGGTCCCAGGATGCTTGTTTCCGGTCCAGGGAGGACCTGGCCTGGCAGTTCGGTCTGGACTGTTCCCATGGGGCACAGGGTCAAGAATGATTTGCATATGGCTGGGTCCAAACTGGGGTGGCGTAGTGGGCAAAAGAACAATGGATTTAACCCAGATCTTTTGACTGGGGGAGAATGTTTGCATTGTCAGCATTCCGTCCATCATTTGTTTGCTGTAACACTTTTCGCCCTAAGTGGGATGGGTATGCCCAGACGTGGGTCCCTTGCTCACTGTGCCACTGGATTCAAGCTAGCCTGGCTGAAGAAGGGTGACATACCCTGAAACCGGTCCCAGGATGCTTGTTTCCGGTCCAGGGAGGACCTGGCCTGGCAGTTCGGTCTGGACTGTTCCCATGGGGCACAGGGTCAAGACTGATTTGGATATGGCTGGGTCCAAACTGGGTTGGCGTAGTGGGCAAAAGAACGATGGATTTAACCCAGATCTTTTGACTGGGGGAGAATGTTTGCATTGTCAGCATTCCGTCCATCATTTGTTTGCTGTAACACTTTTCGCCCTAAGTGGGATGGGTATGCCCAGACGTGGGCCCCTTGCTCACTGTGCCACTGGATTCAAGCTAGCCTGGCTGAAGAAGGGTGACATACCCTGAAACCGGTCCCAGGATGCTTGTTTCCGGTCCAGGGAGGACCTGGCCTGGCAGTTCGGTCTGGACTGTTCCCATGGGGCACAGGGTCAAGACTGATTTGCATATGGCTGGGTCCAAACTGGGGTGGCGTAGTGGGCAAAAGAACAATGGATTTAACCCAGATCTTTTGACTGGGGGAGAATGTTTGCATTGTCAGCATTCCGTCCATCATTTGTTTGCTGTAACACTTTTCGCCCTAAGTGAAATGGGTATGGCCAGACGTGGGTCCCTTGCTCACTGTGCCACTGGATTCAAGCTAGCCTGGCTGAAGAAGGGTGACATACCCTGAAACCGGTCCCAAGATGCTTGTTTCCGATCCAGGGAGGACCTGGCCTGGCAGTTCGGTCTGGACTGTTCCCATGGGGCACAGGGTCAAGACTGATTTGCATATGGCTGGGTCCAAACTGGGGTGGCGTAGTGGGCAAAAGAACGATGGATTTAACCCAGATCTTATGACTGGGGGAGAATGTTTGCATTGTCAGCATTCCGTCCATCATTAGTTTGCTGTAACACTTTTCGCCCTAAGTGGGATGGGTATGCCCAGACGTGGGTCCCTTGCTCACTGTGCCACTGGATTCAAGCTAGCCTGGCTGAAGAAGGGTGACATACCCTGAAACCGGTCCCAGGATGCTTGTTTCCGGTCCAGGGAGGACCTGGCCTGGCAGTTCGGTCTGGACTGTTCCCATGGGGCACAGGGTCAAGACTGATTTGCATATGGCTGGGTCCAAACTGGGGTGGCGTAGTGGGCAAAAGAACGATGGATTTAACCCAGATCTTTTGACTGGGGGAGAATGTTTGCATTGTCAGCATTCCGTCCATCATTTGTTTGCTGTAACACTTTTCGCCCTAAGTGGGATGGGTATGCCCAGGCGTGGGTCCCTTGCTCACTGTGCCACTGGATTCAAGCTATCCTGGCTGAAGAAGGGTGACATACCCTGAAACCGGTCCCAGAATGCTTGTTTCCGGTCCAGGGAGGACCTGGCCTGGCAGTTCGGTCTGGACTGTTCCCATGGGGCACAGGGTAAAGACTGATTTGCATATGGCTGGGTCCAAACTGGGGTGGCGTAGTGGGCAAAAGAACGATGGATTTAACCCAGATCTTTTGACTGGGGGAGAATGTTTGCATTGTCAGCATTCCGTCCATCATTTGTTTGCTGTAACACTTTTCGCCCTAAGTGGGATGGGTATGCCCAGATGTGGGTCCCTTGCTCACTGTGCCACTGGATTCAAACTAGCCTGGCTGAAGAAGGGTGACATACCCTGAAACCGGTCCCAGGATGCTTGTTTCTGGTCCGGGGAGGACCTGGCCTGGCAGTTCGGTCTTGACTGTTCCCATGGGGCACAGGCTCAAGACTGATTTGCATATGGCTGGGTCCAAACTGGGGTGGCGTAGTGGGCAAAAGAACGATGGATTTAACCCAGATCTTTTGACTGGGGGAGAATGTTTGCATTGTCAGCATTCCGTCCATCATTTGTTTGCTGTAACACTTTTCGCCCTAAGTGGGATGGGTATGCCCAGACTTGGGTCCCTTTCTCACTGTGCCACTGGATTCAAGCTAGCCTGGCTGAAGAAGGGTGACATACCCTGAAACCGGTCCCAGGATGCTTGTTGCCGGTCCAGGGAGGACCTGGCCTGGCAGTTTGGTCTGGACTGTTCCCATGGGGCACAGGGTCAAGACTGATTTGCATTGGCTGGGTCCAAACTGGGGTGACGTAGTGGGCAAAAGAACGATGGATTTAACCCAGATCTTTTGACTGTGGGAGAATATTTGCATTGTCAGCATTCCGTCCATCATTTGTTTGCTGTAACACTTTTCGCCCTAAGTGGGATGGGTATGCCCAGACGTGGGTCCCTTGCTCACGGTGCCACTGGATTCAAGCTAGCCTGGCTGAAGAAGGGTGACATACCCAGAAACCGGTCCCAGGATGCTTGTTTCCGGTCCAGGGAGGACCTGGCCTGGCAGTTCGGTCTGGACTGTTCCCATGGGGCACAGGGTCAAGACTGATTTGCATATGGCTGGGTCCAAACTGGGGTGGCGTAGTGGGCAAAAGAACGATGGATTTAACCCAGATCTTTTGACTGGGGGAGAATGTTTGCATTGTCAGCATTCCGTCCATCATTTGTTTGCTGTAACACTTTTCCGCACTAAGTGGGATGGGTATGCCCAGACGTGGGTCCCTTGCACACTGTGCCACTGGATTCAAGCTAGCCTGGCTGAAGAAGGGTGACATACCCTGAAATCGGTCCCAGGATGCTTGTTTCCGGTCCAGGGATGACCTGGCCTGGCAGTTCGGTCTGGACTGTTCCCATGGGGCACAGGGTCAAGACTGATTTGCATATGGCTGGGTCCAAACTGGGTTGGCGTAGTGGGCAAAAGAACGATGGATTTAACCCAGATCTTTTGACTGGGGGAGAATGTTTGCATTGTCAGCATTCCGTCCATCATTTGTTTGCTGTAACACTTTTCGCCCTAAGTGGGATGGGTATGCCCAGACGTGGGTACCTTGCTCACTGTGCCACTGGATTCAAGCTAGCCTGGCTGAAGAAGGGTGACATACCCTGAAACTGGTCCCAGGATGCTTGTTTCCGGTCCAGGGAGGACCTGGCCTGGCAGTTCGGTCTGGACTGTTCCCATGGGGCACAGGGTCAAGAATGATTTGCATATGGCTGGGTCCAAACTGGGGTGGCGTAGTGGGCAAAAGAACAATGGATTTAACCCAGATCTTTTGACTGGGGGAGAATGTTTGCATTGTCAGCATTCCGTCCATCATTTGTTTGCTGTAACACTTTTCGCCCTAAGTGGGATGGGTATGCCCAGACGTGGGTCCCTTGCTCACTGTGCCACTGGATTCAAGCTAGCCTGGCTGAAGAAGGGTGACATACCCTGAAACCGGTCCCAGGATGCTTGTTTCCGATCCAGGAGGACCTGGCCTGGCAGTTCGGTCTGGACTGTTCCCATGGGGCACAGGGTCAAGACTGATTTGGATATGGCTGGGTCCAAACTGGGTTGGCGTAGTGGGCAAAGAACGATGGATTTAACCCAGATCTTTTGACTGGGGGAGAATGTTTGCATTGTCAGCATTCCGTCCATCATTTGTTTGCTGTAACACTTTTCGCCCTAAGTGGGATGGGTATGCCCAGACGTGGGCCCCTTGCTCACTGTGCCACTGGATTCAAGCTAGCCTGGCTGAAGAAGGGTGACATACCCTGAAACCGGTCCCAGGATGCTTGTTTCCGGTCCAGGGAGGACCTGGCCTGGCAGTTCGGTCTGGACTGTTCCCATGGGGCACAGGGTCAAGACTGATTTGCATATGGCTGGGTCCAAACTGGGGTGGCGTAGTGGGCAAAAGAACAATGGATTTAACCCAGATCTTTTGACTGGGGGAGAATGTTTGCATTGTCAGCATTCCGTCCATCATTTGTTTGCTGTAACACTTTTACGCCCCTAAGTGAAATGGGTATGGCCAGACGTGGGTCCCTTGCTCACTGTGCCACTGGATTCAAGCTAGCCTGGCTGAAGAAGGGTGACATACCCTGAAGCCGGTCCCAAGATGCTTGTTTCCGATCCAGGGAGGACCTGGCCTGGCAGTTCGGTCTGGACTGTTCCCATGGGGCACAGGGTCAAGACTGATTTGCATATGGCTGGGTCCAAACTGGGGTGGCGTAGTGGGCAAAAGAACGATGGATTTAACCCAGATCTTATGACTGGGGGAGAATGTTTGCATTGTCAGCATTCCGTCCATCATTGGTTTGCTGTAACACTTTTCGCCCTAAGTGGGATGGGTATGCCCAGACGTGGGTCCCTTGCTCACTGTGCCACTGGATTCAAGCTAGCCTGGCTGAAGAAGGGTGACATACCCTGAAACCGGTCCCAGGATGCTTGTTTCCGGTCCAGGGAGGACCTGGCCTGGCAGTTCGGTCTGGACTGTTCCCATGGGGCACAGGGTCAAGACTGATTTGCATATGGCTGGGTCCAAACTGGGGTGGCGTAGTGGGCAAAAGAACGATGGATTTAACCCAGATCTTTTGACTGGGGGAGAATGTTTGCATTGTCAGCATTCCGTCCATCATTTGTTTGCTGTAACACTTTTCGCCCTAAGTGGGATGGGTATGCCCAGACGTGGGTCCCTTGCTCACTGTGCCACTGGATTCAAGCTATCCTGGCTGAAGAAGGGTGACATACCCTGAAACCGGTCCCAGAATGCTTGTTTCCGGTCCAGGGAGGACCTGGCCTGGCAGTTCGGTCTGGACTGTTCCCATGGGGCACAGGGTAAAGACTGATTTGCATATGGCTGGGTCCAAACTGGGGTGGCGTAGTGGGCAAAAGAACGATGGATTTAACCCAGATCTTTTGACTGGGGGAGAATGTTTGCATTGTCAGCATTCCGTCCATCATTTGTTTGCTGTAACACTTTTCGCCCTAAGTGGGATGGGTATGCCCAGATGTGGGTCCCTTGCTCACTGTGCCACTGGATTCAAACTAGCCTGGCTGAAGAAGGGTGACATACCCTGAAACCGGTCCCAGGATGCTTGTTTCTGGTCCGGGAGGACCTGGCCTAGGCAGTTCGGTCTTGACTGTTCCCATGGGGCACAGGCTCAAGACTGATTTGCATATGGCTGGGTCCAAACTGGGGTGGCGTAGTGGGCAAAAGAACGATGGATTTAACCCAGATCTTTTGACTGGGGAGAATGTTTGCATTGTCAGCATTCCGTCCATCATTTGTTTGCTGTAACACTTTTCGCCCTAAGTGGGATGGGTATGCCCAGACTTGGGTCCCTTTCTCACTGTGCCACTGGATTCAAGCTAGCCTGGCTGAAGAAGGGTGACATACCCTGAAACCGGTCCCAGGATGCTTGTTGCCGGTCCAGGGAGGACCTGGCCTGGCAGTTTGGTCTGGACTGTTCCCATGGGGCACAGGGTCAAGACTGATTTGCATTGGCTGGGTCCAAACTGGGGTGACGTAGTGGGCAAAAGAACGATGGATTTAACCCAGATCTTTTGACTGTGGGAGAATATTTGCATTGTCAGCATTCCGTCCATCATTTGTTTGCTGTAACACTTTTCGCCCTAAGTGGGATGGGTATGCCCAGACGTGGGTCCCTTGCTCACGGTGCCACTGGATTCAAGCTAGCCTGGCTGAAGAAGGGTGACATACCCAGAAACCGGTCCCAGGATGCTTGTTTCCGGTCCAGGGAGGACCTGGCCTGGCAGTTCGGTCTGGACTGTTCCCATGGGGCACAGGGTCAAGACTGATTTGCATATGGCTGGGTCCAAACTGGGGTGGCGTAGTGGGCAAAAGAACGATGGATTTAACCCAGATCTTTTGACTGGGGGAGAATGTTTGCATTGTCAGCATTCCGTCCATCATTTGTTTGCTGTAACACTTTTCCGCACTAAGTGGGATGGGTATGCCCAGACGTGGGTCCCTTGCACACTGTGCCACTGGATTCAAGCTAGCCTGGCTGAAGAAGGGTGACATACCCTGGAAATCGGTCCCAGGATGCTTGTTTCGATCCAGGGATGACCTGGCCTGGCAGTTCGGTCTGGACTGTTCCCATGGGGCACAGGGTCAAGACTGATTTGCATATGGCTGGGTCCAAACTGGTGTGGCGTGAGTGGGCAAAAGAACGATGGATTTAACCCTGATCTTTTGACTGGGGGAGAATGTTTGCATTGTCAGCATTCCGTCCATCATTTGTTTGCTGTAACACTTTTCGCCCTAAGTGGGATGGGTATGCCCAGACGTTGGTCCCTTGCTCACTGTGCCACTGGATTCAAGCTAGCCTGGCTGAAGAAGGGTGACATACCCTGAAACCGGTCCCAGGATGCTTTTTCCGGTCCAGGGAGGACCTGGCCTGGCAGTTCGGTCTGGACTGTTCCCATGGGGCACAGGGTCAAGACTGATTTGCATATGGCTGGGTCCAAACTGGGAGTGGCGTAGTGGGCAAAAGAACGATGGATTTAACCCAGATCTTTTGACTGGGGGAGAATGTTTGCATTGTCAGCATTCCGTCCATCATTTGTTTGCTGTAACACTTTTCGCCCTAAGTGGGATGGGTATGCCCAGACCTGGGTCCCTTGCTCACTGTGCCACTGGATTCAAGCTAGCCTGGCTGAAGAAGGGTGACATACCCTGAAACCGGTCCCAGGATGCTTGTTTCCTGTCCAGGGAGGACCTGGCCTGGCAGTTCGGTCTGGACTGTTCCCATGGGGCACAGGGTCAAGACTGATTTGCATATGGCTGGGTCCAAACTGGGGTGGCGTAGTGGTCAAAAGAGCGATGGATTTAAACCAGATCTTTTGACTGGGGAGAATGTTTGCATTGTCAGCATTCCGTCCATCATTTGTTTGCTGTAACACTTTTCGCCCTAAGTGGGATGGGTATGCCCAGACTTGGGTCCCTTGCTCACTGTGCCACTGGATTCAAACTAGCCTGGCTGAAGAAGGGTGACATACCTTGAAACCGGTCCCAGGATGCTTGTTTCCGGTCCAGGGATGACCTGGCCTGGCAGTTCGGTCTGGACTGTTCCCATGGGGCACAGGGTCAAGACTGATTTGCATATGGCTGGGTCCAAACTGGGGTGGCGTAGTGGGCAAAAGAACGATGGATTTAACCCAGATCTTTTGACTGGGGAGAATGTTTGCATTGTCAGCATTCCGTCCATCATTTGTTTGCTGTAACACTTTTCGCCCTAAGTGGGATGGGTATGCCTAGACGTGGGTCCCTTGCTCACTGTGCCACTGGATTCAAGCTAGCCTGGCTGAAGAAGGGTGACATACCCTGAAACCGGTCCCAGGATGCTTGTTTCCGATCCAGGGAGGACCTGGCCTGGCAGTTCCGTCTGGACTGTTCCCATGGGGCACAGGGTCAAGACTGATTTGCATATGGCTGGGTCCAAACTGGGGTGTCGTAGTGGGCAAAAGAACGATGGATTTAACCTAGGTCTTTTGACTGGGGAGAATGTTTGCATTGTCAGCATTCCGTCCATCATTTGTTTGCTGTAACACTTTTCGCCCTAAGTGGGATGGGTATGCCCAGACGTGGGTCCCTTGCTCACTGTGCCACTGGATTCAAGCTAGCCTGGCTGAAGAAGGGTGACATACCCTGAAACCAGTCCTAGGATGCATGTTTCCGGTCCAGGGAGGACCTGGCCTGGCAGTTCGGTCTGGACTGTTCCCATGGGGCACAGGGTCAAGACTGATTTGCATATGGCTGGGTCCAAACTGGGGTGGCGTAGTGGGCAAAAGAACGATGGATTTAACCCAGATCTTTTGACTGGGGGAGAATGTTTGCATTGTCAGCATTCCGTCCATCATTTGTTTGCTGTAACACTTTTCGCCCTAAGTGGGATGGGTATGCCCAGACGTGGGTCCCTTGCTCACTGTGCCACTGGATTCAAGCTAGCCTGGCTGAAGAAGGGTGACATACCCTGAAACCGGTCCCATGATGCTTGTTTCCGGTCCAGAGAGGACCTGGCCTGGCAGTTCGGTCTGGACTGTTCCCATGGGGCACAGGATCAAGACTGATTTGCGTATGGCTGGGTCCAAACTGGGGTGGCATAGTGGGCAAAGAACGATGGATTTAGCCTAGATCTTTTGACTGGGGAGAATGTTTGCATTGTCAGCATTCCGTCCATCATTTGTTTGCTGTAACACTTTTCGCCCTAAGTGGGATGGGTATGCCCAGAGGTGGGTCCCTTGCTCACTGTGCCACTGGATTCAAGCTAGCCTGGCTGAAGAAGGGTGACATTCCCTGAAACCGGTCCCAGGATGCTTGTTTCCGGTCCAGGGAGGACCTGGCCTGGCAGTTCGGTCTGGACTGTTCCCATGGGGCACAGGGTCAAGACTGATTTGCATATGGCTGGGTCCAAACTGGGGTGGCGTAGTGGGCAAAAGAACGATGGATTTAACCCAGATCTTTTGACTGGGGAGAATGTTTGCATTGTCAGCATTCCGTCCATCATTTGTTTGCTGTAACACTTTTCGACCTAAGTGGGATGGGTATGCCCAGACGTGGGTCCCTTGCTCACTGTGCCACTGGATTCAAGCTAGCCTGGCTGAAGAAGGGTGACATACCCTGAAACCGGCCCCAGGATGCTTGTTTCCGATCCAGGGAGGACCTGGCCTGGAAGTTCGGTCTGGACTGTTCCCATGGGGCACAGGGTCAAGACTGATTTGCATATGGCTGGGTCCAAACTGGGTTGGCGTAGGTGGCAAAAGAACGATGGATTTAACCCAGATCTTTTGACTGGGGAGAATGTTTGCATTGTCAGCATTCCGTCCATCATTTGTTTGCTGTAACACTTTTCGCCCTAAGTGGGATGGGTATGCCCAGACGTGGGTCCCTTGCTCACTGTGCCACTGGATTCAAGCTAGCCTGGCTGAAGAAGGGTGACATACCCTGAAACCGGTCCCAGGATGCCTGTTTCCAGTCCAGGGAGGACCTGGCCTGGCAGTTCGGTCTGGACTGTTCCCATGGGGCACAGGGTCAATACTGATTTGCATATGGCTGGGTCCAAACTGGGGTGGCGTATTGGGCAAAAGAACGATGGATTTAACCAAGATCTTTTGACTGGGGAGAATGTTTGCATTGTCAGCATTCCGTCCATCATTTGTTTGCTGTAACACTTTTCACCCTAAGTGGGATGGGTATGCCCAGACGTGGGTCCCTTGCTCACTGTGCCACTGGATTCAAGCTAGCCTAGCTGAAGAAGGGTGACGTACCCTGAAACCGGTCCCAGGATGCTTGTTTCCGGTCCAGGGAGGACCTGGCCTGGCAGTTCGGTCTGGACTGTTCCCATGGGGCACAGGGTCAAGACTGATTTGCATATGGCTGGGTCCAAACTGGGTTGGCGTAGTGGGCAAAAGAACGATGGATTTAACCCAGATCTTATGACTGGGGGAGAATGTTTGCATTGTCAGCATTCCGTCCATCATTAGTTTGCTGTAACACTTTTCGCCCTAAGTGGGATGGGTATGCCCAGACGTGGGTCCCTTGCTCACTGTGCCACTGGATTCAAGCTAGCCTGGCTGAAGAAGGGTGACAAACCCTGAAACCGGTCCCAGGATGCTTGTTTCCGGTCCAGGGAGGACCTGGCCTGGCAGTTCGGTCAGGACTGTTCCCATGGGGCACAGGGTCAAGACTGATTTGCATATGGCTGGGTCCAAACTGGGGTGGCGTAGTGGGCAAAAGAACGATGGATTTAACCCAGATCTTTTGACTGGGGGAGAATGTTTGCATTGTCAGCATTCCGTCCATCATTTGTTTGCTGTAACACTTTTCGCCCTAAGTGGGATGGGTATGCCCAGACGTGGGTCCCTTGCTCACTGTGCCACTGGATTCAAGCTATCCTGGCTGAAGAAGGGTGACATACCCTGAAACCGGTCCCAGAATGCTTGTTTCCGGTCCAGGGAGGACCTGGCCTGGCAGTTCGGTCTGGACTGTTCCCATGGGGCACAGGGTCAAGACTGATTTGCATATGGCTGGGTCCAAACTGGGGTGGCGTAGTGGGCAAAAGAACGATGGATTTAACCCAGATCTTTTGACTGGGGGAGAATGTTTGCATTGTCAGCATTCCGTCCATCATTTGTTTGCTGTAACACTTTTCGCCCTAAGTGGGATGGGTATGCCCAGATGTGGGTCCCTTGCTCACTGTGCCACTGGATTCAAGCTAGCCTGGCTGAAGAAGGGTGACATACCCTGAAACCGGTCCCAGGATGCTTGTTTCCGGTCCAGGGAGGACCTGGCCTGGCAGTTCGGTCTGGACTGTTCCCATGGGGCACAGGCTCAAGACTGATTTGCATATGGCTGGGTCCAAACTGGGGTGGCGTAGTGGGCAAAGAACGATGGATTTAACCCAGATCTTTTGACTGGGGAGAATGTTTGCATTGTCAGCATTCCATCCATCATTTGTTTGCTGTAACACTTTTCGCCCCTAAGTGGGATGGGTATGCCCAGACTTGGGTCCCTTTCTCACTGTGCCACTGGATTCAAGCTAGCGTGGCTGAAGAAGGGTGACATACCCTGAAACCGGTCCCAGGATGCTTGTTGCCGGTCCAGGGAGGACCTGGCCTGGCAGTTTGGTCTGGACTGTTCCCATGGGGCACAGGGTCAAGACTGATTTGCATTGGCTGGGTCCAAACTGGGGTGACGTAGTGGGCAAAAGAACTATGGATTTAACCCAGATCTTTTGACTGTGGGAGAATGTTTGCATTGTCAGCATTCCGTCCATCATTTGTTTGCTGTAACACTTTTCGCCCTAAGTGGGATGGGTATGCCCAGACGTGGGTCCCTTGCTCACGGTGCCACTGGATTCAAGCTAGCCTGGCTGAAGAAGGGTGACATACCCAGAAACCGGTCCCAGGATGCTTGTTTCCGGTCCAGGGAGGACCTGGCCTGGCAGTTCGGTCTGGACTGTTCCCATGGGGCACAGGGTCAAGACTGATTTGCATATGGCTGGGTCCAAACTGGGGTGGCGTAGTGGGCAAAAGAACGATGGATTTAACCCAGATCTTTTGACTGGGGGAGAATGTTTGCATTGTCAGCATTCCGTCCATCATTTGTTTGCTGTAACACTTTTCGCACTAAGTGGGATGGGTATGCCCAGACGTGGGTCCCTTGCACACTGTGCCACTGGATTCAAGCTAGCCTGGCTGAAGAAGGGTGACATACCCTGAAACCGGTCCCATGATGCTTGTTTCCGGTCCAGGGATGACCTGGCCTGGCAGTTCCGTCTGGACTGTTCCCATGGGGCACAGGGTCAAGACTGATTTGCATATGGCTGGGTCCAAACTGGTGTGGCATAGTGGGCAAAAGAACGATGGATTTAACCCTGATCTTTTGACTGGGGGAGAATGTTTGCATTGTCAGCATTCCGTCCATCATTTGTTTGCTGTAACACTTTTCGCCCTAAGTGGGATGGGTATGCCCAGACGTGGGTCCCTTGCTCACTGTGCCACTGGATTCAAGCTAGCCTGGCTGAAGAAGGGTGACATACCCTGAAACCGGTCCCAGGATGCTTTTTTCCGGTCCAGGAGGACCTGGCCTGACAGTTCGGTCTGGACTGTTCCCATGGGGCACAGGGTCAAGACTGATTTGCATATGGCTGGGTCCAAACTGGGGTGGCGTAGTGGGCAAAAGAACGATGGATTTAACCCAGATCTTTTGACTGGGGGAGAATGTTTGCATTGTCAGCATTCCATCCATCATTTGTTTGCTGTAACACTTTTCGCCTAAGTCGGATGGGTATGCCCAGACGTGGGTCCCTTGCTCACTGTGCCACTGGATTCAAGCTAGCCTGGCTGAAGAAGGGTGACATACCCTGAAACCGGTCCCAGGATGCTTGTTTCCTGTCCAGGGAGGACCTGGCCTGGCAGTTCGGTCTGGACTGTTCCCATGGGGCACAGGGTCAAGACTGATTTGCATATGGCTGGGTCCAAACTGGGGTGGCGTAGTGGTCAAAAGAGCGATGGATTTAAACCAGATCTTTTGACTGGGGGAGAATGTTTGCATTGTCAGCATTCCGTCCATCATTTGTTTGCTGTAACACTTTTCGCCCTAAGTGGGATGGGTATGCCCAGACTTGGGTCCCTTGCTCACTGTGCCACTGGATTCAAACTAGCCTGGCTGAAGAAGGGTGACATACCTTGAAACCGGTCCCAGGATGCTTGTTTCCGGTCCAGGGATGACCTGGCCTGGCAGTTCGGTCTGGACTGTTCCCATGGGGCACAGGGTCAAGACTGATTTGCATATGGCTGGGTCCAAACTGGGGTGGCGTAGTGGGCAAAAGAATGATGGATTTAACCCAGATCTTTTGACTGGGGGAGAATGTTTGCATTGTCAGCATTCCGTCCATCATTTGTTTGCTGTAACACTTTTCGCCCTAAGTGGGATGGGTATGCCCAGACGTGGGTCCCTTGCTCACTGTGCCACTGGATTCAAGCTAGCCTGGCTGAAGAAGGGTGACATACCCTGAAACCGGTCCCAGGATGCTTGTTTCCGGTCCAGGGAGGACCTGGCCTGGCAGTTCCGTCTGGACTGTTCCCATGGGGCACAGGGTCAAGACTGATTTGCATATGGCTGGGTCCAAACTGGGGTGGCGTAGTGGGCAAAAGAACGATGGATTTAACCCAGGTCTTTTGACTGGGGAGAATGTTTGCATTGTCAGCATTCCGTCCATCATTTGTTTGCTGTAACACTTTTACGCCCTAAGTGGGATGGGTATGCCCAGACGTGGGTCCCTTGCTCACTGTGCCACTGGATTCAAGCTAGCCTGGCTGAAGAAGGGTGACATACCCTGAAACCGGTCCTAGGATGCATGTTTCCGGTCCAGGGAGGACCTGGCCTGGCAGTTCGGTCTGGACTGTTCCCATGGGAGCACAGGGTCAAGACTGATTTGCATATGGCTGGGTCCAAACTGGGGTGGCGTAGTGGGCAAAAGAACGATGGATTTAACCCAGATCTTTTGACTGGGGGAGAATGTTTGCATTGTCAGCATTCCGTCCATCATTTGTTTGCTGTAACACTTTTCGCCCTAAGTGGGATGGGTATGCCCAGACGTGGGTCCCTTGCTCACTGTGCCACTGGATTCAAGCTAGCCTGGCTGAAGAAGGGTGACATACCCTGAAACCGGTCCTAGGATGCATGTTTCCGGTCCAGGGAGGACCTGGCCTGGCAGTTCGGTCTGGACTGTTCCCATGGGGCACAGGGTCAAGACTGATTTGCATATGGCTGGGTCCAAACTGGGGTGGCGTAGTGGGCAAAAGAACGATGGATTTAACCCAGATCTTTTGACTGGGGGAGAATGTTTGCATTGTCAGCATTCCGTCCATCATTTGTTTGCTGTAACACTTTTCGCCCTAAGTGGGATGGGTATGCCCAGACGTGGGTCCCTTGCTCACTGTGCCACTGGATTCAAGCTAGCCTGGCTGAAGAAGGGTGACATACCCTGAAACCGGTCCCATGATGCTTGTTTCCGGTCCAGAGAGGACCTGGCCTGGCAGTTCGGTCTGGACTGTTCCCATGGGGCACAGGATCAAGACTGATTTGCATATGGCTGGGTCCAAACTGGGGTGGCATAGTGGGCAAAAGAACGATGGATTTAACCCAGATCTTTTGACTGGGGGAGAATGTTTGCATTGTCAGCATTCCGTCCATCATTTGTTTGCTGTAACACTTTTACGCCTAAGTGGGATGGGTATGCCCAGAGGTGGGTCCCTTGCTCACTGTGCCACTGGATTCAAGCTAGCCTGGCTGAAGAAGGGTGACATTCCCTGAAACCGGTCCCAGGATGCTTGTTTCCGGTCCAGGAGGACCTGGCCTGGCAGTTCGGTCTGGACTGTTCCCATGGGGCACAGGGTCAAGACTGATTTGCATATGGCTGGGTCCAAACTGGGGTGGCGTAGTGGGCAAAAGAACGATGGATTTAACCCAGATCTTTTGACTGGGGAGAATGTTTGCATTGTCAGCATTCCGTCCATCATTTGTTTGCTGTAACACTTTTCGACCTAAGTGGGATGGGTATGCCCAGACTTGGGTCCCTTGCTCACTGTGCCACTGGATTCAAGCTAGCCTGGCTGAAGAAGGGTGACATACCCTGAAACCGGTCCCAGGATGCTTGTTTCCGGTCCAGGGAGGACCTGGCCTTGCAGTTCGGTCTGGACTGTTCCCATGGGGCACAGGGTCAAGACTGATTTGCATATGGCTGGGTCCAAACTGGGGTGGCGTAGTGGGCAAAAGAACAATGGATTTAACCCAGATCTTTTGACTGGGGGAGAATGTTTCCATTGTCAGCATTCTGTCCATCATTTGTTTGCTGTAACACTGTCCCTAGTGCTGGCACAAAATCATACCTCCACTGGGGGCAGTGGAGCATTGAAAAGTGATTTGGCAGTTTTAAACCATCAGTCTGTCTTGCAACACAGAAGGGAGGATGCATGATGTTAAGGAGGAGACATTGAACCAACTGCAAGTGGGTGCACTGTGTGACTGCATCTGCCTGCAGAGCAATGTCTGTGAGTTCCATAGGACCCTCATGCCTCTTTCGAAGGGGGTGTGTTGGGTGTCGCACTGACCGACTGAATCAGTGCTCACTCTCATGGACTGTTTGCTTCTGGGCCCACACCTGTAGTACAGAGTGTCACAGGGGCATAGACTATTTCTCATTTGCATTGTGCTGCATGCAAATAAAGGAACACACAATTGGGATTGCATGGGCACAAAATATGCACTGGTGCGATGTGTAATACAAAATGTGCCTACATGTGCCTACATTGTCTTCTGTAGTATATGTGGTGGGGCAAAAACAGGGCTAAATACCCATGCACCTACTGCACTTTCTGTAAAATGCCCCAGTGCTTAATTTTATTGACATTTAATTATTTTAATGGCCATGTTGTGTTTCAAGGACGTTGCAGTTGTTTTCAGGACACTATGATATTGGTTAGGTTTTCCATTGTTCCTGTGTGATTAAGGTACCTTAGTTTGACATTGTTACTCTATTCTGCATCCTACATCTACCTCCATAACAATGATGTCTGCATCTGGAGTTGATAATGCCAAACCTTAACTTGGAGTGTGCTTGAACTCTCAGGCAAACAATGGAAATGCCCTCTTGGATGCCATCTTATTAGCCTACAACTATGTGTCCCCATATTACAGGAAATGGACTCGCTTTAGGTCACCATGCTAGGACTACACTCAATGATTAAGGAAGACACTACATGTTTGTTAGAGATTAACACTTGCACATGTTTGTAAGAGTTCAGTACAAAAAAGAAAACTAAAATATTACATGTATGTTTGTCATCACTTACACTAAAAAGATAATTCAAACTGGCTATTATACTAATGATCGTCTAAACTGTCCAGGTATAACAATACTCTATATTTCTGCAAAGACTGTGCATTAAACTATTACGCAATCTATTGACAGTCGTAGCATCCCTATTATTGTTCCAGTTCATGATACGTCCTATTCTTCCTATTTTCAGTTAACCCCTTCGGTGCGTCGGACGGCCGGGGGCCGTCCGACGCACCAGTGCTCATGTGGGTCGGACGGCCCCCGGCCGTCCTAGCACAAGGCACAGGAAATCCCTCTGGTGCGGGCACCAGAGGGATTCAATCAATCAATCAATAGCTTTATTTCGATAACACGTATCATAAAAGCATTGTTCGACAGTTGTACAAAAAATAAAAACATATACTAGATAGTGATTAGTCTTTGAATGCAAAAATTCACATAAAATATGCTGGCACAGCATTTTTGGCATTGTGTTATATTACGAAACATAAAACAGATATCAGTAAAAACATTTACCTAAAAAGTGTGCATGCAAGTATTTACGAATTCATGCCATAACATGTACACATCGGTTAAAAGGGAAGTATTTAAAAAAAAAAGTTAAAAAAAAAAACAGAGTTCATCACAACAGTATTTATATAAAGTGCAGGTGCCATGTCCATCTGGAGATACATTCAAAATTTGTGGAGACATCCCGAAGTAGTCTGTGATTTAATGAATGCAGCATCACATAGCTTAATGACTACCTCCAGTATCGCACAAGGCCTATGGTTAGGTCACCCCACGCAGGGCTTTAAGCCTAACTAACCAAGCGTGGCTTAGGAACTTAGCCACCCCACAAGAGAAAAGAACGCTTGGGTCGGATTTTAGGATTCGCAGAGCAACCCGATGGTTGCGGGTGCCCATGTCACTGCAGATTGGTTTTATCCATTTGGACCTTGCGTTATTGTAAGCTGGGCAGGCAAACATGACATGGGCAACGCACTCCGTCGGGGCTCCACAACAAGGGCAACTTTCTATTGTGTTCTCGGCTGAGTGCCACTTTGATGTTAGAGCATTAACGGGGAGCGAGCCGAACCTAAACTGAGTATACAGAGCCCTGTCCCGTGGGACCTGGATCACATCAAGGTATGGCTCCAGACTTCTAGTCTGCTTAAATGTGAAAAATTCATCTGTTAATCTCCCCATATTCTGCTTACTGAGCTCCTGACTATCAATCCAATCCCAGTATTGGCGCTTAGGTTCCGCCTTGCTCGGGGGGTTTTGGGTATCCCACGATTCTTTAAGGCCAAGTAGTATCATAGATTTCCTCACATATGATATCCACTTGACCCTGTGGTCCACATCTAAGTTCATTACCTCTGTTAGAGCTGTAGAATAATTGGTGAGCTCTGCGGTACGCCTTAGGCGAGCACAAAAGAGCAATGGGCGGAGCTTAGCAATGTCTTTAAACGGCCGCCTACCCATATCATGCATTAGAGGTGTTAGTGGGGTGTTACGGGGAAGCATCACCAAGTCCCTCAAGAACTTATGCTCAGACCTACTGATTTCGTCTACATTCTCAAACCCCCATAGCTCGGCTCCGTAAAGAGCTGAGCTAACTGCCTTGGCGTCATAAACTACGAGGGCCGGGGCAACTGGCCTGCTATACGAGGAGCGATGTTCTTTGGTTAGTGCCCCGGTCACGCGTTTATGATTCATAAGCATTTTGGCTAAATGGGGCCTCCAAAACATTTTGTCTGAGAGTCAAATGCCAAGATATTCGAAGGTCTCGACTCTCTCCAGGGGGGTACCATTCAGTGTGAGATTGTTCCTGAAAGATTTGTGGGGGTTAAAAACCATTAGCTTTGTCTTTGTGGTATTAATGACTAAGCCCCAGGAGTCACAGAAAGATTGGTATCTGTTCATTAGTTTTTGTAGCCCAACTGGGGTCTTCGACATCAACAACGTGTCGTCAGCAAAGAGGAGCATTGGGACTTTATCGCCCGCCAGAATTGGGGCGTCGGCTGGATCTTCTTGAAGAAACCTCACCACCCCGTTCACGTATAAGGAGAACAGGGTGGCGGCCATGACGCAGCCCTGGCGCACTCCCTTGCCAATGCGGATTTTCTCTGTCTGCTGACCTTGGGCTCCCCATCTCACCTGGGCGCAGTTTACCTCGTGGAGGCGAATCAATAGGTTAAGGATCAGGGGTGGAATGCCCATATCTTTAAGGATCTGCCACAATGTGGTCCTAGGTACCACATCGAATGCAGTCCTTAAGTCAATAAATGCCAGGTAAAGGCTGCCCTTTCCAATTAGCACGACTTTCCAGTATATAAGCATTAGCCTAAATACGTGGTCGATCGTCCCAGTACTGGCCCTAAAGCCAGCCTGGTTTTGAGAAAGGACATCCTCCTCTTCGGACCATGATTGAATTCTCTGTAAGAGGACCCTGTCTAACACCTTTTGCATTACATCAATCAGACTTATGGGCCTGTAATTTGAGGGATCTTCCCTATCACCTTTTTTGTAAATAGGGATCACTGCAGCACCTTTCCAGGATTCTGGGACTGGGCAACCTGCAACTATAGCGTTGAACAATAGCTGAAAATAACGCAACCAGCCTTTAGGATCAGACAGGAATAAATCTCCTGGAAGTCCATCTGGTCCAGGAGCTTTAGCAGGGACTAGTTTCTTAATTGCTGCCTCTATTTCAACCAACGAAAAGGGATCACTAGCATTCCCTCCTGGAGAGACGTCTGTGGGGCCACATGGCTCCTCCAGACATCCGTCCTCTGGAGTGGAATATAGTTTCACAAAGTGGTCGTGCCATTCGTGGCAGGGGATGTGGTTGAGCAGAGTGTCTAAATCCTTGTTATTGCCCCGGCTCACTAATGACCAAAATTGGTTCCTGTTCTTCCCAAGACTCGCATTCTTCAATTCCTGCCAGTGCAGTTCATCCCATTCAATCTTTGCTTTATGCAAAGCAACCTTGTATTCTTTCCTGGCCGTTTTAACCGCGGGGCAGTTTTTAGTTCTGATTGCTAACGTCAGAGCCTGTCTTTTAAGCTTGCAGTTCTTGGTGTACCATGGGTGCTGTTTTTTTGGGGGAACATGCAAATTGTTGTGCCTAGAAGGTGCTTGAAAGTAAGAGCTCAATGAGTCTACAGTGTGAGAATGAATGGCAGGGACTGCTTCCCACTCGGCTGTGTCCGCAACTGCGGCCTGAAGCTCTGCTGTTTTCTTAGACAAGGTCTTGCGGATAGCCGCTAAGTTGGAATCTTGCAAGGAGACCTTGTGCCACTTTAGGTGCCTTTTGCAATTTGAGGGGACGATATCAGTAATAAAATTTGAAGCCCGACTTATCTGAGGGTGGGGTAGTGGAACCCATGGGTTCTTCATTGTCATGCATAAAGGGTTATGATCACTATCAGTCGTGGTGCCCACAAACATGTCAGTCATCTTGTCCCACAGTTTCACATCGACTAGAATATAGTCGATGCATGAGGGACAGCTGACTCTGTCTGTTAAAGGTGTTAGCCCCCTGGATGTCCGAAGGGGTTCTACCGTTGACTGCCCTAAGGCCGACCTCTCTTGCTAATGCATTAAGTTGAATTGCTAGGTTGGTCCATCTTTTAATGGGGGGTATATTAAGTGGGGGGACAGCCCATTTGCTATCAACTCCTTCGTGCTCCAGCATGTCATCCGAGCACAAAGGCTCAAAGGTACAATTAAAGTCGCCTGCGATTACAATTCTAGTGCAAGCCGAGCAGCTGGATATAGCTTGTTCTAAAAGCATGATAGTAGGCGATGGGTAGCCCCCCTTGGTTCCTCTAATGTAAACATTGAACAGGTCTAGAATGTCCCCACCCCTAGGGCCCTTGATGGTAAGTCTCGGGATGTCGTGGCTTAGGAATGGGTGCGTATCAATTCGGCAGCTTAGAGCAATGTTCACCCAGACAATCAAACCCCCTGAGGACGCCCTCTCCCCACGGTGGTAGCTGGAATACAGAAGCAAGCATAGCCTGTTTTATGTAATGGCACCAAACTCCATGTCTCCTGGAAGATACAGATATCAAATCCCTCTATGAGTTCATTCCAGTGCGGGAGTGGGAGTTTATTGTTTAAACCTGCTAAGTTCCATGATATGATCTTTAGCTTAGTAGGAGTAGGGACCGGGCCAGGTTAGCGTTTAACGGTGGTGACTGACTTAACTGCATTAGGGGATCGGGCATCTCAGTGTGATCTAGTGATGTGCATGATCCTGTCTCGTGTGTCCTCTGTACTGATTCAGGGTGGTAGCTTGGGCCCTTGTTTCCTAAAATAATCGTTGCTAGATCTTGTGCATCGGGGTGGGATAAGAGGCTTTGAGGGTTACACATGGTGCTCAAGATGGTAGTGTTTGGGTCCGTGTATGAATGATGAGCTATCTGTAGTCAGTCGACTGCTTCTAGGGATGTCCCTCACTCTAAGGTGACAGTTGTCCCACCCCCTATGTGTGTTTGTGTGCTCCTGAACTGTATGGATGAAGTAGGGGGGGGGCAAGTTCGGTTTTCTAAAGCAAGAAGATTCTCTGCCAGATCAACGGTAGAGAGTGTAAGTTCAATGTAATCATGTGATTGCGTAGGGGGCTAACATCTTCGGGTGCAAATGATGTCCTCGCGTATCACCGAACGACAGCCCCTAATGTGGCGAATCCAATGTATGACTTTATTTGTTAAAGAGTCATAACTTTCACGGGTGTTGTTTGGGCTATGCTTAGTAACATTGTCCATATAAATTGTTTGGCCATGTAACAGGCGTGCAGCGTGTGGGTAATGGGTCTGCTTGGGTGATTTTACCAAAGTGTTTATTCCCATTGAGGAGCAGCTGAAACTTACTTGATCTAACCTTGCTCTGGAGGCAATTTGGCTAAGGCGATCTTTAGGTGTGTAGGCCTTTGGGATACAAGAATCTTTAAATGTGTTAGCCTTTGCCTTGTTATGGTAATCTGCTTTCAAGACTTGGGAAGCAGAATTTATGGAAGGTGATAAAAGGCAAGTGACGGCTCCGCTTAGTTTGGCCCTTTCAGTTGGGGGCATCTTATTTAATGATTCCTTTTTTTGGTTAAGATGGAGTGGCTGGTTTACATGCTGATGGCAAGGTGGGACCGATGGTAGTAAGGTTTTGACCAATGCGGTGAGATCTTCAATCATGTGTCTCATGGTTGCTATCTCAGACCTAAGGGTGTTAATAAGCTGAGCAGTGTCATGCGAAGCAAGTGTTTGTTCTTCGCTGCTTTGTACTTGTGATGTACTTGGCAGTCGAGATGCTTCATCTGTGATGGTGTCGTACAATGCCAGTGAAGCAAATCTATTTGAACAAGGAACTGCGGGGCAGGGAACACATTTGTCAGCACTGGGGGGGGAATCTGGGGAGTTAATGTCCTCTACCTGTCCTTTTGCCTGTCCTTTTGCATGAGCAGCTAGCGTAGTAATGCTATGGTCGAGATTTCCCTTTCTGGAATGCTTATGGAACATTGTGGGGATGATTGGTGTGCGGGAAGGGCTAGTGTGGTTGGAAGAAGATTGGAAATTAGTGCGTGGTGCTGTTGGTTCTGATACTAAGATGTCCTCGCACTCACTAATGAGGGTATCAATTCTATCAAGGACACAGTTACCAGCTGCGTGTTTCTGGGCTTTCCTTGCCTTTTTCCCCTTGCCTACCCCACTATTATTACTATTTCCCGCCACTGAGCCCTCCATGGTTTTCCGTTTGCCCATATTTCAACAAAGATAGGATAAATTAAGCAATTCACAAAGGATGGCCCAGCTCCAGTTGTTTATAAGGGTCACCTTTGTTAAATGTCGTCAGAAACTAGAAAGGTATGGGTCCCAGGAGCAAAGTTCAGGCGCGTTTATACCTAAAAAGTGTCTCGCACTATGATGAGATTCTCCACAAGCAGAGGAAATATTAGCACAGTACCTGTTCTGGGTGTTGTAAGGCTGTGACAAGCAGGGACATGATCCAACAGTTAGATGGAAGGGGGGTGGCCCTGCCCTGCCTCTTCCTGGCAATGACGGGCAAGGACGGGCCCGCCCTTGGCCCGGGCTTCGCCTGGGCGCTGCCCACGCGCATCCCGTGCCGCGGGAGCCCCGAGCAGATTTTATGCGCTTCCTGGCGTGACCCTGGTGCAGGCGCGGCGTCCCTGGCGCAGGGCTTGCTGGGAGGTGTAGTCACCTACCTCCCAGCAGCAGCGAGGATGGTGGCAGGGACTGTGGCGTTCGTGGCAGGGGTGAGCTCACGGCCTCTGCTGGCTCCCCTGTGGTGCAGACGGTGACGGGCTCCCGCGCCGCGGGAGCCCCGAGCAGATTTTATGCGCCTCCTGGCGCGACCCTGGTGCAGGCGCAGCGTCCCTGGTGCAGGGCTTGCTGGGAGGTGTAGTCACCTACCTCCCAGCAGCGGCGAGGATGGTGGCAGGGACTATGGCGTTCGTGGCAGGGGTGAGCTCACAGGCTCTGCTGGCTCCCCTGTGGTGCAGACGGTGACGGGCTCCCAGAGGGATTCCCTTTCACCCCTAACAGCCTCGGGAGCTGGGGAAGAGCTTCCCCAGCTCCCGAGGCTGCTCCCCTGGTTTCCCTGAAATGACGATCAGCGCGCACGTCGTGCTGACGTCATTTCAGTGAAACCGAAACTGAAATGAGCATAGAGGCTCATTTCAGTTTCGCTTTCTACGTGCTCGGGGGCTATCTCAGCCCCCTGAGCACGTAGAAAGACGGGAGAGGTATTATTGGAAAGGGGAGAATCTCCCCTTTCCAATGGTACCCCTCTCTAGTGGATCCCTGCTTGGGGATCACCCCAGGAGGGCCTTTGCTCCCCCATAAATATTTGGGTACATTCAGTCTTTCTGCCCCTCGGAGGGCAGATGTTATGTTATGTTACAAGTTTTGTATAGCGCACAGCTGCCCCAGCAAAGGGGCGTCCCAGCGCTGGCAGGCGGAAGTAGGGAGGCTACTAACAGAAGGCAGGGCCTATAACAAAGGGAAAAGGTGTGTTTTAATGGCCTTGTGGAATGCCAGGTAGTTGTCAATGCTACGGATGTGCGCAGGAAGAGAGTTCCAAAGTTTTGCAGCCAGGGTGTGGAAGAAGCATCCTCCTGCTCACACCTTCCTCACCCGAGGAAAAAGCACCAAATGCTGGACCATAGATTGTAGTTGGCGAGTAGGTGCATAGGGTGAAAGCAGGTTCGCCAGGATGTCTGGGGAGGAGAAATTCATGATTTTATTGCCAATGCAGAGGGACTTGAACTCGATGCACCTCGCCACCGGCAGCCAATGTAGTCGGCGGATGGCGTTGGTAGTAGTAAACAAGTTCTAGGGAGGCCGAGAAGAATTCTAGAAGCCGCATTTTGAACCGTCTGCAGACGTAGGATTTCAGCATTGTTAACCCCCAGGTAGAGTGAACTGGCATAATCCAGCCTAGACATAATGGAGGCCTGGATGATGACTTGACGGACTGTGGGATAAAAAAAACCAGCAGCGGTTTGAACCCACGCAGGAGTCCAAAACAGGTCCCAGCAACTTATTTGGTTTCAACCTGGAAGCTGAGGGCCGAGTCAACCCATACACCCAGGTTTATAACCACTTGTTTGGGAGTGGGTGCGCAACCCAAGGTCGCTGCCACCAGCTCTCACACCACAGCTCAGTATCTCTCCCTACTAGCAGGATCTCAGATTTGCTAGCTGTTAGATTTGGGGGTCTCTAGTTGGCACAGGTAGGTACTTGTGACAAATAGGGACCCTTGACTCTAGTCAGGGTAGGGGGTACACTCCTAAAATAACCCCTGCTCACCCCCTTGGTAGCTTGGCACGAGCAGACAGGCTTATCTCAGAGGCAGTGTGTAAAGCATTTATGGACACATACAGTAATCCAGTGACAACACTACAGATGGACACCACACAAGTTGTATTATAAAAATAAGTATATTTTATATAGATTTAACACAAGACCATAAACGACAAAAATCCACAATACTGTACTTAAAATGGTAGGTTTAGCTTAGTTCTTTTCAGATCTTAAAATGCGACACTTTGAGTCAATGTACCTTACGATGCGTCACGTTTCTACAACGAAAGTGTTGCAGAGATGGAGCTGCGGCAAAAATCCGGTGCAAAGAAATAAAGACGTCAAGTTCTTCCTGATGCGGCACGCTTCTCCGATGTTGCGAGAAGTCTCGACTCGATGCGTCAGCTGCAGCGGCGACACCCTTGTTCCGTGATGCTACGACAGCGGCTTTGGTGACGACGTTGCGAGACGCTTCCGCTCGATGCGACAACTGTAGCGGCGACACCGTTGTTCCGTGATGCGACGGCAGCAGCTCCGACGGCGGCACACTTCTCCGTGGATGCGAGGCGCTTCTCTTGATGCGGTGCAATGCGACAGCTACAGCGGCGACATCTACAATGCGACGGCAGCGGCTGCGACGGCGACACGCTTCTTCCTCGTTGCGAGACGCTTCTCTTGATGCGGTGCAATGCGACAGCTACAGCGGCGTCATCTCCGTGATGCGACGGCAGCGGCTGCGACTGCGACACGCTTCTCCCTCTTGAGTCGCGCTTCCAGCTCCTTGCGACACGCAGTCCCTCAGAAGGCCCAAAACAGCAGCAGGCACTTCCAAAGAACTCTTGGGGAGCTGGGGTTTGAAGTCTGTTGTCCCTGAGACTTCAGCAGGAGGCAAGCTCTTTTCTCAAGCCTTTGGAGATCCTTTACAAGTTGAATAAAGTGCACACAAAGTCCTTTCTCCTTTCTTTGGCAGTCAGGCAACCACTGCAGGCAGATCCTCTAGCTTAGGGATAGTCTCCTCCTCAGTTTCTTCTTGGTTCCGCTCCTCCACAAAGGTTTCTTCTTGTTTCCCAAAGTGATCTAATTTCCTGGGGGTCTGGGTCCCCTTTTTATACACAGTTTCTCTTTGTTCTCTAAAGGCAGAGAGGCCTTTGCCTAGTCCAAAACCAGTTCTGGTCAGTCCTGGAGCACTTTGTTTACAGGACTCCTTCTGTCCTTTCAGAATGTGGGGCAGAGTGATCAGCCGCCCGGCAGGAGGTGGAGCCAGCATTGTGGAAGGCAGGCACAGCCCTATTCAGACCCAGGTGCAACTCCTCCCTCCACTCTGGATGCAGATCTCTCTATTCAGCCCTGTGCGGGCTCACCCTGTCTCCTGTAGCCACCCCCAGCCCCTGTCACTCAATCTCCAGACAAGGAATACACAACCTAGCAGAGGCAGGCTTGGAAGTTTAGGCAAGAAAATTCCCACTTTCTAAAAGTGGTATTTTCAAACACAGAATGTTAAAACCAACTTCACTAAAAGATGTATTTTATCATTCTGAGTTCAGGCATACTAAATTCGTTTTTCTACCATGTTCCTGGGTCAGTTAGGATTATAAGGTGTAATAATCAGACTGCCCATTCTGGCCTATGGGGAGCAGGTAGCCTTGCAATAGTGAAAAACGAAAATGGCTGTAATTCACTATTAGGACATGCCACACACACCAGGGCATGTCCTATCTTATACTTACAATGCACCCTGCCCTAGGGCCTACTTTAGGGGTGACCAACATGCAGTAAAGGGAAGGTTTAGGGACTGGTAAGTGGGTGCACTCACCAAGTCGACATGGCAGCCCTAGGCTGCACACAGGCTCTGCAATGGCAGGCCTGAGACACACTTTTACAGGCTGCTTCTGTGGGTGGCACAACCAGTGCTGCAAGCCCACCAGCAGCATTGGATTTACAAGCCCTGGGCACACTCAGTGCACTGTACTAGGGACTGACAAGTAAACCAATCATCCAATCATGGAGTCACTAATCCATAACACAATTTACAATGGGGAGAGCATATGCACTTTAGCACTGATCAGCAGTGGTAAAGTGCCCAGAGTCTTAAAACAGCCAACAACAGGTCAGAAAAAATATAGGAGGAAGGCAACAAGTTTAGGGATGACCCTGCAACAAGGGCCAAGTCCAACACTAGCATTAAGCTGGAGGCAGTTGGCAGTCATCCACTCTGCGATGGCAGCAAGATCGCTCCTGAACTTAAGGGCATCCTGTGTGGAGTCGTCAGAGAGTGCTACTACCAACTGAGTATTGTCAGCATATGATACCACCGTTAGTCCTCTACTCCTGGCCACTGCTGCTAGAGGTTGGACATACAGGTTGAAAAGCGTAGGGCTCAATGCTGAGCCTTGTGGAACCCCTTGTTTGATAGTGTGTATCAGGGAGGCAAAAGGGGGGGCCGCCACCTGGAAGGTTCTCTCAGATAAAAAAAGAAGAGAACCATCCCAGGGCCAGGCCCTCGATGCCAGCCTCCTCCTACCGTTGCAACAAGATCTGATGGGATACCGTGTTTAACGCGGCGCTGAGATCTAATAGTATCAGTGCCGAGCTACATCCGGCATCTAAAGCCTCTCTCAGGTGTTCGGTCACAGCTAGGAGAGCAGTCTCCGTGCTGTGACCCGGGCGGAAACCATTCTGAGAGGAGTCAAGGATGCTGTTGTTTTCCAGGTGTCCTGTCAGAACGGAGTTCATGTCAGCCTCAGCGATCTTGGACACCCACGGCAGGAGAGAGATGGGGCGAATGTTCTCCGGTTTGGTGGCGTCCAATGTAGGTTTCTTTAACAGAGGGACCACCATGGCTCGTTTCCAAGCCCTGGGGACAGCCGCCATGGACAGGGACAAGTTGATCAGCTTACACAGGGATGAAAGGAGCAGAGGCAGAGATTTAAGAAATTGCTCAGGCTTAAGTGGATCTGCAGGAGAACCTGATTTGACCCTACTATATAACGTAAGCATCTCATCTTGAGAGATCGAAGGGAAGACCACGAGTGTCGGGGTGGAGAGGGGTCTACGAACAGGACCTGATCTGATAGAGGTAAGGGGGAAGGACCTATAGATGTTTTCGACCTTCTTAATGAAGAAGGTGGCAAGATCATCACATTGCTGGTCAGACGAAATCAGAGGCGCTGTAGATGACCCTGCCGCTTTAAGATCTTTAAGTATTGAGAAAATACTTTTAGCGGGATTGCTGCTACTTCTGATTTCGTCAGCGAAGAAGGCCGCCCTTTCGTTCTGGATGGCCCTGTGATAATTCTTAATGGCTGTCTGATAATGCCCCTTCAAGACCGGGTCATAGTCCTGTCTCCATGCCCGTTCCAACCTTTTGCATGCTTTCCGAATAGTGGCAATCTTACTGTTATACCATGGGCTGGATTTACTATTGCGCCCCTTAGACTACTTAACAGGGATGAGTGTATCAAGAGGCCGCCGAATCCAGTCAGATAGAGCTTTATCGGGGATAGTAGCCCCCAATCTGCCCCCCCGGGGGGCAGAAAGCCCACTAGACACCAGGGATTTTTTATGGGCATTTCAATTAGGGGTGGGGGCTGCCCAAAATGGGCATGCCGATGCCCCCACCCCCCCTGAAAAATTACAGTCTTTCTGCCCCCCAGGAGACTGAGGGGAACGCTATGGGGTATGACATTTGTGCCGGCACGGTGATTCCACACATAAATATGTGGAAAATGTGTTTCTCTCAGCTAAATTTGAGGTTTGCAGGGGATTCTGGGTAGGAAAACGTTGGGGGATCCAGGCAGGCCATACCTCGCTGGACTCCCCCGGGTGTCTAGTTTTCAGAAATGTGTGGGTTTGGTAGTTTCCTAAGATGGCCACCGAGCCCGGGGCCAAAAACCCAGGAGACCCCCTTGCAAAACCAGGTTGTTTTGTGATAGGTAAATTTGATGTCTCCTCAATACGTTTTGGGCCCCTGCCTGTCGCGGGTACTTGACCCACCCATGCGAGTGAGATATCATTTTTATCAGGAGACCTGGGGGAACACTGGGTGGTAGGGAATTTGTGGATCCATGCAAATTCCAGAACTGTCCCACACAGAAATTTGAGAAAAATTTGATTTTTTCAGCTAAATTTGAGGTTTGCAGGGGATTCTGGGTAGGATAACGTTGGGGGATCCATGCAAGCCATACCTCACTGGACTCCCCCGGGTGTCTAGTTTTCAGAAATGTATGGATTTGGTAGTTTCCCAAGATGGCCGCCGAGCCCGGGTCCAAAAACCCAGGTGACCCCTCTTGCAAAACTAGGTTGTTTTGTGATAGGTAATTTTGATCTCTCCTCAATACGTTTTGGGTCCTTGCCTGTCGCGGGTACTTGACCCACCCACGCGAGTGAGGTACCAATTTTATTGGGAGACCTGGGGGAACGCTGGGTGATAGGACATTTGTGGATCCATGCAGATTCCAGAAATGTCCCACATAGAAATTTGAGAAAAATTTGATATTTTTAGCTAAATTTGAGGTTTGCAGGGGATTCTGGGTAGGAAAACGTTGGGGGATCCACACAAGCCATACCCCCTATATATCCAAAAATGACCTGGTTTTGCAAGGGGGGTCACATGAGTTTTAGGTCCCGGGCTTGGCGTCCATCTAGGGAAACCTACCAAACCCACACATTTCTGAAAACTAGAGACCCGGGGGAGTCCAGGGAGGTGTGGCTTGCGTGGATCCCCCAATGTTTCCATACCCAGAATCCCCTGCAAACCTCAAATTCTGATGAAAAAAATCAACTTTTTCTCAAATTTCTGTGTGAGAAAGTTGTAGGATCACCAGGCTGACACAAATTTCCTACCACCCAGCATTCCCCCAGGTCTCCCGATAAAAATGGTACCTCACTCTTGTGGGTGGGTCAAGTACCCGCCACAGCCAAGGGCCCAAAACATATTGTGGAGACATCAAAATTAACTATCGCAAAAAACGATCTGCTTTTGCAAGAGGGGTCACATGAGTTTTTGGTCCAGGGCTTGGCGGCCATCTAGGGAAACCTACCAAACCCACACATTTCTTAAAACTAGAGACCCGGGGGAGTCCAGGGAGGTATGGCTTGCATGGATCCCCCAAAGTTTCCCTACCCAGAATTCCCTGCAAACCTCAAATTTTAATGAAAAAATCCACTTTTTCTCACATTTCTGTGTGGGAAAGTTGTAGGATCACCGGGCTGACACAAATTTCCTACCACCCAGCGTTCCCCCAGGTCTCCCGATAAAAATGGTACCTCACTCGCGTGGGTGGGTCAAGTACCCGCGACAGGCAAGGGCCCAAAACGTATTGAGGAGACATCAAAATTACCTATCACAAAACAACCTGCTTTTGCAAGGGGGGTCAACTGGGTTTTTGGCCCCGGGCTCGGCTGCCACCTTGGGAAACTACCAAACCCACACATTTCTGAAAACTAGACACCCGGGGGAGTCCAGTGAGGTATGGCTTGCATGGATCCCCCAACGTTTTCCTACTCAGAATCCCGTGCAAACCTCAAATTCAGCTGAAAAAACCACATTTTACACATATTTTTGTGTGGATCACTGTGCCAGCAAAAATGTCCTACCCCACAGCGTTCCCCTCAGTCTCCCGAGTAAAATGATATCTCACTTGTGTGGGTGGGGCAAGGGCCTGTGACTGGGAAGAGCCAAAAACATAGGGATTAAGGGTATAGCACCGAGAATTCTAAGCGCTACATTTTTAAAAAAAAACGTTTTTAGCCCATTCTGCATTGGACACCCACACAAGTGAGGTATCATTTTACTCGGGAGACTGAGGGGAACGCTGTGGGGGCGCAAGGGGGCGCAAGTTATAGTTAACTCAGGTAACTATAATGGCTGAATTTCTCTGGTTTTGTACGATTGAAATGTCTGCCTAACTATAACTTCCTGTAACCTTTGTTTTTTTTAGTGAATATATATGTATATATTTGGATCAGCCTCTAGCATTTAAAGGTTGTTGTTATCATGCAGATATTAGAAAAGTTATCTATTTGAACAAAAAACTTTTATCTGCATGATTTGCTCGATTGCACCATGAACTTCTTTAACTATTTATGAAGAAATAAATGTTTTGAATTTTTAATGTGTATGAATATTTCAGGCTAACCTATAAGCCTGCATGTTATTTTACCTTTATGGTTCCCTTAGGGGTCAGATTGTCTTTTGGGTGTTACAAAAGATTGGCGTTTAGCTGTAAATAGCTGCAAGACAAATCAGTTATTTATTTTTAATTGTTCATGTATTAATGCGCATTTTAACTACTCAAATTGGTTTTAAATAGCCATCAATGTGTTGCATAGAAAATAGTTAGCGTATGTACCCACTTGGGTATCATACGTTCAAATAATAATGAATGATGGACATGGATAATTGAGTTTTATTTAACTTATGTCCACACACAATTTTGTGTTTAGCTGATTTTTTAAAAAAGTGTTCATGAATTAATGCACATTTTTTTAACGTATTTATTGGCATATTTGCACATAATACATGATTGCTGCTGCTAGTACGCTACAAGGCGACTGATATACATAGTTATGCATACCCTCTCTATGTCTATTGCACTTTATCTTGAATGTCACGTGCTGCTATACTGTCACTTTAAAAACAAGTTCACTCCTCATGGCGTCATGTGATCAAGGTCTCCCGAAGGCCGAAACGCGTCATGGCGGTAGTGCTGGGTGTCTGAACTAATAAATACGTTGCACAAAGATTTGGGTCTGTATTCGTCCTTCCTGTGTATGTGGAGTTGTATGACGAAGTTCATATATATATATATATTCACTGAAAAAACCATAGGTTTTAGGGACAGTTATAGTTACTTGGACATTGCACTCGTACAAAACCCGTGAAATTCCCCCGTTATAGTTAGTTCAGCTAACTATAACTCGCGCCCCCGCAATGCACTGCTGATGACGTCACATATTACATCACTCATGATATGGTCAGTGACATCACTGATGACATCTCAAATGACATCACTGATGACATCACTGATGACATCACTGATGACATCACTGATGACATCATCCAGTGACTGTGTGTTTCTGTAAAGTTTAAATATTTTTAATATATATAGGAAAAGACGTATTGAAGAATGAGTGGGTGTGTAAGTGTCTGTATGGATGATTTAGTAGGTGCGTGACTGACTCTATAAGTGAGTGATTTAACGTATCTTACTGAATGCATGGGTTAGTGACTAAACTGGATGAATGTCTGTATCCGTCTGTCTGTTGCTGTGTAAGTGGCTGCATGTGTTTGTGAATAGCTACATGAGTGTCTATATGAGTTATTGAATGCTTGTCTGAGTATCTGTATGGGTGCCTGAGTGTTTGTGTGGGAGGGGTGTGTGCAACTCTGTGCATAGATGTGTGAGTGGGTGATTCACTGGGTGGATGGTTTCAAGAGTGCATCTGTGATAGACTGTATGGGTGGGTAAGTGTGTGTAAGAGTGTGTTAGTGAGTGAATGTATGTCCCAGTGGTACATGTGTGAGTAACTACATATGTGAAAGGCAGTATATATGTGTGTTGGAGTATATAAATAGCTATAAGCAAGAGTGAGTGATTGTGATAGTGGCTGTATGGATGAGTGTGTGCTTGTATCAGTGATTGTATAAGAGCGTAACAATGTGCTACTATTTGTATGAGTAAGTGAGCTGGTGTGTGTATAACTGTATAGGTGAGTAAATGGCAGTGTGTTTAATTATTTGCATGACTGACTAGGTGTGTGAGTATCTCTATGGATGAGTGGCGTTGTTTGAGTGTCTATATAGGAGTAAGAGTGCATATGATAGTCCTGTACTGAGTGACCGTAAGTATGAGTGACTGTACGGGTGAGTGAGTGGATGTGTGTGTGTAGACCTAAGAATCAGTGAGTGGGTATGTAGTTATTGGTGTTGGAGTGTCTATGGTTTTGCGAATGGCAGTCTGTAATTTAGAGTGGGTGTATCAAAGGTTATATTAGGGTGTGAGGAGGTGCATCAGATTATCACGTGGATGATGTCATCAGTGATGTCATTTGAGATGTCATCAGTGATGTCATCAGTGATGTCACTGACCATGTCATGAGTGATGTAATATGTGACGTCATCAGCAGTGCATTGCGGGGCGCGAGTTATAGTTAGCTGAACTAACTATAACGGGGGAATTTCACGGGTTTTGTACGAGTGCAATGTCCAAGTAACTATAACTGTCCCTAAAACCTATGGTTTTTTTCAGTGAATTTCAAAGGTTTTTTAAATGCTAATTTGTAACTATAACGTGTCTGAAACCTATGGTTTTTTCAGTGAATTTCAAAGGTTTTTTAAATGCTAATTTGTAACTATAACGTGTCTGAAACCTATGGTTTTTTCAGTGAATTTCAAAGGTTTTTTAAATGCTAATTTCTAACTATAACGTGCCTGAAACCTACGGTTTTTCAGTGAATTTCAAAGGTTTTGTAAATGACAATTTTTAAATGTATTAATTGTTATATTAATTTTTTTCATACTGATTTACTACATTTTTAGAAACAATTTTTTTTTACATATTTTATTTTTTAAATTACATTGTAATTACATTATACATTACATTACAAAAAATACTTTCTCAGAATGAATTACTTTAGTTTAAATACTTTGCAGATAGGCAATAGACTTTTAAGTACAGTAGTTACAGTTGTTGCAATGGGCAACACATTTTCAAACACAATGCAACATTCAGCTCAATGTGAATTTCTAGTTAAATGCAATTAGTTACTTTATGGATTACTTTTGTAACCACAGGACTGGATCCTAGATTCAGTCCTGGTACATCTCCTGTAAACAGTTGAGTAAAAGCGTTTTGGTTACAGTCGTGATTTTTAAGGAATATTATTGTATTTTAAAAGTTGACACTTGGAAACTTTTTCTCATAGAATCACCAATGTTATCCTATGGAAGGAAATTCACTTAGCAGGTAAAAACTGTTATCGTTACTTTTTCTTACTCAGTGTTGGATCCTGGATCCAGCACTGGTGCATCTCCTGTAAACAGTTGAAAGAATGCGTTTAAGTCATACAGGCGATTTTTAAGGAATATTTGTAGTTTGTGAAAATCAACACTTTGAAACTTTTTGCTGAAAACCAGTCAATCTTAGCCTATGAAGGAAATTCAAGTTACCGGTAAGTACGGTTAAAATTACTTTTGAGGATCAGTACTGGGCTGAAAGATGCAGCACTGAGGTCTCTCCTGATAACAGGTGAGTAAATCGGAATTCGTATTTCGGCTGATTTTAGAGGAATATTTTAAAGTTCCAAAACTCCACACTTAGAAGAATTTCCAAGCAAAAAGCAGGCTATGATATCCTATGGAAGGAAATTCAAGTTACTGGTAAGTACGGTTAAAATTACTTTTGAGGATCAGTACTGGGCTGAAAGATGCAGCACTGAGGTCTCTCCTGATAACAGGTGAGTAAATCGGAATTCGTATTTCGGCTGATTTTAGAGGAATATTTTAAAGTTCCAAAACTCCACACTTAGAAACTTTTTCAGCAAAAAGCAGGCTATGATATCCTATGGAAGGAAATTCAAGTTACTGGTAAGTACGGTTAAAATTACTTTTGAGGATCAGTACTGGGCTGAAAGATGCAGCACTGAGGTCTCTCCTGATAACAGGTGAGTAAATCGGAATTCGTATTTCGGCTGATTTTAGAGGAATATTTTAAAGTTCCAAAACTCCACACTTAGAAGAATTTCCAAGTGAAACCAGTCAATGTTAGCCTATGAAGGAAATTCAAGTTACCGGTAAGTACGGTTAAAATTACTTTTCAGGATCAGTACTGGGCTGAAAGATGCAGCACTGAGGTCTCTCCTGATAACAGGTGAGTAAATCAGAATTCGTATTTCGGCTGATTTTAGAGGAATATTTTAAAGTTCCAAAACTCCACACTTAGAAGAATTTCCAAGTGAAACCAGTCAATGTTAGCCTATGGATGGAAATTCAAGTTACTGGTAAGTACGGTTAAAATTACTTTTCAGGACCAGTACTGGGCTGAAAGATGCAGCACTGAGGTCTCTCCTGATAACAGGTGAGTAAATCAGAATTCGGATTTCGGCTGATTTTAGAGGAATATTTGTATGTTTCAAAAATCAACACTTAGAAACTTTTTCAGCAAAAAGCAGGCTATGATATCCTATGGAAGGAAATTCAAGTTACTGGTAAGTACGGTTAAAATTACTTTTGAGGATCAGTACTGGGCTGAAAGATGCAGCACTGAGGTCTCTCCTGATAACAGGTGAGTAAATCGGAATTCGTATTTCGGCTGATTTTAGAGGAATATTTTAAAGTTCCAAAACTCCACACTTAGAAGAATTTCCAAGTGAAACCAGTCAATGTTAGCCTATGAAGGAAATTCAAGTTACCGGTAAGTACGGTTAAAATTACTTTTCAGGACCAGTACTGGGCTGAAAGATGCAGCACTGAGGTCTCTCCTGATAACAGGTGAGTAAATCAGAATTCGGATTTCGGCTGATTTTAGAGGAATATTTGTATGTTTCAAAAATCAACACAGAAACTTTTTCAGCAAAAAGCAGGCTATGATATCCTATGGAAGGAAATTCAAGTTACTGGTAAGTACGGTTAAAATTACTTTTGAGGATCAGTACTGGGCTGAAAGATGCAGCACTGAGGTCTCTCCTGATAACAGGTGAGTAAATCGGGATTCGTATTTCGGCTGATTTTAGAGGAATATTTTAAAGTTCCAAAACTCCACACTTAGAAGAATTTCCAAGTGAAACCAGTCAATGTTAGCCTATGAAGGAAATTCAAGTTACCGGTAAGTACGGTTAAAATTACTTTTCAGGATCAGTACTGGGCTGAAAGATGCAGCACTGAGGTCTCTCCTGATAACAGGTGAGTAAATCAGAATTCGTATTTCGGCTGATTTTAGAGGAATATTTTAAAGTTCCAAAACTCCACACTTAGAAGAATTTCCAAGTGAAACCAGTCAATGTTAGCCTATGAAGGAAATTCAAGTTACCGGTAAGTACGGTTAAAATTACTTTTCAGGACCAGTACTGGGCTGAAAGATGCAGCACTGAGGTCTCTCCTGATAACAGGTGAGTAAATCGGAATTCGTATTTCGGCTGATTTTAGAGGAATATTTTAAAGTTCCAAAACTCCACACTTAGAAGAATTTCCAAGTGAAACCAGTCAATGTTAGCCTATGGAAGGAAATTCAAGTTACTGGTAAGTATGGTTAGAATTACTTTTCAGGACCAGTACTGGGCTGAAAGATACAGCACTGAGGTCTCTCCTGATAACAGGTGAGTAAATAGGAATTCGTATTTCGGCTGATTTTAGAGGAATATTTGCACAATGGTGAAGGGAGGGGCGGGGCCTGAGGTGACATCTGTGCAAACGCGCCCCGTTGCGCGTTTTAAGTTGGGGGATTAAGTCCCCTTGAATCCTGAGGGTCCCTAGGGGCCAACTAGCCCACCAGGAACCTCCAATATGCGCCAGGGGCTGCGTTGCAGAGACGTGTAGAGAGGCCACACCCCTTTTACACCTCTCTGCAACGCAGCTCTGTGGCGCTTTCTGGATGTACCTGTTGGGCTAGTTGGCCCCAGGGACCCTCAGGATTGAAGGGGATTTAATTCCCCATCTTAAAACGCGCCACGGGGCCTGTTTGCACACATGTCACCTGAAGCCCCGCCCCTCCCTTCACCACTGTGCAAACGCGCCCGTGGCGCGTTTTAAGTTGGGGATTAGTCCCCTTGAATCCTGAGGGTCCCCGGAGTCCAACTAGCCCACCATATACCTCCAAAAAGCGCCACAGAGCTGCGTTGCAGAGAGGTGTAAAAGGGGTGTGGCCTCTCTACACGTCTCTGCAACGCAGCCCCTGGCGCATATTGGAGGTTCCTGGTGGGCTAGTTGGCCCCCAGGGACCCCCAGTATTCAAGGGAATTGTTCCCCTCTGCAAACGCGCCAGGGGCGCGTTTGCAGAGTGGTGAAGGAAGGGGCGGGGCCTGCGGGCCCGATCGTTTAAAAAAAAAAAAAAAACTTTTTGTCCCCTGAAGGGGGGCTGTGTGGCCCCCCTTCCTTTTTCCTGTTTTTATGCCCAGGGGACCCCATCCCCCAGGGCCTTACCCCTTTTTTTTAATTTTTAATTAAAAAAACGGGAAGGGGCCGCGTGGCCCCCCTTCCCTGGGCCTGTATTGGCCCCGGGGACCCCATCCCCCGGGGCATGGCCTTTTATTTTTATTCTTTGGAGGGGGCTGCGTGGCCCCTCCTCTGGCCATTTAAGGCCCCGGGGACCCCATCCCCGGGGCCGGCCTTTCCATTTTTTAAATTTTTTATATTTTTCTTTTTTGGGGAGGGGGCCGCGTGGCCACCCTCCTGGGCCACTACTTGCCCCGGGGACCCCATCCCCCGGGCTGGCCCTCTCTGTTGGGGACTGTGGGGGTCCCCAATCCCCCACAGTCCCGCCGGCTCCCCACGTCCCTTGGGAGCCGGCATTGCTTTCCACATGGGGAGCAGCTGACATGCTGCTCCCCATGTGGAAAGCAATGTGCTTTGGATATTGGAAGAGAGAGCAGGTTTCCCTGCCTCTCTTCCAATATCCAAAGCAGTTTGCTATGGCAGGACGGGAGCCGCGAGGCTCCCGTCCTGCCATAGCAAACTACAGTGTCCCGGGGGTAGGCACCCCGGGACACTGCAGGAGCCGGCCCTGGGGGTGGCGGTCCCCAGGGCCATCAAGGGCTCCAGGAGGGGGCCGCGCGGACCCCCTCCCTACATCAGCACAGCCCCGGGGAGGTGGTGGTCCCCGGGGCTTCGGGGGTCCAAAACGGTCCCCCATTTTAATTTGTTAGTGCCCCGGGGAGGTGGCGGTCCCCGGGGCGTGTGGGGGCTGGAGCCCCCCACACAGGTTGTTAAATTAATTTTAAAAAGCCCCGGGAGGTGGTGGTCCCGGGGCTGCGGGAGGGCTCAAAGCCCTCCCGCACCATTTTTAAAAAGCCCCGGGGGTGGCGGTCCCCGGGGCTTGGGGGCCCTTTGAGGCCTCCCACACATTAAATTATCCCCCCACCATGCCCCCGGGACTTGGGCCACCCGGGGGCCAATTAACATCGAAGCGCGGGAGACCGCGCTTCGATTTTTTTCGGCAGGATTCGCGCACCCTGAGCGCATCCTGCCGATTTTTTTTTAAAAAAATGCTTTTTGCCCAGGGGGTCCTTGTGGGACCCCTGAGCAGGCCTAGGGGTTAGGGTGTTTCTACCCTGCCCCCTTTGTGCGTTTGCGCACATGTTTCTTTTTTTCTTGGCGGGATCCGCGCACCCTAAGCGCATCCCGCCGATTAAAAAAAAATATATATTTTTCTGCCCAGGGGGTCCTTGTGGGACCCCTGAGCAGACCTAGGGGTCAGGGTGTTTCTACCCTGCCCCCTTTTTGCGCTTTGCGCACTTGTTTCTGTCCCTCGGTTCTACCGAGGGACAGGCGAATCCTGCCGAAAAAAAAAAATCGAAGCGCGGTCTCCCGCGCTCGATAGCTAATTGGCCCCGGGTGGCCCAAGTCCCGGGGGCATGGTGGAGGATAATTTAATGTGTGGGGGCCTCAAAGGGCCCTCCAAGCCCCGAGGACCGCCACCCCCGGGGCTTTTTTAGAAATGGTGCGGGAGGGCTCTGAGCCCTCCCGCAGCCCCGGGACCACCACCTCCCGGGCTTTTTTAAATAATTATTAAACCTGTGTGGGGGGCTCCAGCCCCCACACGCCCGGGACCACCACCTCCCGGGGCACTAAACATTTTAATATGGGGGTCCGTTACGGACTCCCAGAGCCCCGGGGACCACCACCTCCCCGGGGCTGTGTACTGAATGGGAGGGGGCCGCGCGGCCCCCTCCTGGAGCCCTTGATGGCCCTGGGGACCACCACCCCCAGGGCCGGCTCCTGCAGTGTCCCGGGTGCCTACCCCGGGACACTGTAGTTTGCTATGGCAGGACGGGAGCCTCGCGGCTCCCGTCCTGCCATAGCAAACTGCTTTGGATATTGGAAGAGAGAGCAGGGAAACCTGCTCTCTCTTCCAATATCCAAAGCGATGCTTTCCACATGGGGAGCAGCATGTCAGCTGCTCCCCATGTGGAACTAGCAATGCCGGCTCCCAAGGGACGTGGGGAGCCGGCGGGACTGTGGGGGATTGGGGACCCCCACAGTCCCCAACGGAGAGGGCCAGCCCCGGGGATGGGGTCCCCGGGGCAAGTAGTGGCCCGGGAGGGGGCCACGCGGCCCCCTCCCCAAAAAAGAGAAAATAAAAAAATTTAAAAAAATGGAAAGGCCGGCCCCGGGGGATGGGGTCCCCGGGGCCTTAAAATGGCCAGAGGAGGGGGCCACGCTGCCCCCTCAAAAAAATAAATATAGAGGCCATGCCCCGGGGGATGGGGTCCCCGGGGCCAATACAGGCCCAGGGAAGGGGGCCACGCGGCCCCCTTCAGGGGAGAAAAAAAAAAAACGATCGGGCCCGCAGGCCTCGCCCCTTCCTTCACCACTCTGCAAACGCGCCCCTGGCGCGTTTGCAGAGGGGAACGAATCCCCTTGAATACTGGGGGTCCCTGGGGCCAACTAGCCCACCAGGTACCTCCAGTATGCGCCAGGGGCTGCCTTGCAGAGAGGTGTACAGAGGCCACGCCCCTTTTACACCTCTCTGCAACGCAGCTCTGTGGCGCTTTGGAGGTATATGGTGGGCTAGTTGGACTCCGGGGACCCTCAGGATTCAAGGGGACTTAATCCCCCAACTTAAAACGCGCCACGGGGCGCGTTTGCACAGTGGTGAAGGGAGGGGGCGGGGCTTCAGGTGACATGTGTGCAAACAGGCCCCGTGGCGCGTTTTAAGATGGGTAATTAAATCCCCTTCAATCCTGAGGGTCCCTGGGGGCCAACTAGCCCAACAGGTACATCCAGAATGCACCACAGAGCTGCGTTGCAGAGAGGTGTAAAGGGGTGTGGCCTCTCTACACGTCTCTGCAACGCAGCCCCTGGCGCATATTGGAGGTTCCTGGTGGTCTAGTTGGCCCCTAGGGACCCTCAGGATTCAAGGGGACTTAATCCCCCAACTTAAAACGCGCCACGGGCGCGTTTGCAAAGATGTCACCTCAGGCCCCGCCCCTCCCTTCACCATTGTGCAAATATTCCTCTAAAATCAGCCGAAATAGGAATTCCGATTTACTCACCTGTTATAAGGAGAGACCTCAGTGCTGTATCTTTCAGCCCAGTACTGGTCCTGAAAAGTAATTTTAACCGTACTTACCAGTAACTTGAATTTCCTTCCATAGGCTAACATTGACTGGTTTCACTTGGAAATTCTTCTAAGTGTGGAGTTTTGGAACTTTAAAATATTCCTCTAAAATCAGCCGAAATACTGAATTCCGATTTACTCACCTGTTATCAGGAGAGACCTCAGTGCTGCATCTTTCAGCCCAGTACTGGTCCTGAAAAGTAATTTTAACCGTACTTACCGGTAACTTGAATTTCCTTCATAGGCTAACATTGACTGGTTTCACTTGGAAATTCTTCTAAGTGTGGAGTTTTGGAACTTTAAAATATTCCTCTAAAATCAGCCGAAATACGAATTCCGATTTACTCACCTGTTATCAGGAGAGACCTCAGTGCTGCATCTTTCAGCCCAGTACTGATCCTGAAAAGTAATTTTAACCGTACTTACCGGTAACTTGAATTTCCTTCATAGGCTAACATTGACTGGTTTCACTTGGAAATTCTTCTAAGTGTTGATTTTTGAAACATACAAATATTCCTCTAAAATCAGCCGAAATCCGAATTCTGATTTACTCACCTGTTATCAGGAGAGACCTCAGTGCTGCATCTTTCAGCCCAGTACTGGTCCTGAAAAGTAATTTTAACCGTACTTACCAGTAACTTGAATTTCCTTCCATAGGCTAACATTGACTGGTTTCACTTGGAAATTCTTCTAAGTGTGGAGTTTTGGAACTTTAAAATATTCCTCTAAAATCAGCCGAAATACGAATTCCGATTTACTCACCTGTTATCAGGAGAGACCTCAGTGCTGCATGTTTCAGCCCAGTACTGATCCTCAAAAGTAATTTTAACCGTACTTACCGGTAACTTTAATTTCCTTCATAGGCTAACATTGACTGGTTTTCAGCAAAAAAGTTTCAAAGTGTTGATTTTCACAAACTACAAATATTCCTTAAAAATCGACAGTATGACTTAAACGCATTCTTTCAACTGTTTACAGGAGATGCACCAGTGCTGGATCCAGGATCCAACACTGAGTAAGAAAAAGTAACGATAACAGTTTTTACCTGCTAAGTGAATTTCCTTCCATAGGATAACATTGGTGATTCTATGAGAAAAAGTTTCAAAGTGTCAACTTTTAAAATACAATAATATTCCTTAAAAATCACGACTGTAACCAAAACGCTTTTACTCAACTGTTTACAGGAGATGTCCCAGGACTGAATCTAGGATCCAGTCCTGTGGTTAGAAAAGTAATCCATAAAGTAACTAATTGCATTTAACTAGAAATTCACATTGAGCTGAATGTTGCATTGTGTTTGAAAATGTGTTGCCCATTGCAACAACTGTAACTACTGTACTTAAAAGTCTATTGCCTATCTGCAAAGTATTTAAACTAAAGTAATTCATTAAGAGAAAGTATTTTTTGTAATGTAATGTATAATGTAATTACAATGTAATTTAAATAATAAAATATGTAAAAAAAAATTGTTTCTAAAAATGTAGTAAATCAGTATTTAAAAAATTTATATAACAATTAATACATTTAAAAATTGTCATTTACAAAACCTTTGAAATTCACTGAAAAAATCGTAGGTTTCAGACATGTTATAGTTACAAATTAGCATTTAAAAACCTTTGAAATTCACTGAAAAAACCATAGGTTTCAGGGACGTTATAGTTACAAATTAGCATTTAAAAAACCTTTGAAATTCACTGAAAAAACCATAGGTTTTAGGGACAGTTATAGTTAGTTGGACATTGCACTCGTACAAAACCCGTGAAATTCCCCCGTTATAGTTAGTCCAGCTAACTATAACTCGCGCCCCGCAATGCACTGCTGATGACGTCACATATTACATCACTCATGACATGGTCAGTGACATCACTGATGACATCACTGATGACATCTCAAATGACATCACTGATGACATCACTGATGACATCATCCATGTGATAATTTCATGCATCTTCTCACACCCTAATATAACCTTTGATACACCCACTCTAAAGTACAGACTGCCATTCGCAAAACCATAGACACTCCAACACCAATAACTACATACCCACTCACTGATTCTTAGGTCTACGCACACATCCACTCACTCACCCGAACAGTCACTCATATTTACGGTCACTCAGTACAGGACTATCATATGCACTCATACTCCTATATAGACACTCAAACACCGCCACTCATCCATAGAGGTACTCACACACCTAGTCAGTCATGCAAATAATTAAACACACTACCATTTACTCACCTATACAGTTATACACACACCAGCTCACTTACTCATACAAATACTAGCACATTCTTACGCTCTTATACAATCACTGATACAAGCACACACTCATCCATACAGCCACTATCACAATCAGTCACTCTTGCTTATAGCTATTTATATACTCCAACACACATATATACTGCCTTTCACATATGTAGTTACTCACACATGTACCACTGGGACATACATTCACTCACTAACACACTCTTACACACACTTACCCACCCATACAGTCTATCACAGATGCACTCTTGAAACCATCCACCCAGTGAATCACCCACTCACACATCTATGCACAGAGTCGCACACACCCTCCCACACAAACACTCAGGCACCCATACAGATACTCACACAAGCATTCAATAACTCATATAGACACTCATGTAGCTATTCTCAAACACATGCAGCCACTTACACAGCAACAGACAGACGGATACAGACATTCACCCAGTTTAGTCACTAACCCATGCATTCAGTAAGATACGTTAAATCACTCACTTATACAGTCAGTCACGCACCTACTAAATCATCCATACAGACACTTACACACCCACTCATTCTTCAATACGTCTTTTCCTATATATATTAAAAATATTTAAACTTTACAGAAACACACAGTCACTGGATGATGTCATCAGTGATGTCATCAGTGATGTCATTTGAGATGTCATCAGTGATGTCATCAGTGATGTCACTGACCATGTCATGAGTGATGTAATATGTGACGTCATCAGCAGTGCATTGCGGGGCGTGAGTTATAGTTAGCTGGACTAACTATAACGGGGAATTTCACGGGTTTTGTACGAGTGCAATGTCCAACTAACTATAACTGTCCCTAAAACCTATGGTTTTTTCAGTGAATATATATATATATATATATATATATATATATATATATATATAAAATTTCCACAAAGCGGTTCCTTCTGGGATCGAGCCCGCTGCCAGGTGGTGCGTACTCCCGGTGGAACCACCGCCGGGTTTCGTATTCGTACCAGATATCCAAAGTGAAAACGCACACTCAAAAGTTCCTTTACGTCAAGCAGACGGTTTATTCCCTCACAGCGTTACGCGTTTCGCCAAACAGAATTGGCTTGATCACACGCCGAGTTAACCGCAGTTACGTGCATAAATAAACGTACAAAATAAACATAGGACTCTAATTGCACATACATCAAAGTCACTGGCAAATGGTCGGCCATTTTGGAGTGGTGAATGTTATACTGTAAATAAAACACTCAAATGCACAAAACATAATCCAAAGCAAAATTAAAGTTTTAAAACATTCTAAATCCTAAATGCATGTTGAAGGATACACAGTGTTTACTTCTAAAGATAGGATTGTATATAGGTTAATGGCCCAGCAACAGTATCGGCCATTGTTGATTGGGTTTTAACACATACAAACCCAAATCTTCGCAGTCTTTCAATATAGCTGCAGATATATGCCCATGGTCGTAATTTGTAATATTTATACATGATTAATAATGTCAATAGTGACATATTAGCTTATTCACGGTGTGAATGTAAGGATAATCCTACTTGCTAATCAATACTGTAAGATTGATACCCTCGAGTACCGATGAGATATGATATAAAACTAAGGAAATTGATACATACTTCCGCCAAGTGGCTAAATACAGTTTACCTCATATCTTCATGCATACAAATGAAAACAAAGGGGCATATTAAGCGATACCCTAGTAGCTATCTCTTATTGATACTTAGGTAGGCATGTATGCTCAATGGGCATCAGATCTGATAAAACCTGCAAAATTATATATATATATACATACATGTATAAGATAGAACCTATACAATTGCATAAAACTTACATTTGTCATATGAGAGTATGCATAGAGTCCATATTCAATGTGCACAGAAATTTACAAAAGATTATTTACAAAGAATTATTACAAGGATAGTGCTAACACCTATCTCCCTAAAAGATGTCAAAGAACACACAAAATATAGTGACTTCTTATCTTATCCGAAGTGATTGCCCGAGCCCGGGTGAAGAAAAGGGTAGGGAACCCGTGTAGTGACCAACTCCAGTGGTGGGTCCCTTCCTTTCCTCCTGTGAAAAAGATAAGAAAACAATAAAAGAACAATTATTATACATACAAAAGTTGTAAAGTTTGCACAGAATGAAAGCACTACACATAATTCTAAAATCCAATGAGGAAAGAAACTGTACACAAACAAAATTGAATCATCATTTTACTAAATTGTTAGCTTGTAACATTAAGACCTCGGAGTAGCAGACGAATACTTGGCAGTACATATGTATTAGTTGTCATAAAGGTGGGTTACTAACTCTTCATCCAGATTATGGCCTCCTGGAAAACAGGTTTCTAACTCTAATATCCATTTGGATTCTCTTTTCCTCAATGTCAATTCCCTATTACCACCTCTGTGTCCCATGTTAATTTGTTCTATGGCAAAGAATCGAAGCAGAGAGCTGTTGAATTGGTGTTTTTCCTGGAAGTGTCTAGCAATGGGGTAATGTAAATCTTTGTTTGTAATGGCCCTAAGGTGTTCAAGGACCCTCTTTTTCGCCATGCAGGTGGTACTACCCACATATTTCAATATACATGGGCACTCCAAGATATAAATAACATAACAACTACTGCAGGTGAGAAACTGTGATATCTTCTTTGTCATGGATGTATTGGGTATAGAAAACTCCTTTACCAAATGGCTAGACTTGCACGCTCTGCAATGACCACAGGGGAAGAAGCCCTTCAACCCATGAAGATAGGCTTTAGGGGTTTCTGTGATGTCACCTTTCACCAGGATATCCCTCAGGCTTCTACCTTTTCTATAGGTAATCATAGGTCTGTTCGACAGTTTGGGTCCTATAATGCCATCGCTTTTAAGAATGTTCCAATTGTCAACCAATATCTTGCTTACTTTAGATGAATGTTGGTTGAAGGTAGTTATAACCCTGGTGTTAGTCTCAGTCAATACCTCTTTGGTGACTATTTCTAAAGCTTTGGGTCTATCAATCTCATTGACTTTAGCAATGGCTTTCCTAAGAACCCATTCCGGGTAACCCCGTGCTTGAAAGCGTCTGAGCATGGTTTCCTGTTCCCTCAGAAAAGATTCTTCATTGTTACAATTTCTTCTTGCCCTCAGTAGCTCACCGTACGGGATGCTCCATTTCAGGGCATCCGGGTGGCCACTGAGGGCATGAAGAAGACTGTTGCCTGCCGTTTCCTTGCGAAATAGGCTGGTCGTCAATTTACCTTCCAGTATGTCAATTTTCACATCCAGAAAGTCAATACTACTTCTGCTGATGTTGTGGCTGAGGACAATATTGTACGGATTCTTGTTAAGTTTGTTAACGAATTCGATGGCATTGGTTTCCTCACCTTTCCATACAATAAATAAGTCATCTATGAACCGCAGCCAGACAACCACATTCCTAAAATCAGATAGTAGAAGTGTATCACCGCGTATTTCCTCCTCCCACTTACCCAGGAAGAGGTTCGCAAAGCTTGGTGCGAAGCACGTACCCATGGCCGTGCCTCGCACCTGCCTGTACAATTCCCCATTGAACAAGAAAATATTATTAGTCAGGCAGATCAAAATCATTTCTCTCAACATGCACGTATGTTCAAAATATTCAATGTTTCTAGCCTTCAAAAAGTGCAAACATGCTTCAATACCTTGGGCGTGATCAATGATGGTATACAATGAGTTCACATCCAGGGTAATGAGAATATATTCGTTGTTCCATGAAATCCCCTCAATTTTATTAAGAAAATCCTTGGTATCTCTAACATGTGAGGGCAAGGAAACAACATATTCCTGTAGGAAATAATCAACGTATTTAGAGATGTTTTCACATACATTTCCTACAGATGATACGATGGGCCTGCCAGGGGGAATGTCAGGATGCTTATGTATCTTTGGTAAAAGATATAGGATAGGTAATTTGGGGTAATCCCTTTTAAGAAAACAAAACTCATGCCAGGATATAATTCCTGATTCTTGCCATTCATTAAGTTTACCCCATGTCATAGTTATACTTTCATTATATGCCTTGGTATCACAAGTACAATAGAAGTTGGTATCATTCAATTGCCTGTGTGCCTCGTTGATATACATTTGCCTGTCCCATAACACAACGTTCCCCCCCTTATCAGAAGGACGGATTACAATGTTATTTTCTTTGGACAGTGATATAATGAAGTCTCTTTGCTTCTTAGACAGGTTGTACCCTGTTGCTCGATTGGTATAGAATTTATGTTTCCTTTTAATTAGTTCCCTTGTTACTACTTCATGAAAAGTATCAATACTGTCATGTGGTAAATTAGGGCAGAACACTGAGCGTGGTTTAAAGGCTGTGCATGCAGCTTTGTCGGTGATAATGGGCCAATCTGAAAGAGAAAAGGAAGAAGACATATCTTCTCCTGTGTCACAGTTCGACTGTTGGAGTTCGTATAGCACCTGCAACGTGTTGACATCACCAATACTTACTCCTGATTGTAATGGACAGGATGTATCTGAATTACTGTTATCAGGTGGTCTATTGCTTTTCAAAGTATGCCATTTTTGTAACTTCAATTTTCTTATAAATTTGAAAATGTCAACTTGTGTTTCAGCATAATTGAAGAGTTCTGTGGGGCAAAAGGTTAGACCTAAACATAGTGTGGTTTTTTCGAACTGGGTGGGCGATCGTGAACTGAGATTAACAATAGTTTTGTTTACCATTTCAGTTCCCATCATTTCTGTCCCTTCTTGGAGCTTCCACGTTTGGTTCCCACGCGCTCGTTGCTTCTTTGATCGATGTTTTCTTTTAAGTCGCCTTTGTTTACTGCGCCCCTGCCTCTTCCTCTTCCACGTCCTCGACCTCTCCCACGTCCTCCCGTTGGTGGATTTGGCGTCGGGATATACCCCCCTGGTTGTCGTCTTTTTCTGAGTATCCGGAACTCGTCAAAAAAAGTTGCTGGTATGGACACTACTTCGAGTTCAGAGGAGGTACTTGCTGAGTGCGATGACAAATCAGTTTCCGAGTCACTCGTGACTGCTATTGGCTGTGCATTAGACAGGGTCGCTGTTGTTAAAGCTTAATCATTGTCAATTGATTGCAGATTGTATAGGTGGTCGTATTTATGGCTATACGTTAGAATACGTCCTTCCTCGTAGTCCACACAGTCACGATGCAACTTTCTTTGCTTTCTAATTTTAATTTCTTCCTCATGTTTGGCAAGTTTTATCTTAAGATCTTCGTTAAACTTATTAACGGTTTCTTGATCACTGTCTGTTTTGAGTTCCTTCTCAATTTCAGCAATTTCCTTCATTATTCTCTCCCTGTCTTCCCATGCATACTTAATAAGTATGCATAGCATGTTCTTTGAACTTGTAGACGAATTCTCAATCCATTCCTCCAACATTTGTGGATTAGGAGATTCGTATGAGGGAGTGATATATATTCGCAGTCCGCGTGGGACCATTTTTTTATCAACATAATCCTGCAGGGATATTGCTTCCCACCATTTGGATGTTTCTTGTTTTTTAAGTTTTTCATATTTCTTTAGTTTGGCACTTAATGACGTATCCTGGTTACGCGACACTTTCATTGCTTGTCCTATCCCTGGAGCACGTGCAAAGAGTGCCTGTGCTGCCAATCTTCTTTCGCTTTCCTCAGCCATAATCATAAATTGATATTTTAAATGTTACTGCTTATTTCGGTGATGTGCACTGATCTTGTTTACAGTTTCTCCATGTGCAGTTGATGGAATGGATGCACGTATTGGTCGGGACAAAATGGATCAAGTGGTCCCTTTGTTCCCACTTCTGCTTGAGAAGAAAAAGGACTTTCCCTGCTATTATAGCTGGTTCCTGGTGCCGTTTTAAGAGCCTGGAGTACACGACACTCAAGGGGAATGATAAGGCGGATGTGGTTCTATATTTAGTACTCGAATCTTAAATGTATTCGGGTTTTTCCTTCGTGTTATTTTTCTTCCACATCTGATAACATACATAGGCACAGACTTTGTGCATAGTGAATTGTTTCCCCAGAGTAAGCTGACCCCACAGAGACGCAAGTACCCAACCCCCGGTACAGCCCCCGCGAGGGAGTCCGCCCGTGCACAAGTACACGTGCGTCCCCCCCAGCAACACGGACGCCCCGGGTGCCGGGCTTACCTCTGCACTGGCCGCTTCTATCGACTCCGATCATCCAGGTGTCAATGTCTACAAAATTGTAGATTACGGCCGGCTCACGATCCCTCCGTCAACAAAATTTCCACAAAGCGGTTCCTTCTGGGATCGAGCCCGCTGCCAGGTGGTGCGTACTCCCGGTGGAACCACCGCCGGGTTTCGTATTCATACCAGATATCCAAAGTGAAAACGCACACTCAAAAGTTCCTTTACGTCAAGCAGACGGTTTATTCCCTCACAGCGTTACGCGTTTCGCCAAACAGAATTGGCTTGATCACACGCCGAGTTAACCGCAGTTACGTGCATAAATAAACGTACAAAATAAACATAGGACTCTAATTGCACATACATCAAAGTCACTGGCAAATGGTCGGCCATTTTGGAGTGGTGAATGTTATACTGTAAATAAAACACTCAAATGCACAAAACATAATCCAAAGCAAAATTAAAGCTTTAAAACATTCTAAATCCTAAATGCGTGTTGAAGGATACACAGTGTTTACTTCTAAAGATAGGATTGTATATAGGTTAATGGCCCAGCAACAGTATCGGCCATTGTTGATTGGGTTTTAACACGTACAAACCCAAATCTTCGCAGTCTTTCAATATAGCTGCAGATATATGCCCATGGTCGTAATTTGTAATATTTATACATGATTAATAATGTCAATAGTGACATATTAGCTTATTCACGGTGTGAATGTAAGGATAATCCTACTTGCTAATCAATACTGTAAGATTGATACCCTCGAGTACCGATGAGATATGATATAAAACTAAGGAAATTGATACATACTTCCGCCAAGTGGCTAAATACTGCTTGACGTAAAGGAACTTTTGAGTGTGCGTTTTCACTTTGGATATCTGGTACGTAATATATATATATATATATATATATATATATATATATATATATATATATATATATATATATATATATATGTTTAGACGTAGTTCGCTTTTGAGAAATCCCAAAATAAGAACAGCGGTACACCAACGGACAACACAATTCATTTATTGTGTCCACAACAACGCGTTTCGGCGTAGACTTTTTCAAGTAGATGACCTGTGCCCAATCCCCCTTAGAAATACGGGTCACAGTTTAACAAACAGTGAAAACATACTGCCATGATCATACGTTACGTGAGCAAAATTAAATTCATTTGGCCCCATCTAAACACGTGTCAAAATTCATTAAACATATTAATACTTTTTAAACATCACAGTATTGTTAATTTCCAACCATTTACACCCACTGCACCCTAGCGGTTCTGCCGGCAGTTGATAATGCCTTCAAAAGCCATAATGCATCGGGAAAGCGCTACAAAATAAATTGCTTGGTAATGTACCTTTTTTGCTTGACATCTTTCAATACAAATTAAAATAATTACATTTACATTGTCCATGATAACCGAATAATTATATTGCCATTGCGTATTCATGTCTGCCCATTTTTGCGCTTTCCTGCATATAAATATGATTCTGCATTGGTAATGTACCAAGTAATGCTATTACAATCATTCAAATAATTCATTACGCAGGTTACCTGGGAATAAATCATGAACCTGTGGGAAAAAGTTAGGAATACAATTTTGCTCACGTAACGTATGATCATGGCAGTCTGTTTTCACTGTTTGTTAAACTGTGACCCGTATTTCTAAGGGGGATTGGGCACAGGTCATCTACTTGAAAAAGGCTACGCCGAAACGCATCGTTGTGGACACAATAAATGAATTGTGTTGTCCTTTGGTGTGCCGCTGTTCTTATTTTGGGATTTCTCAAAAACGAACTACGCCTAAACATAATTAGCGGCTGTCGCTGCCGGCACCGGTGTCGGGAGGGAGGGATTGGCTGCAAGCGGCAACTTGCTGGCTATATATATATATATATATATATATATATATATATATATATATATATATATATTCACTGAAAAAACCATAGGTTTCAGACACGTTATAGTTAGAAATTAGCATTTAAAAAACCTTTGAAATTCACTGAAAAAACCATAGGTTTTAGGGACAGTTATAGTTAGTTGGACATTGCACTCGTACAAAACCCGTGAAATTCCCCTGTTATAGTTAGTTCAGCTAACTATAACTCGCGCCCCGTAATGCACTGCTGATGACGTCACATATTACATCACTCATGACATGGTCAGTGACATCACTGATGACATCACTGATGACATCTCAAATGACATCACTGATGACATCACTGATGACATCATCCAGTGACTGTGTGTTTCTGTAAAGTTTAAATATGTTTAATATACATAGGGAAAGGCGTATTGAAGAATGAGTGGGTGTATAAGTGTCTGAATGGATGATTTAGTACGTGAGTGACTGACTCTACAAGTGAGTGATTAAACGTATCTTACTGAATGCATGGGTTAGTGACTAAACTGTGTGAATGTCTGTATCCGTCTGTTTGTTGGTGTGTAAGTGGATGCATGGATTTGCGAATAGCTACATGAGTGTCTATATGGGTTATTGATTGGTTCTCCGAGTATCTGTATGGCTGCCTGAGTGTTTGTGTGGGTGGGGTGTGTGTGACTCTATACATAGATGTGTGAGTGGGTGATTCACTGGGTGCATGATTTCAAGAGTGCATCTGTGATGGACTGCTTGGGTGGGTGAGTGTGTGTATGGGTGTGTTAGTGAGTGAATGTATATCTCAGTGGTACATGTGCGAGTAACTACATATGTAAAAGGCAGTATATATGTGTGTTAGAGTATTTAAATGGCTATAAGTGAGAGTGTGTTATTGTGAGAGTGGCTGTATGGATGCGTGTGTGCTTGTATCAGTTATTGTATAAGAGCGTAAGAATGTGCTAGTATTTGTATGAGTAAGTGAACTGGTGTGTGTATAACTGTATAGGTGAGTAAATGGGTGTGTGATTAATTTTTTGCATGACTGACTAGGTGTGTGAGTACCTCTATGGATGAGTGGCGGTGTGTGAGTGTTTATATAGGTGTATGAGTGCATATGATAGTCCTGTACTGAGTGACTGTAAGTATGAGTGACTGTACAGGTGAGTGAGTGGATGTGTGTGTAGACCTAAGAATCAGTGAGTGGGTATGTAGTTTTTGGTGTTGGAGTGTCTATGGTTTTGAGAATGGCAGTCTGTAATTTAGAGTGGGTGTATCAAAAGTTATATTAGGGTGTGAGAAGATGCATGAAATTATCACATGGATGATGTCATCAGTGATGTCATTTGAGATGTCATCAGCGATGTCATCAGTGATGTCACTGACCATGTCATGAGTGATGTAATATGTGACGTCATCAGCAGTGCATTGCGGGGGTGCGAGTTATAGTTAGCTGAACTAACTATAACAGGGGAATTTCACAGGTTTTGTACGAGTGCAATGTCCAACTAACTATAACTGTCCCTAAAACCTATGTTTTTTTCAGTGAATTTCAAAGGTTTTTAAATGCTAATTTCTAACTATAACGTGTCTGAAACCTATGGTTTTTTCAGTGAATTTCAAAGGTTTTTTAAATGGTAATTTCTAACTATAACGTGCCTGAAACCTATGGTTTTTTCAGTGAATTTCAAAGGTTTTTTAAATGCTAATTTCTAACTATAACGTGCCTGAACCCTATGGTTTTTTCAGTGAATTTCAAAGGTTTTTTAAATGCTAATTTCTAACCATAACGTGCCTGAAACCTATGATTTTTTAAGTGAATTTCAAAGGTTTTTTAAATGCTAGTTTCTAACTATGCCAACAGAGGTAGGACATGTGAAGAAAGAAGAAAAAACGCACAGAAAGAAGCAAAAGATGTGCAGAAAGAACCAACAGAGGAGCAGAAAGAGGCCTTGTTGCAAAATCATCCTGTGCCCATAACTTTTTCAGACGGGTACTGGTGGTAACTGACTCTGACTAACCAGAGCCAGTGCGCGTTTGCACAGTGGTGAAGGGAGGGGGCCTGAGGTGACATGTGTGCAAACGCGCCCCGTGGCGCGTTTTAAGTTGCGGGATTAAGTCCCCTTGAATCCTGAGGGTCCCTGGGGCCCAACTAGCCCCCAGGTACCTACAGTTAGGACCACAGAGCTGAGTTGCAGAGAGGCGTTCCGAGGCCACGCACTTTTTTCACCTCTCTGCAACGCAACTCTGTTGTGCTTACTGAAGGTACCTGGTGGGCTAGTTGGCCCCCAGGATTCAAAGGAATTAACTCCCCAACTTAAAACGCACCATAGGGTGTGTTTGCGCACATGTCACCTGAGGCCCCGCCCCCTCCCTTCACCACTGTGCAAACGCACCCCGTGGCGCGTTTTAAGTTGGGGGATTAGGTCACCTTGAATCCTGAGAGTCCCTGGGGCCCAACTAGCCCACCAGGTACTTCCAGTAAGCACCACAGGGCTGCGTTGCAACGCCTGTATCAAATTGTGCAGTTGTGTTTAGGTAGTGAAGAGGGTCGTGCAGGGGGTAGTGTTTTAGGGTTTAGGGTAGTGCAGTGGTGTTTGTGTAGTGTAGGGGGTCATGCTGGGGGTAGATTTAGGGTTTAGGGTAGTGCAGTGGTGTTTGGGTAGTGTAGGGAGTTGTGCTGGGGGAGTGTTTTAGGGTTTAGGGTAGTACAGTGGTGTTTGGGTAGTGTAGGGGGTCGTGCTGGGGTTAGTGTTTTAGGGTTTTAGGGTTTAGGGTAGTGCAGTGGTGTTTGGGTAGTGTAGGGGATACTGCTGGGGGTAGTGTTTTAGGGTTTAGGGTAGTGCAATGGTGTTTGGGTAGTGTAGGGGGTACTGCTGGGGGTAGTGTTTTAGGGTTTAGGGTAGTGCAGTGGTGTTTGGGTAGCGTAGGGGTACTGCTGGGGGTAGTCTTTTATGGTTTAGGGTAGTGCAGTGGTGTTTGGGTAGTGTAGGGGTTCGTGCTGGGGGTAGTTTTTTAGGGTTTAGGGTAGTGCAGTGGTGTTTGTGTAGTGTAGGAGGTCGTGTTTTAGGGTTTAGGGTAGTGCAGTGGTCTTTGGGTAGTGTAGGGAGTCGTGCGGGGGTATTGTTTTAGAATTTAGGGTAGTGCAGTGGTCTTTGGGTAGTGTAGGGGGTTGTGCGGGGGTAGTGTTTTAGGGATTAGGGTAGTGCATTGGTATTTGGGTAGTGTAGGGGGTCATGCGGGGGTAGTGTTTTAGGGTTTAGGGCAGTGCAGTGGTGTTTAGGTAGTGTAGGGGGTCGTGCTGGGAGTGTTTTAGGGTTTAGGGCAGTGCAGTGGTGTTCGGGTAGTGTAGGGGGTCGTGCTGGGGTGAGTGTTTTAGGGTTTAGGCCAGTGAAGTGGTGTTCGGGTAGTGTAGGGGGTCGTGCTGGGGGAGTATTTTAGGGTTTAGGGTAGTGCAGTGGTGTTCGGGTAGTGTAGGGGGTCATGCTGGGGGCAGTGTTCTAGGGTTTAGGGCAGTGCAGTGATGTTCGGGCAGTGTAGGGGGTCGTGCTGGGGGTGGTGTTTTAGGGTTTAGGGCAGTGCAGTGGTGTTCGGGCAGTGTAGGGGTCGTGCTGGGGGTGGTGTTTCAGGGTTTAGGGTAGTGCAGTGGTGTTCGGGCAGTGTAGGGGGTCGTGAAGGGGGTGGTGTTTCAGGGTTTAGGGCAGTGCAGTGGTGTTCGGGCAGTGTAGGGGGTCGTGCTAGGGGTGGTGTTTCAGGGCTTAGGGCAGTGCAGTGGTGTTTGGGCAGTGTAGGGGGTCATGCTGGGGGTGGTGTTTCAGGGTTTGGGGCAGTGCAGTGGTGTTCGAGCAGTAAAGGGGGTCATGCTGGGGGTGGTGTTTCAGGGTTTAGGGCAGTGCAGTGGTGTTCGGGCAGTGTAGGGGGCGGTGCAGGGGGTGGTGTTTCAGGGTTTAGGGCAGTGGTGTTCGGGCAGTGTAGGGGTGGTGCAGGGGGTGGTGTTTCAGGGTTTAGGGCAGTGCAGTGGTGTTCGGGCAGTGTAGGGGTCATGCAGGGGGTGGTGTTTCAGGGTTTAGGGCAGTGCAGTGGTGTTCGGGCAGTGTAGGGGCGGTGCAGGGGGTGGTGTTTCAGGGTTTAGGGCAGTACAGTGGTGTTCGGGCATTGTAGGGGGTGGTGCTGGGGCTGGTGTTTCAGGGTCTAGTGCAGTGGTGTTCGGGCAGTGTAGGGGGTCGTGCTGGGGCTGGTGTTTCAGGGTTTAGGGCAGTGCAGTGGTGTTTGGGCAGTGTAGGGGGTCATGCTGGGGCTGGTGTTTCAGGGTTTAGGGCAGTGCAGTGGTGTTCGGGCAGTGTAGGGTGTTGTGCTGGGGCTGGTGTTTCAGGGTTCAGGGCAGTGCAGTGGTGTTCAGGCAGTGTAGGGGTTGTGCTGAGGCTGGTGTTTCACGGTTTAGGGCAGTGCAGTGGTGTTCGGGCAGTGTAGGGGGTCGTGCTGGGGCTGGTGTTTCAGGGTTTAGGGCAGTGCAGTGGTGTTCGGGCACTGTAGGCGGTCGTGCTGGGGCTGGTGTTTCAGGGTTTAGGGCAGTGCAGTGGTGTTCGGGCAGTGTAGGGGTTGTGCTGGGGCTGGTGTTTCAGGGTTTAGGGCAGTGCAGTGGTGCTCGGGCAGTGTAGGGGGTCGTGCTGGGGGTGATGTGTCAGGGTTTAGGGTAGTGCAGTGGTGTTCGGGCAGTGTAGGGGGTCGTGCAGGGGCTGGTGTTTCAAGGTTTAGGGCAGTGCAGTGGTGTTCGGGCAGTGTAGGGGGTCGTGTTGGGGCTGGTGTTTCAGGGTTTTGGGCAGAGCAGTGGTGTTTGGGCAGTGTAGGGGGTCATGCTGGGTGTAGTGTTTCAGGGTTTAGGGCAGTGCAGTGGTGTTCGGGCAGTGTAGGGGGTCGTGCTGGGGGTGGTGTTTCAGGGTTTAGGTCAGTGGTACTCGGGCAGTGTAGGGGGTCTTGCTGGGGGTGATGTTTCAGGGTTTAGGGCAGTGCAGTGGTGTTCGGGCAGTGTAGGGGGTCTTGCTGGGGGTAGTGTTTCAGGGTTTAGGGCAGTGCAGTGGTGTTCGGGCAGTGTAGGGGGTCATGCTGTGGGTGGTGTTTCAGGGTTTAGGGCAGTGCAGTGGTGTTCGGGCAGTGTAGGGGGTCGTGAAGGGGGTGGTGTTTCAGGGTTTAGGGCAGTGCAGTGGTGTTCGGGCAGTGTAGGGGGTCGTGCTAGGGGTGGTGTTTCAGGGTTTAGGGCAGTGCAGTGGTGTTCGGGCAGTGTAGGGGGTCATGCAGGGGCTGGTGTTTCAGGGTTTAGGGCAGTGCAGTGGTGTTCGGGCAGTGTAGGGGGTCGTGCTGGGGGTAGTGTTTTAGGGTTTAGGGTAGTGCAGTGGTGCTTGTGTAGTGTAGGGGTCGTGCTGGGGGTAGTGTTTTAGGGTTTAGGGTAGTGCAGTGGTGTTTGTGTAGTGTAGGGGGTCATGTTTTAGGGTAGTGCAGTAGTGTTTGGGTAGTGTAGGGGGTCGTGCTGGGGGTAGTGTTTTAGGATTTAGGTTAGTGCAGTGGTGTTTGGGTAGTGTAGGGGGTCGTGCTGGGGGTAGTGTTTTAGGGTTTAGGGTAGTGCAGTGGTGTTTGTGTAGTGTAGGGGGTCGTGCTGGGGGTAGTGTTTTAGGGTTTAGGGTAGTGCAGTGGTGCTTGTGTAGTGTAGGGGTCGTGCTGGGGGTAGTGTTTTAGGGTTTAGGGTAGTGCAGTGGTGTTTGTGTAGTGTAGGGGGTCATGTTTTAGGGTAGTGCAGTGGTGTTTGGGTAGTGTAGGGGTCGTGCTGGTGGTAGTGTTTTAGGATTTAGGTAGTGCAGTGGTGTTTGGGTAGTGTAGGGGGTCGTGCTGGGGGTAGTGTTTGAGGGTTTAGGATAGTGCAGTGGTGCTTGTGTAGTGTAGGGGGTCGTGCTGGGGGTAGTGTTTTAGGGTTTAAGGTAGTGCAGTGGTGTTTTTGTAGTGTAGGGGGGTCATGTTTTAAGATGCAATGCTCCAATACCTGACCAGTCTGCACTACATAAAACTGCAAAAAACTTTAAAAAAAAGTGTTTTGCACACTTTTGTCATTGGGCTATATGTGGGCTACATCTGGGTAATATTTGTGCTACATTTGGGCTCTTTTTTCACTGGTGGCCATCTTGGAAGACTTCTTTGTTATGAAGCTTCCTAATTTCTTCATTTACTGCAGTCTCCTCAGTAGGAAATGCTTTCAGTTTTTTACTTTGATTCCATCAAGAAGGCATTCAGATGTGTCTCACATCTGCCATACATTCAGAATGTTAGCACTCTAGTTGCTCATTAGATCACTGGAGTAAAGCTACTGCTCACCAGGGAGTTAACTGGTAGTCTGCTGCTGGTATTGAAAGTGATTGTTTCAGTCTGCATGTCAGAATTTCTAATGAAATAGAAGAGGATTTGAGATCTCACTTAAAACATGCCCTAATTTTTCTTTCTGCAGCACTAACCATAATTTCTATTTCAAAAAGAACCCCTCATTTTGTTCCTTTTTAAATTAAATGTTTTAAGTGTTACCGGTTTAGTCCAATCGAGATGGCTTCAGGTGTGCCATACTTTTGTCATAAGTAAGGCTGTTAGCACTCTAGTTGTTCTTTAGAACACTCTGGGAAGCTGCAGTAGAACACAAAGGCATCAACTGGCAGGCTGCTCCTGTTGAAATATAACAGGAAGATATTTGAGATCACACTTGAAACATGTCCTAATTTTTCTTTCTACAGCACTAACCATAATTTCTATGACAAAATGAACCCCATCATTTTGTTCCTTTTTAAATTAAATTGTTTAAGTGTTACCAGTTTATTCCAATCAAGATGGCTTCAGGTGTGCCATACTTTTGTCATAAGTAAGGCTGTTAGCACTCTAGTTGTTCTTTAGAACACTCTGGGAAGCTGCAGTAGAACACAAAGGAATCAACTGACAGTCTCTGCCCTTGTTGGATGTACATGTTTTACTGAGAATGTCAGACTTCATTCTCACATGAGTGAGAAAGATAATGTGAATTTACAGAAAATATGCTCTCATTTTAGCTTCTGGAGCACCTTCCAAACCTCCATGGGACAAGCATGAGAAAATAGTGTTCTCTCTAACATGATTCATGATATCCCAGCAGAAGGTTTTTCACATGGTAAAATCACCTTAGAATACACCACAATTCCTAAAATTAGTATGGTACCATCAACAAATAAATTCTAATGTAACTAAAGCCTGTTATCACCCTTTATAGTTCTCCTTTTGGTGACCCTCAACATCTTCTATTCACTACAATGGATTTCAATGAGGTACTATCATTTATATTGGTCCCAAGATGGCTGCCAGCAATTCCAGGATGAAGTGCTGACAGCCAATCAGATCTCACAATGACATGTGTGGTTAGGCTCCGCCCAGATATATATGTGACTTTACTTTTGATTTTCTCAGGAACTACTGAACGGATTTACACCATTTAAGCAAAAGGAACGACACTGAACCAAGGGCTACCTCTTTGCCAAATTTGGTGTAATTCCGTTCAGCAGTTCGGGCTGTAGCTGCGACTAAAGGTTCCTATGGAAAAATGAATGGGGAAAACGTGTTTTGGGACCCCCCTTTTTTCTCGGCCCCCGCTTGACGTATCACCCCGAGACTTTCAGGATAGGAGCGGACCAGAGCGCCCCAACAAGTTGGAAACTTTCGCGAACATTCGTCAACCGGCGCCAACGTTATTTCAAATAGAATGTCGCGGATTTCCTATGGATAATAGGTTTTAACTATAACTATCTACTGGCGACCGCCAGTAGATAATATATATATATATATATTAGTTATAGTTAGGACCTTGTTTCTATTCAAAAAGCTTTTTTTCTTTTGCCAATATCTTTAGCGCCATTTGTCGAATCTTCGCAAAATTTTCAAACCTAATGGTACACCCAGGTCAGCTCCTGTCCTGAAAGTTTCGGGGTGATTCGTCAAGCGGGGGCCAAGAAAAAAGGGGGCCAAAAACACGTTTTCCCCATGTTAATTTCCAAAGGAATTTTGGAACAGGCTACAGCTCTAACTGCTGATTGGAATTACACCTAATTTGGCAAAAAGGTAGCTCTTGGTTCAGAGAGCGACCTTTTTTTAAATGGGGTAAATCCATTCAGTAGTACCTGAGAAATTCAAAAAATAAAAATATGGATATCTGAGCACCGAGGAGGAGTCGGGACTCCTCCCGAGCACGAGCTGACTTCTGATTGGCTGCCAACACTCCAAACCAGAATATGTTTGCACCCATCTTGTGACTCGGTTACCGAGTCACAAGAAAACAGTACAAAAAAGGTGAAAAAAAAGAAAAGGGGGCAGGGTAGAAACACCCTGACGCCCTAGGCCTGCCCAGGACCCCCAGGGCCCAAAAAAAGCATTTAAAAAAAAAAAAAAATTGGCCGGATTTGCGCTGGGTGCGCGAATCCGGGCGAGAAAATTAAAAAAAACGAAGCGCGGCCTCCCGCGCTTCGTTTTCTATAAGCCCCCGGGTGGGCCAGGTCCCAGGGGCAATGAGTAAATACATAGCGGGGGTTCGCAGGGGCCCCCACAGCCCCGGGGACCGCCACCTCCCCGGGGCTATGCTAATTATATGCGGGGGCACACAGCCCCCCTGCAGCCCCGGGGTCCGCCACCTCCCTGGGGCTTGTAAACAAATGTGTGGGGGGGCTCCTGCACCCCCCCATGCTGCTCCGGGGACCACCACCCCCCGGGGCATTGTTCATTATATGCTGGGGGGCCTCGCTGGCCCCCCCCAAGCCCCGGAGACCGCCACCTCCCCGGGGCTTAAATTAAAAAAATGAAGTGTGGGGGGGCTCCATCCCCCCCACACTGCCCCAGGGACCACCACCTCCCTGGGGCACTATTTATTTAAATGCGGGGGTCCGTTGCGGAACCCTGGGGACCACCACCTCCCTGGGGCTTTGCGTACATTGGGAGGGGGGCCGCACGGCCCCCCTCCTGGAGCCCTCAATGGCCCTGGGGACCGCCACCCCCAAGGGCCGGGTCCTGCAATGTCCCGGGGTGCCCACCCCCGGGACATTGCCGTTTGCTACTGCCCTGCCATAGCAAACACTGCTTTGCTTCATGGAAGCGAGAGCAGGAAACCTGCTCTTGCTTCCAAAAAGCAAAGCAGAATTGCTTTTGGGCAAGGGGAGCTGCATGTTAGCAGCTCCCCTTGCCCAAAAGTAATGCCGGCTCCCGCAGGAGACGGGGAGCCGGCAGGGACCGTGGGGGCATTGGGGTTCCCCCACGGTCCCCAACGCTGAGGTCCGGCCCCGGGAGAAGGGGTCCCCGGGGCCAGAAGTGGCCCATGGGAGGGGGTCCATGCGGCCCCCCTCCCTAATTAAAAATTAAAAGATAAAAAAAGATCGAGGCACAGCCCCAGGGGATGGGGTCCCCGGGGCCAATAATGGCCTCTGGAGGGGGCTGCGAAGCCCCACCCTAATTTTTCTTTTTTTAAAGAATAAGTATGTTGCCATGCCCCGGGGGATGGGGTCCCCGGGGCCGAAATTGGCCATGGGAGGGGGGCTGTGCAGCCCCCCTCCCGTTTAAAAAAAAAATTGATCAGGCTCTGGGGGATGGGGGCCCCAAAAAAATAAAGGGAAGAGGGGCCACACAGCCCCCCTTCCAAAAAATAAAAAAAAAATGGCATATCGCCAAGGCCCGCCCTCTCCCTGCACCACTCTGAAAACACGCCCCCTGGTGCGCTCTAAGTTGGGGGTTAAGTCCCCTTCATTCCTGAGGGTCCCTGGGGGTCAACTAGCCCACCAGGTACCTCCAGTAAGCCCCAAACAGTGGTATTGCTGAGAGGTGGTCCGTGGCCACGCCCCTTTTTACACCACTCTGCAAACGCAACTCTTGGCGCACTGCTGGTGGGGAGATGAGGTCCTCTTGTGTCCTGAAGACCTCAGGACACAAGTGGACTTCATCCCCCGAGCAGCAGTGCACCAGGAGGCGCATTTGCAGAGTGGTGTAAAAAGGAGGCGTGGACTCGGACCACTCAGAAATCCAGCTGTGTGGGGCTTACTGGAGGTACCTGGTGGGCTAGTTGGCCCCCATGGAACCTCATGAGGAAAGGGGACTTCAACCCCCAACCAAGAGCGTGCAAGAAAGGTGCGTTTGCAGAGTGGTGGAGAAAGGGGGCGTGGCCTGTGTCCGCCTCTCAGCAATCCCACTGTGTGGGGCTTACTGGAGGTAAGAGGTAGGCTAGTTGGCCCCTAAGGACCCCCAGCAGCGCAGGGGACTTCAATCCCCATCCAAGAGCGCACCAGGGAGAGCGTTTGCAGAGTGGTGGGCAAAGGGGGCGTGGCCTGTTATGAGAACTTAGCAATCCTGCTGTGTGGTACTTACTGGAGGTAATAGGAGGGTTGGTTGGCCCCCAAGGATGTCCTTGGGGGCCAACTACCCCTCTTGTTACCTCCAGTAAGTCCCACACAGTAGGATTGCTAAGACGTCTTCAGAGGCCACGCCCCCTTTCTCCACCACTCTGCAAATGCGCCTCCTGGCAGACTACAGGATGGGGGATGAAGTCCACTTTACTCCTGAGGGACTTTGGGGGCCAAGAAGCCCTCCTGGTACCTCCTGCAAGTTCTACACAGTGGAATTCCTGAGCGCTGGTCAGAGGCCAAGCACCCTTTCTCCACCACTCTGCATACATGACTACTAGTTCAAGAAGCATTTGCAATGTAATAGGTTTCGCATTTGCGAGAGTTAGAGCGATTGGCGTTGTAAATGTAAAAGTTTTTTTACTAATGTTTTTTGGTGTAGAGTGGATGTACGTTGTGTGTAGTGGAATTATGTGGTATGTTGTGCAGTGATATTATGAGAATATAAAGTATGTGGTATTTAGTGTATAGGTATTATGTAGAGTGAGATTATGTGTTTTGGAGAGTATTTATGTGGTATTTTAGTCTGTGTTGTGGAGTGGTAACCTCAGGTTTAGTCTTCCTCGTTTCCACAGAAGTTAAAGTATAAACTCAATGAGAAACAAAAAAGAAGGAACCACTGAGGAGCACCACTGGAACTAGTCGGAGGTATGAGCAGGGCACTGGAATTATGTGACTGTTCGGCCGCACCAATTGTCACATCATTAAATATTTTCTGCATTTGCCAAATATTCCATCATATGCTGCGTAATGTGATTTGAACAAAAAAAGCCTTGTTTCTAGCTCAAACGGCTCAAAATGTTCCCAAAAATGCAGCTTCACGTGTTACAGCGTGGTGGAAGGCCCTTTGCAAAGCTGGAATGGTCACGTGTTACTTATTGCTAAATGTGGGTATTAAATTGGTACTAATGGTGCACAAACCTCTCTTCTTTCTGTGCCTCTCTTGCCTCTTTCTGCATTTCTCTTGCATCTTTCTTCACCTTTCTTCCTCTTTCTGCACCTCACTGTCTTCTTTCTGCACTTCACTTGCCTCTTTCTGCACTTCTTTTGCCCCTTTCACCCCTCTTGCCTCATTTTGCACCTCTGTTGGTTCTTTCTGCACCCCTTTTGCCTGTTTCTGCAACTCTCTTGCCTCTTTCCGTAGTTCTCTTGCCTCCTTCTGCACCTCACTTGCCTCTTTCTACACTTCTATTGCCTCTTTCTGCACCTCTCTTGCCTCTTTCTGAACATCACTCTCTTCTTTCTGTACCCCTCTTCCCTCTTTCTGCACCTCTCTTGTCTCTCGCTGCATACCTGTTCCCTCTTTCTGCACCCCTTTTGCCTGTTTCTGCAACTCTCTTGCCTCTTTCTGCAGTTCTCGTGCCTCCTTCTGTACCTCACTTGCCTCTTTCTGCACTTCTATTGCCTCTTTCTGCACCTCTCTTGCTTCTTTCTGCACCCCTGTTGACTCTTTCTGTACCCCTGTTGTCTCTTTCTGCACTCGTCTTCCCTCTTTCTTCACCTCTCTTGCTTCTTTCTGCACTTCTCTTGCTTCTTTCTGCACCTCTCTTGCTTCTTTCTGCACCCTTCTTCCCTTTTTTCATCCCTCATGCCTCTTTCTGCTGTTCTCTTGTCATTTTCTGCACCTCTCTTGCCTCTTTCTGCACCTCACAGCCTCTTTCTGCACTTCTCTTGCTTCTTTCTACACCTCTGTTGCTTCTTTCAGCAATTCACTTGCCTCTTTCTGCACTTCTCTTGCTTGTTTATGCGCATGTCTTGCGTCTTCCTGCACCCCTGTTGCCTCTTTCTGTACCTCACTTGCTTCTTTCTGCACCCCTCTTTCCTATTTTTGCACCTCTTTTTTCTCTTTCTGCACCTTACTTGCTTCTTTCTGCATCCCTCTTGCCTCTTTCTGCACCCCTCTTCCCTCTTTCTGGACTTCTCTTGCCTCTTTTTGCACCCTTGTTCCCTCTTTCTGCACCTTTCCTGTCTGTTTCTGCACCTCTCTTGCTTCTTTCTGTACCTCTGTTGCTTCTTTCTGCACTTCTCTTGCCTCTTTCTGCACCCTTCATGCCTCTTTCAGCACCTCAGTTGCTTCTTTCTGCACTTCTCTTCCTTCTTTCTGCACCCCTCCTGCCTCTTTCTGCACCTCTCTTGCCAATTTGTGCATCTCTCCTACCTCTTTCTGCACCCCTCTTGCCTCTTTTTGCACCTCTGTTGGTTGTTTCTGCACCCCTTTTGCCTGTTTCTGCAACTCTCTTTTCTCTTCCTGCAGTTCTCTTGCCTCCTTCTGCACCTCACTTGCCTCTTTCTGCACTTCTATTGCCTCTTTCTGCACCTCTCTTGCCTCTTTCTGAACCTCACTCTCTTCTTTCTGTACCCCTCTTCCATCTTTCTGCACCTCTCTTGCCTCTGTCTGCACACCTGTTCCCTCTTTCTGCACTACTTTTGCCTGTTTCTGCAACTCTCTTGCCTCTTTCTGCAGTTCTCTTGCCTCCTTCTGCACCCCTGTTGTCTCTTTCTGTACCACTGTTGTCTCTTTCTGCACTCGTCTTCCCTCTTTCTGCACCTCTCTTGCTTCTTTCTGTACTCCTCTTGCTTCTTTCTGCACCTCTCCTGCTTCTTTCTGCACCCTTCTTCCCTTTTTTGCATCCCTCTTGCCTCTTTCTGCTGTTCTCTTACCATTTTCTGCACCTCTCGTGCCTCTTTCTGCACCAAACTTCCCTCTTTCTGCACCTCTCTTGCTTCTTTCTGTACTTCTCTTGCTTCTTTCTGCACCTCTCTTGCTTCTTTCTGCACCCTTCTTCCCTTATTTGCATCCCTTTTGTCTCTTTCTGCTGTTCTCTTACCATTTTCTGCACCTCTCTTGCCTCTTTCTGCACCAAACTTCCCTCTTTCTGCACCTCACTTGCCTCTTTCAGCAATTCTCTTGCCTCTTTCTGCACTTCTTTTGCTTGTTTCTGCACCTCTCTAGTGTCTTTCTGCACCTCTGTTGCCTCTTTCTGCACCTCAATTGCTTCTTTCTGCACCCCTCTTGCCTATTTTTGCACCCCTTTTTTTCTCATTCTGCACCTCTCTTGCGTCCTTCTGTACCCCTGTTCCCTCTTTCTGTACCTTTCCTGCCTGTTTCTGTACCTCTCTTGCCTCTTTCTGTACCTCTGTTGCTTCTTTCTGCACTTCTCTTGCTCTTTCTGTACCCATCACAACCTCTTTCAGCACCTGTTGCTTCTTTATGCACTTCTCTTCCTTCTTTCTGCACCCCTCCTGCCTCTTTCTGTACTTGTCTTGCCTCTTTCTGCACCTCTCCTACCTTTTTCTGCACCCCTCTTGCCTCTTTTTGCACCTCTGTTGGTTGTTTCTGCACTGCTTTTGCTTCTTTCGGCACCTTACTTGCCTCTTTCTGCACTTCTCTTGCTTCTTTCTATACCTCTGTTGCTTCTTTCAGCAATTCTCTTGCCTCTTTCTCCACGTCTCTTCCATCTTTCTGTAGCCCTGCCTCTTTCTGTACCTTTATTGCCTCTTTGTGCACCTCTCCTACCTCTTTATGCACACCTCTTGCCTCATTTTGCGCCTCTGTTAGTTCTTTCTGCACTGCTCTTGCTTCTTTCTGCACCTCACTTGCTTATTTCTGCACCCCTCTTGCCTCTTTCTGAACCCCTCTTCCCTCTTTCTGCACCTTTCCTGTCTGTTTCTGCACCTCTCTTGCTTCTTTCTGTACCCCCTGTTGCTTCTTTCTGCACTTCTCTTGCCTCTTTCCGCACCCTTTGTGCCTCTTTCAGCACCACAGTTGCTTCTTTCTGCACTTCTCTTCCTTCTTTCTGCACCTCTCCTGCCTCTTTCTGTACCTCTCTTGCCAATTTGTGCATTTCTCCTACCTCTTTCTGCACCTCTCTTGCCTCTTTTTGCACCTCTCTTAGTTCTTTCTGCACTGTTCTTACTTCTTTCTGCACCTCTTTTGCAAATTTGTGCATCCCTCATGCCTCTTTCTGCACCCCTCTTCCCTATTTTCCACCTCTCTTTCTTCTATCTGCACTTCTCTTGCTTCTTTCTGCACTGCTCTTGCTTCTTTCTGTACCTCTCTTGCAAATTTTCTGTATCCCTCTTACTTCTTTCTGCACCCCTGTTCCCTCTTTCTGTACCTTTCTTGCCTGTTTCTGCACCTCTCTTGCCTCTTTCAGCACCTCTGTTGCTTCTTTCTTCACTTCTCTTGCCTCTTTCTGTACCCCTCTTACCTCTTTCTGCACCTCTGTTGGTTCTTTCTGCACTGCTCTTGCTTCTTTCTGTACCCCTCCTGCCTCTTTCTGTACCTTTCTTGCCTCTTTGTGCACCTCTCCTACCTCTTCCTGTACCCCTCTTGCCTCTTTTTGCACCTCTGTTGGTTCTTTCTGCACTGCTATTGCTTCTTTCTGCACCTCACTTGCCTCTTTCTGCACTTCTTTTGCCTCTTTCTGCACCTCTGTTGCCTCTTTCTGCACCTCACTTGCTTCTTTCTGCACCCCCTCTTGTCTCTTTCTGCACCCCTCTTCCCTCTTTCTGCACCTCACTTGCCTCTTTTTGCACCCTTGTTCCCTCTTTCTGAACCTTTCCTGCCTGTTTCTGCACCTCTCTTGCTTCTTTCTGTACCTCTGTTGCATCTTTCTGCACTTTTCGTGCCTCTTTCTGCACCTCTGTTGGCTCTTTCTGCACTGCTCTTGCTTCTTTCTGCACCTCTGACTTAGAGGTAGTTTTAATCTCCCTGCCCTATTATGTCCTAGGGCCTTAAAGGGGAGGTCATGCCAATCACTGGGGTACCCCAACCCATAGTGTACCCTAGTGTATGTAGGTGTTTTCACTGTATTCTAAGTGTCTTTCAGCATAGCACTGGCTCCGGTCCTGGTTAGTCAGAGTCAGTTACCACCAGAACCAGTCAGCAAAAAGTTGGGGGCACAGGATGACTTTCCAACAAGGCGTCTTTCTGCACCTCTGTTGGTTCTTTCTGCATTTCTCTTGCTTCTTTCTGCACCTTTCTTCATCTTTCTGGACTTCTGTTGCCTCTTTCTACATTTATGTTGCTTCTTTCTGCGCCTTTCTTCCTCTTTCTGCATATGTCCTACCTATGTAGGCAGAGTTAGAAATTAGCATTTAAAAAACCTTAGAAAATCACTGAAAAAACCACAGGTTTCAGGGACGTTATGGTTAGAAATTAGCATTTAAAGAACCTTTGAAATTCACTGAAAAAACCATAGGTTTCAAAGACGTTATAGTTAGAAATTAGCATTTAAAAAACCTTTCAAATTCACTGAAAAAACCATAGGTTTCAGGGACGCTATAGTTAGAAATTAGCACTTAAAAAACCTTAGAATTTCACTGGAAAAAACCACAGGTTTCAGGGACGTTATAGTTAGTTGGACATTTCACTCGTACAAAACCAGTGAAATTCGGCCGTTATAGTTAGTTGAGCTAACTATAACTTGCGCCCCCGCAATGCACTGCTGATGACGTCACATATTACATCATTCATGCCATGGTCAGTGACATCACTGATAACTTCACTGATGACATCTCAAATGACATCACTGATGACATCATCCACGTGATAATCTGATGCACCTCCTGACTCCCTAATATAACCTTTGATACACCCACTCTAAAATACAGACTACCATTTTCGAAACCATAGATACACCAATACCAGTTACTACAGACCCACTCACTGATTCCTAGGTCTACACACATATTCACACATTCACCCATACAGTCACTCATACAGGCAGTCACTCATCAATACAGCGCTATCATATGCACTCATACACCTATACAGACACTCGCACACCGCCACTCATCCATAGAGTTACTCACACACCTAGTCAGTCATGCAAAGAATCAATCACACTCCCATTTACTCAATTATACTGTTATACACACACCACCTCACTTATTCATACAGATACTAACACATACTCACTCTCTTATACAATCAGTGATACAAGCACACACTCATCCATACAGCCACTTTCACAATCACTCACTCTCACATATAGTCATTTATATACTCCAACACTCACATATACTGCCTTTCACATATGTAGTTATTCACACATGTACCACTGAGACATCCATTCACTCACCAACACACCCATACACATACTCACCCACCCATACAGCCCTTCACAGATGCACTCTTGAACCCATATATATATGCCGAGTTGTATTGAAGAATGAGTGGGTGTATAAGTGTCTGAATGGATGATTTAGTAGGTGCGTGACTGACTGTATAAGTGAGTGATTAAATGTGTTAGTGACTAAACTGTGTGAATGTCTGTATCAGTCTGTCAGTTGGTGTGTAAGCGGCTGCATGGGTTGGTGAGAAGCTACATACGTGTCTATATGGGTTATTGATTGGTTGTCTGAGTATCTGTATGGGTGCCTGAGTGTCTGTGTGGGTGGGTGGGGGGTGTGTGACTTTGTGCATAGATGTGTGAGTGGGTGATTCACTGGGTGTATGGGTTCAAGAGTGCATCTATGAAGGGATGTATGGGTGAGTGAGTGTGCGTATGGCTGTGTTGGTGAGTGAATGGATATCTCAGTGGTATATGTGTGAGTAACTACATATGTGAAAGGCAGTATATGTGAGTGTTGGAGTATATAAATGACTATATGTGAGAGTGAGTGATTGTGAGAGTGGCTGTATGGATCAGTGTGTGCTTCTGTCAGTGATTGTATAAGAGAGTAAGTATGTGTTAGTATCTGTATGAATAAGTGAGGTGGTGTGTGTATAACTGTATAGTTGAGTAAATGGTAGTGTGATTGAGTCTTTGGGTGACTGACTAGGTGTTTGAGTACCTCTATGGGTGACTGGCAGTGTGTGAGTGTTTGTATAGCTGTATCAGTGTATATGATAGTGCTGTATTGATGAGTGACTGCATGTATGAGTGACTGTATGGGTGAATGATTAGATGTGTGTGTAGACCTAGGAATCAGTGAGTGGGTATGTAATAACTGGTATTGGTGTGTCTATGGTTTTGAAAATAGTAGTCTGTATTTTAGAGTGGGTGTATCAAAGGTTATATTAGGGTGTGAGGAGGTGCATCAGATTATCACGTGGCTGATGTCATCAGTGATATCATTTGAGATGTCATCAGTGATGTCATCAGTGATGTCACTGACCATGTCATGAATGATGTAATATGTGACGTCATCAGCAGTGCATTGCGGGGGCGTAAGTTATAGTTAGCTGAACTAACTATAATGGCAGAATTTCACTGGTTTTGTACGAGTGAAATGTCCAACTAACTATAACGTCCCTGAAACCTGTGTTTTTTTCAGTGATTTTCAAAGGTTTTTTAAATGTTAATTTCTAACTATAATGTCCCTGAAACCTATGGTTTTTTCAGTGATTTTCAAAGGTTTTTTAAATTCAAATTTCTAACTATAACGTCCCTGAAACCGATGGTTTTTTCAGTGAATTTTAAAGGTTTTTTAAATGCTAATTTCTAACTATAACGTCCCTGAAACCTATGGTTTTTTCAGTGAATTTCTAAGGTTTTTTATATGCTAATTTCTAACTATAACGTCCCTAAAACCTTTGGTTTTCTCAGTGAATTTCATAGGTTTTTTAAAAGCTAATTTCTAACTATGCCTACAGAGGTAGGACATGTGCAGAAGGAGGAAGAAAGGCGCAGAAAGAAGCAAGAGAAATGCAGAAAGAGGCAACAGAAGTCCAGAAAGAGGAAGAAAGGTGCAGAAAGAAGCAAGAGATATGTAGAAAGAACCAACAGACGTGCAGAAAGAGGCCTTGTTGGAAAGTCATCCTGTGCCCTCGGCAACCCCAACTTTTTGCCCTGTGTATGCAGAAAGAGGCAATAGAGGTGCAGAAAGAGGCAACAGAGGTGCAGAAAGTGGAAGTGATGAGCAGAAAGAGGCAAGATAAGTCCAGAAAAAGAAAGAAAGGTGCAGAAAGAGGCAACAGAAATGCAGAAAGAGGCAAGAGAGGCGCAGAAAGAAGCAAGAGTGGTTTGCACACCATTAGTACCAATTTAACAGCCACATTTATCAATAAGTAACAGGTGACCATTCCAGGTTTGCAAAGGGCCTTTCACCACGCTGCAACACTTGTCGCTGCATTTTTGTTATCGTTTCAGCCAGAAACAAGTTTTTTTTAATCAAATCTGCAGACTATGCAGCAGATGATGGATTATGTGGCAAATGCGGAAAATGTATAATTATGCAAAAATCCGTGAAGCTGAACAGTCGCATAATTCCAGTGGCCCTGCTCATACCTCTGACTGGGTCTAGAAGTGCTCCTCAGTGCTTCCTTCTTTTTTTTGTCTCATAGAGTTTATAGTTTAGCTTCTATGGAAACGAGGAAGACTAAACCTGGTAACCAGGTAGCTCGATTTCTAATTGTCCCTGCTGTGGTTTTTCTTTTACCATACTACCCAGCAGGGAACATATGGCTAATACCTCTACTCCCATGAATCATATCACACAGATGCCCTTCTCTGTTAAAAATAAGGCAGCTCTCTCTAAGGAATTTACATTTTTTATTATAAATTGTAGGTCACTTCCCAAACATAAGGAGGATATTTTTCACATCTTATTGAGCATACACCCAGATGCCATTTTCCTTACGGAAACATGGCTACATGAGGGCTCAGGACCCGATGTTGCGATTGCCTTACCACCCAACTATACGATCATTAGAAAGGATCGCGTGGATAAAATTGGAGGTGGGATTGCATTAATTTATAACACTGCTTATACTTGCAAATGGGAGGACCTACCCTTTAAAGGCTGTGAGGCCAGTTTTTAAAACTTTCTCTCACATCTCAATTCACCCTCTCTGGGATTTTTATTTATCGACCACCGGGACCTGCAGGTTCATGGGCATTGATGTTTCTGGAACTTATCACCCCTCTGATGTTAGAAGCGACAAATTTCACTATCTTGGGAGACTTAACTATTCATTTTAATGACCCTACATGCACTATTAGCACTGCTTTGATGGCTGATTTGGCAGCCATGAACGTTCTACTCTGCAACTCAGGTCCCACCCATAAGGCGGGATATTTATTAGACCCCATTTTTTCCAATCTAGCCAGTATCTCATGTCAGACAGCCATCCCTATACTCTGGTCAGATCATTTTTTGGTCGGTTTTAAGGTGAAACCGGAGCTGCGGTGTGAGAACTTCTATAGTTCTACTATCAAATCGGGGTCTAGAAACTGGAAGAATCTAGATTTGGATCTTTTTAATCAACATCTCATGAATAATATTCCTGCCATCACCTCAATTAATATAGCGGATGCAGACACTATCCAAACCTGGATTACGACATCTATAGATGCTTGTCTTTCAATTTCTAATAAAAAAATTAATAATCATCGCCCTCCTGCTCCTTGGTTTTCAGAAAAGTTAAAATTAGTAAAAACCAAATGCAAAGCACTGGAGAGGCGTTGGAGGAAGGACTATGCGCCTGAATCCAGACGTATCTATAAACAGGCGAAAAGGGACTACCATGCCCTGTGTAACACCGCTCGAGTTGAGTACGTAAATAACACCATTTCATTGGCTCATAACAGCCCTAAGGTCCTGTTCAAATTAGTGAAAGGTCTGTCAGGAGCAAATTGCCAACCAGCGCCACCTGTGCTCAATGAAGCTCAATGTGAGGACTTGGCAACGTTTTTTATGGGCAAAATAGAATTCAATACCACGGCAACTAATGTGGAGCAACAAATAAAGATAATTCCCTATACATTAGGCTGTGTCACTTCACCAGTGATGTAGATCATCGAGCCTTGCAATACACTTGGAAACTGGTTGCCTCTAGATACTTCTTCCTTCAGCCGCATTCTAAATAGCCTTAAATCTGGCTCACCCAAAGATCCTCTCCCCATTCCCATTCTTCAAAAACTGGAACAATCATTACTTAATTTTATTATGGAGCTGCTAAATGCATCCCTACATGAAGCAATGGTACCCGCGGCATGGAAACATGCCATGGTTCTCCCCCTTTTAAAAAAAGCAATTGCTGATCCGGAGGAACCATCTAACTTCCACCCGAACTCATTACTTCCAGCTTTTTCTAAAATTTTTGAAAAACATATTAATTAGCAACTGACGCAGTTTGTTGACTCCCAAAAAATCCTACATACATCACAATCTGGATTTAGAGCGGGCTTCTCTACAGAGACTACGCTCTTGGGAGTTACAGAAACCCTGCGCCAACAACTTGATATGGGGGAAACTGTGGCACTCATATTACTTGACCTGAGTGCTGCTTTCGACACTGTGTCACACACTGCCCTACTACAAGTTTTACATTCTCGGGGCATTGATGGAGCAGCACTCAAGTGGCTGACGAGCTTTCTGTCTGACCAGACTTTCCAGGTCTTTTCTCCGTCTGCAAGCTCTAAGGCCCATGCCTCCCCTTATGGAGTGCTGCAGGGCTCTATCCTTAGCCCATTGCTTTTTAATATCTATGTTAGTCCCATGGCCACAATAGCTGAAGAGGCTGGGTTATCCATATTCTCGTATGCGGACGACACTCAGCTAATCTTTTCTCTGTCCACCAAGGAGACATCTAATGTGTCTTCTCTCCAGGTTGGGCTGCAAAAGATAGCTAGTTGGATGCAGACCAACAAGTTAAAATTAAATGGGGGGGAAAACTGAAGTTTTGATCCTCAGGAAAAATAAAGACCTCTGGGGCCCCCAACATTGGCCGTCTCAAATGGGGGATCTCCCACAACCATCTCAATCAGTCCGCAATTTAGGCATAATCATAGATGACCAACTATCTATGAAGCAGCAAGCAGTCAAGGTCGTTGCAATCTGCTTCACCATCCTAAGATGGCTCAAAAAAATACTCTGGATGTTGCCTAGTCCCACACAAAGAACAGTGATCCAGGCTTTGATTACTTCCAGATTGGACTATGGCAACGTCCTGTATTTAGGAGCCAATAAGGAGGTGGTTCAAAAACTGCAGGTAGTCAAAAACTTTGCGGCCAGACTGCTTTGCCAGTTACCTAGAAAGGCCTCCATCTCAGGTTCCCTCCGTGACCTCCACTGGCTTAGGATGGAGAATCGCATTAAATTCAAGGCCCTGTGCTATATGCATAAGATCAAATCAGGCTCAGCACCACAGTATCTGAGCGCCTTGGTACACCCTCATCTCCCCACGCGTCTTCTCCGATCCTCTGCTCAGGCAAAGTTTCAAGTCCCCAGGATCAAACGATTGCATATGGGTGGCCGGTATTTTTCTTATTTGGCTCCTTCCCTATGGAATTCACTCCCCTTACAACTCAGGCACGAAACTATTTATAACAAATTCCGTAAAGACCTAAAAACTTGGTTATTCAACCAATAGTGTCTTTCTCTCTTCCTGCGTGTGTCTGCTGGCGCTGGGAAACCCCTGGGTAGCTGTGCGCCTTATAAAATTAATAATAATAATAATAATAAAACCTGAGGTTACCACTCCATAACACAGACTACCATACCACATAATTACTCTCCATAACACATAATCCCACTCTACATAATACCTATACACTAAATACCACATACTTGCTATCCACATAATTTCACTGCACAACATACCACATAATTTCACTACACACAACGTACATCCACTCCACTCCAAAAAACATTAGTAAAAAACGTTTACATTTACAACGCCAATAGCTCTAACTCTCGCAAATGCGAGACCTATTGCATTGCAAATGTGTCTTTAACTACTAGTCGCGTTTGCAGAGTGCTGGAGAAAGGGGGCTGGACCTCCGACAAGCGCTTAAGAATTCCGCCGCTTAGGATTTGCAGGAGGTACCAGGTGGGCTTCTTGGCCCCCAAAGTCTCTCAGGAGTAAAGTGGACTTCATCCCCCATCCAGTAGTGTGCCATGGGGCACGTTTGCAGAGTGGTGGCGAAAGGGGGGCATGGCCTCCAAAGACCTCTTAGCAATCCCACTGTGTGGGACTTACTGGAGGTAACCGGAGGGGTAGTTGGCTCCCAAGGACACCCTTGGGGGCCAACTTCCCCTCCTATTACCTCCAGTAAGTACCACACAGCAGGATTGATAAGTTCTCATAGAAGGCCACGCCCCCTTTCCCCACCACTCTGCAAACGCGCTCCCTGGCTTGCTCTTGGATGGGGATTGAAGTCCCCTTCGCTGCTGGGGGTCCTTAGGGGCCAACTAGCCTACCTGCTACTTCAAGTAAGCCCCACACAGTGGGATTGCTGAGAGATAGTAGCAGGCCACGCCTCCTTTCTCCACCACTCTGCAAACGCACCTCTTGGCACGTTCTGGGTTAGGGGATGAAGTCCCCTTGAATCCTGAGAGTCCCTGGGGGCCAACTAGCCCACCAGGTACCTCTAATAAGCCCCACACAGCTGAATTTCTGAGTGTGGTCGGAGGCCACGCCCCCTTTTTACACCACTCTGCAAACGCGCCTCCTGGCGCACTGCTGCTCAGGGGATGAAGTCCACTTCAGTCCGGAGGTCTTCAGGACACAAGAATACCTCATTGCCCCACCAGCAGTGCGCCAGGAGGGGGGCCGCACGGCTCCCCTCCCTTCGACTACAAAGCCCCGAGGAGGTGGCGGTCCCCGGGGCTTGGGTGGGCCTGCGAGGCCCCCCACCTATAACTAATCAAAACCCCGGGGAGGTGGCAGTCCCCGGTGCTTGGGGGGCCTGCGAGGCCCCCCTAATTATTAAAGCCCCTGGGAGGTGGCGGTCCCCGGGGCTGTGGGGGGGCCGCGTGCCCCCCACATGTAATAAACATGGCCCTGGGGAGGTGGCGGTGCCCGGGGCTGCGGGGGCCCCCGCGGGCCCCCTAACTATATTTCTTGATTGCCCCCGCGCCTTTTTTTATTTTTTCATACGGATTCACGCACCCAGCGTGAATTCGGCCAAACTATTTTAAAAAAATGCTTTTTTTTGCCCGACCCCCTGAGCAGGCCTAGGGGGTCAGGGTGTTTCTACCCTGCCCCCATTTCTGTTTTTTAATCTTTTTTTTACCTTTTTCTTGTGACTCGGTTTTAACGAGTCACAAGATGGCTGCCAACACTTCCTGGTTTGGAGTGTTGGCAGCCAATCAGAATGAAGCACGTGATCGAGAGGGTTCGCAAATCCTCCTCGGTGCTCAGATATCAATAATTTTTATTTTTAAATTTCTCAGGAACTACTGAACGGATTTACACCATTTAAAGCAAAGAGCGCACTCTGGACCAACAGCTACCTCTCTGCCAAATTTGGTGTAATTCCGTTCAGCAGTTCAGGCTGTAGCCGCGACAAAAGTTCCTATGGAAATTAACATGGGGAAAACGCGTTTTGAGACCACCCTTTTTTCTCGGCCCCCGCTTGACGAATCACCCCGAAACTTTCAAGACAGGAGCTGACCAGAGCGGGCCATTCGTTTTGAAAATTTCACGAGGATTCGTCAAACGGCGCAAAGATAACTGCGACCACCAGTAGGTAATATATATATATTTCTATGTATTTATATCTCATATGCGTGCATTTATGCAGCAATGAATGTGACTCATGCTTGAAAAATAAGGTTCCCATTGATGGCTGTATTATGAAAAAGTTTAGAAAGCAGACTTGTCATAAGTGTTATATAAAATTGCCAGGGTGTTTTTTCTATGTTTATCAACCACGTGGTGACAACACTCTAACACAGCATTGTATTTAAAATGGCGAAGTCAGTTTCGTACTTGACTTGTGAGCAAGGGTACTAGGTATCCGAAACGCGTCAGGTTCGAGGTTGTAACAATAAATAACATCTAGCCTCACATCATTGGGTTCGTGTCTCTGTTCGCCAGTTGGATGGAAGTGCAGAGATTTTGGAGCATTTTATAAAATTGCGGAAGTTGGTTGCTTCTGTGTACGAACCCACTCCCCGTGAAGCTGGCTGCCGCTTTTCAACCAAAGATATCTTCTAATCCGAGAGAGGAACATTTTACGGCGGCCCCCTATTGCAATCGGAAATCAACTCACCAGCCTGACGGAAGGAAATCCACAACGCGGTCGGCTGATCAGTTGCAGAGAACCTTCCAAGGCGGTGAGTGCAACCGAAGTATACACATAGGAGGGGAGAAGCAAGAGGCACAGCTGTAGTTACTTCGAGAACGTAACAGACAGTACTATTGTAAACTTTAAAATCACCACCTCGACATGTCAGCAGAAACTGTTCGCGAACGAGAATTAGCGGCTGAGGAGCTTTTCAGCAGTTCAATTAAGACGAACATAACTAAAAACACACCCACCAATAGTAATATAGACAAAGAGGGGGATGTCAAAGCCCTATTGAGAAAGCTAGAAAAATGCATGAGAGCGGAAATTACTAAATGGTGGGAACAAAAATCATTGTCCAAATATGTGGAGGCAGATAGAGTGCCACGAGGTTTGAGGATTTTATTGGCTCCAAGTTACGAATGCCCCAATCCTAACATGCTAACGGAATGGGGACAAAGTAACTTATCGGCATCGATGAATTTGGTGAAAATATTGGTTAAATATGCGGACATAGATCGGGAAGCATTAATGGCAGAGATTGACCAAATTAATGAGAGCTTAAAGAAATTGGAACCCAATGACTTCATTTCAAAAACACGAGCGGAAATTAAGGAACGTTTGAGCAAACAAGAAGACAAGATCAAAGCTCGTAAAGCTTTTAAATTCGGAAGAGATAAAGCTGATTACGAGCAAGGTCGTATTTTCACATTTGCCCGGAAATACGAAACAGCAAAAAAGGTCAAGTTCAACAGCAAAGGCAATAAAACACAAGAACATGACACTGTGGATGCTGAAATTGCCGGTGAACTGCCGAGTACTTCGGATGTTGACTCACTGGCGAGTGAGTTCTCATCAGATGGAGAAAGTAGTCGAGGAGAACAGGCACAGAGCACAGTGCTGAAAATTGGAGAGGAGGTAGATTTTTTAGCGATAGATCGCCGCCAGACCCTACGACCAAGACTACCAAGGAAGAAAAACGAAGGAGTAAAAATGCAAGAAGAAGGGAAAGGCGCAAAGGCGGAAACGTGAAAGTATCAAAAACACGTACTGGCGCAAAAAGTAAACCTGGATGAAAATACCATCGTCAACCTGTCCACAATCACTCTTACAGAGGCGGAGAAACAACTATTAGATTTAGGACTATCATTCTGCCCCATCAGTGATTTCAATTATACAAACACGAGAGTTGACATTTTTTGCTTCATTCGAAAGCTCAAATTGAAAAAGTTCTTTTCCATTAAGGAAGGTTTGAAAGAAGTACAATCTGATGACAGCACCACCAATGTCAGTGGGGAACTTCAAGCCAGAGATATTTCCGCACTCTTGACTTTACATAATCTTATTGAGGAAACGCCAACTCAAATTTCTGATAGCACAGATATGTTGCCAACACAGGAAAGACTAGCCATGGCGCAAATTAAACAATGTGGAGCGGGCATCAGTCCTTTCAAGCCAAAATCTCGTTTTATCCCGACAATGCCGAAAGATGCTATTGATATTTTTCATGAGGTTGTCATAGAGGAGATTAAAAAGCTACATCACCAAACCAAACATAAAGGACGCCAAAAAAGCTACCAAGAAATGCAGTACTCGAAATTAATGAAAAGACTTGGTGACAATCATGAAATAATAATTACCAAATCTGATAAAGGAGGTAATATTGTTATCTGGCCTCAAAAGGAATACAAAACAGAAGCCCGAAAACATCTTGAGGACCATACCTGCTACGAAAAGGTGGATATGAAAAAATATCATACAGCCAAAAACGATTTAAAAATGAGGCTATTACAATGGAAGAGAGATGGATGTATATCATCAGAGGAATATAATTTCCTACACGTAGAACATCCAATATTGCCCAGACTGTATTTAATTCCCAAAGTCCACAAGAAGATTGCCCCAGTCCCTGGCAGACCTATCATCTCTGCCATCGGAAGTGTAGGGGAACATGTAACAGAGTATGTGGACTATTTTCTGCAGGATTTGGTAAAACAACTACCTTCTTTTTTAAAAGACACCGGTGACTTATTGAATAAGTTAATGGGTATAGAATGGTCTGAGGAGTTGCTGTTTATTACGTTAGACATTGAATCATTATATACTAGTATAGAACATGCAACGGGCCTAAATGCTATACAACACTTTCTGGATACAAGACCATTGGATTGCTATGTTCATAACAAGATGCTTTTAGACTTAATAACCTGGTGTCTTTTTAACAATTATTTTTTGTTTGGCAATGAAGTGTTTGTACAAAAGAGGGGTGTGGCGATGGGGGCCTGCTTCTCCCCCAGTTATGCATGTTTACATGTTGGCTGGTGGGAGGAGCGGGTCCTGATGCGCACATTCCATTCTGATTACTGTAAGCATGTAGCACAATGGTGGCGTTACATAGATGATGTTTTTATTATTTGGAGAGGGGATGAAACAAGTGCTAAGGATTTCATTAATAGAATCAATGTCAATACTGCCAATTTAAAGTTCACCTCTTAGATTAGTAAACAACAGGTGGAATTTTTAGATGTCAAAATATACATTAAAAATGGGCGTATAGCAACAACTCTTCATAGAAAAGCCACAGCTGGCAATACAATCTTACATGCCAGCAGTGCGCATCCCAAGCATACTATCAAAAGCATCCCTTTAGGAGAATTAATACGCCTTAAGCGAATCTGTAGTACAGATGAGGATTTCACTGTATGCAAACAAGAGGCCTTACAAAGATTTAAAGCTAGGGGCTACAGTGAAACCGATCTGACTGAGGCAGTTCAAAAAGTTAACATGAAATCTAGGAATACACTCTTGTCTCAAGTGAAACATACAGATAAGATAGATACCTCTATGAATGCACCAAGATTAATCACAGCTTTTAGTAAACAGGAGAGGAGAATCAGGTCAATGATTAGGCGTAACTGGCCTATTATTATGACAGATGGAGTGTTGGCTCCAATTTTACCATCACAACCTACGATCACATATAGGAAGGGCCCTTCCATGACTACACATATTGTGAAGACGTTTCCCGAACTAGCGACAGCAAAAAAATGGCTACAACCGAAGCAAGGTTTCACTAAGTGCTCTTCCTGTAGAGCATGTAGGTTCGGGATAAATACTACCTCGTATTTAACGCCTTTTAGTCCAGACAAGGTTGTGATCAGGGGAAGTTTTAATTGCAAAACTGAATTTGCGGTTTATGTTCTGACTTGCACCTGTGGTCTTAGGTATGTGGGCAGCACCAAGCTACAGGTGCATGTCAGAATATTGCAGCATTTGCGGGCCATTGTCAACAATGATCCTACTTACCCGGTGGCCCGACATTTTAAATCTATACATAACAACGATCTCAATTGTTTGCAGTACTTTGTCGTGGCAGCAATTCCCAGATCCCGGAGGGGAGGCAATAGGGAAAAGATGCTGAGAAAGTTGGAGTCAAAAATGATATTAGAGTTGGATAGTAAAACACCGAATGGTTTGAACAATACAGAGGACCTGTACCATTTCCTGTAAAGTCTTATGATTATTGGACAGTTAAATGAATTTATGAGTTTAGTTATGATCGCTTTACATCAGATTGATTAGAATGCCGCAGGTATTTAAGGTTTTTAGTCCTTTTTTATTATCTGTGTTAAGTAAGAGTATTACCTTATTACCTAATGGTTATAGTTGTATATTGATTTTAAATATCATTAGCACTAGCACTTTACACAGGGTCTATTTTGGATCTTGTATAGCACTTTATAGTTACACTGGCACTTTTCTTTTGCGATTTTGCACATTTCAGCCTGAATATTAAGTATGGGTATTTTCCAGCATTTAAGCAGGAAGTTGAAAAAGAAAAAGATAGGTACTGTACCAAATACAGTCATGAGCTACTAATTTATAAATGTTTACAAACAATTATAGCAATTTTGCACAGACATAGTTTTTTATCATTACTATGTTTTTCATGTTTTTAACAAAATGTTAATTATATGTGTTATGAATTTAATATGTAATATTTCAAGTAGATAAGTGAATGAATATTTTTAAATATTTAATTATTTATTCACTGTGTAAAATTATTACCTTGAATTTTACAGTGCAATTTCTATGTATTTATATCTCATATGCGTGCATTTATGCAGCAATGATTGTGACTCATGCTTGAAAAATAAGGTTCCCATTGATGGCTGTATTATGGAAAAGTTTAGAAAACAGACTTGTCATAAGTGTTATATAAAATTGCCAGGGTGTTTTTTCTATGTTTATCAACCACGTGGTGACAACACTCTAACACAGCATTGTATTTAAAATGGCGAAGTCAGTTTCGTACTTGACTTGTGAGCAAGGGTACTAGGTATCCGAAACGCGTCAGGTTCGAGGTTGTAACAATAAATAACATCTAGCCTCACATCGTTGGGTTTGTGTCTCTGTTCGCCAGTTGGATGGAAGTGCAGAGATTTTGGAGCATTTTATATATATATATATATATATATGGATTAGTGGTGAATTAGTATAGTGAAATATGAAAGTAATTTGAGTGGTGTATACATTAGTCAGTTATTTGATTTGAGAAGGTTAGTGGAGGGATAGAAGAGGGGGGGAAAAGATTTGCATTTATATAGCACTTGCTACCACTGAGGAGGTGTTGAAGTGCTTTTTCTGCAGGTAGCATGCTTCTCCGAAACCCATAAAACATTAGCAGTGAATTAGTATAGTGGCAAATGAAAGTATTTTGAGTGGTGGATATGTCAGTCAGTAATTTGGATTGAGAAGGATTGTGGATAGATAGAAGAGGGAAAAGGTTAGCCTTTATATAGTGCTTGCTACCCCTGGTGAGGTGTTGAAGCGATTTTCGGTGAGTAGCATGCTACTCCAGAACCCAAACAGAATTAGTGGGAATTATTATATCGAAATATGTAATTAATTTGAGTGGTGGATATGTTAGTCTGTTATTTGGATTGAAAAGGAATAGTGGCGGGATAAAAAGGGAAGGGTCTAGAATTTTGTTTTTGTTTAGTTAATAGCTGTAGGAGAGGGGTTGGGATGAGTATAGGGGAGGTCAAGGAGAGTTAGGATAGGGAAATATGCAATTAATTTGAGTAGTCAACGTGTTACTCTGTTCTTTGGATTGAAAAGGAATAGTGGAGGGATAGAAGAGAGAGGGAGGGATAGAAGAGGGAAGGGTCTAGAATCTTTTATTTTTAGTTCATAGCAGTAGGATTGGGTTTGGGGTGAGTAAAGGGGAGATGAAGGAGAAAGAGTCAGAGGTAAGGTTTAGAAAGGCTTGTTTGGGAGATCTGAATAGGAAAAGAGGTATGAGAGGATGCAAGGAGGGGTGGAGAAGGGAGGAGTCTAGAAAGGGTTATTTTGGGGATCATAGTAGTGGTATGCGGTTTGAAATGAATGAGAGTGGAGGTAGAGGATATATTGATAGAGGTATAGGGTGCAAATAGGGTAGTGCATTGCTAAGAGTAGTAGAATAAGGTTTGAGATGAGTCAGAGATTTGAGATAGAGGATACATTGAGAGCGGTATACGGTGAGAAATAGGGTCGTGCATTGAATATGCTGAATTAGAAGAAAAGTAATAAATATATAGATACAGAAGTAAATGGAAGGTATATATATGCATAAGGAAGGTAGTATATGTAGATTAAAGATGCATTTCATAAACTCTGGATTTCAAGTGTTGTTGACCTTTTGAATTAATTTATTTGTTTGTAACTCAATAATGAAGCAAATGTGGATTAAAAGTTATGATAAAAGATTTACTTATTTATACAGTCACTTATGCAGTAATAAATATATAGATACAGACATACACGGAAAGTACATATATATATGCATAAGGAAGGTAGTATATGTAGATTAAAGATGCATTTCATAAAGGTTGGCTTTCAAGTGTTGTTGTCCTTTTGAATTAATTTATTTGTTTGTAATTCAATAGTGAAGCAATTGTAGATTAACAGTTATGATAAAAGATTTACTTTTTTATGCAGTCACTTATATACATGTTAAAAACATACAATAATGCAACTATCAGTAATATGTACATTTGTTAAGCAGAACTAATTAATATCTATATTTTTAAAAACATAATTATTGTACACGTTTATACAAAGCAATACACATATATAGGTACATATCTACAGTCCAAATAAATGCTTATGTACAGAGGGACATTGTGTATATTTCTGTTTTCGTATGGTGGTTATGTGGGGAAGAGCCAATTCTTGAGTAGTTTTCTGAAGATAAGGTGGTTATCCGTGGATCGTATGTTGGGGGGTAAAGAGTTCCATAGTATGGCTGCTTGAACAGAGAAGGATCTGCCACCCATGGTTTTGTCCCGGGAACCTACATCTTTTTTTATAGTGGGGGCCACAGGAAAGCCACTTTTGGTGTTTTTTTTTATATTTAGAGAGAACAAAACAGTATTGGTTTTATGTCACTTATATTTCTGAAAAGGCAATTTAAAACAGGGATAACAGAAGAAAAACACTACCTTTTTGCAAATCATCTTATGACGTTTGGTTTGCTTTAGCCAAGCTTCGCAAATATGCTCACCACAGCAGGTGACCACGAGGCACACAAAAGAATTCAATCTCACAATCAGATCAAATAAATCAATGCACTCCTGCAGAATTTTTTAATGGCATTGAGTTCTAGCAGGGATGATATATGGCATAGTGGTAGAAGATGTACTTGGCTATTCGGTGTCCCTCTTTCCCTTCATTTTTTCTGCAGAGCACTACCATTCATTGCTTTAAGATGCTTGTTTATCAATATTGGGACGTATCCTTTTTTTTTACCGAGTGAAATAGTGAAAACCTTCCTTACCATGGGCCCAACGGCAATCTGGAACTTTCAGTTTTATCAACTTCTAACTCTTTTTTTTGTTTTTTTCTTATTTACTTTTTTGCTCTGGAATTCGTCTTTTCTGAAAGACATGAAGAACAAAAAGGATTATTTCCCCAAAAATAAATCACATTAAAGAAATTGTCTTGTTTGCTGCAGGACTGATCGACAGCAAGGAGAAGTATAATTCTGTCAGATACCAACAAACTATTTAAGGAGCAATTAATCCTCAAGAATCAATGGAACTACTGGAATGACCTACTAGGTTCTGTGAATGATCTGAGAGTCATATGAACAACTCAAGGTTGGTACTGGCATACCTTGGACTCACGGTACCGATTCTAGGAACCTTGAAGGGCTTAAAAAGTGCAAAAAATAAAATGTAACTGTAGTGTTATAATTGATCTTTTTTCATCATGCCTACTGTCAAGCATCTTAGAACAATAGGATTTCTAATCAAACTCAACTTTTTAAAAAGTTATGGGGTTAGTGGAACTGTTTCTTGGAATCGCAGTACTCAGAAAATAGGCTAGCGATCTAGCGAAAGCCAGAAATCCAAAACCAATATTTTGTACCTTTAATGCCAAAAAATGCTGAAATTAAACCTAGCTTAGCAAATGGGCCTCTTTTGTTCTTTACTTTAGACCTTTTTTGAAGCAACATACAGAGTCTGTTTTCATATCAAACCGGAAGTTTCTAAAGGTTTGCAGTACTCATTCTTGGTACTGAAGCACTTGGGAAGAAAGTCCGACCTTCTGAAATTGACAGGTGTCATGAAACCTCTGCAAATTCTGAAATAATTAAAAAAAATAACAATCTACCACTAATTGGATGAAGTTTCATACAGAGAAAAACTTCCCTTTACTATAGAAAGTAGGATTTACCCTTTCGCACTGAGGTTACCTTCTGTACAGATGAAAACAGAGAAAACAAGCCATATATTTATGCTGCCACCACTTAACAGTCAAACTCAAGAGGGAGCCAGCTGCTACAGAAAACAACAACCATCTGCACAAGAAAAACAAGAAGAGGTTGAGGAGGTCCCACATATTTTAAGAAGTGCATAACACCTGGCAATTGAGTCACTTGCCTGAAAGTACTTCACTTAAAGGAGAGCTAAAAAGATCATGAAGGCAAGGAACATCATGTCTACACATTGTGAGCAGGTGCTCCAGAGAAGAACATAGCAGCGGATATTCATTCAGAACTACCTCCATGATTAAGCATCTCCATGTCATTTACAAGAATGAGCACTCTTGGACAGAAATGGAGCAGCAAATAATGGAACAGGAGGAAGAGTAAAGGATTCCTGCAGAATTTCGTCGAAACTCTACGGCCAACTACCTCTGTGCACAGACTAAGGTGTCCAAAGATGCTTTTTTCATTTGTGGCAGTGTACACCGTCTGCCGAACTCTAAATACCCCCTTACTTTCCTAAGGATTTGTGAGAATTGATTCTTTCCTAATGTAATGATTTATGTGAAATGCTAACAATAAATTGCAGTATACTACTGAAATTCGTAAAAATGACTAGTTGATTCACACATTAAATGCCATATACATTTATGTTAGTTCTTCATTTATTTCTTTTACTTTTATGTCAACTTACATTCTGGCATTCTGACATTTTATTTATATCAATGTAATGTGCAGAACTGTTTTAAAGCACCTTTCAATGTGTATGACCTAATGTTAAGATTTGGTCAACGTTTCTCGTGAAATGCTTCCTACTGTAAATGCTAGAAGGAAATGGGTATTAAAAATAAAAAAACAGCAGGAGTCAAACTGTACAGATGGCGTATCTCAATTTGCTGAGGAGTAGATTTCTATGATCTCCAACTGACAAGTGTGTCTGTCATTAACTGCTCTCTTGATTGCTGTCAAACTGCGCTCGACAAGAGAATTGATATGGTTTCATAAAATATGGAAGTTCTCTCATGAAAATATGCACTTAAATACTTCTTTGCAGTAAAGGCATATGAACCTTACATGTTGCATGTAGGTAATAGCATTAGCACATACTGTGAACGTTAAGTAAGTAAAATATGTGTAATATGTAAAAATAGTATAGCACGAAAATGTCGCTGGTTATTATGAGAATTGAGATAATTTATTTGGAAGGGGATAACTCTACCAACCGAGTAAACCCACTCTGTTTAGGTCAAAATATATTTCTGAAAGAATCTCTTGTCAGCCCCTGGTAGCTATGAGACAAGTAGAAGGCAAATCCCATAAAAGTATGTGTTAAGTTCAAGCAGGACCAATAATTTAAACAATAAAACGAAAACCAATTTAGAGAAATAGAGAGAATTTTAATGAGCATAAAAGACTTTGGGGGATATTCTCAAGAACGTGCGATAATCATCGCCAAAATAGGTTAACGCAATTTTTCATATCGCCGTCTATCGCTGGAAAATAACTCTGTGTTAACGTCGTATTCTCAACACAGCGGTAACATGCGATAGTTTCCCGATAACGCGTTAAATGTGCACGATAAAATTACCGGGACGGCGATAAAAATCTAAACCCTAACGTGAAAAAAGTTGCGATGGGCCCAACTGCGATAAAAAATTCAGCGATAAGCAGCGCCAGACCTGCAAGTCCCACAAGTCAGGCGGGAAAAATCACTATAAAAGCGGCAACAAAAAACACAAACAAAACACAAACAACTGCGAAGCACCATGGAGGTAGCCGGAGCAAGTACAGAGGACAACCAGAACCCCACAAGCCCCACGGAGGACCAGCCTGGGACCTCGGGGTCAGGGAAGGGCAAGGAGAAGAAGAAGAGGAACCCGCGTTTCAGTACGCAGGAAAACCAGATCCTCATTACGGAGGTGACAGAACACCACCACCAACTGTTCATCACCTCCACTGTGTCATTGGCAACTAAAAATACAATATGGCAGTCCATCTTAGCCAAGGTGAATGCAGTCGGAGTGAAGAGACGGGAAGTGGACGACTGCAAGAAGCGCTGGACTGATGTGAAGCGCAAAACTAAGCTGAAACTCGCAGCCAACCTGAAAGCAGCAATGCAGACTGGAGGTGGGAGTCCGGGGGGGGGCCTCGGGGTGGTGCCGGTGGGTGTTGTGGACCTCTTGGGTCTCCGAGCTCCATGATCAGTAGCTCCATGACATGTGTTGGTCTTCAGATGTGGCTCTGGGCTGGGCTCCCTATTATACTGCAGGTTGTCGTCCTGCTTAACACCAGTAAAAGGCAGGTGTTAAATCCCTGCTGCTAACGTGCCTTATTGCCTGTTTTTGGATTGCATCGCAGATCTGGCTGGACGTTGAAAATATCGCGAAGTGGTGTTTTCGTGTGTTTTTGCACGGGAACGCCTACTCTGCATATCATTAGAGTTAGTTGTCGCTCTCATCCATGGCGATGTTTTTTGCAGAAGCTATCGCTGGAAAACTGGCGATATCAGCAGTTTGCATCAGCTTGAGAATAGGGCGATAAATCTATCGCCACTTTTGCGGCGCTAAAGTGCAGATAAATCGGCGATAAGTCCTTGAGAATATGCCCCTTTAAGTGAAAACCAAGATATGAGTTTCTAAAGTTTTAGGACAAAAGTGACAAAAAAAGTAAGGCACCAATCAGCAGTGCTAGACCTGGCCCTTTTGACAGATTTCACCCCCAAACCTTTGGCTTTTTGCCTCCTATTTTTCTGACCCTATGTTTGTTGGCTATACGATTCTGGGCACTTTACCACTGCTCATCAGTGCTAAAGTGCATATGCTCTCTGTATAAATTGTGATATGATTGGCTATCCATGATTGGCATATTTGATTTACTGATAAGCCCCTAGTAAAATGCACAGTGTGTGCCAGGGCCTGCAAATCAAATGCTACTAGTGGGCTTTGCGCACTGGTTGTGCCACCCACATGAGTAGCCCTATAAATGTATCTCAGACCTATCACTGTAGTGTCTGCAAGCACAGTTGTGAACTGCCATGTTGTCCTGCCAAGTGCACCCACTTGCCAGGCCCAAACCGTCCCTTTCTGTACATATAAGGCACCCCTAAGGTAGGCCCAAGGTACCCTCATGGGCAGGGTGCAGTGTATGTGAAAGGTAGGACATGTACTAGTATGTGTGACATGTCCTGATAGTGAAATACAGTGTATTTAATTTTTCACTGTGGAAAGGCCATCTGTCCCACAGGCTTATAATGGGGTTGCAATGTTCCATGTTTACATGTATAACTTTCCCTAGGGACAAAATAAGAAAATCATGTTTGGACTCTCTGAACTCAGAATTTATTAACGCACCATTTGGTAAAAGTGATTTTTAAATCCTGGGTTTGAAAATGCCACTTTTAGAAAGTGAGCATTTTCTTACTTCACCATTCTGTGTGGCTCTGGCAGTTTGTAGATTCAGCTTCTGGTGTGTGGGTGACAGGAGCTGAGATGTGCATTCACTCTAGACAGTCACTGAGGGGGGTTTAGGTGTGCCCTGCCTTGCCTGGGTGACTCAGCACAGGGCTGAATAGACCTGGGCTGCATTTAGAGTGGTGGGAGGAGAGCTACTTACACCAGATTAGGCTGGGTCTCCTTTTGCACAATGCTGTCTCCGCCCCCTGTGGTCATGCTGCACCAGCAATTGCAGAACTGGTTTGGGCTGGGTCCAGAGACCCTTGCTACAAAGACATCAAAGACATTTTGGGGTATAAGTATGTGACCTAAAACCCTGTGAATTTGGATTACTTCAAGGAACGAGAAGACCCTGCCAAGAAGAAGAGCGGAAGGACTGTGTGAGGAGTGCTGCCTTTTCTGAGTGAGGGGTGGGTTGGCATGCAGTTGCTGTTTCTCTCTGTGGTGGAGAAAAAGGACTGACTCTTTTTACCCTGCTGTGGTATCCTGCTTGTGAAGGACTCTCCAAGGGCTTGTTTATGCTGGCATCCTGTTTTGGAAGACTCAGGGACATCAAAGTCTTCATCCTGTTTGCTAAGTTTTATTTTTAATTCCTGGAGCTTCACACGATCTGTTGATCTTGGGATAAACTCCTTGCACTGCTGGGGGAGTTGGTGTACTCTTCCAGGAAGGCCCTGAGCACTGGATTGCCAATCCCCAGCTGAGGAGGTGCCTACTAAATCAATCAGCGCGGTGAGTGCTGTGCTGTTCACCCTTTTGTCACTTTAACGAAAGTTTGTGTTGAGCGCTTTTACTCCTTCAGATGGGAGAAGCATTGTTATTTCTAACAAGCAGTCACTGCTCCCAGAGCAATATCAGGCTGCCCCCAATGAAGCTAAGTTCAGATTCACCAAGGGGATAATCCGAGTCAAAGGTTTTACCTTCTGACTCTGTCTTTAAAATGGAAGTATGAATCTTCCAGCAAGGCAATGCCCAAGACTGTGATAGGCGAGGGTCCCTTAAAGTTTAATATGTTGTTTTTTAGCTCCTGTTTAAAGCTCTGACTGGTATAAACCTGTATTCTGTGGCCACCAAAGGTGCTTTGTCCATCCAAGAGATTTGCTGCAGCTAACCAGTACAAAGTTTTACCTTCAGATGTAGTCACTTGTTTGGAAGTCCACCGATACATGACATAGTCTTTACTCAGCTCTAGAGTAGTGGAAATACAAGTTGCTCTCACTGCTCTTCCGGAGCAGGGAAAGCTGTGTTCTAGTTTATGAAATGCTCAAAAGAATTGCTATTTTTTTTTCTGTTTCAAGATTTTTTTCAAATAAAATAGTCTTCCATGCTAAGTTTTTATTGCATTGTTTTTATTTTATTGACTAATGGTGCATGGACTTTGAAACAAATGAAACACATATGATGTCCTTCTATCAGTACATATGTAGATTAACATTATGTTGATGTTCCCAGACATATACAAGGATTCCTCATGGCAACCCACATGCATTTGTTAATACTGCTACAAAATAACAGAAAACTAAGCACACGAAAATCAAAAGTGCTTGCAATCTTAAATGGCTTCTGTTACACCTTTCTTCCTTGGGGTGGTGTTCCCTCAAACCTTTTCCCTGTTTTCCTCCATTTTTTGTTGAAATTCATTTTTGTTGGCCTTAGGGCTCTATGCACTTCACCACTGCAAACCAGTCCTAAAGTTCTTCTACTCGCTCCCCTAAACATAGTAAAATTGGCTTGCGTCTGATTGGCATATTTAATTTACTTATAGGTCCCTTGTAGAGTGGTATACCATATACCCAGATCCTGTAAATGAAATACTACTAGTGGGTCTGCAGCACTTATTTACTGTGCCCCCCTCTTAAGTAGCCCCATAAAACATGTCCCATGACTGCCATTGCATCCTGAATGCAGTTTTAAACTGCCAATTCCATTTGGAAATATAACCCCCATTATCCAGCCTTAAACTGCCCTTTTATACATATATGTCACCCCAAAGGCCCTCGGTAGCCCACAGGGAAGGGTGCATTGCAACTAAAAGGTTTGACATATACTTTCAGGTTTTACATGTCCTGGTAGTGAAAAACTCCCAAATTCATTTTTCTCTACTGCTAGGCTACCTGTCCCATAGAATTACATTGGGTTGCCTTATTACATTTAATAAGTGCTAACTTTTGATTGGGACAGATGAGCATTTCATATTTGGTATCTATGAAATTGCAATTAGAAATCCCTTTTAATGGTAAAGTCAGGTTTTAATTTACAATTTCAAAAATACCACTTTGTGAAATTTGCCATTTTCCTGTCCGCTGCCATTTGGTGCCTACAGCCTCCCAAGGGTCACATGACTGGCTGTAGATGGCAGTTAGCACTTTATGAATTCCTCCCGGACGGTCACACAATAGAGGGATTAGATGGGCCTGAAGGAGCCATCTGGTGGCTGGATAGGGGGGCTAGGTACAGCCCCACTTTCAACTGAATAGGCTGTGCTCTGCCTTCATACAAAGGGTTTGTCACCACTGCATTATCTTTGCAGCCAGCTTAGAGCCAGAGCAGGAGAGTCAGGAAATTCCAAGCACTTCAAAGAGGAACCTCTAGAAACTTCTCCTATATCAAAGAAGGCACCAAGTATAACAATAGAGCCCTCACACATGCTCTTCACTTACTGTACCTGGGATAGGATGCTCAGAAGACTGCCTGCTGCTGTGTACTCAACAAGACTGCTTTGCTGCACCTCGAAGGACTGCTTTGCTGCCTGGAGCCTGTCTTGAATCCTCAGAGGCATGCCCTACTGCTTGAGCCCTTTTCTTCACCTGAACCTTGTACTACTAGAGTGACTCCAAGGGCTAGTTTGCTGGCCTCCTGTTCTAAGCCCCAGAGACATAACAGGATCCCACCATCTTGAACCTGCACCTGGACTGAGCCTCAGTGAGTACTCCAGTCCTGGACCCTTGGTGGTTGTGATAAAGAAGTCTAGATAGCCAAAATCCAAAACTTGTGACTTGGAACATTTTTGGCTAATGCTCTGAGAGCTGAGTGAAGACCGGGACCAAGCTGTTCATCTATCTAATCAAGGTGCATCGCTGGTTGGCCTGACTTTGCGGTAGCTACTGCTACATTCTTCTCCGCAGCAGCAAATTTTGTTCAGCGGTCCTTCACCAAAGGGGGCCTGGCATCCTAGAACTCTCATCAGATACAGCCACCTGCCTCGCCCCAAGGAAATTTTCAACTTTCCAAAAAAACTAAGTGTGAACATAGACATTTTCATCGCAACTTTATCCAGTGGCTCCCCAATGATGATGCTCCTTCCTCGGACACTGCCTGCTGGCCTGCCCAGCTAAACTTTACCTTCTCAGAATATTTTTCTCCCCCGCCCCGCCTCACCGCCCCGCAACAATCCCTCGAGGAGCCGCCACTGGCATCAGACACCCTCCGATTCCAGGTGATGTGCTGCTGGAGACTCTGCAATTTTAGACTGTGAAATTGCACAGTCTCCAGCAGTGACAGAGCACAAGCCTTCAGTATTTTTGTGGCGGGCACATTATTTGCCCACCGCAAAAATTCCGCAAATTTTGAGGCATTGGGACGCAAATTTTTCTTTTTTTTGGCTACGAAATTTGCCACCCAAAGCGGCAAAATCCTGGGGGGGTCTGACTAAGACCCTAGTACAGTACACTGTGTGTGCACTGGGCCTGCAAATCAAATGTGGCTAGTGAGCCTGCAGCACTGATTCTGCCACCCGCACAGGCAGCCTTTCAAAGGTTTCTCAGACTGCCACTGCAGTGTCTGCGCGCAGCTTTTACTGCCATGTCAACTTTGTTTGTGCCAAATTCAAAGAGAAATGTGGTATAAATATTGGGGCTCTTACCCCAGAAGTTTCGATTGATGGACGTGGCCCTCTAAGGCCACGCGGGTCTTTCACAACCACCTGCTATGCCTTCCCCACAATGAAGAGTCGGTCAGACAGTAGAGAAATACAAACTTACTTTATTCGATATATACTCTGGAGAGGAGCCCAGTCAGACCTTCACCCTAAGATGTCTGCCGAGGGGACTGACTCCCCAAGGTACGCTAATACATAATAAACCCTTCTGGAGACTTCGGCCACGCCTCTGATGGAAAATTACCGGCCTGAGCCGGGCATGAACAAAGGAGGTACACAGAGATGAGCTAGCACCTGCCAGAGGGGTGCACTATCAGTATTTCAAGGCCACTGTGCCGAGACTCAGCGTCTCCTAACATGGGAGCAGAACTACATGTAGAGATTGGAATGTGCAAACAGAACAACCGTTCATTAGCAAGTCGGGTTACAGCCTTGGACAGAAGAAGAGAATAACGAAGTACAGTTTTCTGCTGAGGCAAGCGAGTTAAGGAATTAAGGCCTAATATAAGCACAGCCTAAGCAGTCTTCTAGTGGGTTATGAAATACAAAATGGAGTCACACGGGCTAACTAAAGCCAACATGCAGCAACGATAACTCAGTGGGTTGCATAACGTAAATACAAAGGCATCTATTTTAGCCACACATTGCTAACCTAATATAGCATAACGAGTGCATTGTAGAAAGGGGAATTTCATACCTAACAGATCCTCCTTTTAGCATGAGTGGCTAAAAGCTTTATTGCTATCCGGTAGGGTCTTTGCAATTCTAGGTGAGGAGAGAGATATTACCTAGCCATCCATTAGTCAAGGTGAAAACAAAGCAAATGCGAACATCAAAGAAATGTTATTCAATATTCAAATATTCCTTCGTCTATTAACATTATTGACTGAATTTCTTGCATCTCATGGGAGAGCACTTATTGTCACGTTTGGGCAGCGAAACACTAGGAGTAAGTTTGCTTACGCAATAGGTGCAGCAGGCTGGGAAACAATTTATGCATAGACAACATGTGAAGATGACCCCTGCAATGGCTATCAGGACAAGAAGTATCTTCCAACCCCATGACGTCAATAGACCCCAGAGCCATCCCGAGAGGGACCATGAGCCATTGTCTTCGTGAATTTCTGAAGCAAGTCTGTGCAATTTCTGTATTGCAGAGTATACGGTCGGGGCACTGTCAGGTACGTAAACACAACAACTGCTGCCGATGATGCGGCAGGCTCAACCCCTGTCAGCAAGGATAACGTCTAAAACCATCCGGTTTTGAAGCAAGACAAGTCTTGTAGCCTGGAGCTTGACTGTAATATTGGTCAGTATACCTGCAGTGGTATTACTGACTCCCTCGACTACTCTGGCTAGACGTCGAATATTGCGGGCATTGAACATGGGACCCCAGAACGGTATGAAACCCTTCATTATGTCAGTAAACTGCTGCAAAGAGGTATCTGTCTGGTCAATCTCGTCCGGATCGACAACCCTCTTAACTCGAAAAACTGGGGCATCCCTACGCTGCAGGCGATGAGTTCTGTGATAGTTGGGAGGAGCTATATAAACTGGGGGAAGGAGGTAAGAAAAGTAGCATCGCCCAGACCATTCCTCAGGCAGCCACACATAACCACGATAACCACAGGCGAAATAAACATTGGGTGGTGGGATCAATGGCGGACTCTTGGGCATTCGCAATATAGAAGTGGTGTTGCATCTACTGTTCCCTACCTCTATGTCTCCCATCCCTTGAACACAAAAGGGAACCAGTACATCCATCACTGCCAGGGGTATGGGCTTGTCTTCAGTGACATTGCGGGCTTGGAAAGATTGGTAATATTCAGATATATTGAACTGCGAGAATCTATTCCTGTCCACCCCTGTTCTGTTTGCCCTCCTTCCTCCATTTACTGCCCAGAGGCAAGAGCTCAAGAATACTCGATCAAATCGCCCATTTCCAGGGAAAACACCATGTGGGGATCTATGCTGAGGATACACATTCATTGTCAGAGAACGGGAAAGGGTGCTCCTGTGTTCCAAAGAGTCAAGCTGGGAGAATGAGTGGATCAAACTAAGTAAGGTGAACCAACCCTCACAGCTATTAACATAGGACAGAGGCATAGGCAGCAAGTCTCACTTTGATGTGTAACCGAAGGCAACAACCCACACACCCAACATTTTGTTGTGTTATAAACAGCATGTGTTTGATGCAGCGTCTGAATAAAAACATTATCTTTATAGGACTTCCGGTGCTCCTCTTTGTGAGGTGCTAAAGTGCCAATAATCTGTTCAGGAGGTGTCGGTGTAGTACTTATCCAAGCATGCACAGGATATTTCTCTTCTAGGAAGAACAGCACCCCAAATACAAATATCAGAGAGAGCAAAATTATTACCACAAACACTATTTTAGTCTTGGGAGACCAGGAGGACCAAACGGGACCATGTGGAGTGGGACGCTGAGCTGCAAAGGGCTGATCTTCGTCAGGAATGGGACGACCAAAGGGATACATTTTCGGAAAATACTTTTAGGAATTGGAGCCACAATACAACCGGCCAGAGGGGTATTCTTCTTTCCTGTGTCCGTTATGAGCCTCACAGGCAGGCTCCTATCGTTCATCAAACGATCCCACGGAGGAGCTGCACAATCGCAGCCCTTGCTGGAATACAATCGTGGCCCTTAATGGGAAACAAATCCTTCTTCTCTCAGGATAGGGCAACCTCCCTCCAGGGCAAATACCCTCAGCGATCCTGTCCAGTGTCCAGGGCAGTGCACCAGCGTTCTTCACTCTAATCTAAAGCAGGCACCAGAGACACAGCGCCTACCCCCTAAACTCAAGTCCTTCCCTAACTCCTGTGTTGCCCTGCTGCCGCACCGTCCTTCCGTCGGTGCTGCAGATTGTACCTTGTACGCCCAGGCTCCTCGTCGTTCACAAACAGGGGCAAAAACTAAGATTCAGCTGGGGATCGGGACTCAGGTTGTTGTACCCCAGGAGCTGGAGTATCCGGAGCGGTCCTTATCTCAGGGGAAATCGCCTCGAAAAAGCCTTGTCACTCTCCTTGTCTGTCTGCTCCCCTCTCAGCCGGGCGTCAGAAAAAGGGACAAAGCGGGGCACCAGCTACCCTTCCTGATCAGCGATCCCGTCTCGCACCCAGGCATCGTATGGAAGCGGAAGGGGAACCCTCTTCACGTGTGAGGCATGGACCCAGTGCTTTTGGCCGTCGATCTTTACTGCAGTGCGGGTGGCGAAAAGCACCTGGGCAGGCCCCTTCCACCTCGGCTCCAAACAAGTTTTGCGCTGGAACTGCTGAATCATAACAAAATCCCCGGGCTGGATCTGGTGCCCGGGGCCCTCTGGCACTGGTTGTAAAGTGGCGTGTATCTGTTAGTGGAGAGAACGGAGCTCTTTAGACAAGGCATACAAATAGTCAATCAAAAGAGGGTATTCTATCTCAGAAAAACGCTTGGGTCTTGGGACACCCCAGACATTGGCAGGGCGTCCGAAAATGACCTCATAGGGTGACAGCCCTGTCCTAGAATGCGCTGTCACCCTTGTGGACAACAATGCTAAATGCAACGCATCTGGCCATTGCAATCCTGTACTTTCATGAATCTCTGCTAACTTCAGTTTGAGAGTACCATTGTAATTTTCAACAAGGCCTGCTGATTGGGGGTGGTTCGCTGCATGAAACTTCTGCGTGATTTGTAAGCCCTTCCACACCAGATCAATGACTTTGGCATTGAAGTGGCTCCCAATGTCACTGCAGATCACACGTGGCAATCCGTAGCATGGGAAGTACTCTTTTAAAAGTGCTTTTGCCTTTGCCATGGCCGTATTCTCTTTGGTTGGGTAGGCCTCAATTCATTTACTGAATGCACAAACTACCCCTAGTACATATTTCAAGTTATTCACTCGCTCCATTTCGATGAAGTCCATTTGGAGAACCTCGAAAGGGAAGGAAGGCGGTGCGAAATTACCAGCAGGTGTAGGGGTGCCCTTCCCAGGATTGTGCTTTAGGCAAATAATACAGTGCTTTACCAAATGTGCGGCAACCTTAGGGATATTCTCATTCTGCCATACTGGGTCTAGCAGTTTGCATATTCCTTTGGCACTAATGTGCGCCAGGCCATGAGCCATGGAGACTACAGGAAGGACAAACAAATTTGGCAACAACCATCTCTGCTTCCCTGACAAATTATTCCAACACCCATCCTTGTCCAAACGCCCTGTCCTCTCCTCCCACATCTCCAGTTCATCTACAGTCACTTCTCTCTGTATTTCCTTCACACTTTCCACTGTATCCTCAAACATCCCATTGTCTGGAACCCATCTAGCAGGGCCTGCCACAAACATCTTATTCATCTTCGATCTAGCTGTCTCCTTAGCTGTTTGGTCCGCAAAGGCATTCCCCCTTCCAACAACATCTACAACAGCCTTGTGTGCGCTGCACTTGATTATAGCCAACTTGTCCGGGAGTGTCAATGCTGACAATAACCTAAGTATTAGGGGACCGTGCTGTATCCTTTGCCCATGGGATGTCAGGAACCCTCTCTCTGCCCAGAGGCGCCCAAAATTATGTGCCACCCCGAAATCATACTGGCTGTCAGTGTAAACATTAACAGCCAGTCCTTCACTCAGTTCATAGGCCCTCAGAAGGGCGACTAACTCTGCAGCTTGGGCCGACTGGTATGGAATATGGGATGTCTCAACTACAGTATGTAATGTGGTTATTGCATAGGCTGCAGTAGTAGTGCCATCCGGCAGTTTGAAACAAGAGCCATCGACATATAGTTCCCCTTGGGGGTCAGAGAAGGGAACATCAGTCAGGTCTACCCGCCCCTTCGTTTCCTCCTCAGTTCAAAATAAACAATCATGGACATTATTTTCCTTTTCTTCCGAAGGGAGGGGTAGTAACATGGCTGGCTTCAAAGAAGCGCATCGTTTGATGGTAATGTGCGTAGCAAATAATGTTAGCTCATATCCAGTGAGACGCGCACTGGTGAGGTGCTGCGTCTTTGTCTTGTTCAAAAGCGTGTCCACAGCATGAAGTACCATAACTGTGAGGTCAGTATCAAGAACGAGCCCTGCCGATTGTCTGATAGATGCCGCTGCCGCCCTCAGACAGCTCGGGAGCGCTCTGGCGACATTATCCAAAATGGCAGAGAAGGAAGCGCAGGGTCTGTGCTTACCACCGAGACCCTGTGTTAAGACAGAAAGCGCGCAACCGTCTGCCTCATGTACATAGAGCACAAAAGGCTTCTGGTAGTCAGGAGTACCAAGTACAGGAGCAGAGCAAAGTGCAGTCTTTAATTGTTCAAAAGCTTGCTGGCATGCAGGTGTCCAAGGCAAAGGCTCATGCACGTCTTTGGTAGTGAGGTAAAGAAGGGGTTTTGTTAGTAAGGAAAAATTCGGGATCCAGTGACGACAATATGAAGTTATCCCCAGAAACGCGCGTACCTCGCGTTGGGTCTTAGAAACAGACATATTAGTAATAGCAGCTTTGCGCTCCGGTGTTAGTCTGCGACCCTCCTTCGACAGTAGGTGACCTAAGTAGGTGACCTCCTGTCGACAATATTGAAACTTCGAAAGGGACACCTTGTGTCCGTGGTGTGCCAAATGTAGCAGTAATTTTACCGTGGCGTCTTTACAGCCTTTGTTAGTGTCTGAGGCCACTAGAAGATCGTCAACGTATTGCAGCAACACATTACCAGAGGGAAGCTCCAAGGAATCCAATTGTGTTTTCAGAGCCTGACTATAAATACTGGGGCTTTCCGTATAGCCTTGTGGAGCACAACAGAATCTAAAGCTCCGGCCGGCTATTGCAAATCCAAACAGATAGCGGCTATCTGGATGGATTGGTATGCTAAAGAAAGCGTTTTTCAAATCTATCACTGAGAAGAATTTAGCTGTCGGGGGAATCATGGTCAGGATAGTGGTCATGTCAGGTACCACAGGATACTGGGGAACCACTATTTTATTGACTGCTCTAAGATCAACAACAAAGCGGTACACATCAGGATGGGTGTCGGAACAGTCCAAGGGAGCCTTCTTAAGAATAGGAAGAATAGGGCTATTGCACACATTCGCTACTGTCTCTTCAACCACCCCAGACTTAATCAATTCCTGTATTATTTGCAATAAGGCCTTTTCGCCTGCCTGGGATATCTTGTACTGAGAAATTCGGGGCAATCTGGCATTATCCTGTACCTGTATAGAGACTGGCGGGATGTGAAGCAACCCCACATCAGTATCACCTGCAGCCCATAACGAGATGGGCACATCTCGGAACTCGGTAGGAAGGGGGGTCATCCTTTGCAAAGCATTGTTTGGCATAGGCGACTCGCGGGCCAACAGTCATGTAAATGCCGTCCGGGGAACAATAAATCGTTGCATGAAATATTTTTAACAGATCCAGTCCTAGCAAATTCTCCCCACAATTGGACGTCAGTAGAAATGGTGAGTCAACTGTAAAGGGACCGACAGTCAAAGCAAGAGGCTTGGAAATGGGGCTTATAACGGGCATGCCTGAGAAACCCACCGAAACATTATTTTGGCCAGACAGAGCTGCCCCCGGGACCAGTGAACGGGAAACAGAGCTATTCATAGCCCCTGTATCGATTAGGAATTTCTTGGAGGTACCTTGTAAATCTGCAGTATCGTACAGTCCACGGTGATCTACAGGCACTGGAACTGGTCCCTTTCCCTGCCCCTGGCTGTCCTAGCTGTGAGACAACCCCGTCACGTCATCCATATCCTAGTCGTGGTGGTAGCACTCTCTTCCCCGAGGGTCGTCAAAATAATTCCCACTCTGCCTGTTGGAATACGCGTCCTCTGACTGCGTGCGTCCTCTGACTGCGTCCCCCCTCATCCTCTTCCTCCAAAACCCTGATCTCTCGGAGCCCCACCTTTCTGCAACAATTCTGGACACTCGTTCCGCCAATGTCCCTCCTTTTTACAGTACACACATTGGTTGGGTCCCACGGGGGCACCTGAAGCACCACCCCTGTTAGATCGGGGTGGCCATGGACCCGAACCCAAACCTCATCCTCTACCTCTTCCTCTCGCCACCTGCTGCATCAACACCCTCATCTTTAAATCCTTCAACTTATTCTCTACCCTGTCCTTGTCCTCATTCTCTCTATGCTCATAATACTGCGCCATACTCAATATTACTGATGGAGAGGAAGTCGTCCATGTACTTTCTGAAGCCTGCAACCTAGTGGCAACCTCAGGGAGTAAGTTAGTGACGAACCTGTTCACGAACAAACGGACACCACCCTCCTGTGGCAAATCCTGTCCACTAAAATCAAGGAACACCCCTTCAAATCTGTAAAGAAATCTGACACACTTTCATCTTTCTTCTGATGACACGCAGTCAACTTATCCAAATCCACCTTCTTCGGGGGGATAAGGGAGTGCATGTAGGCGATAATACGCCCCGGTAAAGCCAATAATTCTGCCTTTGGCTTCTCACCGGGCTTGCGCTCCTTATCCCATGCTCTAATCTTGTCCCATGTTCCACCCAACTCCAGGGCATGGTCCTGCGTGTGGACTTGTCTCCATAATCTACCGGTACCAACAAGCCGAAAAATAGCTCTATGTCAGCTAACGTCATCACTGCGGAGGAGGCCGCCTCTGTCAATTCTTTATAATATGCAGTGGGGTTTTTCCTTGGAACCGGTAGCTGGCTTTTTAGGGAAAGGACCTCGCTCCTTTTCCAAGGAGTATAGATCCATTGCTCCTGAAACCTAGCATCGACTCGCGGTCTTATTACGGTATCCGTAGAGTCACGCAATTCTGGTATTTCAGGGTGGTAAATGGGATGGACTTCCCTCATGGGGTGCTGTGTCCTTAACATCGGAACCTTTTGGAGTAACCTGCCTCGGTAACCCACTAGTGTAGACACATTGCTAAAAACTTCATTCGGGGCCATGTCTGTGACATATACTCTGTCTCGTATATCATAAATAATCTGTGGTGCAGTACCATGGAAACACTGTTCCCACAACGCTATCAGCGTGGCGGACATGTGCTTAAGGGCATGCAGCTGTACTAAGGGCTCATAATCCTTCATAACACTACACACATCCTCAACACTATAAATCGGGTGCCGGGCCCATTGAGCTGCCTGATTCGCCCCCATCTGTTTCTCCTCTGTACCCACAGCAGAGCGCGCCAACACCTTCTCGTTGCAGTCTCGCGCCGCCGCCCAGTTGGCTCCGGGAAATCCACGCGCAGACGTTTCAGTATGCAATGGTGTTTGGGGCGTTACACCCACAGGGGAAGGGACAAATGCAGAGACAGGTACCATCATGTAGGGGGACAAAGTTGTAGGTGTAAAAGGGAGCATAGTGGACGAGGCGGAGCCAAGAGATGGGGCAGGAGAATTAAGAGACAAGACGGGGGAAGTGACAGTGTCTGCCCCTGTGGTCAGCGAGAATACAAGGGAGGCAAGTGGGGCCAAGGTCGGAGAAGCAAGTGGGGCAAGGGCTGAGGCAGCAGTACCCGAAGCATCAGAGGGAACAGCCCCAGAGGTCGAGGATGGGGATATGGGGACTGTAGGATATATCCACTGTGGGGCATAGGGAGGTGGGGGGCGAGAGTCCAAGAGCTCCTCAACAAGCTCATCTCCTTCCTCCCTAACAACATAACTTTTGTCTGTCTGCAGGTTAAACTTCATATCTGCAATCTCTATGCCTTTCTCTGTCTTTGCCCTTTCATAGGCTACCGCCTTCTGCGTAATCGTTTGTGTCTGCTTCCTTCGAACCTCTTTCTCTGCTCGCATGCGTCACTGCTTTGCTTCTTTCTGCCACACTCTCAAGGAATCAAACATAGACTGCCTACTCCTTTTAGCAAACAACTTGTCCTGCAGGAAAAACATTTCTGTTCATCAAATGAGCCAGTAAGTGGCCATTGCAGCTCAGCATTGTCCCTCGTATATTTATTCCAGAATGTGCTAATCATAATAGGGCCAATACCATGCTTGACATATATGTCAAAATTTGGGGTACCCTCCGGAGGTGCGGGCTGGCTCTCTTCCAATCGAGCATCAGAAGAACAACATCGGCATCCAAAACAGCTTAACTTACTTAAACAAGGCATCTTAATACAATGCACAGGCACTGTCCCTAACGGACAAACAACACCAACAACGATAATACAGGAAAAATAGAGTAGCAAAATCACTCAAAAACCAAACCAACTGTCTGGAAGGCACAGCCACTCCTCACTCAAACGCACATCCTACCAGCATCATCATCGGCATCAGTCCACAGACCATGCAACACCCAGACACACAAGCACATCACCAGTCAGCCTGAGGCTGCATCACAAGGGAGACAGCCGTCTAAAGACCGTACCAAGTTCAAGAGGACAGGCCACAGCCCCAGACCTTTTCAAATGTACGCCAATTACCAGTTGGCCTGGCAGATTGTCTGCGAACAGCCCCAGACCTTTTCAATGCGCAAACCGAATTACCAATTGGTCCATCAGACTACTCGCAAACCCTCTGTGTCCTTTACAAGGGTCCACAAACCCACCAAGTACAAACCAAGACGGTATTAAACCGTACCAAGACACAGCCCGTCGACTCGTGCTGTTCAAGCAAGGCAGTTCAGAAACTGCAGACAAGACAGTCCGAAGACTGCATCAGGCACAGCCCACAGGCTTGTGTCGACCAAGAATGGCGCCATTTTCCCAAGAACCAAATCACTCAACTGGTGCACACAGGTCGAGTCAAATTATTCTCCACTGCCGACTCTTCAGACCAAACGGTCAACTCCAAGGTTTCGCCTTCTCAGGACCCCAGCCGGCGACCACTGGCCGAGGATCCGCCCGATCGGAAGGCTGGGGCAGCTGCGAGAACCAAGCTCGATCTTATGTATGTGGGGCCCCGATCCGCCCGACCGACCAGACACCACCCCGGCCCTTGCGACCCGATTACGGTTGAGGGGGCCACACTTTGTGGGATCCCTGTTCGGGCGCCAACTGAAGGACGTGGCCCTCTAAGGCCACGCGGGTCTTTCACAACCACCTGCTATGCCTTCCCCAAAATGAAGAGTCGGTCAGACAGTAGAGAAATACAAACTTACTTTATTCGATATATACTCTGCAGAGGAGCCCAGTCAGACCTTCACCCTAAGATGTCTGCAGAGGGGACTGACTCCCCAAGGTACGCTAATACATAATAAACCCTTCTGGAGACTTCGGCTACGCCTCTGATGCCAGAGGGGTGCACTATCAGTATTTCAAGGCCACTGTGCCGAGTCTCAGCGTCTCCTAACGTGGGAGCAGAACTACATGTAGAGATTGGAATTTGCAAACAGAACAACAGTTCATTAGCAAGTCGGGTTACAGTCTTGGACAGAAGAAGAGAATAACAAAGTACAGTTTTCTGCTGAGGCACGCGAGTTAAGGAATTAAGGCCTAATATGAGCACAGCCTAAGCAGCCTTCTAGTGGGTTATGAAATACAAAATGGAGTCACACTGGCTAACTAAAGCCAACATGCAGCAACGATAACTCAGTGGGTTGCATAACGTAAATACAAATGGCGTCTATTTTAGCCACACATTGCTAGCCTAATATAGCATAACGGGTGCATTATAGAAAGGGGAATTTCAAACCTTACAAGATTACTGCTGGACTAAGGAACCTGCCAGGAAGAAGAGCTGGCAGAGCTGTGAGGAGAGACCACCATTTTTTTGTGTAAATTGCTGGGTTGGCCTGCAGTTGCTGCTTCTGTCTTGGGCAGGAAAAGGAAAAAGGACTGGACTGTGCTTTCTGCATCCTAAGTATCTCCAAGGGCGTAATGTAGAGCTTGCCTCCTGTTGGAAGTCTCAGGGAAATCAAAGACTTCAACATCTTCTGGGTACCGACTTCTGGAACTGGATGTTTCATCTACCACAGAGGAGAAAGGCACAGCTGCCGGCTCAATGATCTGAAGGCACCGCCGAGGGCACTGCCACAATTCACACCGCAACCCTAGTCTCACTGATGATGCCGTCTGATGATACCACCGAGCCACCGCTTGCATCGTGACCTGTGGGTACCACACTACCTCACTTCACACCACCGCCCTTGTACCCGACCACGCTGTGATGCCATCGCTGACGCTGCTGCCTACACCGTGACCTGAGGACCCCGCTCGTGGAGAACACGGATCACGGTCCCATTCGCACCACAGCCCTGGTCTCACCAACGACGCTGCTCCAAGCTGACATCAATGCCGCTGCCTGCACCGTGGTTTGGGTGCACCGCTCATAGGTTACTCAATGCACTGCTTCATCCCACACCGCAGTCTTGGCCCACTGACACCAGAGCCATTGACTCCAGATCATCAACTGATGCCACTGCTTGCACCATGACCTGTCAGCACCACAACGAGCACGCCCCACTTCGCACTGCAGCCCCGGTCTCACCAACGCCACAGGACGACAGTCACCGAGCCGCTATTTGCACCACAACCTGAGGGCAGCGCATGTCACACCACTACGTTTCACACCACAGCCCCGACGCCTGCTGACGCCGGAACTCCTGACTTCAAACTCACTGAGTTTGATCTGCAACACGTGTGACTTCAAGGGCCCGATGACTCTTGCATCGATGTCTGGAACTGACGCCTGCCTACGCCACTCCTCTGGAGCTCACTGCAAGATCCGACGCCCTACATCTCCAAAGGTATTGTTTTATGTGTCTCCCCAACACCATAGCTGGCCAGCGATGCCACGACTGGCCGGAGCTGGTGGATTTGTTTGTACACAATGCCATGATAGCCCTGGACGGAGCTATCGACAGCAAGGAACTGTATATAAAGTCTATTTTTGCGTAATTCGTATTTTAATCACTGTATGTTGGATTTTTATCGTTTTGATCTTGTTTTATACTGATAAATATTGGATATTTTTCTAAAACTGGTGTGGTGTACTTTTGTAGTGTTATCACTGTAGTAATGCTGGTTATGTGCAAATGCTTTACACACTTCCTCTAAGATAAGCCTGAATGCTCATGCCAAGCTACCAAGGGGGTGAGCAGGGGTTATTTTAGAAGTGTAACTCCCTTATACTAAATAGAGTGGTGGATTCTGCCAGGCTTAGGTGCATACCCTAGCCAACCAGAAAACCCATTTGTAACAATGGTTGTCAGCGGTAAGGATAGGACTTGCGTTTGCACTTGACTTATAGTGATTGGTGTACACTACTACCATATCGCAGACCATTACGTACCACATACTGTTTTTCCCTGTTTGCCTTCTGGATGTATTGTGGAGAAATGAAACTCTGGTTAGTTGTTGTACCTGTGAGGCCTTGACAAAATGGAAATCAACTTTTGGCACGTGTACATCTACACAATGAAGGAGCTGCAAGTCTTTTGCAAGGAGAAAGGGTTGCCTGTGAAGAGGAGATCCACGAGGCAGGATCTTGAGGCAGCCCTGTTTTGTTATTAGGAAACACGTTGGGTAGCAGCACTACCAGATGACTCTGAGGAGGAATATGAGGGGGAGGACCCCCAGCCAGAGTACCAGGAGGGCAGTGGCCCTGACAAGGAAACATGGGGGGAAAGATGGGCTCAAGAAGAAAAGAGTAGGATCAGAGCTCATGATCGGAGACTGAGAGAATTTGACCGGGAACTCAAGGGGGCTGAGGCTAAGAGAACCCTATCCCAGGAAAAAGAAAAGTGTGTTGCTCAGGAACTGAGCTTGGGTGGGCTGGAGGTAGAAGGGTGGAAGGGTGGAGTCCAGCTCTGATGGTGGCAGCAAAAGTGTTATGTCCAGTACTGACAAGGGAGACATGCACACACACACAGACTTGGTACCCTGCCTCAAGGAGGGAGTTTACATACACCAGGGGGTTCAGGATTGTGAGGTAACTCCAGTGGTGCGCAGGGTCCCTGAGGTGAATTGGAGAACTGGCACAGGGGATCGTATTCCTAGTGGTGGGAGGGACACTCTACTGACTAGATGAAAGTTGCAGGGAGAGGGGTTCCCCATTGGTAGAAGCCCTGGTAACTCAGTATGAAGACCACCCAGAAGAGTATGGGTTGAGTGACAGCAACAGTCAAATACTGTCTCACCAGTCTTGCAAGGGTGATGCGGGGTACTTTTCTGAGGCACTGTATGGTTCAGTGAATGGTAATTTGCTTAACACATGTGAGGAGTTGTTGCCTGCACCTGAATGGACTCTGTCTGTCTTCTGCAATGCTGTCTCCACCCACTGGAGTGAGCCTGGCCTGAGCCAGGCAGAACTGGATTATGCATGCCAGTGGAGCTTTGTTTGTGGCAACTTCAAAGGGAAATGTGGTATAAATATTGGGGCCCTGACCCCAGAACTTTAGATTACTGCTGGGCTGGACTAAGGAACCTGCCAGGATAAAGAGCTGGAACAGCTGTGAGGAGAGACTACCACTTTGCTCTGTGCTTTGCTGGGTTGGCCTGCAGTTGCTGCTTCTGTCTTGGGCAGGGAAAGGACTGGACTGTGCTTTCTGCATCCTAAGTATCTCCCTTGATGTAGAGCTTGCCTCCTGTTGGAAGTCTCAGTGAAATCAAAGACTTTGACATTTTTTGAGTACCAGCTTCTGGAACTGGATGTTTCAGCTGCCACAGAGGAGAAAAGGTAACCTGACGCCATCAACGACGCTGTTGCCGGCTCCATGACCTGAAGCCACAGGCGAGGGCACCACCACACTTTGCACCATGGTTTGGACGCACCTCTCATAGATTACTCGATGCACCACCTCATCCCACACCGAAGTCTAGGCCCACCGACGCCAGTGCCATCGACTCCAGATCGTCAACCAACGCCACTGCTTGCACCACGACCTGTGGGCCCCGGTCGATGCATTGCCCCATCTCGCACCACAGCCTTGGGTCTACCAGCGTCAGTGCTTCTGCAATGAAGACGACGCTGCTTGCACCGTTACCTGTCAGCACCGCAACGAGCTCCGCCCCACTTCGCACCGCAGCCCTGGTCTCAACGACACCACTGGACGACTGTCACGAGCGGCTGCCTGCACTGCAACCTGAGGGCACCACTCTGCTTCACACCGCAGCACTGGCGCCTGCCGACATAGGTGCTCCTGACTTCAAACTCACAGAGTTCGATCTGCACCACCTGTGACTTCAAGGGCCCGACGACTCTTGCACCAATGTCCGGAACCGACGCCTGCCAACGGCGCTCCTCCGGAACTCATCGCAAGGGCCGACACCCTGCATCTCCAAAGGTACTGTTTTACTGGTCTACCTGACACCGCTGCTGGCCCGCGACACCACGACCGGCTGGAACTGTTGGATTTGTTAGTTCACGACGCAGTGATAGCCCCGGACAGAGCTATCAACTTCAAGGAACTGTATATAAAGTTGTATTCATATTTTGATCACTGTATGTTGGATTTTTATCGTTTTGATCTTGTTTTATACTGATAAATATTGGATACTTTTCTAAAACTGGTGTGTTGTACTTTTGTAGTGTTTTCACTGTGTTACTGCTGGTTATGTGCAAATGCTTTACACACTGCCTCTGTGATAAGCCTGACTGCTTGTGCCAAGCTACCAAGGGAGTGAGCAGGGGTTATTTTAGAAGTGTAACTCCCTTATCCTAACTAGAGTGGTGGATTCTGCCTGGCTTAGGTGCATACCCTAGACAACCAGAAAATCAATTTCTAACAATGCCTAAACAACTTTAGGAGCTTAACTCAATTTCTGCTGTCTCTGAACATGAAAAGCTATAAATCAAATTGAGTGTTGCACTAACATACTTTGAAGGACCATCTTTTGTATTTAACAATGGTTTACGTTCATAACATTATCAGATCATCTTGAAAAAATGCATAATTTATAAACCAGCATAATAGTTCTAGTGTGTTTCATCAATGTCGGGAAATAGATGCAATATTTATTCACATGTTGGTGAGGTGACTTTCCCAGACTGCTAAAAAATCGTCACTGAAGCATTGAAACTCACTTGAAATTCTGAACACTCTAAATCATTTGATAAAGAAACAGAGACGTTTCTCATTATGCCCGTCTCTTTTTCCAGTCTGTATACAAAACTGCAAAATGAGAATGAGAAGACCATTACAGGCAATGCTTTTGTTTTTGTACATCGTAAAACAAATAGCTAAACAGTACCGAAATGTTGATTGCTTCGTTCTATTCTACCAAGGGGATTCATAGACAAAAACTGTGATTCATCTCCTTACTTCTACAACTCACAGAGCACTCCATACTGTTTGCAATACACCAGTCTTTGACGATCAACTAATTCACAGAGAGTGCTAGTACGGGGAGGAGGCGTGCTAGAATTCTTCACTTTGTTGTGTAGAAGATTGAATATGTAGACGAAACCTATTCTTGTCTGATGTCTGAAATGTTTCACTTTCTAAAGCTAAACTACTTTATTCATCCTCCCAATTGAACAGTTATGTAATGTAAAATATTTCAGTCTTTGAAAATTATTTTAAGGTGTGCAGTGCATCGGATTTTTTAATCAAGTTTTAAATTACTCATTTGGGCTATTAAGGAGCTAAAAAGCAATACTGACCAATCTCAGATATTTCTCGGGGCTATCCTAGAAGGAGTATGTTTTTCATACCGTGTTCCTTGCTTGTAGTAACAAACTCAAGCAAATTATCCCCTTGCAGATTGTCTATCAATCCCTACTGTTTGTTATACCTTTTACTAACCCAGTATCCCAGTTTAAATAAAGGTGTGATATACTTTTAGGTTTAACACTGAATGTAGGTAAAGAAAGTCAATTTGAAAAATGTATATACATTGCACAAACATTCTTCCTTGTCAGGGTCTGGTCACAAATTCTGTCACATCACTATTAATTAGAAACATGCGATTTAAGGGAAAATAACTTCCTACTCCTTAATAAATCTCTTGTACTATGTTGAAAGTGAGTTCGGAAAAACTCCCATTATCTTCCAACATGCTTCTTGTTGAAGATTTTGAATCCAGAAACAAGTAGACAGGTCTTTTTCAACAATACCTCGTCATAGAAAGCCGAAAGCCGAGAAAACAAGCTTTCCTCGTGTTTTAAAACTGCACATTTAAAAGCCATATAAAAATGAAGAATGCAATTGAATTCCATGTTTTGTGTCTTTCATGCAGGCAACTATTTAGGAGAAAATATGGCAGTACCTTATCACAGAATTATGGTAGCCTGCTTGATAGTCTCTTCTCAGAAAAGTGCTCCTGCAGTGTTAGAGGAAGCAGAAATGAGTAGCAAATGCAATATTTAGCTAACAAAAGGGTAGGAGGTCTACGTTGGGGTGGGGTCTCTGCCACCCCTGGAAGCACAAATGACCCTCTGTGTCTTGTCATGGGGATGACTTATATCACACAATGCGTTGTGAACATACCCTTACAGAGTCAGGGGCATATTTATCAAAGAGTTGTGTCACCCTTGCTCCATGCAAAGGGGCACAAGAGCGACGCAACTACTAAGTGAGATTTATTACACCACGCAAGGCCTCCTTACATGGTCGTGAATGGCTTGATAAAGCTAGAGTAACGGCCCCCCCTGATAATGATATCTCTGGTGACAGACAACAAAGAAAGTGTGTACACACCTGTGGTTAATGCTAACGGGGTTCCAGAAAATACATCTTGCTGGGTCTAGAAATGGTGGTAAACACATCTCCCTTAAACATAGTTCCAGGAATCGCCGGTAACCTTAGAAACAGTGATTGTACAAGTAGAAACGGTGCATCTTCCAAAAATGATTTTATTGTTTTTGGTTGTCTGTTTTGGAATGTGGCAGGTTTATCAAACAAAGTGAAGAATGATGATTGGCTTGATCTAGTGAAGGGTAATACTGTTATCTGTCTCCAAGAAATCTGGGCTACGAACATATCAGAAATTCACTAAAAAGAACTAAGGTTACAGGGCCGTTATAGTTTGGCTGACATTTCACTCGTACAAAACCATAGAAATTCAGCCGTTATAGTTACCTGAGTTAACTATAACTTGTGCCCCGCAATGCACTGCTTATGACCTCACATATTACATCACTCATGACATGGTCAGTGACATCACTGATGACATCACTGATGACATCTTAAATGACATCACTCATGACATCAGTGATGACATCATCCAGTGACTATGAGTGTTTTTTAAAAGCTTATGGGGGATATTCTCAAGAACGTGTGATAAATATCGCAAAATAAGCTTAACGCAACTTTGCACATCACAGTCTATCGCGGGAAAATATCGCCGTGTTAACGTTGTATTCTCAACACGGCGGTACCATGCGATAGTCTCATGCTAACGCGTCAAATGACCGCGATAAAATTACCGTGACGGCAAAAAAACGCGAAACACGAACGCGAAAAAAGTGGCGATGTGGCCAACCGCGATAAAAAAATCTGCGATAACCAGCGACAGGCCTGCAATTCCCACGCGTCATGCGGGAAAATGCACTATAAAAGCACCTAAAAACACAAACAAAATAATTAAAACTGCGCAGCACCATGGAGGTAGCCGTAGCAAGTACAGAGGACGACCAGAACCCCACAAGCCCCCAGGAGGACCAGCCTGGGACCTCGGGGTCACGGAAGGGCAAGGAGAAGAAGACGAGGAAGACGAGGTTCAGTCCGCAGGAAAACAGGATCATCATCACGGAGGTGATAGAACACCACCACCAACTGTTCGTCACCGCCAACGTGTCATTGGCAAATAAAAATGCAATATGGCAGTCCATCCTGGACAAGGTGAATGCAGTCGGAGTGAGGAGGAGGACAATTGGAGAGGTCAAGAGGCGCTGGAATGATGCAAAGCGCAAAACCAAGAAGAATCTCGCTGACAACCATCAGGCAGCAATGCAGACTGGAGGTGGCAGTCCAGCGGAACACCAGGAGCTGGATGAGATGGAGGAAATGGTGGCCACAGTCATCAGTGGGGAGAGGGTGGCAGGAGTTGGGGGTCCGGACACTGCTTGACATGACCTGACACAACAACACCAGGGTGAGTACCGAACAGGGACTGGGGGGACGGGGGGAGATGGGCACAATGGCACACATGCACAATTAAGTAGAGAACACTGCACACCCACAATGACTCTGGATCATGTCCCTGATCCCCTTGGCACACTGCAGCACACATACAAACAGCAAGTAGGCCCCCGTCCACCATGGGCACAAAGGGGTCCCTCCCCACACAGCACCAATCTCACAACCAACCCATGCACATGTGTCAAAACCAGCAAAGCTGCGTGTCTGTGAGCCACACTGACAATGCAAGTGACACTGCATGATGAACAGCATGGCTGCAGTCCAATTATCATGACATGGTGCACGCCATGACACTGAGGCGGCTGAGTGTGGAACACATCCGTAAAGGAGCAGGTCACACTCTGACACATCCACGTGCACAAACAACCCCTGACGTCAACACCACATCTGCGGATAAACCATGCCCAAGAGTCCAAAATCCGAACTAGAGCCAAAATTAGCCAAGTCTGCAACATCTCAGCACTGTAGAAGCACAGAAGTAAAAGGCACACTGCCTCAAAGGGATAAGGGGCAGCAAAATCACAGCTGCAGGGGCGACTCTCCCACAATGCAGCGCACACACATAGCAATAACAGCACATCATCATTGACGACAATGTGGTACAAAGTGCAACACTCTCACTACAGAACTGAGGACACAACTGGTTCCGCTTGTGTGTAGAAACTGGCCAATCACATCTGGCATAGCAGGAAACTGTGAGATGATAATGTACGTGTACAACCTCACATCCGTGATGTAGTTCAAATGTCCACTGTCCCGCATCAAATAGTCAGCTCCTCCCAAACAGTCACAATGTACATTGTCATGCAGTCTGTATGTAAACTTGAACAGTGCATCAACATACATGTCAACACAATGTTAAAATGCATCTCCCCTTCACATTGCAGAGGGACAATCAACACCTCCCGCAGAGCAGACCAGACAACTCATCAGTGATGATGAAGAGGACCTCCACACCTTCGACACCGACGCCCTACAACAGCTCATGGACAGCTACGGCAACCCACCTCCAGGAGCAGGGCAGCCCAGCTGCATCGAGGAGACCCCACCCTCTGCACAGACCACACAGCAGGAAGCACCCACCACCACGGCTGGCTCCCAGCACCTCACCGAAGAACACATTGCATTCCAAGGCCATGTGTTAGACTGCCAGAAGGAGGTGGCTGAACAGGTGCGGGTGGGGTTTGACCTCATGGCAGCCAAACTAGATGACATACTTGGGTGTCTAAGTCCCATCAGGGACCACTTACACTCCCTAACGGACACCCACAGTTCGCTCCAAGATGTCCAGCAATCCATGCCCGACATCGCTGGGGTCATGACTCTGAGAGGAGAACAACTGACTAGTCAGAGTGGCCTCAGCGATGTCAGCCGAGAGTTGGCACAGATGCTGAGGATAATGGAGAACATGGAGCAGATGCATGTGGAAAGAATGGCTGCCACGGATGCACACCAGCGAAAAGTTGTTGGGATCTTCCACGCCCTGCAGATCCTCATCATCGCATTGCTGCCATCAAGGCAGTTGCTGATGAATGCTGCTGGTACTTCTGCACACACATCTCTGGCCCCTGATGTGTCAGTGGCACACAGTGCTGCAGACCAAACATCAACACCCACATGTCAGACAGATGACATAGAGGACGAAGATGCGGGTGATTCCACCTTTGTAGTAAGAAGGAGCCAGTAGCATTCTTCTCCACCATATGCCCTGTTTCAGCTTGGTTCTGCCCTCTGCCTCATGCCCTGTAACAACACCTCCCACTGTCCCCGAAACACTCTGCGACACTCACCTTGGACCTCGACATGGACTGCCATATTTTGTTTGCTTACCAATGACACATCAATCAGACTGCGGACTGTACTCTTCCTCTTCCGATGTACTTGTCAATCCCTAAATAACTCTGGCTGGCCCTCCACTGGGCTACAATGTAATGTGGGGTTTGCATGGCCATGTGCTGCTCCAGCTCTGACACTCCACCAAATGTGAATAAATCATTCAAATTCACACAGATGTGTCATGTCCATAATCGATCAAGTATGAAAGTATGGATGAATGTAAGGACATTGATTGCCCAAAAAGGTACACCCTGGGAAATGAAAGCAATGCGCATGTTTGACCGTGACACACATAGGAAGTGAGATGACTGGGAATGTGTGCACTAGCTGTGGCCTTATTGCTCTGAAACAACAATCGCGCAATTCCTCAACTTTGCCCCACGCAATGTTAGAAATAGGGCTGGGTATGAAATGTCAAAGTCGTTGGCAGGCCTAAAGAAGTGTCCCCCATCACATTTGACAACAGAACATCTCTTCGCATACCTACTCACACTAAACTGGGTGGACACAGCCTGTAATGATGGATCACATTGATCCACATGGCAAGAATATGGACACCATACTCACATTGCTGAAGACACGTAAGAGCACAGGTCTATCAGCAACTATCCCAACCACTATGTCTGGCTCACAGAGGTGGAGCTGGCAATAGGGACTCACCCCTAAGTGAAATGCGTCAGTCAGTCCCTCCCTGTGTACGGACAATGCTCATTAAGGCACACGATTTGTCATTCTAATCAACACTCATCACAGTTGAACACTAGTGAAGTTGCGTAGACTTTATTGCCATGTGCGTGTCAGTACGGGCAAGACAAGGGCCACAACATGCAGACCAATGCATCAGACACTAACAGGCATCATTCTGTCATGGTACAGTTCCACGTGACAGGTGTTGTGCATGCGCCCGGGATGTTCTGCCATTGCGTTGGTGGCTCTCGTAGAACTGGCACTCTTCAGACCTGCGGCAGTTATGTGGATGATATGTCACAGCTCGAAGCAATGAGTCGTATGTGTGTGCAACGTTTGGACGTATGGGTTGTTGTGTACGTAAGTGACAAGGGCATTCCATGCAAGAGTACCTCGAGCAAGGACTTCTGTGTGTGGGGTGTGGATACGTTGGTCTATCATTAGCGCTGTGTGTAGTGTGGGAGTCGTCATCATCTGCTATGGTATCTCTCTCAGGGGGTGCCTGCTGCATGCAAGACCAAGGTCGGAGGTGCAGATGTCCTTCCGCCTTATGTATTGAGACAAAGGAGCTTTCATCCCTAATGTTAGTCTGACTATTGCTTGCATTCTGGAAATGTGATGTGGCTTTCGCGCTGCTATTGAGGCTAGGCCTTAGGCTTATGGTGCACCAATAGCGATACACACACAACAGTTGGCATGCATGAGCCAAGAGACCGAGCGGCCTTGCGCTCCATGTACAATCCCTTTGTGCACGGCCGCCCTCCGGGTGCATGCAACATTGCAACATGTCGATTGCGGGCCGTGTGGCGCAGACACTGCAACAGAGACACATGCATCAGTTGGTTTCCTGTCCAGCCCAGAAATGAACCACGCCCAGAGCCCAGGGATAATTATTCGCACCCCTACGCTGGTCTGGCATACGCCGTCCCAGCCCACTCAGCGTACGTATGAAGGGGGGGACGACGACGCTACGTGTCCCAGTTCTGCCCCACTGCCGGAGGTGACATGGCTGCGTCCGCCTGGCATATCACGAGACTCAATCAGAAAGGGTCCATGACTTGCATTACACAGAGTTGGTGGCACCGGAAACACTGTGGCCGGCACGGGCCTACCGCCACGGGACGGTGACTTTCGGTGCACTGAGGTAGGGGCACCTTAGGTGCTGAGTGGGTGTGCAGCCTGCGATGATGCACCATCCTGGCGGTCCGGACTGGTAAGGGTTTGTGTGAGCCCTGCTGGACCGCAGTGTAGACCTGAGGAAGCGGGCAGCGCAGGCCTACTGCCACGTGGCATTGCCTCGCAGTTCACAGAGTTAGTGGCACCTATAGAGCTGAGCGGGTGTGCAGCCTGCGATGATGCCGTGTGCACTGATATGATCTCCGTGTGCACTGATATGATCTCTGCCATTGTGAAATCAAGACCCAGAATCACGTGTGTGACCTGGTGGCCCGTGGGGCGGGGCTGCATGATGTGGAGGCTGCCAAGGTCGCGAGCCCCGGGCTTGGAGCTTGCACCGGCACGTGGTGGCCCCTCTTGGAGACACGCTGGTGGCGGAAGGTGAGCAGTGAGGCCTGGGTGAGCAGGGGCAGGCAAACACCGCTGGGCGGCGGGAGGGGCTGGGGTGCAGCAGCCTGTGTGCGCAGGGGTGGCCAAGCGATGATGGCGTGTGCACTGATATGAATTCTGCCATTCATAAATCTGGACTCTGTTTCAGATAAGGGACCTGGTGGACTGCAGTGTATACCGGCACGTGGTTGGAGACACACCGGTGGCAGCAGGTGAGCAGTGAGGCCTGGGCCGGCAGTGTTGGCACTCTCTCTCCCTCTCCCTCTCTTCCTTTCACTGTCTCTCTCTCTTCCTCTGTTACTCTCTCTCTCCTTCTCCCTCTCTTCCTTTCACTGTCTCTCTCTCTCTTCCTCTGTTTCTCTCTCTCTCTCCTTCTCCCTCTCTCCCCCTTTCTCTCTCTCTCCCTCTCTTTCACTCTCTCTCCCTTTCTTTCTTTCTTTCTCTCTCTCTTTCTCTCTCTCTCTGTCCTTTGATGAGCGCATGACACACCTTCTTATCTTGAATTTTGTCTTGCAGGCTGTGTCTTACAGATTGTCCAGAGAAGACCCGCCATGACTCTTCCGAATAGTTGTTTTGAGTTACATTTGAATTAAATAATTTGTTTGGAAATTCAAAGGTGAATGAATGATTCTCCTTTTTCTGACCACACATGAGTGTTAATTGTTGTACTTGTGCGACATCAGCCGAATTGTTTTGTTCATGATTTTGTAAGGTTGATGTAAAGTATCTTTGTCCGGGGTAGGGCCCCGGGGGGGGTTCTGGGGGGGTGGCGGTGGGTGTTGTGGCCCTCTTGGGTGTTCGGCTGCATGATCAGTAGCTCCATGGCATATGTTGTTCTTCTGGTGTGGCTGTGGGCTGGGCTCCCATTTCTGGTATAGGTTATCGCCCGTCTTAATACCAGGAAAGAGCAGGTGTTAATTCCCTGCTGCTAACGCGCCTTATCGCATGTTTTGTGATCTTATCGCCGATCTGGCTGGTCGTTGAGAATGTTGTGAAGTGGTGTTGTCGCGGGTTTTTGCACGGGAACGCCTACTCTGCATCTCATTAGCGTTAGTTGCCGGTGTCATCCGTGGCGATGTTTTTTGCGGCTGCTATTGCAGATAAACTGGCGATATCGGCTGTTAGCTCTAGCTTGTGAATAGGGCGATAAATCTATCGCCACTTTGGCTGCGATAAAGTGCCGCTAACTCGGCGATGAGTCCTTGAGAATATGCCCCTATGAGTGTTAAATATATATACCAAGGTGTATTGGTGAATCAGTGAGTGTATGAGTGACTGTATGGATGACTGAGTGGGTGCGTGACTGACTGTATAAGTGAGTGATTAGGTGTCTTAGTGAATTTATGGATGAGTGACTAGTTGTGTGAATGTGTGTATCTGTCTGTCAGTTCCTGTCTAAGTGGGTGTATGAGTGTGTTAGTGGTTATATGAATAGCTATATGGGTGATTGATTGGTTCTCTGACTACCTCTATGGTTGTCTGGTTCTCTATGTGTGTGAGTGAGGAGGTGTGTGACTACCTGTATGGATGAGTGTGTGGGTGAGCCAGTGGCTGTGTGGGGTACTGTGTGTGTGCCTGAGAAGCTGTTTGTGTGAGTGAGTGTCTGTATAGCTGTGTTGGTAATTGAGGGCATGTGGCAGTATGGGTGAGTAACTGGGTATGTGAAAGGCAGTATAGGTGAATGACGGGGTATGTGAGTGACTGTATGCGTCAGTGAGTGAGAATATGAGAGTGGCTATATGGATCAGTGCATGCTTCTGTCAGTGACTGTATAGGTGAATTAGGATGTGTTACTATTTGTATGAGCAAGTAAGTGTATGTGTATGTAACTGTTTGGGTTAGTACGTACCTGTATGATTGACTGAATGGGTGAGTGGGTAGGTGTGTGAGTAGTTCTATGGGTGACTCACTCAGTGTATGAGTGCTTGTATGGGTATATGAGTGGATATGTTAATGACTGAATGACTGTATTGCCCAGTGAGCGGGTGTATCAGTGGCAGTATGGGTGAGCAAGTGGATGTGTGTGTAGATCTATGAATTAGTGAGTGGGTGTGTAAGCACTGGTATGGCTCTGTCAATGGGTTTGTCAATGGTTGTGTGGGAGTGGCAGTGGGTGTATAAAAGATTCTATAGGGGTGTGAGTGGGTGCGTCAGAGATGATGTGGATGATGACATCACTGATGTCATCAGTGATGTAATTTGAGCTGTCATCAGTGATGTCATCAGTGATGTCATCAGTGATGTCACTGACCATGTCATGAGTGATGTAATATGTGAGGTCATAAGCAGTGAATTGCGGGGGCGCAAATTACTGGCTGCTTAGCCCCCTTCCCAGGACCATTTTGGGCCCTGGGGACCCCATCCCCTGGGGCCTGGCCCATTTTTTAAATACTTCCATCAAAAGGGAGGGGGCCGCATGGGTCCCCTCCGGAGACCAATTTCCACCCCGGGGACCCCATCCCCAGGGGCCAGGCCTTCATATATATATATTTCTTTTTGTTAAAAGAAGGAGGGCTGCCTGCCCCCCCTCCACAGGCCTAGTTCGGCCCTGGGGATCCCATCCCCGGGGCAAGGCCTTTTTCTTAAATATTTTAAAAATAAAAGAAGGGATGTCGTGTAACTGTAATTGACTGTTGGATATGAATTATCACTTTTGGAACTAAAATAAGTGTGCTAGGAGTCATTTTACTGCATAAAATCTGTCAAAATAGAAGCTTTTGAGTAGGAGGAAAGGACTGTAAAAATGGCAATTTTGGTCACTGTGAGGCTTTAGAAAGCGGTTATTCAACATGAGGCATGATCCACTTGACATTTTGAATCATTTTTTGTACTGTTCAAATAATGCATTTTCTGATGAAAAATGATGACTCCGGACCTTACAAACTTTCTCCAGATGGTCAGTAATGGTGATTTTTGAATGTTTATTGTTTTGACTGTAAAGGACTGTTGGATGTGAATTATCACTTTTGGATCTAAAATAAGTGTGTTTAGAGTCATTTTCCTGCCTGAAATCTGTCAAAATAGAAGCTTCTGAGTAGGAGGAAAAGTCTGTAGAAATGGGAATTTCGGTCACTGTGAGGCTTTAAAAAGAGGTTATTCAACATGAGGCACGATCCAGTTGACATTTTGAATCATTTTTTGTACGGTCCAAAAAATCAGTTTTCTGATGAAAAACGATGACTCCGGACTCCATCACCCGGGGCCTGCCCTGTATTTATTAATTTTTAAATATAGGAGGTGGCCATGCGGCCCCCCCTACTCAGGCCAATTTTGGCCCCGGGGACCCCATCCCCAGGGGCCAGGCCTTAACTTTTTTTTAAATGGGTAGGGGGCCTGCATGGCCCCGTACCCAGGCCGATATTGCCCCAGGGACCCCATCCCTCGGGGCAAGGCCAGGTTGTTGGGGCCCGCAGGGGGAGTCTCAAGGCCCCCACAGTCCCTGCCGGCTCCCTGCCTCCTGCAAGAGCCGGCATTGATTTTGGGGAGAGGGAACTGCTAACATGCAGCTCCCTCTGCCCAAAAGCTATTCTGCTCCGCTTCATGGAAGCGAGAGCATTTTTCCTGCTCTCGCTTCCATGAAGCGGACCAGAAATTGCTATGGCATGGCGGGACCAGTGCTCCCGCCAAGCCATAGCAAACTGCAATGTCCCAGGGGTTGGCACCCCACAACATTGCTGGAGCCGTCCCTGGGGGGTGGCGGTCCCCAGGGCCATGTAGGGCTCCTGGAGGGGGGCTGCGCAACCCCCTCCTATCTACTATGTAACCCTGGGGAGGTGGGGGTCCCAGGGGCCAGGGTTCCACAACGGCCCCCGCCATTACTTAATTTGTGCCCCTGGGAGGTGGCGGTCCCCGGGGCTGTGGGGGGGGGCTGCATGGCCCACTTGCATTTCAGTACATTTGCCCCGGGGAGGTGACGGTCCCATGGGCTGCATGGGGAACTGGAGCCCCCCACGCATTATATTCGAATGTAGCCCCGAGGGGGTGGCAGTCCGGGGGGCAGCAGGGGAGCGCGTGGCCCCCCGGATTTTAATATATTAGCCCTGGGGAGGTGGCGGTCCCCGGGGCTACGGGGGCCCATGCGGCCCCCGGATTACGAATTCAAATTGCCCCCAGGACCTGGCCCACCTCGTGCTTTGGTTTTTAAAAATTTTCAGCAAGATTGGCAGATCCACCACAACTCCAGCCGAAATTTGTTTAAAAAAATGCTTTTTGGGCCCTGAGGGGTCCCTGTGGGACACCCCCATGAGGCCCAGGTGGTCAGGGTGTTTCTATCCTGCCCCCTTTTCTTTTTTTTCATGTTTTGTTCTGTGACTCAGTTCAACCGAGGCACAAGATGGCTGCCAATACTTCCTTATTTGAAGTGTTGGCAGCCAATCAGATCACAGGCACGAGATTGGGAGGGTTCGCGGATCCACCGCAGCCACAGTTGTATATCAGAGACATCTTCAAATTTCTCAGGAACTATGGAACAGATTTACCTTATTTAAGAAGAAGAGTGCTCTCTGGACCAACAGCTACCTTTCTGCCAAATTTGGTGTCATTCCTTTCAGCAGTTCGGGCTGTAGCTGCATCAACAGTTTCCTATGGAAATTAACATGGAGAAAAAGCGTTTTGGGACCCCCCTTTTTCTCTGCTCCTGCTTGACGGATCACTCTGAAATTTTAAAGACAGCAGCTGACGTTACCTCCCCATTAGGTTTGAAAAGTTTGAAAAGATTCATCAAACGGTGCTAACGTTATTGGCTAATCAAAAACACTTTTCCTACGGAAACTAGGTCCTAACTATAACTACTACCAACTGGCAACCGCCAGTAGGTAATATATATAACCTACTGGCGCTCACCAATAGGTAGTTATAGTTAGGACCTAGTTTCCATAGGAAAATTGTTTCATGCAAAGTCTCATAGTAAGTCTTGTTGTGTATGGGAAGTTTCGGGGTGATTTTGAAGCAGGGGCAGAGAAAAAGGGGGCTCTAAAAAAGGGTGTTTTCCATTTTAATTTCCATGGGAACGCATAGTTGAACCTACAGCCTACACCTACAGTGGAGAGGTGTGGTGCAGCGGCCAGGGCAGCTGACTTCAGAGCGCAGGGTTCACGGTTCGATCCCCGGCTCCGGCGGCAGCTCAGCACCATGTGACTCTGGGCAATAGCTCACTTAATTTCCACGACGGCCCCCAGCGCCTTGAGACCCGTAAGGGTGAGTAGCTGCGCTATATAAAAACGGACTTACTTACAGCCCGAACGTCTGAATGGAATTATACCAAATTTGGCAGAGAAGTAGATGCTGTTTCACAGATTGATCTTTTTGTTATTTGGTGCAAATCCATTCATTAGTTTTTGAAAAATGTAAGAAGAAAACGTTGGTGATATTTGTGGCCGTGGATATTTCATGATGATTTAACGGTTAATCGCGAATGCGCAGCCACAATGGCAATTCCAAGAAGAGATTGGTTCTTATTTTCTTTTTGACTTTTTTCCTTTTTCTCCTCTTCATCCCTTTTTCCTTTGTTTCTCTTGTTCAAGTTAAACTCATGTTGCACATGTATGTGACTCAATGGAGAAATGGTTTGGAGGAATAATGGCTGGTCCTTCCTTTGGTGCTCCTGATTAATTTAATTGTTTACAGCTGTGCAGCACTGCAGAGTGAAGCGGCGAGCCAGCTAACAAAGTGGAATTTAATGTTTCCTAGAAGAGTCTTTCCATATACCCCCACCTATCAAATTCAAATTTACTATTATTTTATAATGTCAATGCCATGCAAATGTTATCGATGTTATCTTATTGAAACCAATAAAAATCATTTAAAAAAAGAAAATTGCGAATGCGCACTAACAGGAATGCTATGATTGGCTGGAAGCAGCCTGAACAACAAGTTGCGTCCGCCATTTTATCGATTGGGAAAGGTTCCCGAGGCTGAAAATTTCTGTGAAAGCTAACATAAAGGGTCAGAGTGGAGGTACTCTGACCCCATGTTTGAGGAATGGGGGTGTAAGTGACACAAGTTATGTGTCCAAAATAGTTTTTTTTAATCATGAGCGATATTCGCATTGACGTGAGAACATCGTGACTACCGACCTCATCACGAATATTGGTGAAATATATGAAACAATATATCTATATATATGTATACGCACACTTGGAAGCAGTTTTACTTATACACTCACACACCCACTCAGAGATGCACTCACATACTGATGCTACAGCAAACAAATGATGGACGGAATGCTGACAATGCAAACATTCTCCTCCAGTCAAAAGATCTGGGTTAAATCCATCGTTCTTTTGCCCACTACGCCACCCCAGTTTGGACCCAGCCATATGCAAATCAGTCTTGACCCTGTGCCCCATGGGAACAGTCCAGACCGAACTTCCAGGCCAGGTCCTCCCTGGACCGGAAACAAGCATCCTGGGACCGGTTTCAGGGTATGTCACCCTTCTTCAGCCAGGCTAGCTTGAATCCAGTGGCACAGTGAGCAAGGGACCCACGTCTGGGAATACCTATCCCACTTAGGGCGAAAAGTGTTACAGCAAACAAATGATGGACGGAATGCTGACAATGCAAACATTCTCCCCCAGTCAAAAGATCTGGGTTAAATCCATCGTTCTTTTGCCACCTACGCCAACCCAGTTTGGACCCAGCCATATGCAAATCAGTCTTGACCCTGTGCCGCATGGGAACAGTGCAGACCGAACTGGCTGGCCCATTCACATACCCACAGAGAGTCATGCACCCACTTACAGACTCTAATCAGAGAGTTATGTGCCCACTCACAGACCCACTCAGAGAGTCATGCGCTAGTCACATACCTTCTCAGGGACTCATGCACCTACTTGCATACCCACACAGAGACTCAGGCACCCACTCACATACCCACTCAGACACTCATGCACCCACTCACATACCCACTCATGCACTCACTCACAGACTCACTGAGAGAGTCACTGAGAGAGTCATGTGCCTGCTCACATATCCACTCAGAGTTATACAATACTCACTCAAGGACTCATGTGCCCAGCTACATACCCACTCAGAGACTCATGCACCCAGTTGCATACACACTGAGACAGTCATGCACCAACTGACATACCTAACAGTTTTACTTCTACACTCTCACACTCACTCAGAGATGTACTCACATACTGATGCTGCCACGCACAGAGTTACTCAGACACTGAGAAACCCACTCAGAGACCCTCTCAGGCACTCATGCACTCAGTCACAGACCCACTCAGACACTCACAGACCCACTCACAGACTCACACAGAAGCTCATGCACCCACTCACATACCCACTCAGACACTCATGCACCCACTCATATACCCACTGTGACAAAGAAATACATTAAACACATACATTTTACAAAAGCCACATAGAAAATACTAGTTGAAACAGCCCACTAGAAAACCCCTAAAGGCAAACATCATCTACACTATTCAAGTATATGTATTTTACAGTACTTTGAAAATCACATGCTTTACGCGGATGGCAACACCACTGTGACTCCTGATGGTGCCGTGAACAATAAAATACATTAAAAACATACATTTTTACGAAAGCCAGATTCAAAAATACTAGTTAAAGCAGCCATCTAGGAAACCCCTAAAGGCAAACATTGTCTACACTATGCAAATATATGTATTTTACAGTATTTTGAAAACCACATTTTCTTTGCTGATGGCGACATCGCCTCGACTTCTAACTGTGCAGCACACAAAGAAAATACATTAAAAACATACATTTGATGAAAGCTAAATAGAAAGATACTAGTTAAAGCAGCCCACTACCAAACCCCTACAGTCAAACATCGCCTACACTATCCAAATATATGTCTATTAGAACATGTTCAAAACCACACAGTCCACGAGGTTAACAAAGACATCATAAATGCCGGTGGGGCCTTGGAGGCAGAAACTTTTGTAAAAATATTATTTACATAACAATAAAACTTTTAAAAAAAATCAAATTATGATGCTACTTTAATCCTTACTTTAAACAGTTTTTATGTTACTTTCGTTTCACTATGGAACTATATTTATGTATGCTAATGAAATGTACAAAGTAAAACACACCTTGTATCTCCCCAATTCTATTTTTCACTAGCAAACCTCCATAGATCAGCCTGAAACTTGGAATGGGCACCATGATTCGATACTATACTGTTAAGTCAAATAATTGTTCAGAAATCTCAAACAGTGTTATAGACATAGTATAGTCAAACAAGATTTTTAAAATAACAAGATATTCTTTCATATAACTAACTATGGGTCAACTCTTTGCTATGTTTGAAAACCTTAGGAAATGACTTTAAAAAGCAAAGGTTACAGAGACATTATACTTAGGAAATAGAATTGAATTTTTTTAGAAATTCACTGAAAAACCAAAGGTTATATGGACGATATAGTTAGGAAATAGAATTAAAAAATGCCTTAGAAATTTGCTGAAAAATCCAAAGGTTACAGGGATGTTCTAGTTAGGCACAGGTTTCACTCATACAAAACCAATGAAATTCAGCAGTTATAGTTAGCTGCCCTAACTATAGCTCGCACCCCCGCAATGCACTGCTTATGACCTCACATATTACATCACTCATGACATGGTCAGTGACATCATTCATGACATCATTGATGACATCTCAAATGACATCACTGATGACATCATCCACACAATCACTTAAACACCCACTCACAACCCATAATACCTTTCATACATCCACTTCCACTCCCGCACAATCATTCACAAACCTGTTCACAGACCCACACAAGTGCTTACCCACCCACTCACTGATTCATAGATCATACACACACATCCACTCACTCACCGATACAGCCACTCATACACCCACTCACTCTCTAATACAGCCACTGACATATTCACTCATATAACCATAAAGCCACTCACACACTCAGTATGTCACCCACAGAACTACTAACACACCTACTCACTCACCCATACAGTCAATCACACACCACTTACTCACCCATACAAAAACACACACACCCACTCACTTACTCATACAGACACTAATACATACTCACTCACCTATATGGTAACTGACACAGCACACATGCAGACACGTTCACATTCACTCATACAGTCACTCATATACCCCATCAGACATCTATACTGCCTTTTGCATGCCCAGTTACTCACCCATATACCACTGACACATGTACTCACTCACCCACACAGCCATACACACTCATTCACCCAAACAGCCCCTCACACACACATTTACTAACCTATACAGGCACTGACCCACTCACTCATCAACACAGGCAGTCACACATACCCTTGCCCACCCACACAGACACTCAGACAACCATACAGGTACTCAGACAGCCAATGGCTCACCCATACAGTCACTCACATACCCACTCACCCATCCATACAGCCACTTAGATACCAATTGACAGACTGATAGAAACATTCACATAAGCAGTCACTCACCCATACATTCACTAACACACCTGATCAGTCACTTGTACAGTCAGTTGCAAATTCAGTGAGTCATCCATGCAGGCACTCATATACTCACTGATTCACCAGTACAACACTGATAAACTTTTTAAAACATACTCAGTCATTGGATGATGTCATGAGTGATGTCATTTAAGATGTCATCAGTGATGTCACTGACCATGTCATGAGTGATGTAATATGTGAGGTCATAAGCAGGGCATTGTGGGGGCGAGAGTTATAGTTAAGTCAACTAACTATGAAAAAATGTGTTCTGCATCAGGCAGATGCTGTGCACCCCTGGGCCTCTTTCCTTATAGAGATGTGTACGGAGCAGTCCCTCGAATGACAGAGGCACCTATAACGGAAGAGCATTGGTGCTTCATTGATCAGGCTGTGGCTGGCATTCATATTTGGAAGGTGCCATGGCTCCCCAAACAACACAGTAGCTGGTGGGGGTCTATGTCACACCGATACTCTGAGCAACGATGGGAGTACGGGATAAGATGCAGGTCACACAGAAACTGTCCACCCGCATTTCGCCCCAGACACTGATCATAGGGAAAAGAGATTTCCCACCACAGCATGTGGCTCCACCTTTACTCAGTGGCAAGATGCCAATTGCAAAAGGGTGGGGGACTTCTTTGATGTGGATTGTCTCATAGATTTTGCACAAATTCAATCTGATAATGGCCTCCCACCTACCGCCTACTGTCAGTACGCCACCATCCGGCACAAGGTCAAGCAGAGTCAGATCTGCTCCCACAGGGGTAGACCACTCACACCCTTCGAAAAATGTCTCCTCACTCGTTCCTCAGAAAAATGACTTATCTCTGACATTTACACTTTCCTCAATACACCGCAGTGCCCTTTAAATCACCAGTGCAGCAACGATGGGAGATAGAATGCAAATGCACATTTACCACCAAGGAATGGGGCGACATCTTCCACCGTGCTCGCACCTCCACCTGCAGCACCTCTGACAAAGAAATGCTTCTTTAAATTGCACATTACTTGTATTTTATGCAAGCTAGAGTGGCCCAGTGGAAAGAAGATAGGGACAGTGCTTGTTGGTGGCGCTTTGGTCAGACTGTCACCCTTACACATCTTCTCTGGCATTGCCCCAAAATAAGACACTTCTGGACAGAAGTCTTATCTGACTTTGAAAAAATGTATGATACTGACCTCCCCAGATACCCTAGCTACATCCTTTTGGGACTTCTGACCCCCTGACACACCCCCTAAAATCTTCAAAGGGACGAGCCATTACCTTAGCACTCAGTGCTGCCAAACAAACTTTGCTCTCTCTCTTTGGGGCACAGACACAATACCGACGAGACTGGACTGGCTGTATGAACTGTGGGAGCTTTTGGGAATGGAGAAATTGATGGTGGTGGTGACCAATGCGCTCCCAGAGTTTGATAAGATATGGGGGCCTTGTATATGGTTCCTTCCGGATCAATTTAGAGAGCTGACTTGCTTGGCATACCTGCGTGTTCTACATCTGACACACCCAGACCAAGGGCCTCATTTACAAGGAACTGATGCATCTGCATAGATGCGTCAGTTTCCTTGTGCCAGTGTCAAATGTCCTTAAGGCACCATGGGTGTGCTGTATTTACAATACAGTGCTTCATGTCACAAGGATTAACAGATGCGTCAGAAATTCTGACGCGTCTTTTGGCAAAAAAGTGACACATTGCTGGAGTTGCTCATGAAAGTGACGCAACTCCAGCACTGTGCCACAACAGATAGGTGAGTCCCATTCAAAAAGCCCTGCATCATTCCTTACACCTGGTCTTAGCAGGCGTAGGGATTTTGGCGCAGTGAAGGAGTAGAGTGATGCAGTGAAATGTTGTAAATTTCACTGCGTCAGTTCTACATGGCTTTTTGCGTGGGAACGCCCACCCTGCATACATTATACCTGACGCAGGTATAATGTGGCACAGGGCTTCACAACGTGACGCATCTCCCTAGATGCGTCACGTTGTAAATGGGCGCAATGTGGCGCATTGTTTACACCGCCACTGCGTCACCAAAAGTGACACAACGGCGGTGCAAAAGTGTTGCAAGGGGCTTGTAAATCTGCCCCCAAATACCTAGCTGACCTCACATAAGGCATGTTGCCTCTTGCCTTTTACCTGCCTCCCACCATGCACTGTGTGCTTTGTACCCCTATTCACTACAGGTTGTCGAGGCACCACTTCCCCATTATTTCCCTCCTTCCCTTTTCCTCTTGGTTGACTTCCCATGTTGTGGTTGTTTTCACTGTTTTCCACACTGGCCAGTGGATGTAGTTGGGATGATTGTTGTACTTTGACCGCTTAAAACTCATAAACAGATTTAAACCATATATAGAATAAAGTTTACATGTACTAAAATCTAACTAACTAAAACATTATGGGCCCAATTCACAAAGGTAAAGTTAGACGAAGGACTAACTTCACGACTTTCAGTACTCGTAAATGCCCTTGTAGAATACCGAAAGTCGAACTTTACGACTTTCAGTATTCACAAAGGGCATTTATGAGTAGTAAATGCCCTTGATGAATACCGAAAGTCATAAAATTAGACTTTCATCTCACTTTACCTTTGTGAATCGGTCCCAACAACTTTTGACTATAATTAGATATAAATAGCTTTCTTTAAGTCAAGATGTATTTTTGGTTTAGCGTAACTTAGAAACATATTACTAACCTAACCTCACAAAGTCATTACTTTAAAATCTCATCAACCTCCACCAGGTCCAACCCATGATTCAATGATTTAACACTAAACTCTATATTTACACTATGCTGTGCTTATGCATCTTTTAAAGCCCATAGAGTAAAACAAAACACATTTACATTTTTAATAAATACCCTTTCAAACAAAAGGTTATATGTTAATGAGGCAGACTAAAGCGACAACAAAGATAATTAAATGCATATGAAACCAAGAGCAGTGTATTGGCTCATACTCCCACACTGTCAGATGTCATCTTCAGGCACCTTCTGCCCATATTATTCCATGTGTTGATGCTTAAATTCTTCATTGATTTTCGACAGCGCTCTTGAATAAGTAGTCATTTGTTTGTCTATAGTCACTCTGAAGATTGAGTTCCCCTCAGGGTTAAATCCTAGATATTATATCTGGAAATTCTTCAATTGTTTTTGCAATGAAAGCAGCTTCGGACCAATATTAACTGCAGATTTTAAAACCACTTCAAGAAAATATATAATATGGCCTCTCCCTTTCATGATTCTATATATATGTATAACTGCTGAGAAAATGTGAACACCCGATTATATCTCTGCACATTAAGTAAAACCCTTAGGGCTTTCTCAGACATATCTATGTTTTGTGATGGTTCCATGCATTCTTTCTACTCTGAAAGAAAGTTTTACTGAAAGCCACTTGATTAATCTCCTCGGAATTTTCTGGCAAATCTACAATCCTTATAATGTTTCTTTGAGACATAGTTTCATCATTTCTCATGCCCATTAGTAGGCTAATTGTTATTCTGTGTGCTATTTCTAAAGTTGTCATTGTCTCTCAACAATATTAATCCCATACCTCAACATCATGTACCCATTTCACAACATGTACCAGCTTAGATTTGCTGTACAGATATGTCATACTGAACTGATTCCATGTATGAAGTGAAGGGTTTCCAATTGATGCATCTCATCATATAAGCTGCTGAATGTCCTTGGTGATCTGTGTCAACCTTTACTCTCTTTTCCGGTCATGAAGTACACACTAATTAATTAGGTTTATTTTCAGCCTGCATGGGAGTCTTACTTGATTTTAGACATGCACGATAGATCCGGACATTCTTGTATAAAGTACAATGCTAAAAAGAATGGTACTTCACGTTTGACTGTGTTGCTGCTACACGATCAAACCCTGAAAAACTTAAACAACACTAAGCGATTCAGTAATATTTTTGATAAGACTCAACATCATAATAATAATGCTTGAAAAGTGATCATTGGGGGCATGAATTGCAAATGCATACTGTATCAAAATATCAGTCAATATGTCATGGTTAGATTTATTTAAAAACTGATAATAGTTGCACTCACCTTTGTTTATCACAATTTATTCAACATATAACAAATGCTTCAATGTCCGGATACAAATTTCTTTTAAATAATAAGATTTTTCTTGAATTCATATTTATTTTATTTACACACACAATAAAACCATTTCTTTGCTTAGAAATAATAACCATCCATTTTTCTATGTTGGTGATATCCAGTACTTCTATCCACCATGCAGCTGCTTCCCACTGATTTATTGATCACCGGCTTTGATTTTTTGAAATGGTGGCACTGGTTCTACACCTCCTCAAAAAGAGCTGCCATGAATACTACAATACGATCATTTAGGAAGCACCACCCTTCTCATTTGAACCTGCTCACCTTATTCGTCCTAAACTCTTTTGTTTTGCTACCTGCTTCTTTTATTGCCGGTATTATCTAATGACTTCAAGCCTCTGCATGCCAATTTCCATGAAATAATTTGGAAAAAGTTAGTTAACCATTCACCCCCTGTACAGAGATCTGGGCCTAAATTCATCGTTTTTTGCTCACCATGCCGTTTTAGTTTGGACCCAGCCATATGCAAAGCAGTCTTGACCTTGCTCTCCATGGCAACAGTCCAGACCGAACTGCCAGGCCAGGTCCTCCCTGGACAAGAAACAAGTCCTAGGACCGGTTTCGGGGTATCACCCTAGATCAGCCAGGATAGTTTGATGTTGTGCCATCCATCAGGCTGATAAAGAAAACATGGCTTCTGGCCTGCCTGTGTAGCCTGAATGCAGCATCTTTTAATCTGCTGTTGATCCTGTCAAAATAACTCTTTTTAGAAAAAATAGGGGAGCACTCATCACGTGTAAATCCCTGCTGTCATAATAGTCCAAGTCAATTTACATTTTCATTAATACAACATAGTATATATAAAATTTATATTACTTAAAACGTACAGAGACAATGTCTCAAAAATCTACTTCAGACATTCTGTTAAGTGATATTTACTTTTTCCTTGAAATCAGTATCATAAATGGATTACACATCATATTTTCAGTCCAAATTCAGTAGTTTGTCAAAAACGGTTATTTAATAATGATTTATGTATGTATTGCTGTTAATTCTCTTTGTTACATGTGCAGTTGTTTAGTGATGCTTTGTGGATGTGTTGCTGTTATTTCCTCGTGGACGATTTTTGCTGACACATATTTTGTCCTTTATAGGACTTTTTCATGGCTTATATGGGTGTCAAAAACACCAGACCTTGGTCTAGTCTGCCCATAGTAAAATACAGTGAAAGTCTCCAGTCATATGATATACCATGAATGAGTGAAGTATAGAGTAAAATGCAGTTCCTCCACCAGGTCCAACAATTCGTTGGGAATTTAAAATCGGCAGAAAGAGATATCAGTCCCCCATCTTAAAAATGACCTGGTGACCAAGAGTAAATGCAGTGCTATTAGAACACATACATAATGAGAAGGTAGTATGGGAAGTTAGTCCGTAAGCTCAGCAAAAGAGGAAAAGCAAGAGAATAAGTGGTGCAGAGCACACTCTATATGTGGGGAAATATAAAAAAGGGGTGTTCGTCATAAGAATTGAATTACCTCTGCCCCTGTATAATATCTCCAGCCAGTAAGTAGTGGTCACTAAAGGAAGAGCCTTGCACCTGAGAAAATATGAAGTCATGATGCAAACTAATCTTATCCTTATGCAAAAGTGGGCAGATGAAAAACTCTTGGCCAAGTGAGTATATTTGTATTCGAAAAACAAAGTATGAATAGAAGGATCCTGGCTGTGCGATCCAAGGTATATTTGTAGGTAATTACTAGTGGCTGCCAATTCTGCAAAGCCAAAATGCATAAGTAAATGTCAAGAACATTGTTTCAAAACTCCTCTAGAGTAACTCAATAACTAAACAACACTTTTTAGAAAATAAATGCACAAAGTTGAAATAAACAGGACCTACCCGTGATGCATGAAATGCAGAGGGTTTCAGAGCCTTCTCTTGAGGTGGACCATGATTTGTCCTAGGTGCATACAGTTAAACAGTTAACAGGAATGCTCTCTTAACACTTTTGCTGCTAGGCCTTTTCCCCCTGTGCTAAGACTTTTTTTTGGCTATTTGCGGTAGTTCTCTCTTAGGCCCCTGTAACTTTTTGTCCACACAAGGTTTCCATGCCAAATTTGCTTCCTTTTCTTCCAACATCATGAGGATTCTAAAGGTACCCAGGGTTTGTGGATTCCCCTGCAGGGGACACCGTAGCTCAGCTGGCACCTAGGGAAACCTAGCAAACATATACATTTTTGATCACTAGACACCCAGGGGAATCCAGGATTGGGTGACGTGTGTGGCTCCCACCAGGTTCTGTTAGCCAGAATCTCTTGCAAACCTCAAACTTTGTAAAACAAAAAAACACATTTTCCTCACATTTCTGTGATGGAAAGTTCTGGAATCTGCGTGGATCCACAAACTTCCACCCACCCCGCATTTCCTATAGTCTACCGATAAAAATGGTACTTTACTTGTGTGGGTAGGCCTTGTGCCCACAACAGGAAATTACCCAAAATGCACCATGGACACATCACATTTTTCCATTGTAGGTTCACCAAGAACCCGAGGAACCCAGAGGCAATAACTGAGCTGTGTCTTGCAATGGTTTTTCATTGTGTACAGGGAATATAGAAATTCATTTGGTGAAATATAAAGAGTGAAAAATAGGTACTAAGGAAACCTATATATTTCTGAAATGGGAACAGAATATAGAGTTTAGAAGCTGTGGTTATTTGCATATCTCCAAAATTGTGGGTACCCATCCAAGCATGTGAATTAGAGGTCCTTTTTCAAAAGAACTTCTTTCTTTACAAATTGTCTTACAGTTGGAAGGCAGAAATGCAAAGAAAGTCAATTGGTAATAACACTTATTCTACTACCCCTTGTTCCCCTAAGTGCCACAATAAAAATGCTACCTCACTTATGTGGGTAGGCCTAGTGCCCACGACAGGAAATGGCCCAAAAAGCAACATGGACACATCACGTTTTTCCAGTGAAAACTGACCCTTTTTTTGCGAAGTGCCTAGATGTGGATTTTGAACTCTAGCTCAGCCGGCACCTAGGGAAACCTAGCAAACCTATACATTTTTAAAAGCTAGGGGAATCCATGATGGGGTGACTTGTGTGGCTCTCACCAGGTTATGTTACCCAGAATCCCTTGCAAACCTCAAACTTTGTAAAAAAACACACTTTCCTCATATTTCTGTGATAGAAAGTTCTGGAATCTGCGTGGATCCACAAACTTCCACCCACCCAGCATTCCACAAAGTCTCCCAATAAAAATGGCACCTCACTTGTGTGGGTGGGCCAAGTGCCTGCGGCAGGGAAGGGCCCAAAATGTATTATGGAGACATCAAAATTACCTATCGCGAAACAACCTGCTTTTGCAAGTTGGGTCACCTAGGTTTTTGGCCCTGGGCTTGGCGGCCATCTAGGGAACCCTACCAAACCCAGACATTTCTGAAAACTAGACACCTGTGGGAGTCCAGGGAGGTATGGCTTGCATGGATCCCCCAATGTTTTTCTACTCAGAATCCCCTGCAAACCTCAATGTAGCTGAAAAAATCATATTTTTCTCACGTTTCTGTATGGTGAAGTTGTGGCATCACCTGGATGACACAAATTTCCCACCATCCAGCATTCTTCCAGGTCTCCTGATAGAAATGGTACCTCACTTGTGTGGATGGGCCAATTACCCGTAGCAGGGAAGAGCCCAAAACATATTGTGGAGACATAAAAATGACTAACACACAACGACCTGGTTTTGCAAGAGGGGTCACCTGGGTTTTTGGCCCCGGGCTCAGCGGCCATCTAGGGAAACCCATACAACCCAGACATTTCTGAAAACTAGACACCCAGGGGAGTTTAGAGAGGTATGGTTTGCATGGATCCCCCAACACTTTCCTACCCAGACTCCCCTGTAAACCTCAAATTTAGCTGAACAAATCACACTTTTCTCATGTTTCTGTGTGGTAAAGTTGTGGGATCACTGAGCTGACACAAATTTCCCACCAACCAGCATTCTCCCAGGTCTCCCAATAAAAATGGTACCTCACTAGTGTGGGTGGGCCATGTACCTGCGGCAGGGAAAGGCCCAAAACATTTTGTGGAGACATCAAAAGGACAAATCACAAAATGACCTTTTTTTTCATGGGGGGTCCCCTGCGTTTTTGGCCCCAGTCTCGGCGGCCATTTAGTGAAACCTACCAAACCCATACATTTCTGAAAACTAGACACCCAGGGGAGTCCAGGGAGGTATCGCTTGCATGGATCAACTTAACATTTTCTTACCCAGAATCCCCTGTAAACCTCAAATTTAGCTGATAAAAATCAAATTCTTTACTTGTTTCTGTGTGGTAAAGTTGTGGGATCACTGGGTTGACACAAATTTCCCACCAAACAGCATTCCCCCAGGTCTCCCGATAAAAATGGTACTCACTTGTGTGGGTGGGCCAAGTACCCGCAACAGGCAAGGGCCCAAAACGTATTGTGGAGACATCAAAATTACCAATCCCAAAATGACCTGGTTTTTCAAGGGGGGTTCACCTGGGTTTTTGGCCCCGGGCTCGGCGGCCGTTTAGTGAAACCTACCAAACCCATACATTTTTAAAAACTAGACACCCAGGGGAGTCCAGGGAGGTTTGGCTTGCTGGATCGCCCAATATTTTCCTACCCAGAATCCCCTGTAAACCTCAAATTTAGCTAAAACAAATCACATTTTTCTCACGTTTCTGTGTGGGAAAGTTGTGGGATCACCGGGCCGACACAAATTTCCCACCACCCAGAATTCCCCCAGGTCTCCCGATAAAAATGGTAACTGACTTGTGTGGTTGGGCCAAGTACCCGTGACAGGCAAGGGCCCAAAACTCATTGTGGAGACATTAAAATTACCAATCACACAATGACATGGTTTAACAAGGGGGGTCACCTAGTTTTTTAGCCCTGGGCTCAGCGGCCATCTAGGGAAACCGACCAAACCCAGACACTTCTGAAAACTAGACACCCAGGGAAGTCCAGAGATGTATGGATTGCATGGATCCCCCAATAATTTCCTATCCAGAATCCCCTGTAAACCTCAAATTTAGCTGCAAAAATAACATTTTTCTCACGTTTCTGTGTGGGAAAGTTGTGGCATTACCGGGCTGGCAAAAATTTCCTATCACCCAGCATTCCCCCAGGGCTCCAGATAAAAATGGTACCGCAGTTGTGTGGGTGGGCCAAGTACCCGCGGCAGGGAAAGGCCCAAAGCATATTGTAGAGACATCAAAATGACAAATATCAAAATGACCTGGTTTTGCAAGGGGGGTCACCTGCGTTTTTGGCCCCGGGCTCGGCGGCCATCTAGGGAAACCTATCAAACCCAGACATTTCTCAAAACTAAACACCCTGGGGAGTCCAGGGAGGTATGCCTTGCATTGATCCCCCAACAATGTCCTACCCAGAATCCCCTGTAAACCTCAACTTTTTCAGAAAAAATCAAATTTTTCGCACGTTTCTGTGTGGTAAAGTAGTGGGATCATGGGGCTGACACAAATTTCCCACGAAACAGCATTCCTCCCAGTCTCCCGATAAAAATGGTATCTTACTTGTGTGTGTGGGCAAGTACCCGCGACAGGCAAGGGCCCAAAACGTATTGTGGAGACATCAGATTACCAATCACAAAACAACCTGGTTTTTCAAGGTGGGTCATCTGGATTTTTGGCCCCGGGCTCGGCGGCCATTTAGGGAAACCTACCAAACCCATACATTTATGAAAACTAGTCACCCGGGGGAGTCCAGAGAGGTATGGCTTACATGGATCCCTCAACATTTTTCTACCCAGAATCCCCTGTAAATCTCAAAGTTTGCTGAAAAAATCAAATTCTTCTCACGTTTCTGTGTGGGAAAGTTCCCCCCATTTTGGGCCCCTGCCTGTTGCGGGTACTTGGCCCACCCACACAAGTGAGGTACCATTTTTATCGGGAGACCTGGGGGAACACTGGGTGGTCGGAAATTTGTGGCGGCCTAGTGATCCCACATCTTTCCCACACAGAAACGTGAGAAAACTTGAATTATTTTCCGCTAAATTTGAGGTTTGCAGGGGATTCTGGGTAGGAAAACGTTGGGGGTCCACGCAAGCAATTCCTCCGTGTACTCCCCTGGGTGTCTAGTTTTCGTAAATGTGTGTGTTTGGTAGGTTTCCCTAGATAGCCGCCGAGCCCAGGGCCAAAAACATAGGTGACCACCCCTTGCAAAACCTGGTCGTTCTGTGATAGGTAATTTTGATGTCTCCACAATACGTTTTGGGCCCTCGCCTGTCACGGTTACTTGGCCCACCCACACAAGTGAGGTACCATTTTTATCGGGAGACCGGGGGAAACGCTGGGTGGTAGGAAATTTGTGGCAACCCAGTGATCCCACAAATTTCCTACACAGAAAAATGAGGAAAATGTGATTTTTGTAGCTAAATTTGTGGTTTGTAGGGAATTCTGGGTAGAAAAGTGTTGGGAGATCCACACAAGCCACCCCTCCCTGGACTTCCCTGGGTGTCTAGTTTTCAGGAATGTCTGGGTTTGGTAGCTGTCCCAAGATGGCCACTGAGCTCAGAACCAAAAACACAGATAGGTGGGCACCTGTGTTTTTGGTCCCAGGCTGGCAGACGTCTAGGGGAACCTAAAAAATCCAGACATTTCTGAAAACTGGACACTCCCAGAATCTGCTACAAACCTTAAATTTAGCTAAAAAGTCAAATTTTCCTCTAATATCTGTGTAGGAAAGTTGTGGGATCACCGCACTGTACAAATTTCCTACCACTCAGGGTTTCCCTGTATCTCCCCATAAAAATGATACCTTACATGTGTAGATGGGTCCAGTGACTATAACATGGAAGGGCCAAAAACGTGTAGAGATTGAGGCGGGCACAAAGCGGGACCAAAAGGGCAGTTTGTTTATACGTTTTTAGACTGACGCTACTTTGGGCACCCACACAAGTGAGGTATCATATTTCTCAGGAGACCAAGGGGAATGCTGGGTGATAGGAAATCTGTGCCTGCGCAGTGATTCTACAACTTACCCACACAGAAATGTGAGGAAAATGTGACTTTCTAAGTAAATTTGAGGTTTGCGCGGGATTCTGGGTAAGAAAACGCTGTGGGATTCATGCAAGCCAAACTGCCAGCCAAGAGTAAGTACATGCACACCACCATCCACGCACACCACCAGCCAGGCACCATCCACGCACACTGCCAGCCAAGCACCATCCACACACACCACCAGCCAAGCATAATCCATGCACACCCCCAGCCAAGCGCCATCCACGTACACCACCAGCTAAATGCCATCCATGCACACAGTCAGCCAAGCAATATCCATGCACACCACCAGCCAAGCATCAACCATGCACTCCGCCAGCCAAGCGCTATCCCCGCACACCGCAAGCCAAGCAGGGCCAGACTGGGAACAGCAACCAGCCCTGGCAGATTGCTGCTCAACCAGCCCTGGGATGGGGGCACGCTAGTAAAAAGCACTGCTCCCACTTTTGTTACAGGGGGCCAATATTGCAGCACTGCTGTAAAACTGGCCCCCAGTGACAAAACCGGCCCCCACCCCTCCAGCCCACTGGGGAAATGCCCGGTTCCCATTACAGCCAGTCCGTTTCTGCAGCCAAGCACCATCCATGCACACAGCCAGCCAAGCACCGTCCACGTACACCACCAGCCAAAAATCACTCTACGCACACTACGAGGCAAGCACCAGTCTACACACACCATCATCAAGTGCGAGCCCACCCACACCATTAGCCCAGTGCAGGTCCACACACACTGCCAGCAAAATGCCAGCCAAAGGTCAGTACACACAGACCTCAGCCAAACTTCAGTTCACACACACACAAACTCTCTCTGGTTTCTAGTGGTTTTCTGCCCCCGCTTGGGTGCAGGTGAGACTAAAAATATGACTGAAACAGCCAAAATATGTGCCTAAAGAAAGGAGAGCAACCGTTGCCTATTGGGCTTCTCCTTGGCATGGGCATAAATAAATCCCTGGTGCCTAGTGTGCTTTCTGCCCCCCTTGGGGGGCAGATTGGGGCTATTGCCCCTATATGCCCCCCAGGGGGGCAGAAAGACTGAATATGCACAAAATAATTAGGGGGAGCAAATGCCCTTGCCCAAGGGGCCACTCTCCCCTCCCTGGTGTCCAGTGGGTGGATCCCTGCTTGGGGATCGCCCTCCCGAGGTGATCCCCAAGGAGGGATCCACTAGGGAGGGGTACCATTGGAAAGAAGAGAGTCTCCCCTTTCCAATGATACCTCTCCTGTCTTTCTACGTACTCGGGGGGCTGAGATAGCCCCACAAGCACGTAGAAAGTGAAACTGAAATGAACCGATAGGCTCATTTCAGTTTCGGTTTCACTGTAATGACGTCAGCACAACATGCGCGCTAATCGTCATTTCAGTGAAACAAACAAAACAGCCTCTGGAGCTGGGGCAGCTCTTTCCCAGCCCCCAAGGCTATTTGGGGGGAAAGGAAATCCCTTTGGTGCCCGTACCAGAGGGATTTCCTGTGCCATGTCGTTGGATGCGCGGGAGCCATCCGACGCACATGAGCCCTTTGCGTCAGACGGCTCCTGCGCATCCGACGCATAGAAGGGGTTAACCGTATAGTGTGCTACGTTATGTGAATATGTATCTACACTCATACATTAGTTGTTATTGACATGCTGATTCAATCTAGTGGTCTGATAGAAATATTCCTCAGTTTACAATAAGCTGAAAACCTACTACGGTTCATGTCATAAGAAACCAAGACTGTTAACTTTTTCATATGCCCATATGGACCGTCTATATCAATAAGCTTTAGCAAATGGTAAATTGGAGCGCAAAATTAACAAATTATAATTACATAACAGCCAAAATTGAGATGAATTAAATGTCACATGTTAATGCATATTGCTCTATGCACAGCAAGCCAGCTCTGCATTTTGTATTTGACCTTTTGTGTTTAATAAGGATGGGCCTCCTTAAGGCATGCACTGCCGAGATTATGGCATCAACAAAAAAAGGCACGTACTGAGTACTGAGTATCGATCCCTCTGTTGTTGGTCCACTGGATCCTAATAAAAGGACCCTGTTTGAATAAACAACCATTTAACCCTTGCCCATTGCCAATCTTTAGGCAAAAACCATAACTACATGCGGTCTTTGTATTTCAAATAACAACAAGTATTAAAAATGCGTAGTGGCATTGAAGTGCAACCAATTCACAAACTAGGAGTTCCTACAAACCCCTTATCTAATGCCAAATTGAATTCCAGTAACTGGCTAACTTATTTTTGTTAATATCAATTGCCTCAATTGAGAGGAATATGTAACTAAGTTATCACTGTTGCCCTTCTGTTTTTTAAAATACATCTTTTTGAAATGAAAGAACCCAACTTTTAAATATTAAATTAGTAAGTACTAAGTAAGGCTTGTATCTCGCTAGGCAGGATAAATAGTTCTTAAAAGTGGTTCATGCAAGAATTTACACTTAGAATGTACCTGCAATGATTAGCCCACAAAAGCTATTTTCACTGCCTAGGGTTGTAGTTGTGCTATGAGAAAATCTATAGATCAGTTTAGAATAAAATACTATATCTGCTAACTTGGGTTTGGGAGAAGCTACAAAAAAGAATCAACCACTCTTTTAATTTTGTGAAATATCCAATTAATTGGTAAAGTTGGGTAAATATTTAGAAAAAGTAACTTTTAAAAAGTTATACTTTGTCTACCCGAACAGTCAGAATGCTAATTAGCATTAGCCTGCCAGCAGCTGGCCCTTGTCAGTGCTCCTCCTTAATGAGGTGTGAAATTCCCCCAAGAGCTAAAACAATGGCTTAGGCTTTTTGGCTGCTCGACCATCTCCGGTACAGTATGTAACTTCTCTGAGCTCTGGAAGAGTAGCTGGAAATGTTTCAGGAAATTCATTAACTTTTATGGGACCAGGATGAGGCTTACCCATTCATAGTTATGTGTAAAGAAAAACCTGGGTAAGAGGCTTTTGTTTCCTAGATCACCTGTAGCCTGCTTTGCATCCCCCAGTGGGGCAGGGAGCTGGTCTCAAAACTAGTTTGGTTGTGTTGTGCAGGAAAAGACTGCACATTTCCAGTAAGAAAATCCCAAAACAGGATTTCTTTTTGAAAATAAGAAAATGCCCCCTTTGCCATGGGTTTTCCTGGTGGTGACGGGCAGTGAAATGTGACTAGTTTGTCCATCCATCTAAGGTAGATGGGCGGACATAGAGGTCAGCCTCCGATGGCCCCTGGCTGTTGGAGGGGAGTAATCATGGCGGTGACAAAATAGTCTCCACTGTGGTTACACCAATGGTCTGCCCGCTTCTAAATCTGGTGAGTGGACAATTATCTTGGTGGTAAGGCTACTCTGTCACTGTTCTAAAGGAGTATCCTTACCGCCAAAATATAAATCAGATCCAAAGTCTGAAGACGGAAATCTTGACTGGGTGAAGATGCATGAAGTATTTGACCGATGAGAGAACTTCAGTGAGTGCAAGCTTTTCCTGCTCTGAGGGTTTCCCATCAAAACCAGTGGCTTCAGCAGGACCTCATCCACTGTCTAGCCGAGTATGAGAAGACTTTACTGGACGCACCCTGCAGCCTTACCCCATAGGAGGATTTTGACTTCCATTTCAGAGACTAAGTCAGAAGGTAAACAATCGAGGACGACCAGCTCTGGTATCCGACCTCCACTCTATTGCGGTTGGCCAGAAATCATGCGTAGGCCCCTGTCAACTTCCGACAGTCACTTCTGATTGACATTTTGCTTTTTCTTGCCACTTTTTGCCCTAAAGTATTAACAATTCATGTCTCTGGTTGCCCTCATTAGATTGTAGTCATTTTGATGTCATTTTTCTTATTAGAAAGTAATTGTGGGATTTTATTGTGTTGTGTTTTGAATTTTTAATTGTTTTGACACTGCTAAATATTTTATGTACATTTCCTAAAGTTAGGCATGTCTGCTATTTGTCGAGGCTACCTGTTGTCGAGCCCAGGTTAATTAATTAAACATGTTTTTTGGACTAGACAGGATTTCGGACCTATCACTTGTGAAGGACTCTCATCCTCCCCAGCTAATAAACCATGATTTTCCAGATCTATAATTCAGACTATTCAAAGACATCTATCCAGGTCTATCTTCAATCTTATACAACAGTAGTTTAATAAAACAGCTCTTGCTTTGATTGACCTCTTCTGAACTTGCCATGTCATTTTCTTCTATTTGGATCAATGAAGTTTCATGTCTTAAGAGAATAAAACAGACTTGGGGAAAAATAATTAGAAATATCTAGGTTCAATGAGCCTAAGTGGGCACTTTTAGAAAGCCCACCAAGGACTAGGGGGGGGGGCACCATTTGGGGGTTTAAGACTCACTCAGGTGCAGGTCCAGGTGCAGGTCCAAGATGGTTAGAGCATTTTCTGTCCCTAAGGCCCTGATAAGGAGGCCAGACAACTAACCATTGAGGCATTATGGTAGTCCTGTGTTCAAGAGCAAAACCAGAGCGCAAACAGCAGGGCAGGCCTCTGAGGGTTCAAGGCAAGCTCCAGGCAGTAATGCAGTCATTCCAGGTGCAGCAAAGAAGTCTTTTGAAGTATACAACAGGCCACAGCAGCAGACAGTCCTCTGAGAGCCCTTCTGCAGGTCCAGGAAATGAACTGAAGAGTGGGTCTGAGGGAACTATTTTTATACCGAGTGCATTATTTAAACTAGGAGAGGTTTCTAGAGAATTCAATCAAGCGCAGGGTAGCCAGGCATTATAAGTGCACACCTCTGTGCATCCAAATAAATAGTAAAGGATAATAACTCATTGAAATTGGTGCTCTAGGAGGAAAGGAGGCCTCCTAACCACCTTAAAGAAACTATAAGGTTTCACATTTATAGAATCATCCCTGAGCACTCACAAAGTATTACAGAAAGGTCAACAATAAAGTCCGATAATACTCCTGAACTTATTTCTATTTCAGTCTGTGGATAAAATCTACAAGCTTCTTGTAATCCATATGCCCACTTCTTTTGACATCCTCATAAGCCAACACGTGTTTCATTGCTATGGCATATTTGCCTACGACTTCATCAGGGATAGAAAAAAATATATCACATATAAAATATTTGTTCATTGACCAATTATTATTATGCCTCCACCAAATCAAATAGTGCATTACATATAATAGCATAGTGAAACAAGCATTATTTATTCATAAATTATACATTAGAAATACAGGGAAACCCCATATACATAAATTAGATCATCTGTGTCAAATCCAATATCAGTTTTCCAGTGTAGTTAACTTTTTACAATAATGCCCCAGTATAACAGACCTAAACTCGTGTTCCCATTCACTCATGCTCATCGAAAATGTATCAAAACACCCAAATGTAAAAAGTCCACATGCCTAAATACGAAAAAAAAAACCTCAAAAGGTAAATTATGCTATTGTAGTAGCCACATCTCATCTAAGGAAATATAATTATTATTGGTCCAACTGTTCATCAAATTCTAGAGAATTCCCTTTGAAGTGCTTGAGGTTTCCTGACTACCCTGTCCTCGCTCCAAGCTGGCTGCATGAACAATGCAGATGTGACAATTCCTTTGCGTGAAGACAGAGCACAGACTATTCATCTGCTAGTGGGGCTGTGTTCAGGATCACATCCCCATCATGCCAGTTGATGGCCCATCTAGGCACACCTAATCCCACCATTGTGTGGCTGTCTAGGAGGAAGAAATAATGTCCAACTGCCACTACACCCATTCATATTACCCAGGAACAGGCTGCAGGCACCAAACGGTTAAGGCAGGAAAATGCCAACTTCTAAAAGTGCCATTTTCAAAATGTTTAATTAAAATCCAACTTTACCATTAAAGAGGATTTTTATTTACAATTTCTCAGACCCCAAAAATGAAATGTTTACCTGTTCCCAATCAAAGGTTAGCACTTAGTAAATATAAGAAGGCAACACAATGTAATCCTAAGGGAGAGGTATGCTTCAGTGTAGTAAAAAATTAACCTAAAAGTTTTTCACAACTAGAACATGTAAAACTTAAAAGTGCATGCCCAAACTTTTAATTGCAATGCACCATGCCCTATGGGCTACCTAGGGTCTACCTTAGGGGGGAGTTATTTGCAATAAAATGGGAGTTTAAGGCTTGGCAAGGGGGTCATATTGCCAAGTCAATTAGCAGTTTAAAATTGCATTCAGGCTGCAGTGGCACACCTGGGCCATGTGTTCTGGGGTACTTAAGTAGGTAACACAAAACGTGCTGCAGGCCCACTAGTAGCATTTAATTTACAGGCTATGGGTATATGGTATAACACTTTACAAGGGACTTATAAGTAAATGAAATATGCCAATCAGGTATAAACCAATTTTACCATGTTTCAGGGAGAGAGCACAAGCACTTTAGCACTGGTTAGCAGTGGTAAACTGCGCTGAGTCTTAAGGCCAACAAAGACGACTTTCAGCAAAAAGGGGAGGGTAAAGGCAAGATGTTTGGTGGAAGACCAAACCAAGGCTGACAGGTCTAACTCTCACCAGTTGTTAGACTATAATAAATGTATAGTTCAGCAAGTAAAAAAGGAGAGTCAGCAATAAACACATGAAGTAATGAGGTTAAAGATACTAAAGAACCTTTCTTTTTATAAATATGGAGCTATTTTATGGTATCAGATTCAGAAGACATTTTGCATAATTCATAGCCATCGTGCAGTTTTTCCTTTCTGAGGTTTCACAGGTGTGTCTCAGCAAGCCTGGAACAGAGTGTTAGAGTTGCCCATTTGTGGATGTCAAACTATACTACAACTGACAGGGGTTAAAGCCAATATGCCTGTCCTGGTCACTGTTAGGTTTGTCCACCATAACCGACCTATGGAAGAATGGAGCCAGCAGGTCAGTTCAGCATACGTGACTAGTCATTGGAAAATATCTTTGTTAATCAAATCTTTGAAGAGGATAGATTATCAGGAGCTGATATGAGCTGTTATGCAAGAAACATAATTTGCTACGTATGGGTAGAAAAGGAACTTTCCAGATGGTTTGTATTTACTCTATTTGGAGTTTAATTTGAAGTATGTCTAGATGAATATCTTAATGAGGTCAGAGACCCTTTGCAGATTTGTACCTGTCTCCAAGGGTGATAAGTAAGGCATCATTAATATTTATCTATCTAATGTAAAGGTTTATTTTATTTTTTTAATAATGAAATAAACAAACATGATACATATTGTTGTGGTCTAACTCCATATGACGACATATATATTTTAAGTTTCTCAAACTGGTGATCATTCAAAGATTTGAGTGGAGCTGGTGAGGCCATCATTCTGAGTGACTGAAGTAATTTACATTATTTACCAGGCACCCAGAAGTATCATTACTGTGGGTCCTGTTAAATCTGTGGCTGGAAGTTTGGGGGAGAAAAATATGTTTCCATGCTAATTTCCACAAGTTTTCCGACAGTATTTCTCTTGGCGATAACTGCCTCTTTAGGTACCAATGGAAAATGGCTCTATTCCTGGCAGTTGACTTAAGGGCTGTATTACGTAAAGTGTTAGGAAGTGCAATATGGGTGCACTCGCTTTCTGCACTCCCTGAGCACATTGGTATTGCAGAAAGATTCACAGATGCTTGTGCAGCTCATTCTATATTACAGATCATGCCGGTGCACATGTAGAATGGGTGCAATTCTAAGAAAGCTTTCACTCATGAGCATAGAGCATGGCCCCATGGCATTAAGAGAAATGCTTTGATTCTGCCTCTGCAACATATAATGGATGTGGGTGCAGTGGCAAAGAGACCATCATCAGGACCACGCATCTTTCATTTAATATGGGCACTGGTCAAATTGGACACTTAGGGGTATAGTTACAAAAACAAAATTCAGGGTCGCATTGCTCCGCAGCACAACGAAACAAAAAACATAGCAAGTGAGCCCCAGCACAAACTTTAGTAAATCTATCCCTTTGTTTTAAACTTTCCTCCCTGCTTAATTGGCTGCTAGTTGAGCAGCGAAAGCAAGGGAAAGATGTTGGCCTTTTACTAAAACATGATAAGATGGGTGCCTCAGTTCTGTATGTTATGGGACTTGCCTAAAGATTTTGTATGATGTCCACTGAAATTGACATAGAAGAGAACATTTGTGATGACCAGAGACATTTGATGCATATTTGTCTCACAGGCAGGAATGCACAGCTTGTGTAATGATGATAAAATCCGATTTTGGAGTGTTTTTATATCAAAGGTAATTTTTTTATTCAAGTGTGATCACCTAGTAATAAATTGTGTGAAAATTGATGGGGTGGAGCTCTTAACTGCTGGTTAATAAAAGGTTAACAGGGTAGGCAAAGTTTTCACCAACAGCATAACCTGCGTAAGGCACTTATGAGCATTCAGTTTGCATGCATCAATATTTGTATAGTCAGAATATGTATCTCACAGGCTGTCATTAATCCTAATTTGTAGAAGTGCATCATCAGGATTAGTATTAATCTCTGCATTCAAAAATGTATGCTACCTGAATCATGTATATGTAACAGAGGACCATGAATAAGTAAGAAAATTGGAACAACACACTGGGATGGTTGAAAAATCCTGAAGAAAGGAGTATAATTTCATTTAGTGGGTATGATGCGATAGAAATAGCATCTGTCACTTAGATTTGCACTTCTTATTCAGCTAAGCTTTCCGGATTTGCCATGAATAGCATTATAGTCCCAGTATTGGATAAGTTTGAAAGGACAAAATGTACATGTGCACAGACTAGATTTTCTTGAGGTGTCATTAGCAACTGATGATAATAGAGTGTGTCAGAACCCCTTTCAGAGGGCCACGGGGCAAACAGAAACTACTAGGCCCCACCATGGGGGTTGAGGCCTTTTACTTCTTATATCCCTGGGCTGACCTACTATGGGTCTTAAGCAACTGGGTCAAGTACGCTTTAGCACTTGACTCTCAGTGGTAGCAGGTATCGAGCAGTCTAAGGCTTCTAGGGTGAAGGTAGATGCAGCGGGTGAACACAGGCTTACAGCTCTTAAGATGTTCAATAGCAGCAATAAATGATTGCCCAGCCCAATATTTGCTTCTATGAATAAAGGAGTATCTATATATGAACACAAAGTAAAATACGGCATACGGAAATAGTACACACAGCCTCTGAGGTCTGTACACTAGTGTTTGATAGGGGGGTCCCTTAGTCCCACTTTCTTCTCTCTAATAGTAGTGTTTTTTTTACCAGTCTCAGTAGTCCCACTCGGACTCTCTTAAAAGTCAAAAGTGTTTCCGCCCCCATGATGCAAATAGGTAGAACAAGTTCCCCTAAAACCTTTGGCCCCTTGATCAGTCTTACCCACACAATTGGGGTTGCTATTTTAGAATCCCTGGTGCGTTACACTCTAGGGCATCATGGAAGTGTGCAGCGGTTGCTAGTGGTGAGCAGCACTCTTGGATTTGCAGAGGCAGCAGCTGGTTGACCATGGTACTTCCTCCAATGACACAGTAAGTTCCTCTTTTCCTTCTCATAAGATGAGGGATGATTGCTCAGGTTCCAACACTTCAGTCGGGGCTCGGGCACTCAAAGGTCACCATGGCATCCCTCCTTCTCAGCATCTTTGAAACCAGGTAACTACTCTTACTCTTCACAGTGACCCCCACTGGCATAAGGAGTCTCCGACTTTACTCTGTACACAGGCGATGGCCCGATCGGCACTGCAGTAAATCAATCTTCATGACAGCTCCCACTGGCATACAGGGTTGCTGACTTTACTTTGTGCACAGGTGACGGCCTAATGGGCATAGCAGTAATGCAATTTCATGGAGGCCCCCTTTGGCATATTAGGTGGATAACTTTACTCCTTACACAGGTGATGGCCAATGACCAATCTGCAAAGCAGTAATACAGTCTTCACAGTGGCCCCCTGTGGCATACGAGGTCAACAACTTTACTCTGTACAAGGATGACAGGCTGATTGGCACGGCAGTAATGCAATCTTCACGCCATACCCTTCTGGCATACAGGGTCTCTGACTTTACCCAGTACAAGGGTGACAGCTCAATTGATGCAGCAGCGGCTAGCTTCACAGTGGTCCCCTCTGGCATACCAGATTGCACGCTCTCTATCCTGACAACAGCTTGATCAGTCCAGCAGCTGATTCCTCCACCTCACTAAGGGAATCCACTTGCCAAGATCCCCCATGGGACCTAGCTCCCTCCAGGTGCTCTCCAATTCCTCAAAGCGCACACTGGTCTTGGTAAGCAGGAAGGTGCTGGTGATCCAGGCTCTAGGGCACATGGTCTTGGATTTCTCATGGTGATGTTCCCTCACCCAGCTTGCAGACTGATAGGCATTAGCCCCAGTCCTGGTCACAGGTAAAAGTCTTGCAGAGCTTCTCCTCCTCACACAGCCTGACTGGCTGCTTGGCAGTTGACAATTTTTGGGGGGCTTTTGCTTCCCTTCTTATAGTTCATTTCCAAACACAAAATGAGATTTAGTGTCACAGGGCCCAATTCACAAAGGTAAACTAAGACCTGAAGTCTAAGTTTAGATCTGAAGTCTAAATTTAGACGTCAGGTCTAAGTTTACCTTCATGAATTGTGCCCTGAGTCTTTGAAGTATGTTGGGGGCTGCTTCATTTTGAAGTGTCCACTCCAGAAATCAATCTCCAAATCTGATAGTTGCACAACACCGGCCATGGGAATGGCTAGAGATTCAAACCTAAATGTCAGCCACAGTGATTTGTGCATCAAAAGGTTACTGCAGGGCCCAAGCTTTAGTTTTTATGATTCAGTAAGATGCGCCCATGCCCCTTTCAAGTGACCTCTTTCATAATGAAAGAGCATCCTTTGAAGTGTACCAAAGAGCCTGGCTCGTCCTTCCTCTAGCATGTGTCCCAGCCAGCTCTCAGAAATGCAGCAATCCACAAATCTGTCTGAGGGGAATTCTCTACCTCCTCATGCTCCTCAACTCAGTCCTGGGTCTCCCAGAATGGAACCCAGAGTATTCCGTACATTGTACCACTCACAGGCACATATACAACCAGCACAGACATGCACCCACATGAGCACCACACAGTACTACATACTAATGTGATGTAGGCCATGGGTGAATTACGCAGCCAGCAGCAGAAATGTACATGATTGGGCCTGTAGGTCTCCCTCCAGTGACACAGGTAAAAAGGTGTGTTCACACCTACCGATCATTACATGATATGCTGCCTCCACCGCGCTCATGCTAAGGCAGAGTAGCGCTTTGGGCTCCACTCCTGGTCCAACGAGAAGGCCTGTCATGGCACACACCCATGATCTGTGTTTGCCCAAGACAACAAAAATCAGTCCCAGGGATCTAGATAGCTTTGCAGATGGGGCACTCAGGTCAGGGGTATTCGTCCGTCACCATGCAGGGAACTTTTCCTGACCAACAGCATGCTTGAGATCATAGGGCAATTTGTCGAATAAGAGGAAGTCCTTTGTGGGCTTTGTCACAAGCAATGATAACGAGAAGCAGCACAATTGGATGTCGCAGGCATTGCATTCCACTTCATTAACTTTGAATTCGATAATTTTGCTTATTTGCAAATTCATTTGAGCAAGGCAGGAAGCTACTTCAGTTTTTGTCTGCTGATGGAAAGGTGCAGCCGATGCCCCAGGTGTAGTTAATTCATGTGTCTAAAGGGTCATTGCGCCATCAAACATCTGTTGAGATGAAGAACCAAAGGATGAGAAATGAAGAACTTACATACATACAGTATATTTTTTTTTGTCCCACAAATTAAGCCTGGGCGTAGTTCGCGAAGTAGCGCTACGCGAAGCTACGCAAGTGCAGTTCGCACTACGCGAGCTACGCGTAGCACTACGCGAACTGCGTAGTGCACTGTTCGCAATGATTGCACAGTGCCGGATGCTTGTCCGCACTGTGCAATCATTGAAAACGGCATCTTGCACAGTGCGAGCTGTCTTTACTGCCGCTCGAGTAGATTTTTACTCGAGCGGCAGCTTTCTCAACGCGGACTGGTAGTTTCTCATCGCGAGCGGTCGCGAGCATACGCGACCACTCGCAATGAGAAACCTGACCTCCCCGCATTGAGAATCTCGCCGGGAGGTTTATTTTCCACGCTCGCGATCGGCAACTTGATGTTGCTGATCGCGAACGAGGAAAAAGTCTCGCCGGGATGTCATTTTGCTTGCTCGCGGTCGCCAACTTGACGTTGAGGACCGCGAGCAAGCAAAAAATGACCGCTGCACTACGCTACGCTACGCTACGCTACGCTACGCGTGTTTGCACTGTGCTACGTGCAATTCGCGTTGTGCCAAGTAGCGCAAACTTCGCAAACTACGCGAGCGTAGCGTAGTGCTTTGCCCAGGGTTACCACAAATAGCCTGTTTGTGCTCGCGGCCATGAAGACACTACCATGTGTAGTCCTCAGCGACAATGAAACTGCTTGCTTTATCTTCTGAAGTTCCTACTTCTCCATTTAAGAGTCGACATTGAACATAGATCCATTTACTCAGCACTGATATGGTGGTTCTAAATTTTAAATTTTAGAGATGAGCTCCACTTTGTAAATGATGCTTGTCTCGCTTGCAGTAGTATGGTAAGCTGAAGTCAGAAAGGCCATTGCAAGTCTAGCGCACAGCATTTCTTTATGGTTTACTGCTGTTTTTGAACGAAGCTTGTTATTAATGTTTTTGAACCAAGATATTTCTGCTGTCAACGAGGGCAAATGCATGGTTTAACTTGACTTTGAATGAAACAGTTAATATTTAGGCAAATATTTACCTAAAAACTAAAAATAAAAAAATCGAAATAATGTTATTCGCCACGGTTTGTGGACATATTAATTGTCTTGCATTAAAAAAGTTGGTATGCTTAAAATGCGTCATGTATACATATTAATAGGATGCAATGAAAGAAAACTGTCTATACCTTAGTAAAACCAGAGTCAGCTTGAATACACCAGAATATAGACTGAAATAGTATTGCTTTACCAACATAAACAAGTTGGTAAAGGCAAATGCCATACACAAGGGAACTGAACACTTCACTGAGGAAATCTGTTTTTCTGCCCCGTATTTTCCAAACGAAGACTAATAATAAAAGGCTTTAAAGGTTGTAAAGGGATTTTATAGGGCTCACGTTGTCCATAAAATATTATTGCAAATATCTATATTGAAATACCACAGATTATTAGAATTCCGCACTATTAACATTTTCAAGCTGAGTGTAAGATATAAAATAAGCAGGGCTAAATCTTATCTTCCATCCAAACTGAGAAGCCTCATAAAACTTTGATTCGGTTTGAGATTGAGCCTGCTCTGAAGCTCTGTGTTTTGCTTTATCCAGTTTTATGTTTATCCACCTAACAGACTGTAGATAAAGCTGTGTGTGACAGCACAGATTTCAAATCAATGGAAAAAGTACTCGCAGACAAATATCGACGTATTCTTTTAACAGTAAACTGAGTTTATTCAGGGTGAAGAACACGTTGTTAAAAATAACGTGATATTCGTGAATACAATTTGAGCGCACGTTTGACCACAATCTGTTAATGTAATGCACTGTAATAACTCAGTACGCAAAAGGTTTAACACAATTGCTGCTGAAGCACTTATAGTACGGTTTTATTTACTCTGACACAAAAATAAAACTTGACTCCTAAAATTGTGCTAAGGATTTATGCTTGAGAAAAACGTAAGCATAATTCACAAAGGGGAACAAGTCCAAGCACACATTATGCAACAAGCAGCGGTCACTAGTGTGTCATCAAGAAATTCTAATTGTTAAAGTGGGTTGTAATATAGTCAATATAGGAAGGGATGGGTGTGGCGCGAGAGGCCTTGATATGTTACCTAGTATAGTGTTGTTACAGCCAGCTTGACAAACGTATGTCCATGTTAATAGAGTATGTGCGATTTCTCATGCGTTGTGAGCTTTACTCAAATATAACTAAATTGGTTGCCTGCACCTGGAGGGTGGACAACATCTCCTTTCTGCCAGGGATTCAATAGTTCAGTGGTTGATAGAAGCGGTCTAATGTGTTCACACATGTGATTGTTAATTACCCCCAGGTCCCTCTAGTCCTCGTCGCATTCATTACTAATGGAGATACACTATCTCCCAGACAGAAAAAAGAACAAACAGAATGCTGGCCCCTATAAACCCCCCCCCCCCCTCACCCCACCAGGAGTACTTAACACACACTTACCCAGCATTGGTTCTGCTCTTTTGTCTGTCTGCCAACAAAAAGGGTCGAAGAGTGTGGTGCGCTGCTCCGGCTAGGCTGTGGTGGCGGTTTTGGCAAGTGCGCCGTCTTGCCTGCTGGGCGGTGATGACAGTGGTCAATGGGGTTTCTCCCTATTTGCCAGGCTTTCTGGGAGTCGCGTGAGGATTTGCTGGCTACTGGCAGCGGTTGTTGTTCCTTGGTCCTGGTGCGCATCCCCCTGCCTGCCGGGCTGGAAGGGGGATATGCGGTTTCTGTGCCTCTTGTTGGTGGCAAGAAAGCATGTGATTGGGGCGGGCTTCCTGTTATGCCTGTCTTTCTGTCGGGATGGCAATCTTGTGCTCAGGCGTGCCGGAGGCTAAGTGTGTGCCTGGGCTGTGATTAAGGCATTGCTTCAGCTTGTGGATGGGTTAGGACGCCTATTTGCACCGCCCCCAGGGGTAAGTATAGCAGTTTTTGTCGTCAATGCTGACCTTGTGGCAATTTGGTGTGACTTTCTTGGAAACCGGCTGTGCGTTCCTGGAACTAAGTGCTCTGTTGAGGCCATGGGGAAGCACTCACATAAGAGGAAGCATGTTGCTCAGTCTTTCTCTTCCTCTCCGTGTTCTTCATCCTCTTCCTTTCCGTGTTCTTCATCATCTTCCTAATCTCCACCTGGATCTAAACAGCACAGAAAGAGTGAGGACTCTAGACTGAAGAGGTTGATTAGGGAGACTTTACTGGAGATGGAGGAACCTGGGAAAACCTAAGGGTGCTGCTCCTGTGCAGTCTTTACAGTCCTCAGTGTCGTAGGATGAAGGGCCTGGTTCTGGTGAGCAGAAGGGGAAGTATATTGCTAAGGACATATTGGCAGAATTGATTAGGCACGTGAAAGCCAAAATGGGGTTTCTGGATAGTGATGTACCTTCCTCTGGTTCCCTCCTGCACCAGTTTCAAGGTTCAACGCCTATTGATGTTCCAATGCACCCTTACATTCATGAGGTACTTAAGCGCAAATGGAAAGATTGAGACAAAATTATGTTACCGGGCGTTATGGCCAAATTGTACCCCTTGCAGGATATGCAAAAGATTTGTCAGATGCTGTCCCCATTGACTCTTCTGTGGCCAGCTTAGTCGTGAGGACATCCTTGGTGGAGGATGCAGTAATTAAGGATGGTGTGGATAGGAAAGTCAATGCCTCCCTCCCTCCGGAAGGTGTACTCTGGGTGGCATCTGGCTATTTGAGCAGGGATCTATGGTACTTATGTGGCGCAGTCTCTGAATACGGTTATTAAGGCCCTATATAGGTCCTTAGGTGATTCTTCCAATTGCTCTGAATTACTGGAACATATAGAGAGTATGGTGGAATATCTTTCAGTTGTGTCCTTTTATGATGGGACTGAAGGATGGATACTGCCCAGAAAGCTTCAGCCCTCCGGTTGCCATTTCAAGGGACTGTTTTGTTTGGGGCTGAGCTGGAGGATAAGCTTCACAAATTGTTCAAGCATTCAACCTCCCTGAAAGTGGCTGCGGCGGATAAGCTGCTGTTGAAACCTAAATCTCCTTTTCTCCAGTCTTCAAGAAGGCACTTTCCCCATTCTCAGGGGAGGTTCTCTGCAGGAAGAGGTTGTGATAGGAACACCAAATCCCCCCCTTAGAAGCCTCGCTCCTGACTATATGATGGGGCAGGACTTTGTGGTAGGCGGTGGCCTCCAGAACTTTCTCCTGGCCTGGGAGGAGTCTACTTCAGGCGCATCGGCGTTGGACAGTATGATGCACGGTTATTGGACAGAATTTGGGGAAGTTCTTCTGGTATTGGGGTTCCGTCCAACTCCTTGGCCCCCCCAGGATGGAAAACCAGGTGGCTTTGTCTCTGGGGATTCGTTCTCTGCTGCAGAAGAAGGCCATTCAAGAAGTTTCTCCAATAGAGAAAGGCAAGGGGTTCTACTCCATAATATTTCTAGTGGCAAAGGCTAGGAGAGGCTTCTAGCTGGTTTTGGATTTAAAGGCTCTGTATGTATGTACTGCATCTCTTCAGGAGGGGAGACATTATTCCAAATGGAGGGAACTGATGAAAGTCTGCAGGGCTGTCATGCGTTTTTGTCATCTGCTGGGGAGATCACAACCCTGTGGTCTGGTCTGACGACCAGGTCACTGTGGCATATCTGAACAATAAGAGATGGGTCCATTCCAGGTCTCTCAATGCAGTGGTTCTGCCTTTGCTCCAGTGGGAGGAAAGGCATCTTCAGTCTCTGGTTGCAGTGCATGTCCGAGGGTTGGACAATGGGGTGGTGGATGCCCTTAGTTGGTTTTTCCCTTCCTCTAGGAGCTGGCTGTTACCCAGTAGGTCTTTCGTCAGGTGTATGAGAGGTTTGGTGTGCCTTTCCTGGACCTATTTGCTTCCCGGCAAAATGCACAGGTTCCTCGGTTTTGTTCTCGCTCCCGTCAGGATGGTGCCTGGGGGAGTGGATGCTCTGACTGTTTCTTGGCTGGACCACCTGTTGTATGTTTTCCTACTGATTGCTCTTACTCGCAGATTTCTGGCTTATTTGAGGGGGGATACAGAGGAGTGGTGATGATGGTGCTCTTTTGGCCCTGTCGGTCTTGGATGCCTAACCTCAAGTTTATGGCGGTTCAGAGTCCCTGTATGATTCCTTGCTCCCCCTCTCCTCAGTGGTCAGTTCTGTCTCTGGCTCTCCTGAGTCTTTGGCTGTTCGTCTGGAAGTTGAGAGGAGGAGGTCTCAGAACAGAGGGATTCCTAGGCATTAAGTTGTTGCTATAAAGCAATCCCGTCAGCCTTCTACTTTGAGGTCCTTTGAGAGGCATTGAGAGTATTTTCATCTTTGGTGTGGGTGTCTTTAGTTGCCTCCCCTGGACTGTTCTTTGACGGATGTGCTGCAGTTTTTATCAGACAGTTTTGAGAAACTCTTGGTGGTTTCAACCTTGAGGGTCCAGTGGGCAGCTATCAAAGTATTCTGTTCCCCTGGGGTAACCTTGACGATCAGGTGGCACAGTTATTGCATAGCTTCTCTCTTTCCAGATCTTTGGTGAAGCCCATGTTTCCATTGTGGTATTTACCCCTGGTGTTGAAAGCTCTAATTTCAGCTCCCTTTGAGCCTTTGGAGTTGGTGGACATGAAGTTTGTCAACTTCAAGGTGGTTTTTTTGGTGGGCATCGCTTCCACTTGGCGGATTGGTGAGTTGGGGTCTTTAATGGCTATGGAACCCTATTTGCCATCTTCTGATGATGGGGTGGTGCTGCAGTTGGATGCCTTATTTGCGCCCAAGGTAACTTCTCAATTTAATAAATCTCAGGAAACTGTTTTGGCTGCCTTGGTGGTTGACTCTGGGTCTGCGGAGGATATGACTTAGTCCTTTTTGGACATGAAGAGGGTTTTGCAGGTCTATTTGGAGTGCGCTATGTGTTTTTAGAAGACTGAGGCCTTGTCTGTTTATTTTGGGACTTCCTCAAGAGAGGATAAGGCATCCTCGTTGTCCAATAGTAGGTCGCTCAAGCAGATGATTGACTTGTCTTATTCTCTGGCTGGGTCTCCTCCTCCTGCAGGGGTTCAGGGGGACTCTACTAATGGGATGGCAGCTTCTTGGCTGAATTGAGAAAGGTGTCCATTTCTGAGGTCTATTAGGCTACAACTTGGGCTTCCTCCAATACCTTTGTCAGCCATTGTCGTCTTCAATTTTGTGTTGGAGGATGATGCAAATTTTGGGTTGGGAGAGTTGCAGTCAGTGTGCTCCTGACTGTTTTTTCCTGGACTGTATTGAATAAATGACTTTTGTGTGCTGCTGTATGGTGTTGTGTCCTTTGGTGATGTTCTTTAGTGATGTTCTTTAGTTATATGAATGCTGCGTTCTTGTCTTCAGTAGTCTTCATTAGTAATGAATGGGACTAGGACTACAGGGACCTGGGGGTAATGTCTTAATAATTACCGTTATTCTTCATTACTCCTGGTCCTGTTGTCCTTGTCCCATACATTACGCCCCAACCTCCCTCCCGAACCCCTGTCCTTCATATGGGGGTGCTTGATAGTTCAGAACGACTGCTGGGAAAGTACATGTTAAGCACTCCCGGGAGGAGGGGGTGGGGTAGAGGGGCAAGGATTCCTTTTGTTCTTTTTTCTGTCTGGGAGATAGTGTATCTCCATTAGTAATGAATGGGACAAGGACAACAGCACCAGGAGTTATGAATATTACCAGTAAGCAATAGATCATTATATTTGTGCATAACCTCCTCATGCCTTCAGTGGGCCCATCCTAGGATGTGTTCCAAAGTGGCTCTGAGCAGATAGGTTATTCAAAACGTGCTATTGAAAACAAGTTCATAAATGTAGTACATTACAAGATTAAAAAATTGGCAGATTAAATAGATATGTTCTTTCGGAGGTTCAGCCAGGAACGTAGCATTGGAGGTAGCTGAACAGCAAGTTTGAGTGGTCATATTGAGGTAGTAATTAGGACAGTCACATTTTTTGCCTCTGAATTTAAAGCATGTGGAGGAAGAAGAGGAAAAGCAAGGAAAAGCAAGACAAGCTTGCAGGTTGTTACCATGCATGGCTAGAGGCATATCAGATGCATGGTGTGGGGAAAAATCAGAATAAGACAAGAGGACCAAGAATGGCTGGCCGCAAAAACCTGCATGTGGCTCAAATGTGGAGTTTGGTCCCGGAGTTTATTTCCATGTTTACACATAGCCACTTTTAAGAGTCCAATGAGGTTTCACAGGGACAGATTTAGATGTACTGAGATCTATATTAAGACTCTATCTATAAATATTCTTAATACACAATAGTCATGAAACATGACGGTATGGGCCAGTGTACTTTCTAAATGGAATTACATGAATTTGAATTTGTGTGTGTGGTGATGTGAAATCGTGGGGGAAGTGCATAATTTATTCATATGAAAAAGACTTCTTTCACTGGCAGACAGGGTCACAGCTATCTTCCTCTGAGTAGGGATCCTTACGTAGAGTGTTTAGATCAAATGGACTGATTTGAACCTCTCTATTGGAAGTGATGTATTATTTCACTGAACTATAATAGTGGGCACTGCTGTGGATACACTAGTCTTTCTTGTGCTATAGCCTGGTTGGCTGTTATTTTCCAAAGCCATGATGATCCCTTTGACTGAGGCCTTACGGAAGTGTCAGAGAGTCTTTGCATTCATCATTGTCAGGGCCCGAGCGTTAAGGTCCAGATTATTGATAGGAACAAGGGTAATCTCCATTTCCACCTTTGTTCCAACAATTCCACTTTCTCTCCCGAGTCCTGTGATACCCTTTCTCTGGGAAAGGTGTTCTGTCACTCAACAAAAACCAAAAAATAAAGAAACTATTGGTCAGCATTAAGTTTAAGTAGGCAGAGTAGAATTGAATAGGATAGATACACTGAAAATGAAAATAATGTCACATCGTTCAGCATTTATTTAAAATAGGTGAGTCAAGCTTTCAACTCACAGTGTAGAAACATGTTTCAGGTGTTTGGAACCATGGTCGGATTGAGTTATGTAATATTAACAGGAAAAACCTTAGATATATTGTATTTGATTCTTACCATTATAAAGTCATCTTTTATTATTTTCTTTATTTATCTTTTTACCTGATCATTGTGTGTGCTTGGTATAATGGCTCCGGGTATATTTGCAAGAAAATATGTTTTCTACATTTGCAACGGAAATAATTTTAGGGCAGTAGAAGGTCAAGCAAGCCCATCCTGTAGGCTTCATGGAATCACAAGGAAAATGTGGAAGCCCTCAAGGAATGCTGGTTGTTCGGTGAATTCATAAAATCTCTTATCGGAAGGAAGAGTGCAATGGATGACAGCCAGCAAGCACTTGTGGCACCTTTTGATAGTTTTTGAACCTCAAAGAGATCCACGTGGACAAAGTCAAATGCTGTGTTCACTAAAGGCTCCACAATACCACCAAGATTCATCTGGGGTCCTTGTGAACAATTTCTTTATAAACAGAAAAGGTTTGGCAAGTCAAGACAGTGTGGTTACTGATGAAGTTAACTCAGTGATCCAGCGCTGCACTTTATTAGGGATCGATACTCATCAATATTTCATACAAATGGCCCATACACATTCACCCATCTCATAAATCCCTGTTGCGCTGGGGGTCAAGTTTTAAAGACGTGGAAAAGTTGTTCATCTACAAGTTCATGTTTAACATTTCTAAATACATAACTAGACCTGTATATCAACTCTCTTTCCTCTCGGTCAATGGACCAATTAGTTGAGTAGTTGATGCAAATAATAGAGCTCACTAACTATCTAACCAATGAAAGTAATCACAGACTCTCGATAAGATTATTAAAGTTTATCTCAAAATAATGTAAATGATTAATGCTCATTGCATACAGGCTACAATGCAAACAAAGAATCTCACAAAGGGAGAGAAAATCAATCAGCAAATGCAAACAGTGTCATACTCATCTACAATATACGAAATGCTATTGAAGAAGTGGATAGATGAAGAGACATAAGCTTCAGCAAAATAATGCGAAACAATATACATATGATGGAGTGGATAGTTGAAGAGATATAAGTTTCAGCAAAATAATGCGAAACAATATACATATGACGGAGTGGATAGATGAAGAGACATAAGTTTCAGCAAAATAATACAAAACAATATACATATGACGGAGTGGATAGATGAAGAGACATAAGTTTCAGCAAAATAATGCAAAACAATTTACATATGACGGAGTGGATAGATGAAGAGACATAAGTTTCAGAGACAAGAATACATTTGCAAATAATTATGCAAAGTACGAGTCAGAAAGATAATACAAACCCAAAGGATCTGTGAAATACCACCCCCCTGGCCAAGGGAGTAGTGGGGTTCTCCTGAAATAGAGTCAGGAAACAAAGATTTCAGGAATGGAACAGGACAGGGACAGGAACAGCTAGGCCTCTCTGCAAACCGACGGACAGCGACGCAACACCCCTCTCTCCTCTGCAATCCACCTAAGTCCAGCAGCTCCTCACCTCCTTCTCTTAACCACACCCCCAAAGGCACCCCAGTTATACCCTAAAACCTACATGTCCAACCCACATTAATTGAAACATTACACAGAATTCGACTGCTCATTGGCTGTTTTGGGAGGTGGTACATCACACCATCGTGATTTCATCCATAACCTTTACATGCTCATTGTCCTACATCCTTTCACATTACATCAGCTCCGACCAGTTCCTTTAATTCAGTGCTTGATACATTTCAATATTTTCACACCACTTCTCAGCCACATCCGCAGAAGAAGTCTTAGGTCCCACGGCCAGTCTCATCTATTGGCAGGCAAACAATGTTCTCTAGGCTGAACAACCTTGGACGATTGAACTTCTTCTTCTGCAGCGCTCAGCGCTCTGTCTGTTTTGTCACATTATTCGTGCTCCTTTTCCAGCCCCTCATCTATCCGGTCAATTTAAGAAATTCAGGCCCATTCGGCTCACTATGACGAATAAACATAAGCATTCATTAATTACATAGAAATGCACTTTTTACTGTTTACCACCCACCTTTGCACTATCCCCTGTTATTTTTTTTTTTAGCTTAAACTTCATGCAAAGTGGCATTATTCATTATCGTTTTAAAGCAAGAAGCAAATGCGAAATGCGGCCTAGAAATGCATTAGTTTTGTTTCTTTTCGAAACGCAATGTAAGATGCGGCCTTGTTCTTTCATGCATTAGTTCACATTAGTGCATGCATGCGCAAAGCGGTTTCCCATGTGGTTCATGTGATTTGCATGTTAGTTTTTCACCGCACACTATTAATAAGTATTATGGGGAGTTAATTTCAAGCAGGTTTCTTTTTGCGAAATCCTGCTCCATCAGTCCTCCCTCTGATGGCTTCCTGGAGCCATCATAAAATACCCACCATACCAAGTGCCATCTTTATCAAGCTAAAGATCAGTGTTCTTTTCTCTTTTCATCAACTCCTCATCTAACTCCTTCATCTCATCATACTAATCTCCTTTCATATCTTCTAGTTCTATTTCATCTCTTTTTCTCTTTCTTGCATTTTGTTTGTTATTTGATTCTGTCATCTCTTTTCTTCCACGCTTACACTTACAACATTTATATATTGTTATCAGTACTAAGGCTATTCCAGCTACTGAAATGATTGGCATTATTATTTTTCCTAATAAACTACTTCCAAAGATAGAAAACCATTTACCTACAGAGGAGAAACTCTTACCAAGTCTTTCCCAGACACCGTCAACCTCCAGTTGGGTCAAGTCTTCATGTAATTTTGTAATATTCTTGCTATATCCCTCAATACTTTTACTTTTGTCAGGGATATAAGTACAGCAATGTTGAATTTTCAACATGCCACAAACTCCACCCTCATTTGCCAATAAGATATCAAGGGCAAGTCGATTTTGCAAAACCATTGATCTGATTGCAACCATTTCGGTGTCAATCATCAAGAACCCACCAGCAGTATCTGTTGATAAATGATCAACCACTGTGGACAATTTTCGAATTTTATGCGAGTTCAGAACGACTCCAACTGAGGGTATCAGTGCACCAAAAATGTCACCTACTATTTCTGAGAAACTTGCTCTCTTGTTACGTGTTAGTCCTTGTTTTATTTCATTGATTCTGTTACTACTTTTGTCTACATGGTAGACCTTTGGAAAAACAATTGCAAAATAACAGCTACCATACCAATGTGCAGGCAACCTGTAATAGGCTTTCTTACCACACACATAATAGACGCCTGGAAAAACAGGATCAGTTCCACCCTTCAATCCCCAAACTCCAGTAATTTGGTAAGTATGCTCACATTCGCTAGAACCAATGAAATAATTATTATAGTTAGTTTTCTGTCCAAGCAAACAGATTTTCCCCTTTTTATACTAGTCCAGGGACATTGTAGCATATGTCTCGCTTTTTTCATAATTTCCTTCTCTAAATGCCCATGGTGGTACCTGTGACTTCTGTTCAGCAGCTTTTCTTTGAAAACTTTCTCTTCTATATTCTACCATATCTATGAACACTTTTTCTTCAACTCGCAAACTACATGTTAGATTGTTCTTGTAAGCATATTCTATATCTAGTGTCTTAGAATTCTCCCATATGACGTGCATTTTTACTACTTAAAACCTTATTCAGCTCCTTTATAATAGGTATTTCTGAAAATACTAAATCTATATTAGAATAATAATACTCCAGTTTTCCCGTCATGTAGAATAGGCTGGTCAAGACACTGCAAGACACACCATATGTTAAAGGTAGGTCGTGATAGGCCACCCCCTCTGAGACAGACAAAGGTAATTGCGTGCACACATAGCAATCACTCACATTCATTGTATTAACATACTCGTACAACAACTTAGGAAAAACATTTAACGAGAAATCTCTAATTGATTTATCATGATAGAAAATACTTCCATCCATCTGTTCTATGTTAATATTAGGAGTTTCTTTAGTAACATCACTCACTCTTTCACTTATCACATCATTGGTATTGTTTCCATTATTAGTTACCATTAGAATAGGTACAATGACAGTTAATAATATCCACATAAATGTTAATAAAAAGACACTACATAAGCAAGCTTTAATACATCTACGTTTTAGACTACATTTTGGATGTTCAGTCACTTTTGCTTCGGCCACTTTTGTATTTTACCAAAAATATAAAAATCTAATCTATATAAACTCCAAACTTTACCAAAAATTTATGAAAAATAGTGTGATCCTACACTTCAAGGCTTTTCTTCTTCACCGCCTTCTTTTATTTCTTTTTATTACTTTTCTTTAAGTCTACTGAGTCATTTAATTCATTTCACGGGGCAAGGTTTCACCTTAAAATTTCACAGTTCTTTTAAGGTGATTTCAATTTGCTTTCATCCACTTGCTCCCTCTCAGTACAGTCTTTTTCTTCACTTGGATATGAGTTTTCAATTTCTTCCAAGATCACGTACGTCCATTCCGGTGCTGTGTATTTCTTGCTTGGAATTCTTACTCTCCTTGTTTTTCGTACTGCATCTTCTCCTGACTCTTCTTGTTCTGTCTGACTTGAGACCTCATTAAGTTGCTCTGGTCTTCTTCTTAACTTTCTCCTCACCAGAGTGTATTTCAGTCTTTTCACCCCACTTGGCCAAATGTCACTTTTTCTTGGTCTTTTAGGTTGAACTGCTTCTTTACCTTCTTTTTCTGGTTCAAAGGTTCTTTTGCTTGGCCTTTCTTTTTATTTGTTGTTCTTCTTGACTTTCAGTAACTTCTCTTTCTTCTGAGTCAACAATAATTTCTCTTTCTTCTGGTTCGACAGCAGACTCTCTTTCTTCTAGTTCAACAGCAGACTCACGAGACCCAGTAGCTGGTGCCCACTTTATTTGACTTGTGCTTGGCTGTTCATCATCAGTTTGTTCTTCCGAATCTGTCACTTTAGATTCTTCAGCTTCACACACTTCAACCTCTGGTTTTTGGCTTTGGTTTACCAGTTGCTGCTCTTCTGGTCTTTCAAGTGGAGTTGGGACTCGTCTGGTATGACTGGCATGTATCCAATTTGGCAAGCTGCCGCACTTCACTGCTGTCGTCGTCACCAGAATCATTTGATAAGGTCCGTGCTACCTGGGTTCTAAACTCGATTTCCTCACGTGTTTCTTCACGAGAACCCACTCTCCAGGACTCAGATCATGAGCGTGATTCGGCTGTGTTGTAGTGGCATTTCCTCCAACCTGGTGAGACACAGAATGCACCAGATCAGCCAATCCTCTGCAATAGTCAAGCACTAGATCATCAGATATATTCATCAGTTTGTTCGCTGGTATATATGCTTGTCTCATTGCTCTTCCCATTAGGATCTCATGTGGACTCAATCCCGTCTTTTTGTCAAGAATGCTTCTAAGACTCATCAATACAAGGGGTAAAGCATCAGGCCATCTCAGTTTTGTGGATGCACACACCTTTCCTAACTTCGGGGCCGATTCACAGAACTAATCTGAGATAAAATCTTAAACTTACTACTTTTGGTATTCACAGAAGGCATTTAGTAGTTGTAAAGTTAGGACTCGTAACTTTACTACTACTAAATGCCTTCTGTGAATACCAAAAGTAGTAAGTTTAGGATTTTATCTCAGTTTAGTAGTAGTAAAGTTAGGAGTCCTAACTTTACTACTACTAAGTGCCTTCTGTGAATACCAAAAGTAGTAAGTTTAGGATTTTATCTCAGATTAGTTCTGTGAATCGGCCCCCTAGATTTTATTGTGCCATTGATCTGCTCAACCACTCCAGATTCTTCGGTTCGATAGGCACAATGCAGCTTCTGTTCAATCTGTAATGCTGCACAAATCATTCGAATTATCTCATTGTTGAAATGGGTTCCTCTATCTGTTTCTAAAGTGACTGGAAATCCAAATCTAGGGATCAGTTCTCTTAGAATTAACTTTGCGACTGCTAGACTGTCATTCCTTCTCATTGGATAGGCTTCCACCCAGTGAGAAAACAAGCAGACGACAACCAACACATATTTCAGCCCATTGCACGGGGGGAGTTCAATGAAATCCAACTGGAGTCGGGTGAATGGTCCTGCTGCCTTTACAATTAGTCCCCAAATAACAACTGTCTTTCTGCCTGGATTTTGCTGCTGACTGATGACGCACCTCTGGCAAAGACCCTCTGCAATGGCCCTGAAGTTTGGGTTATACCATGATTGCTTGAAGAGCCTGATTATAGCATCTCTTCCCACATGTGCAATTCCATGGTATACCTTTGCCATTTGGGATAGTAAACTATCTGGCATGACTGGTCTTTCGTCTATATAGACCCACACTTCATCCTCTGCTCTCTTTCTACAACCTGAATTCATCCAAATTCCCTTTTCCTCATCACTTGCTTCTTCCTGTAGTTGTCTAATTTCGTCCCAAGATTCAAATGAAGAAGAGAACATAAGATGGCAATTGGTATTTTCTTTTTCTATCCCTCTGTTTAGGGCAATTACATTTCGTGCACAGAAACGCGCTACTTGATCGGCTTATATGCTGCCCCTTGTCACATAATCATCTCCTGATTTATGTGCGGTGCATTTGACCACTGCAATCCTTTTGGGCAGTTGTAAAGCATCCAATAAATCTTTTACAGTTTTGCTATTCCGTATAGGGGAACCTGAAGGAGTCAGAAATCCCCTTTGCATCCATAGCTAGCCAAAATCATGGACAACCCCGAAACCATATTGACTATCAGTAAATATGGTTGCCCTCAGGCCTTTGGAAATTTTGCATGCTCTAATCAGAGCTATCAATTCAGCAATTTGGGCAGAGTTTACCACTTTTAGACAGGATGCTTCTAAAACTCCCTCTATGGTGCAAACAGCATAGGCAGAACATAGTTCACCTTTCTCGTTTCTTAAGCATGACCCATCAACAAACATCTCACAGTCTGGTTCTTCTAATGGAACGTCCTCAATATCGGGCCTGGGTTTTGTGCACAATTCTGTCAATCTAAACAATCATGATCCGCATCCTCTCTTACTTCCTCACAATACGAATTTGGCAACAGTGTTGCCGGATTCATGGTTGTGCATCTTACCACAGTCACATTTTCAGCACCTAAGATCACTCTTTTGTACCTAGTCAGCCGACTTGAAGTCATACACTGCGTCCTTGTGCGTGTCAAAAGGATCTCAACTGAATGTGGCACATATACCTTGACTGGATGTCCCATCACAATTGCTTCACTCTGTTCCAGACTCACACAAGCAGCAGCTACTGCTTTCAAACATCCTGGCAACGCTGCAGCCACTGAATCCAAAGTAGCAGAAAAATCTGCTACTGGACGTCGTGCCATTCCATGTTTCTGTGTTAAAACTTAAAGTGCACACCCATCCCTTTCACAACAGTACAATGCAAAATCCTTTGTATAGTCTGGCATTCCCAATGCAGGTGCTCGAAAAAGACTGTTTCGCAATGTTGTAAAAGTTTCCATACTTTCCTCATCCAACACAATCGGATCTTTCACATCTTTTCGTGTCAACCTCTGTAGAGGTTTTGCAATCAGTGAGAACCCACTGACCCATTGTCTGCAGTATCCAACCATTCCCAAAAACATTCGAACTTCTCTCTGAGTTTTTGGTGTACTCATTTGTTTAATTACACTAATTCTTTCTGGTGTCACCTTTCTGACTCCTTTTTCTATTTTGTGTCCTAGGTACTGGACTTCCTGTTTACAAAATTGCAATTTTGCTGGTGACACCTTGTGTCCTCCTTCTGCCAAATGGTTTAATAGGGCAATGATATCTGTCACACATGCCTCTCATGTCTTTGATGCCACTAGTAGGTCTTCAATATATTGAACCAAAACTGAATTTCCTTGCATGACTAAAGTCTCCAAACATCTTTTCAGAATCTGATTAAAAATCGAAGGACTCTCTGTGTACCCTTGAGGAGCTCAACACCATGCCAAAACACGGTCTCCGAACCGGAATGCAAACAAATACTGGCTTTCCGGATGTAGAGGAATCGAGAAAAATGCTTAGCACAAATCAATTACTGTGTACCATTCAGCATCACAAGGAATTTGGTAAAGGGTCACTGCTGGATTTGGCACTACTGTACAACAGGGTACTACGATTTTATTTATTTTTCTCAAATCTTGCACTATTCTATATTTTCCACTGGGCTTCTTAATTCCTATAATAGGCGAATTACAAGGACAACTCATTATTTCTTTCAGAATTTCCTGTTCAATCATTTGGTCAATCACAGGAGTGACTCCTGCAATTACTTCTGGACTCATTTTTTACTGAGGTGTGTTTGGATATGTGGCACCCTCTTTCACCGTAATCTGAATCGGATCTACATTGGTCATTAGGCCAATCTCCTTTCCTGTAAAATTCCATACATCTGACCTCACTGTATCTTTTAACTCTATGGGCAAATTCTCTTCTGTGAGAAGTGAAAACAATTCATCCACTTCTGTCCCTTGCTTCGCTAACATCATCTTGAATTCGACATCCTCATCAGGTGTCTGAAATGCAATACCATCTGGCGTACAATAGATGGTACAATTTATTTTGCACAATAAATCTCTTCCCAAGAGATTTACTGGACTCGAGTCACATACCATGAAACGATGCATGTCTCTGAAACTCCCAATATGGACTTCTATTGGATTTGTGACTGGTGTTTTAATATGCTTATTTGAGACTCCTACAACTTGGATAGTTTCTCCCGAGAGGGGTAGGTTCGGAATTTCTGCTGCTCTCACAGTAGAACGGGTAGCACCAGTGTCCACTAGGAATGTAATATTATTACCTTCCACTTTTCCGTCAACAAATGGAACTGACTGATCTATTGCCAAAGATGCGCCAAGTACGCACTCTTCCTCCCCCCTCAGGCACCGTCATTGAGATGAGTCTGAATCACTCTCATTGCACTTCAACCAATATTGCGGAACCATTCGCACATTTTGATTCTTACCAATTTGGTCACCTCCGTGAAATCCAGTGTTCGCACTGTACCTCTGCACTTGAGCATTCACATAGTTTGGCATAGGAGCTTGTGGCACCTGTAACTGTGGAGTAACTACCTGCTGATGCTGTTGATTCACACCCACCTCATTCTGCATCTGTGGATTTAAATTTTGATTTACCCCATTATTCTTTTGAGCAGATCTACACTTGTTCTTCCAATGTCCATACTTTCCGCACGCATGACAAGGAAATTTCTACTTAGCCTCTTCTTTACTAATTTTTCCTCTACCTCTACCTCCACTGGGTACCTGACCATATTGATTCTGACCATTCATTTGATTACCTGTTTGAGAACCATTGTTTACTTCTTGCTGCTCTGCTACCTTCACTTGTGCCCACGTCATTTTCTCCTTTAACTTTTTATGTCTCGATTCAATGTCATCACTACAATACTTTCCATATCTCAAAATGTCGTCGTTTGTTTTGCTCTGCAACAAATCAAATGCTGCTGAATCATATGACTAACCTCTGGTTTCAATCCAAAGACAAAACGATACACAAAATGTCCTATATCTTTGTCTCCAATATTCTCAAACCCGCTGTACTGTTTGAATACCTGCAACAACCTTTCATAGTAGGCATGTACTGACTCCTTTGGTTCTTGAATGGTTCTGTCTATCTTAACCCAATGTGTTTCCTTAGGGGAAATTTTCCCTTTCAAAAAGGTGATCACCTGATTATACTTTCTCATTACCTCATCAGATGGTGCACCTGTTTTGGGATCTCTAGGATATTCTTCTTTAGGCCAATAAACTGTAATCTTACACTCTGCCTTCAAAATAGCTGGGACGACAATCTCAAACAAACCATCTAAATCCTTTAACAAAACCTTTGAAACTTTCACAAACCTTTCTACCTGTTTGTACCACTCAACAGGCTTCTCTCTTAACCTGGGAAAATCATTCGTAAAGGATAATATATTCTGTCTCGTCCAAGGAACATGAACGTATCCACCACCTGGAACTTCTCTCATCGGACACGTCCTTTCAATTTGTTCAGTCTCTCTTAACGGAAACATTGATGTTCCTTTGCCAGATGCCTCTTCTCTCTTTCTTGTCCATCTACCTTGCCACCGATCTACATCTCCCCATTTTTTCAGAATATTCATCAACTCTTTTATCTGCAATCTTTTTCCTGACGCATTCAAACTCTCCAAATCCTTTTTAGTAAAAGCTAATCTGTATGATTTCTGTAGTACCTTTGACTTCTCTATGTCTATTCCATATTCACTAGCAGCTTCTGCTATTTTCTCATGAAGATTCCTCGCTCTCCAAGTAATACTTTTACACAAAAACAACAGCTCTTCATCTCGGTAAGTCCCTAGTCTATCTGGACTTATTGTACCAATAATCATTTCTTCCAAATCTACTTTTAATTGAGTCACATTTATACTCTGTGGTTGAGGTTTTCGCTTTACCATTCCCTTTATCCAATCATTTAATTCCTCTGATGAAGGACCTGCTGAACTCCCTGTCATTGAAATGACGTTCGGCCCTATTCTCCTTGGATCTAATTGTATACTCCTTCTAGGGGTTTCTGTTATCATCTCACAAACCGGAAGATCTAACAATGTATTATTCGTGTCAGCCTGTCCACCCTCATCCGTTACCGTCACCATTTCACTCCTGACACTACTCCATGAACCTGTCAGCGTATGTACTTTTGATATATTTTGTTTTTCTTCATACAATGGAACTACGGGACCAATTGTTACCGGTACCGTTAATGCTTCTGTATTTAGACTTAACTGATTTATTTTCTGAATCTGCTCTACTCTTGCCTTATTTAGTATGTCCTTTTCTTTTTCTCGTACTACCCTAGCTATTTCCGTAATCTATGGAGTTAGTGGAGTTCCCATTAATGGTGCACTCGGAGTCACCTCATCTGAATTCTCTTGATATGGCGGAGGTCTTTTGGTCATAATGTCCTCTAACAACTCATCATCAGATTTGTTCGGATCATATCCTAAACTTGAAGTCTCTATATTTTTCTTTTTCTCTTTACATTTGCCTTCTGTCTGATCTTCAGCAACTAAAACTGGGTACAAACCTTCAGTTACCACAGCTCTTCTCCATCTTTTCATCATATCTTCTCCTCTCAAAAGGATATCTAGTCATTCAATTTCTGTATCTCCTACCACCTCGATATTTTTCCCTTTCAAATGCTTCTACTTCCCATTCCTCTAGCGCTTCATACTGGGTAGGTCTGGGTTTTGGCTCTAGTGAATTCATTTGATTTCTCAAATTCTGCAAAATCCTTATAATAAACGAACCATACTGTGGAAAAGCTATAACACCATCATCCTTTGTGTATTCCTCCCGATTCTCTAACCAAGTACACGTATGGTATCCTCGCTCCAACATCATATAGGAAGCAGGCGTTCTCGGTGGTGGAATAGGAATTCCCTCTCTAGTCACTATTGGTTTGTCCTTTTTAAATAAATTCTTTATTTTCTTAAGCAACTTCATTTTTCCGACCTTTTACGCAAATGTATCTCCGCAAAACAAACAAGGAAATCTTTCAGTTTTTCTACTATTCTATTTGTCAGTTCTTGTCCAATGCTAGCGCAACTCACACCAACCGACCAATCACGGCTCTCTACGTATCTTCTATCTCAACCAATACCAGTGCAGCTCACACCAACCAGCCAATCAGAGCTTACTTCACGCTCGCTGTCTGACCAATGCCAGCGCGGCTTTTTCTGACATCAGTATTCCTCCTTCTACTGACCCTCCCTTTACAAAATAATACGGCAATGTATTTCTTAGTTCTATTAATCAAATTCTTGTTAGTAACAACACAAAACAATGCTACCTTGTCTGTTCCACTAAATAAAGAGATAGTTCTTCACTTCAAAATGAGAAATTCTTTCACTTCAAGTAAAACAACGACCAACGCTATTTTACACCCAAACAAGCTACAGGTGGACTTGGTACTCCTCTAGGGATAAGGCCAAAGTTTCGCAAGAGGACTTTTTGGTGTAAAAAGAGGTCTTGGTACTCCTCTGGGGATAAGGCCAGAGTTTTGGAAGTGGACCCATAGCTATTTCAAACACTCTACTCACATACAAAAATTGTCCCTAAATATAACACCTACAGCCTTCCGCCGTACAGTATTATAACAACAGACAAAGTACTTCTGCAGTGTGATTTCTTTATCCACACTTTTCTTCTGCCTACTTCAGGCTAAATTTCCATTCCCGGGATTCCTCAGGTACCTCCGTACCTGTACTTCTAGACAACATAGAACAAGACACTAACTTTTCTTGTTAAGAACATATAATCAATCATCAATAATTATTACCAAACTAATCAATAATTAAACCATCCTCTGCTACCAGAAAATGGATCCAGCGCTACACTTTATCAGGGATCGATACTCATCAATATGTCATACAAATGGCCCATACACATTCACCCATCTCATAAATCCCTGTTGCGCTGGGGGTCAAGTTTTAAAGACGTGGAAAATGTGTTCATCTAGAAGTTCATGTTTAACATTTCTAAATACATAACTAGACCTGTATATCAACTCTCTTTCCTCTCGGTCAATGGACCAATTAGTTGAGTATTTGATGGTAATAATAGAACTAACTAACTATCTAACCAATGAAAATAATCACAGACTCTCAATAAGATTAATAAAGTTTATCTAAAAATAATGTAAATGATTAATGCTCATTGCATACAGGCTACAATGCAAACAAAGAATCTCACAAATGGAGAGAAAATCAATCAGCAAATGCAAACAGTGTCATACTCATCTACAATATACGAAATGCAAATGAAGGAGTGGATAGATGAAGAGAGATAAGTTTCAGCAAAATAATGCGAAACAATATACATATGATGGAGTGGATAGATGAAGAGACATAAGTTTCAGCAAAATAATGCGAAACAATATACATATGACGGAGTGGATAGATGAAGAGACATACGTTTCAGAGTCAAGAATACATTTGCAAATAATTATGCAAAGTACAAGTCGGGAAGATAATACAAACCCAAAGGATCTGTGAAATACCACCCCCCTGGCCAAGGGAGTAGTGGGGGTCTTCTGAAATGGAGTCAGGAAACAAAGATTTCAGGAACGGAAACAGGACAGGGACAGGAAGAGCTAGGCCTCTCTGCAAACCGACGGAGAGCGATGCAACACCCCTCTCTCCTCCGCACTCGACCTAGGTCCAGCAGCTCCTCATCTCCTTCCTCTTAACCACACCCCCAAAGTCACCCCAGTTATACCCTAAAACCTACATGTCCAACCCACATTAATTGAAACATTACACAGAATTCGACTGCTCATTGGCTGTTTTGGGAGCTGGTACATCACACCATCGTGATTTCATTCATAACCTTTACATGCTCATTGTCCTACATCCTTTCACATTACATCAGCTCCGACCAGTCCCTTTAATTCAGTGCTTGATACATTTCAATATTTTCACACCAGATCGCACAAAATTGAGATTTTTTAATGAATTTTAAATCGTGGAGTTGAATTTCTTGTTTCGAAAGTCGATAATTAATTCAGCTGCAATCACCCGGTGACCTCTATATTCACTGCTGCCTGACAATGTCTTAGCTATTAATATATCTTTAGTTTAAGTCTGAGGACCCGAATCAGACAGATGCCACTTTAGCGTGGGCTGCATGAGAACGCAGGCCAGTTCTTAATACACGTCACAGAGATTTATAAATTGTCATTCGCCACACAAGGATGTCATACCACTAAAATATTTACCATTTAGTCCTTTGATAACTGACGGGCTCAAAATTGCAGTGTTTGTATGTTTTTTGTAGGAGGGAATACTTCTTCACATACAATAGCTGAACCGTTGAGGTTGGGCCTTTGTGTCAGGCTAGTCCACAACAAAAGCGAACATTTAGGAAAGCGGCAATGAAAATAGTTGGGGCTGGGGAGACAGATGAGGCACAAGACATTCTCTAGAGATATGTAAAGCCAGAGTTTTGCTGCACACATCGCCCCTCTCTAAAATTGCCTTGTTCTAACTTAAATCAGCATTTCAATGTAAAAAATGTTTTGCTGTGTATTTCGAATAAATTATATATTTTTGTTTGAAATACTCAACATCTGAAACCATATCATGGAAAGGTGTACTTGTCAGGCCTTTAGTTTGTTCTAATGCCATATTAGCATTTAACGTATCATGCACCATATTCCGCATGTTATTCCCCATAAATTCAAAATAGGTGTTACTTATCGCACCTGATAAATAGCATACTCAGTGGTCTCGTTGTTTATCAGGGACTCTCTTCAAGTTCTAATCAGGCCCTTAGATTTTCAAGAACGCAGCAGAGATTATCATAAATGTGTGTTTTTGTGATAAAACAATTACATTACAGATTGTTCATTTATTTTGTGATTGCCCCTTAAATTGTCAAAAACATATAAGCACTAACATTACTGTGGATCTGACATAGTTAAAAGTTTCTATAATTACAATACTACATTAAAGCACAAAATTACAATTCTAATACTAGCACAAATTTGGCACACTTGTGTTATCTAAATAAGGCACAAAAGCACAATAAAGAGAGAACAAAAACTTTTTATATAATTGTGATCAGATTTATATAGTGCTTACTATCCCTGAAGAGAGGCATTGAAGTGCTTTACGATGAGTATTGCGCTACTCCAGAATCCAAAGTTAGTGACTATTCTAGTGGTTATTGATGTTACTCGCGTGCACTCAAGAAAAAATTGCATGCATTTACACCAGTTACTTTGTGATGTATTAATACCAGGTAGGTGTGATAATTACAGGGGGCTTTGTGGTTTCAGGTGAAATGGTAGGTGAGATAAATTGGCTGGTGGAGATTAGGTATTGTTAAATTACAAGGATAGAGTTTTAAAGAGGTATCGGCCAGTTGCAAATTACAATAAGAAATATTGAGACAAGCATTAACAGGATTGATAGGAGGGTATACTCAGAATTAAAGGTAAGAAGAGGGTCGCTCTGAAGAAAGAAAGTACGTCAAGGTCAATTTTCATGAAGGATTTTAGGAGTATAGTGAGGGAAGGATATCTGAAATAGAAAGCTACAAGAAAACGTAAGCTGTAGAACAAACAACTTTATACACAGTGCTCCATATCTGGGGAAGACAGTTTGAATATGTGATTCTGAGTGTACACTTCATTTAAACATTCAGGGCCTCATTTACAAGAGGCCTGCGCCACCGAGCGCCACTTTTTATGATACTCTCCTGGCACAGGCCTCTCAATCATATCTACAAGGCCACGCAAAGCCATCCTGCATGGCTTTTTATGCCTTGTACATATGGTGTAAGGCAATGCAGTGCAAGTCGCTGCGTTGCCTCACACTGAGCCAGGTAGGCATGCCATGGGCGTTGACACATTACTAGATTTACAACATAGCAGAAATCTGGGTATGCGTCAAAACCATGCGCCTCCCCAGCGGTGGCGTAATGAGGGGAAATAAGTTTATTTCTCCTAGTTTTTTTCTGCAGCACATAGAAAGAGGAAAACACCTCCATTGATTGTTTTTGTGCAGGAAGGCTCCCTTCCTGCACAAAAACAATAATAACAGCAACGCGGACACCATGGTACACGGGTGCTTGCATTGGTGTAAGGCAGCTAAAACAGTGCCAGCGCAGTGGAAGAGGACAGGAATGCACAGTATCTCATAGATACAGCGCATTCCTGCCCTTTTCTTTTGAAGCAGGGCAGCACAGCAAAGTGACTTACTGCCCTGAATCAAAAACTCAAAAATGAGGTCTTAAGAACCCTGGCCTGTTGTATGCCAAGCATAGGACAGCTCTTTTAAACATAGTCTGGAGTATCCCAACCTTGGTACAGGGTCTGTATGCTGCACAAAGAGAGTTAAGAAATGGTCTAATTTAAAGATCTTCTCTCACTCCTCTGTAAATTAAACGTCTTTTCACTCACTCAGAAAAAAAAGATTTATTGGGCACTGGCTAAGAATGTCTCACCAGCACGCAGTCACATTATAGTATTTTGTCACCTAATCCCATCCAAGTGTATGTTGTGCCTGGTTGTGTATGTGGCTATTGTAGTATAAACATTGTATGTATAAGCGAAGCGGAGTGATGAAGGCCTGTGGGTTCCATTTTGGGTGCCCCAGGCCTGTTGTTGTGCACAAGGTGGAGATGATATTGTTTTCCCAGAGAGTGGAAGCGTATCAGAATGCAGGAGGGAGGACACCTACAGAGTGAAGTGAGGACAAAGAAGACAAAGTTCCTATAGAAATTTGATTAGGTCCTTCCTATGGCATTGACACTTGGTAGATGGTGTGGGTGATGGAGGCTGCAGTCTGTTGGTCAGAGTGAGAAGGGCCTTTTAGGTAAAACCACCCTTTTGTCTCTTTCCTGATCACTGTCTTTGTGGCTGTTCATAGCTAGAGGCAGATAATTCACACCTCTTTGTGCCTCTGTTGTGGGTACTCTAGGCTGAAGAATACCCTGCTGTGAGGAGCATCCCACTAGGCAAAGGCTGTGTCTCCAGAGCTAGATAAACAGGTAATTGAAAAGGAAGCAACCTCAAACCAGTTCTGCTTGAAGAATTCTAACTAAATGTCATGAGTGAAATGCACAAAAAGATCATAAATCTAAAATTTTACAATCTGCTTCTACTATGCAGTAAAGATGATTTTAACTGGAAAAAAACAGCAGATATTTATAGGAAGTCACAAGCTTTCTGGGAAACAAAAACATCCTACTTTCAGGGATAGTACTTGGAGAAATGGAAAAGGCAAACAATTCAAATTGCACGTATGAAATGAATGGTCTAGTGAGAATGAATGAAGTAAAGTGTGTTGTACATAACGCAGAGTTGTACAGAAACTTCTTCAGTGGAGTTGTAAGAAAACCTGCCAGATTTCTTTCATACCCATAATAAGAGAGGATGTGACCTAACGGTTAGAGGGTCGAAGCTGGGGATCCGGGTTCGAGTCTCGGCAGAGACGCTCAACATTCTGTGATTCTGGGCAAATCACTTAATCTCCCCGTGCCTAACAAAATGAATGTGTCCTCCTGTATCACAACTGGTGCTCATGTAAAGTGCTCTGATACCTTTACCTCAGTGAAATAACGCAAATGGAGCAGTGAATAGTCAAGCTAAGACGGTTCGAGCAGGACAGTGCTTAATGGTCATCTGTCACTCTCTTCGTCGATGTGGGGTTAACTCTCACAAGAATTAATGTAATGGATTATAAAGGAATTAGAGTGGATGATAAAGTGAACACTTCAAATGGAAAGGATGTGGGATTAAAAGCAGAGAGGTCAGAGTTGGAATGCAAGGGTTGAAGTGGAACATTAAGCAAAAAAGGGCTTCCAAACTTGTGCAGGTGATAGAGTAGTGAACATAAAGCTAGATTAGAAGGACATTTTAAATACAGTGACAAAGCCGAAGGGAGAGAAACTGACATCTCAGTCAAAGCAAAGGTTCAAGAGGACATCCAAAAGTTAAGGTACGAGCCTTGGCTCTAGTTCTGGTGTAAGTTCAAACAAAATAATTTGTGCACCTTTGTAGGGACAAATGAGCACTGCGGAAATCACGCCATCTACATTCTAGCAGCCTGAAATCTTCTCTACCAGAGTAAAGTAACCCATCTCCTATCACAAGGTCTAGGAAGAAGAGGCAGGCCTCCTCTGCACACTTGTGCCAGGACTCACCTGGACTGTGGAACCCTCTACCAACATTGTCACTTGTATTTACAACTTGGAAGATAAATGCGGCACCACGGCTCGTCAGTTGCTCTTCTTGATTTTAAAACCTGACCCTGAGAAGCGCCACTTCTGCAGCTTGATGAGCATAAATTGACATCTAATAATGTCAATAAGCCTAAACAATCACAATCCACAAAAAGATAAAACAAAAATGCTGATAAGCTGATACTGATGGCACTGGCCCTCCACTCATTTTGATCAAATCGAGGATGTGAGCGAACCAGCAGCATATATATGAACATGTCACAATTTTTTTTAAAACATTCTCTTGTGGAACATGACCTCCGCACTTAGGGGCTTATTTACGAGCTGGTATGCATGACTCTTGCATCACGCAATGTGATGCAAGAGCAACGCAAACCTTAAGTCAGATTAATGAAGCCACGAAAGTCCACTTTGCATGGCCCTGAGTTACTCCATAAATCTGGGGTAAGGCAAAAATGTGCCAAAAAGATACACCTTCCCAGGAGAGGCGTAACAAGGTGAAATATCTTTATTTCTCCTTTTTACTTCCTCTTTCTGTGTGCTAAAAGAGGAAAATGCCTCTGAGGATTGTTTTTTGTGCAGGAAGCAACACAATGGTGCAATGGTTCCTTCATTTGCGCTAGGCCGTATTGCCTCAAATACAGTGCATTCCTGCCCTTTCCCTGTAATGCAGGGCATTTCAACAAGGTGACTAGATGCACTGCACTGCATAACTTTTTCATAAATAGGCCCCTTAGCGTCTAGGTAGTACGAAGGTCACCTGATTCTTTAGGGTGATTCCCCCCCATAGTCCAGAGAAAGACCCCAGCATAATTTTGAGTACAGGAGTTGAAACATCGATGAGCCATTTTCCAGACTGACTCTCATTACTGACACAAGTAGATCAGATATTAGTCACTGAAATTTCATACCAAAAGAAGTTATTAACCAGTTCAACCAAAACATCAACCTTTCAACCTACCCTCTTGTGCAAATTTCCCATTGTGTGTGACTTAACCTCCACTGCACCGTATGTCTCTTGGAGCACCCCACTTCTTTTACCAACTAATGTGTATATTGAGCTTACCGACAATACCATTGCTTCAGCTATCCAATACACTTACCAGTAATTCTGTTATCCACTTGTGGAACGTAATCACCAAAGCTGACTAACCTTATTGGATGTGAACACATGGTACCTTTCATACTGATGTATTTATAAATATTGAAGATTAATGGTTTGCAATAATAGCCTAACTCATACAAACTAGTGGCAAACTGTCTCAGAGGGAAAAAGTGTTCACAACACTAATTTTATACCCAGTTTTCCAGGCCCTTGATGTTACAGTTGCCCCTTGGCAGACCGCTACAGTCCACACTCCTTCCACCACTCAGCAGTGGTTATACCACAATCATTTTGTCACAATACAGATGCATCTGGTCACTGGTCACAATCCACAAGGCTCACAGTCACCACTTGATTTACTGGTGTGAAAATGTTCAGGCTCCTATAGGGGTTGTGACTGTATGGATTTTATGATCTGTTGCCAGAAGATAGGCAGGGTACTTGTAGGATTATTAGCATGCCTTCTCTACAAGCTGTCCTGCTAGGCCTTTGCAACACAAAGTATAAGTCTTTTTCAAACATGATTACCAAACTTGGAGAGAACTGCTCATGGCGAGAATCTACCTGATGGGCAAATAATGAGGAAGGAAAGAATCTACTGGCCTGCAGCCAGATCTTTACCTTTGCAGAGCTGAGATAAGTCAGTTTGACTGCAACAAGTGCTGGAATAGAATCAGAGGGATTAAAAGTCACTGTCTACCAGCATCAGGGCTAACACCTCCGCCGCTTATATTTCTTCAAATGTGATGGATCTTAGCCATTGTTTTACAGAAGAGGAGAGCTAAAGATCACATAAATGATAGTCACTATTTTCAGTCAATAATGAGAGTTTGCTATGAGGTAAAGGGTTTCTTAATTCAATCTTTTGGTTATTCATCTTTATTAAATCACAAGCTAATTCGTATTAATCTCAATCATCAATAAATGAACTGAAATAAAAAATCAATATTAGTTAATCTGATCATATAATAAATGCATTAAAGTGCGTTCCATAAAGGAAAGAATCCCTATTCTAATAGTCTGGTGTAAATGGAGTCAGTCAGAACCCATAAAGAGTTGTAATTCAAGAGAGTGAGAGAAAGTATGAAGCTTTAAAGGCAGCTCAATAGATCAAAATTATCAATTTTGAAATTCCCATAAAGAGAGGTTCAAGAAACTCAGTAGTTTCTCAGAGCAAAGTGAAATAAGGCAGGGAAAAGGAATCGCAATGGCAAGGAAAGTAACCTACTCTAAGAATACGCACTATTATAGACATCACGTTCTGAAACTTTGCAACATGTTGCTTATTTTGTCTCCCGTCAGCGAATCAGTGTTCGATGCTCTTCTGGGAACTGGATCCCACCTCGTCTGTTCACAGCAATACAATAGTTCACAGACAGCAGTGTTAGGTTTGTAGCCAAGTTATATCGATTCTGAGTTCATGTGGGTCAATTTCCCATTCAGGTCAACTTTCCCACAGATAAATGACATTTCTAACCATCTAATATTATCAAAATTCTTAACAATGGTCTGTGTAGAAGATGAAACACTAAAACAACAAAAAGAACACATTTAACATAGCATCCGTTCATATTCTTTATAAATGCTGCATCGTCATATATGAACTCTTTATTCCCCCATTGAAAGACTTTTTTTCTAATCATTTGTTAACAGTGATCTGTGTGTAAATAGAAAAATGGTGTGGAAATATATGAAAATATTTATGCAACTATTATTAATTAAGAAAAACATCCATAAATTGTTTGTGGCTTCTGTGAAACCATTCAAATTTAACAGGGAATTTTGTATCACCGCATTCATTTAATAGTGAAGCTAGTATTCGCAAAGTAGGAACTCAGTCATGTCTATGGAAATTTTGAATACTCAGTGACAACGTTGAACACTGAGGTCCACTGCATTCAATGATAGTGGATGAGTACAGGAATCTAGAGAGTTTCACATGCAAGCGCAGGAGAACAAGGCTGAGATGAAGCATTGTAGGCCACAACTGATATAGGCAGAATCTTGGAAGTAGCAAACTCGGTTGTTTTCTTCCATTTTTAGGTTGAGCTTCGATCGACCTGTTATATCTCTTCTGTGGGGTTTGGTAAACCCACTGATTGCCATTGGTTACTATCTGTGGCATTCAGAAATGCTGGCTACTTATTGGTGCATTTCTGTAAAAGTCCCTCCTTTGTGTGTTTATCTCTCTTTCCAGCGATTTCACTCAGAGAGCATTTTGGTTGGCCATCCACAGTACAGCGTTAGATGGCCTCTCTTCCCTCCTCCCATCTGGCTATTACAGGTCAGGCATTGTTTTTTTTTCGTAGTTTTATATAGCGCGAACCGGACCCGAAGGTACTGGAGTGCTTCACATGAGCACCAGTTACGTTACACAAGGACACATTCATTATTTGGTAGGCACGGGAAGATTAAGTGATTCGCCCAGAATCACCAGATGTTGAGCTGACGTTGAGACTCGTACCTAGTTTTTCAGGAGGAGGGAGTTTGGTGGTGGGGTGGGGTGCAAAAGTGCCTCCTAGGTACTTCCCGGCACGAGACCCCGCCCCCACCTCATACTCTGAGATTGTTCTTCAAGTTGGCAGGTATGCGTTGTTATTTTATAAAATCAAAGCATAAATGTGTCATTGTACTGCTTACTTTCATTCCATTGCAGTTTCGTCACTATAGATTTTTTCTGCCACTGCTTGATATGCTTATGGTCCAGTTCTGTTTGTTTTGTCAACTTGCTAGTTAAATCAGACTGATAAAGTTTAGTGTGTGAACAGTAACCAGAGGTTGCTATGGCAAAAGATGGCGCATGCCGGTAGCAGACTGCTCCTGCCTCTTATGCCGCTTGTTTACTTCCACCTCCGCTGACAGCTGCTGCCTGGCCATGAGCGACATCGTGGGCAAGACACTGAGTTCTCTACCGGGGCTGCTGGCACAGGATGCCGGGGCCGATAAGCTGGCGGGAACCTCCAAGCTGGGCGCCCTGATCCGCAGCATCACTGGCTCAGCTCGAGGCAGTTGAGGAGAGGAAGGATTAGTGTGTGACATCCTAAAATTTCCCCAGTCATGGTAGGATGGGCAGCTCTTCTTCTTGGGCAAGGGTCAGTGTGGCACAGTTTGGAGCAGTGTCTCCTTCCCACACAGATTTGGAGGGGAGGGCTCAGTCCATTATGATAGATCATTTCATTCTGCTGCTTCTTCTGACTGCCGGGAGCAGATCTGGGGCAGAGTTCTATGTAGTTCTTCCCGAAAAAATTTCAACAAACAATTGTCTCATCTTCACTTTGAGCATCTGGCGACAAGCAGGGGGTGGGCATGCACAACATAATGAGGTCGGGTGGCTCAGTCTGTGTCATCACACACCAAAAGGGAGTACACTCTCTGCTATCATACAGGGCCCTGAATGCCACTACATTTGTATCACAGCCCAAATGTTCATGGATACACCTGTCATTATCCCACCGCACAAACTGAGGTTAGCTGCCAAGTTAGTAATTGCATTGGGTGGCACCTTATGCCAGTCCCGAACTTTTGGGAAGCAGCATATTGCATTCTTGGTCTTGTAGTTTGGCATTTACCTTTGCAAGTATGGGATTTAACCTCAGGTTTTTAAAGAACACTACTAGTAGTTATTATATATGTATTTGTGCTGCTCTGGCCGTTGGCACCGTCTATTCTGGGACAAATATAGGGATCGGAGGTATAGTAGTACAACCCATCGACATACTCGTTTTTTGTAAAATACATTTAAATACAAATGCCTTCGCAATATATGGATTGGCCTTAATTACATTTTTGAAGGAAATTAATGTTGTCATAGGCAGGGTTGAAGCAGTATGTGGATGAAGATATGCTATTAATGGTGATAGTAGTATACTCGTCAAAAGTTTTCACTTTACATATAGATATGTCCTGACTAGAACAGATTAGGGCTTTCTGTATTTTGAGTGCATTGAACACACTTTTTGAAAACAAGCGTCTACCTTTGAAAGGCATATACACCACATTTCTAAAACAAGGATTGGCTAAGCTACTAGATCTTGGGTTTTTTGGGCTTTCTGTACCCCCATTGACATTTGATGTCCAGTGAATCGTTCTTATCAGTGTTTTGAACTGGCCGGCCCCGGGATCAGCTCCGCGTCTCTGTGCGGACACGTTTCCATAGTCGGAGCAGTTTATTGCAACATTCGTCCCTCCAACTTCCTCCCACTTTGCTGAATGCTCGTTCTTTGTTTCCTGCTCATGTTTGCCGTGTGTTCATCAGCATGTGCCCCACCCCAGCTATTTTTACGATATTTCAAAACAGCGCTATGACACTGTCAATGCTGACTGAATCATAACGGTTTTGTATTTAGTTAAGGCATGTCTAAAAACACATTTGCCAATAATTTGCATTTACATGTTGCAGGGTGCTGTATCTTGATTTGCTTAATTTGAACACCAATTACATTACACAAGATCACATTCATTTTTTAAAGCAGAGAGAGTTTAAGTGATTTGCCCGGGCATGAGACTTGAACCTGTTTTTCCAGCATTTTATTTCATTTTTTTGCACACCCCTGTCGTCTTTGCTTCCTGCACAGATCCTTACACAAACATCATGTGTTGCACAACTGGTGTCATGAGAAGCACCATCTGTGCATTGTGCTTTATGGTGGGCATTTTGCATTCTGAGCCTGCTCGGGCTGTGACATTCTGCCAGGCTCTGCTCCTCTTAGATGCTAAAGAAAGTCTTTGCAAAAGCCCAATGAGCTTAAGTGCTTTTTTTCCACTTACTGACGCACTAACATGACGGTATCTCATTAGGAGATGTCAGTTAGCAGTGTAGACTGTACATGCCACTCCTTCAACCTGGTCTGTGCCATCAAGAACAATAATTATTGAAAGCAGGCACCCTTTCATAGGTAAGTTCCAACATTTTTAGCGTCATTTGACATTACATCTTTCTACTCGCCTGCATCATCCAGAATGAGTTAGTTGAGGGAGGGAAACATCTATTACAATGCAGGCATTAAATCGTAGTGCCTTTACAACACAGTCAGTACCACGACTGCGACATTACCACGAGTTCTATTACAACGCAAGTCATTACAATGACTTGCTTTAGGGAATGCAGTGTTGGACTGGTGTTGGATTTTATGTCCAATACCTTCCCTACTGAAACACCGACTGGATTTGGAATAGTAATTTAAACTATACGAAAGTCCAGCGCTTCCCTAAAGCAAGTCTTTGTAATATCTTGTGTTGTAATGGAACTCACGATAACCACAGTCGTGGTATTGACTGCGTTGTTAAGCAATGCATAGCTTTGGCATGCGTCGTAACAGATGATATTCGTTGAGGGAAGCAAGAGACCCAGGATAATATGCTGCATGCCTAAACACTTAGAAGATCCAAAAGTCGAGACAGATTGGTTATTTCAATGCTTGTTTAAAAATATTTTTGTTAAACTTTTTGGTTTTAACATAATTCATAAGAACCAGTGAACATAAATATTCCAGTTTCCCATCACTGTTCTATAGAGGACAGGTATTGTCATTATATATCAAGTATAGTTTAGTGGAATCCTAGATAGCTGGTATGGTAGAGGTATGGAGTCCATGGCTTTCAAGGTCTGTGCCATTACCCCCTATATGGGCCTCGTATGCAGATACTATCACATTTTCCAGCAATCCAGTGCACCATCACCATCCCCCAAGCCATAAAATTCCATCTAACTCTCCCAAACATTATAGAATTTACAAAGGCAGCCTCTGTCTATAAGTCCATGGTGGTTTATCACTCACTTTTTGTGAGGATGTTCGGTGACCCCCATATCTCTGCTATAGTCCTTCATGCACAACATGAGTTTTGCCTGTGGAAGGTCCATGTCATTGGGGGATTTCCAGCATTACAAATTGAAGGAGTGAGGGAATTTCACTATGTTGAACCTGTCCAACTTCAAGGAGAATGTTTCACCAATATTCCTGGATTTTACTACAGCTCCAAATTGTGTGCAGGAAGATGCCCTCTTCTGTTGTAGATTTTAGGCAGTTAGGTGCGGGAGCTCACTCATTACATTAAGCTCTGTGTATGATTTTCAGATGGATCAGACATAATCTTGCCTTTATCACAACTTTCCTAGGATGCTTAAATGCTGCCTCTCAGTCTATGTCTTCCACTGTCCCTAGGTCATGTTCGCCTTTGGCCCTTAGTCTCTGCAGTCCACCAGTCATGTTATTAATGAGGGTCTTGTAAAAGGATGAGATCGCTGCTCTCCCCAAGGCATTCAGGAGGACTTTGTTTTCCAGCAGGGTCCAGAATCTTGGACCATTCGTGCCATTTGGAATGGGGTCAGGCAGTACTCGCTCTTCAAGGTAGTGGACGGTTTTATGTTGTCCTCTTCCATTAGGTTACCTGACTTGGAGATGCCAATCTGACACCAGGACCTAACCACGTTCAATTTATGACCTTTTTTCAATTCAATTCAATTCAATAATTACTTTATTCGATTTTATTTAACAATCATAAAAGTACAATAAAACATTCAAACAAAAAACGGTAAAAGCAGCAAAAAATGTCATTAAGTAGATACACTCCAATTCAATGTCAAGCATAAGCATAATACACTGCTATTAAAAATCTCGCCACATAGCAACAGACAGTAGAATTTTCTAAAAATTGTAAATATAAAAGAGCAGGTCTCGCCTGTTTAAAATTCAAATGTGCAAATATAGGGCGTATATACTTTTGGCGCAAATTGGCCCATTTAGGGCAAATTAATACAATGTGTAAAGTGTCTAGTGCAGAAGACTCATGACAAGAACATACAGGAAGATCTTGTTGCCTATGCCATCCTACCACAAGCTGCGGGAACATATTCAGTCTAAAGTATGTTAAAAGTCTTCTATGGTTCACCGGCATATCCAGTGTTAGATAAAGTTCCATTCTTTCACTTCTTGTGACCATTGTATGATGTATGCAACAGCGTTTACGCTGTGAGTCTTGCAGTCTAGATTCTTGAGTATGCTCTAAAAATACTTTCTTAACTTCTGCAATAACTGGTTTAGTTATTTTCTCTGGTGAGTTAAAAACATGCAATAAGCCCAAATGAGACAGGGTAGTTTTTATGAATGAATGAAATGATATTTGTAAAGCGCGATGGCTACCCTGAGGCCTCCCAGCGCTACGGACGGAAACAGCAAAAGACCAAGCAGGCACAGTTAGACACCATTCCTAAAGAGGTATGTTTTTAGAAATTTTCAAAAAGCCTGCAAATTGGGCTGACTGCGAACTTGAAGTGGGAGGGCATTCCAGAGTATGGCAGCGTTGTGGGTGAAGGACCGTCCACCACATCTGGCTCTAAAGATTTTGGGGGGTGACGAAAGAAAGGCGGTAGATGAGCGAAGGCTTCTTCTACACTGATGGGGGGTAATCAAGGATTGGATTATGGCTGGACCCTTCTTCCAGTAGGCTTTGTGGGCCACGCACATGGCTTTGAACTGAATCCTTTCTCTTATTGGCAGCCAGTGCAAGGACACAAGGGCAGGTTTGGCGGACTGTCGGCGGGGGAGCTGTAGAAGCAGGCGAGCGGCGCAATTTTGGATGGTCTGAAGCTTGTTGATGGTGTATTGGGGGGCTCCCAGATAGAGGACGTTACCGTAGTCCAGGCGGGAGAGGATTAAAGCCTGGACCATGATCCGTCTAGCTGGGAAGGGGAGAAGGGAAAGGATCTTGCGCAGTATCCTGAGTAGTCCAAAACAGTTGGCCGCAAGTTTAACTACTTGGTAGTTAAAGGTGAGGAAGCGGTCCATCCAGATGCCAAGACTTTTTATCTGGTCTTTCGGAGCTGGGGCAGGTCTGAGGCAATTAGGCCAGAGTGAGGCAGAGTTGAAAGAGGGGGCGTTGCCCAAAAGCATAAGCTCCGTCTTGTCCCCATTAAGTTTAAGGCACGAGAGTTCCATCCACTTGGCAACCTCCTCTAGGCAGCGGCCCAAGGTGCAAGATGACCTCTCGGGGTGGTTTAGTGCCACCACGAGCTGCGTGTCATCTGCGTAGGTGATGATTTTTATGCCAAATGGATGGACAATCTCAGCCAGGGGTCTCATATAGACATTAAATAGTGTGGGGCTCAGCCATGGTATACGATAACTAAAATTCAAATTCAGGCAATCTCTTACTATCAGTCTATTAAAATCCAATTCTTTTTTAGTCCATATTGAACACCATAACAGTATCGGGCGCCAGCGTATATAGTCAAATATGTGACCTGCCCCTATCTCTTCATGAACTATTTCTGACAGGACATTATGTGGGATGCGTAACAGTTTCCTTTGGTATTAATTTTCTGCTGTTTGTATTAATATAGAAGATTTATAACCCCAGATTTCTGCCCTGTAGGTTACAGCTAGGACACACTTAGCGTTGTAAAGGTGCAATATGGACTTTATGTGACTGTGACCTAATCGCCTAGAGAAAGCATCAATGCTATGAGCCGCCCTATTAAAGGTTTGAGTGTGTGATTTCAATAAGGGCGCCCTCGACAATCTATCATCCAGCAGTCTGCCTAGATAGCTAAACCTATCCACCTTACCTATATTGTTATCCTTTATCACAAATTTTCTAGTCTTGGTGCCTCTAGGTCCTAAAGTCATGGTATATGATTTGGTAAAATTAATTTTTAGACCCAACTTCTCCATAAATTCATAGAAATTGTTCAGTAAAGATTGCAAGCCAATAGCTGTCCGGGAAATAAGGACGGTATTATCCGCGTACAGCAAGGCGGGTACCGTTCTGCGTCCTATCCTTGGGCTATCTTTACAGTTACCCCTTAAGACCTTTTTTCAACACCATCCCAGGCAGCGGGTAGCTCAATCCCAGGCTGTTCCAACGATGCTTTGGTGCAGGCAGCAGCTTCTTCCTGTCTTTTACTTCATACACATAATTTATGTATGAAGGGGATTCCATCATTCTCGTTTGACTGAAGGGTTGTCCATCGAGGAGTAGATCCAATCGTTGATCGGTAGAGTTTGCCCTACACCCGTTATGGCAACCCCCTGTTGAAATTATAGCTAGTAAGTGTCTTAATTGCAATTCTTGGGGTGCCTATATACCATAACAGGGTCCAGGATCTCTTTATCCATCCAGAGGAAGAATTCCTTTGGTATGTGGAAGAGTGTAGTCTGCTTAACATAGAGTAGTTTCAGCATGGTAATCATTTTAAAGACCGCAACTCTACCCATTATCGTGAGTGGTAGGGATCTCCATCTGATCACATCTGTCTGAATGTTTATATGTATTGGTTCTATGTTTCTTTCAAGAAATGGTTCTGGTGTTATATTTATCCGGAAGTATTTATTCCCACCTTCAGTAACCTTAATCCCAGTGGAAAAAGTCTTGACAGACCCCAGCCACTAGCTTTATAGTTGCTGGATTTCTCCAATTGATTTTGTATCCACTTTATTGGCATATGACACTGGTGAACTGAAAGAGATGCATTGTGTGTTGTGTATGTGCCAGTGAGGTGGGGTCCGATCAACCTCCGGCATCATAACATTGGTAAAGTCCTGTCCTAATATGTGCAATTGGGAACCCGCCTCCTGCAGTATAGCATCTACTTTATGCTGCACACACTGTTGTATTCTTGGTGATGTGGATACATTAATAATGGTAATGTTTTGCCTCACCCATGTCCATGTGTCACAAGAAAGCACACATTCAAGTCAGTCTAGTGCTTACCTATTTGAGCCAGAATTGCTATCCTTCTAGATCCCCGGTGGAGAAACATGTGCATGCCAGAGATACGTATTGACATCTTCCGAGAACGTTCCCAGGAAATGTATTTCCTGAAGCTGCACGATGTCCGGAGGGCATGTTGCTGCAGATGATGGGCTAAGATCCCTCACTTGATCTTGCTATCTAGAACACTTACAATTAGGGACATTATTTTAAGTTCCATACGTTGATCTGAAGGCACCACTTTCTTGGGACAGAAACTTACTCTTTGGGTGCATTGCCTTCTCTGTCCCTATGTCCTCTCTAAAAGTACCGGTCAATCTGGGAACAATCATTTTAGTTTGGAACAAAAGTAGTCACAACACTGAATGCTTTAGTACATGAGGCCCCATGTCTCTGTCCTGGTGGTTAAAGAAGTGGCCTATCATTGGCCTTGCGGGGACCTGGGGGACGGTCATACCATCGCCACCCTGTGCACCTTTTCAATGAGGAAGCATCAAGAGAGGTTTTTGTTCTTCTAGGACTGAGGCTAGCTAAGTTACAGGTATTCTGCAGGGCCCTTCCTATCCTCACGCTCTGGGAATTCAATGAAACCAAAGATTTTTCTGAGCGAGAGGCATTCTGCATCTTCTGCTTGGAGAGTCAATTCTTTGGAGAATTATAACTGTTGGGACAAAATATTCTTACATTCTTTAACAGTATCCTCTTTCCCAGAGATTTACTTCTCTGTACCAAACAACCAATCGGACAGATTTCTTAAGTCTTACTGGCGGAACATCACCTCTGAGCCTAACTCCCCAATTCTGTGTTCAAGAACTTCTATAGATGCTTGTATCTCCAATAGAATTTGTTCTGTCGCTGGGACCTCCTCATGCCACCATGGATGTTTCCTGGACATGTGTCACAACTTTAGTGTATTTATCCATTCTCCCTTGCTTGGATGTTCATTGGTCTTTGTCTTTGGGTATGGGTTTGTTAATGTGCCTACTTAGAAGCAGGCACAGTTACTCAGGGTCGAGGGGTATCTTGCTTTTTCTCTCACTCTGTGCAGTAAGATTCCTTGAACTTATGAAGTGTGGGGTTAGTTATGTTGTCAATGCTGTCTAATTCCAGAAGCACCCTCTGGCCTTCCAACCCATCTGTGTGTCACTGAGTCTCCCTCCTTGTCATGCCCCGGTCCCCCTTTGCTGTATGTTTGTTCCCCATTGTTATCACTATTTTCCAATTATGCAGGTGCCATATTCTGTGCTACGCACTTTATTTTTCATACTCTGTTAAGTGATTAATTTAAAAGGCATGCTATGCACTTTAGTTTGTTTCCACTGTAAACAAGTCTCTATAATGAAGCACAAGTGCCTGGAACTTTTTTGACAACAACATGAGCTGCTTAGCAATCAATTAAAATCCTCTGTTTCCTGCTGTCCTTGTTTCCTGCCGGAGTGCCTGGTATTTTGTTTATATAGCAGCTGCTGACTAATTATACACCCTTGAGAAATTAAAGACCTCCGTATCCTGCCCTTGTTTCCTGCTGGAGTGTCTGGTTTTTTGTTTTTGTTTGTACAATAACTGCTGAGTAATTAAGGGCCTCTGTTTCTTGCCCCTGTTTTCTTCCAGAGACTGTCTTCTTATTGGCAGGCAGCACTCTCCATGTGCATGACAGGCTATAAATACCATGTTCAAAGTGTGGCTGCCCACCTGGCTGTGTCAATACATCTGAAGAAAGAGCTGTGTCTCTCACCAGTACCGCCCATAAGTTCTGAGCCCCATCATCTGCAACAAGAGCAAGCCAGACACTGTCACCTAGAAACGGGGGCTTGGAACCTCTCTTATAATCCTGTCCTTTCGAGAGGACTTCCTACAACCTTGAACCCTGGAACCTGGTTGTTCAGCTGGTGCTGCTGCACCTCCCTCGCCTTGACTATGACAATCATTCTCTCACCGCCACTCAATGCTCTAGCTAATTTGTCCCGTAACACGGACCTCAGGTTAGCATGCTTTCTGGGTGACTCTCATTTTTTGTTTCTCCTTTTTCCAAGAACACCCTTTCATTTTGAATTTAAATGAGAACGTATTAGTAGAAGATAAAGAACAAGCATTAGCAAAACCAATAGGTCTGCGAATCATCTCGATGACAAACTCAACATGATAACACAGGTCAACGCAGTCAGCCCCTCCTGCTCCATATACTCTGCATGATTTGGATGCATGCTTTGCAACATCTTCAGATGGATACCTCAGAATACCAGACGTACTGTTACACAAGCCCTCATTGCAGGCAGACTAGACTATAGCAACACCTCTACGTCGGAATCTCCAAACACCTCTTCCATCGACTCCAGACCATTGAGAATGCCACAGCAAGAATCATCCTAGGCCTCCTGCAATGCATCCACGTCACACTACATCTCAAAGAACTCCAGTGGCTCCCCATATGTGATCACTGCCGAACTGAAACTCGTAATGCACACATATAGGCAATGCACAACATAGGATCAACATAACTTAACAATCACCTTCATTTCCACCAAGCCACCAGACACCTGTGCTCAGCCTCACTTTCACTTGCACACACACCCCTGTATCCATAAAGGCAGAACGGGAGGTCTAGCATTGTCCTATATCACACCCAAAACCTGGAATGACCTCCCACTACACATCAAAGCCTCCTCCTCGCATCTTGAATTCCACAAGAAGCTGAAGACCTAGCTTTTCAAATAATTCTCTGAGGATGACTCACTGAACCCTTAGCCCCATGCCTATACACTGACTTCAGCACCTGGATAGCCTACCGGGTAATAAGCCATACTATACAAATCTAAACAAAATAACAACACAACATCTGACCAGTGCAGAAAGGAGACATTCCCAAACTTGTGACAATATAAAACCAGCAGAGAAAAAACAGACATACAGCTTTATTTAGAAATAGCTTTCAGGGATTTGTGCAATCAATCGACATATTAATGAGCAGCCATGGATGGAATATTAGACAGAAGCAACCTGAGGAGGTTGATGATAGAGCTCTATGACACTTTAGATAATGACACATTTGAAGAGGAAATCCCAATATGCAACAAGTTGCTATGCTAAGTTAAAGTCTATTGTCCTGATTGATAAAGGGAAAGCTGCACATGGAGATCTCCACACAGAAGATTTCCACCCACACCTGGGTAGGAATCTCAACCCTGAGGGTATTCACCAATTCCAGTATGGAGATATCCCCACCCCCAGTTGTAGATTTTATGAGGATGGGGTGGAGTCTTTTAGAACCAGCATTATGACTGCAAAATTGCTAATAATGACTAGATTTCTGATCTACATCAAAAAGGTGGGAATCTCCATGCCTCTTCCCGACAACGTTACTTTGCTCACTACCAGAAACTTGCTACTGACTACACTATGCAGCCTACGCCCTTCAAGCAGAAAGGAAATTTCACTGAGGAAGTTAATCACTGCAGTGAACTGAATGGTTTCCCTACATGCACCTCCAGTGAAGCAGAACATACAGCCATTGGCCAAGAGGTGAAAGACTTTGTGAATGCATTAGGGGTTAAGGTACACATTGTGGAGGACCAAAAAATGAGCTGGACAAGAGGAGGCAGGTGAAGCTCAAGGCTTCTAGGATAAAGCTGCCAATGACTCTTTCTGGAGGAGGGCCCAGGCCCTGTCTCTGTCTCACCCTGTTCGAAGAATGTATCCTCTTCACCATCAACCGTAACATGCTGCATGACCTCCTTGATCCTGGAAATCCCAAATTAGGCCAAGCAAGAATATAAACTCCTCTCTCTTTGCAATACATAACAACTCTACACTCATGTTGTTAGAATACAAAAATTCATGTTTCTATGTATGTTAGCATTCGCGGCGCCATTTTCTATGTTGGCGCCATTTTGAGTGATAATCAAAACTAATTCCTTGCTGTTTCCGAGAAAAGACCCTCGTTACATTTTGTTTCTGCAATGTTAGGTTTTGCTTCGCTAATGAATGTATTGTCCTTATTAACGCATACCTTTCCTACTAGATAGAGGCCTTCTCCACCTTGTCTAGCTGCGGGCATGGGCAGAGTGACCTTGAGTAGTAGATAGTGTGTGCCAGACCTTAGAATCAAAACTCATCCTCTGTACTTCATTGTTAGCTGCATCTGCTTGGAAAATTCCATTGTGGGTGTGCCTTCATTGGTTCTGAAATGTACATAATGTATCTTTATGCTTGCTGATGTCAGTCCCCTCTGCAGCACTCCTAGCAACTGGGCAGACGAGCTCCGTTCTGAGTGTACCTGAATAAACAGATATTGGTTTGTGTTCTCTACTGTCTAACCGACTCTTCATTTGGTATGGAAGGCTGAGTGGTGGTCGTGAGTGACCCTAATGGGGCCACTTCCTTCAGTTGGCGCCTGAACAGGGACTCCGTCGGGTGAGTGACTCTTCCCCTTCCGTGGATGGGGGGAGGTCGAGGCCATCGTTGGGTCGGGCTGACGGATCAGGTATCCCTGTATGAGGAGCATTGATTGCTCGCAGCTGCCCCTTCCGTCCTGCCTGACGGTACCTCGCCTGGCGGTCATCCCAACTGGAGTCCTGAACGGCGAAACCCTTGGATCTGACCGTTTGGTCTGAAGAGTCGACAGTGGAGAATCGGTTTGTTTGTTCCACTCATTTCAGGTGAGTTTGTTTTGGTTCTTTGTGGATATGGTACCATTGTGGTTTGAGTTTGGTGCAGTCTGAGGACCGGTTTGATAAAAGCATTTGCAATTGCTTTGCCAGGCAAAAATAATGATTTATTTTTCCTTTTGAAAATGCCTGGGATCAGTAAGTTTTTCTTTTTGTGTTGTCGTTGTTCTGCAGATGCTCGAATAGAAGAAGCCCAGCCGGCGCCTCCAGAAGGCACTCCTAATTTTGATATGTATGTGAAGCATGGTCTTGGCCCTATTATGTTTAGTACATTATGGCACAAATATACGAGGGACAATGCCGAGTTGCAGTGGCCGTTGATGGGCACTTTTGATGAACAAAAGATTGGGTATTTACAGGAGAAGTTGTTTAAGAGACGAAGTAGACAGTCTATGTTTGACTCTCTCAGAACGTGGCAGAAGGCAGCTAGGCAGAGACGATTGAAGTTGGAAAAAGATGCACAGAAAGGGAAGATGCAGACACTGACTCAGAAAGCTGCAGCCTACGATAGAGAGAAACAGGAGAAGGGAGTTGAATGTGAAGATAGGAGGTTTTGATTGCATGTTGATAAATCGTATTAGGCTCAGGAGAAAACTGATACTTTTGTGGAAGAATTGTTAGACCCCCGACCCCCGTCCCCATATGCCCCGCAAAGGATATATCTCACTGTTCCTGTGCCATCACAGCCACCTGTTACAGCTGTTCCCACTGTCCCTGTATCTATTGCTGTCGTCTCGATGGCTGGGGTTTCGGCTCCTCCTTCTTTACCTTTACCGTCTGTGGCAACTGTAACTGTTAGCACACCAAGCACACCTATTGTTTCTGCACCCCTATCTCCATCTCTCTTTCTCCCCCGGCGCACCCACCTGCGACTATCCTACCCAGTGCTTCTGTTGCTTCTCCGTCTTTAATGATTCATCTCCCAGCATTATTGGGTGCTGAGACACCAACATGTGGGTTTGAGGATAGAGATTTAGCAAAATGTAAGGATCGTATGGGCCCTTTTGTACAATCTGCGGTGGGGGAAGAGGAGAAGCAGGTAGTAGCTAATCAGGCTGCTCAGTGGGGTCGTAATCCCATTTACAGTGTGGAGGATGTTTGGGGCGTGATGAAAGATTATGAGCCCTTTGTCCAACAGCATGCTCTTATACATAAGTCCTTTGGTGGCCTTTGGCAGCAACATTTTGGGAGCGAAACACCACAAATGTTATTCGATATTAGGGATCGCGTGTATGCCAGTGGTTTGGACCCAGGCCAAGTTTTTGGGAACATTACCACGTTGGTTGCATATAGAGGCAGGTTGCATGACACGAGTTCTACCCCAGTATCTCAGTTTCCGGTGCGAGAGGTTCATCCTATATATCATCCAGAGATACCAGAGTTGACAGACCAGCGTGGTAATGTTACTCGAGAGGGTGTAGGGGCCTGTTTACAAGAACAATGGATTGATACTCCGTGGAAAAGAAGTGAGGTTTTATCTCTTAAGACTCATCTGCCCGATCCTAGGAAAAATCCTACTGCTTATTATAAGGAACTGACTGAAGCTGCCTCTTCGACGGTAATGACTCTTGCTGATATTGAAATGTTTTTGGTTTTCTTGTTCCGGTTGATATTTGGAGGCAGGTTCATGCTCAAGATCATGTTGCGGAGTTGGGTGGTACATGGGATCAAATCAAAGCATGGGATCAGGAAAGGAAGCCAGGTGATAAGCCCCGAGCAGAAATACTTGCCTTGCCAGGTCGCATTATTACATATATGCATTCTCTTATTCCACCGAGGAAAGTAGATTGGGACAAGTTGACGGCTTGTCACCAAAAGAAGGAAGAGAGTGTGTCTTATTTTTTTTACTCGGTTCGAGGATACATTTTTGGATTTCAGTGGGCAGGATCTGTCTATTGAGGGCGGTGTTTGGTTGTTTGTCAATAGGTTTGTTTCTAATTTGTTTCCCGAAATTGCGGCTCGTTTACAGGCTTCTGAAAGTACCTGGTCCACCTCTTTCCCTTCTGTTATTTTGAATATGGCTCAATATTATGAACATCGGGACCAAGAGGAGAAAGAGAGGATGGAGAAAAGGCATAAGGATTTGAAGACGAAGGTATTGTTGCAACAGGCATTTAGAGGGAATGGTAGAGACCATGGTGGTGCTGCCCGACAGCTTCCACGCACTAGCAGGCAGTTGAATACAACACCTTTGGGGCCGAATCAGTGTGCATATTGTAAGGAGGAGGGTCACTGGTGTAGCGAGTGTCCCGTGCTTTTGCAGAAGGTTGTGGTCCCTAGAGGACGAGGGTCTTGCAGGCGGGGTCGTGGAGCTGGTGGGGCTGATAGGGTTCAGAACGCTACAGCCTCACAGGGTCGTTCTGATAATAATTACTTTGATGACCCCCAAGACGGGCAGTACTACCATGATGACTATGATATGAACGAATCAACAGGGTTGTCTTACAGCTAGGACAGTCAGGGACAGAGTGGGGGACCAGTTCCGATACCTATAGACCAGCGTGGTCCTTATGTAACAGAGAAACTGCAAGGTTCGACTAAGGAATTTTTGGTGGATACAGGAGCAACAAAATATTCTGTTTTTCGAAATATGGTCCCTGGTGCGGCTCTGTCTGGCCATAATAATGTTTCGGCAGGTTTTTCAGGTGTACTGGTTGTGAGCCCCATTTCAAGACCCCTTTCATTTACTATGGGTCCCTTTACTGTGGATACTCCATTTTTGTTGACATCCAATTGTGGTGAGAATTTGATGGGCTTGGACTTGTTGGAGAAATTGCATGCTACTTTTTATTGCTCCCCGGAAGGTGTCTATATGACGATGGGCCCAAATGTGAGTACTAAACAGTGTCTGTCTCACCCTCTTCCTACTGAATTGTTTTACGTACCCCCTATTCTATGGGCAACAGGTGATACGGATGTGGGACTGCTGCATATTCCCCTGGTTTTGATTCAGGTTAAAGACAATGCTGTTTTGCCTCTTATTCCTCAGTATAAACTACCCCAGGCGGGAGAACGGGCCCTTTTACAGATTATTCAGGATTTGATACGCAAAGGTGTAGTCGAGGAGACGTCTGCTAATATTTGTAAAAGTCCCATTCTTCCGATTCTTAAGAGGGCACCCTAGGGTTCTCCTGATGATCATGAAGATGTTTACCGTTTTGTGATTGACATGCGCGAAGTTAACAAAATAGTGGTTCCTCGATTTCCAGTGGTTGCGGATATTACTACACTTTTGACAATGATTCCTTCCACTGCTAAATTGTTTTTTGCTATTGATTTGAAAAACGCGTTCTTCAGTATTCCTATTCATCCAGATTGTAGATATTTGTTTGGGTTCACCCTAGCTGGTAGGAGCTTTAGGTTCTGTCGAGCTCCTCAGGGCTATACAGAGAGTCCGAATATTTATAGCCAAGCATTAAAAGGTCAATTGGATTCCCTTTCGCTTCCCGCAGGTAATGCATTGGTGCAGTATGTTGACGATCTCCTTATTGCTTCTGATACCGAACATGGTTGTAAAGACAGTACAGTTAGGTTATTGCTACATTTAGCTCAGCATGGTCATAAAGTTTCTCTTTCTAAATTTCTGTATTGTCGACAGGAGGCCCCATATTTAGGTCACCTACTGTTGAAGGAGAGTAGGAGGTTGACCCCTGAGCGCATCAGTACCATTGTAAAAATGCCTATTCCACAGACTCAGAAAGATGTGCGCGCTTTTATAGGTATCACTTCCTATTGTCAGCAGTGGATACCTAACTACTCCCTACTAATTAAGCCCTTGCTTGACTTGGAGGCCTGAATGTCAGCAGTCTTTTGAGCAATTGAAAACTGCACTTTGTTCGGCTCCAGTACTTGGCACCCCTAATTACGGCAAACCGTTTGTGTTGTACGTCCATGAGATGGCTGGTTGTGCGGTTTCTGTTTTAACACAAAAATTTGGAGATAAGCAACGCCTGTGTGCCTATTTCTCCACTGTCCTTGATCCAGTCTAGAGAGCCCTCCCGAGTTGCCTAAGAGTGGTCGCGGCTGTGGCCACTTCGATCAGACAATCGGCTAGACTCGTACTGGATACTGATCTCACAGTTATGGTACCCCATTCTGTGGATACACTTCTGAATAAGACAAAGACACAGCACCTCACCAGTGCACGTCTTACTGGCTATGAATTGACATTGTTTGCTAAACATATTACGATCAAAAGATGTGCTACTCTGAATCTAGCCACGTTACTACCCCTCCCTTCCGAGTGTGAAGGAGTCGATAAACATGACTGTGTCTACCGGATGGAAGAAGAGACGAAAGGACGGGTAGACCTGACTGATGTTTCCTTATCTGATCCTCAAGGGGAACTATATGTCGATGGCTCTTGTTTTAAATTACCAGATGGCACTACAACTGCGGCTTATGCTATTACCACACTGCGTACAGTAGTAGAGACATCACAAGTTCCTTAACAGTCAGCTCAAGCTGCTGAGCTTGTTGCCCTTATTTGAGCTTGTGAATTGAGTGAGGGACTGGTTTTCAATAGCTATACTGACAGCCAGTATGCCTTTGGGGTCGCTCATAATTTTGGGCGACTCTGGGCTGAGAGAGGATTCCTTACTTCCCATGCACCAAAATCCAGCACTGACACCTCATATTGAAGCTTTTATCTGCTTTGACACTCCCCAAGAAATTGGCCATAGTGAAGTGTAGCACCCACCAGAAGGTCACTGATGATGTAGGAAGGGGGAATGCTTTTGCAGATCAGATAGCTAAGGAAACGGCCCAGACAAAGATGAAAAGAATGTTTGTAGCAGGTCCGTCTACGTGGGTGCCTGAGGTTGCCATGTTCGATAGACACCCTTGAGAATGTAAAAGAGATACAAAGTGAAGCCACAGTAGAAGAGTTAGCAGTGTGGCAGGAAAGTACAGCAAAATTGAACGATGAGGGATGTTGGATTGATAAGTCAGGGAAGCAAAGATGGATGTTGCCAGATGCATATGTTCTCCCTGTGGTTAAGATGGCCCACGGCCCAGCTCATATTAGTGCTAAAGGTATTTGCAAGTTGTTAGACCCTGTATGGCAGAATGATAATATTCCTAAGACAGCTGCACATTTAGTGAAGTACTGTATGGTGTGCATGATGCACAATCCTGGAAAGGGTACCCCAACATCACCTGGTAACTTTGCACCACCCTCTTTCCCTTTTGAAGTCCTCCAAATGGACTATATAGAGCTAGAAAGATGCAATAATTTGAAGTATGTTTTGGTGGTTGTATGTGCGTTCAGTAAATGGGTTGAGGCTTACCCCACTAAAAACAATACAGCCATTACGACTACAAAGGCACTCCTGAAGGAGTTCTTTCCTTGTTTCAGCTTGCCCCGATTGATTTGGAGTGGTAACAGAAGTCATTTTAACGCAAAAGTGATTCAATTGATTTGTGATGGTTTACACATAAAGCAAAAATGTAATGCTGCCAATCACCCACATTCAGCAGGTTTGGTTGAGAAGTACAATGGTACTCTCAAACTCAAACTGGCAAAAATTCAGGAGACCACAGGGTTAAAGTGGCCAGATGCTTTACCGTTAGCTCTTTTGTAAACAAGAACGATGGCACATTCTAGGACAGGGTTGTCACCGTATGAGGTCGAGTTCGGACGCCCAGCAAATGTCTGGGGTGTCCCGCGACCCCAGCAGTTTTCTGATATTGAGTATCCATTGCTGATTGATTATCTGGGCCAGTTAACTGAAAGTTTTTTTCTATTCACCAACAGGTCCGGGACACCCTGCCAGGTACACCAGAGGGGCCTGGGCACGACATCCAGCCTGGTGACTTTGTATTGATTAAAAACATCCAGAGGTAGAAAAGTTTGGAGCCACGGTGGACAGGACCAGAGCAGGTCCTTCTAGCAATGCGCACCACAGTGAAGGTCGCAGGCCGTAAGAACTGGATACATGCGACTCACTGTCGCAGGATTCCTTTACCTCTGCCCTATGACCAGTGGGTGAAGGATGGAGTACGGGACTCTGAGTGCGAGACGGTGCCTCAGTTTGTCCCTTTCAGTGACGCCAAACTGACATGGACGCGGACAGATATGGAAAATGACGATGTGCTGAATGTAGCAGTTCCTCCAGGAATACGAGCTATCCAGGAGCCCCTGTTTGTTGATCCTTCTGTGCCTGGAGCCACTCGGTACAATTTGCGCCCACGGCGGGGGATATATTATCCTGGTCGACGTGGGATACAAGCTTAGGACGGAGCAAGCTCCACTGCAGATGCTCAAGAGCGCCAACGTATTGATGGACAATAGGATCCTGTACCAGTGAGGCTCTGACGGACACTGGGAACTTGCATATTTTCTAGGGGTGGGCGGCAAATTCCATTCCGCTCGCGGAACTTGCGAAATTTCGGCATTTCCGCGTTCCGCGCGGAACGCGGAAATGTCGAAACTTCCGCGATCCGCGGCGGAACGGAATTCGGGTGCATGAAGCACTTACAGATTTAATTAAAGCAGGTGCCCGAGTTGAAGCTCAAATTCTGTAACGCATTAATCAGCACAAAAATTTGTGAGCAAGGTCGAGGCTAAGCAGGAGTGCTTTCTGCCCAGATCTACCGCCAAACATTAGCTGTAATCCCTGATGGAGGTCTTTGCATCCTTGATTTTCTCGAGCGCAATCCCCGTGTAGGTCCAGTGGCCAGGAGGTTCTTTCTCCTCATCTGCTGCTCAGATCGTGCTCTGACCCTTTATAAACAAGATGCATGTGAACTCGCATGGATGCCCTGCCCGTTTTGCCCCGCATACACTAGTGGTATGCAACGTCTTCCCGTCCTTTCCCCACTATGATGGACAGCTTACTCAAAGGACCCCGGTGCCTTTCCGGCGCGGTGGCAAAGTTACAGACACACGAGGTCACTGGAGACAATTCTTCTGGTCCTTTACGCAGCTGCAGTGTAGGAAAGGCACTATACATTTACCCAACGAGGTAGCACTTACTGATTAGCCAGTAGAAAGTACTCCAGTTGAGTAGAGGTAGTGCACAAAACGGTGGCATCTTCGTGGATAAGTATGCAGGGCAGGATTCATTCTGGCACGATGCTACGATGCTCCTGTCACAAAAATTAAACCTCAACAGGAAGCACTTACAGATATAAACGGGCGCAGCAAAATCTCCGCGAGCACGCGAAATTCCGCGTGCTCGCGGAGATTTCTTGCCTTTTTGCGAAATTTTGCGGAACGCAACTCCGCAAATTCCGCCCACCCCTGATATTTTCATTTATTTTGCCCCCATTTCATCATTCGTTACGCATCCCTTTGGTAGAATAATTGCTGAGACAGAGCAGACAGTGATTCTCGTTGCCCAGCACAATGAAGTATGGACCAGTAAACAAAAGTTAACATGTATTGCCCTTGTGATTTTGTTGTTAATCATGTTATGTGGGGTATCTTGGGTTTTGGAAAGTGATCAAAGTGTACCATTACATAGTAATATAAGGTTGTTCTTCACTGCCTCCAAAGCGGAAAGGACGGCCCCAAGCAATGTGTTTCTAGATACACACAAGAGGTTCTTTGTAGAAGGGACTGCTTGTTACCCCACTGAATCTGTCACTAGTCTATGGACAGCATATCCATTGTAGATTGTCATTTATACCTATACTCGGCCCTTTGATTTCATAGAAGTGCAAGAAGTATTTGGGTTTGGCTATCCAGGTCCTTGTCTATATTATAGAAAGCCACGAGGCATGGGTTATCCAGGGTGAGACAACAACACTTATTGCGATAACTTCTATATGGAAAAACAGAATGTAACCCTGGTGGGTTACCAGTATAAGGAGTTGACAGTTCCCGAGAAGCTGGTTATTACCCTGCTTGTTGTCCAATTATCGATTTTACTGACACTATATTGTATGTTAATTGTTCAGGGATAGTATTGCATAAGGGCACATACTCTTTGGTAAGTCCAAAGGACCCCAATACCTTAGGGTGGAATTCCCGATATTCTGCTGTGGACTATGATAGACCGATTTATGCACACCCAGGTTTTTTCTTTCTTTCTAATGGGACATATTCTAATATTCATAATGGTACGAATGATGTGGCACTCGGAATGGTGCTGCTCTTGGGTATACCTTGCAAACATGCGAAGCATAAAGTAAGATGGGTTAAAGGGACATAGACCTAAGAATTTTGTGAAGGAGTGACAGACCTCGAAGTCAAAAATTATAGTAATGGTATTATCTTTGGATACATTCTTTCCTCCATAATCACATTTGGTGGTACTGCTATGGCCAGGGGTGAGAAAGCTAGAGAATATTTTGGATGTAAGCTGCAAATATTGTCTAACTCCACAGTAGCAGCTTTGCGTGACATCACCACCCAATTGGAAAGTATGCAAATATATTCCGAGCAGACTAGATATGCAGTCAACTTCATCCTAGCTAAGAGTGGTGGTGTGTGCGCGGTAGCAGGAGACCAGTGTGTAGTCGGGATCACAAATATGGAAAAGAATATTGCCCAACACATTTTAGACATCTTAGAAAATGTCAAAGTATGTTCTTTGTTATTACTAGAAAATGTTTAGATCATGCTAAAAGGAGGGTCTGTTAGAATAGAAAAATTCATGTTTCTATGTATGGTAGCATTCGCGGCGCCATTTTCTATGTCGGCGCCATTTGAGTGGTAATCGAAACTAATTCCTTGCTGTTTCAGAGAAAAGGCCCTCGTTATGTTTTGTTTCTGCAATGTCAGGTTTTGGTTCGCTAATGAATGGATTGTCCTTATTAACGCATACCTTTCCTACTAGATAGAGGCCTTCTCCCCCTTGTCTAGTGGCGGGTACGGGCAGAGCGACCTTGAGTAGTAGATAGTGTGTGCCCGGCCTTAGAATCAAAACTTATCCTCTGTACTTCATTGTTAGCTGCATCTGCTTGGAAAATTCCATTGTGGGCGTGCCTTCATTGGTTCTGAAATGTACATAATGTATCTTTATGCTTGCTGATGTCAGTCCCCTCTGCAGCACTCCTAGCTACTGGGCAGACTGGGCTCCTCTTTGAGTGTACCTGAATAAACAGATATTGGTTTGTATTCTCTACTGTCTAACCGACTCTTCATTTGGTAAGGAAGGCTGAGTGGTGGTCGTGAGTGACCCTAATCAGGCCATTTCCTTCAATGTCACACTCTCTTCACATCACCCCCATAGCACACATCCCATTTACACTCATATTTACCCCACCCTTCTTTACAGTGTGAATTGATTATATTTGTTAGCAATATCTAAAGCAGGATAAAATACTAGTTTGGAAGGACGACAACCAGGCCATGCTTCTAAATGCATCACCGCCACCTGCACAGGAATATGTCACTAATACACTCAAGAAAATTATATGTTGTTCTCATACCACAGCACTGATATTAATTTATCTTCTTTATATGTGTTGAGTCAAAATGTAGTCAACCAACACTTATATTACAATTCAATAGGCCTCAATTTCTCACATCCGTATAATTTCTTCTTCCACTTTGAAGACCATGAGCTGTCTGCTCAACCTCCACCTGCCACTGTCTTCTCTTATGCTCCAAACAGTGTTCAAAAATGTGGACTGGCCATGAACAATAAACATTTGGCAGAGCCTAGTTAGTTTTCAGCATCATCAATTGGAAATAATATAATCATAGTTCACTCTGGATTAATGTCGGGAAATGTAACATATTGTGCATAACATTAAAGGAACCTCATGTTCAGCATGTGTCATACAAATTGTTTAATGGGTGAACCTATATGTGTAACCTCGTTGTCCATGTCTCTGAATAAATAATTTAATTGTTAAGCTTCTTCTGTAAGTCTATGTATATGTCTCTTATCACCCACTCTATCCACCTTTGTGTCCATTGCATACAATTTTTACATAATAATTATGGTGTCACCATACCTAACACCTTCTTATGCCATGTGATTGTTTAGTGTACTATGTATCAATAATATTTTAATTTACCCCCAAACTATTTGTTATGTGATATTTCCCATCTTTACATGTGTCTCTCTGCACAGCTTCAGAGATAAAACAACCTCATATAGGGCCAGGTGTATCAAGCAATTCTTTTGTGATTCTAAAATAGAGAATTTTACCGATTCGCTATTTTAGAATGGCAAAATGCAATGTATGTAGGGAATCACAAAATATTTTGCGATTCCTTAATTTTCCCTAATAGCGAATCGCAAATTGTGATTCGCTATTAGGATATACATTCCTATTCATTCCTATGGACCTATAGGCCCATAGGAATGAAAGGGAATGCATTCGCAATTTGGGATTACCAAATTGGTAATCGCAATTAGCAAATACAAATTCAAGGGTGCTAGGGGGCCTAAGGACCCCCTAATGCCCCCCAAAAAAGGCAAGTGTGCACATATGGCGCCCACACATGCAGGTGTGTTTGCCACATGGGCCTTTGAAAAATGCACTTTTGTGTATTTTACAAAGGTTTCGCAAATTACCATCAACTTGAAGTTGATGGTAATTTGCGATTTCTAAATGCAAAGTCGCATTTAGTGAATGTTACATGCATTGCATTTAGGGAATCGCAAATTGCGATTCCCTAAATGCATTCACAATTTAGGTAATCACAAAAAAATTTGATTACCTATATTGCGAATGCAAAAAGTTACATACATAGCAAAAGGCCTTTTTGCATTCTCAAACAGGCCGATTCTGCGAATCGGCCCATTTGCGAACGCAAAAAGCCTTGATACATCTGGCCGATAGCAACTTTGTGTCCCACCAACCGGATGATATCAGGGTGCAACCTGCAAGCAGAAATTCTTCCCTCTTCTGTTTCTACTTTACATGTGCTACTATTTACATCTACTTGTAGCTTACTTTAACTTATCATTTAACTAATTTCCCCCTTTCTCGTGTTTAACTAATGTCTATATGCTGACCGAACCTGTATCTGAAAAACAATATGTTTATTGTTGTGTAACATTTTTCATCATTGATTCTATTCCTAGCAGCTTTCAAGTTTCCATCAGTCCTGGTGCTAATCCCACTGAATACTTCCTTTACTTGTTCTCACGCTGCTCAATCAGAAGAACACAGGTTCAACAGCTGACCTATACTTACCTATATATATTTACCTCTCGAAATGTTCTTCCTAGATATTTGGCAATGATCATGGGGTTAATCGATGTTGCCTACTCAATACTTTAATGTTAAATATTGATATAAAGAATTTGACAATAATTTGATTTAGCTATTGTTCTTATAGATATACATGAAGGTATTGTTGTTTTATGGGTTATTGTCTGCTGGCACATATGTCATTAGAGGTACCTCGTATCTATCTGGTCTAGTGCGCATTACATTGCAGACTCCAACCCTGATACTTTTATTATGTGACATTGTTAGTTGATTAACAGATGATATGATTGCTCTGGGTAAGATGAAGAAATTGTTCACCCCTCCCTGCAAGCATAAGGAATAGTGATACTGGTGTCAGCGCTGCACCACCTTCACTATCTTCATGGCTCAGGAGGGTCTGTATTCATTAGAACTGTCATAATTACATGTACTCATCTAGTAGACAATCTTCAAATTGATAATCAACCCTTTTCCAGGCACAAGTTAATGTTTTCAGTATGACACTGTATATCAGGTGTCACTACCACAGAATGCGTTATAACTACATAGCCTGGTTCTGAGACTTCAATGGGTGCTCCTGGAACAATATTTTAAGGAAGGGGCACCTTCCTGCACAAAAACAATCCTTAGAGGCATATTCCGCTATCTATGTGTGCTGCAGAATGCAGCACATATAGAAAAAGGAAGTAACGATGAGAAAAAAAGATATTTCTCCTTATTATGCCTCTCCTGGGGAAGGCGTATCTTTCGGCGCATTCCCAGGTTTGGTAAATCTGGAAATGCATCAAAAACCATGGGAGTTGCATGGGAGCACCCGCACAATACCCATGGAATGCCTCCCTTACTCAGAGTATTGCAATGCAGCAAAGTGAGGGAGAGTGAGTGAATGAGTGAGTGAGAGAGTGTGTTATGCTTGGAAGTATGCTGAGGCCATGGCTTACAGCTGTTGATTGTTGAATTCTTGCCTTATGAAGGCATACATGGTGACATTTTGGGTTTGCATTTTGAAGGTAACTCTTGGTTAAAGGGATGGCCATTGTGGCAAAATGGAGGCCCTGGCATACTGAAGACATTTCTTGGCATAGGGGAGCCCTCATGGCAAAACATCAGCACTGGCATCTTGGAGGTAATTATTGGCATAAAGGAGTGCAACCTTGGCATATCGGGTTGACTGGCAACCATGGCAAAATACTGGACCTGAAATACTGTACTTATTTTTTCACATATAAGGAACCTATGTTATCTGCGAGGCATTAAAGGCAACATTTTGGCACTGTATTTTGAGGTAATTCTTGGGATAAGGTGGCACCCATGACAAATGCTGATCCAGGTAGAGTGGAGGTAATATTTGATATATGTACTATATAACTTGTGATATGTATATTTATATAATATTCACTGAAAAAACCATAGGTTTTAGGGACAGTTATAGTTAGTTGGACATTGCACTCATACAAAACCCGTGAAATTCCCCCGTTATAGTTAGTTCAGCTAACTATAACTCGCGCCCCCGCAATGCACTGCTGATGACGTCACATATTACATGATCAGATTTCAAAGGTTTTTTAAATGCTAATTTCTAACTATAACGTGTGTGAAACCTATGGTTTTTTCAGTGAATTTCAAAGGTTTTTTAAATGCTAATTTCTAACTATAACGTGCCTGAAACCTATGGTTTTTAAGTGAATTTCAAAGGTTTTTTAAATGCTAATTTCTAACAATAACGTGCCCCGCCCCTCCCTTCACCACTGTGCAAACGCGCCCCGTGGCGCGTTTTAAGTTGGGGGATTAAGTCCCCTTGAATCATGAGGGTCCCTGGGGTCCAACTAGCCCACCCTGTACCTCCAGTATGCGCCAGGGAGCTGCGTTGCAGAGAGGTGTTCAGAGGCCACGCCCCTTTTTACACCTCTCTGCAACGCAGCTCTGTGGTGCTTTCTGGACGTACCTGTTGGGCTAGTTGGACCCCAGGGACCCTCAGGATTGAAGAGGATTTAATTCCCCATCTTAAAATGCGCCACGGGGCCTGTTTACACACATGTCACCTGAAGCCCCGCCCCCTCCCTTCACCACTGTGCAAATGCGCCCCGTGGCGCGTTTTAAGTTGGGGGATTCAGTCCCCTTGAATACTGAGGGTCCCTGGAGTCCAACTAGCCCACCATGTATCTCCAAAAAGCGCCACAGAGCTGCGTTGCAGAGAGGTGTAAAAAGGGGCTTGGCCTCTGTACACCTCTCTGCAAAGCAGCTCCCTGGTGCATACTGGAGGTTCCTGGTGGGCTAGTTGGCCCCCAGGGACCCCCAGTATTCAAGGGGAATTACTTCCCCATCTTAAAACGCGCCAGGGGGCGCGTTTGCAGACTGCTGCAGGGGGGGGCGGGGCCTCCGGCACGATGCCGTTTTTTTTTTTGTATGGAGGGGGGCTGCGTGGCCCCTCTTCCCTCAGCCACTTTTGGCCCCGGGGACCCCATCCCCCGGGGCATGCCCTCTTTTTTTTTAAATTTAAATATTTGGAGGGGGGCTGCGTGGCCCCCCTCCTCAGGCCATTTAAGGCCCCGGGGACCCCATCCCCCGGGGCCGGCCTTTACGTTTAAAAAAAATATATATATTTTTGGGGAGGGGGGCTGCGTGGCCCCCCTCCCAGGCCACTAATGGCCCTGGGGACCCCATCCCCCGGGGACTGGCCACTTGTTGGGGACCGTGGGGGGGTCCCCAATCCCCGCACGGTCCCGCCGGCTCCCCGCGTCCTGCGGGAGCCGGCATTGCTTTTCCATAAGGGGAGCTGCTGACATGCAGCTCCCCTTATGGAAAAGGAAACTGCTTTGCTTCATTGAAGCGAGAGCAGGTTTCCCTGCTCTCGCTTCAATGAAGCAAAGCAAGTTTGCAATGACAGGGCGGGAGCCGCGAGGCTCCCGTCCTGCCATTGCAAACAGCAGTGTCCCGGGGGTAGGCACCCCGGGACACTTCAGGTGCCGGCTCCTGGGGGTGGCGGTCCCCAGGGCCACCATAGGCTCCAGGAGGGGGCCGCGCGGCCCCCCTCCCTTCAATTGCACAGCCCCGGGGAGGTGGTGGTCCCCGGGCTTCGGGGTCCGAAACGGACCCCCACATTTGTTTTCTAAGTGCCCCGGGGAGGTGGCGGTCCCCGGGGCATGTGGGGGGGCTCGAGCCCCCCCACACAGGTTATTAAGAAAAAAAAAAGAAGCCCCGGGGAGGTGGCGGTCCCCGGGGCTGCAGGAGGGCAGAGAGCCCTCCCGCACCATTTTTTATTTAATAGCCGCGGGGGGTGGTGGTCCCCGGGACTTGTGGGGCCTTAGAGGCCCCCCACATAAAATATAAACCCACCCCCCTCATGCCCCCGGGACTTGGGCCACCCGGGGGCAAAATAGCATCAAAGCGCGGGAGACCACGCTTCGATTTTTTTTTTATCGGCGGGATCCGTGCACCCCAAGCGCATCCCGCCGATTTTTTTTTTTTTAAAAATGCTTTTTTCTGCGCAGGGGTCCTTGTGGGACCCCCTGAGCAGACCTAGGGGTCAGGGTGTTTCTACCCTGCCCCCTTGTTGGGTTTGGCGACGTGTTTCTGTGCCTCGTTTTTTTAATCACAGCGGGATCCGCGCACCCTAAGCGCATCCCGCCAATTTTTTTTTTTTTTTAAATGCTTTTTTCTGCCCAGGGGGTCCTTGTGGGACCCCCTGAGCAGACCTAGGGGGTCAGGGTGTTTCTACCCTGCCCCCTTGTTGGGTTTGGCGACGTGTTTCTGTGCCTCGTCTTTTTTTAATCACAGCGGGATCCGCGCACCCTAAGCGCATCCCGCCAATTTTCTTTTTTTTTTAAATGCTTTTTTCTGCCCAGGGGGTCCTTGTGGGACCCCCTGAGCAGACCTAGGGGGTCAGGGTGTTTCTACCCTGCCCCCTTTTTGCGCTTTTCGCACTTGTTTCTGTCCCTCGGTTCTACCGAGGGACAAAATGGCTGCCAACACTTCCTGATTTGGAGTGTTGACAGCCACTTGACAGCCAATTAGCATGCAGCTCATGATCGGGAGGGTACGCGGACCCTACTCGGCCATAGATATATATGTGATTTTAATTTTGATTTTCTCAGGAACCACTGAACGGATTTACACCATTTAAGCAAAAGGCATGACACTGAACCAAGGGCTACCTTTTTGCCAAATTTGGTGTAATTCTGTTCAGCAGTTCAGGCTGTAGCTGCGATGAAAGGTTCCTATGGAAAATTGCATGGGGAAAACACGTTTTGGGACCCCCCTTTTTTCTCGGCCCCCACTTGACGAATCACCCCAAAACTTTCAAGATAGGAGCGGACCGGAGCTGGCGACAAAGTTTGAAAATTTTGCGAAGATTCGTCAACCGGCGCCAAAGTTATTTCAAATAGAATGTTACGGATTTCCTATGGAAAATAGGTCCTAACTATAACTATCTACTGGCGACCGCCAGTAGATAATATATATATATATATATATATATATATATATATATATATATATATATATATATATATATATATATATATATATATATATTATCTACTGGCGGTCGCCAGTAGATAGTTATAGTTACAACCTATTATCCATAGGAAATCCGCGACATTCTATTTGAAATAACTCTCTTGCCGGTTGACGTATCTTCGCGAAATTTTCAAACTTTGTGGCCCGCTCCGGTCCACTCCTACCCTGAAAGTCTCGGGGATTCGTCAAGAGGGGCCGAGAAAAGGGGGTCCCAAAACGCGTTTTCCCATGCATTTTTCCATAGGAAACTTTAGACACGGCTACAGCTCGAACTACTGAACGGAATTACACCAAATTTGGCAAAGAGGTAGTTCTTGGTTCAGAAAGAACCCTTTTTGTTAAATGGTGTAAATCCGTTCAGTAGTTGCTGAGAAAATGAAAAGTAAAAAAGATAGTGATATCTATGGCCGAGTAGGGTCCGCGTACCCTCAGCGCACCCTGCGCGCACCGTCCCGATCACGAGCTGCATGTTAATTGGTTGTCAGCTGGCTGTCAACATTCCGATTCAGGAAATGTTGGCAGCCATTTTGTCCTCGGTAGAACCGAGGGACAGAAACAAGTGCGCAAAGCGCACAAAGGGGGCAGGGTAGAAACACCCTGACCCCCTAGGTTTGCTCAGGGGGTCCCACAAGGATGCACAGGATGCGCTGAGGGTGCGCGAATCCTGGCGGAAAAAAAAAATTGAAGCGCGGTCTCCCGCGCTTCGTTGTTAATTGGCCCCGGGTGGCCCAAGTCCCGGGGGCATGGTGGGGGGTTAATTTTATGTGTGGGGGGCCTTAAGGGCCCCCAAGCCCCGGGGACCACCACCCCCGGGGCTTTTTTAAAATGGTGCGGGAGGGCTCTGAGCCCTCCCGCAGCCCCGGGACCCCCACCTCCCGGGGCTTTTTTTTTTTAAATTAAAAACCTGTGTGGGGGGCTCCAGCCCCCCACACGCCCGGGACTGCCACCTACCCGGGGCACTAAACATTTAAATATGGGGGTCCGTTACGGACCCCCAGAGCCCCGGGACCACCACCTCCCGGGGCTGTGACCTGAATGGGAGGGGGTCTGCGCGGCCCCCTTCCTGGAGCCCTTGATGGCCCTGGGGACCACCACCCCCCAGGGCCAGCTCCTGCAGTGTCCCGGGGTGCCTACCCCCGGGACACTGTAGTTTGCTATGGCAGGACGGGAGCCTCGCGGCTCCCGTCCTGCCATAGCAAACTGCTTTGGATATTGGAAGAGAGAGCAGGGAACCTGCCTCTCTTCCAATATCCAAAGCACATTGCTTTCCACATGGGGAGCTGCATCTTAGCAGCTCCCCATGTGTAAAAGCAATGCCGGCTCCCAAGGGACGCGGGGAGCCGGCGGGACTGTGGGGGCTTGGGGACCCCCACAGTCCCCAACGGAGAGGGCCAGCCCCGGGGGATGGGGTCCCCAGGGCAAGTAGTGGCTCGGGAAGGGGGCCACGCGGCCCCCTCCCCAAAAAATAAAAATAATTAAATTTAAAAAAAACGGAAAGGCCGGCCCCGGGTGATGGGGTCCCCGGGGCCTTAAATGGCCTGAGGAGGGGGGCCACGCAGCCCCCTCCAAAGAAAAAAATCGAGGCCATGCCCCGGGGATGGGGTCCCCGGGGCCAATACAGGCCCAGGGAAGGGGGCCCCGCGGCCCCTTCCCGTTTTTTTTAAAATATTTAATTTTAAAAAGGGGTAAGGCCCTGGGGGATGGGGTCCCCAGGGCCCAAAAACATGAAAAAGGAAGGGGGCCACACAGCCCCCCTTCAGGGGACAAAAAAACGATCGGGCCCGCAGGCCCCGCCCCTTCCTTCACCACTCTGCAAACGCGCCCTGGCGCGTTTGCAGAGGGGGAACGATTCCCCTTGAATACTGGGGTCCCTGGGGCCAACTAGCCCACCAGGAACCTCCAGTATGCGCCAGGGGCTGCCTTGCAGAGAGGTGTACAGAGGCCACGCCCCTTTTACACCTCTCTACAACGCAGCTCTGTGGCGCTTTGGAGGTATATGGTGGGCTAGTTGGACTCCGGGGACCCTCAGGATTCAAGGGGACTTAATCCCCCAACTTAAAACGCGCCACGGGGCGCGTTTGCACAGTGGTGAAGGGAGGGGGCGGGGCTTCAGGTGACATGTGTGCAAACAGGCCCCGTGGCGCGTTTTAAGATGGAGAATTAAATCCCTTCAATCCTGAGGGTCCTGGGGCCAACTAGCCCAACAGGTACATCCAGAAAGCGCCACAGAGCTGCGTTGCAGAGAGGTGTAAAAGGGGTGTGGCCTCTCTACACGTCTCTGCAACGCAGCCCCTGGCGCATATTGGAGGTTCCTGGTGGGCTAGTTGGCCCCTAGGGACCCTCAGGATTCAAGGGGACTTAATCCCCCAACTTAAAACGCGCCACGGGGCGCGTTTGCACAGATGTCACCTCAGGCCCCGCCCCCTCCCTTCACCATTGTGCAAATATTCTTCTAAAATCATCCGAAATACGAATTCCGATTTACTCACCTGTTATAAGGAGAGACCTCAGTGCTGCATCTTTCAGCCCAGTACTGGTCCTGAAAAGTAATTTTAACCGTACTTACCAGTAACTTGAATTTTCTTCCATAGGATATCATTGCCTGCTTTTTGCTGAACAAGTTTCTAAGTGTTGATTTTTGAAACATACAAATATTCCTCTAAAATCAGCCGAAATACGAATTCCGATTTACTCACCTGTTATAAGGAGAGACCTCAGTGCTGTATCTTTCAGCCCAGTACTGGTCCTGAAAAGTAATTTTAACCATACTTACCAGTAACTTGAATTTCCTTCCATAGGATATCATTGCCTGCTTTTTGCTGAAAAAGTTTCTAAGTGTTGATTTTTGAAACATACAAATATTCCTCTAAAATCAGCCGAAATACGAATTCCGATTTACTCACCTGTTATCAGGAGAGACCTCAGTGCTGTATCTTTCAGCCCAGTACTGGTCCTAAAAAGTAATTTTAACCGTACTTACCAGTAACTTGAATTTCCTTCCATAGGCTAACATTGACTGGTTTCACTTGGAAATTCTTCTAAGTGTGGAGTTTTGGAACTTTAAAATATTCATCTAAAATTAGCCGAAATACGAATTCCGATTTACTCACCTGTTATCAGGAGAGAACCCAGTGCTGCATCTTTTAGCCCAGCACTGACCCTGAAAAGTAATTTTAACCGTACTTACCAGTAACTTATATTTTCTTCCATAGGAATCCATTGTCTGGTTTTCAGCAAAAAAGTTTCAAAGTGTTGATTTTTACAAACTACAAATATTCCTTAAAAATCACCTGTATGACTTAAACGCATTCTTTCAACTGTTTACAGGAGATGCACCAGTGCTGGATCCAGGATCCAACACTGAGTAAGAAAAAGTAACAATAACAGTTTTTACCTGCTAAGTGAATTTCCTTCCATAGGATAACATTGGTGACCATATGAGAAAAAGTTTCTAAGTGTCAACTTTTAAAATACAATAATATTCCTTAAAAATCAGTACTGTAACCAAAACGCTTTTACTCAACTGTTTACAGGAGATGTCCCAGGACTGAATCTAGGATCCAGTCCTGTGGTTAGAAAAGTAATCCATAAAGTAACTAATTGCATTTAACTAGAAATTCACATTGAGCTGAATGTTGCATTGTGTTTGAAAATGTGTTGCCCATTGCAACAACTGTAACTACTGTACTTAAAAGTCTATTGCCTATGTGCAAAGTATTTAAACTAAAGTAATTCATTCTGAGAAAGTATTTTTTGTAATGTAATGTATAATGTAATTACAATGTAATTTAAAAAATAAAATATGTAAAAAAAATTGTTTCTAAAAATGTAGTAAATCAGTATGAAAAAATTAATATAAAAATTAATACATTTAAAAATTGTCATTTACAAAACCTTTGAAATTCACTGAAAAAACCATAGGTTTCAGGCACGTTATAGTTAGAAATTAGCATTTAAAAACCTTTGAAATTCACTGAAAAAACCATAGGTTTCAGACACGTTATAGTTACAAATTAGCATTTAAAAAACCTTTGAAATTCACTGAAAAAACCATAGGTTTTAGGGACAGTTATAGTTACTTGGACATTGCACTCGTACAAAACCCGTGAAATTCCCCCGTTATAGTTAGTTCAGCTAACTATAACTCGCGCCCCGCAATGCACTGCTGATGACGTCACATATTACATCACTCATGACATGGTCAGTGACATCACTGATGACATCTCAAATGACATCACTGATGACATCATCCATGTGATAATCTGATGCACCTCCTCACACCCTAATATAACCTTTGATACACCCACTCTGAATTACAGACTGCCATTCGCAAAACCATAGACACTCAAACACCAATAACTACATACCCACTCACTGATTCTTAGGTCTACACACACACATCCACTCACTCACCCGTACAGTCACTCATACTTATGGTCACTCAGTACAGGACTATCATATGCACTCTTACTCCTATATAGACACTCAAACACCGCCACTCATCCATAGAGGTACTCACACACCTAGTCAGTCATGCAAATAATTAAACACACTGCCATTTACTCACCTATACAGTTATACACACACCAGCTCACTTAATCATACAAATACTAGCACATTGTTATGCTCTTATACAATCACTGATACAAGCACACACTCATCCATACAGCCACTCTCACAATAACACACTCTCACTTATAGCCATTTAAATACTCTAACACACATATATACTGCCTTTCACATATGTAGTTACTCACACATGTACCACTGGGACATACATTCACTCACTAACACACTGTTACACACACTTACCCACCCATACAGTCTATCACAGATGCACTCTTGAAACCATCCACCCAGTGAATCACCCACTCACACATCTATGCACAGTCGCACACACCCCATCCACACAAACACTCAGGCACCCATACAGATACTCAGACAACAAATCAATAACTCTTATAGACACTCATGTAGCTGTTCACAAACCCATGCAGCCACTTACACAGCAACAGACAGATACAGACATTCACCCAGTTTAGTCACTAACCCATGCATTCAGTAAGATACGTTTAATCACTCACTTATAGAATTAGTCACGCACCTACTAAATCATCCATACAGACACTTATACACCCACTCATTCTTCAAAACGCCTTTCCCTATATATATTAAAAATATTTAAACTTTACAGAAACACACAGTCACTGGATGATGTCAACAGTGATGTCATTTGAGATGTCATGAGTGATGTCATCAGTGATGTCACTGACCATGTCATGAGTGATGTAATATGTGACGTCATCAGCAGTGCATTGCGGGGCGCGAGTTATAGTTAGCTGAACTAACTATAACGGGAGAATTTCACGGGTTTTGTACGAGTGCAATGTCCAAGTAACTATAACTGTCCCTAAAACCTATGGTTTTTTCAGTGAATATATATATATATATATATATATATATATATAATTTTTTTTAATTTTTGGAAAAATGTATATCAATTCATGATTACCGTAAGGGTTCATTTGCACGATATGAAATTACTTCAATATGTTATAGTACTCTTTCAGTGCCTATGATTTTTTTAGCAAATTTACATGAAAACTATTCTTTAGGTTACAAAATTTGACCCCCATCGGTTTTAACCTTTCTTTGGGTGCGGACCTGCCCTGACCTACCTAGCTAGTGTTCTAAAAGAAATTTCCCTCTCTCGAATCCGGGGAAAGCAGTAACCTTGCTACTCTTAATGTTCATTCGCCTTCACTGGTTAAAACAGACAAGATATGTTAAATCACTGCACGTTAATATTTTCATTAGATGGTTTTCGCAATATTTTTTATTCTGTTAAACAGTATTTTATTATTGTGACTTAACGTAGCGCACTGCAGTTCCCGGACTTCCAACAATGACTTTGCTCGTGAGATTTACTTTAAGCGCACTTTCCAAAAGGCTGCCGTTATAAACCTTATTTAATACTTTATGGTAGAAATCTGTTAATATAGAGCTGTGGCTTGAGGCTCTGATGTGGATGTAAAGAGGAATCAATGCATAACATTGATTAATTCCCCTTTCGGCGTGTTTGTACTGCTAAAGTGTCTGACTGATTTTGACAGACTCGGGCTTTGAATGACTAAACACAAAAAGAGTCCTTTGTTTTGACAAATGCAAAATAATGCAACATTCATGTGTTTTCAAGGGGATTTGTTGCTCTGAAATTAAATTTGACAAGGTTCAAAGGGATAAAATGATCTTTCTGAATTAATCATCTGAGTTAACATGAGGATTAGATATATGTGAAAAGATTTGTTATGTGCTGCGGATTTGCTTAGGTGCCTGATACATTAACATCTTTATTCTTCCAGCTTTCAGGGATCTAGTGAAGTGAATATTATATATCAGGAGGAAGATGCAAAGAAAAGCGCATTCAAAATCACATTTTGCACGCATGTTAGATAGACAGAAGTGTTCCAATATTTTCACTGAAAGACTTAGCTGGATTTATTTTTCAGTCCATTTGATTATGAAATATGAAGCAAGTAAGATCAAAGCAGGAGTTTGTTTGTGAAAAACAAAAAAGCGAATGTTTTCCCTTAGGTTGTGTAAGTAATTTTTCTTTTTTTTCTCTTTGGCACTGGCAGATTTTTTTTCTGATGGTAATGGCCAGAAAAAAATGAAACATCAGACTGTCCACCATAAATAGGGCAGGTGGGCTGATGTCCATACCTGATGGCCCTACTCCTTCGACTCATCATAGAAAGCTTTCCAGCGGTTAGCCAGCGGGGGCACTGCTGTCAGAAAGATGACAGTTCACCAGCTCTTAATAGAGTGGATAGGCCGAGGGTTTTGAAGGACAGGGTACTCCATCAAGTTTGTGATGAAATGAAATGAAATTTGTACTTGTAAAGCGCACTGTTACCCTAGGGTGTCCTGGCGCTGTACGCATACCGCTGTGGAACCCTTCCTGTCTTTTCCCTGTGAAATGTCCACTCCTGGGCACCCCCAAGGTGAAGCCAGGCATCCCAGCGCTGGTGGGGCCGTTGTGGAGATTAAGCAAGCTATTGCCCAGAGTTGCAGAGTGGGACCCATGATTAGAATAGGCACCGAGGCGAGAATTATCAGGTCCGAGGAAATTGAGCCCAAGATCCGCGGAGGCGGGAATTGAACCCGGGTCCCGAGCCAGATCTCTGCATCAGGGTCTGCCGCTCTAACCATTGAGCCACACTTCTCCACTGATGCAGTACTTTGTGCACTAAACTCTAAATTGGGCCCTTAATTTACTTCTAACAAATATTTATAAGTATCAGATAGCTTCCTGCAGTTTGCACTTACGCTGCTTCTGCATCTACTCCATAAAACTTTACATTTCCTTTTGATTTTAAATCTTTCTGTGGGCTACACTAATGCCACTTATCTATGCAATCCAAATAATCTTACTTACCTCATCAAATGTATCCCATCCTCATAGAGGAATTGGAGACAGCATCTTGCTGTTGGTTGCACCTGTACTCCTTCTTTGTGAGCCCATAGAATTCCAAGTCTCCTGCTAGATTTATTTTGGGGAAGATGTCTCTCCCTCTCTTCTTGTTGTCTGTGCCATTTAAATGTTATTGGTGCTTTTGATACTTTTAGAAGGGTACCATATATGCATTATTACCTTGTGACAGAACCAATTAACTGCTTGTTGGAAAATGAGGCAGTATCAGTGAGGCCTGCACAAATAACATGTCTACATTTGTCCTTCACTGGGAACCAAACACCCCATTGTAGCGCTTGACTCTCAGAGGGTAGTGTTGCAAAGCAGTCTAAGGCCTACTCAAGGGAGGTGGTGTGGGCTAGTAATCGCCATTTACCAGTACGCAGAAATAACACTCAATAATTGATTGTCCAGCCTGTACTTTGCTTTATAAAAGGAAGAGTACATTTATTACACACACACACTACTCAATACTATGCACCAATTTACAAATGTGCATAAGCTGTTGGAATTACTTTGTGACATTGCATAACATTCCTACCCCTTCTTTAAGGGGGGTGGGGTCTAGTACCACCACTCCCACGTAGGCACATCATCTTGTCCCCTAATGCAGTAGGTTGAACATAACCTGGAGTGAGGGCCCTGCCCCTGGCACCATCCCAGTGGCGACCCACCCCATTATCTCAACAAGCATTTATAATGGGAACACCTTCCCTAGTGACACATAACCCTGACTGAGCATCTCATACTGAACATACAGTATACAACCCTGGATCACAGTGGCTAATATATGGGTTGTTCATCACTTAATGCAGTAGCAAGAATACATGTCTAAGCATCCCTTTAGAATGGCAGGTACTTATAATTTCTGATAACAGTTTTAATGCATTGCAATTAAAGCCCCAAAAAGGCATCACAATTATAATCACAGGATTAAGCATGCACAGCCAGACACCCTAGCAGGAATGTCCAGCAACAGAACCCCACTTTGCTTATGATTTCACAATACACATGTGACTTCCAGTCCCTCAAAAGAAACAACCTCATGTAAATGCTCCTCTTGTGCAATTGCACCTCTTCACCTCTAGGGGATGCCCTTCTCAAGACATCCCCAGTTCAGCCCTTCACACCTTAGTGCAGTCTCAAATGCCCACACTCAGCTGCAGAACAAAAGTTCCAGCCAAAGGTTGATTTTGAAGTATGGCTGAATCCTGGAGGGGTTGTTTCCTGCAAGTCCCCCAGAGACTTAGGGAGGGACTTTCCTCTTTTGTGCTGGGGGAGTCTGCATTGCTCCTGCAGCTCCCCCTGCAACTTCACACACCAACAGCGATGACCCCATCCTCCTGCGGCCACCACATGCTGAAACAAACAGGTTTCCCTTCAGGCTTCCGTATGCCATGCAAGACATTATGGGGCACTCTCTGCACTTAACGTGCATATCAGAGGAGCAGCTCCCCCACTGTTCCGGGGAGAGCCGTGCTGCCTTCTCTGGCAGCCTCATGCCGCATTCTGACTTCTCGGGGGCCTGGTCCCGCCCGGGCACCCCACGTCCAGGTAAGGGTGGAGAACAGCTTGGGGAGCCCACCCCCGGTGGCTCCCGCCGGCTCCCCGACTGGCCAGCACCCTCATGTGCTGCCACGGGAGCCGGCCTTTCATTCTGGTCTGATGCTCCTGCGGGCAGATGCGGATGATGCTGCCGATCGGGCGGGGCCTCGGGGGAGTGTGGCGGCACTCCCACCTCCTTCCTCCTGCTACAGGGGAGTGCGGCGGCACTCCCACTTCTTCCTCCCTAACACCGGGGCCCGGATTTGGAGATCCCGGGCCCCTCCTTGGAAATCTTCACTGGGAGCGTGACGGCACTCCCCAACTTCTGCCTTTTCTTCGGGGCCTGGAGTTGGGGTCCAGAGCCCCAGTGCATTCTTTGCGGGGAGCTCAATGGCGCTCCCTGGCTTCCACCTTCGTCGGGGGCTGGAGTTGGGGGTCCCAGGCCCCTGGAGGTTCTTCACGGGGAGTGCAACAGTGATCCCTGACTTCTCTCTTCACGGGGGTGCGACGGCGCTCCCCAACATATGCGGGGCCCAGAGTTGGCGGTCCTGGGCACCTCCCACCATTTCCAGGGTGGCGCAATGGCGATCCCCTGCCTCTGTTTTTGTCGGGGGCCAGGGTGGGCTCCTGGCACCCCTGCAGGCCACTTCACTTGACTTTGAGGGGGGCCCAGGGTGGAGAGCCTGGGCCCCATGGCCCCTTCACGGGGGTGTGATGGCGCATCCCCGGCTTCACTTTCTTCTGGGGCAGCCCCCGGGACCTGAACCACCCCGGGGGCCCATCCAAGACTGGCGGCGGAGCCCCACGTGCTTTGTCATCGGTCAGAGCAGAGGTCAAAGGTCGCCTACCTTCTGGGAAGCATATCTCAGCCCCCAGGGGACCGGTTTCCACCATTGTGGCCTTTTCTTGCTCCTGGTGGCCATCCCTAGCCCATTGGAGCACTTTCTGCCACCCTCCTGGTCTCAAAGAGGGTGAACTCAGCAGGGAGCTGTCTCCACTGGCTCCCTGCACCAGCCTTTCACCTGGCTCTCCTTCTGGGCCTCTCTTCTCCTTGCACAGAAGGCCCAGGCTTCTCCTCACTGGCCCTGGACTCCCTCAAAGGCGCAGTCCAGGGTCCTGGGACAGTCAGGGGGTTCCTCCTTCCACTTGCCCATGGCACCAGGCTCCAGCACCAGTCTTCCTCAACAAGACTACACCCCAGAGAGAGCTCCTCTTCCTGTGCAAGACCGAATTTGCAGGGGGCTGGCAGGAAGGCACTTCTGCCCCATCCTGCAGTGCCACATCACTTATCTGCCCCTGCTCCCTCCTTCCTACACAGGCCTCTGGGATTCCTCAAGATGGCATCGTCCAGGGGTCTCATGCCACATGGTCTCTGAAAAGCCCCCTCCTTCCCTTGCTGCCTTCATGGCCTGGGCCCGGAGCAGGGCTGGTGCCTGGCACCAGGTGACAGCTGCTGATGGATAACCTGCAGCTCCACCCCCATCTCTTCCTCCTGGAGAGGAGACCTTCACCCTTAGGAATGCTTGCTGTGAAGGGCTAGGCCTCTGATGCTACAGCTTGGGGAGGAAGGTAATTAATCCAGCCTGGCAGGGTCACACCCAGCCAGGCTCTGGTTATGAGCTGAGTCAGAGGAATAAGACATTTCTGGATGACCCATAAGCAGTACAGATATGTTTAAGTTTAAGTTTAAGTTTAAGTTTAGGGGATTTGTAAAGCGCATGGCTACCCTTGGGCATCCCAGCGCTGAGGTGAGACAGGACAAGCAGGTGTTAGCGCATGAGTTTAGGGAAAAAGCCATGTTTTGAGTCTTTTTTTGAAGGACGCTTCGTTTTCTATTAGTCGGAGTTCTGGATCCATGCTGTTCCACAGTTTAGGTACCAGGTGTGTGAATGACCTTCCACCCCACCTAGATCTCTTGATTCTGGTAGTATTCATCAGAAAGTTAGAGCCGGACCTAAGGTGGCGGCGGGGTGAATAATGTGAGACCAACTTTTGTATCAGAGGGGGACCTCTCCCATACATGGCTCTGTGAGCCAGGCTTATGGACTTACATTTGATCCTGGCTTGGACCGGGAGCCAATGAAGTTCCCTCAAGGAGGATCTTGCTGATTGATGTCTGGGTATGTTCAGAAGCAGTCATGCAGCTGCATTCTGTACCACTTGCAGTATATTCGTGACGTATTTGGGAGAACCCAGATAGAGAGAGTTGCCGTAGTCAAGCCTCGATACCACCAAGGCCTGCACTACCGTCTTCCTGGACTTTTCTGGGAGCAGGGACATTATTTTTCTGATCATACGAAGTATCCCAAAACAGGTACTTGACAGTTTTTTGGCCTGGACCTCCATTGTCAGGTTCTGGTCCAGCCACATTCCTAGATTTTTATGGATGTTTTAGGAGGGGGCGGCCCCCATTTAGTTGGCCAGGGTATCTCCAAGCGGGGCTGAAGTTGCTGCCCAGAATCATTAGCTCAGTTTTGTCCCCATTCAGCTTGAGGCTACAGTCAGCCATCCAGGATCCGATTTTTTTCCAGGCAAGGGACTAGTTGTCTATGGTCCGAGTTAAGGGAATCTGAGATTGAGACCACTAGTTGTGTGTCATCGGCATATGACACGATGGAGAGGCCAAACTCCTGTGTTATGTGGGCCAGGGGGCTAAGGTATATGTTAAAGAGAGTCGGGCTTATGGAGGATCCCTGAGGGACTCCCCATGGTGCTGAGAGGGAGTCTGACATGATTCCGGCCTCCATGCATTGAAAGGATCTCCCACTCAGGAATGACGCCACCCATTGGTTAGCTGTTCCTCTAATTCCAACTTCCTCAAGCCTTTGGATCAGTACTGTGTGGTCTACCGTGTCGAACGCCGCGCTTAGATCCAGTAGCTTGGCTACTGGATTGGGACTCAGCAGAATACTTCTTTTAACACAACTTACAGTGTACTTTGGCGCGTGTCTGGAATTTGTAGGCCCTATGGAAGTGAAACTACCCCATGTGGTCCCATCTTCATAGAAGAGTACTGGAGTGTACCTACAGTGAAAAAAGGAAAGCACACTGACTTTCCCTCACATGTGTCCCCCCATTATAAAGCCTATTCCATGTCACCACCCAACTCTGCATAATTCCTGCCACGCCATTCTATCTGTGCCTGCTCCTGGGCTGCGTACAACAGGAATCTCCCCTGTGCAGCCCTTACACGGGTGCACACGTGCCTACATGGAACCAGTGTGGTGCCCCTATCCCGGCTGCAGTGCAGCGGCCTTCTCTCACAAGGGGGACACCGGTGCAATCCACATGCAGTATGTTTCATCATGAGTTCACTTTGGGTGAGTCCCAGCTTATGAGGCTCTCCCACAGTAAAAGCTCAAAACTTAGGTGTTCAAAAAGCAAAAAATCTGGGCGGCTCAGATGGTCAGAGCCACCTTCTAACACTGGTGTATTTTGGAAGCTCTCTCTTCCTGTTGTTTGCTTCTATAATGATTCCATCTGCACCCCAGTGACTCGTAAATCTCTTTTTTTGTAAACTGTGTCATTTTGTGAGTTGCACCTAGGCCTCTTATAGATGTGTCTCATAAACTCTTGAAAAGAAAAGACCATTTGTACAACGTTACACTGGTGCTTCGGGAGAAGATTGTCAGCCAAAAACATTCAGATGAGGTAGTCCAAAATACTGACTCAGAAGGATAGTAGAAAGCTAAAGCTTAGATGCTATATCTTAAATCTACTGGTGGTTTTGGATGCTGTGTTTGACTGTGGGTTGCAACTACACTACTACTTTCTGGGTGGGCTTGATATGCTTTTAAATCCAAGAGCTGGTTTTGAAAACTGCATGGGCAGATTAATCATTCTTGTATGCAATGGAATGCAGCAAGAAACGTTGCGGCGTACACTGTGCTGTGTGAAAGGGACTGAAATGCGACATATTTGCCATTATATGGCACATTCCTGTCCTTTCCTAGCGCTGGCGCATTTGTGCCTGCCTAAGGCCAATGCAAGCACCCTTGCGTCATGTAGCAAAGATGCCTGCATTGTAGGGAGGATTGTTGTTGTGCAGGAACGGGCACCTTCCTGCACAAAAACAATCCTAAGAGACATTTTCCCTTTTCTCTGGGTGGCCCTAGTTCCCGATTACACCGTTTGGTAGATTTTGGTTTTCAACACGAGTGACATTGATTTACTTTCACATCTCGGGTGCTTGTATTATCTTCTCTTTTTATTCGTGCACATCTACTATCCAGTTTTTATTGGGACTCCTCACTTTATCACCCTCTCTGAGCGTGCTGACCACGAGTAATTATAGAACCTTTCTCTTGTCTTTTTCCGTTCTTAGCGCCTTTCTTTACATCGCCCTTTTATTTTCAACTGCCTATCTTTCTAGCACTGACTCGGTGTGACGCTTTCATCCAGTTCCAGGACCTTACCTATTCATTTTCTTTGCAGAATGTACCCCCTGAAGAAGGGCAAGGCCCGAAATGCATCGGGGTGACCACATGTTGCTGTGATGTAAATCATTAGCAAGACGTTATAACTAAGTCATTTTATAGCATCCAACGTATGAATATACCAATTTATTGAAATGCTACAATTGGATTATGAGTGAAATAAACTCATTTTGAATAATGGAATAAACTGCATTTATCACATCTTTGTGAATAGCGATTGTCCTCGCTTCAGGAATGCTCATTAGAGTTGGCTCTTCCCGAGTGAAGGGCTATCAGCCAGCATGCAGCAGAATGCAGCACACATAAAAAAAGGAAAAACAAGAAGAAATAAAGATTTTTTTCTTCTTGTTGCATCTCTGGTGGGAACGCGTAGCATTTTGACACACTCCCAGGTCTACCACTAATGGTAAATATGGGAATGTGCCAAAATCCATAGATGGATGCATGGAAACACCCCTGCTCCACCCATGGATCGCCTCCCTGTCACAAAGTTACTTTAGATTTATCAAGCGATGTAGGGCCAAGCAAGTTTGTATGCATGGGTTGGTAAATCTCACTTAGGTTTTGCATCGCTCTTGCTTCCCGTTGCGTGGGGCAAAGGCGTCCCAAAACCTTGATAAATATAGACCTGCATCTTAATGGTCTAACATGCAGATTAGTTTTAATCTGTTTTATGATTTTACGCCAAATTGCATGTGGAATCCTCATCATACGTGACTTCCACACCAATATGGGGGTTAGATTCACTAAGCCATTTATGATAACGGGGAGCAGTACTGAAAGAGTTATTTCCTTCATACTCTTACGTGGCTATGTGAATCAACTCTGAAATGTCCAACTCCCTATTAGTAAAAGTGCAAGGAAGGTACAGGCCTTTCAATTTGTACTAAATGTATATGACTATTCACTGAATATTTCCTTTTTATTCACATTTTGGGGTAATTTCACGAAGGCCTGAATGAGTACCTAAACTAATACTACAGGAGTACTATGTTACATACTCCAAAATGCCTCTGTTTAGAGACCCTATTATCCTTTATATAACTTGACTCATAGTTAACGTTTCAGACCAGAACTTTTTATTTTTATTTATTTATTTCACAGCCTGAGAACTTCTCAACTTCACTGATTATTTACTCTGGATGTGGGATTCGGCATAAGGGCCAAATCTGAAGAAAAATAATCACTGGAATGAACTGTAATTGTGATTTTTTTAATAGATTTGGTGTGTAAGGGGAACTGTCTATTGTACATGCCACCATTTCTGGGATCGGATTTTTGTCTTCATATTGAACAGAAATGGGAAGAAAAGTCTCAATAACTATTTTAGTTATTTGATCCCTATTTATTCCTATTTTAGCCTTGGACTGAAAATAATATAAATCAATACCTTCTTGATTCCAAAATGCTCTAAACTGTTCCATAAATAAGGGCAACTTACTAAGCTAAGCACCTTGAGGGAAATTTACTAAAAAGTTAGATCAAAGTGAACAGTCTTCTTCAAGGAAAGATAGGGTGGCTTGCAACTTAGAAAATGAGATACACCTCTACTAATGATAAGACTAGAGAGGTGGGCATTTAGATTAACAAAAGATTGACTTTTAAAATCCTATATATCAGAAGAGATGCTTAAAGATTTTGGCTTATTTTTCAATTTGCTTTTTAACGTAAAATAGTTTTTGGATATTGTATTTCTACTGTACAGTTATTCACGAAATCACTCTGGAGCTAACGTATACGTGGCATTGTACTTCAACAACTTACCTGATTTTCTCCTTAATATGTTTGATATCAGAATGAAAATAGCTAGTTAATTCAACTGTAATATGCTTTCAATTTATGTCAGTATGATCATTTTTAATTGATTATTCATTTAGTTCATAATTTACTGATTGAGAATACACTTCATGCTACTGTAGATTGCAGTTGAGTTTCTGACATTGTACCAATTGATCCCACATTGGACTTGAAGAGGAAAAAAAGGAAGTGGACAGTGGGAATTGGACAATTTTAGACAAATAATTCTGAACTGGAAAAATTAATAAATTTATATTTAGAACATTTTTGTAAACAACACTGGAACAGTTGAAGATTTAAAAATCCTCTGCTAAGAGATGAGATCCATAATGAATTGATCAGATCCATATTGAATCCATATTGAATGCAATAACCAACAAACATAAAGTGAAGAAAGAATAACTGTCAACACCACTGATACAAAGACACTAGCTCTTGAGATTTATTTCTCCACATTTAATATCTATCAGCATGTGAAGGCTCCCACACATCAAGGAGGGCACCTACTCGACAATACCTATACTAACTCTAATAAAACCAAATTAAATGCATTTTAGAACTCCCATGGTCCGACCACAAGGCAGCCTTTTTGTCACTACCAGTCGATAACAAAATATTGAGTTGTAAATATCAGGAGACACAAATATCAGAAATAAAATATTTTGATACAATAATATTGTAATGCAAAAATATCTTTTTTTAGGTACATAATACAGTTTTTAAGAATCTAATTGGTTTTAATATAATTTTCAGTAATATTGTTGTAAATAGTATCCTTATTTAATTATCTTACTGTATTTTAATTCATATATTTATTTTATGTGTTACTATTGTTTGAATAATGAATGTTTTAAAAAAGAATATTTAGCATTTTTAATTAATTTAGAATTTGTTTTTTAGTTGTCAACAGTAATTTATAGTGTGGCAGCAGGTTGTTGAGCTTGTAAGAGGATAAGGTGGGAAGTTAACCAAGAAAGAATTAATTAGTTAATTAAATAATGCTTTTTAATTAAATATGTGATTGGTATTGATAATGTACATTTATTTAAGTGCAGGTTGCTAGGTTTGTAGGGGTATAGGGTGAGAAGTTAATTAAGTAATGATTAAATAACAATTAATTTAGAATTTATTATTTAATTGATTACTAATTATGAAATTTGTGCAATACTTACACACTTCAGTTATATTTTAGGTTTAGGTTGCTAGGTTTGTAGGAGTTTAAATTGGGGAGTTGATTAAGTAATAATTAACAATGAATGAATAATTTTTTATTTCATTATTAACAATGTAAATTGTGTAATACTCTTATACATATGTTATATTTTAGATGTGGGCTGTTGTGTTTGTAGGGATACAGTGAGGGAAGTCTATGAAGTTATAAATGTGCAACAATTCATTATTAATTGTTAATTCATTATTTAATTGATTATCAAATATGTAAATTGTGCTATACTTCTTTAAATAGTTTTATTTTAGTTGTGGACTGCTAGGTTTGTATGGTTATAGAGTGGGGGATTAATTAAGTATTAATGAAATCATTATTTTAATAGTATATTTTTAAAATAGGAAATAATTATATTTTAAATAGTAAATTATTATTATCAAAATAGGAAATAATCATTTTGACTGAAAATTATTTAATTGATTATTAAGTATGTAAATTGCTCAATTGTTTATTTTATATATATGTGTATGAATATATATATATATATATATATATATATATATATATATATATATATATATATATATATATATTCACTGAAAAAACCATAGGTTTCAGGCACGTTAAAGTTAGAAATTAGCAATTAAAAAACCTTAGAAATTCACTGGAAAAACCATAGGTTTTAGGGACAGTTATAGTTAGTTGGACATTTCACTCGTACAAAACCATAGAAATTCCCCCGTTATAGTTAGTTCAGCTAACTATAACTCGCGCCCCAGCAATGCACTGCTGATGACGTCCCATATTACATCACTCATGACATGGTCAGTGACATCACTGATGACATCACTGATGACATCTCAAATGACATCACTGATGACATCATCCAGTGACTGTGTGTTTCTGTAAAGTTTAAATATGTTTAATATATATAGGGAAAGGCGTATTGAAGAATGAGTGGGTGTATAAGTGTCTGAATGGATGATTTAGTTGGTGTGTGACTGACTCTATAAGTGAGTGATTAAACGTATCTTACTGAATGCATGGGTTAGTGACTAAACTGTGTGAATGTCTGTATCCGTCTGTCTGTTGGTGTGTAAGCAGCTGCATGGGTTTGTGAATAGCTACATAAGTGTCTACATGGGTTATTGATTGGTTGTCTGAGTATCTGTATGGGTGCCTGAGTGTTTGTGTGGGTGGGGTGTGTGTTACTCTGTGCATAGATGTGTGAGTGGGTGATTCACTGGGTGCATGGTTTCAAGAGTGCATCTGTGATGGACTGTATGGGTGGGTGAGTGTGTGTATGGGTGTGTTAGTGAGTGAATGTATATCTCAGTGGTACATGTGTGAGTAACTACATATGTGAAAGGCAGTATATATGTGTGTTGGAGTATATAAATGGCTATAAGTGAGAGTGTGTGATTGTGAGAGTGGCTGTATGGATGAGTGTGTACTTGTATCAGTGATTGTATAAGAGCGTAAGAATGTGCTAGTATTTGTATGAGTAAGTGAGCTGGTGTGTGTATAACTATATAGGTGACTAAATGGCAGTGTGATTAATTATTTGCATGACTGACTAGGTGTGTGAGTACCTCTATGGATGAGTGACAGTGTGTGAGTGTCTATATAGGTGTATGAGTGCATATGATAGTCCTGTACTGAGTGACCGTAAGTATGAGTGACTGTACAGGTGAGTGAGTGGATGTGTGTGTAGACCTAAGAATCAGTGAGTGTGTATGTAGTTATTGGTGTTGGAGTGTCTATGGTTTTGACAATGGCAGTCTGTAATTTAGAGTGGGTGTATCAAAAGTTATATTAGGGTGTGAGAAGATGCATCAAATTATCACATGGATGATGTCATCAGTGATGTCATCAGTGATGTCATTTGAGATGTCATGAGTGATGTCATCAGTGATGTCACTGACCATGTCATGAGTGATGTAATATGTGACGTCATCAGCAGTGCATTGCGGGCGCGAGTTATAGTTAGCTGAACTAACTATAACGGGAGAATTTCTATGGTTTTGTACGAGTGAAATGTCCAACTAACTATAACTGTCCCTAAAACCTATGGTTTTTTCAGTGAATTTCTAAGGTTTTTAAATGCTAATTTCTAACTATAACGTGCCTGAAACCTATGGTTTTTAAGTGAATTTCAAAGGTTTTTAAATGCTAGTTTCTAACTATGCCTACAGAGGTAAGACATGTGAAGAAAGAAGAAACAACGCACAGAAAGAAGCAAAAGAAATGCAGAAAGAAGCAACAGAAGTCCACAAAGACGAAGAAAAGAGCAGGAAGAAGCAAGACATGTGCAGAAAGAACCAACAGAGGAGCAGAAAGAGGCCTTGTTGCAAAATCATCCTGTGCCCACAACTTTTCAGACGGGTACTGGTGGTAACTGACTCGGACTAACCAGGCCTAGAGCCAGTGCTATGCTAAAAGACACTTAGAATACAGTGAAAACACCTACATACACTAGGGAACACTATGCGTTGGGGTACCCCTGTGATTAGCATGACCTCCTCTGTAAGGCCCTAGTACATAATAGGGCAGGGGAATTAAAACTTCCTCTTAAAACGCGCCCCAGGGCGCGTTTGCACAGTGGTGAAGGGAGTGGGGGGCCTGAGGTGACATGTGTGCAAACAAGCCCTATGGCCATTTTAAGTTGGGAGATTAAGTCCCCTTGAATCCTGAGGGTCCCTGGGGTCCAACTAGCCCACTAGGTACCTCCAGTAAGCGCCACAGAGCTGCGTTGCACAGAGGTGTAAAAAGAGGCGTGGCCTGGACCACCTCTCTGCAACACAGCCCTGTGGCGCGCACTGGAGGTACCTGGTGGGCTAGTTGGCCCCCAGGGTCCCTCAGGATTCAAGGGGAATTAATTCCCCAACTTAAAACGCACCACAGGGCGTGTTTGCACACATGTCACCTGAGGCCCCGCCCCTCCCTTCACCACTGTGCAAACGCGCCCTGTGGCGCGTTTTAAGTTGGGGTATTAGGTCACCTTGAATCCTGAGGGTCCCTGGGGCCCAGCTAGCCCACCAGGTACTTCCAGTAAGCGCCACAGGCCTGCGTTGCAGAGAGGTGGTCCGAGGCCACGCCCTTTACACCTCTCTGCAACGCAGCTCTGTGGCGCTTACTGGAGGTACCTGGTGGGCTAGTTGGATCCCAGGGACCCTCAGGATTCAAGGGACTTAATCCCCAACTTAAAACACGCCACAGGGCATGTTTGCACACATGTCACCTCAGGCCCCGCCCCCTCCCTTCACCACTGTGCAAACGCACCCTGTGGCGCATTTTAAGTTGGGGGATTAACTCCCCTTGAATCCTGAGGGTCCCTGGGGTGCAACTAGCCCACCAGCTACCTCCATTAAGCGCCACAGAGCTGCCTTGCAGAGAGCTGTAAAAAGGGGCGTGGCCTCAGAACACCTCTCTGCAACGCAGCCCCCTGGCGCATACTGGAGGTTCCTGGTGGGCTAGTTGGCCCCCAGGGACCCCCAGTATTCAAGGGGAATTCGTTCCCCATCTGCAAACGCGAAGGAGGGGGTCTGGCCTCCGGCGCGATGCCGGTCTTTTATTTATTTATTTTTTTAAGAAGGGGGGCTGTGTGGCCCCCCTTATTTTTCTAATTTATTGGCCCTGGGGACCCCATCCCCCAGGGCCTGCCCCCTAATTTAAAAAAAAAAAAAAATTTAAAAAAATTTAAAATCTTTTGGAGGGGGGCCGCGTGGCCCCCCTCCCGGGCCACTTGTAGCCCTGGGGACCCCATCCCCCAGGGCTGGCCCTCTCTGTTGGGGACCGTGGGGGGGTCCCCAATCCCCCCACGGTCCCGCCGGCTCCCTGCGTCCCTCGGGAGCCGGCATTGCTTTTCCACATGGGGAGCTGCTAAGATGCAGCTCCCCGTGTGGGCAAGCAATCGTCTTTGGTTTTTGGAAGAGAGAGCAGGTTTCCTCTTCCAAAAACCAAAGCAGTTTGCTATGGCAGGGCGGGAGCCGCGAGGCTCCCGCCCTGCCATAGCAAACTACAGTGTCCCGGGGTGGGCACCCCGGGACACTGCAGGAGCCGGCCCTGGGGGGTGGTGGTCCCCAGGGCCATAATGGGCTCCAGGAGGGGGGCCGCGCGGCCCCCCTCCCAACATTTTCAAAGCCCCGGGGGTGGTGGTCCCTAACGGACCCCCCAATTTCACTATTTAGTGCCCCGGGGAGGTGGTGGTCCCTGGGGCGTGTGGGGGGGGCTCGAGACCCCCCCACACAGGTTTCATTATTTAAAAAAAAGCCCCGGGGGGTGGCAATCCCCGGGGCAGCGGGGTGGCCGTGTGCCCCCGCTACACCATTATTTATTTGGGGGTGGCGGTCTCCGGGGCTCCGGGGCTGGAGGTCCCCTTTGGGCCCCCCATCCCAATACTACAATTGCCCCCGGGATTTGGCCCACCCGGGGGCTGAATACTAACGAAGCGCGGGAGTCTGCGCTTCGTTTTTTTTTCCCCTCGGCTGGATCCGCGCACCCTGCGTGGGTTTTGCTGATTTTTTAAAAAGGCCTAGGGGGTCAGAGGGTTTCTACCCTGCCCCCTTTTTGCGTTTTGCGCACTTGTTTCTCTGATTTCTTGTGCCTCGGTTCAACCGAGGCACAAGATGGCTGCCAACACTTCCTGGTTTGGAGTGTTGACAGCCAAATAGCATACAGCTCGTGATCGGGAGGGTGCGCGGATCCTCCGCGGCCATAGATATATATGTGTTTTTACTTTTGATTTTCTCAGCAACTACTGAACGGATTTACACCATTTAACAAAAAGGGTTCTTTCTGAACCAAGAACTACCTCTTTGCCAAATTTGGTGTAATTCCGTTCAGCTGTTCGGGCTGTAGCCGTGTCTAAAGTTTCCTATGGAAAATTGCATGGGTAAAACACGTTTTGGGACCCCCCTTTTTCTCGGCCCCCGCTTGCCGAATCACCCCGAAACTCTCAGGATAGGAGCGGACCGGAGCGCCCCACGAGTTTTGAAAATTTCGCAAAGATTCGTCAACCGGCGCCAAAGTTATTGGAAATAGAATGTTGTGAAATTCCTATGGAAAATAGGTCCTACTATAACTATCTACTGGCGACCGCCAGTAGATAATATATACATATATATATATATATATATATATATATTATCTACTGGCAGTCGCCAGTAGATAGTTATAGTTAGGACCTATTTTCCATAGGAAATCTGCAACATTCTGCACCGTCAAACAAATCAGCGGAAGTCGGGTGCGGGGTTTAGCAAGGATTACAACGCGAGGGCAGCACTGACAAGATCCTCGCTGTTCAATATCCTACTTCATAGCATTAAACTGCTCCAAAAACACCATGTCAGCCGAAGCGCTCAGGGAACGAGAAGCAGCGGCAGCGGACATGTTTGATGACACAAAGAGGCCAGTATTGGACTCCATTTCCCACAATGCATCGACAGGATCGAAAAATATAAGTCTTAAAGACAAGATCAAGCAATTGGAGAAATTGATGAGGACGGAACAAAAAAAGTGGTGGGAGGCCAAATCACTGCAAAGATATGTGGACGTTGGAAGGGTACCTCGAGGTTTAAGAATATTATTGGCCCCCAGTTATGAGGAACCAGATACAAATATGATGAAGGAATGGGCAGAGGCAAATTTAGATTCATCGCAAAGGCTAATGCTAATCCTAATTAAATATGCAGAAAAAGACAAAGTGAGACTCTCAGAAGAAATTGAAAGACTGAATGGCGAAATTGATAAAATGGAACTAAAAGAAGAAACAGTTAAATTAAAAGTGGAAATGTCAAAAGGCTCAAAAGAGAGGAAGATGTAATAAGGGAAAGAAAGGCTTTTAAGTTCCACAGGGATCGTAATGATTATGAAAATGGACGTATATTTACTTTCGCCAAAAAATATGAGTCGTTAAAAGCTTCAAAATATGGGAGCGGCAAAGTTGATAGCAGGAATGCAGTACCGAAGGGAACTACAGCTGAGGGTTCTTCGTATTCCGATTTAAGTTCGGCTGTAGAGAGCGAAACTGAGAATGATATACACAAACAAACGTCTCAACAAATTCCCTCAACAGTGACATTGGCAGAGGAAGTTAATTTTTTAGTGGAAGAGCGCAGGCAAACCCTGCGCCCAAGGATATATCACAGCAAACTGAATCAAGAACATCTAAGCGCCGGGCAAGAAGGCGGGCAAGAAAGCGCAACTTCGAAAAACAAAGTTCAACAGAGAAAACAGCCAAAAAGGAATTGGAGGAGCTAACCCAGCAGAGTAATAAAAACAACCTGACAATATTGAATCTCACTGATGTTGTGCTTAACAAAGCAGAGGAACAACTTCTTTCTCTGGGACTCTCATATTGTCCGGTAAGCTCCTTCAACTACGCAACAACCCGGTTTGATATATACAAAAGTATAAGGAAACTAAAATTGAAAAAACACTTCATTCAACAAAGTCAACATCAGGAGATCCTTGACAAAAACTTGCCTACAACACAAAGTACTTCCCAGGATATAACTGCATTCCATCATGGTCTCACACAATCTGACATGGCACTGCTTACAGATATGCATGAATTAATGGTGGAGGGCAAAAGTCAAAGTCCAAATCTAAACAACGAGGACAGAAGTTACGATATATCTGACCAAATGAAACCTAAAACACCTTTCAAACCTAGTTCTACATTCAATCCAATCATGATTAGAGATTCTATCGACAATTTTCATGACAATGTGATAAAAGGCCTAAAGGACTTAAACTACAAAGTTCAGCATTACAAACAACCAAAAGCCAACAAACAGGAAATTCAATTCCATACATTAATGTCAAAACTTAAAGGGGATCCTGATATAGTAGTGCGAAATGCTGATAAAGGTGGCAACACAGTGCTATGGAAAAAAACGGATTACGTAAAGGAAGCAATGAGACAGCTTAAAGATACAGGGGCATATTAGCAAGACCGGCGATAAAATTATCGCCGTTTTAGCGGCAGGAAACTGTTGCTAAAACGGCGATAATGGGCTTGCTAATATGCGTTATGGAATTCCAATAGAAGCCCAGGTTAGATGTGCAGGACATCTAACCTGGGCTTCTATTGGAATTCCATAACGCATATTAGCAAGCCCATTATCGCCGTTTTAGCGGCAGTTTCCTGCCGCTAAACGGCGATAATTTTAACGTGGGTCTTGCTAATATGCCCCACAGCTTGTTATTGTCGCAGTGATTATTCCACCATGCGCAAAACAATTGGCGAATTCAATTTGAAATTGATTGCTTGGAAGAATGCTGGATTACTAACGCTGGAAGAGTTTAAGTACATAAGAAATGATAAACCAGTAACCCCGATTTTGTACTTTATTCCTAAAATACACAAAAACGCTGCAATGCCACCAGGAAGGCCAATTATATCTGCCCGCAAAAGTTTACTCGAAAATGTCTCCAAATATATAGATTATTTTTTACAAGAATATGTTCAAAATTTGGTTTCATACATAAAGGACACGAGTGACTTTTTAACAAAATTGATGAATTGTCCTTGGCAGACAGATTACTTGTTAATCACATTGGATGTGACATCTTTATATACATCCATAAATCACAGAGATGGACTGAGGGCCCTAGAGTACTATTTGGCCAAAAGAGGACAAGAATACGCCCAACACAATCTTATGCTTTTAAATATGGTGGATTTTTGTTTACATAACAACTATTTTTTGTTCCAAAATAATCTGTACCAACAGCTACGTGGAGTAGCTATGGGGGCCAGCTTCTCCCCCAGCTATGCTTGTCTCCACATGGGCTGGTGGGAGGAGTTGGTCCTCCTTAAAGAACACACATTGGTGATTAAAACAAATGTCAAGGCTTGGTGGAGATATATCGATGACCTCTTTATTATTTGGCAAGGTACAATCAGTGAGGCAGAAGAGTTCATTAAGAATCTTAACACCAATCAATTAAATCTACATTTCACAGCAGACATCAGTCCCAATACTATCAATTTTTTAGATGTACAGGTGTTTGTAAGAAATAACAAATTGGAAACAAAGTTACACAGAAAATCCACAGCCGGTAAAGTAGCGCACACCCAAAACATCTCATCCGTAGTATTCCTTACGGTGAGATGTTGAGGTTAAGACGCTTCTGCAGCTGTGACAGTGATTTGATCGCAGCACAAGAAAGCAGCAAAATAAGATTTAAAGAAAGAGGCTATTCTACCACTTGCATCAATAAAGCTATTGACAAGAGCAGGTCTAGAACTAGAGAAAGTTTACTATGTAAACCCCAAATAAAACAAATAACATCAATAGAGGGATCTAAAAATCAAGAGAAAGATGAGGCCTTTAGATTCATTTTCAAATTTAACAAACAGGAAAATCAGGTGAGAAAGCTAATAATGAAAAACTGGCCGCTAATTTTAAGCGACCCTATGATTGGCCATTTACTCCCTAAGAAACCAGCCATTACGTATAGCAGGGCCAAATCGATGAAGGATATTCTGGTACAAAACGATCCTAGTGGTCCCAGCCCTAACACTTGGTATCTCAAAGAAAAGGGTTTTATAAATGCAAAGTGTGTAAAGCGTGTCAGTTTGGTATCAACACAACCACTTACACGACCCCTTTCAGTGACCTAGAATGCCCTATCAAGCTATTTCTGAATTGCAAAACTGAGTATGTGGTTTATGTGCTGGAGTGCCCTTGCGGCCTACGATGTATCGGCAGTACAATACTGCAAGGGCACAAAAGGGTGCTCCAGCACATTAGAGCGATAAAAAATCAGGACCATAATTATCCTGTCGCAAGACACTTCAGTGAGGTACACAGAGCAGACCCCAGTGGTCTGAAATACTTTCTAATAGATGCGATCCCACTAAGAAAACGAGGTGGCGACAGGGAAAAACAGCTCAGATTACTTGAGGCCCAATATATTATTAACCTCGATACCAAGCAACCTAGAGGTCTTAACGTCACTGAAGAGTTACATACCTGTCTACAATAATTCAGTCTTTGGGATATTAATCAAACTGAATCAATAACATGAATTTTGCCCATAGGCCTGTGTCATTTAAGATTGTAAATACTATGTTAATATCAACAATATTCTTTTTTAACGCTGCCACTACTAATCACATATTTTAAATTGAATTCCACACACAGGGTTAGGTAGTTTTTTATCTTTTCCTAATTTTTTTTATCTATTCATAAGGTTTTAAGGTTTATTTCTGTTGAAATAGCACTAGCACTTTAGCATCAAGCTTAGGAGGCAAACGGCAAACGTATTACACATCATCTATTGAAACCACCCACAAGAAATGGGTAGATCCCCAAGAGGAATTAATGTTTGATAGGAAATACAAATGAGGCATTTATGCCGGAATTCAACAAAGCATGGTTTTAATAACTACCTACCGTAATCTTTTATTAATAATTTTATTAATAATTGTATTACTATTATTATTAATTTTAAGAGGGGGAACTAAGTTGTATTCTAAATCGACAATATATTGGTGAGTAATGTACATGCCAACGACCACACTACAAGGTTAGGCATATATCAGACATTCTACTATTATTGAAGTAATGGATTTCCTTTCAGCATTATTTGTGTCTTTTTTAGATGATAATTATTTATGTATTTAAAACAGTATATGTGTTTATTTGCCGTCTATGTCTATGATTTTGACTTTATGCACCTGTCACTTTAAGTAATGCACAGCAAAAAGAAAAAAGCAAGGTATAAAAAAAGCTACCTACCTGACAGAGCGTGTCATGTGATCAAGGCCCGTGGTAGGGCTGAAACACGTCATGGCTGTAGAGGTGTTTGGTGAGCAATAAAGAACATCTTGCTGCACTACTTTGTGGTCCGTGCTCCGTTATTGGGAGGAAGATATCCAGTGTGTTAACGGAGTTGCCAGTAATATATATATATATATATATATATATATATATATATTATCTACTGGCGGTCGCCAGTAGATAGTTATAGTTAGGACCTATTTTCCATAGGAAATCCGCAACATTCTATTTGAAATAACTCTTGCGTCGGTTGACGAATCTTCGCGAAATTTTCAAACTTTATGGCCCGCTCCGGTCCGCTCCTACCCTGAAAGTTTCGGGGTGATTTGTCAAGCGGGGGCCGAACTGCTGAACGGAAGTACACAAAAGTTGGCAAAGAGGTAGTTCTTGGTTCAGAAAGAACCCTTTTTGTTAAATGGTGTAAATCCGTTCAGTAGTTGCGGAGAAATTAAAAAATAAGAGTCAAAACATCAATTTCCCATAGGAAACTTTATGCAAGGCTACAGCCCGAACTGCTGAACGGAATTACACCAAATTTGGCAAAGAGGTAGTTCTTGGTTCAGAAAGAACACTTTTTGTTAAATGGTGTAAATCCGTTCAGTAGTTGCTGAGAAAATCAAAAGTAAAAACACATATATATCTGGGCGGAGCCTAACCACACATGTCATCGTGAGATCTGATTGGCTGTCAGCACTTCATCCTGGAATTGCTGGCAGCCATCTTGGGACCAATATAAATGATAGTACCCCATTGAAATGCATTGTAGTGAATCGAAGATTTTGAGGGTTACCAAAAGGAGAACTATAAAGGGTGATAACAGACTTTAGTTACATTAGAATTCATTTGTTGATGGTACCATACTAATTTCAGGAATTGTGGTGTGTTCTAAGGTGATTTTACCCTGTGAAAAACCTTCTGCTGGGATATCATGAATCATGTTTGAGAGAAAACTATTTTCACATGCTTGACCCTTACAGTTGTGGAAGGTGCTCCAGAAGCTAAAATGAGAGCACATTTTCTGTAAATTCACATTATCTTTCTCAGTCATGTGAGAATGAAGTCTGACATTCTCAGTAAAACATGTACATCCAAAAGGGCAGAGACTGTCAGTTGATTCCTTTGTGTTCTACTCCAGCTTCCCAGAGTGTTCTAAAGAACAACTAGAGTGCTAACAGCCTTACTTATGACAAAAGTATGGCACACCTGAAGCCATCTTGATTGGAATAAACTGGTAACACTTAAAACATTTAATTTAAAAAGGAACAAAATGATGGGGTTCATCTTGTCATAGAAATTATGGTTAGTGCTCTGGAAAGAAAAATTAGGACATGTTTCAAGTGTGATCTCGAATATCTTCCTGTTATATTTCAACAGGAGCAGCCTGTCAGTTGATGCCTTTGTGTTCTACTGCAGCTTCCCAGAGTGTTCTAAAGAACAACTAGAGCGCTAACAGTCTTACTTATGACAAAAGTATGGCACACCTGAAGCCATCTTGATTGGAATAAACTGGTAACACTTAAAACATTTAATTTAAAAAGGAACAAAATGATGGGGTTCATTTTGTCATAGAAATTATGGTTAGTGCTGTAGAAAGAAAAATTAGGACATGTTTCAAGTGTGATCTCAAATATCTTCCTGTTATATTTCAACAGGAGCAGCCTGTCAGTTGATGCCTTTGTGTTCTACTGCAGCTTCCCAGAGTGTTCTAAAGAACAACTAGAGCGCTAACAGTCTTACTTATGACAAAAGTATGGCACACCTGAAGCCATCTTGATTGGAATAAACTGGTAACACTTAAAACATTTAATTTAAAAAGGAACAAAATGAGGGGGTTCATTTTGCCATAGAAATTATGGTTAGGGCTGTAGAAAGAAAAATTAGGACATGTTTTAAGTGAGATCTCAAATATCTTCCTGTTATATTTCAACAGGAGCAGCCTGTCAGTTGATGCCTTTGTGTTCTACTGCAGCTTCCCAGAGTGTTCTAAAGAACAACTACAGTGCTAACAGCCTTACTTATGACAACAGTATGGCACACCTGAAGCCATCTTGATTGGAATAAACTGGTAACACTTAAAACATTTAATTTAAAAAGGAACAAAATGAGGGGGTTCATTTTGCCATAGAAATTATGGTTAGTGCTGCAAAAAGAAAATTTAGTGCATGTTTTAAGTGAGATCTCAAATCCTCTTCTATTTCATTAGAAAATTCTGACATGCAGACTGAAACAATCACTTTCAATACCAGCAGTAGACTTCCAGTTAACTCCTTGGTGAGCAGTAGCTTTACTACAGTGATCTAATGAACGACTAGAGTGCTAACATTCTGAATTTATGGCAAACGTGTGACACATCTGAATGCCTTCTTGATGGAATCAAAGTAAAAAACTGAAAGCATTTCCTACTGAGGAGACTGCAGTAAATGAGGAAATTAGGAAACTTCATAATAAAGAAGTCTTCCAAGATGGCCACCAGTGAAAAAAGAGCCCAAATGTAGCACAAATATTACCCAGATGTAGCCCACATATAGCCCAATGACAAAAGTGTGCAAAACACTTTTCATTTTTAGTATTTTTTTGCAGTTTTATGTAGTGCAGACTGGTCAGGTATTGGAGGGTTGCATCTTAAAACATGACCCCCCTACACTACAAAAACACCACTGCACTACCCTAAACCCTAAAACACTACCCCCAGCACGACCCCCTACACTACACAAGCACCACTGCACTATCCTAAACCCTAAAAGACTACCCCCAGCATGACCCCCTACACTACACAAACACCACTGCACTACCCTAAACCCTAAAACACTACCCCAACACCACTGCACTAACCTAAATCCTAAAACACTATCCCCAGCACGACCCCCTACACTACCCAAACACCACTGCACTACCCTAAAACATGACCCCCTACACTACACAAACACCACTGCACTACCCTAAACTCTAAAACACTACCCCCAGCACGACCCCCTACACTACACAAGCACCACTGCACTACCCTAAACCCTAAAACACTACCCCCAGCACGACCCCCTACACTACACAAACACCACTGCACTACCTTAAACCCTAAAACACTACCCCCAGCATGACCCCTACACTACCCAAACACCACTGCACTAACCTAAATCCTAAAACACTACCCCCAGCATGACCCCCTACACTACCCAAACACCACTGCACTACCCTAAAACATGACCCCCTACACTACACAAACACCACTGCACTACCCTAAACCCTAAAACACTACCCCCAGCACGACCCCCTACACTACACAAGCACCACTGCACTACCCTAAACCCTAAAACACTACCCCCAGCACAACCCCCTACACTGCCCGAACACCATTGCACTGCCCTAAACTCTGAAACACCAGCCCCTGCACGACCCCCTACACTGCCCGAACACCACTGCACTGCCCTAAACACTGAAACACCAACCCTAGCACGACCCCCTACACTGCCCAAACATCTCTGCACTGCCCTAAACCCTGAAACACCACCCCTTTCACGACCCCCTACACTGCCCGAACACCACTGCACTGCCCTAAACCCTGAAACACTACCCCCAGCAAGACCTCCTACACTGCCTGAACACCACTGCACTGCCCTAAACCCTGAAACATCACCCCCAGCAAGACCCCCTACACTGCCCGAACACCACTGCCCTAAACCCTGAAACACCACCCCCAGCACGACCCCTACACTGCCCGAACACCACTGCACTGCCCTAAACCCTGAAACACCACCCCCAGCACGACCCCCTACACTGCCCGAACACCACTGCACTGCCCTAAACCCTGAAACACCACCCCTGCACGACCCCCTACACTGCCCGAACACTACTGCACTGCCCTAAACCCTGAAACACCATCCCCAGCACGACCCCCTACACTGCACGAACACCACTGCACTGCCCTAAACCCTGAAACACTACCCCCAGCAAGACCCCCTACACTGCCCGAACACCACTGCACTGCCCTAAACCCTGAAACATCACCCCCAGCAAGACCCCTACACTGCCCGAGTACCACTGCCCTAAACCCTGAAACACCACCCCCAGCAAGACCCCTACACTGCCCGAACACCACTGCAATGCCCTAAACCCTGAAACACCAGCCCCAGCACGACCCGTACACTGCCCGAACACCACTGCACTGCCCTAAACCCTGAAACACCACCCCCTGCACGACCCCCTACACGGCCCGAACACCACTGCACTGCCCTAAACCCTGAAACACCACCCCCAGCACGACCCCCTACACTGCCCGAACACCACTGCACTGCCAAAAACCCTGAAACACCACCCCCTGCACGATCCCCTACACTGCCCGAACACTACTGCCCTACCCTGAAACACCACCCCCAGCACGACCCCCTACACTGCACGAACACCACTGCACTGCCCTAAACCCCGAAACACTACCCCCAGCAAGACCACCTACACTGCCCGAACACCACTGCACTGCCCTAAACCCTGAAACATCACCCCCAGCAAGACCCCCTACACTGCCCGAACACCACTGCCCTAAACCCTGAAACACCACCCCCAGCAAGACCCCTACACTGCCCGAACACCACTGCACTGCCCTAAACCCTGAAACACCACCCCCAGCATGACACCCTACACTGCCCGAACACCACTGCACTGCCCTAAACCCTGAAACACCACCCCCAGCACGACCCCCTACACTGCCCGAACACCACTGCACTGCCCTAAACCATGAAACACCAGCCCCAGCACGACCCCCTACACTGCCCGAACACCACAGCACTAAAGCCTGAAACACCACCCCCAGCAAGACCACCTACACTGGCCGAACACCACTGCACTACCCTAAACCCTGAAACAGCAACCCCTGCATGACCCCCTACACTGCCCGAACACCACTGCACTGCCCTAAACCCTGAAACACCACCCCTCAGCAAGACACCCTACACTGCCCGAACACCACTGCACTGCCCCCTCCATTCACCACTGTGCAAACGCGCCCCGTGGTGCGTTTTAAGTTGGGGGATTAAGTCCCCTTGAATCCTGAGGGTCCCTGGTGTCCAACTAGCCCACCATGTACCTCCAAAAGCGCCACAGAGCTGCGTTGCAGAGAGGTGTAAAAGGGGCGTGGCCTCTGTACACCTCTCTGCAACGCAGCCCCTGGCACATCCTGGAGGTTCCTGGTGGGCTAGTTGGCCCCAGAGATCCCCAGTATTCAAGGGAATTCGTTCCCCATCTGCAAAGCGCCAGGGGCGCGTTTGCAGAGTGCTGCAAGGAGGGGGGCGTGGCCTCCGGCGCGATGCCGGTCTTTTTTTATTTATTTATTTTTTTAAGAAGGGGGGCTGTGTGGCCCCGCTTCTTTTTCTAATTTATTGGCCCTGGGGACCCCATCCCCCAGGGCCTGCCCCCTAATTATTAAAAAAAAAAAATAAATTGGAAGGGGTCCGTGTGGCCCCCCTCCCGAGGCCTTAATCGCCCCGGGGACCCCATCCCCCGGGGCATGGCCTTCTTTATTTATTTTTTTTTAACTTATGGAGGGGGGCTGCGTTGCCCCCCTCCTCAGGCCACTTATGGCCCCGGGGACCCCATCCCCCGGGGCCGGCCTTTGTTTTTCATTTTTTTATATATTTTTTTAAATCAAATTTTGGGGAGGGGGCCGCATGGCCCCCCTCCCGGGCCCCTTGTAGCCCCGGGGACCCCATCCCCCGGGGCTGGCCCTCTCCGTTGGGGACCGTGGGGGGGTTCCCAATTCCCCCACGGTCCCGCCGGCTCCCCGTGTCCCTCAGGAGCCGGCATTGCTTTTCCACATGGGGAGCTGCTAAGATGCAGCTCCCCATGTGGAAAAGCAATTGTCTTTGGTTTTTGGAAGAGAGAGCAGGTTTCCTGCTCTCTCTTCCAAAAACCAAAGCAGTTTGCTATGGCAGGACGGGAGCCGCGAGGCTCCCACCCTGCCATAGCAAACTACAGTGTCCCGGGGGTAGGCACTGCAGGAGCCGGCCCTGGGGGGTGGTGGTCCCCAGGGCCATCACTGGCTCCAGGAGGGGGGCCACGCGCCCCCCTCCCAACATCTTGAAGCCCCGGGAAGGTGGTGGTCCCCGGGGCTCTGGGGGTCCGTAACGGACCCCCATATTTAAATCTTTAGTGCCCCGGGGAGGTGGCGGTCCCTGGGACGTGTGGGGGGGCTGGAGCCCCCCCACACAGGTACTTTTAATTTAAAAAAAGAAGCCCCAGGGGTGGCGTCCCCGGGGCTGCGGGAGGGCCGAGCGCCCTCCCGCACCATTGTTTATTTAAAGCCCCAGGGGGTGGCGGTCCCCGGGGCTTGTGGGGGCCTTAGAGGCCCCCCATAAATAAATTTGATAAACCCCGCATGCCCCCGGAACTTGGCCCACCCGGGGGCCAATTACCGAGCTTCGTTTTTTTTTTTATCGGCTGGATCCGCGCACCCAGCGCGTTTTTTGCCGATTTAAAAAAAAAAAAAAGCAGGCCTAGGGGGTCAGGGTGTTTCTACCCTGCCCCCTTTTTGCGTTTTGCGCGTTAGTTTCTCTGATTTCTTGTGCCTCGGTTCTACCGAGGCACAAGATGGCTGCCAACACTTCCTGGTTTGGAGTGTTGACAGCCAATTAGCATACAGCTCGTGATCGGGAGGGTACGCGGACCCTACTGGGCCATAGATATATATGTGATTTTAATTTTGATTTTCTCAGGAACTACTGAACGGATTTACACCATTTAAGCAAAAGGCACGACTCTGAACCAAGGGCTACCTTTTTGCTAAATTTGGTGTAATTCCGTTCAGCAGTTCGGGCTGTAGCTGCGATGAAAGGTTCCTATGGAAAATTGCATGGGGAAAACACGTTTTGGGACCCCCCTTTTTTCTCGGCCCCCGCTTGACGAATCACCCCGAGACTTTCAAGATAGGAGCGGACCGGAGCGGGCCACAAAGTTTGAAACTTTCGCGAAGATTCGTCAACCGGCGCCAAAGTTATTTCAAATAGAATGTTGCGGATTTCCTATGGAAAATAGGTCCTAACTATAACTATCTACTGGCGACCGCCAGTAGATAATATATATATATATATATATATATATATATATATATATATATATATATATATTAGCGCTCGGTTCGCACCAAAACACGAATCACTCATGGACGGGTGCTGTTATGCGGCTGTGCATTCCGCAAGTATTCAGGCTCTGTTTCCTTTATTTTACGGGAAATAAGCACTCACGGGTGGCGTTTGAAGATGTTTTTTATTCATCCAGAAACAAGCGCGTTTTGGCGGTCTGCCTTCCTCGGTGTTACTGACACACCGGAAGCAGCCGTCGATACAAATCTTGCCGTGGATCGGCAAAGAGTCCCTTTATTCCAATGTCATAAGTAAAGATATCCCGATATATCCATTGGTCACCTTTAAAAAGGCACGATCAATAAGAGATAGGCTAGTACGTAGCCATCTGGACAAGGAAGTCCAATCTATGAGAACCTTGAGAGAAATGCGAGGATTTTTTCCATGTGGAAAATGCAAAGCCTGTGCTAACAGTAAAAGGGTTCTGTCATATAATATCCCGGATATAAAAAGGAAAAGATTGATAACCAAATTTATGACCTGCAGCACATCATATGCAGTTTATTGTCTAACCTGTCCGTGTGGCCTCTGCTACATTGGTAGCACCATCCATCCTCTTAAAATCAGAATATTGGAACATCTAAGGGCGATCTCCAAAAATGATGCATCGTACCCAGTAGTGAGGCATTATGCAGAAAAACGTTCCAGCAATAGAAACATGCTACAATATTATGGCTTAGATCATGTGGCCAAAAGTATAAGAGGAGATAGAATTCAAAAACTTCTCAGGCTAGAATCGCGTTACATTATTGATTTGCAAACTAAATTTCCCAAAGGTCTGAATAGTGGTGAGGAATTAGCATCACACCTGGGCTCATGAATAATAGATTGATAACGAAAAGAAGTTCTCCCGAGGAAGTTATCTTGTGTGTCTTATGAAACGTGCATTTATTAAGAATTGGAATAAAAGGGACTCTTTGCCGATCCACGGCAAGATTTGTATCGATCACTATGTCACAGCGATGTCACAGTGCTGCTCAGCCGATACACGGCATAATTAATGTTCAGATATTATTGAATAAGGGCGGCAATCTGTTCAATTAATAATACATTGTGAGCATAATGAATTTGTCCACATAAGCTTCTCATATGTAATGAATTTTATTATATCATATGATTTGACTGTGATTTGCAACTGTGATATGTTGTGGTCTGCAATGCATTAGCATATGTATTATGACGATATGAACTGCTTTTTACATACTACAAGATGGCGCTCATTTGAAATGCATTTTTGTTGAGTCCCTTTTCAATTGTTAAAGCACGAGAATGATTGTTTAAAAGATGGCTGCTTCCGGTGTGTCAGTAACACCAAGGAAGGCAGACCGCCGAAACGCGTTTGTTTCTGGAAGAATAAAAAACATCTTCAAACGCCGCCCGTGAGTGCTTATTTCCCGTAAAATAATGGAAACAGAGCCTGAATATATATATATATATATACAAATATACAAATATATATATATGTATTTTTTCATTTATATTATTTTTTACGTTTAAAAAAATTATATTTTTGTAATTGTGTTTTTTGTTTTTTTACATGTTCTATATTTTATTAAATTGTAATTTATTTAATATTTTGTAATTGAATGTATTTTTTTTTAAATATATACGTGGATGTAGAGAAATAGAATTATCTAGATATATATAGATATATATAGATATATATGCAAATTGAAATTTGCCATTTGCTGGCTGGCTCCTGAATGCCAGCGGTGCATGTAAAAAATGCTTGTAACAATCAAAATCTCTCCCTCCACATATGGAAAAAATTCAGCACTCTTAGGCAGAACACTGTTTACACAATATATTTTATTGCATCCTCAGCAGAGGTAAAAAACGTCAAAGCATTTTAGAATATATCACTTTGGTCATGACATTAACCGTCCTTTTAAAATTACTTATATACATTTTGCAGCAGAGGTAAAGCCATAACTAATGGACCAGCCTGGTATGTTGATTGGTAACAGCAGCATAACAAGTGCAAAATCATGATAGTAATTAAGTACATTCCAAATACATTCAATATGAATCACTTCAAACTGATGGTAATACGTCTCGGGACTAGCAATCTCCAAAACTGACTCATAAAGCACATGTTTGCCTCAGATTGCTGTGCAGTTTCTGTATACGGAGGGAGCAATTTTATACACAGATGGGCTACTGGATGAGAATGAAATGGAATATCTCTTAATAAAACATCCTGTCACACCAACTATATACGTACTACCGAAGGTACATAAAAATTTAGAGAATCCACCAGGACGTCCCATCGTCAGCTCATGTGGTTCCCTCTTAGAAAACACTTCAAGATTCCTGGACATCTTTCTTTTTCCATATGTACGAAATCTACCGTCCTATTTCCGGGATTCATGGACTTTTTAAACAGAATCGCCGATATACCCTGGAAAGAGGAATATACAATGGTGACCACTGATGTGGTCTCATTGTATACTTCAATCAGGCATGAAGATGGGACCAAAGCCTGTGAGTTCTATCTCCGCTCAAGATCACTGAATGTTCTTCAACAGACCAATATGATCTTGGAAATGATACATATCTGCCTCACGAACAATATCTTTATCTTTGACAAGAAGTTCTATAAACAAAACAAAGGAACTGCAATGGGGACTTCCTTTGCGCCCACGTATGCCAACCTAACGATGGGCATGTGGTAGGCAGAACAAATTTGGTCTGATGTGAACAAGGAAATGATAGAAAACATTGTACTCTGGGTACGTTATATAGACGAACTGTTTTTAATTTGGGAGGGGACTACAGAAAATCTAAACACCTTCCTCAAATCTCTAAACAACAATACTTTCCAATTTCAATTATTGTTTAACATCAACAAGAAGGAGATAGACTACCTGGACATACACATTTATATTAAAGAACAAAGAATGTGTATGACATTATTTCGGAAGCCAACTGCTTGCAGCAGCATCCTTTCAGCAAACAGTGCTCATCCCAGATGCCTGAAATGGAGTGTACCCTATGGGGAATTCCTCCGAGCATGCAGGAACTGCTCGGAGGAACCAGAATTCCTCTTGCAGATTGACCAAATGTATAGCAGGTTTTTGAGTAGAGGATACCCCATAGTAGTCTTGGAAAACGCGAAATCAAGGGCTCTGGAGAGGAAGAGAGAATCCCTACTATATCCAAAGAGCACCAATATCTGACAAAACGACAATTCAGAGGAAAACAAAATAAGATACATTACACAGTTCAATTCCTCGAGCAAGGCAATAAGAGATGCTCTACAAAATCACTGGAAGATAGTGACAAGGGATGAAGATTTGAAGAGGGTCACATCCGACCACCTCAACATTACGTATAAAAAAGCACCCTCTCTGGGGGACATTCTGACACACAGCCACTATCAGAGAGCAGATCATAGTGGAAGTAAAAGTCAATGGTTGAGAGCAAGAGGATTCTTTAAATGTCCAAAATGCAAAGCTTGCAAATATGGTCAAAACCAACAGGAGACAAATACCCTGATGGGTGAGAAAATGAACATCAGAGAGAGAATCACATGCGAAACCACACATGTGGTTTATGCCCTCAAATGCGAATGTGGCAAGGAATATATTGGAAGCACTGTGAATAAGTTGAAGCTACGCATCCTACAACACCTAAGGGCAATTAAGAACAAAGACTTTGCATATGCAATTGCTAAACATATGTGGAAAGAACACGAAGGGAACTGTGAAAATCTCATATTTTATGGCGTTGAGCATATTCCCCTGAATATAAGAGGAGGAGATCGAGAACTACTGTTGAGAAAAGCAGAATCCAAATGGATAATTATGAAAGGAACTGAAATACCATGGGGACTCAATGCGGATGCAGAATTGTACAACTTTCTGTAAATCCTCATCCCTATGAGAACTTTTCACAAACCGTAACCATGAAAAACGTTGTCTATAACATGTTGCCTAGTGATGTTTTTAATGTATATATCTTTGGTTTATAATTCATTGAGTTATTTTTTAGCTAGCACTTGCACTTGAGTAAGACATTTCGCCTTAACATTACGGAGATGGGTAGACTGTAGATCATCACTAAAACAAATTTGAGGAATAGGAATAGCAAGAGGTGATACTTACAGTCATTTTACAATCTGTCCAACTTTCAACCTCTGAGGGAGACCATAGATTTAAGTCCTGCCTTTTGGCAATATTTTGTGTGCGTATTAGTAGCAATTCTAATAGTGCAATCTTTTTGCGTATTAAAGCATTAGGTACTTTACCGAGATTGTACAATATCGTGCATCTGATAGTGCTTAGGATTTTAAGGTACTTCACCGACTACGAGACATCTTTTGCAAACATTTTTATACATTTTATATATCTAAATGAATTGCACAATGCACTTTGAATTGCATTTTTGTATTTTTGCACAATGCACTTAAAATTGTACTTTTGCACACAATCAATGTTCAATATCAATCGATGACAAACCCCTATAGTATAATATAGTATCTATATCTGGAGTATCATTCATCTAAATGCCAACAACTATATTTGACTGGAAAATATGCATTGTGGTACCGTTCTATGAATGTGATGATACTGATGCTTCACCAATAATTGGAAGGATATGGACATCTAATGCTGTAATGTGTTTATATATATACCTCTTGTATACTATATACTTCTCTTTGTATTTTGCACATGGTGCCTGTATTAAGAACATTGCTTGAGAAATGGCGAATAAATGTTTATTATGAAGGCATTGTGCATTCTTATACAAACCTCAGGTACTTCACCGCCCATAATACAATTTTAAGGTGATAAGACAAACATGTCAAAAGATCATATTATTAATCACCAGGTCTCCGTTTTAAAAGTATAAGTGCTTTTTGAGCTGGCTATATGTAACCTATGAAATGCTGCAATAGGATACTGTTCCTTTAAAGAACCATCAATTTTGGGATGTTTTTTGTAAAAGAGGGAGGGTCAAACCAACCTCTTTATAATCACCTTGCACTAGTTATCATGTGACCCGGACGAAGGCCTCTGGCCGAAACGCGTAGGTCGTTTGTTTGTCTCTGTTTGCACTTTGCACTTTGCACGCTTATAAAAATAATGGAGAATTAATAGAAAAATAAAAAAAGATCTGCTCGTAACTACTACCTGCCGTGGACTTGCTGTCATGAGTGCTGCCTTTCTGTGTCCCTCGGAAATCTTGGTGAGACGGAAGTGAGGGGAAACGCAGGAAATCTCTTTCTATATATATATATATATATATATATATATATTTTTTTTTTTTTTTTCCTTCACCAAACGCCCAGATCTCGGGACGCACTCGACAGTTCGCATCTCTTCAACTCCCCCAGCATTCCAGTGCTTGTTATGCAGGCCTGACGCGTTTCGAGGAAAACATCCTCTTCATCAGAGGCAAGCTGTTGTCATACATGGCGCGGTGAGTGCTCTCCTTATTTTAAAATATGCAGACTCATTTCATTGGCTCAGTGCAATGTATTTTAATTGGCTAAGTGCGCTTCACAGTAACGCTGCATATTGGGATATGTAGTCACGAGAGCCATATTGTTTCAATACCCTAAGTGGGCCACATGCGCCTTTGTATATATTAAAACATATTCATATCCTGTAGTAGGATCCAGAACTGCCGGGGAGAGATTCTCTTCCTGTTGGCTTACTGTGCTGCATGGCCTGGACATCGTTCCATTCCTCAGCCTCACTTCCTTTCGTGATGGTGCCATCCCCCGCGGCAGGACCGCCGCGTGAATAATTTTCTTCACCAAACGCCCAGATCTCGGGGACGCACTCGACAGTTTGCATCTCTTCAACTCCCTCAGCATTCCAGTGCTTGTTATGCAGGCCTGACGCGTTTCGAGGAAAACATCCTCTTCATCAGAGGCAAGTTGTTGTCATACATGGCGCGGTGAGTGCTCTCCTTATTTGAAAATATGCAGACTCATTTCATTGGCTCAGTGCAATGTATTTTAATTGGCTAAGTGCGCTTCACAGTAACGCTGCATATTGGGATATGTAGTCCCGAGAGCCATATTGTTTCAATACCCTAAGTGGGCCACATGCGCCTTTGTATATATTAAAACATATTCATGTCCTGTAGTAGGATCCAGAACTGCCGGGGAGAGATTCTCTTCCTGTTGGCTTACTGTGCTGCATGGCCTGGACATCGTTCCATTCCTCAGCCTCACTTCCTTTCGTGATGGTGCCATCCCCCGCGGCAGGACCGCCGCGTGAATAATTTTCTTCACCAAACGCCCAGATCTCGGGGACGCACTCGACAGTTCGCATCTCTTCAACTCCCCCAGCATTCCAGTGCTTGTTATGCAGGCCTGACGCGTTTCGAGGAAAACATCCTCTTCATCAGAGGCAAGCTGTTGTCATACATGGCGCGGTGAGTGCTCTCCTTATTTTAAAATATGCAGACTCATTTCATTGGCTCAGTGCAATGTATTTTAATTGGCTAAGTGCGCTTCACAGTAGCGCTGCATATTGGGATATGTAGTCCCGAGAGCCATATTGTTTCAATACCCTAAGTGGGCCACATGCGCCTTTGTATATATTAAAACATATTCATGTCCTGTAGTAGGATCCAGAACTGCCGAGGAGAGATTCTCTTCCTGTTGGCTTACTGTGCTGCATGGCCTGAACATCGTTCCATTCCTCAGCCTCACTTCCTTTCGTGATGGTGCCATCCCCCGCGGCAGGACAGCCGCGTGAATAATTTTCTTCACCAAACGCCCAGATCTCGGGGACGCACTCGACAGTTCGCATCTCTTCAACTCCCCCAGCATTCCAGTGCTTGTTATGCAGGCCTGACGCGTTTCGAGGAAAACATCCTCTTCATCAGAGGCAAGCTGTTGTCATACATGGCGCGGTGAGTGCTCTCCTTATTTTAAAATATGCAGACTCATTTCATTGGCTCAGTGCAATGTATTTTAATTGGCTAAGTGCGCTTCACAGTAACGCTGCATATTGGGATATGTAGTCCCGAGAGCCACATAGTTTCAATACCCTAAGTGGGCCACATGCGCCTTTGTATATATTAAAACATATTCATGTCCTGTAGTAGGATCCAGAACTGCCGGGGAGAGATTCTCTTCCTGTTGGCTTACTGTGCTGCATGGCCTGGACATTGTTCCATTCCTCAGCCTCACTTCCTTTCGTGATGGTGCCATCCCCCGCGGCAGGACCGCCGCGTGAATAATTTTCTTCACCAAACGCCCAGATCTCGGGGACGCACTCGACAGTTCGCATCTTTTCAACTCCCCCAGCATTCCAGTGCTTGTTATGCAGGCCTGACGCGTTTCGAGGAAAACATCCTCTTCATCAGAGGCAAGCTGTTGTCATACATGGCGCGGTGAGTGCTTTCCTTATTTTAAAATATGCAGACTCATTTCATTGGCTCAGTGCAATGTATTTTAATTGGCTAAGTGCGCTTCACAGTAACGCTGCATATTGGGATATGTAGTCCCGAGAGCCATATTGTTTCAATACCCTAAGTGGGCCACATGCGCCTTTGTATATATTAAAACATATTCATGTCCTGTAGTAGGATCCAGAACTGCCGGGGAGAGATTCTCTTCCTGTTGGCTTACTGTGCTGCATGGCCTGGACATCGTTTCATTCCTCAGCCTCACTTCCTTTCGTGATGGTGCCATCCCCCTTGGCAGGACCGCCGCGTGAATAATTTTCTTCACCAAACGCCCAGATCTCGGGGACGCTCTCGACAGTTCGCATCTCTTCAACTCCCCCAGCATTCCAGTGCTTGTTATGCAGGCCTGATGCGTTTCAAGGAAAACATCCTCTTCATCAGAGGCAAGCTGTTGTCATACATGGCGCGGTGAGTGCTCTCCTTATTTTAAAATATGCAGACTCATTTCATTGGCTCAGTGCAATGTATTTTAATTGGCTAAGTGCGCTTCACAGTAACGCTGCATATTGGGATATGTAGTCCCGAGAGCCATATTGTTTCAATACCCTAAGTGGGCCACATGCGCCTTTGTATATATTAAAACATATTCATGTCCTGTAGTAGGATCCAGAACTGCCGGGGAGAGATTCTATTCCTGTTGGCTTACTGTGCTGCATGGCCTGGACATCGTTCCATTCCTCAGCCTCACTTCCTTTCGTGATGGTGCCATCCCCTGCGGCAGGACCGCCGCGTGAATAATTTTCTTCACCAAACGCCCAGATCTCGGGGACGCACTCGACAGTTCGCATCTCTTCAACTCCCCCAGCATTCCAGTGCTTGTTATGCAGGCCTGACGCGTTTCGAGGAAAACATCCTCTTCATCAGAGGCAAGCTGTTGTCATACATGGCGCGGTGAGTGCTCTCCTTATTTTAAAATATGCAGACTCATTTCATTGGCTCAGTGCAATGTATTTTAATTGGCTAAGTGCGCTTCACAGTAACGCTGCATATTGGGATATGTAGTCCCGGGAGCCATATTGTTTCAATACCCTAAGTGGGCCACATGCGCCTTTGTATATATTAAAACATATTCATGTCCTGTAGTAGGATCCAGAACTGCCGGGGAGAGATTCTCTTCCGGTTGGCTTACTGTGCTGCATGGCCTGGACATCGTTCCATTCCTCAGCCTCGCTTCCTTTCGTGAAGGCCTGCATAACAAGCAGTGGAATGCTGGGGGAGTTGAAGAGATGCGAACTGTCGAGTGCGTCCCCGTGATCTGGGCGTTTGGTGAAGAAAAAAAAAAAAATATATATATATATATATATATATATATATATATATATATATATATATATATATATATATATATATATATATATATATATATATACAAAAATGATGCTCCCAAACGAAAATACTGAGGAGACAGCACTCCATATGAACGAAAATCAATTTAATTTACAGGTTGAAATGGTGGACAAACGTCTACGCTTTTCGGCTTCGAAAGCCTTGTTCATGATGTTACAGTGTTCCCCAAGTAAACATTAAATAACGTTTTGGTGAGCATGGTCATAGAAAGAGCCATTAAACATTACACATTACATGTCTCTTTCACAAAATAATCAGCTATCCTAACACATATTACTATCAAAGTATAGCAGTGTAAATTAGAATAATTGCTTCTCAAAGGACTAAACATTGAAATACATGTTGCATTGGAGAAAACAAATTAAATGTAAGTACATGATACAAATTAAATACAGTCACAATTTGGCAAGCTGTGTTTTAAAATTTTCACCAGCATCACACATTACTGTCAGTAATGTCTATACCAGAGGAATCGGGGTACAAATCTTTCATGATTTGATTCATAATTAATGCAGCCCAAGTGGGCAGTGTCCTCACTGCATGAATAAAAATCAACTTAAAAAAGCTAGTTGATTGAGAAACAAAATATTGCTAAAAAAAAGTGAACCATAAAAAGACACAAATAGCTCTGTATTCAATTCAGCCCAAGTGGGCAAAGTCTCCAATGCATAATAAGGGACATCCCGTCCTCCAATCAAATTCTGATATCCTGCATAATTTAGAAGTAGCGACCATGTTCATAATTCATCTAAATTTGTCAAGTGTTAATCAAGCAATTGATATATGCAACAAAAAACAAAAATGCCTAATGACATATGAAAAAAATATAGGGTAGAAAATAAAATAAACAATAATACATAAAAAATAGATATCTTAGCTCCTTTGGATAACCTGAAATGGAGAAAGGTAGGCATAGTATTAGAACACTCTCTTGGGAAACAAACAAAACAGATTAAAAAACCTTAAAAAGGCATACATATACAGTGCACAGACTAACTTCCTTCCTTCCGTCAGATTTCGGCAAAAAACTAAACAGAATTTTTTCACATACACCAGAAGAATCAGTAGATGGACATAACTTCAGAGAAAGGTGTATATTTCTTCATCAATGTTCATGCCAGCCGGCTCCGTGGTGCCCATTCCAACTGTCTCAGAGCTTTCTCTCTGCCCCCCCCCCTCTTAGGGTTTTCACAACCTGATCTAAGATGCAATAGGTCAATTTAGAGGGCTCTTTGTTGTGGCATTCCATAACATTTCTGGCTACAGGGTATGTAGTGTCAGCATTTTTTATAGCACGTAAATGTTGAAGGACCCGCTTATGGGCCTCCAATTTGTGCTCCCCACATACCCTTTGGGGCTCGGGCATTCCAACAGATAAACCACATATTCTGATTTGCAGTTTAGTGGTTTAGAGATGTTCAAAGACTCTCCAAGATATGTTTTCACTTGTATTGTGTTTTTGCCATGCTGGCAGGCCTTACATTTCAAACACTTTGTGAACACTTTACTGGGTTTCAACCATTGGGGATGTGTATCATTATAGGTATTGACTAACTTGTTTCCTATTGTCTGAGAACGCCCATATGTTATGTCAGGTTTCTTAGTGACATGTTTACCAATAACCGGATCTCGTAAACCAAATGCCAGTGCCTGTTTAGTGCTTTCTTTAATTCTTTGTGGTGTGGATTGTAGGTGGTGATAAACCTATTTACAATTTTCGTTTTCCCTTCATATTCTGGTTTCTTGAACAAGAGATCTGTTGTTTTGGCCGCCCTAGCTTTGAGTTTGGCTTGTTCTAAGACAGGACGTTGGTACCCTCTGTCTCCTAATCTTGAACATATTTCCTTTTTGAAACGATCATATGTCCCACTAGAGCTGCAGATTCTCTTGGCCCTCAATAGTTCACCATAGGGAATACTGTTCTTGAGTGAATGTGAATGTGAGCTGGTTGCGTGCAATGTTGTATATATATATATAACACTGAAAAAAACAAAGGTTATAGGGCCGTTTTAGTTAGGAAATAAAATTTTAAAAAACGTAGAAATTCACAGAAAGAACCAAAGCTTACAGGTACGTTATAGTTAGGTGCAGGTTCCACTCATACAAAACCAGTAAAATTCAGCAGTTATAGTTAGCTGACCTAACTTTAGCTCGTGCCCCCGCAATGCACTGTTTATGAACTCACATATTACATTACTCATGACATGGTCGGTGACATCACTGATGACATCACCCATGACATCATCCAGTGACTGTGAGTGTTTTAAAAAGGTTTATGAGTGTTAAATATATATACCAAGGTGTATTGGTGAATCAGTAGATGTATGAGTGGCTGTATGGATGAATCAGTGGGTGCTCCCGCCATGCCATAGCAAACTGCAATGTCACAGGGGTGGGCACCCCGGGACATTGCTGGAGCTGGCCCTGGGGGGTGGCGGTCCACAGGGCTATATATATATGACATCATCCAGTGAGTAAAAAGTGTTTCATAAGTGTTTCTGACATGTAAAGATATATAGCAAGCTATTGTAGGAATTAAATTACTATTCTTTCTGTACTACTAATGAGTGATATTATTTCTAACATATGTCATCTGAGCGGATGTGAGACTGTCTGAATCTGTGTGTGAATGGCTTTCAGAGTCACTGTATGGGTATGAGACTAGGTGTGTGTGTATGTGGGTGAATAAGTTGGTGTGTGAATTGCTGTATTGGTGAATGAGTGAGTGTGTGAGTGGCTGTATTGGTGAGTGAGTGTGTGTGTGAGTAGCTGTATGGGTGAATAAATGGTTCAGTGAGTTGCTGTATGGGTGTATGTGTGGGTGTGTACATAGCTACATGGGCTAGTGATTGAGTGTTTGAGAGGCTGTATGGGTAGGTAAGGGAGTGTGTAAGTGGCTCTATGGGTGGGTGAATGGGTATGAGAGTGGCTGAATCAATGAGTGAGTAGCCATGTGAGTGGCTCTATGGGTGGGTAAATGCATGTTTGAGTACCTATATGGGTGGGTGAGTGGCAGTATGAGTGGCTGTATAGGGGAGTGTTTGGTTGTTCGAATCAGTGTATGGTTTAGTTGGAATTTGAGTGGCTGTACTGGAGAGTCAGATTCTGTGTGAGTGTTTGTATGGGTGAGTGTGTGGGTGTGTATGTGGTTGTATGTATGTGTGAATGGGTATGTAAGTAGGTGAATGGGTATGTGAGTGTATGAGTAGTTGTATGGGTGAGTGTATGGCTGTTTTCAGAGTTTTTAAGATTGAGTGAATGGCTCTGTGAGTGGTTGTATACTTGAAAAAGTAGGTGTGTGTATAGCTATATGGGTGAGTGTGTGGCTATGTGAGTTGTTGTATGGGTGTGCACATGCTTGTGTTAGTATCTGTATGGGTGAGTGAGTGGCTGTGTCAGTGCTTGTATACGTGAATGAGTGGATATGTGAGTGGCTCTATGGCTGAGTGAGTGGGTATGTGGGTGGTTGTATGGGTCTGTCAATGGGTATGTGAGTGGTTGTGTGGATGTGTGAGTGGGTGTATGAGACACTGTTCAGGGTGTGAGTAGGTGTGTGAATGGTTCTGTGGATGATGTCATCAGTGATATTATCAGTGATCCCATTTGAGATGTCTACAGTGATTGTTATGAACCACTCACCTGAATCCCAGGTGGTTCTGATGGGGCAACCCTAAGTCCCTGAATCCCCCCTAGAGTCTGTGTCTGTCCTAGAGGACAGAGGATGATACTGTACTGATGGCAAGCGCCAAGGGGAAAGGGGGTTGGTATTTGGAACGACAAATGAGATGCCATGATGCTCCTCCAGGGCAGCCACAGGGAGACCCCCAGAGACCTATCACCAATAGTAAATGAACTCCCAAGGTTTGAGGAGTATCTGTTGATTGCAAAACAGTGATTTAATACACACAAAGTATTTGGTACATAGCATCAACAAATCTTATATATATATTGCAGTTCATAACCCAAACAAACATCTACTGTGCTCTGCCTTTCCGGTTAAGTGGTGCATGTCTTTTTATGCGTGTAGTGTTGGCTTCCAATGAATTGCTTGATGGTAGTTGTTACGAATATCAAACAGCCACTGTTGCAGCACAATTTTTTAATTTCCTCCTAGGTTATTCCTTTTGTGTGCTGAGATGTCATCAAAATCACACCTTGTAGCCTAGCCAAGTTATTCTTCTGAGAGCCCAGGAGATATCAGTCCTGACAGAGCCCTGAAAGTGATGGAGTCTTTAGGGTGCTTTTTTAAAACAAGAGTAGGTAATTCCTAAATTATTGTGCTACTTAGCTCAGAACATACAAGAATTGGTGTACAAATACCTGGAGTTGAATTCTTCTAAAGTGTAGTCTTTTCCTTTTCTTTAGGGAATCCAGAGTTACTGCTTCTGAGAATGGGAACAACACTGTGACGCTGACAGGATCCAGAAGCTTAATTGAGGGGATTCAGGTAAGTGAAGAGCAAATAGACCAACTGGGGAACCAGGGTGGGCACAGACTTTAAATTGCGGTTAACCGTATGCTTTTAGTGCACTTGTCGGGGCCATGGAAAGTTCACTGTGAGCCAGGAGTCAGATGAACAAAAGCACAGGGTCATGGAAAGTTCACTGTGAGCCGACCGCCATCCTTTCGTAAATGGGACCGCCTGACAGGCTGTCGGCGGTCTCACCATAGGTATTCAGATGCGACCGCCACCATGGCGGTCGTAATGCCTATGTTGTGTACTGCAGTGGCTGCTGCTGGCTGCAGCACATGCCGCAGTTCAAGAGGGCCTCTTCACATATCCCTGGGATGCCAGCCACATGGTGCAGGGATATGTAGGGGACCCCCAACGACGGGCTGTTGGTGGCAGTCCCACCTTCATCGTAATAAGGCCTTTAGTTCTGACAGTTACTCAGCATTAATGTGATTGATTGGTGCACCTGCCAAGATTCTGGAACTTTCACAGTGGTTGTAAGGAGCTGTGCATTTTTGTGGGCAGTTCAATCAGATGTCTGTGGAGTTCAATAATTCTCCTTATACCACCCTGAATGGAGCACACAGCAAACCATGAAAGTGATGTCACTTACCCTGTCATGAGTGATGTAATATGTGAGATCATAAGCAGTGCATTATGGAGGTATAGCTATAGTTAGCTCACATAACTATACGGGCTGAATTTCAATTGTTTTGTATGAGTGAAGTGGGAGCCTAACTATAAAATCCATGTAACCTTTGATTTTTTCAGTGAATTTCTAAGGTTTTTTTAAAAAGTTCTATTCCCTAACTATAATGGCCCTGTAACCTATGTTTATTTCAGTGAATTTCAAAGGTTTTTTCAAATTGTATTTCTAAAATATTATGTCCCTCTAATGTTTACTTTTTTAGTTAATTTGTGGGGTTTATTGTTGATACTAATTGTATTACAAATTATTTTTAATTTTAAGTAGTGTTTTTTTGTACTGCAGACATTCTTTTTATAAATATACTTCTTATACATTTCAAAACAAAAAAATCACATATGTAGTTAATGTAAAGTAAACTATGTTTTTTAATGTAATTTATCAATTTATATTTTTTGTAAAATATTTTTGGGGTACTGTGGTACCTTTGCGGGTCCGCAAACATAGACGGACAACTACTGCATGCTTTTTACTCCTGATCACATGATCAAACTTCATCCACGCCTCTGCATTCATGGATTCACCGAATGTTTTAGAAATTACTGCGCATATTTTCACCCCTCCATAACATCAGTGTGAACATATTTGCAAGTATATATAAGCCATCTTATATCTGTTTTTCAAAAAAGTTACCCATTCTACCAGTGTCGCAATACCGTAAATTTATGTCCCGGATTTGCAAATTCATTCACAAGCACACCCAAACCTTGCCTTCTGATTTGATACATTAAGACCCCACTCTTCCACATGGAAAACCACACCCAAAAGTAGTTACTTTTCCAGAGGAGCACACCATTCAGTAGAATAAAAAGCAGGTCTTCCAAATCTGTCTCTACACACACAGGTTCAAAATTGTGTTAGCCATCGAAAGGAAAATACACAACTGTACTTTTAACCCCTTTCTGAAGTTCAGTGGACGATACCTTTAAGTTAGAGTTTGCTTCTCTTAAAAAGTAATGTACGTGATCCCATGGATATTCTGCAGAGCTCAGGGTTAGAAACCAAGTTGGTGTTCCAAAGTTTCACAACATGAACTTAAGCTCAACATGACGACAATAACAGTACTCATTTGTCCCAATATTTGCAGAGGTAAAGTAAATAGACAGCAGCACTGCAAGTACATGGGTGGGGTCCTACTGTATCAATTTATCCCAGGCAAATACTACAAATACTTTTGCAATCCCATAGATTTTTTTATCTATAACTTCCTTCTACCTATTCATGTATATCTTCCTCTATATTTCTAGGAATCATCTCTTCTTTTGCAATGGGACTACTGTATTTTACTTCATAATACTAATTCGTTCTCATCTAAGTAGCTGTCTTCATTAAAGTAAGGCTCAGTAGTAGATGTACATTTCCATTCTCATTTGAACATTTTGCTAAAGTTACTTTTATTAATAAGCCTTATTTGTTTTTTTCATTGTTTTATCCAGTGGTTTCATTCTGTTTAGTATCAAAATAAATAGTTTGCGCTTCAGAGGAAACACTTTATCAATCGCACTCTCAATATCTTATTTTTGTTTGAGTGCTTCTCTTCTCATGTTAGTCCCTAATTTTCTTACCGAATTCTGTCTTACTCTATTTCTAAACATTATTATTCAAATTTCTTTAAACAAAATATCTGGCAGAAACCAGTGGATGTAAATAATTTGAAGAAAGCTACATTATATCTTAAAGACAATAATGTGCACTGTAAAGATGTTGTTGTTGTCTAACATTGAAGTTGCATTGGGAAGAAATGTTGCCTTCAAGTAGACAGTTTGAAAAAGGGGATCCAAGCATATCTGTAGAAATATATGAGCATCACAGGATCTATCCACTACATTCAAATATGCAAACTGACTCTGCTCAGAGAAAGTCAAGACCGTGAGGCCATGAGTCGTGGAGTGCCAAAGCCAGACCAGACAGCCTGAAAAAGTATTCAAACGATTACAAAAGTAGATGCTCACTCAGGTGGATGTGGTAAAGCTTTACTTCTAACATTTCATTGCCAATTGTTGGAAGTAATGCTTTACCACGTCCACCTGAGTAAGCGTCTACTTTTGGAATCGTTCGGATATATGTATGTGGGTATATATATATATTCACTGAAAAAACTATAGGTTTCAGGGATGTTATAGTTAGAAATTAGCATTTAAAAAACCTTACAAATTCACTGAAAAAACCATACGTTTCAGGGGCGTTATAGTTGGTTGGACATTTCCCTCGTACAAAACCCGTGAAATTCCCCCGTTATAGTTAGTTCAGCTAACTATAACTCGCGCCCCCGCAATGCACTGCTGATGATGTCACATATTACATCACTCATGACATGGTCAGTGACATCACTGATGACATCTCAAATGACATCACTGATGACATCACTGATGACATCATCCTGTGACTGTCTGTAAAGTTTAAATATGTTTAATATATATAGGGAAAGGCATATTGAAGAATGAGTGGGTGTATAAGTGTCTGAATGGATGATTTAGTAGGTGCGTGACTGACTCTATAAGTGAGTGATTAAACATATCTTTCTGAATGCATGGGTTAGTGAGTAAACTGTGTGAATGTCTGTATACGTGTGTCTGTTGGTGTGTAAGTGACTGCATGGGTTTGCAAATAGCTACATGAGTGTCTATATGGGTTATTGATTTGTTGTCTGAGTATCTGTATGGGTGCCTGAGTGTTTGTGTGGGTGAGGTGTGTGTGACTCTGAGCATAGATGTGTGAGTGGGTGATTCAATGGGTGCATGGTTTCAAGAGTGCATCTGTGATGGACTGTATGGGTGGGTGAGTGTGTGTATGGGTGTGTTAGTGAGTGAATGTATATCTCAGTGGTACATGTGTGAGTAACTACATATGTGAAAAGTAGTATATATGTGTGTTGGAGTACATAATTGGCTACAAATGAGAGTGTGTTATTGTGAGAGTGGCTGTATGGATGAGTGTGTGCTTGTATCATTGATTGTATAAGAGCGTAAGAATGTGCTAGTATTTGTATGAGTAATTGAGCTTGTGTGTGTATAACTGTATATCTGAGTAAATGGCAGTGTGATTAATTATTTCCATGACTGACTAGGTGTGTGAGTACCTCTATGGATGAGTGGCGGTGTGTGAGTGTCTATATAGGTGTATGAGTGCATATGATAGTCCTGTACTGAGTGACCATAAGTATGAGTGACTGTACGGGTGAGTGAGTGGATGTGTGTGTAGACCTAAGAATCAGTGAGTGGGTATGTAGTTATTGGTGTTGGAGTGTCTATGGTTTTGAGAATGGTAGTCTGTAATTTAGAGTGGGTGTATCAAAAGCTATATTAGGGTGTGAGAAGATGCATGACATTTTCACATGGATGATGTCATCAGAGATGTAATCAGTGATGTCATTCGAGATGTCATCAGTGATGTCATCAGTGATGTCACTGACCATGTCATGAGTGATGTAATATGTGACGTCATCAGCAGTGCATTGCGGAGGCGCGAGTTATATTTAGCTGAACTAAGTATAACGGGGGAATTTCACGGGTTTTGTACGAGTGAAATCTCCAACCAACTATAACGCCCCTGAAACGTATGTTTTTTTTAGTGAATTTGTAAGGTTTTTTAAATGCTAATTTCTAACTATAACGTGCCTGAAACCTATGTTTTTTTCAGTGAATTTCAAAGGTTTTTTAAATGCTAATTTCTAACTATAACAATAGTTATATGTATTTTTTTATACTGATTTTCTACAGATCTTTAACTGTTTATTTTTACATATTTTATTTTTTAAATTACATTATATATTTTTAATATAAATGGAAAAAAAATGTTTTTAAAAATATTGCAACTGAAATATTCTTTTTTTTTTGTTTTATATTTTTTTTAAATAAATGTATATTATTTTCTTTCTTTATTTATTTTTTTCAATTTTTTTTTTGAGTCGCGCACCCAATGCGTTCACACCAGGGGGCCACGCTGGGAGTCGCGCACCCAACGCGTGCACACCAGGGGGCCGCGTTGAGCGCCGCGCTGGAGTCGCGACTCCAAATTTTTCCGTAATTTTTTTTTTAGCTCCTACCACTAATTTATATTCTCCCCGGGACCCCATCCCCCGGGGACTATACATAATGATGGAGACCATGGGGGGAGCCCCAATGCCCCCACGGTCCCGCCGGCTCCCCACGTCCTTCGGGAGCCGGCATTGCTTTTCCACATGGGGTGCTGCAACATGCAGCTCCCCGTGTGGAAAAGCAATCTGGTTTGCATTTTGAAAGAGAGAGCAGGTTTCCTGCTCTCTCTTTCAAAATCCAAACCAAGTTTGCTATGGCAGGGCGGGAGCCACGAGGCTCCTGCCCTGCCATAGCAAACAGCAGTGTCCCGGGGGTGGGCACCCCGAGACACTGCAGGAGCCGGCCTTGGGGGGTGGCGGTCCCCAGGGCCATCATTGGCTCCAGGAGGGAGGTCGCGCGACCCCCCTCCCACTTAATGTAAAGCCCCGGGGGGCGGTGGTCCCCGGGGCTTGGGGGTCCATAACAGACCCCCTATTTTGAATATTTAGTGCCCCGGGGAGGTGGCGGTCCCCGGAGCGTGTGAGGGGGCTCGAGCCCCCCCACACAGGTTACATTTTTTTTTTTTTTAAAAGCCCCGGGGGGTGGCGGTCCCCGGGGCTGCCGGGGGGCCCGTGTGCCCCCCGCAAATATTCATACTTTGCCCCGGGGGGTGGCGGTCCCCGGGGCAGTGTGGGGGGCATTAGGGCCCCCCCACACTTTTTTTTCACATGCCCCCAGGACCTGGCCCACCCGGGGGCTTTAATTAAATGAAGCGCGGGAGCACGCGCTTCCTTTTTTTCATTTTCGCGGCTGGATCCGCGCACCCTACGCGTATTGCGGTGTTTTTAAAAAAAAAATGCTTTTTTTAGCCCTAGAAGTCCTTCTAGGACCCCATAAGCAGACCTACGGGGTCAAGGTGTTTCAACCCTGCCCCCTCTTCTTCTTTACGCCTTCATTTTACTGAAATCTTGTGCCTCGCTTCTACCGAGGGACAAGATGGCTACCAACAGTTCCTGGTTTAGAGTGTTCACAACCAATTACAATGCAGCTCGTGATCGGCAGGGTGCGTGGACCCTAATCTGTATATGTGTTTTTACTTTTGATTTTCTCAGCAACTACTGAACGGATTTACACCATTTAACAAAATGAATCAAGAACTAACTCTTTGCCAAATTTGGTGTAATTCCGTTCAGCAGTTCGGGCTGTAGCCGTGTCTAAAGTTTCCTATGGAAAATTGCATGAGGAAAACACGTTTTGGGATCCCCCTTTTTTCTCGGCCCCCGCTTGCCGAAACTTTCAGGATAGGAGCGGACCGGAGCACCCCACGAGTTTAGAAGATTTCACGAAGATTCGTCAACCGGCGCCAAAGTTATTGGAAATAGAATGTTGTGAATTTCCTATGGAAAATAGGTCCTGACTATAACTATCTACTGGCGACCGCCAGTAGATAATATGTATATATATATATATTCACTGAAAAAAACATAGGTTTCAGACACGTTATAGTTACAAATTAGCATTTAAAAAACCTTTGAAATTCACTGAAAAACCCATAGGTTTCAGACACGTTATAGTTACAAATTAGCATTTAAAAAACCTTTGAAATTCACTGAAAAAACCATAGGTTTTAGGGACAGTTATAGTTACTTGGACATTGCACTCGTACAAAACCCGTGAAATTCCCCGTTATAGTTAGTTCAGCTAACTATAACTCGCGCCCCGCAATGCACTGCTGATGACGTCACATATTACATCACTCATGACATGGTCAGTGACATCACTGATGACATCACTGATGACATCTCAAATGACATCACTGATGACATCATCCAGTGACTGTGTGTTTCTGTAAAGTTTAAATATTTTTAAAATATATAGGAAAAGACGTATTGAAGAATGAGTGGGTGTGTAAGTGTCTGTATGGATGATTTAGTAGGTGCGTGACTGACTCTATAAGTGAGTGATTTAACGTATCTTACTGAATGCATGGGTTAGTGACTAAACTGGGTGTATGTCTGTATCCGTCTGTATGTTGCTGTGTAAGTGGCTGCATGTGTTTGTGAATAGCTAAATGAGTGTCTATATGAGTTATTGAATGCTTGTCTGAGTATCTGTATGGGTGCCTGAGTGTTTGTGTGGGAGGGGTGTGTGCAACTCTGTGCATAGATGTGTGAGTGGGTGATTCACTGGGTGGATGGTTTCAAGAGTGCATCTGTGATAGACTGTATGGGTGGGTAAGTGTGTGTAAGAGTGTGTTAGTGAGTGAATGTATGTCCCAGTGGTACATGTGTGAGTAACTACATATGTGAAAGGCAGTATATATGTGTGTTGGAGTATATAAATAGCTATAAGCAAGAGTGAGTGATTGTGATAGTGGCTGTATGGATGATTGTGTGCTTGTATCAGTGATTGTATAAGAGCGTAACAATGTGCTACTATTTGTATGAGTAAGTGAGCTGGTGTGTGTATAACTGTATAGGTGAGTAAATGGCAGTGTGTTTAATTATTTGCATGACTGACTAAGTGTGTGAGTATCTCTATGGATGAGTGGCGTTGTTTGAGTGTCTATATAGGAGTAAGAGTGCATATGATAGTCCTGTACTGAGTGACCGTAAGTATGAGTGACTGTACGGGTGAGTGAGTGGATGTGTGTGTGTAGACCTAAGAATCAGTGAGTGGGTATGTAGTTATTGGTGTTGGAGTGTCTATGGTTTTGCGAATGGCAGTCTGTAATTTAGAGTGGGTGTATCAAAGGTTATATTAGGGTGTGAGGAGGTGCATCAGATTATCACGTGGATGATGTCATCAGTGATGTCATTTGAGATGTCATCAGTGATGTCATCAGTGATGTCACTGACCATGTCATGAGTGATGTAATATGTGACGTCATCAGCAGTGCATTGCGGGGCGCGAGTTATAGTTAGCTGAACTAACTATAACGGGGGAATTTCACGGGTTTTGTACGAGTGCAATGTCCAAGTAACTATAACTGTCCCTAAAACCTATGGTTTTTTCAGTGAATTTCAAAGGTTTTTTAAATGCTAATTTGTAACTATAACGTGTCTGAAACCTATGGTTTTTTCAGTGAATTTCAAAGGTTTTTTAAATGCTAATTTGTAACTATAACGTGTCTGAAACCTATGGTTTTTTCAGTGAATTTCAAAGGTTTTTTAAATGCTAATTTCTAACTATAACTTGCCTGAAACCTACGGTTTTTTCAGTGAATTTCAAAGGTTTTGTAAATGACAATTTTTAAATGTATTAATTGTTATATTAATTTTTTTCATACTGATTTACTACATTTTTTGAAACAATTTTTTTTACATATTTTATTTTTTAAATTACATTGTAATTACATTATACATTACATTACAAAAAAAACTTTATCAGAATGAATTACTTTAGTTTAAATACTTTGCAGATAGGCAATAGACTTTTAAGTACAGTAGTTACAGTTGTTGCAATGGGCAACACATTTTCAAACACAATGCAACATTCAGCTCAATGTGAATTTCTAGTTAAATGCAATTAGTTACTTTATGGATTACTTTTGTAACCACAGGACTGGATCCTAGATTCAGTCCTGGTACATCTCCTGTAAACTGTTGAGTAAAAGCGTTTTGGTTACAGTCATGATTTTTAAGGAATATTATTGTATTTTAAAAGATGACACTGAAACTTTTTCTCATAGAATCACCAATGTTATCCTAGGAAAGAAAATCCCTTAGCAGGTAAAATCTGTTATCGTTACTTTTTCTTACTCAGTGTTGGATCCTGGATCCAGCACTGGTGCATCTCCTGTAAACAGTTGAAAGAATGCGTTTAAGTCATACTGTCGATTTTTAAGGAATATTTGTAGTTTGTGAAAATCAACACTTTGAAACTTTTTTGCTGAAAACCAGTCAATGTTAGCCTATGAAGGAAATTCAAGTTACCGGTAAGTACGGTTAAAATTACTTTTGAGGATCAGTACTGGGCTGAAACATGCAGCACTGAGGTCTCTCCTGATAACAGGTGAGTAAATCGGAATTCGTATTTCGGCTGATTTTAGAGGAATATTTTAAAGTTCCAAAACTCCACACTTAGAAGAATTTCCAAGTGAAACCAGTCAATGTTAGCCTAAGGAAGGAAATTCAAGTTACTGGTAAGTATGGTTAAAATTACTTTTCAGGACCAGTACTGGGCTGAAAGATGCAGCACTGAGGTCTCTCCTGATAACAGGTGAGTAAATCAGAATTCGGATTTCGGCTGATTTTAGAGGAATATTTGTATGTTTCAAAAATCAACACTTAGAAGAATTTCCAAGTGAAACCAGTCAATGTTAGCCTATGAAGGAAATTCAAGTTACCGGTAAGTACGGTTAAAATTACTTTTCAGGATCAGTACTGGGCTGAAAGATGCAGCACTGAGGTCTCTCCTGATAACAGGTGAGTAAATCGGAATTCGTATTTCGGCTGATTTTGGAGGAATATTTTAAAGTTCCAAAACTCCACACTTAGAAGAATTTCCAAGTGAAACCAGTCAATGTTAGCCTATGAAGGAAATTCAAGTTACCGGTAAGTACGGTTAAAATTACTTTTCAGGATCAGTACTGGGCTGAAAGATGCAGCACTGAGGTCTCTCCTGATAACAGGTGAGTAAATCGGAATTCCTATTTCGGCTGATTTTAGAGGAATATTTGCACAATGGTGAAGGGAGGGGGCGGGGCCTGAGGTGACATCTTTGCAAACGCGGCCCGTGGCGCGTTTTAAGTTGGGGGATTAAGTCCCCTTGAATCCTGAGGGTCCCTAGGGGCCAACTAGACCACCAGGAACCTCCAATATGCGCCAGGGGCTGCGTTGCAGAGACGTGTAGAGAGGCCACACCCCTTTTACACCTCTCTGCAACGCAGCTCTGTGGCGCATTCTGGATGTACCTGTTGGGCTAGTTGGCCCTCAGGGACCCTCAGGATTGAAGGGGATTTAATTCCCCATCTTAAAACGCGCCACGCGGCCTGTTTGCACACATGTCACCTGAAGCCCCGCCCTCCCTTCACCACTGTGCAAATGCGCCCCGTGGCGCGTTTTAAGTTGGGGGATTAAGTCCCCTTGAATCCTGAGGGTCCCCGGAGTCCAACTAGCCCACCATATACCTCCAAAAGCGCCACAGAGCTGCGTTGCAGAGAGGTGTAAAAGGGGCGTGGCCTCTGTACACCTCTCTGCAAGGCAGCCCCCTGGCGCATACTGGAGGTACCTGGTGGGCTAGTTGGCCCCAGGGACCCCTAGTATTCAAGGGGAATTGTTCCTCCTCTGCAAACGCGCCAGGGGGCACGTTTGCAGAGTGGTGAAGGAAGGGGGCGGGCCTGCGGGCCCGATCGTTTTTTTCTCTCTGAAGGGGGCTGTGTGGCCCCCTTCCTTTTTCTTTTTTTGGGCCCTGGGGACCCCATCCCCCAGGGCCTTACACCTTTTTTTAAATTACCTTTAAAAAAACGGGAAGGGGGCCGCGTGGCCCCCTTCCCTGGGCCTGTATTGGCCCCGGGGACCCCATCCCCCGGGGCATGGCCTCTATATTTATTTTTTTGAGGGGGCAGCGTGGCCCCCTCCTCTGGCCATTTTAAGGCCCCGGGGACCCCATCTCCCGGGGCCGGCCTTTCCATTTTTTTTTTTTTTTAATTTTCCTCTTTTTTGGGGAGGGGGCCGCGTTGCCCCCTCCCGGGCCACTACTTGCCCCGGGGACCCCATCCCCGGGGCTGGCCCTCTCCGTTGGGGACTGTGGGGGTCCCCAATCCCCCACAGTCCCGCCGGCTCCCCACGTCCCTTGGGAGCCGGCATTGCTAGTCCCACATGGGGAGCAGCTGACATGCTGCTCCCCATGTGGAAAAGCAATCGCTTTGGATATTGGAAGAGAGAGCAGGTTTCCTGCTCTCTTCCAATATCCAAAGCAGTTTGCTATGGCAGGACGGGAGCCGCGAGGCTCCCGTCCTGCCATAGCAACTACAGTGTCCCGGGGTAGGCACCCCGGGACACTGCAGGAGCCGGCCCTGGGGGTGGTGGTCCCCAGGGCCATCAAGGGCTCCAGGAGGGGGCCGCGCGGCCCCCTCCCATTCAGTACACAGCCCCGGGGAGGTGGTGGTCCCCGGGCTCTGGGGGTCCGTAATGGACCCCCATATTAAAATGTTTAGTGCCCCGGGAGGTGGTGGTCCCCGGGGCATGTGGGGGCTGGAGCCCCCCCACTCAGGTTTAATAATGTATTTTAAAAAGCCCCGGGAGGTGGTGGTCCTCGGGGCTGCAGGAGGGCTCAGAGCCCTCCCGCACCATTTTTAAAAAAGCCCCGTGGGGTGGCGGTCCCCGGGCTTGGGGGCCCTTTGAGGCCCCCCACACATTAAATTATCCCCCACCATGCCCCCGGGACTTGGCCACCCGGGGGCCAACTACATCGAAGCGCGGAGACCGCGCTTCGGTTTTTTTCGGCAGGATTCGCGCACCCTGAGCGCATCCTGCCAATTTAAAAAATTTTTTGCCCAGGGGTCCTTGTGGGACCCCCTGAGCAAACCTAGGGGTCAGGGTGTTTCTACCCTGCTCCCTTTGTGCGCTTTGCGCACTTGTTTCTGTCCCTCGGTTCTACCGAGGATAAAATGGCTGCCAACATTTCCTGAATCGGAATGTTGACAGCCAGCTGACAGCCAATTAACATGCAGCTCGTGATCGGGAGGGTACGCGGACCCTACTCGGCCATAGATATCACTAACTTTTTACTTTTCATTTTCTCAGCAACTACTGAACGGATTTACACCATTTAACAAAAGGGTTCTTTCTGAACCAAGAACTACCTCTTTGCCAAATTTGGTGTAATTCCGTTCAGCAGTTCGGGCTGTAGCCGTGTCTAAAGTTTCCTATGGGAAAATGCATGGGGAAAACGCGTTTTGGGACCCCCTTTTTCTCGGCCCCCGCTTGACGTATCACCCCGAGACTTTCAGGGTAGGAGCGGACCGGAGCGCCCCACGAAGTTTGAAAATTTCGCGAAGATACGTCAACCGGCAAGAGAGTTATTTCAAATAGAATGTCGCAGATTTCCTATGGATAATAGGTTGTAACTATAACTATCTACTGGCGACCGCCAGTAGATAATATATATATATATATATATATATATATATTCACTGAAAAAACCATAGGTTTCAGGGACATTATAGTTAGAAATTAGCATTTAAAAAACCTTAAAAATTCACTGAAAAAACCATAGGTTTCAGGGACGTTATAGTTAGTTGGACATTTTACTCGTACGAAACCAGAGAAAATCGGCTGTTATAGTTAGTTCAGCTAACTATAACTCACGCCCCTCAATGCACTGCTCATGACGTCACATATTACATCATTCATGACATGGTCAGTGACATCACTGATGACATCACTGATGACATCATCCAGTGACTGTGTGTTTCTGTAAAGTTTAAATATGTTTTATATATATATATATATAGGCCAAGGTGTATTGAAGAATGAGTGGGTGTACAAGTGTCTGAATGGATGATTTAGTAAGTGCGTGACTGTCTGTATAAGTGATTAATTAAATGTGTCTTAGTGAATGCATGGATTAGTCACTAAACTATGTAAATGTCTGTATCAGTCTGTCTGTTGGTGTGTAAGCGACTGCATTGGTTGGTGAGTACCTACATGAGTGTCTATATGGGTTATTGATTGGTTGTCTGAGTATCTGTATGGGTGCCTGAGTGTCTGTGTGGGTGGGTGGGGGGTGTGTGACTCTGTGCATGGATGTGTGAGTGGGTGATTCACTGGGTGTATGGGTTCAAGAGTACATCTGTGAACGGGTGTATGGGTGGGTGAGTGTGTGTATGGGTGTGTTGGTGAGTGAATGGATGCCTCAGTGGTACATGTGTGAGTAACTATATATGTGAAAGGCAGTATATGTGAGTGTCGGAGTATATAAATGAACTATATGTGAGAGTGAGTGATTGTGAGAGTAGCTGTATGGATGAGTGTGTGGTTGTATCAGTGATTGTATAAGAGAGTAAGTATGTGTTAGTGTCTGTATGAATAAGTGAACTTGTTTTTGTATAACTGTATAGGTGAGTAAATGGAAGAGTGATTGATTTTTTCCATGACTGACTAGGTGTGTGAGTAACGCTATGGATGAGTGGCAGTGTGTGAGTGTCTGTATAGGTGTATAAGTGCATATGATAGTGCTGTACTGATGAGTGACCGCATGTATCAGTAACTGTATGGGGGAATGAGTGGATGTGTGTGTACACCTAGGAATTAGTGAGTGTGTATGTACTAACTGCTATTGGTGTGTCTATGGTTTCGATATTGGTAGTCTGTATTTTAGAGTAGGTGTATCAAAGGTTATATTAGTGTGTGAGGAGGTGCATCAGATTATCACGTGGATGATGTCATCAGTGATGTCATTTGAGATGTCATCAGTGATGTCACTGACCATGTCATGAATGATGTAATATGTGACGTCATCAGCAGTGCATTGCGGGGGCGCGAGTTATAGTTAGCTGAACTAACTATAACGGCCGAATTTCTCTGGTTTCATACGAGTAAAATTTCCAACTAACTATAACGCCCCTGAAACCTATGGTTTTTTCAGTGAATTTCTAAGGTTTTTTAAATGCTAATTCCTAACTATAACGTCCCTGAAACCTATGTTTTTTACAGTGAATTTCAAAGGTTTTTTAAATGCTAATTTCTAACTATGCCTGCAAAGGTATTGCCGGAGTGATTGGATAAGTACATGGTACTGGCTGGGTGATTTGAGGAGTGCATGGGGAGTGACAGGGTGATTGCTGGACTGCATGGGCACTTCTTGGGGAATTGAAGGGAGAATGAGTAGTGTGTAGTTGGTTAGAGGACTGCATGGGTAGTGTACAGAGGATTGTAGCAGTGCATGTATTTGTGCCTGGGTCATTACATGAGTACATGGGTACTGACTGAATGATTAGAGTACTGCAAGGAGAGTGCATGGTGAATTTATAAGTGCTTGGGAATTAGCGGAGTGATTGGATGAGTGCATAGTACTGGCTATACAAAAAAGCAGAGAAGAAAATACCTTAAGACAACACTCCACTGAATGTGCATTAAACATTCAAATTCACACTGACATCTATGATCATTCAAGTGTAGAAGTATGGATGAATGTAGGGTCAGTGATTCCCTCTTACGTGCATGTTGCTCATGTTGTGGGACTTGAGTCACAGGGTGCAACATTATCGATTGCGTTACGGGTGGCGCCGACACTACAACAGAGACGCACCCATTAGTTACTTCCTTGCCCAGAACAGGATGGAACCACGCCCAGAGCCCAGGGGTCATTGTTCACACCCCTACGCTGGACTGGCATATGCCAGGCTAGCCCACTCCGCTTACGCTTACAGGGGACGACGACAATGCTACATGTCCCAGGTCTTCCCTGTAGTGCTCTCCTTATCACAGGTCTAGTTGTCAGCATGCCACAGCCACTCCCTCAGGGCTGGTTTACACCCACACCACCCATCCAGCACAGGCGTCTCAGGACATGTGACCCTGCCAATAAAAAGGGCCGGGCGCACGTGCTCGACGCCATTTCCACTCTCTATATGGGTGTGTCCGTGTGGTTATTATTTATGCATGAGGGCCTAGGGACCTACCACATCACATTCCCCACTGCCGGAGGTGACATGATGGCGTCCGCACCACGATATTCAATCATAAAGGGCCCATGACTTGAGGTGCACAGAGTTGGTGGCAGCCGAGGCACTTTGGCTGACACAGGCCTCCCGCAACGTGGCGATGACTTGAGGTACACAGAGTTGGTGACAGCCGATGCATTTTGGCCGACACGGTCCTCCCGCCACGTGGCGATGGCTTGAGGTACACAGAGTTAGTGGCAGCCGAGGCATTTTGGCCGACACGGGCCTCCCGCTACGTACGTGGTGATGACTTGAGCTGCACTGAGTTAGTGCCACCAGAGCTGAGCGGGTGTGCAGCCTGCGATGATGCGTAAGCCTCGATACGCCATCCTGGCAATCAAGACCCGATTTGAATTGTGAGCTCAGCTGGACTGCGTGTACACCAAACGCAGCAGGCTGTACAAACAAGACTCCTCGGTGCGGTGCAGCAGGATGCACTGGGGGCCTATGCCGCGGAATTCAGCGACGGCTGAGCAGGTTGCTCCGGCACTTGGTGGGCCCTCTTGGAGACACGCCGGTGGCAGCAGGTGAGCATTGAGGTCTGGGTGCGCAGACTCGGGCAGTCATCGCTGGGCGGCGGATCGGTCTGAGGACTAGGGCTGGGGTGCTTGCGGAAGATGTAGGAATCATGCACACTGCCTGGGAAGTTTGCGACGACATTAGTGTACAGGCCCCGGTGGTCCAGTTTTGCCTTCACATTGTTAGAATGCGTGTGGTTTCTGTTGCGGTGATTGTGTGCAGTGTCGGCAGGGGGCACAAGTAGTACATGTGTGCAATCAAGTGCCCCCAACACGTTTGGGAAGCCTGCTATGGCGTGGTTACCTTGCTTGGTCTCCAGCTGTTCCTGCGCAGTGTGGGTGAAGTGAAGCTGCAGGTGTATCAAGCTGAAACGAACCGTGATGCTTACAGGTATGATAAATCCTGCATAATGAGACCGTAACAGAAGTTTGTGTGGTCGTAACCTTCCTTTTCTTTCCTACGAAGGTTACGACCACACAAACTTCTGTTACGCTCTTTTGTGCAGGATTGATCATTCCTGTAAGCATTCCGGTTTGTCCAAGTGCAATACATTGTACCAGAATACGTTTGTGACCATACGAACGCTTGACCATTGTCACCATTTATCCAACAGGTTTCTGAATCAGGACTTTCGGAATATTGAATTGTATTGGGATTTTCAGGAGGATCTGCAGTTATTTGGATCCACAAGTTCCCTGATGCTGTTCCCCGTCGGGAATGTCACTCGTTGTTTGATGTTTCCGTGTTGTTAATTTATGTTTTTGTAATAAAGTACTGTTTTCCCACTACTGTTGACTACTGGAATTCATGACCTGGCGCACACCCATTTCAGAAACCACATTCTTGGATCTGGAGAACAGAGGCGCAAGGCAACGACTGGGGTTGGGGTTGGTTGCGCAGGAAGACTACGAATTGGGAAGAGCATGTGGTGTGGATACAGGGGCCCGCCGTTCCTTTTGTGGACATGCATCCAAAACATGTGTGAGGAAGTTTAATAGGGCTGGCTGTGTGACTCCTCCGACTCTGGCAGTTGTTGGTTCGAAGGTACCAGAGGCCAACAGGTGCAGCACAGCCAGCAGCTTTGTCTGCGGAGGGATGTTGGTTGTTCGCTGTGTTGGTACCGTCAGCCTGTGGGCAATGTGGCAGTGTGCACCAACTTGAGAATGTGGCGATAATTCTTTCGCCACTTTTGCTGCGCTAAAGTGCCGATAACTCGGCGATAAGTCCCCACTGTTCGGTTATAGGGTGGCTCTAAAATGAGCCCTTGTGTTTATTAGCAGTTTGTTGTAGCTACATGCGAATCACAAGAAAAGATTTTAAAAAAAGGTGAAAAAACAAGAAAAGTGGGCAGGGTACAAACACCCTGACCCCCTAGGCCTGCTCAGGGAATCCCACAAGGACCCCACAGGGCCCCCAAAATCTTTTTTTTTTTTAAAAGCGGCTGGGTGCGCGAATCCGGACAAAAAAATAAAAAAAACGATTGGGCGTATTCTTAAGGACTTATTGCCGAGTTATCTGCACTTTAGTGCAGTAAACTGCCGATATTGCCAGTTTTCCAGCGATAGCTTCCGCAAAAAACATCACCACGGATGAGAGCGACAACTAACGCTAATGATATGCAGAGTAGCCGTTCCCGTGCAAAAAAACACGAAAACACCACTTCCCGATATTTTCAACGACCAGCCAAATCAGCGATGCGATCCAAAAACAGGCGATAAGTCGCGTTAGCAGTAGGAAATTAACACCTGCCTTTTACTGGTGTAAAGCAGGACGACTACCTACAATATGAAAGGGAGCCAAGCCCAGAGCCACATCTGAAGACCAAGACATGTCATGGAGCTACTGGTCATGCAGCTCGGGGACCCAAGAGGGCCACAACACCCACCGCCACCACCCCCAGGACCCCCCCGACTACCACCGAGGCAGCGCAGAGCAGGACAGCGGACGTTCCAAAAATGGCATGGCCCCTCAGCCACACAATAGCTGAATGTTGGGAGAGGTGGGAACCAAGTATGTGTGAAGGAGGCAAGTCACCCATGAATAAGAATGCACACAATGCCAAGTGTGGCGGTGATGTGCTGGACAGACCTCACTATGCAGAGCACAGACCTCTCCATGTGGACATATACTGCTGGTGCTTGTAGTGTTGTGGACAGTGGACGCAACCATGTTACCTCAGGCAGTGGGGAAGATCTCGGTCATGTAGCTGTGTCGTCGTCCCCTGTAAGCATAAGCGGAGTGGGCTGGTCCGACGTACGCCACTCCAGCGTAGGAGTGTGAATCAATAGGCCGGGGCTCTGGGCGTGGTTCACTTCCGGGAAGGCCAACGCGTCTGCCAGGGCGGCGGCCCTCACGCTGCCACGAGGCCGCCGCCGTGACCGACGGCCTCCTCGATGCAGGCCCCCTGCTAACCCAGCGGCACAGCACCGTGCAGTTATGTCTGTGCTAACTACTGCCTTCGATCTACACTGTGGACAGCAGGGCTCACAATTCAGATCGAGTCGCGATTGCAGATGACGCAGTCCAGTAGGCAACAGACATTGCTCCCAGTGTGGCCCGGCCAGACCACGCATCATTGCTGGCTGCGCACACGCTGAGTGCTTCAGGTGCCACTAACTTAGTGCACCACAAGTCACCGCCACGTGGCCTTATTGAGGCAGAATTAATTAGGCAAAAGACATTGCTCCCAGTGCGGCCTGCCCGGACCATGCATCATCGCTGGCTGCACACACGCTGAGTGCTTCAGGTGCCACTAACTCTGTGCAGCTCAAGTCAACGCCACGTGGCTATGGACCTTTGCTGACCGCTGCCTCCGTCCTACACTGCGGTCAGCAGGGCTCACAATTCAAGATTAGTGCCGATGCAAATTGTGTAAGAGAGTATAATCGGTTAAGAAGACTGTATGCTCCCAATCTGTGCAGCTAGAGTCAACGACACGTGGCTGTGGGCACTTGCTGACCACTGCCTCCGGCCTACACTGCGGACAGCAGGGCTCACAGTTCAGATCGAGTCGCGATTGCAGATGATGCAGTCCAGTAGGCAACAGACATTGCTACCAGTGCGGTCCGCCCGGACCATGCATCATCGCTGGCTGCGCACACGCTGAGTGCTTCAGGTGCCACCAACTCTGTGCAGCTCAAGTCAACACCACATGGCTGTGGGCCCTTGCTGACCACTGCCTCCGGCCTACACTGCGGACAGCAGGGCTCACAATTCAGATCGAGTCGCGATTGCAGATGACGCAGTCCAGTAGGCAACAGACATTGCTCCCAGTGCAGCCTGCCCGGACCACGCATCATAGCTGGCTGCGCACACGCTCAGTGCTTCAGGTGCCACTAACTCAGTGCACCACAAGTCACCGCCACGTGGCCTTATTGAGGCAGAATTAATTAGGCAAAAGACATTGCTCCCAGTGTGGCCCGCCTGGACCCCGCATCATCGCTGGAAGCGCACACGCTGAGTGCTTCAGGTACCACTAACTCTGTGCAGCTCAAGTCAATGCCACGTGGCTGTGGGCCCCTGCTGACCTCCGCCTCAGGCCTACACTGCGGTTAGCAGGGCTCACAATTCAAATTCAGTCTTGATTCATTAATTGCAGAGTCCAGTAGGCAACTAACTATAACGTCCGTGAAACCTGTGCTTTTTTCAGTGAATGTCTAAGGTTTTTTAAATTCTAATTTTTAACAACAAGATTGTACTCAGAAGATCCAATATTTCGACAACGTATTCCATACATATTTCATCTTTTGTTCCATACGCCTACACTGCGGTCAGCAGGGCTCACAATTCAAATTCAGTCTTGATTCATTAATTGCAGAGTCGCTGGCTGGGCACACGCTGAGTGCTTTAGGTGCCACTAACTCTCTGCAGCTCAAGTCAACGGCACGTGCCTGTGGGCCCTTGCTGACCGCTGCCTCCGGCCTACACTGCGGTCAGCAGGGCTCACAATTCAAATTCAGTCTTGATTCATTATTTACAGAGTCTAGTAGGCAACAGACATTGCATCCAGTGCGGCCCGCCCGGACGCCGCATCATCGCTGGCTGCGCACATGCTGAGTGCTTCAGGTGCCACTAACTCTGTGCAGCTCAAGTCAACGCCACATGGCTGTGTGTCCTTGCTGACTGCTGCCTCAGGCCTACACTGCGGTCAGCAGGGCTCGCAATTCAAATTCAGTCTTGATTCATTAATTGCAGAGTCCAGTAGGCAACAGCCATTGCATCCAGTGCTGCCCGCCCGGATGACGCATCATCGCTGGCTGCGCATACGCTGACTGCTTCAGGTGCCACTAACTCTGTGCAGCTCAAGTCAACACCACGTGGTTGTGGGCCCTTGCTGACCGCTGCCTCCGGCCTACACTGCGGTCAGCAGGGCTCACAATTCAAATTCAGTCTTGATTCATTATTTACAGAGTCTAGTAGGCAACAGACATTGCATCCAGTGCGGCCCGCCCGGACGCCGCATCATCGCTGGCTGCGCACATGCTGAGTGCTTCAGGTGCCACTAACTCTGTGCAGCTCAAGTCAACGCCACATGGCTGTGTGTCCTTGCTGACTGCTGCCTCAGGCCTACACTGCAGTCAGCAGGGCTCGCAATTCAAATTCAGTCTTGATTCATTAATTGCAGAGTCCAGTAGGCAACAGACATTGCATCCAGTGCTGCCCGCCCGGACGACGCATCATCACTGGCTGCGCATACGCTGTCTGCTTCAGGTGCCACTAACTCTGTGCAGCTCAAGTCAACACCACGTGGTTGTGGGCCCTTGCTGACCGCTGCCTCCGGCCTACACTGCGGTCAGCAGGTCTCACATATATCCAATCCACTCCTGACCTGCAAGAACACGCCATCATCGCTGGCTGCGCACACGCTGAGCTCTTCAGGAGCTACTAAATCTGTGCATCACAACTCATGGACCCTTTATGATTGACTTTCGTGCTGTAGACACCGGACGCAACAATGTCACCTCAGGCAGCAGGAATATCCCGAAGGGACATTAACATTTTCTTCACATGAGCATGCTCATCTCTAGTGCCCCTACCTCAGTGCACCACAAGTCATGGACCCTTTATGATACAATCTTTTGTGTGTGATTTCAGATCTGGTGCCCCTACCTTAGTGCACCACAAGTCATGGACCCTTTATGATTGAATCTCTGTGTGTAATCCGATGATCACTGTTGTAGTTGTTGCCAGCACCAACCATTCCCTGAGGGCTGGCTTACACTCACCCCACACGCATCCAGCACAGGCGTCACTGGACATGTGACCCTGGTAATAAAAAGGGGCCAGGCGCATGTGCCCGTAGCCAGTTCCACTATCTATCTAACTGTGTCCGTGTGTTCATTATGTATGCATGATGGCCCCGGGCCCTACCACATTACATTGTGCTGTGGACAGCGGACGCAACCATGTTACCTCTGGCAGTGGGGAAGACCTTGGTTATGTAGCTTTGTCGTACCCCACCTGTAAGCGTAAGCGGAGTGGGCAGAGCCGGCGTACGCCAGTACAGAGTAGGGGTGTGCAGAATTTGCCCAGGGCTCTGGCTGTGGTTCAGTTGTGGACTCGACAAGGAAGTAACTAATGCGAGTGTCTGTGTTTTAGTGTCTGCGCCACCTGGCACACAATCGACAATGTTGCAATGTAGCATGCAGCCGGAAGGCGGGCTCGCACGAACTGAGAAATGAAGGAGCGCAAGACCGCTCGGGGTCTTGGCTCATACATGCCAAGTGTTGTGTGTATCTGTATTGCCGCAGCATGAGCCACATGCCTAGCCCTACTCACAGCGCGACTTCACCAGGCATGAACTCTGCATCTGTGTCCGCCCTATCACTACTATAGGCCTACACTCACGTGGCCGCCCACCTTCAACGGCCAACATCAGTGTGTCGTTGTCAGGCTTGTGGACATGCGCAGAAAAGCATGACAATGATGTGCCGTAGGAGTGCAAGTGATACAACCACGCAGCGCACACAAATAAGCTCGGAGGGAGGGAGGAGCAGCTGTGAGGCAACGTAACACACAGTGATGCCGCACATTTGCCACATGCAAGACATGTCAAACATGAATCCCAAAGTCGCACACATCCTACCCCACCCCCAACAAGCCACATCACATTCCCTGAATTCAAGCAGATGACAAAGTAACATTAGGGTTGAAAGCTCCTTTGTCTGAAGTATCAGGCGGGAGCCCATCTATTGGTTACACATAATAACCCTTAGCAACTGACTTCTACCCCCATTCTGCTTAATGCCAGTTTCCTTAGTAACAGTTCATGGAACATTCAACTAAACTGACAGGTCACACGTTCACCATATTTTCAAGTTCACCACACAATGTTGCAAATGCAAACAGCAGGTGTGGTTGACTTTGCAAAATATGACCTTTGAACATTTACTTACAGCCTGTGCCACAGCGGTTTGCCCGAGGATTGCTTGTCGGCCATCATCCGGCTCCAGTGGCCAAAACTACACTTTCCATCAGTACTAGCGGCGCGCACGCCGCCGACGATGAGGGAAGCGCCAGGAGGTGCTTAAATTGCGGCCAGGGCTCCCGCGGTGTGGGAGTCTTTGAACATTTACTTACAGCCTGTGCCACAGCGGTTTGCCCGAGGATTGCTTGCTGGCCATCATCCGGCTCCAGGGGCCAAAACTGCACTTTCCAGCAGTACTAGCGGCGCGCACACCGCCGACGACGAGGGAAGCGCCAGGAGGCGCTTAAATTGCGGCCAGGGCTCCCGTGGCGCGGGTGTCTTTGAACATTTACTTATAGCCTGTGCCACAGCGGTTTGCCCGAGGATTGCTTGCCGGCCATCATCCGGCTCCAGGGGCCAAAACTACACTTTCCAGAAGTACTAGTGGGGCACACGCCGACAACGAGGGAAGCGCCAGGAGGCGCTTAAATTGCGGCCAGGGCTCCCACGGCGCGGGAGTCTTTGAACATTTACTTACAGCCTGTGCCACAGCGGTTTGCCCGAGGATTGCTTGCCGGCCATCATCCGGCTCCAGGGGCCAAAACTACACTTTCCAGCAGTACTAGCGGCACGCACGCCGCCGACGACGAGGGAAGCGCCATGAGTCGCTTAAATTGCGGCCAGGGTCCCACGGCGCGGGACGCGTGCGGGTGTGCCTGGGCCCATCCGAGACCGGACGAGGCTGGGCTGGGCCAGACCTTTGGACTTTTACAAAAACGTGAGTCAAGTATACTGGTAAGGAGCAATCGATTTGCTTAATCTGCTGGACAGTAGTATTCTAGGTGAAATGGGGAAAAGAAAATTGGCCACAAGTAAGGGGAGGTCCGGTGGTAAAACCATACCGATTACTAATTACCTGAAAAGTGTCATGGGAATTATAAATAATGAGATTGTACAAGTAGAGGAGCAATTGGCAGCCACTAAGTCAGCTTTAAATGTTGCCCATAGGGGGGCTAAGTCAATTATAGAGGATTGTGATGGAGAGAATGGTTTCTGCCTTGGGACTGTTGAACAAGAATCGGGGAACTGTAGTGGTAGGAGCCCAAAGGGTGACAGCACCAATATCCCCAAGTTAAACCCTCCAACTACCGTGGGCCCTTGTGTATCAACTACTCTCCTGGAAATTTCCACGTCATCAGATACACTTGATTTAACCTTACCACCTGCAAAAAGATGTAAACAGTATAAACAGCATAAAGCATTGGTGAAGACTAGCCTCCAGAAAACTAAACAAAAAAAAGGAAAAAGTACAGGACTGGACGGAATGGGCGTAGAACTGGGATATGGGGATCCATTGTCTAACGTGCTAGGTATCAATACCCTTTTTAAGAAGTTGCATGGGAAAATTGATACCATTGAAAGACGTGTTATGGCAGAAATAAAATCTGTACAAAAAGACATCACCCAATTAAGAGAGCTGATTGCTGATTTACGGCTACAGATTACCTCCAAAATATGTGCAAAGACTATTGGTATTGGTAGTACAAATTCGACCAATAAACTTCAACCTGAACAAAGCCAAGTAGTTGAAATAGAAAGGATTGACACTGACAAACGACCTGTAAATCAAATTGAGGGAATATCTGGTTCGTCTGGTCCATCTAGATCACGTTTTGTTGTCAAAGAGACAAATGTTAGTCCACGAAATGGTTTTAATTATAAATTAGCAACTGAGGGACACCTACAATTTAAGAAGCACCAGGATGTTTCCCTTAGTTTGCCCCCTCAGGTTACTCCCTATGTTATTGTCTTAAAGAATGTCCCCAAATTGAACGACAATTACATAGAATCATAAGGCTCACTGAAAACTCGTGTGGTTCACTGGTTCTCATCTAATACTTGTTGTAGTACTAGGGTTTTAGCTGAGGAAATAATAATGTTAAGAAGAGTGAGCTGGGTGGGTAATACGGACAAATCTTGTGTAGGGGATTGTGTTGTTGTAAATTTTCGTCATCCTGAAATTGTGGGTTGTTTATTGGATGAAGTATTAGCAAAACAATGTCAGCCCAGCAACTGCCCGAACACCGCTATTACTGCTGTCCCTCTTGGGTATTTTTACAGACCCAGAATTGAGCAATGCCACCCATTTAGAAGAACACAACGTAGCATCATTAACGATATGAAACCATCTATGCCTAATAGGTTCGATCCCTTACTGGGACGTAGTGAGGTTGACTGACTGAATGGAAGAACAGGCCAAACTTACGATATTGTTTCTATAAACAGGCCCCAGAGTACCCCAAGTGAAACAATCGGCGTAGATTTACCAGTATTGAATGAAGGTAATTTCCTTACATCCCCTATTATTAGTATTGAGGAAGCGCAAGTGGAAGTTATGCTATCAGACATTTGTAGTGACCCCATGGTTTCCAATGACCGTATCGGCACTGATCCGGCTAGTTGTTTACTGGCCGGATCGCTACTGATTATGTCATGGAATGTTGCAGGGGCTAAAAATAAACTGCATGATACATTATGGCTTAATAGTATACAGAATTGTACTCTGATTCTAATGCAGGAAACATGGCTTACAGAACCTTTTTTCGTTAATGGTTTTAAAACCATCTTTACCAAAGCAAGCCCATCTAGGGCTGGGAGAGCGAGCGGAGGTTTAGCAGTGCTAGTATCGGTTACCTCCCCACTGACCTTAAAGAACATTTTTACTGATTCCCAGTATTTCCAGTTCCTACTCTTTAGTGTTAAGGGAAAGCAAAATATAGTAGTGATCAATTTTTATAATAACATCTTTAATAATTTAAGATCAGGGATAATTGTCACACTAGAGGAAGAGCTGGATAACTTTTTGAAAAGGTTGGGGGGTGAGTATATATTGGTATGGGGTGGTGATTTTAATAGTGAATTATGCAAACCCTCGATGAGGGACCAATGCGGCCACATAGATGATTTAGGTGACCATATTATTCATTTCCCACATAATCCTTACGGTGAAATTATCAACCATGTTATGCACAAATATAACTTAGAAGTTATGAAGTTGGGCACTCATGATGGAGTCTATGGTGAATATACATATGAGGGGGCTAGGTCCTCTTCATGTATTGATCATTTCCTGATATCAAGGAACAGTAGGCCTTTTGTTAATGATTGTTTTATATTGCATAGTCTGCTTAGTGATCATCACCCTCTTCTGCTAACGTTGAATTCTAGCTTATATCATACTGTAAAGGCATGTGTCTCTGCTGTTGACATTAAGACAAAGGGTGAAAATGGGATTTCCATTAAGTGGACAGGTGTCAATCCCACAACTTTTATGGAAAATGTAGTTGCGAATAACAATAACTACTTAATGATCTGTCGGGATGAACTTTCCAGCAATATTGATACAGTCACGGCTTTCAATTACATTTCTGTTGGAATTAATAAAGACTTGAAACTTAAAAATAGGAATAATAATAAAAATAGGGATCATTGTCCACGTTGGTTCAACCAACAATGTTCTGAACTGAACAGAGATCTAAAGGAAGCCCTAAAAGTTAAACCTAGGAATGGGAAAATAATTAGTACCCTCCGGAAAAGTTATAAACAGGCTCTAACTGCAAGAAAAAGAGAAGTTAGGGAAATTGCATGGGACAACTTGATCCAAGCAGCCGAGACAAAGAACTCTATCTTATTTTGGAAGACCATAGATCAACCTCTGTTTAAGGATAATTTATCAGCTAGGGTTGATACAGTAGTGACGCCAGAAGACTGGCTAATTCACTTTGAAAACATTTTTAACCCTACTAAACAAATCATCTTAACGGAGGAAAACTGTAACATTATTTTAATAAAATCAAGTAAGATAGAATCTATTACTACAGATGAGATTAAAACTGCCTTGCATAACAGTGCAAGTGGGAAGGCAGCTGGTCCGGACGGGGTCCCGATAGATATTTTTAAGCACAATGTTGAATTTTGGTCCCCTATTTTAGTCAATCTTTTTAATGCAATCACTGATGGGGTGTTGCCCGCAACTTGGGTTGAAAGTGTGATTGTCCCCATTTTTAAAAAGGGTGACAGAGCTAACGCATAGTGTTATCGTCCGATTTCCCTTCTTGATTCCACATTTAAGCTTATGGGCAGAATTTTGTTAGCCAGATTAGAAGGCTGGGTTAAAGACAAAAATATCTTAACAGAAGCCCAGTATGGTTTCAGAAGGGTATCGGCAAAGTTGAGCAGTGTGTTAACCTCGAACTGCTCATAGGTAAATACACTCTTGCCAAAGCGGGCTTACTCCATCTTTGTTTTGTTGATTTATCGAGCGCGTTTGATTTAGTAAACCATACTAAGTTATGGCAAACGCTGGCTGATATGGGTGCCCCGCTTGATATCATTAGTTTTTTATCACAGATATACATTCATTTAACTTCAAAGATACAATATGGCCAGAACGGGGAATGCACTATGCATTTTAGAGTAACCCGAGGAATTAGGCAAGGATGTGTCCTTGCTCCCCTTTATTTTCATTGTATATTAATGGTATTGACTTTTTATTGCAGAACTTCAAAGCTGACGCCCCTCTTGTTGGTAAACGTGTAACCCCAGTTTTATTATATGCTGACGATGCCGTCCTGATTTCTAGGACTGCTAATGGTCTTCAACTCTTGATAGACAACTTCACTAATTTCATGACCGATAAAGATTTATCGATAAACCTGACTAAGACTCTGGTCATGACGTGTGGGAGAAGTAAAACTAAGAATAGAACACATTATGTTGATGGTGTGCCTATTGAAAGGACACCAACGTTTTCGTATTTGGGGTTACTCTTTAATTGTAAAGGCTCATGGAATGCACATATTAATTTGTGTAAATTTTTATTTTTAAGGACAAGTGAGGCTATTTTTAGATTCTCCCAAAAAATTGGCAATAAGCCAGTCCGAGAAATCTTAAAACTATATGGGAGTAAGTGTATAACAGGGGTATGTTACGGTGGAGCACTATGGGGTATGGAAGACTCATCTCCACTACAAATTTTAGAAAACAAATTTCTAAAAAGATTGTTATCAGTCCCTAACTCTACAGCTACGTATGTTGTTCATAAGGAGACAGACTCACCATACATTAGTGATCTGATTAGCATGTCTGCCCTTATATTGTGGTATCGAATTTGGACAAAGGATGAAACATACCTTACTAAGGAGATTATACGAGATTGCCTTTTACTTGATCATTCAAAGAAAATATTATGGTTACAATATATAAATAGTATTCTTAGTGCATGAAATTTGGCTACCACTTTTAATGACCCCGCGAGTATCCAGTCTTATAGCAAGGGGGAACTTAAAAAGAGACTATTTAATTCCAGGGAAAAAAAGAGGGAAGTCGCGAATAGTACGAAATCATATGTTAGATCATACTGTGAAGGGCCTTTTTCACCGGGCACCCAGCCATATCTTATTTTTATTAGAAATGTTCAACACAGATTTTATTTAACAAGATTAAGGCTGAGTACACTTCATTATCAGATAGCATTCCCTTTGATGGGTAGATGGAGCGTAAAACTGCCTAAGTGTCCGTGTGATGGTAAATCTCCTCAAAACACTCTGCACTTTCTATTGTTCTGCAATTTTGCTAGGGACCTCAGGAAATCTATTTTACGCCCGCTTTTTATTCATAACAGATTGTATTCTTATAAATCAGCTTTTTATCAAATTTGTAAATTGGAAAATGTATCGATTTGTTGTAATGCGGTTATTGTTTTCATTCAACTGGCCATTAAATGAAGGAAGGAACTTTCATTTTTGGAATCCTTGAATTATGAAATAGATTAGACTGTATCTTTAAATATTTGGAATTTTTAGCTTGTTTTTTAATATGAAAATTACTGAATGTTTTTTAATTTTTATTGTTGAATGTGATGATATGCCAAATTGATTGATTGATAAGATGCTCTTATATTAATTGTGGTAAATGTGTCTTGAGCCATTGAATTAGGGTGATTGTGTTAAAAGGAGAATATATATTGGGAAATTAATTAGATTATTGTAAAATTTGTGATGAATTGTTTTCTTATCTTTTTAGAATGCTTTTATGGATATACTCTTGTATACTGAATAAAGCTTGTTTTGACTTTGACCTTATCCTTTCTACTGTACCTTTCAAACATTTTTTACTAACCAATAAGAAACCAGTTTTTTAAAGAAAGTAAAATTCACCCTATTTTTGAATGTACAAAGTTCTTAAACAGCCAATCAATTCTCTACTTTCTTAAAAACAGCATCTTGTCCACCATTTTAGATACCTCTCATTCTACCAACTGACTACTTCAGCTACAGACATCTTTTCATTGCCCAAAAGCAATCCTGCTTTGCTTCATTGAAGCGAGAGCAGGGTTCCCTGCTCTTGCTTCAATGAAGCAAAGCAGAGTTTGGTATGACAGGGCGGGAGCCGTGCTCCCGCCCTGCCATAGCAAACAGCAGTGTCCTGGGGTGGGCACCCCGACAGCAGTGTCCCGGAGGTGGGCACCCCGGGACACTGCAGGAGCCGGACCTAGGGGGTGGTGGTCCCCAGGGCCACTATGGGCTCCAGGAAGGGGGCCGCGCAGCCCCCTTCCAACATTTCTAAAGCCCTGGGGAGGTGGTGATCCCCGGGGCTTGGGGGTCCATAACGGACCCCGAATTTCAATTTTAAGTGCCCCGGGAGGTGTTGGTCCCCGAGGCGTGTGAGGAGGGGCTCTTTCCCCCACACACATAATTTTTATTTTAAAACAGAGCCCCAGGGAGGTGGTGGTTCCCGGGGCTGCAGGGGGGACCACGTGCCAAACCACAGTATAATATCAAAGCCCCGGGGAGGTGGTGGTCCCCGAGTCAGCGTGTGTAGTTTGGGACCCCCCACAATTTTTTTTTGTTTCAGCCCCGGCGAGTTGGTGGTCCCCGGGTCTGCGGGAGGCCCCCGTGGGCCCCCACAAATTATTTGCTGAGTGCCCCTGGGACCTGGCCCACCCGGGGGCTTTGAAAAACGAAGCGCGTGAACCCGCGCTTGTTTTTTATTTTCACGGCAGGAGGCGCACACCCAGCGCGACTTCGAATTTTTTTTAATAAAAAAAAAATAATTAGGGGGCCCTGGGGGTCTTTGTGGAACCCCCTGAGCAGGCCTAGGGTGTCAGGGTGTTCCTACCCTGCCCCCTATTCTTGTTTTTCATCCTTTTTCCACAGTTCAAAATGGCTGCCAACACTTCCTGGTTTGGAGTGTTGGCAGCCAATCAGAGTGTAGCTCGTGCCCGGGAGGGTGCGCGAAACCTCCTCGGTGCTCAGATATCAAAACTTTATTTTTCTAATTTCTCAGCAAATACTGAATGGATTTACACCATTTAACAAAAGGGGCTCTTTCTGAAGCAAGGGCTACCTTGTTGCCAAATTTGGTGTAATTCCGTTCAGCAGTTCGGGCTGTAGCTTTGTCTAAAGTTTCCTATGGAGGACAGTTTTCGAACCCATTCTTTTTCTAATTTCTTAGAAAATACTGAACGGATTTACACCATTTAAAAAAAAGGGCTCTTTCTGAACCAAGTCCTACCTTCTTGCCAAATTTGGTGTAATTCCGTTCTGCAGTTCGGGCTGTAGCTTTGTCTAAAGTTTCCTACAGAAATTAACATGGGAAAAACGTGTTTTGGGACCCCCCTTTTTTCTCAGCCCCCGCTTGACGAATCACCCCGAAACTTTCAAGACAGAAGCTGACCGGAGTTGGCCACTTTTTTTGAAAATTTCGCGAAGATTCATCCACCGGCGCCAAAGTTATTGGGAAAAGAAAAAACGCTTTTCCTATGGAAACTAGGTCCTAACTATAACTACCTACTGGCCACCGCCAGTAGGTAATATATATATATATATATATTCACTGAAAAAACCATAGGTTTTAGGGACAGTTATAGTTAGTTGGACATTTCACTCGTACAAAACCAGTGAAATTCCCCGTTATAGTTAGTTCAGCTAACTATAACTCGCGCCCGCAATGCACTGCTGATGATGTCACATATTACATCACTCATGACATGGTCAGTGACATCACTGATGACATCACTTATGACATCTCAAATGACATCACTGATGACATCACTGATGACATCATCCAGTGACTGTGTGTTTCTGTAAAGTTTAAATATGTTTAATATATATAGGGAAAGGCGTATTGAAGAATGAGTGGGTGTATAAGTGTCTGAATGGATGATTTAGTAGGTGCATGACTGACTCTATAAGTGAGTGATTAAACGTATCTTACTGAATGCATGGGTTAGTGACTAAACTGTGTGAATGTCTGTATCCGTCTGTCTGTTGGTGTGTAAGCGGCTGCATGGGTTTGTGAATAGCTACATGAGTGTCTACATGGGTTATTGATTGGTTGTCTGAGTATCTGTATGGGTGCCTGAGTGTTTGTGTGGGTGGGGTGTGTGTGACTCTGTGCATAGATGTGTGAATGGGTGATTCACTGGGTGCATGGTTTCAAGAGTGTATCTGTGATGGACTGTATGGGTGGGTGAGTGTGTGTATGGGTGTGTTAGTGAGTGAATGTATATCTCAGTGGTACATGTGTGAGTAACTACATATGTGAAAGGCAGTATATATGTATGTATATATGTATATATATATGTATATAAATGGCTATAAGTGAGAGTGTGTGATTGTGAGAGTGGCTGTATGGATGAGTGTGTACTTGTATCAGTGATTGTATAAGAGCGTAAGAATGTGCTAGTATTTGTATGAGTAAGTGAGCTGGTGTGTGTATAACTGTATAGGTGAGTAAATGGCAGTGTGATTAATTATTTGCATGACTGACTAGGTGTGTGAGTACCTCTATGGATGAGTGGCGGTGTGTGAGTGTCTATATAGGTGTATGAGTGCATATGATAGTCCTGTACTGAGTGACCATAAGTATGAGTGACTGTACGGGTGAGTGAGTGAATGTGTGTGTAGACCTAAGAATCAGTGAGTGTGTATGTAGTTATTGGTGTTGGAGTGTCTATGGTTTTGAGAATGGCAGTCTATAATTTAGAGTGGGTATATCAAAAGTTATATTAGGGTGTGAGAAGATGCATGAAATTATCACATGGATGATGTCATCAGTGATGTCATTTGAGATGTCATCAGTGATGTCATCAGTGATGTCACTGACCATGTCATGAGTGATGTAATATGTGACATCATCAGCAGTGCATTGCGGGGCGCGAGTTATAGTTAGCTGAACTAACTAAAACGGGGGAATTTCACTGGTTTTGTACGAGTGAAAGGTCCAACTAACTATAACTGTCCCTAAAACCTGTTTTTTTCAGTGAATTTCTAAGGTTTTTAAATGCTAACTTCTAACTATAACGTGCCTGAAACCTATGGTTTTTTCAGTGAATTTCAAAGGTTTTTTAAATGCTAATTTCTAACTATAACGTGTCTGAAACCTATGGTTTTTTCAGTGAATTTCAAAGGTTTTTTAAATGCTAATTTCTAACTATAACGTGCCTGAAACCTATGGTTTTTAAGTGAATTTCAAAGGTTTTTAAATGCTAGCTTCTAACTATGCCTACAGAGGTAGGACATGTGCAGAAAGAAGAAAAAACGCACAGAAAGAAGCAAAAGAAATGCAGAAAGAAGCAACAGAAGTCCACAAAGACGAAGAAAAGAGCAGGAAGAAGCAAGACATGTGCAGAAAGAACCAACAGAGGAGCAGAAAGAGGCCTTGTTGCAAAATCATCCTGTGCCCACAACTTTTTCAGATGGGTACTGGTGGTAACTGACTCGGACTAACCAGGCCTAGAGCCAGTGCCATGCTAAAAGACACTTAGAATACAGTGAAAACACCTACATACACTAGGGAACACTATGCGTTGGGGTACCCTTGTGATTAGCATGACCTCCTCTGTAAGGCCCTAGTACATAATAGGGCAGGGGGATTAAAACTTCCTCTTAAAACGCGCCCGGGGCGCGTTTGCACAGTGGTGAAGGGAGGGGGGGGCCTGAGGTGACATGTGTGCAAACAAGCCCTGTGGCCGTTTTAAGTTGGGAGATTAAGTCCCCTTGAATCCTGAGGGTCCCTGGGGTCCAACTAGCCCACTAGGTACCTCCAGTAAGTGCCACAGAGCTGCGTTGCACAGAGGTGGAAAAAGGGGCGTGGCCTGGACCACCTCTCTGCAACGCAGCCCTGTGGCGTGCACTGGAGGTACCTGGTGGGCTAGTTGGCCCCCAGGGTCCCTCAGGATTCAAGGGGAATTAATTCCCCAACTTAAAACGTGCCACAGGGCATGTTTGCACACATGTCACCTGAGGCCCCGCCCCCTCCCTTCACCACTGTGCAAACGCGCCCTGTGGCGCGTTTTAAGTTGGGGTATTAGGTCACCTTGAATCCTGAGGGTCCCTGGGGCCACACTAGCCCACCAGGTACTTCCAGTAAGTGCCACAGGCCTGCATTGCAGAGAGGTGGTCTGAGGCCACGCCCCTTTTTACACCTCTCTGCAACGCAGCTCTGTGGCACTTACTGGAGGTACCTGGTGGGCTAGTTGGACCCCAGGGAACCTCAGGACTCAAGGGGACTTAATCCCCCAACTTAAAACACGCCACAGGGCGTGTTTGCACACATGTCACCTCAGGCCCCGCCCCCTCCCTTCACCACTGTGCAAACGCGCCCCATGGTGCGTTTTAAGTTGGGGGATAAAGTCCCCTTGAATCCTGAGGGTCCCTGGGGTCCAACTAGCCCACCAGGTACCTCCAGTAAGCGCCACAGAGCTGCGTTGCAGAGAGGTGTAAAAAGGGGCGTGGCCTGCACCACCTCTCTGCAACCCAGCCCTGTGGCGTGCAGAGAGGTGGTTCAGGCCATGCCCCTTTTTGTAGAGTGTAGAGTCTTTTTTTTTTTTTGTAGAAGGGGGTTTGTGTGGCCCTCCTTCTTTTTTCCTTTTTTGGGCCCTGGGAACCCCATTCCCCAGGGCCTGACCCCTTTTCTTATAAAAAAAAAAAACTGAACGGGAAGGGGGCCGCGTGGCTCCCTACCATGGCCAATTCCGGCCCCGGGGACCCCGTCTCCCGGGGCATGGCCACATTTTATACTTTTTTTAAGGAGGTGGGCTGCGTGGCCCCCCTCCTGAGGCCTCTATTGGCCCCGGGGACCCCATCCCCGGGGCCGGCCTTTTTTTGTTTGTTTTTGTTGTTGTTTTTTTTACATTTTGGGGAGGGGGGCCGTGTGGCCCCCCTCCAGGGCCACTACTAGCCCCGGGTACCCCATGCCCCGGGGCAGGCCCTATCCGTTGGGGACCGTGGGGTGAGCCCCAATGCCCCCACGGTCCCGCCGGCTCCCCGCGTCCTGCAGGAGCCGGCATTGCTTTTCCACATCGGGAGTTGCTAACATGCAGCTCCCCTTGTGGAAAAGCAATCTGCTTTAGATTTTGGAAGAGAGAGCAGGTTTCCTTCTCTCTCTTCCAAAATCCAAAGCAAGTTTGCTATGGCAGGACGGGAGCCGCGAGGCTCCTGTCCTGCCATATCAAACAGCAGTGTCCCGGGGTGGGCACCCCGGGACACTGCAGGAGCCGGCCCTGGGGGTGGCGGTCCCCAGGGCCATCACAGGCTCCAGGAGGGAGCCGTGCGGCCCCCTCCCTTCACTTGCACAGCCCCGGGGAGGTGGTGGTCCCCGGGGCTCGGGGGTCCGTTACGGACCCCCAAATTTACATTCTTAGTGTCCCTGGGGCGTGTGGGGGGGCTCGAGCCCCCCCACACAGGTTATTTAAAAAAAAAAAGTGGCGGTCCCCAGGGCCATCACAGGCTCCAGGAGGGGGGCCGCGCGGCCCCCCTCCCTTCAATTGCACAGCCCCAGGGAGGTGGGGGTCCCCGGGGCTTAAAAGAAGCCCCGGGGGGTGGCGGTCCCCGGGGCAGTGTGGGGGGGATTGGGGCCCCCCCCACACATTTTTTTTGTCACTGCCCCCGGGACTTGGCCCACCCGGGGGCTAAATAATAACGAAGCGCGGGAGGCTGCGCTTCGTTTTTTTAGTTTCGCGGCCGGATCCACGGATCCAGTGTGCATTCTGCCGATTTAAAAAAAATAATGCTTTTTGGGCCCTGGGGGTCCTTGTGGGACCCCTAAGCAGGCCTAGGGGTCAGGCTGTTTCTACCCTGCCCCCTTTTCTTGTTTTACGCGACTGTTTTTCTGTTTTCTTGTAACTCGGTTCTACCGAGTCACAAGATGGCTGCCAACACTTCCTGGTTTGGAGTGTTGACAGCCAATTAGAATAAAGCTCGTGGTCGTGAGGGTCCGCGGATCCTCCGTGCCTCTAAATATCGAAACTTTTATTTTTGATTTTCTCAGCAACTACTGAACGGATTTACACCATTTTTAAAAAGATCGCTTTCTGAGCCAAGCAGTACCTTTTGCCAAATTTGGGGTAAATCCGTTCAGTAGTTTCGGCTGTAGCCTTGCATAAAGTTTCCTATGGGAAATTGATTTTTGACTCTTATTTTTTGAATTTCTCTGAATTACTGAACGGATTTACACCATTTAACAAAAAGGTCTCTTTCTGAACCAAGTGCTACCTTTTTGCCAAGTTTGGTGTAATTCCGTTCAGCAGTTCGGGCTGTAGCTTTGTCTAAAGTTTCCTATGGGAATTACCATGGAGAAAACACATTTTGGGACTCCCCTTTTTTCTCGGCCCCCGCTTGCCGAATCACCCCGAAACTTTAAGACAGGAGCTGACCGGAGCGGCCTACGATTTTTGAAAATTTCGCGAAGATTCGTGAACCGGCGCCAAAGATATTGAGAAAACAAAAAACGAGTTTCCTATGGAAACTAGGTCCTAACTATAACTATCTACTGGCGACCGCCAGTAGATAATGTATATATATATATATATATATATATATATATATTCACTGAAAAAACCATAGGTTTCAGGGACGTTATAGTTACAAATTAGCATTTAAAAAACCTTTGAAATTCACTGAAAAAACCATAGGTTTTAGGGACAGTTATAGTTAGTTGGACATTGCACTCGTACAAAACCCGTGAAATTCCCCCGTTATAGTTAGTCCAGCTAACTATAACTCGCGCCCGCAATGCACTGCTGATGACGTCACATATTACATCACTCATGACATGGTCAGTGACATCACTGATGACATCACTGATGACATCTCAAATTACATCACTGATGACATCATCCAGTGACTGTGTGTTTCTGTAAAGTTTAAATATTTTTAATATATATAGGAAAAGACGTATTGAAGAATGAGTGGGTGTGTAAGTGTCTGTATGGATGATTTAGTAGGTGCATGACTGACTGTATAAGTGAGTGATTTAACGTATCTTACTGAATGCATGGGTTAGTGACTAAACTGGGTGAATGTCTATATCCGTCTGTCTGTTGCTGTGTAAGTGGCTGCATGTGTTTGTGAATAGCTACATGAGTGTCTATATGAGTTATTGAATGCTTGTGTGAGTATCTGTATGGGTGCCTGAGTGTTTGTGTGGGAGGGGTGTGTGCGACTCTGTGCATAGATGTGTGAGTGGGTGATTCACTGGGTGGATGGTTTCAAGAGTGCATCTGTGATAGACTGTATGGGTGGGTAAGTGTGTGTAAGAGTGTGTTAGTGAGTGAATGTATGTCCCAGTGGTACATGTGTGAGTAACTACATATGTGAAAGGCAGTATATATGTGTGTTGGAGTATATAAATAGCTATAAGCGAGAGTGAGTGATTGTGATAGTGGCTGTATGGATGAGTGTGTGCTTGTATCAGTGATTGTATAAGAGCGTAAGAATGTGCTAGTATTTGTATGAGTAAGTGAGCTGGTGTGTGTATAACTGTATAGGTGAGTAAATGGTAGTGTGTTTAATTATTTGCATGACTGACTAGGTGTGTGAGTACCTCTATGGATGAGTGGCGGTGTTTGAGTGTCTATATAGGAGTATGAGTGCATATGATAGTCCTGTACTGAGTGACCATAAGTATGAGTGACTGTACGGGTGAGTGAGTGGATGTGTGTGTGTAGACCTAAGAATCAGTGAGTGGGTATGTAGTTATTGGTGTTGGAGTGTCTATGGTTTTGCGAATGGCAGTCTGTAATTTAGAGTGGGTGTATCAAAGGTTATATTAGGGTGTGAGAAGATGCATGAAATTATCACATGGATGATGTCATCAGTGATGTCATCAGTGATGTCATTTGAGATGTCATCAGTGATGTCATCAGTGATGTCACTGACCATGTCATGAGTGATGTAATATGTGACGTATCAGCAGTGCATTGCGGGGCGCGAGTTATAGTTAGCTGGACTAACTATAACGGGGAATTTCACGGGTTTTGTACGAGTGCAATGTCCAACTAACTATAACTGTCCCTAAAACCTATGGTTTTTTCAGTGAATTTCAAAGGTTTTTTAAATGCTAATTTGTAACTATAACGTCCCTGAAACCTATGGTTTTTTCAGTGAATTTCAAAGGTTTTTTAAATGCTAATTTGTAACTATAACATGTCTGAAACCTACGGTTTTTTCAGTGAATTTCAAAGGTTTTGTAAATGACAATTTTTAAATGTATTAATTGTTATATAAATTTTTTTCATACTGATTTACTACATTTTTAGAAACAATTTTTTTTACATATTTTATTTTTTAAATTAAATTGTAATTACATTATACATTACATTACAAAAATACTTTCTCAGAATGAATTACTTTAGTTTAAATACTTTGCACATAGGCAATAGACTTTTAAGTACAGTAGTTACAGTTGTTGCAATGGGCAACACATTTTCAAACACAATGCAACATTCAGCTCAATGTGAATTTCTAGTTAAATGCAATTAGTTACTTTATGGATTACTTTTCTAACCACAGGACTGGATCCTAGATTCAGTCCTGGGACATCTCCTGTAAACAGTTGAGTAAAAGCGTTTTGGTTACAGTCGTGATTTTTAAGGAATATTATTGTACTTTAAAAGTTGACACTTAGAAACTTTTTCTCATAGAATCACCAATGTTATCCTATGGAAGGAAATTCACTTAGAAGGTAAAAACTGTTATCGTTACTTTTTCTTACTCAGTGTTGGATCCTGGATCCAGCACTGGTGCATCTCCTGTAAACAGTTGAAAGAATGCGTTTAAGTCATACAGGCGATTTTTTAGGAATATTTGTAGTTTGTGAAAATCGACACTTTGAAACTTTTCTGCTAAAAACCAGACAATGGATTCCTATGGAAGAAAATATAAGTTACTGGTAAGTACGGTTAAAATTACTTTTCAGGGTCAGTGCTGGGCTAAAAGATGCAGCACTGGGTTCTCTCCTGATAACAGGTGAGTAAATTGGAATTCGTACTTTGGTTGATTTTAGAGGAATATTATAAAGTTCCAAAACTCCACACTTAGAAGAATTTCCAAGTGAAACCAGTCAATGTTAGCCTATCGAAGGAAATTCAAGTTACTGGTAAGTACGGTTAAAATTACTTTTCAGGACCAGTACTGGGCTGAAAGATGCAGCACTGAGGTGTCTCCTGATAACAGGTGAGTAAATCAGAATTCGGATTTCGGCTGATTTTAGAGGAATATTTGTATGTTTCAAAAATCAACACTTAGAAACTTTTTCAGCAAAAAGCAGGCAATGATATCCTATGGAAGGAAATTCAAGTTACTGGTAAGTACGGTTAAAATTACTTTTGAGGATCAGTACTGGGCTGAAAGATGCAGCACTGAGGTCTCTCCTGATAACAGGTGAGTAAATCGGAATTCGTATTTCGGCTGATTTTAGAGGAATATTTTAAAGTTCCAAAACTCCACACTTAGAAGAATTTCCAAGTGAAACCAGTCAATGTTAGCCTATGAAGGAAATTCAAGTTACCGGTAAGTACGGTTAAAATTACTTTTCAGGACCAGTACTGGGCTGAAAGATGCAGCACTGAGGTCTCTCCTGATAACAGCTGAGTAAATCAGAATTCGGATTTCGGCTGATTTTAGAGGAATATTTGTATGTTTCAAAAATCAACACTTAGAAACTTTTTCAGCAAAAAGCAGGCAATGATATCCTATGGAAGGAAATTCAAGTTACTGGTAAGTACGGTTAAAATTACTTTTCAGGATTAGTACTGGGCTGAAAGATGCAGCACTGAGGTCTCTCCTGATAACAGGTGAGTAAATCGGAATTCGTATTTCGGATTATTTTAGAAGAATATTTGCACAATGGTGAAGGGAGGGGGCGGGGCCTGAGGTGACATCTGTGCAAACGCGTCCGTGGCGCGTTTTAAGTTGGGGGATTAAGTCCCCTTGAATCCTGAGGGTCCCTAGGGGCCAACTAGCCCACCAGGAACCTCCAATATGCGCCAGGGGCTGCGTTGCAGAGACGTGTAGAGAGGCCACACCCCTTTTACACCTCTCTGCAACGCAGCTCTGTGGCGCTTTCTGGATGTACCTGTTGGGCTAGTTGGCCCCCAGGGACCCTCAGGATTGAAGGGATTTAATCCCCAACTTAAAACGCGCCACGGGCGCGTTTGCACAGATGTCACCTGAGCCCCGCCCCTCCCTTCACCACTGTGCAAACGCGCCCGTGGCGCGTTTTAAGTCGGGGGATTAACTCCCTTGAATCCTGAGGGTCCCTGGGGGCCAACTAGCCCAACAGGTATATCCAAAAAGCGCCACAGAGCTGCGTTGCAGAGAGGTGTAAAAGGGGCGTGGCCTCTGTACACCTCTCTGCAACGCAGCCCCTGGCGCATACTGGAGGTTCCTGGTGGGCTAGTTGGCCCTCAGGGACCCCAGTATTCAAGGGGAATTCGTTCCCTCTCTGCAAACGCGCCAGGGGCGCGTTTGCAGAGTGGTGAAGGAAGGGGCGGGGCCTGCGGGCCCAATCGTTTTTTTTTTTTTTTTTTTTTGTCCCCTGAAGGGGGCTGTGTGGCCCCCTTACTTTTTCCTGTTTTTGGGCCCTGGGGACCCCATCCCCCAGGGCCTTACCCCTTTTTTTAATAATTTTTTTTTTTAAACGGGAAGGGGGCCGCGTGGCCCCCTTCCCTGGGCCTGTATTGGCCCCGGGGACCCCATCCCCGGGGCATGGCCTCTATTTTTATTTTTATTCTTTGGACGGGGCTGCGTGGCCCCCTCCTCTGGCCATTTAAGGCCCCGGGGACCCCATCCCCGGGGCCGGCCATACCTCTTTTTTTTTTTTAATTTTTTTAAACTTTGGGAGGGGGCCGCGTGGCCCCCTCCCGGGCCACTACTTGCCCCGGGGACCCCATCCCCGGGGCTGGCCCTCTCCGTTGGGGACTGTGGGGGTCCCCAAGCCCCCGACAGTCCCGCCGGCTCCCCGCGTCCCTTGGGAGCCGGCATTGCTTGTACACATGGGGAGCTGCTAAGATGCAGCTCCCCATGTGGAAAGCTATCGGCTTTGGATATTGGAAGAGAGAGCAGGTTTCCCTGCTCTCTCTTCCAATATCCAAGCAGTTTGCTATGGCAGGACGGGAGCCGCGAGGCTCCCGTCCTGCCATAGCAAACTACAGTGTCCCGGGGTAGGCACCCCGGGACACTGCAGGAGCCGGCCCTGGGGGTGGCGGTCCCCAGGGCCATCAAGGGCTCCAGGAGGGGGCCGCGCGGCCCCCTCCCTTAAATTGCACAGCCCCGGGAGGTGGTGGTCCTCGGGCTCTGGGGTCCGTAACGGACCCCCATATTTAAATGTTTAGTGCCCCGGGAGGTGGCGGTCTCGGGCGTGTGGGGGCTGGAGCCCCCACACAGGTTTTTCAATTTTTAAAAAAAGCCCCGGGGGTGGCGGTCCCCGGGCTTGGGGGCCCTTTGAGGCCCCCACACATAAAATTAACCCCCTCACCATGCCCCCGGGACTTGGGCCACCCGGGGCAAAATACAATCGAGCGCGCTTCGATTTTTTTCGGCAGGATTCGCGCACCCTGAGCGCATCCTGCCGATTTAAAAAAAAAAATTATTTTTTGCCCAGGGGGTCCTTGTGGGACCCCTGAGCAAACCTAGGGGGTCAGGGTGTTTCTACCCTGCTCCCTTTGTGCGCTTTGCGCACTTGTTTCTGTCCCTCGGTTCTACCGAGGATAAAATGGCTGCCAACATTTCCTGAATCGGAATGTTGACAGCCAGCTGACAGCCAATTAACATGCAGCTCGTGATCGGGAGGGTACGCGGACCCTACTCGGCCATAGATATCACTATCTTTTTACTTTTGATTTTCTCAGCAACTACTGAACGGATTTACACCATTTAACAAAAGGGTTCTTTCTGAACCAAGAACTACCTCTTTGCCAAATTTGGTGTAATTCCGTTCAGCAGTTCGGGCTGTAGCCGTGTCTAAAGTTTCCTATGGAAAATTGCATGGGAAAACGCGTTTGGGACCCCCTTTTCTCGGCCCCGCTTGACGAATCCCCCGAGACTTTCAGGGTAGGAGCGGACCGGAGCGGGCCACAAAGTTTGAAAATTTTGCGAAGATACGTCAACCGGCAAGAGAGTTATTTCAAATAGAATGTCGCGGATTTCCTATGGATAATAGGTTGTAACTATAACTATCTACTGGCGACCGCCAGTAGATAATATATATATATATATATATATATATATATATATATATATATATATATATATATATATATATATATGTATAGATATATAGATACACACACATATATATATATATATTTTACCTACTGGCGGTCGCCAGTAGGTAGTTATAGTTAGGACCACGTTTCCATAGGAAAAGCGTTTTTTGATTTGCTTATAACTTTGGCGTCGTTTGACGAATGTTTACGAAATTTTCCCAAAAACTTCTCTTTTCAGATCAGCTCCTATGTTGAAAGTTTGGGGGTGATTCGTCAAGGGGGGCTGAGAAAAAAGGTTGGCCCCACAACGTGTTTACTCCATGCAATTTCCATAGGAAACTTTAGACAAGGCTACAGGTCAAACTGCTGAACGGAATTACGTCAAATTTGGCAGGGGGAAAGGTCTTGGTCCAGAAAGCACGCTTTTGTTTAAATGGGGTAAGTCTGTTCAGTAGTTTTAGAGAAATATCAAAATTTACAGATATCGATATTTGAGAATTCTGACATCTGATTGGCTGAGGCGTTGCGAGCACGAGCGTGCGGCTCATTGGCTGCAAACTGTTGAAACTAGGAAGTGTTGGCAGCCATTTTGTGACTGAGTTGAAAGGCGTAGGGGAAAAAATAAGATAATAATTGTATAAGAGGGTATAGTAGGAACACTGTGGTCTTAGTTTAAGCAGTCTGTACGGTGGAGAGGCAGGGAGTTTGAATGTTGCGTAGGCCGTGGAAATCACGTCTGCAGAACAACGGTGCGTGGTATTGCAGTAAGGTTGCGTAGGCTCTGGAAATCCCATCGGGAACACAATGCGCCGTATTGCGGCAAGCAGTGTGTAGGGTGCACACACAGGTAGTGTGAATGTTGCGTAGGCTGTGGAAATCACGTCCGCAAAACAACGATGCGCGGTATTGCGGCAATGTTCAGTAGGCTGTGGAAATGATATCGGGAAAATAACAATGCGCCGTATTGCAGCCTTCCTTTACCTTCCTTTAATATAATGAGCAGTAATGTTTACTTATAATGCGGTGTTCACTTTTATCACGGACAGTGAAGAAAATTAACATTTAATTGGCTGAGGTGTTCCAACAACGAGCTCAATGTTCATTGGCTGCGAACCATTAAAAGTAAAAGTGTTGCCAGCCATTCCCTCCCCCTGCGCGGAGTAGCAAGGACATCTGATTGGCTCACATGTTCCAAGCAGGACTTTCCAGAGGTTAATGTTCATTGGCTGCGAACCATTGAAAGTAGAAGTGTTGCCAGCCATTTCCTCCCCGTCCGCGGAGTAGCAGGGACATCTGATTGGTTGACGTGTTCCAAGCAGGACGTTCCCAAGCTTAATGTTCATTGGCTGTAAACCATTGAAAGTAGAAGTGTTGCCAGCCATTCCCTCCCCCTCCGCAGAGCATCAGGGACATCTGATTGGGTAATGTGTTCCAAGCAGGACCTTCCCAAGCTTAATGTTCATTGGCTGTGAAGCATTAAAAGTAGAAGTGTTGGCAGCGATTCCCTCCCCTGTGCGGAACACCATGGACATTTTATTGGCTAAAGTGTCCCGAGTACAAGTTTGCTCTTTATTGGCTGGGAACGTTTCACTGTTGTGAAGCGTTTTGTGACGCACTTCAATGGAGTACGTGAAAACAAAGTAGTAGCGGGGAGGGTAGGAACACTATTAACTCTGTAAAGTGGTCACAAGGTGGTGAACAGGGATTGTGAAGGTAAAAATTGTTTTTTATATATTTTAAGGGCCATTTATATAATTGGCGTGGGGTGTACAAATCACGGCGGGAAAATAACAGAGTGTGTTGCGGTCTTCTTTTTATTAAGTTTGCGGGTGGGATACTTCCCAGTAGCAGTATTTACTTAGAATGTGGGGGCATATTAGCAAGGGCCTTATCGCCGCTTTAGCGGTACTTTTTGCCGCTAAAGCGGCGATTTTTTTATCGCCCTATCAGCAAGCTGTCGCTAACAGGCGTTAGCGACAGCTTTCTGGCGATAGCGGCCGGTTTCCCCATTGCCTTGCATGCCAGCGATAATTATCGCTAATGACGTGCAAGGTAGGCGTTCCCAACTAAAAGCGACTGAAAACAGTCGCTAACACAACTTCCCCCTATTAGCAACGCAGGCGAACGATAAAAAAATTCGGGCTAAGCGCGAATATCGCTAGAATTTAACACCTGCTAAAAACATGACTTACCTGTTTGTAGAATAGGAGGTGGATTGTCAGCCTAAGTCCACCATGGCGTTAATGCGTGAATATCGCTGGATTTCCAGTGATATTCACGCATTTTGCCGCTATCGCTGGATATTTTATCACATTGGAGATAAACCTTGCTAATAGCATGTTATCTCCGCGATAATATCCAGCGATAGGCGGCGTTAAAAAAATACGCGCTAAGCGCGGTTAGCGATAATTTTTGCCTGTTGTTGCTAATACGCCCCGTGGTGTTTACTTTTCTGACGGGGAGGTGTGGTTGCACAGCAAAAATTTAAGCCTAGGTTTGAAACAGTTTTTATTAAGCAATTACAAATAAACTTTCTTCGAAAACTGAATCTGTATATATCAAAGAGGTGACAAATAAAAACGCAATTCATAAAATATCCCTTAAGCGTGGCCACACCCTCCCTTTTTTTTCTGCTATAATTTGTAAAAGTTTTGCCCCATATTCTTGATAATATAAGAGGGCATAAGTTACTTTTAGATAAAGTAGAAAAGAAGTGCTACAAGAAACACTCCCGCACTACATCATCTCAGGTCACAAGAACAATAACAAGTAAAAAACTGTTAAACACAAATGACTTTATATTACATAGAAATGTACGCTTCATCATTTCTTACAATTTCTATTCTGTAGAACTCTGGACAGTTCAGTCGTAGTGGTTAGAGGTCGCTCACTGCTCCGCTAATAGATCACGTACTCCTTTAAGAACATATAGGATAGTAGTAATATATACACTACTATTCATATATATTCTATAGGGAGAACAAGAATAGGAACCACAACAGAGAAAAACAGAAATGCCAAAAAATCATTCAAAAATGTAAGGTTTATCAAAGGTATTCAGTAAGAAAGTGTCTATGCAAACAATCTTTTTTTAAACTGCAATATAAAAAAATATTCTCACTGTAAAAATATCTGATCAAGTAAGTTATAAAGGTGAGTTAGCTGTATTTCAGATGGTTTACTCCTGGCGGCGACAAATCTCCAATTCCTGTTGTGTGAAAATATGACACTCTACTGCAATATACAGAGTGACACTGATTGCACACAAAAAAGAAAAGGAAAATAAAGTCATGAACACAAAACAAGATCAATAACGAAATACTTTCCAGCAGTGAATATTATCCGGGACTTCGAAATCTTTGAACTTCGCGCCGACGGGTCATAAACTCCTCTGAGATCATAATGACTGTGAATATTACAATATACATACTCACACTATATGATCCCAAGGGGGAAACAGAGTAAGAAGCAGAAGCTGCTGACGTTAAATATAAATCTTTAGTCTTTGCGCTGACGGGTCATAAACTCCTCTTAGATCACAATGACTGTTAATATTTTAATATACATATTTACAGTATATGATCCCAAGGGGGAAACAGAGTAAGAACCAGACGCTGCTGACGTTACATATAAATCTTTAGTCTTCGCGCCGACGGGTCACAAACTCCTCTGAGATCATAATGTGTGGTTATTATAATATACATACTCACACTATATGATCTCAAGGGGGAAATAGACTACAAACTAGAAGCTGCTGACGTTACATATAAATCTTTAGTCTTCGCGCCGACGGGTCACCAACACCTCTGAGGTCAAGTACAGTGTCAATATTATAATATACAACGTCACACTATGTAATCTCAAAGGAGCCAGAAAAGGAACAATGTTTGCAGTATTCTGTCTGTTTCTGAAAACAAGCTGCTGACGTTACATATAAATGGCAAAAACAACCAATAACACTTTTTCTAAATACAAATGTTTACATATTCACAAATAGCTACGTATTATAAATATCTACTATGCCATAATCAAACAACTTACAACTCTGGAATATGTTTTGTTGCCGCAAAACAAGAATCCGACGCTAGAAAAGGGAACGTGCACCACAGAATGGACACGCGTAAATAACTCGCATAAACGAAACTAATCAAACAACGGGTGTGGTTTATATACTTTTTGGTTATTGAGTAGTCTATGGAAGGAAAATGCGGCTCCGCCCATTTAGATGTCATGTTTTACAGTTGACACGTACTCATGTTTTCACTGTTTAACTTGTGCACGTGTTGGGAAAAGTTACAAAATGTGAAGCGGTAAAGGTTTCGATTTCGATCCTAACACGTATAAGGTCCTTAATATGTACATACGTTGGAGAGCTTAAAACTGTTACCCGGCAAACCGTGTCATTTCCATTCTCATGACTACAAACATCTATTAATTGCCGTAATTCTAAATAGAAGACATAAAAAAATATCGTTCAGAATAGAAAAAAAATACGTGCTAATATTTCTCATCACTATGGTTTTAAATTTAAAAATGCCAGCATTTGTAAAGCGTACAGCTTCCCCCGGAAAAGTGTGCCAGCGCTCGGGGGCCTTGGGAAGATTAAGCAAGGTGTTGCCCACAGTGACATAGTGGTGGGCTAACGTGCCACTGGAGCCGGGAATCGAACTGTGAACGCTGTTGTTCGAAGTCAGGTATCATAGCTGCTGCGTGACACATTTTCCACATTTAAATGTTAATTAGTGCTAATTAAGTTTTAAACATTGTTAAATTATAACTTATAACAGACTACTGTTACATTTAGTTTTTCACTACAAAAAGTATGCACGTCTTTTTAAAATTTACTTAAAAACAATATAGGTTTCAGGGACATTGTAGTTAGAAATTAGCATTTATAAAACCTTTGAAATTCACTGAAAAAAAACATAGGTTTTAGGGACGTTATAGTTAGTTGGACATTTCACTCATATAAAACCAGAGAAATTCCACCGTTATAGTTAGTTCAGCTAACTATAACTCGCGCACCCGCAATGCACTGCTCATGACGTCACATATTACATCATTCATGACATGGTCAGTGACATCACTGATGACATCTCAAATGACATCACTGATGACATCACTGATGACATCATCCCGTGATTGTGTGTTTCTGTAATTTTAAAATATGTTTTATATATATTCCTAGGTGTATTGAAGAATGAGTGGGTGTATAAGTGTCTGGATGGAGGATTTAGTAGGAGGGTGACTGGCTGTATAAGTGAGTGATTAAATGTGTCTTACTGAATGGATGGGTTAGTGACTAAACTGTGTGAATGTCTGCATCAGTCTGTCTGTTGTTGTACAAGCTGCTGCATGGGTTGGTCAGTAGCTATATCAGTGTCTATATAGGTTATTAATTGGTTCTTTGAGTATTTTTTGGGGGGAGATTGAGTGTGTGTGTGGGTGGGTCTGAGGTGTGTGACTCTGTGCATAGATGTGTGAGTGGTTGATTCACTGGATGTATGGGTTCAACAGTGCATGTGGAAACACGTGTATGGGTGCGTGAGTGTGTGTATCGGTGTGTTGGTAAGTGAATGGATGTGTCAGTGGTACATGTCCAAGTAACTACATATGTAAAAGGCAGTGTATGTGAGAGTTCAAGTATATAAAGGACTCTACATGATAGTTGGTGATTTTGAGACTGGCTGTATAGATGAGTCTGTACTTGTATCACTAATTATATAATAGAGTAAGTATGCGTTAGTATCTGTATGAATAAGTGAGGAGGTGTGTGTATAATTGTATAGGTGAGTAAATGAGACTGTGATAGATTCTTTGCATGACTAAGTAGGTGTGTGAGTAACTGCATGGATGAGTGGCGGTGTAATTGTCTGTATAGGTGTATGAGTGCATGTGGTAGTGTTGTATTTATGAGTGACTGCATGTATCAGTGATTGTATGGATGAATGAGTAGATGTGTGTGTAGACCTAGCAATCAATGAGTGCGTATGTAGTAACTGGTATTGGTGTGTTAACTATTTTGAAAATGGTTGTCTGTATTTTACAGTGGGTGTATTAAAGGTTATATTAGAGTGTGAGGAGATGCATTAGTTTTTCACGTGGATGATGTCATCAGTGATGTCATTTGAGATGTCATCAGTGATGTCATCAGTGATGTCACTGACCATGTCATGAATGATGTAATATGTGACGTCATGAGCAGTGCATTGCGGGTGCGCGAATTATAGTTAGCTGAACTAACTATAACGGTGGAATTTCTCTGGTTTTATATGAGTGAAATGTCCAACTAACTATAACGTCCCTAAAACCTATGGTTTTTTTCAGTGATATATTATCTACTGGCGGTTGCCAGTAGATAGTTATAGTTAAGACCTATTATCCATAGGAAATTCGTAACATTCTTTTCCCAATAACTTTGGCGCTGGTTCACGTATCTTCGCGAAATTTTCAAAAATCGTAGCCCGCTCCGGTCAGCTCCTTTCTTGAAAGTTTCGGGGTGATTCGGCAAGCGGGGCCGAGAAAAAGGGGGTCCCAAAACGTGTTTTCTCCATGTTAATTCCCATAGGAAACTTTAGACAAAGCTACAGCTCGAACTGCTGAACGGAATTACACCAAACTTGGCAAAAAGGTAGCCCTTGGTTCAGAAAGAGACCTTTTTGTTAAATGGTGTAAATCCGTTCAGTAGTTGTTGAGAAAATCAAAAATAAAAGTTTCGATATCTATGGCCGCGGTGGATCCGCGCACCCTCCCGATCACGAGCTTCATGCTAATTGGCTGTCAACACTCCAAACCAGGAAGTGTTGGCAGCCATCTTGTGACTCGGTAGAACCGAGTCACAAGAAAAGAGTAAAACAAGCGCGAAAAAAGGAAAGGGGGCAGGGTAGAAACACCCTGAACCCCTAGGCCTGCTTAGGGGGTCCTACAAGGACCCCCAGGGCCCAAAAAAGCATTTTATGTTATTTTTTTAAATCGGCAAAATGCGCGCTGGATCCGCGTATCCGGCCGCAAAACAAAAAAAAAAACGAAGCGCGGTCTCCCGCGCTTCGTTTATATTTAGCCCCCGGGTGGGCCAAGTCCCGGGGGCATGAGTAAATTTAATAGTCGGGGCCCAGGGAGGCCCCCACAGCACCGGGGACCGCCACCCCCGGGGCTTTTCTAAAATATTTGTGGGGGGCTCACGGCCCCCCCGCAGCCCCAGGGACCACCACCCCCCGGGGCTTGTATTTTAAATGGGTGGGGGCCTCCATGGCCCCCAAGCCCTGGGGACCGCCACACCCGGGGCTTTCTTTACATATTTGGGGGCACATGGCCCCCCGCAGCCCCAGGGACCGCCACCCCCCGGGCTTGTTTTTTTTTTTTTAAACTACCTGTGTGGGGGCTCGAGCCCCCACACGCCCCAGGGACTGCCACCTCCCGGGGCACTAACTATGCAAATTTGGGGGTCCGTTACGAACCCCAGAGCCCCGGGGACCACCACCTCCCCGGGGCTGTGCAGATGTTGGGAGGGGGGCCGCACGGCCCCCCTCCTGGAGCCTTGATGGCCCTGGGGACCGCCACCCCCCAGGGCCGGCTCCTACAGTGTCCCGGGGTGCCCACCCCCGGGACACTGCTGTTTGCAATGACAGGGCGGGAGCTTCGCGGCTCCCGCCCTGTCATTGCAAACTGCTTTGCTTCATTGAAGCGAGAGCAGGGAAACCTGCTCTCGCTTCAATGAAGCAAAGCAGATTGCTTTTCCACACGGGGAGCTGCATGTCAGCCGCTCCCCATGTGGAAAAGCAATGCCGGCTCTCGCAGGACGCGGAGAGCCGGCGGGACCGTGAGGGCATTGGGGCTCCCCCCACGGTCCCCAACGAGAGGCCAGGCCCTGGGGGATGGGGTCCCCGGGGCCAGAAGTGGCCACAGAGTGGGGCCACGCGGCCCCCCTCCCCCATTATAATTTTTTTTTTTTTTTAAATACAACGGAAAGGCCGGCAACGGGGGATGGGGTCCCCGGGGCCATAAATGGCCTGAGGAGGGGGCCACGCAGCCCCTCCAATAATTTAATAAAAAAAAACTGGCCATGCCCCGGGGATGGGGTCCCCGGGCCGAATATGGCCTCGGGAGGGGGCCAAGCGGCCCCCTTCCAATTTTTTAAATAAAAAAAATAGGGTCAGGCCCTGGGGGATGGGGTCCCCAGGGCCAATAAAATAGGAAAGGAAGGGGGCCACACAGCCCCCTTCTTAAATTTTTTTTTAAAAGACCGGCATCGCGCCGGAGGCCCCGCCCCCCTCCCTGCAGCACTCTGCAAACACGCCCCCTGGCACGTTGTAAGATGGGGAACTAATTCCCCTTGAATACTGGGGTCCCTGGGGCCAACTAGCCCACCAGGAACCTCCAGTAGCGCCAGGAGCTGCGTTGCAGAGAGGTGTTTAGAGGCCACGCCCTTTTACACCTCTCTGCAACGCAACTCTGTGGGGCTTACTGGAGGTACCTGGTGGGCTAGTTGGACCCCAGGGACCCTCAGGATGCAAGGGGACTTAATCCCCCAACTTAAAACGCGCCACGGGCGCATTTGCACAGTGGTGAAGGGAGTGGGCGGGGCCTGAGGTGACATGTGTGCAAACACACCCTTTGGCGTGTTTTAAGTTGGGGAATTAAGTCCCCTTCAATCCTGAGGGCCCCTGGGGGCCAACTAGCCCACCAGGTATCTCCAGTAAGCGCCACAGGCCTGCGTTGCAGAGAGGTGGTCCAGGCCACGCCCCTTTTTACACCTCTGTGCAACGCAGTTCTGTGGTGCTTACTGGAGGTACCTCGTGGGCTTGTTGGACCCCAGGGACCCTTAGGATTCAAGGGGACTTTATCTCCCAACTTAAAACGGCTGCAGGGCGTGTTTGCACACGTTACCTCAGGCCCCCCCTCCATTCACCACTGTGCAAATGCACCCCGTGGTGCGTTTTAAGAGGTAGTTTTAATCCCCCTGCCCTATTATGTACTAGGGCCTTACAGAGGAGGTCATGCTAATCACAGGGGTACCCCAACGCATAGTGTTCCCTAGTGTATGTAGGTGTTTTAACTGTAGTCTAAGTGTCTTTTACCATAGCACTGGCTCTAGGCCTGGTTAGTCAGAGTCAGTTACCACCAGTACCCGTCTGGAAAAGGTGTGGGCACAGGATGATTTTGCAACAAGGAAACTTTCTGCTCCTCTGTTGGTTCTTTCTGCACAGGTCTTGCTTCTTCCTGCATTTTTCTTCGTCTTTGTGGACTTCTGTTTCTTTCTACATTTCTTTTGCTTCTTTCTGTGCGTTTTTTCTTCTTTCTTCACATGTCCTACTTCTGTAGGCATAGTTACAAACTAGCATTTGAAAAACCTTTGAAATTCACTGAAAAACCATAGGTTTCAGGCACGTTATAGTTAGAAATTAGCATTTAAAAAACCTTTGAAATTCACTGAAAAACCATAGGTTTCAGGCACGTTATAGTTAGAAATTAGCATTTAAAAACCTTAGAAATTCACTGAAAAACCATAGGTTTTAGGGAAAGTTATAGTTAGTTGGACATTGCACTCGTACAAAACCCGTGAAATTCCCCTGTTATAGTTAGTTCAGCTAACTATAACTTGCGCCCGCAATGCACTGCTGATGACGTCACATATTACATCACTCATGACATGGTCAGTGACATCACTGATGACATCACTGATGACATCTCAAATGACATCACTGATGACAGTTTTTAAAAATACAAAACAGTGCTGAGGTCTCCCGTTTCTTTTTCATTTCTGAAATCTTTGCCACTCACCCCCGACTTCTCTGCCTCACGCAGAGCCCTGCTCCGTGATCCTTAAACATTGCATGCAGGCTCAGGACAGGCTCCATCACAGAGTGCCTGCCGATACATATATATGTGTGTGTCTATATATCTATACATATGTATATATATATAGATATATAGAGATAGATATATATAGATATATATACACACACACACACGCATATACATGTGTGTGTTTATATAAGGATATATTTATATGTAGTGTTAAATATTAGTGGAATTTATCTAATTTACTTTATTTTAATGTATATACTTAAATATTTATGACTTACCAATTTAAACTATACATACATTTAATATAAATGACACTTTTGGATGTTTTTGGACGATATTAGTGTAAATTTCTATTTTATTTCTGATATTTTTGTACTTACCATTATAAATATATGAACAAAATATTTTGGTAAACCATATTTTTGACACAATTTTTGTGTCAAACAATATTCTTTTTATCTCAATATTGTGTCAGTGATCCAAGGTCAGTGATGTAGGTTGTGGGGCCCCACCGGGTTCTGCCCTCAGTCCAACACTTTTCAATGTATATTTGGCCCCACTGGTAAGTCATATGTCCTATTTTGGGTATCAACACTTTTCAATGTATATGTGGCCCCACTGGTGAATCATATCTCCTATTTTGGGTATCAATTCTGTGCGTATGCAGATGATACAAAGAACATTGTACACCTAGATGGCAATTCCAACTGTCGGCAAGAACACTTCAAATTTTACTTACTTGAGGTAGTTAAGTGGATGAATTCCAACCCTCTCCACCTCAATGCTAACAAAATAAAGATCCTGGTTTCCAGTAGTACCTCCTACTGGTCCCTTTCTTGTTGGCTGGAACGCTTAAGCACATGCCCTACTCCAGGTACAGAAGCACACAATTTGGGTGGCATCTATGACTCTGAACATTCTTTACAACCCTCACATCAAGAAATTGATGGCCACCTGTTTTTAATATGAAGGTCTTAATTAAAATGGTTCCAAGCATACCACTGGCATGTAGACAGTTGCTTATCCAAACCTTGATTATCTGTAACCTTGATTATTGTAATACATTGTATGTGGGCCTTCCTGCATAATACACAGGCTGCGGTTAATGCAAAATGCTGCAGCAAGATTAGCACTGGGTCTCATAATGAAATCCCAGCCCACCTTAAAACTTAAGACTGGCTCCCTGTTTAGAAGGGGAGCCATTTTAAAGCTCTCTGTTTCTGCAACAAAAAACATGTTTCCTGCCATCCACCCTATCTACATTTCCAAAATGTTTACATGATTAGATTGCTGCACTCCTTCCTCTTCTAACCAAGTGTCAGTGTCCAGGTTCTGCAGGGCCAGTTGTGACAGACGAGCTTTCTCGGTTATCACTGTGCAAGACAGGAAAAAACTCCAATTCGTGATTTGGGCAGAATCCAACCTCTTAAGCTTAAGATTCAGTAAGTTTTTAAAACCTGCCTGTTTCAATAATCCTCATAGCTACTTGCTCATTACATAGGATTGTTTCTTCTGTGCAGAACTCTCACTTCAGCACTGGGACATCCTCAGGTAATCGTGTGCTTTACAAAACAAACACAAGAGTAAAATATGGTATTTAGTTTGAAACACTGGGATCACAAACATAAATTTGATTTAAAAAATCCCAGTACATTTAAAACCATCATTGGTTGTGGAATTCTGAGCAAATTATTTATTTGACAAAATAATATACACCCTTGCCTTTGAACACTGTATGCTACAAGATCATGACCAGAATATGAGCAGGAAGTTTGGGAAAGTCAGCGTGCATTGCTCTAATAACAGAACAAAAAAGATTATTTTCTGAATAAGTGAAAGTGTCTGAAGGGATGTAACAGGAGTGACTGTTATCACTGCACTATTGTTTTCTTGGCTTTTGTTGGGCATAATGTTGATTTAAAAAACAAGGATTTATTTAGTCCTCATATAAACTTCAAGTGTAACATTGTGCATTTCTGTAGATACAAACCCCCATCCACTTTAGTTATAACCAGCATGAATATCTGTTAAGGAGCCACCTATAAGTAGTCTGTGAGTTTAGTTCTAGTGTAAACATAGTTGCTCTTTATTATCAAATATTGTGAGCAACAATATAGTGTCAAAATATTGTCTGCAAACATATTGTGTTTGTATATAAACTACCAAAATATTGTTTCAAAATAATTGCTGAACAGAATATCACCAAAAAAGTGAGAATATCATAATGTTATATATTATATATATTACCTACTGGCGGTCGCCAGTAGGTAGTTATAGTTAGGACCTCGTTTCTATTCAAAAAGTGTTTTTTCTTTTGCCAATATCTTTGGCGCCGGTTGACACATCTTCACGAAATTATCAAAACTAATGGGGTGCTCCAGTCAGCTCCTGTCTTGAAAGTTTCGGGGTGATTTGTCAAGCAGGGGCCGAGAAAAAAGGGGGGTCCTAAAACACGTTTTCCCCATGTTAATTTCCATAGGAAACTTTAGACAAAGCTACAGACCGAGCTGCTGAAAGGAATTACACCAAATTTGGCAAAATGGTAGCCCTTGGTTCAGAAAGAGACCTTTTTTTTACATGGTGTAAATCCGTTCAGTAGTTCCTGAGAAATTACAAAAAGAAAAATATCGATAGCTGAGCACCGAGGAGGGTTCGCAAACCCTCCCGGGCATGAGCTTCACTCTGATTAGCTGCCACACTCTAAACCAGGAAGTGTTGGCAGCCATCTTGTGACTCGATAACCGAGTCACAAGAAAAGAGTAAATAAAAAGGTGAAAAACAAGAAAAGGGGGCAGGGTACAAACACCCTGACCCTCTAGGCCTGCTCAGGGGGTCCCACAAGGACCCCTAGGGCCCCAAAAAAAATTACAAAAAATAAATAAATCGGCCGAATTCGCGCTGGGGTCGCGAATCCATCTGAGAAAATAAAAAAAAAACAAAGCGCCGGCTCCCGTGCTTCGTTTTTGAAAGCCCCCGGGTGGGCCAGGTCCCAGGGGCACTCACCAATTAATTTGCGAGGGCCCGTGGGGGCCCCCGCAGCCCCAGGGACCACCAACTCCATGGGACTTATTTAATTATATGCGGGGTCACTGTGGCCCTCACAGCCCCGGGGACCGCCACCTCCCCAAGACTTTAATAATGAAATGCGGGGGCACGCGGCCCCTCGCAGCCCCAGGGACTGCCACTTCCCCAGGGCTCTGTTTTTAAATTCTGAAGATGTGTGAGGGGGAAGAGCCCCCCACATGCCCCGGGGACCACCACCTCCCCGGGGCACATACTCATTAAAAATGCAGGGGTCTGTAGCGGACCCCCAGGCCCCGGGGACCACCACCTCCCCGGGGCTTTGAAAATGCTGGAAGGGGGGCCGTGCGGCCCCTCTCCTGGAGCCCTTGATGGCCCTGGGGACCGCCACCCCCCAGGGCCGGCTCCTGCGATGTCCCGTGGTGCCCACCCCCGGGACATTGCTGTTTGTTATGGCAGGGCGGGAGCATGGCTCCCGCCCTGTCATAGCAAACTCTGCTTCGGTTTTTGGAAGCGAGAGCAGGAAACCTGCTCTCGCTTCCAAAAATCAAAGCAGAATTGCTTTTGCAGAAGGGGAGCTGCATGTTAGCAGCTCCCCTTGTGCAAAAGCAATGCAGGCTCCCGCAGGAGGCGGGGAGCCATCTGGGACCGTGGGGGCATTGGGGCTCCCCCCACGGTCCCCAACAGTGAGGCCAAGCCCCAGGGGATGGGGTCCCTGGGGACAGAAGTGGCCCGGGAAGGGGGCCACGTGGCCCCCCTCCCGCGATTAACCCAAAAAAAAAGAGGCAATGCCCCGGGGGATGGGGTCCCCGGGGCAGATAAAAGCCTCAGGAGGGGGGCCACATGGCCCCCCTCCATTAAAATTTTTTAAAAAGTGTTTCTGGCCGGGCCCCGGGGGATGGGGTCCCCGGGGCCAAAAGTGGCCCAGGGGAGGGGGGCCACGCGGCCCCACTCCGGCAAAATATATTATTAAAAAAACAAAACGAGGCCAAGCCCCTGGGGATGGTGTCCACGTGGCCCCTCTCCTCGGAAATTATAATAATTTTTTTTTTTAAATGAGGCTAGGCCCTGGGGGATGGGGTCCCCGGGGCCAATAGTGGCCCAGGGATGGGGGGCCACGTGGCCCCTTCCCGTTTTTTTGAGGTGGTCCGAGGCCATGCCCCATTTTACACCACTCTGCAAACGCGGCTTCTGGTGCACTGCTGGTGGGGCGATGAGGTCCTCTTGTGGACTTCATCCTCCGAGCAGAAGTGCGCCAGAAGCCTTGTTTGCAGCGTGGTGTAAAAAGGGGCATGGCCTCGGAACACCTCTCTGCAACGCAGCTCTGTGGCGCTTACTGGAGGTACCTGGTGGGCTAGTTGGCCCCCAGGGACCCTCAGGGTTCAAGGGGACTTATTCCCCCAACTTACAATGCGCCAGGGGGCGTGTTTGCACAGTGGTGCAGGGAGGGGGCGGGCCTGATATAACAAGTTAGCAATCCTGCTGTGTGGGACTTACTGGAGGTAATAAAAGGGGTAGTTGGCCCCCAAGGTTGACATTGGGGGCTAACTACCCCTCCTGTTACCTCCAGTAAATCCCACACAGTTTGATTGCTAAAAGGTGTTTGGAGTCCACGCTCACCTTTCTCCAACACTCTGCAAACGCGACTGCTATGTTATAGTTAGAAATTAGCATTTAAAAAACCTTTGAAATTCACTGAAAAACCATAGGTTTCAGGGACGTTATAGTTAGAAATTAGCATTTTAAAAACCTTTGAAATTCCCTGAAAAAACCATAGGTTTCAGGGACGTTATAGTTAGAAATTAGCATTTAAAAAACCATAGAAATTCACTGACAAAACCACAGGTTTCAGGGACGTTATAGTTAGTTGGACATTTCACTCATACAAAACCAGAGAAATTCGGCCGTTATAGTTAGTTGAGCTAACTATAACTCGTGCCCCCACAATGCACTGCTGATGATGTCACATATTACATCATTCATGACATGGTCAGTAAATCTCTGACACCTTAAGTCAATAGTATGATTCATCAAAACATGTATAATGCATTTGAGACATTTATGGCAAAAGAGGCCCATGGCAAATGATGTTGTACATTACAATTTCTCAATGAATTTAATAATGAAAATGGTGCAGTATGATTTATGAGGTAATAGTTTTCGTCAATGAAAAACTAATTGTCGCATTAGGGAATAATGATGCATAAGAAGATATACCAATTATATGGTATCAAGCATGTCAATCTTAAGTGCATTTTGTTTTGTTTTGTTGCACATATGACATAGTCACTATCTGATGTCGTAGAAGGGAGCACGTATAAATTTCACAAATTGATTTATTCACATACGCAGTACATTATCCAGAATACAGCGCGGCTTGAAAACAGGAGGTGATATACCAACACCTAAATTGCATTGGTGGTGTGTGAAATGCGACGTTTGTAACCCGTGAACAAGGTCTTTGTAAGACTGAAACGCGTCGGGCTTTGTTGATTCTGCCTGAGATGTTGCTGCTATGAAAATTAAATATTAAACAATAAGAACGACCCGTGATCTTTTCCTTCGTGGAAACGAGTTGAATACTATTAACGGCTGGGCTCTGCCGTTTTCAGTTAAGCACCGCCACAGATGCAACAGCTTTCTCCAGCGAGACGAGCTGATTTGAGGATATTTATATATATATATATATATATATATATATATATATATATATATAATCTACTGGCGGTCGCTAGTAGATAGTTATAGTTAGGACCTATATTCCATAGGAAATCCGCAACATTCTATTTGAAATAACTTTGGCGCCGGTTGACGAATCTTCGCAAAATTTTCAAACTTGTTGGGGTGCTCCGGTCCGCTCCTATCCTGAAAGTCTCGGGGTGATTCGTCAAGCAGGGGCCGAGAAAAAAGGGGGGTCCCGAACTGCTGAACGAACTGCTGAACGGAATTACACCAAATTTGGCAAAAAGGTAGCCCTTGGTTCAGAGTCGTGCCTTTTGCTTAAATGGTGTAAATCCGTTCAGTAGTTCCTGAGAAAATTAAAAGTAAAATCACATATATATCTATGGCCGCGTAGGGTCCGCGTACCCTCCCGATCACGAGCTGTATGGTAATTGGCTGTCAACACTCCAAATCAGGAAGTGTTGGCAGCCATCTTGTTCCTCGGTAGAACTGAGGAACAAGAAAGCAGTAAAACAACTGCGCAAAACGCAAAAAGGGGGCAGGGTAGAAACACCCTGACCCCCTAGGCCTGCTCAGGGGGTCCTACAAGGACAAAAACGCGCTGGGTGCGCGGATCCTGCCAATAAAAAAAAAAGCGCGGGCTCCGCGCTCGTGAGTTAATTGCCCCCGGGTGGGCCAAGTCCCGGGGGCATGTGGGGTTTATTAATAATTATATGGGGGCCTCTAAGGCCCCCAAGCCCTGGGGACCGCCACCCCCCGGGGCTTCTTTTTTTAAAATTAAAATTAGTTGTGTGGGGGGGCTCCAGCCCCCCCACATGCCCCGGGGACCACCACCTCACCGGGGCTTTCAACATGCTGGGAGGGGGGCCGCGTGGCCCCCCTCCTGGAGCCTGTGATGGCCCTGGGGACCACCACCACCCAGGGCCGGCTCCTGCAGTGTCCCGGGGTGCCTAGCCCCGGGACACTGTAGTTTGCTATGGCAGGGCGGGAACCTCGCAGCTCCCGTCCTGTCATAGCAAACTGCTTTGAATTTTGTAAGAGAGGGCAGGAAACCTGCTCCCACTTCCAAAATTCAAAGCAAATTGCTTTTCCACACGGGGAGCTGCATCTTAGCAGCTCCCATGTGGAAAAGCAATGCCGGCTCCCGAGGGACGCGGGGAGCCGGCGGGACCGTGGGGGGATTGGGGACCCCCCCATGGTCCCCAACGGAGAGGGCCAGCCCCAGGGGATGGGGTCCCTGGGGCCTTAAATGGCCTGAGGAGGGGGGCCACGCAGCCCCCCTCCAAATATTTTAAAAATAAAAAAAGAGGGCATGCCCCGGGGATGGGGTCTCCGGGGCCAATAGAGGCCCAGGAAGGGGGCCACGCAGCCCCCTCCCATACAAAAAAAAAGTAAAAAAAAAAAAAGACTGGCATCGTGCCGGAGGCCCCGCCCCCTTGCTGCAGCAGTCTGCAAACACGCCCCCTGGCACGTTTGCAGATGGGGAACGAACTCAACTTGAATACTGGGGGTGCCTGGGGGCCAACTAGCCCACCAGGAACCTCCAGTATGCGCCAGGGAGCTGCGTTGCTGAGAGGTGTACAGAGGCCACGCCCCTTTTTACACCTCTCTGCAACGCAGCTCTGTGGCGCTTTTTGGAGGTACATGTTGGGCTACTTGGACTCCAGGGACCCTCAGGATTCAAGGAGAGTTAATCCCCCAACTTAAAACGCGCCACGGGGCGCGTTTGCACAGTGGTGAAGGGAGGGGGCAGGGCTTCAGGTGACATGTGTGCAAACAGGCCCCGTGGCGTGTTTTAAGTTTAGGAATTAATTCCTCTTCAATCCTGAGGGTCCATGGGGGCCAACTAGCCCACCAGGTACCTCCAGTAAGCGCCACGGAGCTGCGTTGCAGAGTGTTGTAAAAAGGGGCGTGGCCTCTGAACACCTCTCTGCAACGCAGCTCTCTGGCGCATACTGGAGGTATCTAGTGGGCTAGTTGGCCCCTAGGGACCCTCGGGATTGAGGAGGAATTAATTCTCCAACTTAAAACGCGCCACAGGGCGTGTTTGCAGACATGTCACCCCCACCCCCTTCCTTCACCATTGTGCAAATATTCCTCTAAAATCAGCCGAACTACGAATTCCGATTTACTTACCTGTTATCAGGAGAGACCTCAGTGCTGCATCTTTGAGCCCAGTACTGATCCTGAATAGTAATTTTAACCGTACTTATCAGTAACTTGAATTTCCTTCCATAGGCTAACATTGACTGGTTTCACTTGGAAATTCTTCTAAGTGTGGAGTTTTGGAACTTTATAATATTCCTCTAAAATCAGCCGAACTACGAATTCCGATTTACTCACCTGTTATCAGGAGAGACCTCAGTGCTGCATCTTTGAGCCCAGTACTGATCCTGAAAAGTAATTTTAACCGTACTTACCAGTAACTTGAATTTCCTTCCTTAGGATATCATTGCCTGCTTTTTGCTGAAAAAGTTTCTGTCGATTTTGAAACATACAAATATTCCTCTAAAATCAGCAGAACTACGAATTTCGATTTACTCACCTGTTATCAGGAGAGACCTCAGTGCTGCATATTTGAGCCCAGTACTGATCCTGAAAAGTAATTCTAACCGTACTTACCAGTAACTTGAATTTCCTTCCATAGGCTAACATTGACTGGTTTCACTTGTAAATTCTTCTAAGTGTGGAGTTTTGGAACTTTATAATATTCCTCTAAAATCAGCTGAACTACGAATTCCAATTTACTCACCTGTTATCAGGAGAGACCTCAGTGCTGCATCTTTGAGCCCAGTACAGATCCTGAAAAGTAATTCTAACCGTACTTACCAGTAACTTGAATTTCCTTCCATAGGCTAACATTGACTGGTTTCACTTGGAAATTCTTCTAAGTGTGGAGTTTTGGAACTTTATAATATTCCTCTAAAATCAGCCGAACTACGAATTCCGATTTACTCACCTGTTATCAGGAGAGAACACAGTGCTGCATCTTTTAGCCCAGCACTGACCCTGAAAAGTAATTCTAACCGTACTTACCAGTAACTTGTATTTCCTTCCATAGGAATCCATTGTCTGGTTTTCAGCAGAAAAGTTTCAGTGTCGATTTTCACAAACTACAAATATTCCTTAAAAATCGCCTGTATGACTTAAACGCATTCTTTCAACTGTTTACAGGAGATGCACCAGTGCTGGATCCAGGATCCACCACTGAGTAAGAAAAAGTAACGATAACACTACTTACCTGCTAAGTGAATTTCCTCCCATAGGATAACATTGGTGATTCTATGTGAAAAAGTTTCCAAGTGTCAACTTTTAAAATACAATAATATTCCTTAAAAATCACGACTGTAACCAAAATGCTTTTACTCAACTGTTTACAGGAGATGTCCCAGGACTGAATCTAGGATCCAGTCCTGTGGTTAGAAAAGTAATCCATAAAGTAACTAATTGCATTTAACTAGAAATTCACATTGAGCTCAATGTTGCATTATGTTTGAAATTGTGTTGCCCATTGCAACAACTGTAACTACTGTACTTATAAGTCTATTGCCTATTTGCAAAGTATTTAAACTAAAGTAATTCATTCTGAGAAAGTATATTTTGTAATGTAATGTATAATGTAATTACAATGTAATTTAAAAAATAAAATATCTAAAAATAAATAGTTAAAAAAATGTAGTATATCAGTATCAAAAAATAAATATAACAATTAATACATTTAAAAATTGTCATTTACAAAACCTTTGAAATTCACTGAAAAAAACCATAGATCTCAGACATGTTATAGTAAGGAATTAGCATTTAAAAACCTTTGAAATTCACTGAAAAAACCATAGGTTTCAGGCACGTTATAGTTAGAAATTAGCATTTAAAAACCTTACAAATTCACTGAAAAACCATAGGTTTTAGGGACAGTTATAGTTAGTTGGACATTGCACTCGTACAAAACCCGTGAAATTCCCCGTTATAGTTAGTTCAGCTAACTATAACTCGCGCCTCGCAAATCACTGCTGATGACGTCACATATTACATCACTCATGACATGGTCAGTGACATCACTGATGACATCACTGATGACATCTCAAATGACATCACTGATGACATCATCCACGTGATAATCTGATGCACCTCCTCACACCCTAATATAACCTTTGATACACCCACTCTAAATTACAGACTGCCATTCGCAAAACCATAGACACTCCAACACCAATAACTACATACCCACTCACTGATTCTTAGGTCTACACACACATCCACTCACTCACCCGTACAGTCACTCATACTTACGGTCACTCAGTACAGGACTATCATATGCACTCATACTCCTATATAGACACTCACACACCGCCACTCATCCATAGAGGTACTCACACACCTAGTCAGTCATGCAAAAAATTAAGCACACACCCATTTACTCACCTATACAGTTATATACACACCAACTCACTTACTCATACAAATACTAGCACATTCTTCAGTGATGTCATGAGTGATGTCACTGACCATGTCATGAGTGATGTAATATGTGACGTCATCAGCAGTGCATTGTGGGCGCGAGTTATAGTTAGCTGAACTAACTATAACGGGGAATTTCACGGGTTTTGTACGAGTGCAATGTCCAACTAACTATAACTGTCCCTAAAACCTATGGTTTTTTCAGTGAATATATATAGATATATAATATATATAGTGTCATAAGAAATTACTTAAAAATATTAAACTAGAAAACAATAATGTATTTAAAATTAAATAGGATGAACAAGTAAAAAAATGAATAGGCAGTTTTTAACATACATTAAAAAAATATTACCAATAACGAAATAGTAAAAATGAATTAACATTAACCCTGGGCGAAGTGCTACGCTACGCTCGCGTAGTTTGCGAAGTTTGCGCTACTTCGCACAACGCGAATTGCACGTAGCACAGTGCGAACACGCGTAGCGTAGCGTAGCGTAGTGCCGCGGTCATTTTTTGCTTGCTCGCGGTCCTCAACGTCAAGTTGGCGACCGCGAGCAAGCAAAATGACATCCCGGCGAGACTTTTTCCTGCTTCGCGATCAGCAACATCAAGTTGCCGATCGCGAGCGTGGAAAATAAACCTCCTGGCGAGATTCTCAACGCGGGAGGTCAGGTTTCTCATTGCGAGTGGTCGCGTATGCTTGCGACCGCCGCGATGAGAAACTACCAGTCCGCGTTGAGAGCTGCCGCTCGAGTAAAAATCTACTCGAGCGGCAGTAAAAGACAGCTCGCACTGTGCAAGTTGCCGTTTTCAATGATTGCACAGTGCGGACAAGCATCCGGCACTGTGCAATCATTGCGAACAGTGCGCTACGCAGTTCGCGTAGTGCTACGCGAAGCTTGCGTAGCGCGAACTGCACTTTGCGTAGCTTCGCGAAGCATTACTTCGCGAACTACGCCCACCCTTAATTAACATACACATATTCATAACATATGTGCAACATAAATTTAAATTTTAAATTAATGTAATTTTTTTTGTTAATATCATTCAAGTATTGTCTTAAAATTCCTTGATATACATTACCCAGTTTAAGTTCCCACTAGGTAATTATAGTTTGGATCATGTTTCCATAGGAAAAGCATTTTTCCTATAACTGTGGTCCTGTTTGAGGAATCTTCACAAAACTTTTGAAAAAAAGTCTCATCCACCTCAGCTCCTTCCTGGAAATTTTTAAGAAGGAAAAGAAAAGAAGGGGCAGGCGAGCCCCAAAATGTTTCTTCCCAATTCATTTTTCCATAGGCAAATTGAACTGAGATACCTTAAAAGCAGCTAAATGAAATTACACCAAATTTGGCAGAAAGCTGGATTTAGTGTACATCTATTCAGTAGTTTAGAGAAATTAAGGCTGAAAAACTTTGTATATTTGACACCATGGATCAGCAGTAGAATTGAAAGACCTTAATTTAAGATCTGATTGGCTGTCACCACATCAGCAAAGATGTAGCGTCAGACATTTTAGGACTTGAGGACTGAGTCCCCTGTCCTGGAAATTAGTTTAAAAAAGATATCAGGGCGCAAGGTAGATATACACCGCTTACCTAAGCCTGGTTGGGGGTTAGCTCAGGGACTCCTCCCAGTAAAGAAATGTTTACTTTTTCTTTATAGTTCACTGCATCTTTGCAGAAGATTCTCAGATCCACAGTAAAATTTCAAAAAAAGAAGTGGGGGCTCCCACACGGGTCAATGGTCATGTATGAGGGGTTGGTGGGGCAGCAAAATAAAGTAGATATGGTCCCCATCCTCTAGGGCCTTTTTAAAATTAGAGGAGGGACATGCAGCACAAACATCAATCAGGCCCCCATCTCCTGGGGCCATATTTTTACAGGGGCCTCCTCAAGCTGTATAACTGATCCAACTCATACTTTGGAGAATGTTTGCAGGATCCAGCACATACTGTGTAAAGTAAAAAAAAAATATTCCTTAAATATGCAGATTGTGCTATGGCATAAATAATGCAAATAGTCAGTTAACAATACTTGTCTTTAGTTAATGAGCTCCAATGTAGCAAAGTCTCATTCACAAATTTTGGAAGGCAAATTTAATTTCACATTGGCTGCTTCAAGTCGACCTTGATCTCATTTTACCATTCCTTTGTTTTTGGGAGTTGTATTTCGCATTTGCAGCTCGATGTTCATCTCTGACAGACTTATAATATTCCATATCTGACTTGTTGACTATGATGAAAGTTGCATCTATTTAACACTTGATAGTTTCCTTTCTATTTGCTTTGTCAGATAATTCTATGTATTCAGTTTGTTGTCCTCTATCAATTGATCTTACCCTACTACACCTATTTCTCTCAATGGGCTACTCAGATGATCTTTCAAAAATTCTGGAGTGCCTGGAGAGTTCTATATTGGGGATAATTTACTATAGCATTGACTTTGAAAATGGGTTCTTACTCTACACCAACGTTTCTTACCTGTTTGTAATAGTTTCAATCTCACCTTTTGAAACCATTCAGGAGTTGCAAATTTGTATAAACAAATAACCATACAGAAGTCTTCCAACATTTCCTGCATTATCAGTCTATCTTTTTTATTTCATCTGGGTAAGAAATTATAGTTCACCTATTTTTGAATTAGAAAGCCCAACAATATAGCTATAAATGGGTTAGCAATAACATCCCTTTTTTAAGCCCTTCCTCAATTTCTTCTAGGAAAGCCTTTGTGAGTTAGAATTAAAATAGAAAGTCAGTTTTGGAATTGTTGACATTTTTATTAAATTCACAGACCCATATTTTGAAAAGCATACTTTTCCATCTTTTAAGAGTCTGTCCACCTTCTTGCTACTTTTCGGTAATTTCTTTCTGGGAACCCATCTGATTTTGTAAGACAGTTATTACTAAACATCTTCCTTTTTAAATATGACTGTCACTGACTTCCATGTTCCATACCATTAACTCTGATGTCATCTCCTTTACTCAATGCCCTGAAATTCACCAATCATGTGTTACTTTTTCTGAATTTGGCAAACGTGTAATATTATATGATCTGCATATAATACAACCATGTTTTGAAACCTTCCACACCTGAATGACATGATGTTTTTACATATTCTTACTGACAGAGCTAGTGGGTCAATGTATAAATCAAATAGTAATGGAGAAATGGGAAAACACTGTTTAGCACATCTTAAAACTCAACCATGTACCAATATGCTAAGAACGAGTAAATTATATAGTGCACATAATGTTTTTACAAAACCATCTCTATTTCCCACATAGGCCATTCCAATTGCCCCAATCAATGTGTTTTAATGAATTGAATGCAATTATTGCCAATGTTTTTTTCTTTGTGTCAGCCAGTTGAATTGTGTTCATCAATATATGAGTCATTTCAAGCATCTGTCCCCCCAGGAGAAACCCATTCTGATCATCATGCTCTAAACTGAGTACCACCCTGCCTAATCTTTTTGGAAGTATATCAGCAAAGATTTTATTGTCTGTCTATAAGATTTGTAATTCCCAGGAGCCGTAGTTGGCTTCAGGATGTTGGAAATTGTCATTTCTCTCTAGAAGGCTGGAACTGGCTCTCCTTACATTCAAATTAGGTTAATTTGTTCTTTCAATACTGGTAGTATTGTGTCTTTGATTTCTTTATATTCTTCTCCTTTAATTTCATCCATTCCTGTGACTTTCCCTCTTTTGAGAATCCCAGTACTCTATAAACCTCAACTTCAGATATGTCCTCATCTGTTTCTCTTTGCTGTTCATTCGCAAATACCAGTGTGGTCTTTCCCTTTAACCAGTTCTAAATTCTCTGAGCATCTAGGGTGATATTTTCCTTGCATAGCTCTTTGAAAAAACATTTTAACACTTTTTTTCATTTTTTTAACATTGCTCTTATATTGATCTGTGTTTGTCTTAAATACTTTTTTAATGTTGTTTTTGTTCATAGCTAATCTTACTTTTCAATCCAGTAAGGCTCCACTGCTTTACCTGTGAGAAAGATCCTTTTTTGAGTGGTCACACCCTTTTTCGGACTGATGCTGCTGGTTTTGAAGTTTGTACACTGGGGGCTTACTGTTCAGTTACTAGTGTTTGTGTTTTGACAACTAACACATGGCAACATTTTTAATAAATATTTAAGAAAGGTGAAAAAGCCACACTTTATCTCTCTGAGCCTCCAGAAGACTAATTAGCATTAGCTTGCTGGCAGATGGCGCTTCCACTGCCTCCTATTAATGTGATGTTAAACTGCTCCAAGAGCAGGAACAATAGCTTAAGCCTTTTCAAAGGAAGACCTGGATGTGGGATATGTGAAAGGTATTAGCTCAGGAAGGACAGCTTGGAATAGTCAAGGAACTTTATTAACTTGGAAGGTGCTAAAGAGGGGCCTGCAATTCATAGGTAAGTATAAAAAGAGACCTGGGGAAGGGAAGGCTTTGATCCCAGGGCCAATTGTATTCAGCATTGCACCAGTCAAGTGGGAAAGGGAGCTAATCCCAGAACCAGTTTGGAGGAGTTGTGGAGGAAGATATCCAGTAAGGCTCAACTATTTTACCTCTTTTGAAACAGTGTCACACCCATTATGGACTGATGCTGCTGGTTTTTAACTTTTCACATTAGGGCCTTGCTGTTCAGTCACCATTGTATGATTTTGACAACTAACAAATGGTAGAATTTGCTAACTACTAATTAGCATATTTAACTTCCGAGTAACACAATAGTATCTGGGTCAAAAAATACACTAATAGCATTGAAAAGTTAAACGTCACATGTAGACTACAGCATAGGATGTGCGATTTACTTAACTAACAAAGAAAACATGGCTTGAGGCCTACCTTTGTGAACTGAGTACTGCAAATCTTAGACCTGCAGGTACATATGTCAAAATAAGCATTTTGGACAAGAAAGAACCCTACTTTTAAATAGAATATAAGTCACTTCAAAGCAAGCCATGTAGCTCACAAGTTAGGGTTCCTTGTAATTAAGAGTGGCACATGCAAGAAACGTATGTAGGCCCGACCTAAAGTGACTAGCCCTCAAAAGCTATTTTCACTGCAAAGGGGCCGTAGCTGTCCTATGAAAAAAACTGTAGTTCAAAATAAAATCATAACCCTGCCGTTCCTGGTTTGGGAAAAGGTACTGTAATATTTCAAACAATATATTTTAATGTTTATTAAAAATCCAATTTAATGGTGAAGTCAGATTTGTAATAAGTAAGGCAAATTTTAAAAAGTCACATTTTACCTGTCTGAGCCTCCAGAAGACTAATTAGCATTAGCCTGCTAATTATCATTAGCCTGCTGGCAGATGGTGCTGCTACCACTTCCTATTAATGAGATGTGAAACTCTCCCAGAGCAGGAACAATGGCTTAGGCCTTTTCAAAGGAAGACCTGAATGTGGGGTATGTGACAGGTATCAGCTCAGGAAGGACAGCAGGGGAGAGTCAAGGAACTTCATTAACCTGTAGGAGGATAAGTAGAGGCCTGCTAATTCATACTTAAGTGTGAAAAGAGACCCGTGGAAAATAAGAATTTGGTCCCTGGGCCAATTGTGGTCAGCTTTGCACCAGCCAAGTAGGATGAGGAGCTGATCACAGTTTGGGGGGGTTGTGGAGGAGGAGACTGCTCATTTCCTGGAACACATCACCAACTGGGATACCAGAAACATCCAAGGGCAAAAGGGTGCTGCCATGATCAGTTTTACTCAGAATAGTGCTATCAGCAGTGATGCTCTTCGGGTTCAGTGCAACGCTCAAATGGTCCACTTCTCAACAGCCCTAATACTGTTGCTTTTATAGCTCAGAATTTGAGGTTCATCGAGCGAGGGAAAGGGTGTTGGGTAGGGGACAGCAGGGAAGGAGACCTGGAAAATAGAAGAAGCAGATTAGACTCTTACAGGCTTATTTAAGAGAGACCTGTGTCACTTTTGCACCACATAAAGTGGTACATGCATGACCCAGGGCTCTCAATCTGATTTATGAAGCCACGCAAGGCCATCATGCAGGGATCTGAGTGGTCTCATAAATCTTGAGTAAGGCAATGCAGTGCAAATCGCTGTGTTGCCATGCTCTGTGCCTGGGATGCATTCCAAGGGTGTTGCAGTTTGTTTTCCCATGCAACATTCATGGATTTTGACACTGCCCAGATTCACAAAAGCATGTAAACCTGGGGAAGAACAAAATCCATATGCCTTGTGAGGTGAGGCGTATCAAGGTGAAATAGGTTTCTTTCTCTTTTTTTCATCGTTATGCATTCTGCAGCACACATGGAAAGAAGAAAATGCATTTTAGGATTGGTGTTTTTGCAGGAAGTTGTCCCTTTCTGTACAAAAGCAATCCTGCATGCTATGGAGGAACACTTGCACCATTGTGCAAGGGTGCCTATGCTGGCGTTTGGCCGCGAAAACAGCAGCAGTGCAGGGAAAAAGGACAGGAATGCAGCATATTGCATAAATACGATGTATTCCTGCCCTTTCACTTTGGTGTAGGACAGCACAGCAAGGCGCCTTGCTCTGCTGCCCTAAGCCATAATCCTATAAATGAGGGCCTTATTTCTGAGAGGCTTGCGCCGCCATTGCAAAACTAATTTTGACGTGACAGTGGCACAGGCAGTACTCCATAATTACAAATAGATGCATGTGACCAAAAGCGCAGTTTTTGGAAGGGCTGCATTGGAATGTACCTGCGCCAGAACTGGCTGTGCCATTCAGAGACTAATATATTCAAGGTCGTTGTTTCCCATAGAATCCAACGTAAAACAGTTCTTTCACAATTCTTTCACATTTGCAAACCAGGCATAGGAAATGACGCATTGGTGGTGGTACATTAAGACAATCCACACAAAACAGTTTGGCAAGCACAACTACACCATAGAGGTGCTAATTTCGCAGCTTGGAGTTGCAAGGAGACCATCACCACCCCCACCCCCACCACCACCGCATAGGCAGCGCAGGAGAAGTGAGAATACTTTTCACCAGCAGACTACCTTCATTGACCTCAGGGAGGATGATGTCATCACATACTAACGACTCAGGAGGGAGTCCATAATAGAACTGCTGAACTAGATAGCGCCAAGGCTCCAGCCACCAATGGCCATGCCTAACAACCTCCCACCTCAGGTCAAGCTGATGGCTGTCTTCCATCTGGTATCTGGCATCTGGTTCATTCCAGATCGCAACAACCAGAGTGGCAGGAATATCGCAGCTGTCTTTTTCTGCCCTCCTTACCTCTATCCTGGATGCCATCATCCGGCTCACACGTCAGTACCTCCTCTTCCCCAATATACAACAACAGCAGCTGGACATCAAACAAGGTTTCTATGCCATTGCTAAATTCCACATGTGCTGGATGCCATTGACTGTAAACATGTGCAACTGGTTCCCCCTGCAGCAACATCACATCTGTACAGTAAGCAGAAGCACACATACTATATCAATGCCTAGGCCATCACAAATCATTGGAGGATGTTTACAAATGTGCTGGCTAAATGCCTATGGAGTGCGCATGATATTCACTTTTCCAGGCACTCCATCATTAATGACCGCTTCCAGAATGGCCAATATTGGAATGGACTACTTGTTGGTAAGCAAAACTGAAGTACATTACAGAACTAATAACAGTAAAAAATGTATGTCATAATCTCTGTGTTTGTTGATGGAAATAGGGCCATATCTCTGAGGGGTGTGATTCACACATGCACCAGTCATCATGGTACATGTGTAATGCAGACCCCAAGTCACGTATGTGCCTTTAAATGGCATAAAGGTACAGAGCAATGCATCGCTAGCTAAAAGGCAGTGAAGCACCACTGTGTGCAAGGAAGGGGTTTCATGGACTTTCTAGGGGCATCTTCATGCAACTCCCATGGTACATGAGGCATGTCATGTCTCCCACACCAGGTAACCTGGAATGTGACAAATCAATTGGTTCCTCAGATGATGAGTAACAAGGAAAATGAACTGAAGTCATCCAAGTCACTCCCATTTCCTATGTGTGATGCAGTCTGTGGCAAACATACATAGACGATCATGATTCAGAGGGTTCATCATGTGCAGGAAGGCGTCCCCTCCTGCTCAAATACAATCCCAAATGCTATGCAGGCACCCGAGTTCCATGGTGCAAGTGTGTCTGTGTTTGTGCTCGGCAACACATTATGTGCCAGTGTAGGGGGAAAGGTCAGGAATGTGCTGTATGACCTAAATACTGTACCCTACTGCCCTTTCTCAGTGATGCAGTGCAGTGCAGACAGGTGACTTGTTGCAATGCACAGTGCTACTTTCGCAAAAATCTGGGCGCTTTTGTCATCTGCACATAGTGTCAACAATGCACTGCAATGTGTAGACAATGATGTGCCACATTGACATGCACTTACTAATCTGTCAATGGCAGTGACAGAACACCAGTGAGTAGCAATTTGTCATTTCAGTCTGTGTGGATGGATGGAACCACATTAAATGCACTGGATAAAGAATTCTGAATGAAATCATGTGGCATGGCAGACAAGGCAATTATGAGTACAAAGGCAACACAAGTTAAACATCTGGGGTGAGTGTTTTCTAAATGGCGTTTAAACTCCTGCTATCAGTTAAAGTCCAACAAGGTCAGTGGTCTGAGAACAGGTTCTGTGGAAATGAGCAAGTGTGCCACACGTGGCAGTAAACTTATATGTTGCCCGGGGAGTCAAGAGTAACACAAGACGGAATATGTGGAATGGCCATGTGTGGCATGCCATGTCGGTGTAGGCCCCAGACCTGTAAATGTCAATACTGGATATCATTGTGACAACAACAGAACAAAACAAACATATGTCTTAGCAATACTGACAGTCTACATACACACATAGACACATAGAGGTAGGTTGACGTCTGCATTTCCTATTGTAATCAGTGCGATGACTCACCTGTTCTGTGGAGTAAGGAGCCCAAATGTAAAGCACATTTATCCAGCAATGTGAAACTCAGCAAGCCAAACACAATGCTGCCAAACATGTCATACGTCAGTCACCACCTTAGAATAAATTCTAACTTGGACATGGCACTACAGTGTATTCAGGATATCAATCTCAACATACATTTGCAACAGCAATTAGGAAAGAAATCAAGGCATACAAATTATAATCATACACATACATGTGAAAAACCAATGTTTTGTGTCTAAATGTGGAGTAGACAGCTCCTTGTAACAATGTAAGTGTGTACCACATAAAGATGGCACACATTGCAATACATATGTGTGTATCAAAGTGCACCATGAGAACTTCTCTGGCAAAAAGCAATAGTTAAAGGCTGACAATAAATAGCATAACAATGTATGTAACATGTTTGGACTGCTCCTAATTGATGCATCAAAAGCACATGGCAAAGTTAGTGAACTATGAACAGCTGTGCCAATTTCATGTAGCCCACCAACAAAATCTGTGGTTTATCATGAACATATGTATGTGTGAGTGTTAAACATGTTAGCAATGTCAAAACCTACCTAAGGAGCAATAACTAGCCAAATTTCTGATTAATAGGCTGGCACTTCTCACATGAGGTGAGTGTAGATGACATAGAGTGAATGGGACCATTTCGAAATACACATCACAGTAAGCTACTTAATAAACATGAACGTCCAGATGTAGAAGTGTACGATGTATCAAGCCATGCTCATCATTTGCTATTACACACAGAACTGGAACAGACATGTGCAAACTTATGGACAACTGTATAAGTAGCACGTATTCTGAAATACCATAAGAAACGTTTATGAGTTATTCAGTACACATGGCACACATGGACAGGAATTTAGATGTAACAGAGAGCAAATGCATTGATAGTTGTAATTTCTGTTTAACTTTCAGCTGACCAAGGATATAGTCTCCAGCCGTGGGTCATGACCCCAATTGTTCATCTTTACACAGAGCTGAAACAACAGTACAGCCATGCGGCACTGGTCAAGACCTGCAACATAGTGGAAAGAACCGTTGGTGTGCTTAAGTCCCTGTTCAAATGCCTGGAGATGTCAGGGGGAGATTGCTACACTCGCCCCCTGTGGTCTGCAAGATCATGCTATTATGTGCCATTCTCCACAACATATGTGTGCGGACAAATGTCTTGTGGGACATGAAGCATGATGACCAGGACCCAATGGACGATGAGGATGGAGAAGAGATTTAAAAGACAGTGGGTGGGATTCAGTGATGCACCCACATTGTGCAGAGTTTCTTCATTTAAAGTACATGTACTATGATGGACAGAATGTCCAAACATAATAGGAAGGTCCAACATGGAAATAAATGTTTGAAGCCTTTATCTGTTTTGACGTTTATGTCACAGTCCCAGTAAATTTCAATACACCCACATCTTGCCAAATAAAAGTAGGCCTCAAATTCTAATATTCCAGTCATCAGACCTGTTCAGCAACAAGGGGCCATTCGGTTCACCTATCAATTGGACATATACAGGAATGCAATGTGAAGTACAGCCCAAGCATGACACATTTGCTATTCAAAATTGATCATTACACTCCCCTTGCACTTGACCAATGTAGAGCTGCACAGCTAGCAGTCTTGATGTGTTGTGCAGCAGCAAAGTGTTCAACAGATGGCACTCAGTGAATTTAGGAACGCAATTCACCAATTACTATACCTGAGGATAACCTCACATTGTAGTGTGTATCAACAATGTGTCAACGTGCAGACTGACAGTATTTTGCTGTAAGTAATGTTGTAGCAGATTCCATCCGACATAATGAGTGACATGTTTCATTGAAAAAGGCCTTGTGTCATGCAAATGTGTGCAACCTGGCACTTGTTAATAATGCATACATGCACTTCTGGCTTACCAGAAAACACAGAGCCCTTGAACTATTCCCTGCCAACATTGTCAGATATACCTCATCATGCTACAGTAGATAAAGAGCACATTTGGCATGCATTGCTCAGCAATTCAATGACAAACAAAGGCCTGTAAAAAGAAAATATGAGCAGATTACATTGTACAGCGGGTAAATAGACAGAGCAATATGACAATGAATACGCTATATGCCAACATCAGAATACATTAAGAATAATGAGAAGTCAAGAGTGTGATTTTTAATGGTTATCAAGGCTGACAAACCTGTATGTGAATACACACTAACTCATTGCACATGGTCAGATGGAGGAATTGTGATGGCAACTTCCCTTTGCATTGCAAAAGTTGTGTATCTCTGACCTGAGTGTACCCACCCAAAGGTGAAATGCACGTTGAGTGTGTGCCATATATATGCCTGTGTCAGGGAATGCATTATCTGTGGACCAGGAGGCACACACAAAGGCCTGCCCTCAGAGTAGCTGTACTGCTACTCCTAACATTGATAGGAGTAAGACAGAGGTCAAGTGTGAATGGCAGTATCATGCTAATTGTACATCACAAGTGAAATTGACTATTTAACCATGTTTCACTGAAGCTATGACTCATGTCTCACTCACCTACTAGAAAGGTCTGTTGCTGTGTGATACACTCACCCCAGTCCCACATAATACTATTCAGCAGTGTGTAGTGTGGGGGTCTGTCTGGACATCCTGGCTGATACTGGGGTTGTTACCCTGGCTGCTGCTGCCTGCTCCATCTCTCCCTTTTGAGGTATGGGGAAATGTTTTTCCTTCAAATGAACCACTTTTTAAGGTATTTTTGATGCATGACGCACTCTAGTGTGAAACTAGGGTGATTTGCATAGCTTTACTTGCTGCAAAGCAGCCGAGCGTCACTTTGGCTACACATGCGTCAGTTTTCCCAGATGCAGCCGTACCACAAAAGCGTCATTTTCTTTTATGCACCATGGGACTTGTCTTGTGGCCTTGTCATGTTGAAGCATGCTGAATACCAAGTTCAAGGGAAGAACTAAAGCGCAAATATCTCAAAGTACGTTCTTGGTGGATGGTTAGTTCCACTTCACTAACACAGTCAATTCTGTATTTCTAAATACACAATCAGGTGGGGTTATTCCCTTCTATCAGAACTCATCAGGGAGCATTGGTTCAACTTACACAACAACAAGTAATATCAAAAGCACTGGAATGCTTCTTATCTTTTTTCCAACAAGCGCTTATATGTCTCTCCTAATGGGAAGTAGCATCAAGAGGCCTCTGAACATTTTTATTATTGCAGAAATCAAATAGAGCGCATGCCTTCATTACTTTTGGACTCAAGCTGTGTCCTCTGTACAGTCAAGAAGTTTCATCTGTGGTCGTGGAGAGTAGTTGAAGACCAATGGTGCTCCCTCTCCAAATCACAGTCCAGAATAACACATACCGGCTATCAGGCGGGGCTCTCTTTATAAAAGTGCCCAAACCTAGATGACCACCACGCATAGAAGCACACAGGAATCTGGTACACGTAGTCCCTAGGAGAAGCTACCATGATGTCTCATCTTATCTCCTTAAGAGATAAAGACACTGGTCACACCACAAGCATGAATGGCATATCTGAAGACAGCACTAAGGGACATAGATCATACTGACAGTTTACAGTTGTGTTACAATGGGGTGGAAATAACGTAGAGCATAAAGGCTGACATTTCAGCTGTCAAGCCATTCATCAGAGTCAGCTGTGAGCCACAAGGTGCTGTGGCTAGGAACCAGAAGGTGCAAAGGCACTGGCAGAGACAGAGTGCACTATGAGTGTCTTGCCTTGATTTGGATCCTCGGGAACCGTGCCCTCCCAGAATCCCACCTTTCAGCAACTCCGTCTTTGATATGATATACAATACAGAGTAACAGGGTGGGTAAACTGGGAAGAGTATTTAGGGAGGGTACAGCAGGGAAGGAGATCTGAAAAATAAAGTCATAAATTATATTAAAAAATGTTGAAATAGAACATTCACAATTATGCAATGGCTCATAATGAAATATCTGTTGTCTCTCAAGTTATGGATGAGTTGTATATATGACACACGCAAGAAAATAGTTATATGCGTACCTAATTACATCAGCAGTTCAATGGTTCAAGACATAACAATCAGCACATATTTCAAATGTCTCCAAAACGCTTTAACCAAAGATTATTTTCTGTCCTTTTATCAAATATTGATAATGAAGTTGCTTTCTTCACAAATAATTATATTAAGGTACGTCGTGAAATTTGAAGCAATATGACAGAATGAGTCAAAGGGGAAATCCCAATAAAGGAATTGTCATGCAAGGTCATAATTTCCACAGTGTACCACAGTTTGTCATGTGCTGGCCTAATTTAGCAATGTACCGCAGTAATTAAAAGAATGGCCAGTTAAAAAATGATAAGTTCCAAAACAAATCAATGCCAAAATCAATGCCAAAATGCTAATAAAGAAAAGATAAGCGTGCATGTGCATTACTCCTAAACTAGGAGTCGGGACCCATGTATATGAAAGTCCCCAGTGCTCTAAAATGTAGGCAAAAGAAAATATAAACAAAAATACACAGTCTCTCCTTGAAACAATAAGTCCCAACCAAGAGAAAAATACCGCTGTTTCGAGTCTGCCTCCACAGACAAGCTCTGGGACAAGGCTTCCTCACAATGAGCTCTACCGAGTAAACTCCACCTGCAGAACACTCCGATGATAGGAACTATTACTTCGGGAACGCTGAAGTCTCAGAATAGCTGACACTGTGTAATGGCATTGAGGCTAATTATAGTCACGCCCTCCCAACTCTTCATAGAGTACTTCCTGGACTTCCTGGAATTCTGGCTATAAAATATGCCAGCCATTTTGGAGTGGAAAAAATGCTTCTTCAAAACAATGCTTTCCAACACTCCCACCATATGCGTCCGCTACCAAAGTGTTTTTATCACAAATGAGAGAGTTGTATATATTCCATGGTTTGGATGACACAGTTCTCAGCGCAATATGGGTATACATGGAACAACTCGTGACAATGAGATAGTTTGTAGTAATGCAAACATGATGTGGATGCAAATGGCGCAGAATTGGCTTTTTTCATTGGTTAAGAATTATACAGAAGTTAGCACCACTCCATGGCTAAATCCTAAAAAACTGGCATCTCACCCAGAGATCAAAAGAACACTCTCTGCAACTGTGGAAGAACAGAATAGAACTGGACTGGACCTCCAGTAGTAAGATCTGACATGTGAACTCTTAGGATCACTTGGCTGACTTACTGTGTAGCTACAGGGATACAACAAGTTGCAGGAGGCCTTTTATGCATTGCCCAGATGACCCATTGCAACTGGAATTGGATTGCACACCGCTGGTGACCTCTGCCAGAGTGAAAGTTTGCTTCTAAGGGACCCTATGTGCCTGAGGTCCTGGGAGCCGTAGGAGTGAACAAGAGGAGCTGCTCCAGAAATTTGGAAAAGTTGGGACCACCACGATTTCCTCAGAATTTGCGGAACATTAAGACAAAGGTGAACAATTGCTTGGCTTACTCCCTCAGGCTGGAGGAGGGTTTATGCCAACTCCATCAGTGTAAACCTAACAGTTCGTCTGATTCATAACTGGGCAGGCAGACTAAGAGATTGCGGGGCAGGTCACTCCATCACTTTTGCGACAAAGTACCTTGTCCGCCAATCTCTAAATTAGGCCCTAAGTCCACCCCATTGCAAGGACTTTGTAAGGCTCTAAATTTGAGTTGCTCCTCCTCAAACCTTTTCCCACCAAAAACAATGGTTTCAGAGGGACCTCTTCCTGTGGCTCGATGGCCTTATGATGACTTTGGCAGATGCAAACCTCCAACATTGTCCCTCTGTAATATTTTCGCTTCTATTTCAGAGACTAAGGGCCCGAACACGACTTTGATGGTTGGACCGCCACCAGCCCGTCAGTGGCAGTATGACCACCAATGGCCCATTGGCCCTCCGCCATATTTGGAGTACGGTGGTCCGACTGTCACCAGTCCAACGACACACTGCCACTAGGCTCCCAACAGTGCGGCAGTTGGACTGGCAGTCGTCAATGACATTGGAGCTGAGGCAGGCACCGCCGCCCAGGTTATGACCTGCCTTTTCCTACAAGCATTTCATGGCGAGGACCCCACCATGAAATGCTTGGTGGAAGAGGTGTGGTGCAGCGGCCAGGGCGGCTGACTCTGGAATACAGGGGCTCACGGTTCGATCCCTGGCGCCTATGTTTTCTTTAGATGTTTTGTTAATATTTCTTGTGAGTTTTCACATTAACTTCTGATGTCATTGCAAAGTCTACCTCTTTTATTTTGTTTTTCTTTTTGTTCCTACTTTTTTCTTTTCTTGAGATATTTGCTAATATTCCTTTAAAATACATCTTGCATGTGTCCCATGATGACCCTCAGCTAGAGCAAAGATTGAAGTTGAAAAAAAATTCGACCCATCATCCATCTTGGACTTTTTTGGATTCCAGGAGAATTTCATTTTAAACTAACCACTGATCTAAAATGTGGATTGATGGGTGTTTCACCTCAATAACATATTTGTCAAGTCACCCATCTAATAAAAAGAGGTCTAATCTAGAATAATGTCCATGTTTTTATAAATGATATGCATATACTATTTGAGTGCCTGCTTGTTCTCTCGAAATATCACAAAGTCCAAGATTTTGAATAGTCCTCAACAGATATCTGTGGACTATTGGTGTATTGATTATGGAGCATATTTTTAGGGCCGTGGGATGATCAATATTCAGTCCATAATACCTAATGCAAAGAAATGTTGCTTTATTATTCGATTCGTTAGTTAAAACCCACCAACCAGTGCTGCCTGTGTTAGACTTGAGAATGTCTATCCCAATATTTTGCCTGACCAAGAAGCCATCCCCTTAAAGCAACTCAGTTGGTCTGTGCTCACTAACTGCTGTCTACACCTTTTAGTATTTCGCAGGGCCTTACATTTAGAACTAATTAGATGGGTTTCTTGTAAAACCAATATTTGTGCACACCTATCTTAACACTGTTCTTTGTTTTTTAGAACATCTTAAACTGTTTACATTCCATGATATGAATAATGGTGCTATAAACTGTTGACTACCTAACTGGTGCATTTTTTGGGGGGGTATTTATTGTTCCACTTGATACTTTCCCAGATGATATGAGGACATTCGTTAATAAAGACATTATTTTAGGCAGATGATAAACTATTTCTGTCAGATCTAGACTCAACCCTTTCATGTTTAAATAATTTGATTTTAAATATGTCCCTATACTATTTATAGAAATAAGTTTAACAATCATGTAAAATGCATATGGATCTTGAGTTTTATCAAAGCAATCTCTCGTTAAATAAAACTCCTACTTGAACGCTCAAAGTGGAATTTTGAAAGATGGGCATATGAATTTATGCATGCAAAATAGAGGAAGTTCAACAAAAATGTCAGTACATCCTAAACTGTTCATGCATTTGGTAACATGGTGATAAAATGTTCGATTTCAAAATATTAGCAAATAGAGAAACCTTTCTTTTTAGTTTGATGAGTTAAAATATCACAGCTTATGGGGGATTTAAATATAAATTTTACTTCTAAATTCCAATGTTTGGGTTAATAATAGACGTCACTCATTCGAATTACCAAAGTGTCTGATGTTAGAACTGGGGGTCTCTAGTTGGCAATGGCTTGCACCTTTGTCCAAATAGGGACCCTTGCTTCTAGTCAGAGTAAGGGGGCTACACTCCTAAAATAACCCCTGCTCAACCCTGTGGTAGCTTGGCACGAGCAGGAAGGCTTATCTCAGAGGCAGTGTGTAAAGCATTTGTGAACACATACAGTAATACAGTGAAAACACTACAGATGGACACAACACAGGTTTTATAACAATAAGTATTCTTTATATAGACTGAACACAAGACCCAAACGACAAAAATCCACAATACAGTATTAAGAAAATGACTTTTAGATGGTAGAAATAGCTCAGTTCAAAGATGATGGTAAATGCGACACGTTTCTCACAAAGTACCTTAAGATGCGTAACGCAAGATAAACAAAAGGTTCGCAGGGAGAGCGATGCGTCGGTTCCTTGCTTCGGGGGAGGCGATGCGTCTGTTCCTCAGTGCTTGCGTAAAATAGGCAATGCGTCTGTTCCTTACTGGAGAGGAGGTGATGCGACGATCCCGTGGTGCGTTCCGGTTGCGATGCGACAATATGGCGCCTCGATGCGATGCGACGATCCGGTGCGATGCGACAAGTTGGCGTCTTTGATGCAATGCGACGACGTGAAGGCGATGCTGCATGCCCGACGGCCGTGCGGCAACTCTGTAACTTTGGAGCCACGACAGGCCCTGCGACACGCTTCTCCGGTGGTGCGACGGCGACCCTTGCGGTGGCGACACGCTTCTCCGGTGATGCGACGACACACAGCTGCGACGGAGACACACTTCTCCGGTGATGCGACGGCGACCCTTGCAGTGGCGACACGCTTCTCCGATGATGCGGCGGCAACAGCTGCGGATGCGACACGCTTCTTCTCGTTGAGTCACGCTTCCAGCTCCCAACAACACGCAGGCTTCTGCAGACAGAATTCCCAGCAAGGAAATTCAGGGGGGAGCTGGTGGTGAAGTCTTGTATCCCTGAGACTTCAGCAGGAGGCAAGCACAGTTCAAGCCCTTGGAGATTCTTCTTCAAGATGATGAAAGTTGCAAATAAAAGTCTTTCTCCTTTCCTTGGCACTAAAGAAACCACTGCAGGCCAACCCCAGAAGGCAACACACTGGCACAGGGGTAGTCAAAAACTCCTGCAGATTCTCTGGTTCTTCTCCTTGGCAAAAGGTCCGTCTTGATGTCCAAAAGTGATCTAAAGTCTTGGGGTCTGGGCCCCAATATTTATACTAGTAAATCTTTTGTCCTCTGAGGGCAGAGGGTGCCTGTACCTAGCCAGAACCAGTTCTGTGCAGCTTCCTGGCAGGAGGTGGAGACAGCATTGTTGAAAGCAGACCTGGCCCAGGTAGCTGAAAGGAAATCTCCTCCCCCTACTCTCTATTCTATGAAGGCTGGGGGCACTGAAAGGAAATCTCCGCCCCCCACTCTCTAGTCAGTCAAGGTCCTATTCAGCCCAGCCCTGACTCATCAGACTGCTGGAGCCCAAGACCTCCTGTCACTCACAAACCAGACATGCAATACACAACCTAGCAGAGGCAGGCTGGATGGTTAAGCAAGAAAATACCTACTTTCTAAAAGTGGTATTTTCAAACACAGAATGTTAAAACCATCTTCACTAAAATATGTATTTTATCATTCTGAGTTCAGGCATACTAAATTCGTTTTTCTACCATGTTCCCTGGGATAGTTAGGATTATAAGATGCTATAATCAAACTGCCCATTCTGGCCTATGGGGACAGGTAGCCTTGCAACAGTGAAAAACGAAATTGGCTGCAATTCACTATCAGGACATGCCACACACACCAGGGCATGTCCTACCTTTTACATACAATGCACCCTGCCCATGGGCCTACCTTAGGGGTGTCTGATATGTAGAAAGGGGAAGGTTTAGGGACTGGCAAGTGGGTGCACTTACCAAGTCAACATGGCAGTACTAGACTGCACACAGGCTCTGCAATGGCAGGCCTGAGACACACTTTACAAGCTGCTTCTGTGGGTGGCACAATCAGTGCTGCAAGCCCACTAGCAGCATTTGATTTACAGGCCCTGGGCACACATGGTGCACTATACTAAGGTCTGACAAGTAAGTCAAATAAGCCAATCATGGAGTCACTAATCCATTACAACAATTGACAATAGGGAGCACTTGCACTGTGGCACTGAATAGCAGTGGCACAGTGCCCAAAGCATCTAAAACCAGCAAAACATATCAAAAACAGAGGAGACAACAGCAAAAAATGGAAGGGAGACTCACGCAAATGGTACCAGGTCTAACACGTGTCCCCTCCAGCTGAAATGTGGGGAGAACTACCCAACCTCTTGGGAGTCCTCTTCACTAAGGCAGAAAAATCTGGACAAACCATCAGCATTGGCGTGTTCTGTACCAGGGCGGTGTTCCACCGTGAAGTCCATCCCCTGTAGGGAAATGGACCACCTCTACAACTTTGGGTTCTCACCCCTCATCTGCATTAACCATCTAAGGGGCGTGTGGTCTGTCTGAACCCGGAAGTGAGTCCCAAAAAAGTGTGGTCTCAACTTCTTCAGTGCCCAGACCACAGCAAATGCCTCACGCTCAATTGCACTCCACCTCTGTTCCCGTGGAAGTAACCTCCTACTGATGAAGGCTACAGGTTGGTCTAGGCCCTCCTCATTTATCTGTGAAAGAACAGCCCCCACACCATGCTCTGAAGCGTCTGTTTGGACAATGAATTCCATTGAGAAGTTGGGCGCCTGAAGCACGGGTGCTGTGCACATGGCAGTCTTCAGGGCGTCATAAGCTTCCTGGCAGGTGTCAGTCCAGTTCACTTTCTTGGGCTGCTTCCTGGAAGTCAGCTCAGTCAAGGGTGCAACAATGTTGCCATACCCCTTGACAAACCTCCTGTAGTACCCTGTGAGTCCTAAAAAGGCTCTCACCTGTGTCTGGGTTTTGGGGGGTTCCCATGCCAGGATGGTATCAATCTTGGGTTGTAGGGGCGCCACCTGGCCGCTTCCTACCTGGTGCCCCAAGTACACCACAGAACCCTGCCCGATCTGGCACTTACTCGCCTTGATCGTGAGGCCTGCTTTCCGCAGTGCCATCAACACTTCCCAGAGGTGGCGCAAATGTTCTTCCCAACTGGCGCTGAACACTGCAATGTCATCCAGGTAGGCGGCACTGAAATCTTCCAGTCCAGCCAACACCTGGTTGACCAACCTCTGAAAGGTGGCAGGGGCATTCTTCATCCCAAAGGGCATAAACCGGAATTGGTAGCGCCCATATGGTATGGAGAATGCTGACCTCTCTTTGGCCCCGTCAGTTAAGGCGATCTGCCAGTACCCAGACATCAAATCAAACATACTGAGGTACCGTGCAGCCCCTAGCCGATCAATGAGCTCATCAGCTCTGGGGATGGGGTGCGCGTCAGTCCTAGTGACAGAATTGAGTCCTCGGTAGTCCACACAGAACCGGAGTTCGGGTGTGGCACCAGGCGCGGCAGCTTTTGGGACCAAGACCACTGGGCTGGCCCAAGGGCTGTTAGAGGACTCAATCACCCCTAAGGCAAACATCTTGGAGACCTCCTCCTTGATGTAAGCTGTGACCCTGTCAGTCACTCTGTAAGCCTTGTGCTTAACAGGAGGACTGTCCCCAGTGTCTACGTCATGGATGCACCACTCAGTGACACCAGGAACCAGGGAGAACAAATCAGAGAATTGTCCCAACAGTTGGCGACAGTCATTCTGCTGCTCAGGGGTCAGGGTGGAAGAGAGGTTTACACCATCCACTGACCCATCTTGCTCTGTTGCAGTCAGGAGGTCAGGAAGAGGCTCAGTCTCCTCCTCCATTCCAGCATCTGTTGCTAAGAGCATGCCCACTTCGGACCTCTCCAAGTGGGGCTTTAGGCGGTTGAGATGAAGGACCCGCAAAGGGTTCCTGGGGAATCGCAACTCCACCAAGTAGGTGACATCACTCTTGCGCTCCACCACCTTAAATGGTCCGGTCCACTTATTCTGACTGAACCCTAAGGACTTCTGTGGCACCTCACGGTAAGCAAACAGAAGGCATGGCAAGAGGACGTCCCACTTACGCCTCATAGGTTCCTCAAGACCCATAATCATGCCTTTGAGGGTCCGGTTGAATCTCTCAACCAGCCCATTACCTTGGGGGTGGTAAGGAGTGGTGAACTTATAAGTTACTCTACACTCCTGCCACAGGGTCTTCATATACTTAGAAATGAAGTTTGTACCATGGTCTGACACCACCTCGCTGGGGAACCCCACACGGGAGAAAATCCCCATCAGTGCACGTCCCACCACGGGGGCCGTCACTGTTCTGAGAGGGATGGCTTCTGGGTACCGGGTAGCATGGTCCACCAAGACCAGGATAAGCCTGTTGCCCATGGCTGTCTTGGGGTCCAGAGGCCCCACAATGTCAATGCCTACCCTTTCCAAGGGGGTACTGACCACAGGGAAAGGTTGGAGAGGAGCCTTGTGCTTCCTTCCACTTTTCCCACTTGCCTGGCAAGTTTGACAAGTTCTACAATGAGTATCTGAACTCTTGCGCATCTGGGGCCAATAAAAGTGGGTGACAAGCCTTTCAAAGGTCTTGTCCTGCCCCAAATGTCCAGCTAAGGGTACATCATGAGCCAAACCCAGTAGGAAGGCTCTGAAGCGCTGGGGTACCACCAGCACACGGGTTGACCCAGGTTCAGCAGCCTTAGGCTCGCTATACAGGAGGTCATTCTCCCAGTAGATCCAATGTGATCCAGACTGATCACCTGCTGCCTGGTTTGTGGCCTCTTGCCGCAAACCCACAAGAGAAGGGCACTTCTTCTGCTCTGCACAGAATTCCTCCCTGGAGGGTCCTCCTTCTTGCTGCCAATGGGTCAGCTCAGGCAGGTCCCCCAGTTCAGCCACTTGTTCCCCTGTAGGTTCCAGGGCATCCCCCTCAAGGTCTGCCTCCTCCTGGACCGTGGGAACTATGGGGGCTGGTTTCCCGCACCCCCTACCTCTTCTCTTTAAGGCAGGTGCCTGGGCCATACTTTCAGGCTCCAGGACCTCTTGAACACACTTACTGGCTGCCATAGACCGAGTGGTCACACACGCCCACTCAGGCAGATCCAACATCTCTAAATGAGACCTTCTCTCCACCTTAGCCCAAGGAGAGCTCTCTAAATCATTGCCCAACAGACAATCCACCGGCATGGCTGGCCTCACAGCTACTTGGAGAGTACCTGAGATCCCCCCCACTCAAAGGGAACCTGAGCCACCTCACACTGGCTCTCTGAGTTGTCCGTGGCAACTACAGTGAAGAATGCATGGGGGATCACCTGCTCTTGCGATACCAGCCGACAACTGACAGCTGTCACACTGGCCCCGGTGTCTCTCAGAGCCTCCACCCTATGGCCATTGATAGTCACCCACTGCCTGTATTTTTTTGTGTTATCAGGCAGCTGGGTCCTGGGGACCACCTCACAGTCTCCTAAAGAGACAAGGGACATTTCTGCGGGACCCCACCCACCTTGGGCACCCATCTCCTCCCCTCCCAGGGCTACACTTGCCATCTGACGGGGTGGTGCACGGGGTGGTGCATTGCGATCCTTCTGGGGACACTGGGGATCATACCAACGGTGTCCCACTTGCTTACAATGAAAGCATGTAGGGGGCCCCCTGTGAACAGGTCTACCTGTCGGGGGCTCTGCCTTCTTCTCAGGGGGAGGCTGGGAACCCTTACCTTGGTTCCCTCGGGAATTACTTTGGGGCCCATTCTGGAACTCCCTCTGTTTACCCTTGTCCCCCCCACTCTTCTGCTGGGGACCCTGGCCACCCTTGGCGGAGTCTCCCACATGACCCTTGTGGACCCGGGTACTCACCCAGCGGTCCGCCTCCTCAGCAAGCTTCCTAGGGAGAGTTAGCATGCTATCAATAAGGTGCTGGCGTAGCTCTGGAAAACAATTACCAGACAAGTGCTCCCATGCAAACAAATCATAGAGCTCCTCAAAAGTACTCACTTTGCTACCCTTCACCCAACCATCCTTAGCTCTGCAAAAGAAAGACACATATTCTACCCAGGTGGTTGCCTCCAGATTTTTACAATTCCTGAACCTCTGTCTATAGAGTTCTGGGGTCAACCCATACCTGGTCATCAGGGCTTCCTTCATGTGGGCATAAATCATTATACTCTCACTGGGCAGGTCTAACAATGTATCCCTCCCATCACTAACAAAGCGGCCCCACAACCCCGCTCCCCAATCCTTCTCAGGGACCCGGTGGGCCAACATTGCCATTTCATAGGCTGCAAACCACTGCCCAATATCTTCATGCTTATGGAAATCTTTGATGACATCCTTGGGGAAATATACCCTGCCTTCTGCAGGCGCAGATGGTGCGCTGCCACCAGAGGGATTAATTTCTAAGCTTCTAGCTTTGATTTCCAACTCCCTCAACATTCTCTCATGTTCTAATCTCATTCTCTCTCTTTCCAATGCTAACTTGTTATTTTCAAACTCCATCTTCTTATTCTCTAGGTCCTGTTGACCCGCCATCTTGAGCTTAGTCAGCTCCATTTTATGCACTCTATTTCTCTCCCTGTCCTCCAGCTCTCCTGGGGACAGGCCCTTGGAAGAAACACTGCTGCCTGGCGGGGAAGGCACTCTCTCCCCTGCTGGACCCCATGGCCCATCTGTATTCTCAGCCCCTTCCTCATGCTCAGGGACATTTCTAGCTTCCACCCAGGCCCTCAGCGCCTTTTGGAACTCATCCTTCTTGGTGAGGCCTGGAGTGGCAACTTTAAATTTTCTACAGAAGGCTTTCAGCTGTTTCACATTATAGGTATCCAACCTATCTTCCTCAAAATCTAGATCCATAGATGCGTTGGATGCTGGTTTACTCATGGCGATAAGAGTTTGACAGTCTTAAGCAAAAATAACAGTTCCAAGGAAAAAATTCTACCAAAAAATGTATGTGGTTGCGTTTGGTCTGCACTCACTAGTAGTGTACACCAATCACTGTATATGAGTCACAAATGCAAGTCCAAATCCTCACCGCTGACCACCAATGTTAGAACTGGGGGTCTCTAGTTGGCAATGGCTTGCACCTTTGTCCAAATAGGGACCCTTGCTTCTAGTCAGAGTAAGGGGGCTACACTCCTAAAATAACCCCTGCTCAACCCTGTGGTAGCTTGGCACGAGCAGGAAGGCTTATCTCAGAGGCAATGTGTAAAGCATTTGTGAACACATACAGTAACACAGTGAAAACACTACAGATGGACACAACACAGGTTTTATAAAAATAAGTATTCTTTATATAGACTTAACACAAGACCCAAACGACAAAAATCCACAATACAGTATTAAGAAAATGACTTTTAGATGGTAGAAATAGCTTAGTTCAAAGATGATGGTAAATGCGACACGTTTCTCACAAAGTACCTTAGGATGCGTAACGCAAGATAAACAAAAGGTTCGCAGGGAGAGCGATGCGTCGGTTCCTTGCTTCGGGGGAGGAGATGAGTCTGTTCCTCAGTGCTTGCGCAAAGTAGGCGATGCGTCTGTTCCTTACCGGAGAGGAGGTGATGCGAAGATCTCGTGGTGCGTTCCGGTTGCGATGCGACAAGATGGCGCCTCGATGCGACGATCCGGTGCGATGCGACAAGATGACGTCTTTGATGCGATGCGATGACGTGAAGGCGATGCGTGCACGCCCGACGGCCGTGCGGTGACTCTGTAACTTTGGAGCCGAGACAGGCCCTGCGACACGCTTCTCCGGTGGTGCGACGGCGACCCTTGCGGTGGCGACACGCTTCTCCAATGATGCGACGGCAACAGCTGCGGATGCGACACGCTTCTTCTCGTTGAGTCGCGCTTCCAGCTCCCAACAACACGCAGGCTTCTGCAGACAGAATTCCCAGCAAGGAAATTCAGGGGGGAGCTGGTGGTGAAGTCTTGTATCCCTGAGACTTCAGCAGGAGGCAAGCACAGTTCAAGCCCTTGGAGATTCTTCTTCAAGATGATGAAAGTTGCAAATAAAAGTCTTTCTCCTTTCCTTGGCAATAAAGAAACCACTGCAGGCCAACCCCAGAAGGCAACACACTGGCACAGGGGTAGTCAAAAACTCCTGCAGATTCTCTGGTTCTTCTCCTTGGCAAAAGGTCCGTCTTGATGTCCAGAAGTGATCTAAAGTCTTGGGGTCTGGGCCCCAATATTTATACTAGTAAATCCTTTGTCCTCTGAGGGCAGAGGGTGCCTGTACCTAGCCAGAACCAGTTCTGTGCAGCTTCCTGGCAGGAGGTGGAGACAGCATTGTTGAAAGCGGACCTGGCCCAAGTAGCTGAAAGGAAATCTCCTCCCCCTACTCTCTATTCTATGAAGGCTGGGGGCACTGAAAGGAAATCTCCGCCCCCACTCTCTAGTCAGCCAAGGTCCTATTCAGCCCAGCCCTGACTCATCAGACTGCTGGAGCCCAAGCCCTCCTGTCACTCACAAACCAGACATGCAATACACAACCTAGCAGAGGCAGGCTGGATGGTTAGGCAAGAAAATACCTACTTTCTAAAAGTGGTATTTTTAAACACAGAATGTTAAAACCAACCTCACCTACCATGTTCCCTGGGATAGTTAGGATTATAAGATGTTATAATCAAACTGCCCATTCTGGCCTATGGGGACAGGTAGCCTTGCAACAGTGAAAAACGAAATTGGCTGTAATTCACTATCAGGACATGCCACACACACCCGGGCATGTCCTACCTTTTACATACAATGCACCCTGCCCATGGGCCTACCTTAGGGGTGTCTGATATGTAGAAAAGGGAAGGTTTAGGGACTGGCAAGTGGGTGCACTTACCAAGTCAACATGGCAGTACTAGACTGCACACAGGCTCTGCAATGGCTTTCCTGAGACACACTTTACAAGCTGCTTCTGTGGGTGGCACAATCAGTGCTGCAAGCCCACTAGCAGCATTTGATTTACAGGCCCTGGGCACACATGGTGCACTATACTAAAGTCTGACAAGTAAATCAAATAAGCCAATCATGGAGTCACTAATCCATTGCAACAATTTACAATAGGGAGCACTTGCACTGTGGCACTGAATAGCAGTGGCACAGTGCCCAAAGCATCTAAAACCAGCAAAACATATAAAAAACAGAGGAGACAACAGCGAAAAATGGAAGGGAGACTCACGCCAATGGTACCAGGTCTAACAGTCTGGTGATGGAATTAGCAAAGAAAGTGGATTTAATCAGGATTTATGTTACTATCCTCAATTATGAACAATCCAAGAGTGAAAAATAATAAAAGGAAGATTAAGTTGAATCAAGGGAAATAAGCAGGACAGATCTTCCTTCACTGGGTATGAAAATGTAGAAAACTATTGCCTAGGAAAGCTAAAAAGCAATTGTAGTATATATGTAATGATGGGGTCAATTATTGTTAATATCTTGTAACTGCAAAGCAGGTTTTATTCTTTGCATTTACCCTTTTATTATGTTCTCCGGATTGTGTGAAGAAACTGAACATACTCTTTGACCTTTTGTGTTAATTGAGTATTTAGGGGCCCATTACGATACCCGGCGTAAATAAATCCGCCAGGCATGGAAGCGGCAAAAATCCGCCCGCACACACCGCCTGAACACCGACCACGCCATTACGATTACACAAACCGAAAACCGCCATCGGCGGAAAAATCACACAAAATACCGCCCGCCAACGTCCGAGTCGGAGTCAAACCGCCCGCCACGGACGGAAACACGCACGACAACACAAAACCGCCCGCCCTCACGGCCGACACACCGCACGTGAAATTACGATCGCACCGACATGAGCGCGGAAAAACCACAAAAATACCGCCCGCCAGCGCAAACAACGCCGATGAGAATCGACACGGCAGAAGCCATGGCGCCAACGTACCTGCACAGAAACCATCCGCACACAAAACCAATAGCACACAACATGGCCAACAAGTCCACACAGCAAGGCACGCACAAATACACAAGCACAGTACACATCCCGAAAACACCCCCCGGACAAACAAAAAATACAAAGGCCAGAACCCCAGACACAACACACCTGAAAACAACAGACCATGAGGACACACCCACATAGGTGAGTACAAAAGCAGCACTCCCACAGACCACAACCCCTTGCTACATTGCAAACCAGAGAGGAGAGGAGAGGACACAGTGACACAGCAAGGACAGCAGCACACCACAGAAACGCACACATCACAACCACCACCACCACCACCACCACCACCAAACACCGGCACCACAAACCCCCTGCACATTACACAACACACACCGCACCAGCACCACAAACACCATGGCACCACAAAGAATGCCCAAGTACACGCCCATTGAGCTGACGGTCATGGTCGACGAGATCATCAAGGTGTACCCACAAATCTATGGGAACATGGTCCAGCACACACCACTAGCCACCAGAAACAGAATGTGGAACCGGATCGTAGACCAGGTCAATGCAGTCGGGACCCTGCCCAGGAACAGAGGTGAAATAAACAAACGTTGGAATGACGTAAAGAGCCTGGTCAAGAAGAAGGAGGGCAAAAACAGAGAGCTGGCTGCCGTCACTGGCGGAGGGAATCCCGCGCTCTTTAAGACCTTCAAAGCGTGGGAGGAGAAGGTGCGAGTCGTAATACATCCGGAGATCCTCGCCGGGTTAGCAGGGGAGTGGAGGCTGGTAAGTACAAACTAATGTATACCAGCACACCGCTATGTACTCACATGCGCAACTACCATGCCACAGCTCCCAGGGACAAACACCCCCATGTCCAGCACACAACACACAACACATCACACACACATGCAACAGACACCACCACACACAGCCCAAACCGAACAACTGTAAGATGCGTGGGGACATGTGTACACTCAGCCAGCCACGTAACCACCAACAGGTCCCCAAATATGCCAGAAGCGCCACAACGAGCACCCACCACACCCATGTGTCCGCCATAGCTGCACTAACCGACAAGTAACAGGTAAGTGGCAAGAACACAAAGTGCAGTGGGTGGGAGGGTGGACAGCCCAAGTACAACACACACCAGGCCCCAGTCCCACAGCACAGCAAGGAGGAGCATCCCCCACACCCCACAGCCACGTGTCAGCCACCGCAGTGCACAACGACAGCCGAAAGGCAGACATCACGGTCCACAGCAATCAGTGTCAGTGGGTGTCCAGCCACCCCCACGACCCACAACACCCCCCACCCCCACAGACCTGCAACATGGAGCACCCCCGCTTAGAGCCATGTGGCATCCAGTACAGTGCACGCACGAACAACTTGCAGGTGGGAAACTGGACAGGGCTGGATTACTGGAGGCATGAGGACCGGAACACGACCAACACATGGGTCATGTCACGTAGCAGACGAACACGCAGCACCGCCCACCGTCACGAACAAGTGAACAATGTGCACACGGACATGAACAACAGACTCACACCCCACATGACCCATCACAGACATAGCAACACCCAAGGAGCCACGTCTGCATGCACAAGCCACACTGAATATAGTCCCACACGGCAGCCACTGTGCAACTCATCACACACAACCGAAACACCATTGAAGTCCTGTCCATGTAGCCCCTACTGCCTGTCAACCACACACCCCACAACTACGCCTATGTAAGACAAACAACACTAGACGCAACAGAGCGGAACAACATAAATGCACACGAACACCACTGAACCCATCAAACTCACAGACACACCATGCACATACAACATACCATCCATCCCATCCGTCAGCCCCAGTCTCATGAAAGGCATGTCATCCGCACAGCTGCCACACATACAGCAGTCACGCTAAGATACATGCCCATGACCAACCATGTGCCAGAAGTCAATGAAGCGCACGACACACTGTGAGCAACAACACACAACATGGGCCACACCCCCCGAGCACTGCAGTGATGCACATGGCACAGGGCAGCACGCACACCAAGGAGATGGGACAACTGCAATACGTTGGCTGGCACACAACCATCACTCACTCATAACGATGCGTCCAATGCCATGTCCAGTAATCACAACAGACAGCAAATATGCAGGCCATGTCAAGCATGCACACACCTCAAACCATGCACTGTCATGCTGCCACAACACATGTCACGTTCGGCACCCATGGCTCACAGCATGTACCCCAAAAGCATATTCCCTCCCAAATGCGAATCTGGGGCATGGGCCCCATGTTGCCATATGCGTTCCTAAGCGTTCCATTTGAACCCCAAAAGCATATTCCCTCCCAAATGCGAATCTGGGGCATGGCCCCCATGTTGCCATATGCGTTCATAAGCGTTCCATTTGAACCCCAAAAGCATATTCCCTCCCAAATGCGAATCTGGGGCATGGCCCCCATGTTGCCATATGCGTTCCTAAGCGTTCCATTTGAACCCCAAAAGCATATTCCCTCCCAAATGCGAATCTGGGGCATGGCCCCCATGTTGCCATATGCGTTCCTAAGCGTTCCATTTGAACCCCAAAAGCATATTCCCTCCCAAATGCGAATCTGGGGCATGGCCCCCATGTTGCCATATGCGTTCCTAAGCGTCCCATCTGAACACCAAAAGCAAAGTACAAACCAGACCCAGGATGGGCCAGGAGCCCGCATACACCAGAGTCACAATAAGTAGGGGCACAGCAACACACCCATCGGCATGGCCAATCCGTCCCATGCCACATGTGCACAGCACACAGTCCCATTGCCAAGCACACACAACTACAGATGCTACAGCCACACACACGCCTCCGGGAAACCCATGTACGAGATTGCACGAACTGTTAATGTCAGACGACAAATACATACTTCGCCAGGTGCAACACAATAACAAATCTCATTCTCTCCACAGGTGACGAACTGCTGGATGCTGGGGATGGAGCCAGCAGCCAGCACAGCCAGCCTACAAGCCCCCAACGAGGACACACGGATCTGGAGGATCTGTCCTCCTCTTCGGACACGGACCACCAAGCAGGCCCATCTGGTGTGGCAGGGCCCAGCCGCTCCCCAGGACCCCTCCTACCCACCAACCCATCATCCAGGGCTGCTGAACATTCCCAGCCCCCTGCTGCCACTGTCGTTGCGGCCACACCCACGGTCATTGTGGCCACTACCACTCCCGCAACCGCCACCATCGCCGCACCGACCACCACCGCCGCCACCACCACCACGTCTTCGCTGGCACCAGCCCCAGCGCAGGTGGTGGCCCGGCCGACTGGATCCACCCTGGGAGCCACAGCAAGGACCGTGGTGAGCAATGTGGCTAGTGGGCAGGCCGGTGGCAGCAGGACTGGTAGGAGGAGCAGGGTCAGGGAAACGCCAGCCTCCCCTGGGAGCCATGCCCTGCCTCAAATGGCCAGAGTCCTTGGGGCCTATGAAGAGGCCCAAGGACAATGGGTCCGGTCTGCTTCAGACACGCGTGAGGTGCTGGGGGTGCTGAGGTCCATGGACGCCCGTATGGGCCAAATCGTGGACCTCATGGGCCAGCTGGTGGTGGCGGTGAGGTCACAGCCAGGGACAGCAGCTCCCCTCCGCCACCACCTGCCGGGGCGCAGGGTGGAGCAGCAGTGTCCAGTTCCCCTGTGTCCACAGCCAGTGAGCACACCTCAACCACCAGCATGTCGCAAGCAGGCACCCCCTCGCAAACGTGGAAGGGGCCGTCCGAAGTGGAAACAGATCTCCCGGGAGGACTTCGCACGCTCCAAACGCAAGTGAGGCAGCCAGCCAGCCTTCCGCCAGCCTTCCTTGACCAGCCACTGCATTGACTTGGACTACGATCCCACTCCACACAGCCATCTGGATGGCATGTGTGTGTTGGACTATGGACATAGAACCAGTGGGTACACCCTGATCATCACGCAGCCATGACCGACAGCTCATTGTCACTGCACGCACCACTTTTGTCATCACCTTACACACAATCACATGTCACAGTTTGTAATAAATGCACCTTTTTCACTAACTGCTGTTTGTGCCCTGTGTTTTATTTGTACGGAATACAACGGCCACCTTGGGCGGAAAGGCACCTGATGCGTGGCATGGCAATTGAATCCGGAGGGCCTGTAGGGACCTAGGGGTGGGAGACAGAACAGGAGCACATTCAATGAGTGTGTCACACACCCATCACACAGTACATGTCAACAACTACAAGCAATGTACACACATCGCACAGAGCAATAGGGCACAATGCCACAGCCACCAACAGTGGCATACTACCCTGGCCATGGAGCGTTGACACACAGCACGCAGTGAACAAACGGCCACCCTGACACAGCACACACACACCTGCACAGATACAGCCACATCAGCCGTCGTACATGGACACTCACCGTCAAGTGAAGTAGCGGGCGATGAGCTGCTGCCGCACATTACCAGCTTCCTCCTCTCCGCTGTCCTCCTCACTCGAGCTGTCCTGGTCTGCGGGCTGGGGCCCTGGTTGATCTCCGTCATCCACGATGAGGGGGATCTGCTTCCGAATGGCCAGATTGTGCAGCATGCAGCACGCCACCACTATCTGGCACACCTTCTGTGGGGAGTACGCCAGCGCACCCCCAGTGCGGTCCAGGCACCTGAACCTGGACTTGAGGAGGCCAAAGGTACGCTCGACCACACGTCTGGTCCTCCCATGTGCCTCATTGTAGCGATCGTCTGCTGGGGTGCGAGGATTCCTCAATGGACTGAGCAGCCATGCCCCATTCGGGTACGCAGAGTCACCTGGGTGTGAGGGACACAGAGAACCGTTGCAATTCCAACTGGACAGGGGACAGCATCGCACAACCAGCACGCTACACCACTCCACATACTCACCGACAATACAGGCACGATCCTGTTGCATATTGGACATCAGTCGTGGCAAGATGCTGTTGCGCATTATGTGTGCGTCATGGGCCGAGCCTGGGAACTTTGCACACACGTGGGTGATCACCATGTCCGCAAGGCACACCACTTGCACATTCAGGGAGTGCGTGTGCTTCCTGTTGCGGTACAGGTGCTCAGTGGCCTGTGGTGGAACAAGGCCGACATGTGTGCAGTCAATGGCTCCAACGACGTGTGGGATTCTGCCAAGGGCATAGAATGCACCCTTCACTGCCGCCAATTCACGAGCCCTGGGGAAGCGGATGTACCTGTTTCGGTACAGCATCATGGCTGCCAGTACATCCCTCAGCACCTTGCTGAACATGGGCTGGGACATCCCTCCTCCAATGCCCACTGTGTGCTGGAATGACCCAGTGGCGAAGAAATGCATGGCGGCCATCACCTTAGCCGTGGGGGTGACAGCAGTCGGATACACCCTGCGGGGACGGAGATGGGGTTCTAACATGGCACACAGTCGATGCAGGCTTGGCCTGTCCAGCCGAAACTTCCTAATAACCTCTGTATCGTCCATGTCCGCCAGCAATTGGTATGGGCGGTCAATGTTCGGTCTCCGCCTAGGGACAATGGCAGAGGACAAATGTCAAAGCAACACGACACATAGCAATTTCGCATACACATCACTGACATGACTGAGCAAGCACATGAGCCACAGCCCAGCTGTCAAGCTGGGACGGCACGGCCACAATACACTTACACAGGTCTCCCAACAATGGCAATGGCTAGTGATACATACCACTGCCATGTGCATGCACATGGGGATCTAGGCCCCAATGACTTGCGGGGCGTGCTGATGGGGACTGACTGCATATCCGTCAAGCGGCAACGCCACGGCAACATGAATGTCTGCTGAGCATGGAACTGCTTCCGCGGCTGGATGAGTATGGCACACGACGACGACGATGTGGGCACAGGCTGAGCGGCCAAAACAAGTGGGACCTGTGGCACGAGGGGATATGAGACAGTAGTAGGTGTCAGCACTGCACCCTATGTACAGCACTGTACGGATCACACCTCCCGAAACATTGACAGGTGTCCACATTGACAGCCCCATGCCAAGACGGCTGTGTGCTTGCAGTCACACGTCACAGGTGAGAGGTTACATTGCACGTGCCAGGTGGCAGACGTACATAGTGGGAGCTGGCATGTGTGTGCATGTGTCTCCTGTTCAGGATCCACCAGATGGGCGCTGACTCTGTACTGAGCATTGGACACAGCATGTTCCGTGGAAGGCTTGTGTGTGTGGGATGGTGGCACTGGATGTGCCTCCGTTGGGTGGGGGGCCATGCACAGGGCGGGTACGTCGATGATTGCGCATTGTTGGTCACGGTGGGTGCACCAACTGAAGATGTGTTGCCCTGTGTTCAATTCCTATGTCCGCATGATGATGGACTGTAGATGTGGGCAGACTACACATTGGTCGATGTGCTGTCTATATGCATGTGCCTTCACACCAGGCACAGCTGCCCCTGCACATGTGACCCCTGCTGGACTCGCTGCTGGGTCTGTGGAGCTGATGCACCTTCTGCGAGTGGGGCGGACAGCTCTCCTCACTTCCCTCATTGCGCATGTCATGACTTTGCCGCAGGTGACATGGATCATGGAGGGCCCACATGTACGCGTGGGTAGGCTACACATGATTGTACACTGGTCGCCACCCCCAGTCAGTGTTTCGAATGGGAAGGTTGTCGTGCTGGTGGTATGTTCGATGTGGCGGATGGGCGGGCCTAGGTGCGGGCTTACATTCCGGACATGGGGGGTAGTTGGATTGGTGACTAGTTGCAGTACACACGGGACACGTCTCTTCCTTTCCACATCTGGGTCATCCCTTGTACTTACTGACAGTGATACAGTCATCTTCGCCCCAGCCCTCATGTCCTCCCCTCGCTCCCCCAATATGCATGCTCACCTGCGAGGCTAGCGCCTGCACAGGCAGCCCCAAGCTCGCACCAGAGAGGGCAAGGAGTGTATGTGTGGGTCCAGTTGCACGAGTGGGCTGTCTCAGGGTATGATGTGTGGCGGGACGCCGTCCACCTGCGTGGTGCCCCAAATGGAGACCCGGCCTGCATGGACTATGCATCACAGTCTTCGCCTTCCGGATCCGCCACCTGCGACACCCAGTGGCTGTGGCTGCCCTTGCGGCCAGGCCGCGTCCGTCTGTGGCTGATGGCCCACACATTCACTCTTTGGCCTCTCTGGGGAGGGCTCGGGGGTGGTGGCGCACGCGCTTGCACTTAGTCGCAATGGCATGTGGCGTGGTTGGTATGATGGGCAATGGATGGGATGGTGCGAGCCACCTCCCGTGACGTCAGTGCTGCTCGTGCTGTGGTGCGTCCCCCTACACTTCCATTTGACTTGTGCCATGCTAGACGTTGAGGTTCTATTGCCTGCGTGATATGACCAGGAGGAGCGCGAGGAGACCTCTCACACACCATGCTCCACTGCCATCCCGTGCCCTGTATCGCCTGTGCGGATTGACTATGTTGGGGTTACACCTGGTCGACTGGGGCTGTGTGTGCCTTGTCAAGGGGCATGGCGGGCGCACAACAGGATCCAGCTTGTCCACAGAGGGTGGGCTGAGGTGCGCCTGGTACCGCTTTGTACGTGTGCCCGGCTGCTGTGCACACACGTGTTCACTCCCCCGACAGGTGTCCTCTCACGATGCCCAGGGAAGCGGTGGTGTACTGTTCATGACCCCTCCCAACACGGCGTGCTCCAACTTGGCATGTGCGCATCTACCCGTCGCACCCACCCACCTGAGCACTGCGTCCATACGACTTCACACGACACATGTGTGTCTTCCACAGTAGTGCTACTCATTTGCGTTGACATCCAATACCAGTGGACTACATGGTCATGTCACGACTGCCGTGTACTTCACATACTCTCATCCTCTCTCATTCGTACTTGTGAAATGAGTCAGCGGAGACAGTTTTGGTTTCAAACATTATATTGAGTCTTCTGTCCTCTGTGATGCAGTATAGTGGACACTACTGGCAGCGGAATACATGTTGAGGATATACTGAGCATGATTGCAAATGGGATAGGGTGTGGGGTTACATGTGATTGGCTGTTGCATGTGGGATGTGGGCTTCAGAGTGACATCTGCTTGGCCAAGGCTGTGCTAATGTACATTTACGTATAGCTGCGGAGCTGCGGACTTTGACACAGACGGTATACATGTAGCCTACCAGACCGCTTGGCATCATGGGCACAGTCCATCTCAGTTCCATGTGACAGGTTTGCTGCGGTTGTTCCTCATGCACGCGTGCATGTGAGATGACATCAGGGCAAGTGCTTGCGTGCATGCAGCGGCGTGCCACTTGTTGTTGCACTGTGGTGGTTACTGGACATGTCACAGTCACTGGGGTCGTGTTGTTGTTGTATGCACTTGTCGTCCATGCAAAGGTCCTGGTATGGGATTCCCGGGGCGGGGGTGGGAGGGGTGCAGCACCCACAGACTCCAGGCGACCTATTCATGTCCACTGAGCGGTGTGTGTGTCCATGGGCGCTGGATCCATGTCGTGTCCTGGTTGTTCGTGCAGTTCCGTCCATGTGGGTGCGATACACAGAGCCCATGCCACTGCCTCCCACGATGCATGCGGTGTTCCTGGATGTGATGGGGAACAGTGTGCATGTCCCGGTCATATCCGATGTCATGGCGATGTCGTTGATGGTGTGGTTACAGTTGCCGGTCGTTTGGTATGGCTGTTGTGGTGGTGACTGGCCAGTCCGTGCGGAAGCTAAGCATGGGTGCGGGGTTGGACATCATAGGTCACTCGGGGAACCTGCGTTGTGGTCCGACGAATTGACAGGTTGTCAGGTATGCGATGCCGTCCAGCAGGGCTTCCATGTCATTGGTGGTGTACATGTTTGCCAGCCAATGTAGCGGATGGTGGCTGTCAAGGTGTTGTTCGTAAGTTGTCCCTTGGAGGACCATGATGGGGCATGCTGGGTGACATTCGATGTAGCTGTTCTCGATGATCCGTCGTGTGGAGGCACAGTGGTCCCATTTCAGTGCGGGTGCGATGTTGGCCACATACGCCATGCCCCCATAGGCAGAGCAGGCCCTGTCGTGTGCGTCCAGAGGGAGGAGTAGTGGTAGCAGGTCCGCCTTCAGACATGCCGGGTTGGAGAGGCATATCTCGACGGGATGCTGGTAGGGACACCTCCGACAGTAGAAGACGGGCATGACGCAGCTGAACAATGTGATGCGGTAAGTCAGTCGGTAACTTACGTTCAGCAGGGACAGGAGATCGCATCCCAATGTATGGAACAGGTTGGTTTTGTACAGCTTGAGCTGTTCGGCGTAGTTGGGTAGGTGTGTTGCGGTTGCCATTTCGCAGCGGTGCGTTGTGGTGGCGTGCTCCGGCTGTGTGTGCAGTCTGCAATGTGCACGCTCCGAGGTTGCTGTGAGCTCTGTGTAGTCGTAGGGAGACAGGACTTGTGTTCTGTTTGCTTGTTTGGAGGACACGGGCCCTCTTCCCACATGCTTCTCAGACAGTTCAAGGTCAGTGATGTGTGACTCCTTCCAATTAACTTGAATGTGGCCGACATGGGGGAGTGTTTTCTTCTTTCTTCCCCGTCCGTTGTGTGCTTCTGTGATATGCGCTATCTGCCCTGTGGTCGGTCTCCTCGGCATGCCTGTGTTGGTCTATTCTTGGACAATGGCTGTATTCACCGGCTTCTGTCGTAGGGCTGTGGTTTCGGAGTTGGAATGGAAGGTCATTCAGTGCTGTCTGCTCTCCCTTGTGTGGGCGGCAGGCTGCCTTTCCGCTCTGCGTTGGGCCTTGTGTGTGAATGTTATTCTTGGGCCACCTGTTGTCGGTCCCCGGGCTCTTTGGTGTTCCGTTTTATATGTCTTGTTCATATGTGCAGGGTGGTATGGGTGTTTCAGTGTGGTACTGGCGTTCCTCTTCCCGAAGGAGCCCTGCTTCTCCTAGTTGGTGTTGCCGCCGCTGTGTGCTATGCCATGTTTGTTACACTGGGGTGTGTCCTGCTGTTGCGTGACTTCACTGACATGTGTGCGTCGGTTGTGTGGCGTTGGGTGTTTTCCGTGAATTGGGCGTTGGGGACATGTCTGTGGCAGGCCTGTCACGTGTCATGTGCGTTCGGGGTGGGGCTGATGTGTGTGCTGCTTGGTTGTGTCCCTGTGTCTGTGTGCGACGCATGCATGGCGCTGCGGTTGGCCTCTGCGTTGTGCGCATGTGTGGCGGCGTCATCGGCGCTTTGGGGCCGTGATGGGGTGGTTGGTTCCTAGTCCCAGGTGGTGTGTACACATGTGTTCTGCGATGTTACGATTTGGCCTGTGTGTCATATGTGGATGCAATGGTGGATGTGTAGTGTACACGCGCTGGTGGGGGTTGTCCGCTTTTTCCGCCCTTGCACTGTGTGCGCTGTTTGCGTGCACTTGTTGTGAGTGTGCCTACCTGCGTCTCCGCGGTACGTTGCGTCCTTGGTGGTGCATCAGCAGAAGCATGGGGAAGGCCTGCAGTGCTGGATTCATGCTCGGGGAGCCGCTTCTTCGTTGTCCGTGCTCGGCATCCGTGTTACCGCTTCGGTTTGTCGTACGGTATCTCTTGGCCGTGGGAGCCGTTTGTTTGCGGCATCGTAATTTATGCGCCGGGCGGGACGTGTTTCGTCGGACGGTGTGTGTCAGTTGAGCTGCGCCGCTACGTGTACGGGCGCACTTTGATGGCGGACGGTGTTGCTGGCTTGCCGGCGGTGTTTGGCCTACTTTTCGCATCGTAATTGGACGGGCGTGTGGACTGCTGCGTGCCGGCGGTAACTGGTGCTTTTTGCATCCGCCAGCACGGCGGTGGTGCTTCCGCCCGCCATCGTAATGAGCCCCTTAATTATTAGTGCATATGCTGATTGTTATTTTTAAATTTGTTCGAGTAATAAACGTAAATGTGGTAATTTTGCGTAACAAAATGATGTGAAATTTACATGATTATGCAATTACTCCCCATTGTGTAATTTCGGAAAGAAATTTTAAAGCAAGTTGTATCATTCAGGGAATGTTTTAAAGCAAGCCGCATTTCAGGTAGATTTTGTACCTGTTCGGGTAATATTTTTGCTAAAAATTACAAATCTGAACACGAATGGCAGTGTTTTGAATGCAAGTGGCAGTTTCTTTAACATGGACAGTCAAAAAAAATTCAGGCAGATATTTTACCATACTGGTAATTTCTAAGCGCAAAACTGCAAATCTGAACTTGAGCACCAGTGTTTTGAGTGCGAGCAAGCAGAAATAAAATTTCAGTGCAAGATGCATCTCAGTTAATTACATGTGATATTGCATAGTTTTTGATAATTTTGTATAGTTATGTAACCCGAAATGAAGCAAGGTATGCCCAACACTAGTTATTACATTTTTTTTGCTTTCATTGAGTTTGCATGTTGCCCTTATAACGCCCAGCTGGACAACACCAACGCTCTGTACTGGGGTCTCCCAATGTACCAACTTAAGACACTCCAGATGGTGCAGAATGCTGCAGCCTGGCTCCTCCTAAATCTTCAGAAAAACAACACCATTCATTTACACCTTAAGGAATTGCACTGGGTGCCAATACGTGAGAGACTGCACTTCAAGGGGCATGTGTTGGCCCATAGAGCCTTTTACAGTTCAGGTCCCTGCTACCTTGCTAATAGACTTTCACATTACCATCACAAAGAACTCTGCACTCCTCGGATGCTTTGTTGGCTGTTGTGCCAAAAATCAACAGGAAGAAATGAGGAGGCACCGCATTCTCTGCTCCTGCTGCCTCTGGCTGGAATGCTCTTTTCCTCTACCTGCGTGTCACTAAAGATGAAGACTTCTTCAAATGTAGCCTTAAAACCTATGTTAATCGATTAGGGATGAGCTTAACTCACTTTAGCACACCCACACTGACATTTCAGATCAATTAGTAGAAATCATTGTTAAAGGAGCACATAGAAGGTCTACTTGACTTCATTACAATTTGAATGAAAAGGTGGATTTTCTGAAATACTGTGAGATTAGTAATGTGAACTAAATATTTGGATTACTTAGAGCATAGGTACTCACAAACTTTCTCTCGGGGGCCAAATTTACAGTGTGGTTTGTGGCCGAGGGCCGCACCGGTGTGGGCGGGGTCATTGGGGGAGGGGGCGGGGCTAGAGCAAAACAAAACTGACCATGAGGTGGAACACAGGCCCCTGCAGCGGACGCCTTCATCCACTGAGCCACCGGACCCGGCATACACATCTCTCTCTCTCTCTCTCTCTCTCTCTCTCTCTCTCTCTCCCTCCCTCTCTCTATCTATCTCTCCCTCCCTCTCTCTGTCTCTCTCCCTCTCTCTGTCTCCCTCCCTCTCTGTCTCCCTCCCTCCCTCTCTCTCTCTCCCTCCCTCTCTCTCTCTCTCTGTCTCCCTCCCTCTCTCTGTCTCCGTCCCTCTCTCTGTCTCCCTCTCTCTGTCTCCCTCCCTCTCTCTCCCTCTGTCTCCCTTCCTCTGTCTCCCTCTGTCTGTCTCCGTCTGTCTCCCTCTGTCTGTCTCCCTCCCTGTCTCCCTCCCTCTGTCTCCCTCTATCTGTCTCCCTCTATCTGTCTCCCTCTATCTGTCTCCCGCCCTCTGTCTCCCTCTGTCTGTCGCCCTCCTCCCTCTGCCTGTCGCCCTCCTCCCTCTCTGTCTCCCACTGTCTCTCTCTGTCTGTCTCCCTCCCTCTGTCTCCCTCTGTCTGTCGCCCTCTGTCTCCCTCTCTGTCTCCCTCTGTCTCCCTCTGTCTCCGTCCCTCTGTCTCCGTCCATCTGTCTCCCTCCCTCTGTCTCTCCCTCTGTCTCTCTCTGTCTGTCTCCCTCTGTCTGTCTCCCTCTGTCTGTCTCTCTCTGTCTCCCTCTGTCTCCCTCTCTCTGTCTCCCTCCCTCTGTCTCCCTCTCTCTCTGTCTCCCTCTCTCTCTGTCTCCCTCTCTCTGTTTCCCTCTGTCTGTCTCCCACTGTCTCCCTCCCTCTCTCTCTCTGTCTCCCTCCCTCTCTCTCTCTGTCTCCCTCCCTCTCTCTATCTCTCTCTCTCTCTCTCCCTCCCTCTCTCTCTCTCTGTCTCCCTCCCTCTCTCTGTCTCCCTCCCTCTCTCTGTCTCCCTCTTTCTGTCTCCCTCCCTCTGTCTCCCTCTGTCTGTCTCCCTCCCTGTCTCCCTCCCTGTCTCCCTCCCTCTGTCTCCCTCCCTCTGTCTCCCTCTATCTGTCTCCCTCTATCTGTCTCCCTCTATCTGTCTCCCTCCCTCTGTCTCCCTCTGTCTGTCGCCCTCCTCCCTCTGCCTGTCGCCCTCCTCCCTCTGTCTGTCTCCCTCCCTCTGTCTCCGTCCCTCTGTCTCCGTCCCTCTGTCTCCCTCCCTCTGTCTCCCTCCCTCTGTCTCCCTCTGTCTCCCTCTGTCTGTCTCTCTCTGTCTCCCTCTGTTTCCCTCCCTCTCTGTCTCCCTCTCTCTCTGTCTCCCTCTGTCTCTCCCTCTGTCTCTCCCTCTGTCTCTCTCTCTCTGTCTCCCTCTGTCTCCCTCTCTCTGTCTCCCTCTCTCTGTCTCCCTCTCTCTGTCTCCCTCTGTCTTCCTCTCTCTGTCTCCCTCCCTCTGTCTCCCTCTCTCTCTTTCTCCCTCTCTCTCTGTCTCCCTCTCTGTCTCCCTCCCAGGCCTGAGCTCCCTGGCCTTGGCTCAACTCTCTGACTACAGGATGGCGGGAAACATCACATCACAGGCTCTTAACGCACACCTCACCCGGCTCTCACTCCCTGCTGCCCTCTGTCACCCTCTGCCATCTCACCCGGCTCTCACTCCCTGCTGCCCTCCGTCACCTCACCCGGCTCTCACTCCCTGCTCTCTGTCACCCCCTGTCACCTTACCCGGCTCTCACTCCCTGCTGCCATCTGTCACCCTCTGCCATCTCACCCGGCTCTCACTCCCTGCTGCCCTCCGTCACCTCACCCGGCTCTCACTCCCTGCTGCCCTCCGTCACCTCACCCGGCTCTCACTCCCTGCTGCCCTCTGTAACCCTCTGCCATCTCACCCGGCTCTCACTCCCTGCTGCCCTCCATCACCTCACCCGGCTCTCACTCCCTGCTGCCCTCCATCACCTCACCCGGCTCTCACTCCCTGCTGCCCTCCATCACCTCACCCGGCTCTCACTCCCTGCTGCCCTCCGTCACCTCACTTGGCTCTCACTCCCTGCTGCCCTCCGTCACCTCACCCGGCTCTCACTCCCTGCTGCCCTCTGTAACCCTCTGCCATCTCACCCGGCTCTCACTCCCTGCTGCCCTCCATCACCTCACCCGGCTCTCACTCCCTGCTGCCCTCCGTCACCTCACCTGGCTCTCACTCCCTGCTGCCCTCCATCACCTCACCTGGCTCTCACACCCTGCTGTCCTCTATCATTCTCTGTCTCCTCACCCAGCGTGTGTGGCAGCCTGGGCTGAGACAGCTTCCCGGGCACACACACAGCTGCACCCGAGTACTTCCCAGGTCTTTAAAAGACCATTTGCATGATAACGAGGCTTTGTTGTATTTCACCTCTTCTTAGCGCCCCAGCAGCTCCACTCGGACTATCGCTGGAATCGCCCAGCCCTCATAGAGCAGAGTCTGTGTTTGCTGACACTCTGTAAAAAAAAAAAACACAGGTACGATGTCTGCAAGGTCCGCGGGCCGCCAAGGAAGGCTTGCCGGGCCGCTGGCGGCCCGCGGGCCGTACTATGAGTACCCGTGACTTAGAGTAATCTTTTTTACTTTCTCCCCATTCTTCCTAGCACAAGAAGAGGAGGATGGCAGAAAGAGCACAGCAAAGATGATACAAGCACGTATTGCCAAGAGTGATAACTGAATCACAATGGGGTGCAAGAGGGGGGGAATCAGGGTGTTCCACTCAAAACAAACGGTTAAGCACAAACTACACCAGGCCTCTCTTACCATGATAAAACAAATTATCCATCAGAATACTGCATCTATAAAGCTCCTAGTCTCCCTTCTTCTAGCTGTACCCATTGAAAAACCAAGAACCCTTCAAAGAACAAGAAGAATGTGATCCAGCCAAAAACAGGGCACAAAGGATTATTATCACCCAGATCAAAAAATGACAACACCCTTAGCCACCCACAGTTAGAGGATACATTCTTGCCTCCTTTCTTCTCACTGTCTTGCCAACCTTTTCTTGGGATGCCCATCACTATACCCCCTTAGACTTTTCTAACCCTTTCCCTCCAGTTTGTGGTCTTCTAACACCCAGTTGCAGTCATCTCTGCTGCTGAACAATATCATTCAAGTTGCAGGTCCCACAGCTTAAAACTAAATTAGGACAGCACTACAGAAGCAACTAAAAGGGAAAGGAGAATTCCACAGACACCTCAGCAGCTCCGTGAGCACTGCAGTTCAGCACAAACACCTTCTTCTTCTCGCACTGCCTGCCAAGTTTCCCTACCTCCATCAGACTGCAGGTGGTAGGGGTTTTGCATTGAAGACTGCTGTTTTGGGTGGTGCTCTTTACTCCTGTCGGACCAGTGATGGAAACTTCTATTGAGGCCCTAATGCTAGTGTCCCTTAATGAGACCTAGCAGTACTGCTACGCTGAGCTGTTTGCCGAGTGCATGTAGAGAGAGTTGCCAGAAGGACTGACAACAGAGACAGCAAAATGGACGAGCTCTTCACGATCACACAGACACTCTGTATCACTTGAAGGTGTGCTGCAGGCAGGAACTGTCAAGTGTGTCCTCCACAACCTCTCCATTCTTCTTCCTACCCTCTCAGTGCAGGTCCACCATGGCCCTTATCCAGCTCTCCATGCTCACTCTGGAAGGGTAGGTTGGGATCTACCAGTGCAAATCCCCCTGTTGACATGGTGGGATGGTCAGTTTTTGCAACTGATCCTACTGGGTGAGGGGCAGCAAGAGTGACTGACTATTTTTGGCAGGGGCATGTGTCTGTTCTCTTGCTGAGGCAGCATGTTTTACTTTCCTCCATGCTACAATGCTGCAGATTTTTCTCTTAGGCAAGAAACAATTGTGATATGCCAAATCGCATGAGAGCATAGCCCCTAACCCAGGTATCCCCTTAAAACCAAGGCTGCAGGAGCAGTGATGACCATCCTTATATTCATACATATATGAATGACCATTTTGAAGTTTTGATTAGATTCATCCCAGGTGGAACTTTATTCATATGCTATCCATCGGCTCTACCAGTAGCCCTGTCTCTTTCCACTTCCTGAGATATTAGCACAGGGCCTAACAGCTAGAACTGGTGCTCATGTAAAGCGCTCTGATACCTTCGGGTCGGGTCACTTCCTACGATGATGTTATGGTCAATCTGTTGTTTCTGTGACTGGGAGTCAATTGAAATTTAATTACACTTTAAAAACTCATTATATTTTGGTAAAATGCAGGAAGGAAGATAGGGAGGGAGGGATAAGTAGGATGAAAAGAAGGAGTTACTTGCTTAAAAGACGACATGTTTGAGTAAAAAATGCTGAAACACGTTTCTTAATCAACAAATAACCTAATTAAAATTACTCAGCAAAGATGATTGATATATAAACACAACGTTACACTAGATTCTCGTGAACTTCATATTAGCAAAGAAACTGCAAATGGACAGTAACACAATACTGACTGTAGGTTAGCTATTTGGTTATGGAATGTCAAGGAACGTATAACTTGTGTGAAATACACCCTATATTTGATAGCCAGCTTAACATATGGCACGCTTAAAATGCTAACAAGAATAACCTTTAAACTCCTGTAAAAGAGTCGAAATTAGGCCGCTGGGGGTAATATTTAAAGACGGTCTTTAATACCATCCATTTATCTAGGTCATGTTCACAACACGAAGCATTTCATTCAAATTAGTGTTTTCATTAAGAATGTATTAAAAAGTTCTTTATTAATTATTTTTAACATCCATCATATAAAGACAACGTTGTAATTTATCGAACGAATGAAGGTTACCCTCACAAAAGTAGCAGTAACATAATGGGTTCTTTTAAGCAAAAGGTTTGAAAGGAAGTGCAGGAAAGCAAATATTTCAATTTCGTTTCACAAAAATCATTTCATAGGGGATAACAAGGAAGAGGACTCAACAAACCAGTGACTTCGAATTGAGCACCAGTTTTCAAATGACAAACTGGGATGGCTTTGCAACAAGCCAGCAAATTGGTTAGATACACAATAACATGGCAATTCTCAAACAAGTAAAATCATACATTGGAAATGGTGCAGTTGAGTGACATAGTCCTTCCTGCTGTGTTCCTAAAATATTACCAGCAATAAATAGGAGCAAGAGTGCACATTTGCAGTCAATAGGTAATGCGCAATAGTGATGACAATTTCATATAATCCTATTTTGTGTTTCAGAACAAACGCAAATGGCTCCTACATAGAGGAGTCTATGTCGGGGCTCATGTGGGTCACATGCCCCAACTCTATGCATCCTGGCCACCACATCCACCCTCCCAACCACAGATGTTGATGTTCATTGCCGAACATCAGCACGGATAATATCACACATTGTGCAGTGGCCAGTCACTTACTGGGGTCTGTACTGTGACTCGGTGCAAATGCTAATGCAGTGGCCTGGCGTACTGTCAGCCACTTCATAATCTCTTGGTTGGCATGAACCTACAAAGACGGGCATGGAATTATATGAAGTTTGGCTTTCCCAGAATTCCTGCCAGTGGCACTGTTTCTGCATGCCTGAATAAAATCCCTATAGGATTCTTCCCACCTCTATATGGTATCGATTACAGAATTAACCATGGTCCCGCCTTTTATGACCCCAGAATGTACAGCATCTGCTCTTCCCCCTGTGGCCAAGGAATCATTGATAGTAGATGCGCAGGTCGGGGCCCACAGCCAGATGGGCCCCAGACAAAGGGGACAGTGGGTTTGGGTGCCTGAGGACCATGAACAGGGGACAGGTAGGGTGGGAGCCATTTTGGCTCCTGGGCCAGGTGGTGCGAGGGACACCTCAGGTTGGAGCAGCTTGGTGGGGGTGGGAGGTGCAAGTCCAGCATTTGAGGCTGGGAGACAGATGGAGATGCCAGCAGGCCGCAATATGGCTCCCAGACGTTGCCCTGAAGCAGCACAGGGGTCTGAGGTGGCCTGCCCTCCATTGAGGGTTCGCGCACAAGGAGTCCAGTCGGAACACCGTGTGTCTCAGCATGGTGTGTCAGTGCTATGTCAGAAAGGAGTGGTGCAGGAGTCTGAAAGTAAAGTGACAGCGGGCGATGATGAATTGGTCTTTGACTATGGTGATGAGAGTGATGAATGGGAGGGGGGGTGCTGCGTGATGAGGAGGATGTGCCTGTGGGGAGGCCCGGCAGGAAAGAGAGGGCAACGGGCGAAGTTGGAGTTTTGCAGGTGTTAAAGGGAGTGCCAAGGGGAAAGGGCACCGAAGCAGCGGATTCCGAGCTGTGGATGCAGTGGATGCCATCCACTCAATCTTTGGCTACAACACATACAGCTAGCGACCTGCCCGTGACCTATTGGTCCTTTCAGCCCATTTGCACAGAAGCCAACAGGACCCACCACTGGGGCGTGTTGGAACTTCTACAAGGGTTTCTGCTCACAGCACCCCTCTAAGTTTAGGAATGAATGTTCCAAGTGCGGGGGATGCCACCCCATCACGCAGAGTTTTACACTCGCCAGCCCCGTAGAACAATGAAAGGCCTCTAGAGGTCGGATTGTCTGGACCTAAGGGCCCCTACCTCAATTAAGGTGGAGGCCTTGGAACCTTGGCTCTCCATGTACCCTGACAGGGAGGCGGCTCTGCGATTGGAATGGGGATTCCCTGAAGGTTTCCTGGTGGTGTATCAGGGTCCCAGGGGGCATCGGTGGGTGGACAATCTGAAGTCAGCTAGGGAACTCCCTCAGGTGGTAGCTGCAAAACTGGACAAAGAGGTGGTGAGGGCAGAGTAGCAGGTTCATTCTCTGAGTGGCCCCTGCCGTACTTGATTATTTCCCTGCTGGGGGTGCTGCCCAAGAAAGGGGTGGAGGAATATAGGTTGATTCACCAATTATCTTGGCCAGAGGGCAGGTCTTTCAATGATTTCATTGCTGAGGAGTATTCCAGAGTGCTGTAAGCCTCTGTGGTTGATGCGATTCACCTGGTGCAGAAGTGTGCGTGGGGGCTGAAATGGCGAAGTGTGATGTAAAATCTGCCTTCTGGTTGCTGCCCATTAATCCTACTGATTTCTCTTTACTTGGCATGCAATTTGGGGACCATTTCTTGTGCTCTGTTTGAACTTTTCAGTATGTATTTGCAGTGGGTTTTCAGCAAGAGAAGTGGCCACCGGGAAGTGCCTCACTACCTAGATGATTTTCTGCTTGTTGGAACCCAGGCTTCAGGGAACTGTATCTGTGCGTTGCAGCATTTTGAGTCTTTAGCACAGGATTTTGGGGTGCCGCTGGCTCCCAAGAAGAGGGAAGGGCCTGGTGTCGTGTTGACATTCCTGGGTATCGAGCTGGACTCAGTGCGATGGGTCATGAAGTATAATGGGGTTGGCCTGTGTCCCTCAGAACCTGGGTGTATAGTTATGAACTACAAGTGGTCCTGTCGGGTGTCACAAGTCTGACATGAATTGTGAAAAAATTCTATTTACTGAGCGTGAATATTAAGGGTCAAGGACTGATCCCTAACAGGCAGATTACAAGAGCTTATATAATTTCTTACAAGTCTCTATACTATCTACTTCCTATTGTCCATAAAACACAACACAAAGAGAGCAGTTCATCAATGACATGTATTGTTAGGCTGTCCACAACACACAGAATACATACTATACAGTGAATTAAACTGACATATATCACATGAAAACTAAAAAAATTCAGTGTTCACATATACAGACATGAGTACATAGAATACACATGTAGTCAAATGTCCACACTTATGAAGTTCCAGGTATCCTTGTATTGTTTATTTTCTATACTTGTATGATAGCTGACACAGGGCATAGAATATTCACGTCGATGTTTCGACCCTCTGATTGCGTGTTAATAGTAAAACATCTTAGCGGGTCTTCCTCAGGACTAAAGAGCCAAAGGGGCAGCCTCCAGTGGGAAAATCCAGGACCACCAAATTTGCGTCCTAAGGATTATCATCCATGTATATTCAATGCCATCCTGGTCCCCAGCCGGGGTACACAAGGTGAGTAAAATGGGGTAGGAATCGCCCAAAGATCCTTCGCCTTGGATGCACATCACCCTTTCAAATGAATTCATGGTGATTGTTTAACGGCCTCTTCCGGAGAGAAGCTTCAGGGAAATGTGTCTGGGCGTTGCAGCATTTTGAGTCTTTAGCACAGGGTTTCGGGGTGCCGCTGGCTCCCAAGAAGACAGAAGGGCCTGGTGTGGTGTTGACATTCCTGGGTATCGAGCTCGTTTACTGAGGGAGAAAGTGGTGGAGATACAGGGTTTTCTGACACATGTGATTAGGAGGAGAAAGATTGAATTGAGGGCAGTGCAGAAGCTGCTCAGTTCTTGAACTTTGCATGCCAGTGGTGAGAGCCAGGAGGACTTTTTGCAGTCGTCTCGGCATGGCCATGTTGAAGGCAATGCTGCTGCACCACATGGTTTGGATTTTGATGGCAGTACGAGCTGACCTGTGTGTTTGGCAGACCTTTTTGGATGACTTCAATGGTGTGCCCTTGGGTTTTTTGGAGGAGAACACAGAGTAGCAGGTCCAAATATTCTCGTATGCGGCTGGGGCCCTGGGTTTTGGCCTTTTTTGGGATGGGAGATGGTGTGCAGAAGAGTGACTGGAACATTGGAGGACGGAAGGCCGGAGCAATGCTTTCTTGGAGTTTTTCCGATTTGTTGGTGGCGTTGGCAGTCTGAGGCAGTGAACTGAGGAACAGGACAGTCCTTTTTCATATGGACAGCATGATTGTGGTTGAGCTGGTGAACCGGCATGGTGCAAGGGATTTGAAGGAGTTGAGGCTGTTGAGGAGGTTCATGCTGGTATGCTTGCAGCTTAATGTGGTGTTCAGGGTGACGCATGTGCCAGGGGCCAGCAATGATGTAGCTGATTCCTTGTCTCATTCACAGTGGCATCATTTCCACCAGCTGGCACCAGGAGTGGAGGAGTTCAAGACGCAATTGCCGGCAGACATCTGGGCCTGGGGGAGTGAGAGTTGTGGGACAGGTCGAGAGGTCATTGGCAGAGTCTACCAGGAGGAGTTACTAAATGGCATGGAGCGAATTTGGGGAGTTTTCAGGCTTTTCTTCAGAGAGGATGTGGCTGGAGTGACAGGACACTGAGCAGGGAGTTTTAGGTTATGTTCTATTTTGTATTGACAAAGGTTTGCCGCCCACGAGTATTGCGGGCAAGTTAGCTGGAATCTCTTTCTATGGCAAGCTGTATTTGCGAAGGATGAGATTCTGGACTGGGTTCTCAAAGGGTGTGGAAGGGAGAGGGGTGTGGGGAGGGTGGTATTGAGGGAAGCTATTTCGTTGGAGCTCTTATGGGAATTCTTGGCTGTTTTGCCTCTTTGTTGCTACGATAAGTTTGACATGACAGTTTTTCGCCTGTGTATGACCTGGATGTTTTTTTGGGGTGTTCCAGGATTCAGAGCTGTTGGGTACCACTGGCCAGGGGGCAAAGTTGTATGAGGAGGTTCGCTTGGAGCAGGGGAGTTTAGGTATTTGGTTGAGACAGTCTAAGATGGATCAGCGGGGCAGGGAGAGATGGGTGTGGCTTTGTGAGGGTGGCAGCAGTGAGGTGTGCCATGTCCAGGAATCGCATAGTTTCCAGTTGTTGCCTAGCAGGTGTTTATCAGGAATTTTTTGTCACATTGATGGCAACAGGGTCACTGCCTTTCAATTGCTGGCAGTGTTGCGCAAGGCTTTGCGCAGGCTTGGTAGAGACCCGACTAGGTTTGGTGCGCATACCTTCCGGATTGGGGTGGCGATGGCTGCAGCATTCTTGGGATGGTCCTGGGGATGGATTTGTCAGATTGACAGGTGGAGGTCGAGGTGCTGTGAGCATTACATATGAAAGTAGTGGGAATTGTTTCCCGGTGGGAGGTGGAGGAGGGGTGATTTTTTTAAAGCTAATTGCCTCTTTTTTCTACTGTAGGGTGCGTGAGTGGTCCAGGAACTAAGACAGTTACCTGGATTGTTGGACATTCCATTGTGGACTGGGCAGGGAAGTTTGAGGACCAACAAGTTTATGGACAAAGCCTGGGCTTGTGGAGCAGCTATCTTAAGGTGCTTTGGTGGGGTAAAGGGAGAATGCAGCGGGGTGCCTTGTTACCATGGCTGACAAAGTTGGTTCCGCAGAGGGGCTGCCCGGACATGCTTCTGATTCATTTAGGGGAAAATGACTTGGTTCGATTGTCAGGACTGTTCTTGCTCCAACGTATGCAGAGGGATTTGGATGAGATCAAAAGAAATTGTTCAGGAACAAGTGTGGTCTGGCCTGAGCTAGTGCCGCACAGTATCTGGCTGCGGACCTTGAAACATGCTGCAAAAGATAAGGCAGCTGAACAGGGCGATGTGGGTTTTCTGCCTTGCTCATGACATCAAGGTGATTGCACATAGTGGGCTCTGGGAAGAGGAGCCGGGTCTGTTTAGAGATGATGGGGTGCCCCGTTCGCAATTGGGAAATGCTTATTACATGATGTAAATGAGGGATGTGTTGCGGGCTTTATGGAATGAATAGATTTTGTGCAGTATATCATATTGCTGAAAGGATGGAGCTCCAGGTGATTTATGGTGGGGCAGGAAAATTCCCTCTGGGGTTTTCCTGGTTGGCAGTATTTGGGGGGGTGGTGAGTCACATGCTGGCATATCCACCCCTCGGTGAGTGATGGCGGTGCATGGGATGAGACGAGCAAGGGAAGGATCTTCAAGGGAGGATGTTTGTAGGAGCAAGTGAAGGAGTGACTGGGTATATGGAACGAGGTCAGTGAGTGAAAGGGGGAAGAATGAAGCAAAGGAAATGGACTATCTGGGGAATTGAAAGTGGTGAGTGTGAATGGTGCGGGGAGAATTGAACTGTCCATTTCTATGTCAAGATTCATAATGTTGAGATATTGTTAATGTTAATGAAGTTTAATAGAATGTTAGCAACCCTGTCCTAATAAATGGCCTTTTCGCTCATACAACAATGTGGAGTGGGGTTATCAAGTCTGGGCTGTGTACTCCGCTCCACTCGCTTAGTTTGTGGAGTTTTCTGCAGTGCGCATTACACGGAGCATGCAGAATTCTGCGAAACTCCAACATCAAGTTGGCAAGCGTGGAAAATCAATCTCCCTGTGAGATTTGTCAACATGGGTGGTCGGATTTCTCATTGCGAGCGGTCGCGTGTGCTTGTGACTGCTCGCATTGAAAAACCATCCATTCGCGTTTAGAAAGATGCTGCTTGAGTAAAAAATCTACTCGAGCAGCAGAAAGGAAGCAGCGCCCGCTTGCGCTGTGCATGGTGCCATTCGCGATGATTGCACTGTGCGGACAAACACCCAGCGCTAAAAATCACAGCGAATGTTATTTATGTAACGCACTCCGCCGCTTGCGGAGCTCTGCGTAGTGCTGCAGAGTTTTTAACTACTCCCAGGCTTAGCTAGTTATTGCACGATGTTAGCCCCTGGGGGAAATGAAGGTCGCAGACCACTCCTCCCCTCGGGTGCTTCGTGCTGGGCACAGGACAGTTTGGGGATAGGTTAGAGTAGGAGGAAGGGGCAGCTTGTTGAGGGTGCTATATAGGCATCAGGAGAGGCGTATCTGGCCTCTTTCTGATGCCAAGCACCACTGGGATCGGGAGACAGTTTTTAGGTCCATCTGCCCACCCTACAGGTTGTAGGAGGCTACTGGTGGTGGTTGATTCACAGTGTGTTGCCAGTTTAGGACAGGTTGCAGAGTGTAGGCAATATTTTGGGGGCATTGTGCATGGAGAAGGGAACTGTCCATTTCTATGTCAAGATTTATAATGTTGAGATATTGTTAATGTTAATAAAGTTTAATAGAATGTTAGCAACCCTGTCCTAATAAATGGCCTTTTACACTAATACAAAAAGGTGGAGTGTGGTTATTGCAAGATGAGCAGAAGAACATCCAACAGGCTACATCTGGTGCCAGGGTGTGTAGCATGCAAAGCATGTCCCTCGTGTCCGTACTCACAAGGAACGTGCGTTCAAGGGAAACTTTCCTCAGATTCCATTTTATGTGTAGGTAGTCCCGACATGCCAAGATTCACGCATATCTGAACTCTTTATTTTGTGTTGTTCACTTCTTCCATGGGTCTGGAATATGCAAGTAGGGAAGGGGATGGCAATGCACGGGGTTTGTGTGGGGGGGAGGAAGGTAGTTATAACTCAAACCATGACATTTATTACAACCTTATCAAAACGTGTTCCTGTCTGTTTCTCTTCAGTGCATACAAAGAGGAGGCAGGGCTGACAGGGTGTTCAGTTTGCACTGACCTATTCAACTGTAGCTTCAAAATCAGACACTGAGAAAAAAGGGAGAGCGAATAAGAATGGAGGCATAGAAAAAAGAAATTGAGCTAAAAGTATTCTCGGCTCTCTCAGACAGTTTGATTATTTGAATATGAGAATGGCCCGAGTTACTTTATGCTTTTGAGTTAAATTGTAGAGCATTCCTGCAGTCAGGGGGTTGCAAGGCCTGGAACTTTGATTCTGTTTTGTTGTAATAAATGTCTCTTGGTCCATATTCACTTATATTGTCGACGCCTCACCATTTTTACCAAATCGGGCAGAAGGGTATTTAAATAAAAAGGTAAAGTGGGAGGGCGGTTTCACTTTCCCTTGTGATCTCATACACATTCTTTTCTCTTCAGAGGTTCAGTAAATATCATGCATTTTACCACTATTGTGCTTATTCCAGATGCAACAGGAAACCAATTGTGTTTGCACTTGTGCAGTTATCTTAGACAAGAAAGAAGATTAGAAAGAAACTGCCCCATGAAAGAAACCGGAACGGGGAAGAATATAGCAAGAACAAGATATAAAGTAATGAGAAGAAATGATTGCAGAGAAAGTTTACCAATCACTTCCACAAGTGATAAAATAAAGGAGAGGCAAGGGGTGGGTTGAGGAAAAGAAGGTGAAGTGAAAAGAGAAGTGACTGGAGGGGGCAGAGGCAGAAGGCCAAGCGATAGGAAAGTGGGGGAGTGTGTGTGTCTACAGAGCAGCATTAAAGCTGGTTGGCCAGACTGAGCTCTTCCAGATCAGAGCTCCCCCTGCATCACTTCAGTGAACTCAGCTTCTCCTGCCGGAGATCGCCTGTACTTTAAGGCTGCAGCAGTGACTCTTGCTCCATCTGCGTCGCTTCAAATCAGGTGACAAGAAGCCAAGCCTCGGGGTCTCTGACAGGTCTTGACAATGTCATGTGAGGCTGAGGATGCCCAATGGGAGAACGAGTATGTTGTGTGACGTGATGTGAATCGCACTGAATTATTGAAGGGACGACCAGGAGAAACAATGAGTGAATATTCCAGGGGAGTGAACAACTTCAAAAAGAGGAGGGACAGGAAGCCGAATTACCCACTGGCAGACAGAATTTTTTAAAAGACGACCGAATAGACAAATCCAAACCCATGGTAGGAGTCAGACCCCACAAAGTACATACAAAAGATTACCTGAGAGCTTACACACTGTCTAGGCTCGACCTAAAAATGAGGAGAAATAAACATATTTCTCCCTGTTACGCCTCACCTGGGGAGGCGTAGCATTTTGATGCAATTCCAGGTCTACCAGTAATTGTAAATCTAAGAATGCACCCAAAAAAATGGGTGGATACATGGAAACACCTAGGCTTCATCCACGTAACTCCTCCCTAGGGCAGAGTAACACAACACAGCAATTTGCGCTGCATTGCGTTACTCTAGATTTATCAAGACACACAGGCCCATGCAAGGTGGCCTTGTATGGCTTGATAAATCTGACTTAGTAGGTGCATCTCCCTCGTGCCTTCTTGCGTGGCACGAGTACGATGTTATGATAAATCTGCCCCTGGATCTATTAGGATAACTTCCCTGCACTCTCCAATATGTGTGCAAAAATAACACAGCGCAAACATGTATGTTTACTACACAGTGTGAAGTACATATTTCAGTGCAGTGACAGGATATCTGTTTTTTGCTTCACTGAAAATATTTTGCCTTTCACAAAGGTTGTGAGAGTTTTACCACTGTCCCTTGGACTTCGCCGAGCAAAGTTTAATGTTTGCAAAGCAGGGTTTCACACAGGTAGAACCCAGAAAGTCAATCACTAGGCAAAGATTGTGATTTGCATAACTAGCATAGTATTGTCACATATAAATGTGAGAAAATGTCGGCATATTTTTTCTCTGCAAGATTACTTATGGCAGACCTTTACTGTGCACAGTAGCATTGCTGCGGAGAAGAACTCTAGCTGTTGTCTGTGAAGTATATCATCTCCTCAGCTATTTCGTAACTTTAAACAAGGATGCATGCATCAACATTTTCACAAACATTAGAATTTTTATCTACATTCCTTTGCAAAGTTTTATATAGCTATTGGAAAAAGTAACAAAAATAAACTTTACAATTTGCACTACCCTATTGTTAGTGACTATGTAACTCGTTTTCATGTTCCTAATGGAGTGTCAGTGTTTTAGGTCCCCATGTCAGTAGGTCCATGTCCCAGTGTCACTATCTCCCTGCCACATTGTCATACTGTACCACTTTTCTCATCTTGCCAATCAATCCTGGTCACACCAAATAGATTTCAGTTGGCCCCTGTTAGAAATGGGGGGGCATATTAGCAAGGGCAATATCGCTGCTTTAGCGGCACTTTTTGCCGCTAAAGCGGCGATATTTTTAACACCCTATCAGCAAGCTGTCGCTAACAGGTGTTAGCGACAGCTTTTCAGTGATAGCGACCGTTTTGGGTGCCGCTTTTCATGACAGCGATATTTATCGCTAATGACATGCAAAGTAGGCGTTCCCAACATAAACACCACGAAAACAGCCGCTAACAGGCCTAACGCCTATTAGCAATGAGTCCCCGGCCCCGGTGAGTGATATGAAAAGTCGCGCTAACCGAGGTTAGCACAGGATTTTTAACACCTACTAAAATCCTGACTTAGCAATGATATCCAATGGGAGGTGGATTCATAGGCTGAATCCTCACCTGCCTATTAGCAAGCTTTACGTCAGCGATAACATTTTTATCGCTGTTGTACCCGTGTTACTGGAGGATTTTGCCGCTATCGCTGGTTTTTTTATCGCATTGGAGATAAGCGTTGATAATAACGCGTTATCTCCGTGATGAAAACCAGCGATAGTCGGCGATAAAAAAAAACGCGCTAAGCACGGTTTGCGATAATTATCGCACGCTGTTGGTAATAGGCCCCGAGGTTTCTAGTACGCAGAGGTATGCACCCTGTCCAAGTAGGGATCACCACTCTAGTCCGGGTAAGCCAGATACACATTAAAAGATAACTTGCTCACCCTATGGTAGCTTGGCACAGAGCAGTCAGGCTTATCTAAAGAGGCAATGTGTAAAGTATTTGTGCAACAGACACACACAGCAACACAATGAAAACACCACAAAAAGACTCCACACTGGTTTAGAAAAATAGACAATAATTGTATAATGAAATCAAGACAAAAACAACAAAAATCCAAAAAGTTCAAGTTGACTTATGAATTTTTAAAGAATAAAAAGAGTTTTAGCCATTCGAAGCAATAAGTGCCTAAGGGGGTTATCTGGGTGAGCTGGACTGGGGAAAAGTCAATAGTTCAGGTCGACTGTGATGGAGCGCAGGTTAGTTACAGGACCCACACAGGCCCCAGTGATCAAAGTATCTTATCCTGGTCGCAACAGTGAGATGCAGGGCTCCATCGAGTGATGCGTCCAGTGATGCTTAGATGTTGATCCCGCAGTAGATGATGCGTCTATTTTCTCCACGCAGTGATGGTAATGCGTTCCATAGACAAAGCGGCAAAGCCAAGAGGTGTTGGTTCCGAAGCAATGCACTGGGTTTCTCCGTGCAGTCGAGGGGATGCGTCGATCTCACCAAGCTGCTGCTAGGGCAAAGCATGGTTCTGTGGATTGGCTTTTAAAGGCACTTCAGCTGTTCCTATGCTTTGTACCTGGTTCTGCTCCTGCCACAGGAACGATGCGTTGATGCCTCTGAAGCAACTATCTTGGTCCACTTCCAGTGAACGAGGCACAAGATCAGGGGTAGAGACCTTGATACCCCTTAGTTTCACACAACAGGAGGTAAGCTGGCAAGCCCTTGGAGATTACTTTGGTGTAGTGGAGGAGTCCAGCTCTCCTCAGCAGGGTCAGAGAGTAGCAGGGCAGCACAAGAGAAAATCAGGCCTTCCAGGTCAGCAGTCCAGCAGAGTTTCAGTCCTTGATGCAGCATAGCAGTTCTTTGGACAGAATCCAGTTGTAGGTTCAGAAGTGTCAGAGTTGGTGGGATCAGAAACCCAGTACTTATATCCAGTTGTGCCTTTGGAGTAAGGGTGACTTCAAAGAAAGGTCTTTGAAGAGGACAAAGGTCCTTCCTTCCCAGCCCTGGCTCCAGATTATCAGTAGTGGGTAATCAGCCCTTTGTGTAGGGACAGGACACTACCTATTCAGGTGCAAGTGTCAGCTCCTCCCTCCCTTCCTACCCAGGAAGAGCTGTTAGAATGCAGATGAGTGCTCAGATACACCTAACCTTTCTGTGTTTGTGGCTGTCTAGATGGAATGCACAATGTGTAGCTGTCACTCAAACCAGAAGAGTAATGGCGACATGATACAGGCACACAGAACTGTAAAATCTGAGAAATGTCCACTTTCTAAAAGTGGCATTTCAAAAATAGTATTGTTAAATCCAACTTCACCAATAAAGATTTATCATTACCATTCCAAAGATATAAAACATGACACAGCCACTCATTTCTAATCAGAAATTACAGCCTAAAAGTGTATTAAGGAATTCCCAATGGTAATCTAGGAGAGGAGTAGGCCCGACAATGGTGAAAAACAAATGTGAGTGTTTGTCACTACCAGCACATGAAAAACTTAAGAGTACATGTCCTACCTTTTGCTTATGTAGCACCTAGGGCCTACCTTAGGGGTGACGTATGTGTAATAAAAAGGGACTTTAAGGTTTGGCAAAGGGTTTTAAATGCCAAGTCAAAGTGGCAGTATACTGCACACACAGGCCCTGCAGTGCTGTGGCAGACAGGAGAAAGGTTTGAAAGGCAATCTGTGTGGGCGGCACAATCAGTGCTGCAGTACCACTAGTAGTATGTAATTTACAGTCCCTGAGTATATGGTATACCACTTTACAGGGGTCTTATAAGTAAACTAAATATGCTAATTGTGTATACACTGATGTTGCTATGTTTAGGAGAGAGGTGCATGCACTGGTCAGCAATGGTAAAGTGCTCAGAGTCTTAAGGCCAACAAAAAAACTCAGCAAAAAGAGGAGGTAAGCAGGCAAAAAGATTGGGGAGACCATCCTTAGGATGACAAGTCCAACAGCCCCCTAGGAACCTAACCCCTCAATAATGGGAATTTGGCATTGGACCGTGCAGCAAGTCACTTTGCTGTGCTGCCCGACGCCAAAGAGAAAGAGCAGGAATGCACTGTATTTATGCAATTTGGTGCACTCCTGTCATTTTCCCTGTGCTGGCGCCATTTCGGCAGTCTAGTGCCAATGCAGGCACCCTTGCACCGTAGTGCAAGGGTGCTTGTGTAGTTGGCAGGATTGTTTTAGTGCAGAAAGGACCACCTTCCTGCACAGAAACAATCCTAAGAGGCATTTTCCTCTTTCGATGTATGCTGCAGAATGCAGCACACATAGAAAGAGGAAAAAACCAGGAGAAATAAAGTTATTTATCCTCGTAACACCTCACCTCAGGAAGCGTACGGTTCTGGTACTTACCCAGGTTTATATGCTCTCGTAAATCTGGGGAAGTGTCAAAATTCATGTGTGTTGCGTGTGAAAACCTACCACAATGCCCATGGTACACCTCCTAAAGGCAAAATAAGGCAACGCAGCGATTTGTGCTGCCTTGCCGTACTCTATATCTGAGGCCAGTCAAACCCACGCATAGTGGCTTTGCATGGCCTCTTAGATATAATTTTGTGATCTGTGCAACCGCAGCATCCCAAAACATGATGCTACGGTGGAGCAAGGGGCTCATAAATATGCCCCATAATACTTAAAGCAGAGATGCTGGGCAGACATCCTATGTATCATCTCCCCTGAGTTACCTGAAGAAGGATCCCTATTGGAACAATGGACAAATCCTGCCACAGGCAGACATATTAGGTATGTGTTCTCTTAACTATTTCCCCTGGAATAGGACACATACAGGCCACCTGAAGGAGTGCTAATAGATGTTTCATTGGAAGCCAAACAAGAACAGATGGCATGCAGAACAATGATGGCAAAAATGGCCATTGTGCCAAGAAGAGAAAAAAATGAAGCATGTAAATTATATAAAGAAAGATAATGTATTGAGATTTTACATTTCTTTCTCTAATGAACTCTTGCTTATAATTACTGGCACCTAAAAGTTCTGCCACTGGGAAAGGAGAAATACAGACATTGCATGCCTGATGCAAAGGCCAATGGCAAACTGCCCTCGATTAAAACAGACCACTATCAGCAGCAGACTGTGGCAACCAGATGTCTATGGAATTATTATCCTCCCTGTAAAGGATGAATGCCCTCACCACCTGAGATGAAGTATGGCTGACTATATGTTATGTGGCCCATTTCTATGAGGACAGTGAGAACGTGTCCTTGTGATGCAGGTGTTGGAGAGGAAATTACATTTAAACTTTCAATGACCTAAGAACCCGAATTGCGCCATTTCTGAGAGAAAAATAATGAACATGTACCAACTACACGTTCACATATATATGAAAAGACAAAATAATTTTTAGTTACTGCATTGAGAAAGCATGCAGAGAAGGTGTAGACTAGAAGATATCATTTGTGTAAATAATATAAACTGAGATTTATTAATCAACAAAGTATTATTTTCATTAACGTGTGTTAGAAACATTTAAATAGTGAACTCTCACGTTATGGAGTTCACCCCTAATCATCATTATTTTCATTTGTATGTGAATAACTAATAAGAATTTATCAAAAATTACGAATAATCCTGATTATGATGGTGAAACCTTACTAAAATTTACCATTTATGTGTGTAAACGTGTGTATCAAAAGGACAAAAGAAAAGTAGGTACTACACATTCTTAATTAATGATGCTACCGTGAAACTTTCATGGATTATATTTCGCACATGTACTAATGTTATGCACCTAAAACGAAATCTTAAAAAAGTATTTTAAAATATATTTACATGTTAGTACATTCAGAAAGTAGAAATGCATCATACTGACACGTTATTTGTGACCATACTAAATGTTTTCAAGTGCATTAGAGTTATACTAGAGTCACAACATCCTTATATTTCCTATGAATGTATAGTTAATAATTCTATATATTACGTTATGTTAGCACAATTTAATGTAGGCCTCACTGCATAGTGAAGTTTCTTGACTTACTGAATCCACTGCTCATGAGAGAATTTCTCAATATGACAAATAACGTGAAACAGTGTTTTCTTTCCTAAGCTCTCACGTACTGTAGGAGACATTTTGATACAATATCTGATACAGTGAGGACCATCTGCCTGGGAAACTAGCTTCTTGAACTTGCTTATGGGCTCTTAAAGGAGCATTGTTCTAATGTTTCACATGGTGGATTGCTTGAGGACTGTGTAATTGTACCACCTGTTTCTCTAAAATTAGTGTCCTCTTTATGTTGCCCGACACCCATCCTATATGAACTGACCAATGGACAGAGTGGACTGATCAGATGAGGTGACTCCAGGAGGTGTCACTCCTGAAACTTTAAGAATATAATATTGGCTGAATTAACATTTTGCGGATAGAGACACAGACTCACACGAGAGGAGAGCAGAGACGGAGAGCTAGGGAGAGACATAGAAGGCTGTTGGCCATTTCCTTACTCACAGATTTGCTTTGCGGAGCTTTCCTTGGCAGTCCTAACTTGCCCGATGCAGACATACCTGGCTTCCTTTACAAATTGACGCATACACTGTGTGTGCTGAGTGATCTCTTCCTTCTTGGGAAACTGCTTGAACTGGCATATTTCATGTCCCTTCCTAAACTCTCAAGCTTTGGTATCTTTTTTGAATGGCTCATTAGCATTTAACCAAATTGTCTTATAACCTGATGCAGATGCAGATTTATTGATGCATTTTGTAAAAATAATGAAGTCTGTGGCCGAGGTGTAGTTTCTAGGAGATTTATTTAGTTGTAACCTTCCTGTGTTTGTGGCTGTCTAGAGGAAATGCGCAAAGTATAGTTGTCACCCACCCCAGACGTGTATTGGAGACAGGCTACAGGCACACAGAGCTGTAAGAGCAGAGAAATGTCTATTTTCTAAATGTGACATTTCTAAAATAGTGATGTCAAATCCAACTTTACCAGTAAATAGGATTTGTCATTACCATTCCAAAGATCTAAAACATGAAACAACTACTTCTTTCTAATCAGGAATTGCAACTTGAAAGTGTATTAAGGAAGTCACAATGTTAACCTTTGAGAGTAGTGAAAAATTAATTGAGATATTTTTCACCACCAGGACATATAAAACTGTATATGTCCTAGTGTTTACTTACACAGCACCCTGCCCAATGGGCTTCCTGGGGCCTACCTTAGAGGTGACATATATGTAGTAAAAGGTGAGCTTTGGGCTTGGCAAAGAGTTTTAAATGCCAAGTTGAATTGGCAGTAAAACTGCACACACAGGCTCTGCAGTGGCAGGCTGTAGACACGTTTAAAGGGCTACTTCTGTAAGCCTCACACACATTGCTGCAGACCCACTAGAAGCATTTAATTTACAGACCCTGGGTATATGGTATACCACTTTACAAGGGACTTACAAGTAAACTATATCTGCCAATAGTGTATACACCAATGTTACCATGTTTACGGTTGAAGCACATGCACTTTAGCACTAGTCAGCAGTGGTGAAGTGCTCAGACTCATAAGGGCAACAAAAAGAATCAGCAAGAATAGGAGGTAAACAGGCAAAATGTTTGAGTGAAGCTCACGCTAAGGCTGACAGGTCTAACAGTCACATTATCCGCATTCATGATAAGGCATAATAGATGAGTACATACATGCCACAAGTTGCCTACATTGCAACATCTTACCTAATCAAAAGCATCGACACACATTGCTCACAGAGGTCAATAAAGAAGTCATACAGTAGGAACAAACCTGGGTCACATAGTGATGATGGAAGGGTATCCAGTGTAATAAACACAAATACATCTACATACAAATGATCATGAAATGTTGTAAGAGTCAAGGCCAATAAGGACAGAATCTACAAAATAGAAATTATACATACATACACTTACTGACATAAACATTACTGTACAGGTCTGTTTGACCAAGTCAGTCTTCAAAACATAATTAGACCTCATACAGAATAGTCTACTTTTCCATTCCTATGTTTAAGTCTAAGTTCATTCAGACAACTTGCCATGGCAAATACAATACCTGAATGATGATCCTTCAAAACTGAAACATCCATGTCAGATGACAAACATTAGTAGCTTTTTATAAGCCACTGGACATGCAAATGTATAACAAACAATGTAAGGGCCTGGCATACCAATGTATGCAACCAAGCACATCTAAGTTAAAATCAGATCAAATGAATTAGTGACTGCCAAACTTACTATCACTATCCCAAAGCATAGATCTCAATATGGTTGTAAGTGACTTCATTCGAAATTTGGAGACATGTTACAGAAATAGTCCAACAATTTACAGTTAGCAGATGCAAATAGTCAAATTCGCTTATCTGGCCAATCATCTCTCTAAATACAAGAACTCCTATGTTGATGTGTTGTATCCCTTAAATGCTGTACAACATGTTAAAGTAATCAAAAAAATAGCAACACACATGTTTAAAGCAATGTTCAACAGTAACTGAAGCATATCGGTGTCAATGAAATTAAAATGTCAATCATAATGTCTGCAGACAAATGTTACAGAGGTAGTTATGTTGAAGTACAAAGAATACAATCATTAAATTTTGATTTTGCCTATTTTCAGGTGACCAGGGATATGGTTTGCAGCCATAGCTGAAGACACCATACACAAATCATACAGCCAGATGAGCAAGAAGTTCGATGCAGCTCTATGAAAATGCTGCAATGTGGTAGAGAGCAGGTTTGGGGTACTGAAGTCGCGTTTTAAGTGCCTCGACAAATCCGGAGGCAGACTGCTCTATTCACCTGTCATGTTGTGTAAAATAATTTTAGTTTGTGACATTTTGCACAATATATGTGTTTGGACCAATATCCCATGGGACAATGAGGGGCCAATCCCGCATGAGGATGAAGAGGCAGTAGATTCTGAGGGAGACATAGTACACACAATGGCCGGTCAGCAGAGAAGGAACCAAATTGTAGAATTTATTTTTAATTTTTTTCAACGACTAAAAATGAAATGATGTCATCATAAAACCAGGTTAACTTCACATCCAATAAATCTTTAGTATTCAAATCAACCATTGTGTGGTGTTTGTGTGATTGTAACTCCAACTATATGGTCAATCACATCTTGTCAACTAGATGTAGACATGTGTAATTTGTATTCCTTAGTTATTTAGAAACATAGGGGCATATCTCAAGCTCAGAATACATCTATGTAGCAAGTCAACTGTCTAGCTGTGTTTTGCTGCATCAATCAATCAATCAATCAATCAGGGGAATTATAAGAGCACTACTCACCCGTGAGGGTCTCAGGGCGCTGGGGGGGTCAGCAGTTCCGTATCAGTCGAGGAGCCAGGTCTTCAGAGCCTTCCTGAAGGTGTTCAGGGTGGGGGCACGTCTGAGGTCGATGGGGAGCTCGTTCCAGGTCCTGGCCGCGATGTAGGAGAAGGATATTCCCCTGTTCTGGCTCTGCGGATGCGCTGGGTTTTGGCGAGGAGGAGGTAGGTGGAGCGGGGGTTTCGTTTGGGTACATGGAGGGTGATTCTGTCGTTGAGGTATTGGGATCCGGTGTTGTGTAGGCATTTGTAGGCATAGGTGAGTATCTTGAAGGTGATTCTTTTCTCGACTGGGAGCCAGTGGAGCCCGCGTAGGTGTTGGCTGATGTGTTCGTGTCGAGGGACCCCGAGGACGAGTCTGGCGGCGGCGTTCTGTATTGTTTGGAGCTTCCGGAGTAGAGACTTGTGGATGCCGGCGTAGAGGGCGTTCCGTAGTTCAGCCTGCTGGTGATGAGTGTGTGGGTGACTGTTTTCCTTGCCTCGGGGGGGCTCCATTTGAATGTCTTGCGGAGGGTGTTAAAACAACTGGAGGTGACGGCGTTGATCTGTCGATTCATGAAGAGGGAGGAGTCGAGTACGATGCCGAGGTTCTTGGCGTGGTCCATGGGGGGTGGGGGGGTGCCAAGGGCGGTGGGCCACCAGGAGTTGTCCCATGCTGAAGGGGTGATTCAGAGGACGAGGACTTCCGTCTTCTCTGAGTTGAGTTTTAGGCAGCTGTTGCTCATCCAGGCTGCGACGTCCTGCATTCCTTCCTGGAAGTTGAGTCTGGTGGTGGTGGGGTCCTTGGTGAGGAAGAGTATGAGCTGGGTGTCGTCGGCATAGGAGACTATGCTGAGGCCGTGCTGTCGGACGATGGTGGCAAGGGGCGCAATGTAGATGTTGAAAAGGGTTGGGCTGAGTGATGATCCCTGTGGGACTCCGCAGTTGATTTCCGTGGGTTTGGAGAGGAAGGGTGACAGTCTGATCCTTTGGCTCCTGCCGGCGAGGAACGATCTGATCCAGTCGAGGGCGGTGCCTTGCATGCCGGCGTCGTGCAGTCTGGCTGCGAGTGTGCTGTGGGAGACGGTGTCGAAAGCTGCTGATAGGTCGAGTAGAATCAGGGCTGCGGTGTGGCCTTGGTCGAGGAGGGTGCGGATGTCGTCGGTGGCAGCGAGTAGGGCGGTCTCGGTGCTGTGGTTGCTTCCGAATCCGGATTGGGAAGTTTGCAATGTGCCACTCAGTGTATGATAGATCACAAATCTAACAAAAGATCAGTCCCAGAGGCAAACTAGAACTATATGGCAGTTACACATATGGACTACCATGCAGAAAGACAGCACTTTGCTGGTACCTGGCCATCCACCAAGTCTCAGTTGTAGATGTCAAAATGTCTAATGTAAAAACACCACACATGCAACGCCTTTCCAAGGCTGAATGATGTAAATACTACATTTGCCCACACTTTATACAATACACATTTACCATGCATTGCACAGCAATGCAAAGAGGCTCAAAGGCACATAATAAAACATAATAAACAGCTGAAGTAGCAATGCGTGGCATTTGTAAGGAAAGTAAGACAAGGGAGATGTCAGCCAACCATCTCATCACATTAGGAAGACAAGGATGGGTAATGGGAGAAGTGTGTATGTCAAAATGCTGCCACTAATGGTAGTGGACAATCAAATATACAAATATTGTGCAATGGTGGTGTTGTGTAAGAAATGTATTCTGCATGGTAAGAGTTGTGTTCCCGTGGCCTGAGTACTCAACTGTATTGTTGTGTGGATCACTAATGCTGGTATACTCCCATGGGGGAACATAGAATATGTGTGCGTGCCATTACATAGGTCTGTGTCATGGATTTCAGTCTGGTTGGACCATGAGAGCCACACAAACACCATCGCTCATAGTTGTGGTCTGCTAGTGTCTTTGGCAGGAGCAAAACCCAGCTGACATGGAAGTGGCAGCATTCTGTGTCGTGATCAGTAGTAGTGAACAAGATCATTCAACCCTGAGTCACTGCAGTAAGATCAATAGGCTCACTCACCTCTTCCAAGGTTCTGAAAGTGTGTGTTTCATTCACCTCTACCCAACATCTGGTTGATCTGGAAGTATGTGCATGATACAATTATGTGCGGAATGCATGTGAGTGTGCAAGACATACACAACATTTAAGTTGAAATGTGAAAACAGTATGAATATGGTTAATGTGTGTGCTGGTAGGGTATGTTCAAAGTGACATACAATAGTACAGTTCAAAGGGAGTGTAGAATTAAGCAGTTTGTGGTGACTGAATGTGTACTACATGTCAGTATGCTGGTTGTAGCCTGATACAGTATTGGTCAGAAAATGTTCTGTGGCTGTACACTGAGGGTCATAATTTGAGGATGGTCAAACAGTGCAGTGCAGCAAGTCACCTTACTGCACTACTATGTGGTAAAGCAAAATCGCAGGAATGTGCTGTATCTAGTAGCATACAACCATGGTGCAAGGGTGCTTTTGTCGCATGCAGGAATGTTTTTATGCATGACGGGGCAACTTCCTGCAAACAACAAATCCTGAGAGGCATATTCCTCCATCTACATCTGCTGCCGAATACAGCACACATTGAAAGAGGAAGTAACGAGGATAATTAAATGTATTACTCCTTGTTATGCCTCTCCTGGGAAGGTGTATCTTTATGGCACATTCCCAGGTTTTCCAGTTCCAGAAAATCTGGGAATGAGTCTAAAACCGTGGGAGTTGCATGGAAACACCCACACAACCCCCAAAGAAGGCCTTCCTAGGGCGGATTCAGACAATGTAGCAATTGCGCTGCGTTGCCTTACTCCAAATTTATGGCATCACTCAGGGCCACGCAAAGGGGTTTTGCGTGGTTCATAAATCTCATTTAGGACTTGCGTTGCTCTTGCTCCTCCTTGCATTGGTGCAAGAGTTACATAATTCTGCTAGTAAATAGGACCCTAAGTGTCCGGAACATGAAAGACTACCAACCACCATGCTTCAGCACCTGTACACTGCTATCTGTCACTCTGACCTGCCAAGAAGTGCGACCCCAGTCCAGGACCTATGGAAGTGAGCCTAAGGTGTTTGAGCCAGCAGAAACCATGCTTCTACTATAGATCCAGCTCATTCTCCCTATTGCGCAGGTCTTAACCCACGCATCATCCCTATTGCACAGGTCTGAACCCATGCATCGCACCAGTTGCGCAGGTTGGAACCAGCGCATCGCCGCCGTTGCGTGCAACTGTGTTTCCATCACACGATGTCCATTTGCATAGCAATGCATCCGAAAAAGCTATGTAAATGCTGGACACACTCAGGAAATGATGCAATGGGCATGACAGGCTGCCTACTAGGAAGTGGGAAAGTTAGTTTCACTTTCTTTTACAGTCGGTCAGTTTGTGCAGGCTGTTGGAGGTGTTTTTGAGTGTCTGTTGGTCTCTAGTGAATTTTGGTCTTGTTGGTTTCTCGTCTGTCCCTCCCTTATGTGAATTGTGTATCTTTTGTGACTTTTTGTAGTGTTTTGTATTAGTATTTGTCTTTGTATTTTTGGGCGTTTGTCTATTTAGGGGCTATATATATATAAGGGTAGGCACAGGTTTTAAGGGGTGTTTGGGGTGTCGTATGTCAGGGAGGGATAGGGACATGTCTGGAAGGCGTAGGGGTAGACATTTTTCAGAGGGAGAGGTGGTGGCCTCCTACGGCTCATTTGGCACTACTTGCCCCACATGGTGGCCCCTGAGGGTAGGATCAGCCAGGGTTACACTCCTAAGGACAGGAAGGACAGGTGGGAGCATGTGCATTGGCACATGGACAGAATCTTTGGATGTGATTGCACCATCTCAGAACTAAAACATTGTTGTTCTGATATAGTGGCATGTGAAGCTGATCTAGTGGCTCTGCTGGAATTGGAGATCGGAGACCCTGTAGGTATACAAGTATGTACCATCTGCATGTAGTAATGCTGCTATAGCAGTTATGCAAAACCTAAACATTAAAGGGGCATCATTTGAAATGTGGTAGATTAACAATGCACCATGCAACTTGCATCATGTGCAAAGCAATGATTAAAGTGAAATTAATGAAGCAACACAAGGGCAATTTGTGTGCCTTCAGAGTGGCTACATAAAGCCAGCATGAAGCAATGCAGAGCTAATAGCTATGTTGCCATACCCTGGCTCAGGCGGCTGTTCAATGGGTTGTGGGTAGTTGTTCACATTGAACACACATGGAATTATAAGCATTCCCTGAATTAACATACATGAATTATGGGAGAAAGGTCTAAAAATGCTAGACCTCCACAGTTGATAAGTAAAGAGGAAATATATGGTCAATCTCCATTTATGTTAAACATTCCATGTGAGCTGCATTGTGCAGCACACATAGACAGATAAATATGTCTCAGGCAAATGTAATTGTGCAGGAGGGCAGGCCTTACAGGGCAAAACAATGCAAATTTGCTTACAAAGCATGCACCCTTGCATAATGTTGCATGGTAGAATGCGTTGCCGATAGTCAGCACTTTGTGCACCAGCACCATGATAACGCCGATATGGCCCTTACATTACATATGGTGTATACATGTCGTTTTCCATCGCAGCACTACTTTGGTCTGCCTAAGGCCAATGGTGTCAACCATGTGTTATGGTGCAAGTGGGCCTGATATGTTGATGACAAGCAGTACAGAAAATATCTCTTGCCTGAGCCATGATTCAGGCATGTGATGATAGATACCTACGACCATCAACATCCAGCCAGCTCAGCCTTGCAAGATGACTAGCTGCATCCCATATTAATACAATGTATACAAATGTGTGTCAAGTGGGTTGAATATTTTTTAAACACTGCTATGACATAGTATTTGTAATGGAATATGGACCATGTATAGGTGCACTATTTACAATGCAATGTCAAAATCTTTGTCTTCTAGGTGGACATCTCTCCTGCAAATCGGGTGAGGTCGACAGCTTGCGGGACCCCAATGTGAATGTAGTGGCAATGTAAGCAGGCCCACAAGATACATGCATTTTTACATCTGTGGTGATGTTAGCATATCTATTGTCTTGATGAATTTGGCACATGAACCCTTATCTGGTGCACAATCTGGAGAGGTTCAACACAATCAAATTTGGTCCTACCACAAATGACACAATTGCACATCAGGCCAGCCAACGCGTTTGGTTCATGCAGACTTCATCAGGGTTGGGTAGTTGGTAGAATCGCAATGTTGCACTGGGTGAAGTCAAAAAGGCATAAATCCCGTAGAAAATCAAGCTAATACGATGGGTGGTTTAGTACTTCCAGGTCAATCTCCTTCGTTTGAGTCCGAAATCAAAGTCACGAGCAAAACAGCCGTTTTGCTCATGACTTTGATTTCAGACTCAGACGAAGGAGATTGACCTGGGGGTACTATACTTGCTCTTGCGATTCTACCAACTACCCATTCCTGATGAAGTCCACATGGACGAAAATGCGTTGGCTGGGCAGTTGTGTAATTGTGAATATGAGTTAACTTTAATTAAGTAGATTGAAACTGACATACAAGACTCCTGAGAAATTTGATTGGACATTAACAACGAATATATGCTGATATAGAACTGCATGGAGTCTGTTGTAATGCTATGAATTGAGCCAAACTGATTATATAATCATATGCTTCTTTTCATTTATGTTTGTTTGTATCCACATCATGATTTTGAGCCATGAAAGTGAAAAAATAAATCTCAACAATTGTACCAGTAAGGGTGTTTGTACATTTTCATTAGTATGGCTAAATAAGATAATATCTATATTGACCTAATGTTTGGCTGTTGTAATCCAGCATCAGAGTTGCCTGAGCCTCCCTCAGAGTAGTCCATGTCATAACAATGTGAACTGGAGTGACAGAGTTGCAATTACACTGATGCCCTGGAGGCTGCATGGATGTAGGCCTGCTACTCTATTGATACATGGTGTTGCCAGACTGTTGTGAGTGCAGATGTCCACATGGCAGGGTTCTGGTACTATGGCTTTGCAAGTGTAAACTGGATGCCAGGCTTCATATCTCAGTGCAATGTGTATATTGGAGCACAGTGTGCAAATGTCATTTGTGTTACACCTATAGAGCCTCAGTAGGCCTCAATGCATGGATACAGTTTCATTGGCATGGTGTGGCTAGCTAGACAAACACACTAATCAGCACATGGATTAGCATTGATGTGCCAGGCTGATGGTCTCTATTTCCCCGATGTGTCATTTCTGTGAGGCATTCATTTAATGGAAAGTATAAAGTCATGTTGCACTACTGTCTATGAGTTCACATACAGGAATGCACAGTGTTAGCGGCATATAGGGCACTAAACTGCTCACCTACTGATGGGGTAAATTAGACTGGCTAGCACCAACATAGGTACCCTTGTATCATGGTGCACGGGTCCTGTTTTGTACCCAACAAAGTTTGTGTACAGATATGTACTCCTACACACATACACACACTCCTGAGATCCATTTACATATGTGACTAATGAATCCCGTTGTCAGACTGCCGTGAGGGGAACGGCCATCACCAAACATCCGAGGGACCGGACTCCAAGTCCCAGGACCGCCTGCACTTACCCACGCAGCCATTCCGCGCCCGGAGGCGCATAAGACCAGTGGTGGGCTCCCCGGGCCAGGCCCGGGCTTCGGGCCAAGGGTGGGCCCGTCTGCGCCCGTCAGAGCCTGGAAGAGGCTGGGCTGGGCCACCCCCCTAACATCGGCACCGTCAGCTGCGACAATGGGTAAGCGCAAAACTCCATGCTCCCAGGTCCAGGGGTGTGACAGGGTTAAGGTCCCCAGGAACTCTGCATAAATAATTTCTTATCTGACTTCGGCGGTGGGGGTCTTGAATAAGGAAATACAAAATGCGGAGGTTGAACTGGGGTTGAGTCCAGACCCCGTGGAGAGCATTATTTTACCCGATAATACCTCCCTAATCCCACCGCCCACTGAGGCAAATATACTGATACTGAAGCAGAGAACAGGGGGGGAAAGTAGCCCATCTAAAGACACATTGCCAAATGATGAAGGGTGTGATCATATTGTGGAAGTACCCAGAGAGCACTTATCCCTTCAAAAGGAGCACATGAGCCAACAAGGGAAAAAGAAAGCTAAGAAAAGGGCAAGTAAATCTGGACACGGGCATGTCACTGTAACCGCGGAAACGACCTCGGTTCAAGTTGAAGATCTGGTGCAATGTGCCCAAGCGGCTGTCAAGTCCACAATGGAGGATTTTTTAAATTCACGTTTGGATCCCATCTTAATGAGCATTGTAAAAGAAATCACCGTTATGTTGAACACCTGTGTAGAGGGGATCATGTCGAAACTTGAGCGGGTCGAATCCTACCTGGGGGGTCCAGAAATCAACATCATAGCAAGCTCAAACAGCAGCTCTATCGAGGTTCAAAGGCAGCCTAGTACCCAAAACAGAGAGAGGGGCCTTACTAGCCACTCTAACCAAATAACTACAAGGAACAAGATAGGGCCCATTGCCATAACTAAGTCAGATTTAGATCTGGGTAGACAGGTAGGGGCCAGTACCTGTAGCCAAACTGCTTCAGTGCAAAACCCTTCACCTAACCCTGTGACCTCGTTTGGGAATAGGGTTAATTGTGTTCAAACGGATATCACTGAGCCGAATATGGATAGACTCAACCTGCCCCCAGAAGCCACCCCTCTAGTCACTATTCTTACAGGGGTTCCCCCACTCAGAAAGAATTGTGTGGAATCAACCATGGAGTTGCTCCGAAAAACTAAATTTTGGTGTGACCAGCAATGTAAAGATGGCTCCAAGGTCTCTTCACACATCATAATGGCCAGACGAGTGGGGAAGGTTGGTCATAGAATAAAGCAGGGCACAGATGATTGTATTGTGATCAACTTCGATATGGCAGACATAGCTGGGCAGCTATTTAAGGGGGATGACAGCGTGGGCCAGGGGAGTATTAGGGCTTTACCTCTTGCTTTTTTTTATCCACCATTAAGGGGGCCACACTCGCCTAGCGGACACCTATGGGGATCTGATCCTGGCGAAACTAATCGGGGCAGTTTTTTCCCTCACCCACATATTAGGGAGAAGAATTGTATTGTTAGTACAAATGGGAGATCAGTAAATGCTGTTCAACTATCACCCACGCCCTTAGAGAGAATTGATGATGGGCTTGGGTTAGTGTGCCAAAACAGATTCCACCCGTTATCACTCTTAGAAGAGAATGATTGACTGGAGCTGCCCTGTTGCCAACAGAGAGAGTGAGGATGGTTTTAAAACATTTAGTGTCCCAGCACGACCTTCTACGGCAGGTAGACCAAAAGGGGGCTTACTAATGCTATTTTCACTCGAACTGGTGGGTATCAATAGGGTGGTGGAGTCGGGATCCCATAATCTTTTGATAATTGAATCTGTTGCCCTCAATCTAACCAAAACCTTGTTTGTTAATTCTTATAATTCTGGGGAGAGTAGTTTTTTAAATGAACATTTATGTACACTGAAATGTTTTCTAGAGGAGTACTGTTTAAAGCAAACCACTTCTTACTCAATCGTACTCATGGGCGATTTTAATGTTCACGTTTGCGAGAGGGGCTGCCAAGTAGATGACCCCTTAGGTCCGGTAATCTCCTCGACTCCCTACTTTGAGCATACACAATGTGGGGAATGTTTTGAGGAGCTTTTGGCTGCGTCAGACCTCTTTGATCCATGTTATATGGATATTAAAGAAAGGGTTCCCACCTTTAAAGGACGAGGGAAGGACACTACCATAGACTTTATATTTATTTCCCCTATTTTTTTATCTCATGTAGTCTTTTATAATGCTAGGTGGTCTCCCTATAGCAACCATAATCCTGTTACCCTGGTTTTGAATAGAGATTGTGGCTTAAAGAGGAACCTGGACAAGCTAGGTAGTGACAATTGTGTGAAAGTAATCGACCAGGGTCGCAGGCTAAAATGGGCTAAGGTAATTCCGGATCTCTTTTTTAAAGAACTCTGTGCGAAGGTGAAGGACGAGGCAGAAATCTGCCTTGGTAATTTTAGTCATGGGGCGGAGGTACTAACAGCTTTTGAAGGGATATGTGTGCAGGCAGCATTAGATCTCACTGTGGAAACTTCTCCTAGAACAAGCAGTGGCGAAAGGTGGTTTGACAATAAATGTTCCGTGGCGCATCGCAAATTAATCGCAGCCCTGAAATCGGTCCCACGAGATAAAATACAAATAGCCATGTTAAGGAAGCAGTATAAGTTGGCAATGGTTAATCGTAAAAAGGAAATTAAGGAAAAAATAGTTCCAGATTCTGGGCTATTGTTAATAAACCATTCTTTTCAGGAATAGAGAATAGCCCACTAGATTGTAACATCACTGAGGCTCAGTGGCTCTCTCACTTTGAAACTATATATGAGGCGATTCCGACACCAGTTTTGTTTGGTAATCATGAGCGAGGTAGGGATTCCCGAGGTATTGTTTTTAATGAAGGAGATGTACAACGGGCTATAATGCAAATGACTAGTAATAAGGCCCTAGGCCCTGATGGTGTACTGGCCGATTTATATAAACAATATCCGGCTTTCGGGGCTAAAATCCTGACTAATGTTTATAATGTAACTAGTGTTCAGGGTTTCCCTCCATCGTGGTCGCTCTCTACGATCATTCCAATTTTTAAAAAAGGTTCGAGAGGGGATCCACGATGTTACAGGCCAATATCATTAATTGACTCCGCAGTAAAGGTTTTAGGGAAAGTTATTTTAACTAAATTAATAGACTGGCTGAACGAGAAAGAGGTTTTAACTAATTTTCAATACGGTTTTAGAAGAGGGAGGAGCACCCTGGATCAATGCTTACATTTACATTTATTAGCTGGGAAATATACAATAGCCAAAATGGGGTCATTACATTTGGCATTTATGGATCTCAGTTCGGCCTTTGACTTGGTCAATAGGTTGAAGTTGTGGCTGATCCTGCTAGACATGGGAATTGATCCAAATCTGGTTTATCTGCTGGCAGAGTTGCATAGGGACCTTCATGCCAGTATAAGGATCAACCAAGAAGGAAAATGCACAAGACACTTTAAATCTAGTAGAGGTGTGCGACAGGGCTGCATCTTAGTGCCACTACTTTTTACATTGTACATTAATAACTTAGCTAAATCTCTTGAAAATGCCAGCCAGGATATTCCGTGAATAGGGGACATGGGAGTTCCTGTGCTCCTATACGCGGATGATGCTGTCTTATTAGCCCGCACAGCAATAGGGCTCCAGAGGTTGCTTGACTCATTCGGGGCTTATATGAAATCTTTGGACCTAGTAGTGAATATAGCAAAATCCCAAACAATGTCTATGGGTCATAAAAACAAAAAAGTAAAATCTTTTTACTGTGAAGGTGTTGAGCTGTCTAGGGTGTCCTCTTTCAACTACTTGGGGTTTTATTTGATGAGAAGGGAACATGGGCCCCCAACAAATAGTTAAAAAGAATTTGATGGCAAGATCAAGGGCTGCTGTTTATGGCTTTGCTAAATGGCTGGGGGCCAAGCCAATTGAAGCCATGCTCAACATTTACAGGTCCAAATGCATGGTCATCGCCCTGTATGGCTCTGATCTCTGGGGCTATAAGTCAGGAGAGGGGGTACAGATAGTTGAAAATAAATTTTTACGCTCCGTCCTGTCTGTTCCACAGTCCACCTCTACATTTATAATACACCAAGAGGTTGGGGTAAGATATGTGTCAGACTTGCTGAGGTTGGCCCCACTGAGCTGCTGGTTAAAGACCTGGCTTAACCCTGAGTTAACACTTAATCATCAGATTATCAGGGATTGTGTGGCCTTGGATAAAGCTAGCAGCATCCCTTGGCTACATTATGTAAAGAATATTTTAAGTAAACTAGGGCGCCCTGACTTATTTACCCTCCCAGATCAAATAAGAAAAGAGGATGTGACATGGGTGAGAACACAGTTTTTGAATCTGATGGCGGTCGAGAGGGAGGAGACGGAGTTAAAGAAATCCTCAGTAAAAGCCTATTTCCTGCTAAAAACCGCAACTGTGATTGAACCATACCTGAAAATTGTCACGAAGCCCTATCACCGCCAGCTTTTAACTAGGTTTCGTCTTAACTTAATTTATACTTTTTTAGGAAACTCGCAAGGCTGGAGAAGGGCATGTGATTTAGGTCCCTGTACCTGTGACAATTTTTCAACCCAGGATACTATGCATTTTATAATGTTCTGTGATCATTATAGTGTCATTCGAAGGAGGTTTTTAGTTCCAATTCTGAGGGAAAAGGTTTTATACAGGTTAAACCCGCTCTTTTTTATCTGCAACTGTTGAATGACCCATGGGAGATTTTTAACATCGCAAGTTTTTAGTTGCAGTTGTACGTCTTAGGAAAAAATGCCATAGCATACTTAATACCGAATGAGTTTTTAATATGTTACTGATGTTTACAGATTTTACACTGCTAAATATGAATTACTGCTTGTCAGTGTTTTTAAGTATTTTTAAGAAATCTGATTTTGTGGATTGTATGTCTTTTTATGTCGCCCCATATACTGAGTATCCGGATTTTAAATGATTTTTATACATTATATGGTGTTGTATATTGTGATATATGTTGTGTACTTTTATGGTTTTTATTAACCGAATAAAGTGGTTTTGACTGACTGACTGACTGACTAATGAATGCAGCCCACGGAGAATGAGTGTACATAAAAGTGAATATTTTAATTTGATCATGGTATTGTTACAACTGTACACCAGATGTTTAATGTCAGATTACAATGTATTTGACTGAAGCAAAATTGTTGAAGTGTTCCACATCAAAGTCTTGCAGGGGGAGCACCCACACTCCATGCATGATGCAGAGTAAGTTAAGTCAGCAATGTGTGCTACATTGTGTTACTCCAGAAGAGTAATGCAATGCAGTAGCTCACTAGCTGTACTTGTCTCCCTTGTCACTGCTCACATATGTTTGTGACCTACTTTGCCCCCCTTGCATGACGCTAGACCAACACCAAAAGTGTATATATCTGGACCATGTCTAAAATTGCCGATTGACACATCGTTAGGATTGAGATTCACTGTTATAAGTGATATGGTTGTTACCATATTGTGACAAACTTCAAATATTGTACACCCACACTGCCCTCATTTGAGTCAGTTTCACATGTTGTATTAGGAGCTGTGTTTGGAATAATGGTGTATTGTCCATATCTCTATATCAATATTTGGTGTTGGTCTAGACTTGCAGGTATGATAATATGACAATGTCAACCGAATTTTGGAAACATCATGTACAATTGCAAGTCAATGGAATATGTGTTTACTTTTACTCGCTAGATAACATGACACTGGACATTGCCAGGACCTATGATGGAACCAGACGTGGCCACTACAGACACATAAGAAAAATTGCAAAGACCTACAAGAGGATGGCTGCAAAATACCAGCAGGAAAAGGTCATTGGGCTCTGGAGCAGTGGCAGCCGGTCCCAAATAACAACAGAAGACCCCCCACCAGTATCATAGGGTGCCAGACAGCAGGCACATCCAACTACCTAGGCCACAGCAGGACCCTCACATGTCTCTGCCGTACCACAATCCACAACCCAGGCCACAGCAGGACTCTCTACTGGTCAGCCCCAGCAAAGGTTGCCCAGCCGGGCTAGAACAACTTACTCCCTGCACTACAGGATGGTGCGACAGATGAGGAGGCTCAACATTAAGATTGCTGGCATTGAGGGAGAGCAGGTTAGCATCAGATACATATTACTAACTATACAAGAGGCCATGAGACTCTCTCCCTCTTCCCATTGACGTTCCTGGTTTAATTTTTTGTAGGATTGTTCATAGTTATTTAGCATAGGGTCAGTTAGGGATTAGTATACTTGTAGGTAAGTGTTAGATTTTGAATATTTTAGTAGATTGTAGTTTTTAGGTATTTTTTTTAATGTTAGGCTTTTAAGTAGGTAGGGGTTGATGTTTAGTGTGGTTTTTTTAAACGAAAATTATAAAAACAGAAAATACCCCAAAAATATATGTTTGTTTAGGATTACATGCATTGAAAGGATATGTTTAGGATGTAGTTGCTGTTTGTATTGTTCCGATCTATGGGCAAGATGTACAACCATTTCATTTTCGGAGTTTCTAATTGGGATTTGTTGCGACACTCAATTAGGGACTTGCAAAATGCGATGTACTAATATGTCTCATGCGCATTTAGTGATTCACAATAGGGTTGCAAACGACCTACCTAATCAATATTCATGAGGTAGGTCACAATTTGCGACCCATTGGGAATGGCATGTAATCACAAGGTTGGTGGCCTGCTGGGTTCAGCAGACCACCATGTCTGTGATTGCTTTGTAAATAAAGCAATTTCTTTTTACATTGAAATGTAGCCCATTTCCCTTAATGAAAAAATGGATGCATTTCAAAAATAAAAATGAAAAGCTACCTTTTCATTTTTTAAGAGTAGGCAGACGTCCGTGGCACCTCTACCTGCATTCACAAAGGGGAAGGGGTCCCTTGGGGACCGCTTCCTGTTTGCAAATGGGTTACTACCTCCTTCACGGAGTTGGTAAAATATGAATGTTTTGCGACGCGTTCCGGTCACAAAACATGCATCCAGGCCCCTGCTACTCGCTATTAGGAAGGGACGCCCTTGGCACGCCCCTTGCTATTACCGACTCGCAAACCCTATTTTGTGAGTCGGTAAGAGGTTACTGACTCACGAAATACAGTTGGTACATGCTAAAAGCTGTTTTAGCAGTCTCAAATGGCTGGATTCTCCGTTTGCAACTTCTAAAAACAGTTGTACATGTGGCCCTAAGTGTATTAAGGGGGGTGGGAGGTTGAAGCAAAACTTGTCATGTTTGTATAGTACTTAAGATAGTTTAAGATAAGTTAAGATAGTTTAGGCTAGTGTTAGGTTAGTTAGTCTAGGCTAGGAATGTGAGGTAGTTTAAATAGTTTTTATACATTAAATATTTTTCTTTTTCCACTAGTTAGGCATCAATTCATATGTAGGAGTTGGTAGCGTTATGTATGTTAAGTTGAGTACATGATGTAGCAATTGACCTGAGGTCTATCAAAGTTTCCAAGGTCTATGCATGATGAGCTTCTCCAGTCCAGATTTGTTCCTCTGTATTGTGGGATTTGTAATCCTGGTCAATCATGTTGTAGATTACACTACAAGTCCCAGGATTCAGAGGACATCCTGGACTGGGGCAACACATCACACATAGACCAGAGAACATTGGCAGGGCTGGCCAGAAATAAATGTGAATAGGCAATAAAATCATAGTTATGTGATGGAGGGGTGATTATTTAAGTCATACCAGCCCTTTAATTTGTACACAGCGCAGTGCATCAAAGTGTCTTGCTCCTCTGCGCTATATGACAGTTTTACCCATATGTTCCCTTGTTTTCACTTATACCGTAGATCTTCCTGGTCCTCAACCGCAGCACTGTCCTGTCCGGGAACTCATACCACCAAATCTGTTGGGATGAGTGACACCACCTGCTCCTCCAATGGGTCCAACTCCTCCTGGAAATCAGGTCCTTCTCCAGTCCCCATGGCTGCCCTAAGGTTTCTGGCCAGTTTCTCTTTGGTCCTCACTTGTAGTCATCCCAACTTCTCATCGCACACCAGCACTGTCCTTTTTGTTTGCTCTACACAGTTGATTTTATCGGCTATGGATTGCCAAATTGCTTCCTTCTTCTCTAATGGCAATTTGGAGGTGACAAAGAGAAGGTGTTTATTCTTTGTCACCTCAGCTATAAATATTTGATTCTCCTTCTCACTGAAATGTCTCTTCTCCTTCCCCTGGGCTGCTGTCTGGTTCTCTTAACTGGGGCTGGTGGTGATGCCCTCGATTTTTCCCTGTTATTTTGTTGTTCAGAAGTGCTGTAGATTCTAATTCTTAGTTTTTCTAAGCTTCTCACCATGCAGTCTGATTTGCTGCACTTAAAGGAACTTTACGACACGTAAATCAGCTTTGCGTCACATATGAATCAGTTGCGTTACGACACATTGCGTAGTGCTTCCTACAACTGCATCAGAATTTCTTACACATCTTTGGTACTGGTAACATGGTGCGCCGTACCATAAGTACAGCGCACCAGGTCACACAGAAGTGATGCAACACAGCGCACGTTTCTCTGATGCAACGCTGGCACAGCACAGCATTGCATCAGTTCTCATAAATATGCCCCTTGGTGTTTGAAAAGAGAATGGCCTATGCATGCCTTCCAAACACCGAATCAGAATGACACATATCAATGTTTTGCAACCCTGCAATCTGTTCACAAATCATTGAAAATGTACTGACTTCAGAGTTGGGCAGTAAGTAATTTCTCAAAAGTGAATATATGAACGTTTAAAGAAAGTTTGTTAGGGAGGAAGCAGTGGTCCAGGGGATGACTGCCAACTCTCAAACAAACTTAAAGAAAGTTACTGATTTTTAAATGCAGCCCAGTTTATTTTAACAAAAATGGGCTGTATTTAGAAAACAAAACGTTTACTTTATTGAATGGCAAAGACAGACGTTATGGTTCACTGACCCAGGCAGGTCACCATCCTTGTGATGGCCACTAATTATTGTGAGTCCCAATTTGTGAAATACTTCATTAATATTCATGAGATAGGTCGGATTACAATGCATTATGAATCAACATTTTATGAACTAACCTATTAGTGTATAAGACGGTACGTTAAATTCTTTACTGGGCTCAAAAATAAAGGTCACAAATTGCAACCAGTAATCCTTATATATGGTCTTTAGTTCCTTTCTTCATTTTATACTTTGTCTCTAATTGCCTCAATGTTTTTATTCTATCTCCTCCACTCTTAGGTCTTTCCATTACCTCTATGACCCAATATTTCATATTTTTAATTCTCCGTCATGCGCTCTTTGATTCATTGAGCCATGGGATTATTGTGTTTTCCTTTGCTGTATGCATTCTGGCACTCATGTTTAAATATGTATGGAACCAACGGTAAGTCTCTCTCATTTCAGTCTTTCATTCTCCCTGTGCTTGTGCCTGTGGTCTGCCCCATGACAGTGTTTCCTTCTCCAATATTCAGTGTCTACCTGTCCCAGTGTCCATTTCACAATTACCAGTGGTGTTCACCAGGAGATCGGTGAAACCTTAGGCATTATTTAGGTTTTGCTACAGAAAGATTTAGCTGCCTAAATACCTCATCAATAGTTTGTCAAAAAAATGCACTAAGAAATACAGGGGGATATTCACAAGAACGTGAGCTAAACATCTCCAAAAAATGTTAACACAACTTTACACATCGCGGTCTATCGCGGGAAAATAACCCCGTGTTAACGTGGAATTCACAGCATGCCGGTACCATGCGATAGTCTGCCGAAAACGCGGCCAATGTCCGCGATGCAACCACCTCGACGGAGATAAAAACACAAACCCCAACACCAAAAAACGTGCGATGAGCCCATTCGCGATGAGGAAAGCAGCAATAAGCAGCGCCAGGCCCGCGACACACACACGGCATGCGGGAATAAGCACAACAAAAGCAGGAAAAAGGAAGACAAACCAAACAGAAAACAACAGCGATGCACAATGGAGGCAGCCGGAGCTAGTACACAACCCCACAAGCCCCATTGGCAACAAAACATTGTACATGGCAGTCCATCGTCGACAAGGTGAATGCAGCCGGAGAGCGGAGGAGGACAATGGAAGAAAACCAGAACAGCTGGAATGATGCGTAACGCACAAACAAGCAGAAACATGCCAACAACCAGAAGGCAGCAATGCACACCGGAGGTGGGAGTCCAGCGCCACACCAGGAGCTGGATGACATGGAGGAAATGGTGTCCACCACATCAGTCTGGAGATGGTGGCAGGAGTCGGGGACCGGAAACTGCTCAAAATCAACAGACACAACAGCAACAGGGAGAGGAACTACCAGGGACTGGGGGGACGGGGGGAGATGGGCACAATGGCACACATGCACAATTAAGCACAGCACAACTGCAGACAAACCACAACACCAACCAAGAGCACAAGTCACACAACTCGGCAATATCACACCACTGAACAAGCACAGAAGTGAAAACCACACTGTCTGAAAGGGAGAAGGGTGAGCCAAATCTGAGCTGAAGGGACATCTCTCACACAATGCAGCACACACACATAGAAAGCAGAACACCCCAACATCGAACACAATGTGGCACAAACAGCAACATTTGCACAACCGAACACAGGACACAAGTGCACCCGCTTGTGGCCGGTAAATGGCCATACGCATCTGGCAAAGCACGAGACAGGGACATGATAATGCACAAGTACAAACCCACAGCCCTGATGGGGTAGCAATGCATGTATGGCAGGGACCAAGATAGGCCGTGACACACACATTGGCATACAAATCAACACTCATCACAGTTGGAGGCAAGTGAAGGTGCGGAAACTTTATCAACAATTTCGTGTCAGTATGGCCAAGAGAAGTGCCACGACATGCAGACCAATGCAGCAGCATGTCTGAATGAGGAACGTTGGAAAGCGCCCATGTCCACCCCGGGGGAGTCCATCACCCACACAAGTCAGTGCCAACCCATGTTGGTTGTCCGCGCATGGATCCGGAGTCCAGGCCAATGCAGCCATGTCCACTGTCGTCTTGGGACATGTGACCAGATCCCCAACATGCAACCAGGCGTCGGGACACGTGCAATGGGTCACATTCAGTTGTGGCTGCAGGTACGTTGTCACTCATCCATGAACGCGAGTGCAGCAGCGTAGGCCAACATTTCCAATGAGAGCTCGTTGTCCACCACATCTAACATGTCGGCGACGTAACCCATCAGCTGTCCCGGACAGATGTGCTGACTCCAACCCCTTGACCCAATTGGCACTAAAGTCCAATAGGGGAGCGGCTCAATGTGGTCACTGCACACGACGACACGTGCAATCTCCCAGGTCCAGTTGCCAGCATGCATGCCAATCATCCAGGCATGCCATAAACGGGCATCACGGTGACACTCCTGGTCGTGGGCCAACAGGGGGCGCACACACACGTCAAAATCCAGGTCAGCTACCGTTACGTTGGAGAGGCAGACATCCATGGTCCACTCGAATATGCACGAGCGACAATGCAACACAGGCTGAACGCAGGTGACGTTGGCAAGGCGGAAGCTTAGCCGGTAACTGATCCGCAGCACTGCCAATGGCAGTGCCCCTAGTACATGCAGCAGACGTGCACGGTACAGGTCCACGTGACTGGAGTTGTGCATGTGTCCGGGATGGTCTGCCATTGCGTCAGTGGCTCTGCTTGAAGCGGCACTGTGCTGACCCATGCCAGTCCTGTGGATGAAATGGCACAGCTCGGAGCAATGAGCAGTGTCTGTATGCAATGGGTGCAGGCCTGGGGTGGGGTGGGAGTACGTGTGAAGGCCATTTCACGCACGCTAACTACGACCAAGGACTTCTGCGTGTGGGATGTGTACAAGTTGGTCTCACGTCGGGCAGTGCATAGTGTGGGAGTCGCCAGCAAATGCTATCGTATCTGTCAGGGGGTGCTGGGCACATGCAAGTCCCAGCTCGGAGCTGCAGATGTGCATCCGCCTGATAGTTCAGACAAAGGACCTTTCATCCCTACAGTAACCCTACCATCTGCTTGCATACAGGAGATGTACAGAGGCCTGTCGTGGGTGGGATGTCTGCGACCCAGGGAATCATGGATGATATGCCGAGCACGTGGCACATGAGCGGCCACACTGGGTGTCACGTTGCCTCACAGCTGCTCCTCCCTCCCACGAGCCCCCACACTTGTGTGCGCTGCGCGGTTGTATCACGTGCACTCCTACGGCACCCCATTGTCATGCCTGTCTGCGAATGTCCAGCAGCATGCCAACAACACCGTAAAGCTGGCCGTTGAGGCTGTGCGGCCACGTGAGTGTTGGCCAATGGTCTGGACAGGGCGGACACAGGTGTACAGTCCATGGCTGGCTGTGATCGCGCTGCGAATGAGGCTAGGCATCTGACTTATGCAGCCGCAGGACTGATACACATAACACTTGGCATGTATGAGCCAAGACCCCGAGCGGTCTTGCACTCCTACATTTCCCCGTACGTGCAGGCCTGCCCTCCGGGTGCATGCTACATTGCAACATCGACTACTGTGGCCCCGGTGGCGACAACACTCCAACACAGAGACACGCTTACCGCACTTCCTGCTCAAGGCCAGACCAGAGCCATGCCCTGATCCCCCTGCCGAATCAGCACACCCCTGCACTGACCTGACGTACGCCGGACCAGCACACGCCGCTTGTGCATGCAGGGGGGGACGGGCGAAGCTACATGTCCAAGGTCTCAGCCACTGCTGAGGTGACATGGTATCGTCCGCTGAAGACAGCACACTGTGATGTTGCAGGGCTCGGGCCCATCATGCTGACATAATGACCAAACGGACACACTTGCTTAGATGGTGTTAATGGCTACGGGCACGTGCGCCCGGCCACTTTTATTAGCAGGCTCACATGTCGAGTGACACCTGTGTTGGATGTGTGTGGGGTGTGTGTACACCAGCCGTCATGGAGTGCCTGATGCAGTCAAAAAACGACAACAGTGTACATCGTTAAGGACACAACCATTCAACCATAAAGGCCCCTGACTTGAGCTGCACAGAGTTAGTGGCCCCGGATGCACAGCGTCCTGCACGGGCCTACCGCCACAGGATGGTGACTTGCGGTTCTCGTAGATGACAAAGGGGGTTGTCGCGGAGTGTCTCGGTGGACAGTGGAAGGTGTACCCCCAGGGCATGATGCAGAGTGCAGAACCACACAGAAACAGTCACTATGGCGGAGATGAATGGAACAGACACATGTCGAACACCAAGTCCGGCCCAGCCAGATGATGATGCAGACAACCCCAGGCCATGGACTCAGACGCCACCAAAGTCCAACCAGAAAGTGCCCATGACTCATTGCGCACAGAGTTAGTGGCACCAGTGCTGATAGGGGATGCCGCCTGCGTTGAGGTGTGTCCAATGGTGTGGACTCCTCCATATCTTACCCAAGACACAGTTCCACATGTGTGACCTACTGGACCGCAGTGTAGGCCTGAGGCAGCGGTCAGCAGGGGCCATTCACCGAGTGTCGCCAGCTTACATTGGATGGTCCCACCGGCCTGCGTAGTTCAGGTTCAGTGGCACCACGGGACGCGGACTTGCGGTGAACAGGGTTGGTGGCACCAGGTCAGTTGTTGCTAGTGTTCGGTCACCTCCGTGACAAGGATCCGGCTTTCATCCGGACTGAACCGCATCTTCCTCTTACTCTTCTCCATGCGTTCACTGGTATGGACTCTGCCATTCATGAATCACGACTAATTGCTGGATCTGGGACCTACTGGACTGCAGTGTAGGCCGGGGGCAGCGGTCAGCATGGGCCCACAGACACGTGTCATGTGCTTGCGATGCAGACTTTGGCTTCACTGATCGGAGGGAGTTCAGTGATGTGGACGCTGCCTCGGACTTGGGGTCACTGCCATTCAAGACTCAGGACACAGTTCCACATGTGGGACCTACTGGGCCACAGTGTAGGCCTGAGCCCTCATCCAAGTGTCGCCGGCTTGCGTTGAACAGGGTTGGTGGCACCACGTGTCGCAGGCTTGCGATGCAGACTTTGGCATCACTGATCGGAGGGAGTTCAGTGATGTGGACGCTGCCACGGACTTGGGGTCACTGCCATTCTTAACTCACGACTCAGTACAACATGTGCCAACAACTGGGCCGAAGAGTACGCCGGTGGAGTATGTCAATGAGAAAGGAGTACTGTGGGCCAGCATCGTGGAGGCCAGCGATGGTCTGCAGAGGCTGTAAAGGTCGCGGGACTGGGGCTTAGAGCTTGCACCGGCACGTGGTGGGCCCTCTTTGACACACGCCGGTGTCGGCAGGTGAGCGGAGCCTCCTTGGTTCGCTGGGGAAGGCATGACGGGATCTGGGGACCAGTGGCCCGGGGTGCAGCAGGCGCACAGGGATGCAGGCCCCGCCGTGCTCGGCACCGGCCTCGTGGCGGGCTGAGAGGCGCCGCCCTGGCAGACATGTTGGCCATTCTGAAAGAGAACCACGCCCAGTGCGACAGGGTTTTCATTCACACCCCTACGCAGGCCTGGCATACGCAGGGCCAACCCACTCTGCCCGCGCATACAGGGGGGTTGTAACGTGCAACATTTCTGCGTTCTGCCCCACAGCCTGTGGGGACATGGTAGCGTCCACTGGCCACTACACTCCATGCACCAGCAGTTAATGTCCACATGGCCATTTCCGTGGTTTGCACATTGGAGTCTGTCCGGCACCTCCACGCTACACCTGGCATTGGGTAGGTTCTTATTCATTAGTCACTTGCCGCTCTCACACATGCCTGCTCCAAGCCTCTCCTCACATTCTGCTATTGTGTGGCTGTGGTGCCATGCCGTGGCTGGGTTGTGTGCATGGCAAGCCCAGGTTCCCAATGGAGTCGTGTTGTCGTGTCTGGTCAGTTGGCATGTTGTGTGGCATGTTGCATGTAGTTCTGCTGCGTGCCCATTGCCCATTGTCGTGAGTTGCATGTCTGTGGGGTGGAGGTGTGTGGTGTGTTCATTTGGTACTTACCAACGAGCACTGCATTTCCATAGGTGCCATCCTGGGAGCGCTGGTTGATGATGGACTGTCGGGCGATGTAGGAATCATGCACTCTGCCTGGGGAGTTGGCCACGACATTGTTGAGGAGTCCCGGGTGGTCCACTATTGCCTGCACATTCATGGGATGCGTGTGCTTTCTGTTGCGGTAGTTGTGTGCAGTGTCGGCAGGGGGCACGAGGGGTACATGTGTGCAGTCGATTGCCCCTGACACGTGAGGGAATCCAGCTATGGCGTAGGAGCCTTGCTTGGTCTCCAGCTGCTCCTGCGCAGTGTGGGTGAAGTGGAGGTGCTGGGGTACCAGGCTGATGATGGCATCCAGGACAGGTGTGATGAACTTGGATGGGGCTGGCTGTGAGACTCCTCCGACTCTGGCAGGTGTGGGTTGGAAGGTACCAGAGGCCAACATGTGCAGCACAGCCGGCAGCTTTGTCTGCGGAGGGATGTTGGTTGTCCGCTGTGTTGGTACCGTCAGCAGGTGGGCGATGTGGGTCAGGATGCAGGGGATGGTTGTCATTTTGGGCCTGTAGTGGGCAATATCCTCCTCTGGTGTTCGGTCTGTGCGGCTGGTGCATTTAAGGTGGGTCCGCTGTCTTTGTGTATGCTGCCTCTGTGGAGGTCTGGGGGGGGCGGGACTGGTCCTGGGGGTGGTGGCGGGCCTGGGGGTGGTGGCGAGTGGTGTTGTGGCCCTCATGGGTCTCGGAGCTGCATGATCATTGTCTCCATGGCATCTGTGGGTCTTCAGATGTGGCTCTTGGCTGGGCTCCCTTTCATGCTGCAGGTAGTCGTCCTGCTTAACACCAGCAAAAGGCAGGTGTTAATTCCCTGCTGCTACCGCGGCTTATCGCCTGTTTTTGGTTCGCATCGCAGATCTGGCAGTCCGTTGTGAAAGTGGTGTAGTGGTGTTTTCGTGAGTTTTTGCACGGGAACGCCTACTCTGCATCTCATTAGGGTTAGTTGGTGGTGTCACCCGTGGAGATAAATTTTGCGGCAGTTATCGCAGGAATACTGGCGATGTCTGCAGTTTGCACCCGCTTGTGAATGGGGCGTTAAATCTATCTCCAATTTTGATGCGTTAAGGTGGCGATAACTCGGCGATAAGTCCTTGTGAATATGCCCCACAGAGAGAGAGAGATTCGACTTTGGGTCATTCCCTTTGAGCTATTGTTTTTCGTGTACATTTTGGGGCAGATTTACAAGCCCCTTGCGCTACTTTTGCGTCACTTTTCCCATGTTAAAAAGGACGCAAACGTGGCGCAAGGGGCTTGTAAATCTGCCCCTTTATGTTTTGTCACTGTTTGAATGGGCTATTTACAAAGGTCACATAATTTTGTTGATTGGCACATTGTGTCATTTGTGTAAGTATGTTTGTGATGGGATGGGGCATCAAGTAGTTCTTTTGTTAGACCACAGACACAAACTGAGGTGCAGCTTATAATTCAGAGCAATTTTTTTAATGTATTTACTTTGATGGTTGATGGAACACCAATATTTTAATTGCTGGTTTGTGACCATTTTGTTTAGAAAGTTGGAGTCACTAATCTCACCTGGATTTTTTCCACAGGAGCGAGAGGATGTCACGATGCTAGGACCCAACCTCCCAATCAATTTGGGATGACCCAACAGTGGTCATAGTCAATCTCAACTGAAGAGGAAGAGGGGAAGGGAAGAGAAAACAGCAGAAGTCTGTTGGTAACTGCACTACAGGTGTAATCTATCAGACAAGTCTAGGCTTACCCTTTGTAAATAAACAAAGGTGTTTTAGTGGGAATCCCTATATAGGTAATCACTGTTGATTCTATCTGCTCTTTCTAACAAGTACAATCAGATCTGTATGCACCCCCTCTTCCATGATGTGTAGGAGATACTTAGATCGACAGGCAATACCATTTATCTGGAGAATTAAAAAAATAGAAGAAACGTGTGTAGCTGTCTTTAACAATAACATAGGCGTGTCAGACCTATTCTAGTATGGTTACATATCATACCTCAAACTTATAGTCAGGTAATTAAATGCAGGCTTAATGGCAAGGCTGAAGTGTATATAAATGAACAACATATTATACCATATGCTAATATTGCATTGAATCATGCGATAAATATATATATATTATTTGCAACTGTGGACTCATATATATATATATATCAACCATATTCATCCGAAAAGAAAAACAAAAATAAACCTTAAGGAAAAAATCTATTGTGCTTCAGATATTTCATTGTGGCATCTAAACTGGTTACCAAATAGTGATGTAGTTCATAATACTTGGGGGCATATTCACAAGAACGTGTGATAACCACCGCAAGTTTAGCTTAACGCAACTTCTCACATCGCAGTCCATCGCGGGAAAACAACACCGTATTAACGTAGCATTCTCAACCTGGCATCACCACGCGATAGTCCCACGATAACGCGTCAAATGACCGCGTTAAAAACAACGCGACGCCGAAAAAATGAGAAACACCAACGCAAATAAAGTTGCGATGAGGCCAACCACGAAAAAAAAAACAGCGATAACCAGCGACAGGCCTGCAATCCCCACGCGTCTGGTGGGAAAATGCACCATAAAAGCTGAACAAGAAAAACACACCATAAACAAATCAAACTGCGCAGCAACATGGATGCACCAGGAACGAGTGCCCAGGTCAACGCGAACTCCACAAGCCCCACAGACCACCAGCAATGAACCTCGGGGTCGGGGAAGGCCAAGGAGAAGAGGAAGAGGAAGACGGGGTACAGTCCGCAGGAAAACCCGATCATCGTCACGGAGGTGACAGAGCACCAACAACAACTCTCCGTCACCAACACCGTGTCATTGGCAATACAGACGGAAAAATGGCATCCCATCATGAATGCAGTCGGAGTGCCGACGAGGCCAAGATGCGCCGGCATGATGTGGAAAGCCAAACCAAGCAGAAACCCCCTGCCAACAGGAAGGCAGCAACGGCGAATGGAGGTGGGAGTCCTGCGCCACAGGAGGAGCTGGAGCAAATGGCGCCCACAGTCATCAGTGTGGAGACGGTGCAAGGAGTCGGGAGTCCGGACACTGCTCGACATGACCTGACACAACAGGTCATGTCAGACAGGTCACAACAGGGTGAGTAACGAACAGGGACTGTGGGGATGGGGGGGACGGGCACAATGGCACACATGCACAACAACGTGTAGCACACTGCAGAACCACCATAACCCTGGGTCATGTCCCTGATCCCCGTGGCACACTGCAGCACACATACAAACATCAAGTAGGCCCCCGTTCACCATGTGCCCAAAGGGGTCCCACCCCACACAACACCAATTACACAACACACACATGCACCCGTGCGAAACACAGCAAAGATGCGTATGTGAGAGCCACACTGACATTGCAAGTGACACCACATGACCAGCAGCATGGCTGGAGTACAATCACCATGACACTGTGCTCGCCACGAGACTGAGGTGGCTGAGTGTGGACCACATCCGGAAAGGAGCAGGTCACACTCTGACACATCCACCTGCACAAACAACCACTGACGTCAACAACACATCTGCAGACAAACAATGCACAAGAGTACAAAAACCGTCCAAGAGCACAAATGACCCAAGTCGCCAACATCACAGCACCTCAAAAGCACAAAAGCTAAAGGCACACCGCCTCCAAGGGATAAGGGGCAGCAAAATCACAGCTGCAGGTGCGACTCCCACACAAAGCAGCACTCACACAGAGCAATTACAGCACACCCACATTGACGACAATGTGGTACACAGCCCAACACCTACACTGCAGAACAGAGGACACAACTGGGTCCGCCTGTGCGTAGAAAATGGCCAATCACATCGGACATAGCAGGAAACTGTGAGATGCAAATGTACCTGTACAACCTCACCTACGTCATGTAGTCCAAATGTCCACTGTCCCGCATCAAATAGTCCGCCCCTCCCAAACAGTCACAATGTACATTGTCATGAGGTCTGAATGTAAACTTGAACAATGCGGCAACATACATGCCAACACAATGTCAACAAGCATCTCCCCTTCACATTGCAGAGGGACAAACAACACCTCCAGCAGAGCAGACCAAACAACTCTACAGTGATGCTGAAGAGGACCACCACACTTCCGACACCTATGCCCCACAACAGTCCATGGACATCTTAGGCAATCGACCTCCAGGAGCAGGGCAGCACTGCTGCATCGAGGATACCCCACCCCCTGCACAGACAACACAGCTGGACGCACCCACCACCCCGCCTGGCTCCCAGCAGCCCACCCAAGCACACATCGCATTCCAAGGCCAGGTGTCAGACTGCCAGAAGGGGGTGGCCGAACATGTGCGGGTGGGGTACTACCTCATGGAAGCCAGAAACCAGATTACATACGTGGGTGTCTAAGTCCAATCAGGGCCCACCAACACTCCCCAACGGAGACCCACACTGCGACAGAGACACATGCCTTTGCACATTTCCAGTACTGAACCACACCCAGGGCCACGGGATGATCATCCACACCCCCACACCAGACTGGCGTACGCCGGCCCAGTTCACTCCTTTTACGTATTGAGTGGGGGACGACAAAGCTACATGTGCAATGTCCCACCCGCTGCCTGCGGTGACATGGCTGCGTCCATGTCCACTACACTCCAAACACCAGCAGTGCATGTAGACATGGCTGTGTCTGTGGTCTGCATTCTGCAGTCTGTCCAGCACATCTCCGCCACACTTGGCATTGTGTACATACTCATTCATGGGTCACTTGCCTCCTTCGCACATGCCTGGTTCCCACCTCTCCCCACATTCCGGAATTGTGTGGCTGTGGTGCCATGCCGTCGATGGCTCATGTACATGGCTGACCAAGGTTGCCACAGTAAGTTGTGCTGTCGTGCCTGGTGGGGGGGGCATGTTGTATGTGATTTTGTGACATGTGCAGTGCCAGAGTTGTGAGTTGCATGATTGTGGGGTTGAGGTGTGTGGTGTGTTCATTTGGTACTTGCCAACGGGCAGTGCATTCTCATGGGTGCCATCCTTGAAGCGCTGGTTGATGTTGGACTGTCGGAAGATGAAGGGATCATGCACACTGCCTGGGTAGTTGGCCAAGACATTGGTGAGGAGTCCCCTGTGGTCCACTATTGCCTGCACGTTGATGGGATGCGTGTGCTTTCCGTTGGGGTATTGTGTGCGGTGTTGGCACGGGGCACAAGTGGGACAAGTGTGCAGTCGATTGCCCCCGACACGTGCCGGGATCCAGCTATGGCGTATAGTACTTGCTTGGTCTCCAGCTGTTCCTGCGCATTGTGGGGGACGTATGGGTGCATGCGGAGGATGGTTGTCCTTTTGGGCCTGTATTGGGCATTGGCATTGTCTGGTGTTAGGTCTGTGGGGCTGTTGAATTTCCTGAAGGTCTGCTGTCTTTGTCTGCGCTGCCTCTGTGGTGGACTGAGGGGGGGCGGGGGGGTCCGTTGGAGGGTGGCGGTCCTGGGGGTGGTGGCGGTGGGTGTTGTTGCCCTCTCGGGGCTCCGGGGTGCATGGTGAGTGGCTCCATGGCATCTGTTGTTCTTCAAGTGTGGCTGTGGGCTGGGCTCCCTTTTCTTGTGCAGGTTGACGTCCGACTTTGCACCAGGTCAGAGCAGGTGTTAATTTCCTGCTGGTAACGCGCCGTATCGCCTGTTTTGTGTTCCTATCGCCGATGTGGCTGGTCGTTGAGAATGTTGCGTTATGGTGTTGTTGCGGGATTTTGCTCGGGAACGCCTACTCTGCATCTCATTAGCGTTAGTTGCCGGGGTCATCTGTGGCGATGTTTTTTGAGACTGCTTTCACAGGAAAACTGGTGTTATGGGCTGTTAGCACCAGCTTGTGAATGGGGCTATACATTTAGCGTGACTTTGGATGCGTTAAAGTGCTGATAACTCGGCGATAGCTCCTTGAGAATATGCCCCTTGGTTTCTTCTCTTAAAACATGATACTGAGATGCACCAGGATTTGCAAGAATGAATAACAAAGACCTTGGTTAGATAAGTATCTCATTGAATATATTACTGGAAGTGACAGAAAACATGCTTGTGCTCTAGAGAGTTACCAGCCAACCGTGTATGAAGAAACTGTGATCCTTTAACTTGTCTCTTTTCTTTTTAGGTACGTGAACGATTCCAACAAAGCAGTAAACCAAGATCCCTTGAGGCAGAGACAGACGAGGCACAGACAAAACACCTGCTTGATACGAGGAGCCTGCAGGACACAGAGAGCAGTGAGGAGGAAGTCAGGAAGTCACAAGGTCAGTGATGCATCGTCAGGAGGCTGCTGTTCCCTAACAACTAGAACAACAAGCAGCTTCCTGCCTGCCCACGCTATGGTTATCACCATAGGATTCCGCCCCACCACGCTTGGCCAATGACAATGGAGATGGCACACCTGACAGTAACCCCCCCAACAACACCCCCTACAGGTTGGGGTTTGTCAGGGTATCTGCGATGGAACAGACAAAGCAGGCGAGAGCCATATACAAGACCGGCAGTCTTTCCAAGTGTGATCTTCAGGGCCAAAGCCTTTCCAAAGAATAAGATAGCATAGTTTCTGTTGAATCCTTTTAGAGTCCAGGATGGCTTCAACTTTGAATTCAGGTTCGTAATCAAGAAGAACAGCAGGTGGTTTAGCAGGGAGCTGGGTACCAGAAACTACCAGTTTCAACAGGGAAACATGAAAAACAGGATGAATATGTAAATGAGTGGGCAGCTCCAATCTCATAGCAACATAGTTGATCTTCTGTGAAATTTCATAGGGCCCGATGAATCAAGGTTTAAATTTGCGGGACGCTTTTAAAGCAATATGTTGAGTGGATAACCACACTTCGTCACAACCCGTATAGGCAGGACTGAGTCTAAGATGTTGATCAGCATAATTTTTGTACGCCTCCTTAGCCCTAATCAAATTGTCCTGGGCTGTCTGTTGTACCTCATGCAAATGATCACTGAAGTATTGTACAGCTGGAATTGTAGGTGCCAGAGAAGATGATAACAGAAAACGAGGATGAAAACCATTTTTACAGTAGAATGGTGAGTAGCTTGTGGAACTATGTATGTGTGGACTTCCACTGTGTGAGGGACATAACTTTTTGGGGATTCATAGTTATTCCCTGTGCTGAAAGGATATAGCCCAAAAGGAAACAGTGGTCACATTGAATTCGCTTTTCTCAAGCTTGCAAATAAGCTATGGTCTCTCAACTTTTGTAACACTGCTCTAACGTGTGCTTCATGCTCCTGTGGGGAGGCAAAATTAATTAGGATGTCATCAATATAAGCCACTGTGCAGCAAGGCCTCGTTAATAAAATATTGAAAGGCCGCTGGTGCATTACAGAGGCCGAAGGGCATTACCAAATATTAATATCAACCGAATTTGGTTCTAAACGCGGTTTTCCATATGTATCCTTGTCTGACACGTACCAGATAGTATACCCCCAGTAGATCCAGCTTAGTGAAGACCTTAGCATTCCTGACCTGGTCTAGCAGAGATTGTATCAGGGATAAGGGGTAGCGATTCTTGATGGTCACATTATTGAGGGCGCAGTAGTCAGTGCGGAGCTCTTCCCCCTTCTTGGCCACAAAAAATAAAGGTGATGAGGCAGGAGAGCAGGAAAGACGCATGAAACCAATTGTAAGCATTTCATCTAGGTATTCACATAAGTGTAGGTTCTCCTTCTCTGTTAAGGCATATATCCCGCTAGAAGGTATCAGAGCCCCAGGTATAAGGTCAATTTGACAGTCATAAGGACGGTGAGGTGTAAGTACCTTAGTCTTCCCTTTATCAAATACTTCTGTTACATCCTGGAAGCATGGAGGTTAGATCGGAGGTATATCTTCCATGGTTGCCACAATCTCCTTTTGGGAATTAGGCATGTGATTATCATACAAGCAATGCCTCACAATAACTCAACCGAATTGTCATGGTATGCTTAGTCCAGTTGATATTGGGGTTATGTTTCTCTAACCATGGAATACAAAGTATGGTTTCGAATTGGGGAGCCTGAATCAAATCTAAATGCACTTCTTTGTGATTTTCCTGTATGAGTAACAACAGACCTTCCGTGGAATGAGTGATGGGCCCTGATTTAATGGCACTGGCGACAACAGTCTTCACTTCATCCACTATTTCTTTAGGCCATATGGGAACATTGTACTGCTTGGCTAAAGTTATGTCCATTACATTTCTGATTGCACCGGAATCAAGTATAATGCCCAGGTTCATGGAGTGTTTCCCCCCAGGCAAAAAAGTGTTGAAAAGACTGCAAAGATGTGACTTGAGCTAATGTGTGTGAGACTGCAAAACCAGAGGCACCCAAAACACTTGTCTCAACAGGTTGCAGGATCGCAGTTGAATGACTTCCCTCTTCTTTTGGGCTTCAGGGTGCATTCACATAACAAAATGACTATTATTTGCACAATAGAAGCACAACTTCACATCCTGCCGTCTCTGTCATTCTTCATTACTTAACGGCCCTCTCAAACTTCCAATTTGCATAGGTTCTGGCTCTGCAGGTCTTTTCTCTGGTTCTGGTTTCTTGTCCTATGAGACATATATTCTGGCATCGGTACATCCCCGATCTCTACGTCTTTGATATATCTTCACAAAACTTTCAAAACAAAAGTTCATCCACCTCAACCTTTTCCTGGAAGTTTTCCGGAGTAATCCATTAAGAGGCTAAAGGCATCATTGTAAGGGCTGTTTCCCATCTTGAAATGTTTCTTCTTATGATGAAAAATGTAAACTAGAACAGTCTTCCTTGGATTTTCTTCTTGACAATTTTATGGTAGGAAGAGCTTGTAAATGTAATACATGGATTCAAGCAGGCTGCATGGTGATCGCCATCATGACTGCCCACAACCCTCCCTCTTTGTCGATTTCCAGAGTAAATACTTTGCATTTCCATCAAAGCCTTTGCCAGAAAACAGCGAAGTGCAGCAGGAAAACAATGATTGTGCTACAGATGAGGTACTATAACTGTGTTCCAAATAGATGAAATAATGTATCCTACGTAAAAAGGGACTAACTTTATTTAACTCAATATTTGTGTAGATTGCTTAGAGTGTACAGGTATGTTCTTTTGAAACACCATGGTCTGATTTGGTTTGTAAGTGAAGTAGTTGCAGAACTGAATATGAATTATCACAATGAAATGCACAGGATCAGCAGAGGTAGTGCAGATTTCATAATTCTTATGATGTTAGTAACTCTCATCACTAGCCCCACAAGAGTTTCAGCTCCACTCGTAATAAGAGCCTAACTCTTTACCTTTGATATGTGGAGCTAACATTCATTTTTAATAGAAATTGTGATTTGATGAAATGTCCTAACCAACAGGAATGATTCTGTTCCATGGATTCGTTGGAAAGATCACTTGGGGATAATACAAGCTATTTACGATCCATAATATTCTTTTCACAAATTTTTAATCAAATCAACAATTTGTTCTCTTGTTCTTGGACAGCTAAATTCTAAATCTTTATTCCTATAGCCTACTGAAACCCATGTTATTTACAAAATCGTGTGTTAATGATTTAGCAAGAATGTTTGGTTAATCAGAGCATAGAACCTCTACCTGTATAATAACAGATGGAACATATTCCATGAGAGACAAAGATATTGTAAGTCAGGTTTGGAAATACCATAATGCAATAGCTTTAAAGTAAAACTATGAAGGCCAAGGCTGATAACCAATATTTCTTCCTTTTCTGATATTCCAGCATCCAAACTTTGTGTACTTGTTGTACACAGCCAAAGAATACTTGCCTAGCATGTTAGCGCCATTTTTTCATTCGCCCTCTCTATGGATACTCACAGCACAAAATAAGAACTGAGAACAATACAACAAAATACTATCGCTGATCTTTAATTTGTAGCCTGACTGACATCTGTATGCCATGAGGGAAGAATCTGGTAAACTGGCAGTCACCAGCAAAATGGCAGGAACCAGACATATCTATACAGGCTCTATGTTGCCCCCAGGTCAATTGCACCCATTACTCCTGTGCTTCTAGGCTCTGGAACCTCCATTAACATCCAACACACAGCCACCAGTGTGGCCCTCATTTCAGAATCACAGTAGTTATGTGATGTCCCATACAGAGCTCCAGTTGCCTTGTTCCCACCACAGTCACATGCACATATGGAGCCTGTAAGGCTACTGCATCCTTCTAGCACCAAGCTGTGTAATCACAAGAAATTGCAGGATCTCAGGGCCCGGTTCACAAAGATACTCTGCGCTCATGCAGAGGCTACGCAGTCATGGCAAAATCTCTGCACTGCAGTTTCTCATTGTGGAGATGCTAGCACGAATGCAAAGAAACCACCACGACTCTTTTGCCTCCTCCAGGAATGTGCAAGCTCTTTGTGAATGGGGCCCTCAGTGTTTGGTCGAACTGGAACAACTCACTGCCAGTTCCTGCCTGCAAACAGCTCAATCTTGCTTGCCATTTCATGTTAATCTGCCACATTTTTCTGCCACAGCAAGTAACTCATCTGTCACTTCATAATTCCTGGATAGAATTTAAATAAAACAAGGTTAATGTGCTCACTGGTACCTACACCTAGTCAGAGAGTTTGATATGAACTTTGTCAAGTAGCCTGTCCTCAAGCCAGGTCTATGGAGGCCTCCGCAACTGCCTCCCAAGGGGGAACTAACCACCTTAATTAGTGAACCCTGCCAGCCTGGAAAAAATCTCTGGGTATAAAAAGCATTTTTCACTGGGGGGGAGCAGCACAGGTACAGATGAATGCAAAGCAATTGCCATGTTGTTTTTGCTTGCTAGGCATTCCTTTTGTTTTTGCATTGTTTTTACCAAAAAAAACTTACAAAGCAGAACAGTATTTTGTTGAAGAAAATAAAAAAGTCAATGGACTTCACTCAGTGGTTTTTCTGTCTGTAAGGCCATTGTTTGTATTCCCTGGTCTGCCATCTAGACAGGAAAAATCCACGGTGGTAGCCCCAGCCTAAATAGATAATGGCTACTTCCAACGTGGCACAGCAATTCTCTGAAAGATGGGACAGTAGGTCAAGGGTTTCCAATAGGGGCACCAGTAGAGGCTTCGGCATCAGAAACACCATGGTTCCCCCATCTTTAAATGAGGTGGGGAAACCATAGGTTTGGCAGGATGGTAACGCTACCAATGCATTCACCCCACTAAAATCTAAATGACCCGCTTAAACTTTAATAAATATGTTGTCATTGCAACTGTCTCAAACATTCAGGAGTTCCACTTATCACATTTGATACATTTTAAAGCATCTCTCGTACCATTTTGAGAGATCAGTAGACCAATAAAATATTAGCCTCTTTCTTATTTAAATTGCCCACATTCTTCTTGTTTTCCTTCTTGTGTACCAGCTGCTGTTAATAAATGCTTATTTCTTACATCTACATAGTGCTTGTGCAATTTTAGATACTGCAATGCCTTTTCAATTGATTTTAGTCTGACAAGCTTTTGTGATAAGTTTGCTGTCCTTGCTTGCTGCACCATTTGCAAGAAATATTAGAGGGAGTTTGACCTGGTGTTCTGCTCTCAGAAGCTTAATATTTCTTTCTCATCTAGCGACAAGCACACCACTTTACATCTCTGCTTTTTTACCAGTTCCGCTGGTAAGATTTGCTTACAATGGATGTATTTTAAAATGAAAAAAGTATTGTACAAGTTAATTTTCTGTAATTCTTCAAGAGTCGTCACGATTTCCAGGTAATTGTGTAATTCTCTTGCTGGCATTCTATTATCTTACAGTTTACTAACACAGTACAAACACAATGTGTGTTGTTTCATCAAATCAAATTATTCTTGGTCACTAAGGGGGTCATTATGATAGCGGGCGGATCGCCACCGCCAGTATGGCGGTGGCGATCCGCCCGCTATTTTCCACTGCCCGCCTAACATTTCCCCCGCCATATTACGATGGCAGTGGGGACCCAGGCGGACGGAAAGACCGTCCGCCAGTTTTCCACCGGTAGGCAATCCGCCCGATTGCCTACCGGGCGGAAAAGGCCTGCAATATGGTGGTGGTGCCTTGCAGGCACCGCCATCCATATTACGATGATGGCGGTCTCATGCCTTTCCATGGCGGAGACTCCGCCATGGAAAGGCATGCGGAGAATGCCTTTGGGGGCCCGTTGCGGGCCCCCAGGTGGTTGGGGGGGTGGGTGGCTGCACTTGGGGGGTACCCATGGTACCCCCGACATTTGCATGCACAAGGTGGCAGGCACCGCGCGGTGCCTGTCACGTTGTGCATGCAAATGCACAACATGCTTTATTTACATTGCGGCGGGTGCTGCTCACAGCACCGCCCGCCGCAATGTAAACAATATGGGATGCCACCGCCACCGTGGCGGTGGCATCCTAATACACATGGCTGGACCGCCGCACCTCTTGCGGGCGGTCCCGTTTGCCGTTGCGGTGGCGGGCGGACTTTGTCCGCCCGCCATCGTAATGACCCTCAAAAAAGTGTAGATCAAAAGTAACCATTGATAGTATTCAATATTATTTAAGTTAATGCATTTTATGTTTTGGTCAATTCACGTTTATCACGACCAAGTCTGTGAAAACTGAAATATACAAAAAATGACATTCACTTACTACAATTTCTTTAACTTCCTTAGCCATTTATCTTTGTTAGCTATTTCGTGTGCACAACTCTTAACTAAAAGATGCATTGTTTTAATGAAGTTCGAAAATGTTCGACATAAAAAGGTTTGATTCAGAGACAAGTAAAATAACCAAGCTAAAAGAACAGGACTAAATCTTCTATTACATTTAATCCACATGGACACAAACTATTGTAAGCTCTAATGGAAGAGAGCAGAAAAGCCTAAGTACCAGATCAAGTTTAAACCTACACCAACTTCTAGTTGCAACTTTTTATATGGTAAACCCTTTTACATACGGGAAAATTACAAGATTCCCTAAATATTCATTTAAGAAGATAATAGAAGACTCCAAACTAAAGTTAGTGTTTTTTCTCACTACTGCTGTATCACAGCATTTTAAAGGTGTTTTCTTAACTCAAGAGATGAGCTAAAACAAGATGAGTGACCTGAAATCAGTTAATTCCACACAGCATACAAACAGTTGTTACACTGGAGAGCTACATTTGAATCTCCTGATACCAAGCTATTGCAGCAAATATTACCCATTTTTTTGATTCTGTACCAGTGAGCTATTGAAAATACTTTGTGCAATGAGATTTTGCTAGCTAGTCCCACAATATCATATTCATCTCCATACTTAAACCCCCTAACATAGGATTTGGGAGGAATTCCTAATTATTTCAGGCATAATCTGTCTAGACCACTCCAATGGAACTGCATGTCTAATGTTAGCAGGCTCATACAGTGCCAAAGCGAAGAATGGCATTTGCCAACGCCAATACTATGTTTTGATCATAACTAGATGGTTATTCCATATTATGACAGAGGATAACTTCACAACTAAATTCTTGTAATATTGTACTTATTATAATGTTATTCTTTTCAACCTCTATAACAAATGTGGGTGCCTAAAGTCAAATACCATGCTTTTAGTCTTATCCACATTTAAAAATAATCTGTTTACCTTACAGAATTTACTTAAAAAATTGCCTGGCATTGCTACAGAGAATATTCTTCATATTTTCCATACAGCCCACAAGAAGGACAATAGTGAAAGAGAGAAAGACAGAAAAAATGCAAAAACAAATTAGAACAAAGTTAGAGGAACAGCAGGTAGAGTGTGACACAAGCTCATACTGTAGTATCTTCATGTTGTGTTATTATGTTCTATGTTATCTTGTTCCTAGCTGCTCAGCCAGTGTGAGTGTTCTGCGTGGAATGTTGGTGTGTGAGCCATGAGTGGAATGCTTGAGTGACTGGTATGAGTGGTGACAGTTGGTGGAAGGGCTGAGCAGCTAGCAGGCTGCTCCTGGTGGGGTTGCTTTGTGTAACTTGAATAAACCTACTTGAACTACATCTACCAGCGTGGACTACGTTACTACATTTATTTTGGCGATGAGTTGGAGACTTGCTCACGCTCTTCAGTGAAAGAAGCTCAAGATGACATCTACAAATAGTCAACATGTTGGAGAGAAGCGTCAGACGACACAAGGAAAAGTTTACAACAAGTCTTGGTCACAAGAGGCCACACAGAAACAAAAGAAGCCACAGAGTAAATAAAGTATTCTGGAACATCACGCTTTGCAGCAGCCCCACCAGTGTCCATTACATTGGACAGCCCCAGCTCAAGCGTGCTGTACTCTATTCATCTGACACATTTTGACAAGAACTGCACCTTCAAGGGAAGTAAGCATCATCATTTTTTTTTACATTCTACATGGCATCTCTGATATGAATTCAAAGACTTTTCATTTGTTAGTTTTGCTGCACCAATTTCTTACACATTCACAGCAAGCATGTCTACAGCACAGCAATACAGACAACCTTCATTGTCATCTGGATGTGTGCGCTAGCAGGGAGATGCCTATACTGTATGTTTTCATGCTCCTGAGAACCTGCATCTGGATGCTCCACACTTTGAGAAATTCATGACATTTGAATTGCAGCAACTCTCTGTGCTCCACAGACTTTCATGTTTTTGTGTCTGTTACACGGGGAGCTCAAGTGTGGCCAGAAATGTCGATGATCTTTCACAAGTGCAGCAACTCTGTTATTTGTGTATTTGGGACCGGTTTCACCTGAGGCTCATTTAACGGAGTGAGATCTGTATCGTGGTGTAATTTGTGGTTTGATTTCAGCCTCTTTACCGGCCACTGTATGGGGCCATCAGCAGCAGAAAAGTTAAAATTCACAAGACTCTCTTGAGCCTGGAGAGACATTTTGGTGAGACAATTATTGTCTCTTATTGTTACTGTCTCTTGAGCCATCTTATACATTGCCAGTTAAACTGTTTCTGGTGTAGTTTGAAAATGCTGGCGCGAGTCGCGTGTAGCGCGCTCACACTTACCGTCATCTTGTTGACGCGTGGAGTCTTTGCATGATGTCTTCGTCACTATGGATCCCGGATAGCTGCTGTTGGACGCTTTAATGCACAGACGCGCCATGAGCCTTCCGGCTTTGCGTCACATACGTGCCGCCGTCTTGGGGTTTCGAGGAAGTCCACGTCAAGCTTGGCAGCATCTTCAGTCAGCTGAAATTGTCACTTATGTCTGTCAAGATCCTTCCAGTCTGAAATTGTTTTTCTTGCCCGCAAAATTCTTCCGCTGCAACCCGGATTAAATTAACAGTCGCGATGTCCAACATTCTTCTGCAAGCGTTGTGAGAATATGGGGTAACTGTCGACTGCTTTCTGGTTCCTGTCTTCCATTTGTTTGATGACAAAGGGCAGTGGTGTTGTAAGGAGCGCTGCATGGGTGAGTCAGCCTGCAGGCTGCAGACTGTAGCCTTAGCGCTGAACTGCCTGCAACGTATTGAGACAATCTATTAAAAGACTCTGCGCAACCATTCCAAGACGGCAGTTTGTGCAGTTACATGTGACGTGTTTTTGATGAAGTCTGCCCTCAAGTGCACAACTGTCTGCTCACTGGGGACTAAATAAGCGTGTTTGAAGAAACTGACATCCTACGAGGTTTGAAGTCAACATGCCATGTATTTTGCGTTTACATGCTGGTTTGAAAAATGTTTACGATTCAATGTTTGATCTTTTCTGATTTACGCAAAAGTATGTTAACTATGCCCATATTTATATGTTAGGTGGGTTTAACAAGCCTTACTTGAGGGTGGCATATTTGACGTGTTTTGGCTTGTTTTTTCACAATTTAGGTATCCCTTACCTTGGGATGGGAATGGGTTTTTGTCCCATATCCTCACTTTTACAATTTATGTAACCCTTACTTTGGGATGGGAATGGGTTTTAGTCCCATATCCTCACTTTAAAACTGTACCCTTACAGGAAGGTCTAGTTCACGCAGGGATGGGTTTTAGTCTTTTTTTTTTTTGTAGTAAGCTATGGTACCCTTACATGAGGGTTGGCTTAAGGGGTCTTCTCCCTTTCACTCTAGGAATGGGTTTTTGTCCCATGTCCATACATTACGTCACTGCACCCTTACATGAGGGTTATCTTTCAGGGTTTTTTTTTTTACACAGAGAATGGTTTTTAGTTCCATTTGTTGCAAGGTTTTTGTTCCTTGTGTGCGTAAGCCACCATGTGCGGCACGTTCGTCCTACACAGAGTGTGTTGTCTTGGGTGTCAGTCCCATGTACATTTTTGGTCATTAGTTGCAAGGTCTTGTTCCTTGTGTGCGTAAGCCACCATGTGCCGCACGTTAGCTTTTGTTGTAGTGGATGCTTTTCAAGACCTTTCAACTGGGTTTTGGTCCCTAGGCTCCCTTATTTGTCGCAGGAATTTGGGTTTTAGACCTTTCTTTCCACATTTTTACATGTTTGTTCTCCGTACATGGGGAGTATACACAATATTCTTTGGTTTTCGTTTCTTTATTAAAGGAGGAGGATGGGTATTTTTTATGTATCCTTCCTCCTGTTGTGGTTCATTTCCCACTCGTGATGTGGTTTCTACTGTTCATCCCTGGGTCATGACCATTTACTTCTGGGTACATTGTTGTATATAGTTTTTAAAGTTTAGTTTCATTATTATTCTATTTTACAGGAAGGAGATAATGTAGTATCTTCATGTTGTGTTATTATGTTCTATGTTATCTTGTTCCTAGCTGCTCAGCCAGTGTGAGTGTTCTGTGTGGAATGTTGGTGTGTGGGCCATGAGTGGAATGCTTGAGTGACTGGTATGAATGGTGACAGTTGGTGGAAGGGCTGAGCAGCTAGCAGGCTGCTCCTGGTGGGGTTGCTTTGTGTAACTTGAATAAACCTACTTGAACTACATCTACCAGCGTGGACTACGTTACTACACATACCTGAGGAGGTGAAAAGCAAAAGTGGAAGGAAAAAAACAGATACAGAAGAGAGAGAGACATTATTTCACTGATAAAATTGTTAAACAAATGGAAGGTTGCAAAGAGAGGAACAAAAAAGTAATGGGGAAGAGAGATTTCCCAATGAGACTAAACAATAAAGAGATAGAGATATAGGGAAATGAGGATGAAGAGAGCAAGAAAGAGATACAGTGAGATCGAATGAGCGAGTCAGGGACTGGAAAAAAGAGAGGGAGAGCAAGCCATAGAAAGAGAGAGAGAGAGAGAGACTGTATGAGATAGAGTCTACATTGGAATGGTTATAAATTAAACAGAAGTGCACACCACCACTAATTTGTTCCTTTTAAATCTTTTAAACTCTAATTTTTCTGAGCTCTTTGTGTTTCAATTTAGCAGATGTTTCTTAACAAGCAAGCATATAGTTTACGTTTAACTTAAAGAGTCAAATGCATATTAGGCTGATGGCAACTGATAACATTTTTTAAACCAAAATCAGATTTCTACTGTACAACACAAACCTATTTCAAATCATTTGACATACCATTGTAATACACACAGTATAGGAGAAAAACCATTGATTTTTCAATAAAACAAATAGCAATTGTTAGCAGAAAGAAAGCATTAGGGGGGGCAAGCAGAGATGGATAAAGAGAAAAGGAATGAGAGTGGATGAGTGGGAGAGGGATGTAGGGGATGCAAGGAAAAGCAGAGAGAGAACTATTAAGAGAGACATAGAGAAAGAGAAGAGAATAGACGATAAAGAAAGAAACATATAGAAGGTAGAAACAGGGTGCAAAATAGATATATACAAAGTGAGAGGAAGTAAAAGCATTAGACAAGACAAAGTGCTAGAATAATTTTAAGACAGACAGTAGAACACTCAGAGACAGAGACGGAAGGAGAAGCTAAGATGAGGGAGAAACATAGGTGAAAAAGAAGAGAAGGTTAAGGATAATAAAAAGGAATTCAGAGAAAAGTTAGAGCAATATTACTCACAACAGTGCATACAGAGCGGGAAAGGCGATAAGGCAGTGTCTGAGGAGGGAGCGCCATTGTCAGGGAGCCTCGGATCAAAGCTGCGGTAAAGATTTCTGCATAAAGACTTTGTCTCCTTTTTGGAAGTCAAAAATCTCCAGTGAGACAAGGCAAATGGCTTTAGCCGAAGACAGGTCCATGAGGCCAGATACCCTTTGACAAGGGACTGCTGAACAGGATTTGCTGCTGCAGAGAAGAACATAGAGGGAGAAGCTGCAAAGACAATCCAACCGCCTATGCACCCTGAGCGAATAGTTGAGCTGATTGGGCCTGGGCCACTCCTGGTTCTCAGAGCAGTTTCTGTCCCAAAATTTTCAAAATTTTCAATTTTGTATTTGACCATCTGGGCACATTTAGCACTGCAACTTAGGGTCCAGGACTAGTTGGACACCACTTGGGGCTCCAGGACTCACTCAGGGTGGGTCCAGGTGCGTGTGCAAGATGGTGGGAGCCTTTTGTGTCCCTGAGGCTCTGAACAGGAGGCCAGCAAACTAGCCCTTAGAGTCACTCTGGTAGTCATGGTTTCAGGTGAAGATGCAGGGCTCAGCACCAGGGCTGGCCTCTGAGGGTTCAAGGCAGGCTCCAGACAGCAACACAGTCCATCCAGGTATAGCAAAGCAGTCTTGCAGAGTGCACAGTAGGTCACAGCAGCCGACAGTCCTCTGAGAGTCCTTCGCAAGTCCAGGAGGGAACTGAAGAGTTGTTGTCCGAGGTCCTATTTTTATACCCTGGTGCCCTCATTCTGGAAGGTGGGAAAAGCTTCTAAACAGTGCATTTGAAGTGCATAGAATTTCCTGACTCCCTGCCCTGGCTCCAAGCTTACTGCAGTGGCAATGTGGAGGTGTTAGGCCGTTTGTGTGAAGGCAGAGCACTCCCTATTCAGTTGCAAGTGGGGCTGTGCTTAGCTCCACCCACATCCTGCCAGCAGATGGCCCATTCAGGCACACCTATTCCGTCTTTTGTGTGGCTGTCTGGGAGGAATTCACAAAGTCTAACTTTCAGTTACAGGCACAAAAGGGATTAGGGCAGAAAAGTGCCAACTTTCTAAAAGTGGCTTTTTCAAAATTGTAATCAAAATCCTGACTTTACCAATAAATAGGGTTTTTCATTACTATTCAAAAGACACCAAACATGAAATAACTTCCTGCTCCAAATTGGAAATTTCAGCCTATTAAATGTAATAAGGACTCTCCAATGTTATCTAATGGGAGGGGTAGACCTCACTGTAGTGAAAAATACATTTAGAAATCTTTCACCACCAAGACATGTAAAACACAAACCTATATCCCCAACCTTTCAGTTACAAGGCACTCTGCCCTATGGGCTACCTAGAGCCTACCTCAGGGGTGAATTATATGTAATAAATTGGGAGTTTAGGGCTTGGCAAGGGGGCTTATTGCCAAGTCGACATGGCAGTTTAAAACTGCATTCAGGCTACAGTGGCAGGCCTGGACATGTTTTAAGGTGCTACTTAATTGGGTGGCACAATAAGTGCTGCAGGCCCACTAGTAGCATTTATTTACAGGCCCTGGGTATATGGTATACCACTCTGCAAGGGAATTATAACTACATTCAATATACCAATTATTTATAATCCAACTTAACCGTGTTTTAGGGTAGTGGGTACAAGTGCTTTAGCACTGGTTAATAGTTGTAAAGTGCACAGAGCCCTAAGACCACCAAAAACCAGTCCAGAAAAATGAAGCAAGAGCGGTAAAAGGTTTGAGGGAAGACCAACTTAAGGATGACAGGTCTAACATCCACCAAACACTTTCTTGCTATACAGTCCAAACACCAGGCTGACATGACATAGGCGGGGAAGGGGGTTGTGCTTTTTCACCCACATTGACTCAGACCCGCTTTACAGTATGTAACTTTTGTTTAGCACGATAACTACCTTTGTGACTCAATTACTGAGGAGTGGGGCATGGTTGGAACTCCCTATACGAGACTGCTTGTGGTTATAGTGGTATAACTATAGCATAGAGAAATATGAACTAGGCCCGGTGGAATTATAATTATGCTTGTGAAATTGATGGAATTTAATAACTCCATGTTGCGCTTGTCACGCGGGGTTCTTGCCAAATTCGGCCATTCAGAATAATTTTTCTGTTTAAGCCTCTCAAGTGTTCGGGGGAACAATGCGAGGCTCCATCAAAGCACGCTTGCGAGCACAAGTGACATTTGCTGGCCCACGCAATTTCCGGTCGCACTGAGCCACCCGCAGCTAAATCAACTCAAAAATACCTTTTTGAGTGACTTTTCTACTCAAATGGATGGTTCTGGTAGTTTTCTAAGGCAAAAAGCATTTTGCTTATTTTACATTTTTTTCAACAGGAAGGGTCACAGAGACTCTAACATCCACTTCCTATCCAGAAGGCTCCTCCCAGTGCCTTATCAATCTCCTGGTCACTTTTCATTTGGATTTTGAGGTGAAAGGATCACTCTTTGTCTGCAATTCCTGCTGCATATATTCCATTGGATTTTAAGGACTTTGTTTTTGTGACATCACAACAAGTAAGTTAAAACTCTTTTGGATAAGGGTGTTGTTTGATAGAGGGCATGCACTAGTATATATTTGTACCTTTTAATCTATATTTAAACTTGATTGTGGTTGTGGCGGGTGGCCTGGAGGTGCAATAGGGGCCTTCTTTTTTCATTAAATTATTTAGCTTTTATAAGGGAAAAAGGTTGTACAGTTAAGTACATTTTCTCCATGTTTGTAGAATTTGCACAATTTATTCACTATGTGGCCTAGTCTGCCCTCAGGCCACCCAGCCAGTACTAGGCATTTGGTACATGAAACAACTGTTTCTGTGGTATATTGTGTTTCGAAACAGCAATGATTTAGGCTGGGGATGGCATTTGATTAAATGCAAAATGTGCTTTTTTGAATTTCACATTTTTTTCTGATTTTTTTTTATTTTGGTGGGTAATATGTTCATGCCTTGGGAGGATGTGTGTTATTGGAAATTTTTTATAGATAGCTTATTTTTAGTTTTTAGCATTGCTGAATTAATAGCAGTGTTTTCTTCTTTGTTTACCAAGTCTCTTTTGTTTGCTGGCCAAGTGGCCATTTTTTTGTCTGGGCAGTATGTATGTGTGTGTGTGTTTGCCAAAGATTTTGTCTTTTTTCTCCATGTCATGTGGCTGGTAGCCATTTTGTGCAGTCAGTGTTTTATAGGTCTGCATGTGTTCTTTGATGTCCATGCCTTCTTGCTTCTTGTTGTTTGAACATGTGGCCGGCGGCCATTTTGTGTAGCCAGCCCCCAGTGTGCTTTTGCCAAAGGCCTGCATGTGTTCTTTGGTAGCCCATGCCTTCTTACTTGTTGTTTGAACAATGTAGCTGGTGGCTATTTTGTGTAGCCAGCCCGTGTGTTAAATCCTTGTTTTCCAATTTTTAAAGTTATTTTCTCTGGAGAGTAATAGAAGAGGGCAATGCCTTATTGTTTTTGGTTCATTTTTTTTTCCCTGAAAAAAGTTTAATGTGCTTGTGTATCATTGTAGTATGTATGTACAGTGTTTACGTAATATTATATGTATTTTTTCCATTTTCCCCTGCACCTCCTTTCCTCCTAAAGGATTTACCATAGCCCCCACTAAGACACCAGCAATTACTTTTTTTATATTATTTGATTTTTCTCTGTACCTCCTGCCTGTCATAGGTCTCTTGGGCCATGGGCACACACCAGCATTAATTTTTTAAGGATTATTCAGATTTTCCCTGCACCCCTGCCTCTCATATGTCTCTTAGACCACAGATACACAGCAGCATTAATTTTTTTCAGGATTATATTATTTTCCCATGTAGCTCTTGCCTCCTGCAGCTTTAACCTTATAGGTGCACACATGCATTATATCCTTTTCCCCTGCAACCCCTACCTACCATAGACCTTCGCCAGTATTAGTTTTTTAAGGATCACATAATTTTCTCCTGCACCCCCTGCCTGCCAAACACGCCCACCAGCATTAATTTTTCTAAGGATTATTCCATTTTGCCCTGCACTTATTGTCTGTCATAGGTCCTTCAGGCCATAGGCGCACACCAGCATTAATTTTTTTAAGAATCGTGTCGTTTTCCCCTGCACCGCCTGCCTGCCATAGGCACAAACCAGCATTCATCTTTTCAAGATTATTCCATTTCCCTCCTCACCACTTGCATGCCATAGGTCTCCTTGGCCATCAGCATACACCAGCATTAATTTAAGGATTATTCAATTTTTCCCTGCACCCCCCCTGCCTGCCACAGATTTCTCAACTTAGAGGCACACTAGGCAAACCTTTAAATCTGTATGTTGTTATCCTAATTCAAATATTATGTTATGGTTTGGATTGGAATGGACACCCTATTGTTGTTAAATATTTGGGATAACCTCGCTAAACAATATTGTCTGCCTGAATAATTCAGACTGCAAAAATTCCACATTTCACTAAATGTTTTTCATGTTTGTTTGCTTTTGGGTGCACAAGAAACATCTCCCACAGAACTGCAAGACAGAAGGCCGGCACAAAGTGACACCACATAACACCACCTGAATCCTCCTCTGTTTCTGCTTGTGCAGCTAAGTGCCTACTGACAGAGCTTGAAGATGGCCCCAAAGAAAGATGTTCCTGCCAAGAAAGTAGCCAGTCAAGAGGAGAAGAAGAAACATATTTCCACCACTGGCGTGGCGTCTTCCCCCTTTATCAGGAAATGTGGTGTGCCTGCTGCACCGTCCACTGGGCAGCAAGCTAGGGGCAGCACTCAGCATCAACAGCACCACCCCACCCCAACCTAAGCCAAAGCACATGTCTCTCAGCGAAGCAGCCACTGTAATATGGCAACAAGTAGTGAGTCTGGATTGGATCTGTCTCATATGCAAAGTACCCAATCATTGCAGGAAACTGAGCAAAGTGGACAACAGGAGCCGCAGCCAGCAGTAGGAGCAGAACAGGAGGTTGAGCTTCCTGATGAGCAAAATGTAGCTCTTGAACCATTGGCTTCACAATTTTCAGCAAGAAAAAGAAAGGGTACTCCACCATCTTCTTCAAGACCCCCTTCTGATGATCTGGGCATGGATTGGCCACAGGCCGTGAAGGAAATCTGCCACTAGAGGCAAGGGAAAATTAAAGTTCCTGAATGTCTTGAGGACAAGCCAGTGATTGTCACTATGGAAGGCAGCTCAGAGGACACCGAAATAAACCCTCTTATTCAACCTGCTCACAGGGATATGGCACTGGTTTCACCACCACTAGCTTCCATATTTATAAGACCCCGCTGAGACCTGCATCCACCACTACCTCAGAAGAGGTACACACTGCAGAGAGGCAAACGACACACCACCTACCTCCAATTCTTCAGGCATTGACAGTGGCATAATAAAAAATTTCTCCTCCACAGTTTGGAACTTCTTTACGATTAGAAAGCAGGAGGATAACATTGCAATATGCTGCATTTGTCATGCAAGTGTTCATCGAGGTAGGTCTGGTTCACACTATGGCACTGGAGGCCAAACATCCCATATGAAAAAACATCACTTTAATCCGGTGGCAGAAGCACCTTCAAAAGGTAGATGGTGGTGGTGATGGTGATGAGCGAGGGGAAGCAGCTCTGATCACGGTGATAGAAGGAGGTGAAGAGGAACAGGGGGATGACAGCTTTACACAATGCAGCCCTGTCCCTTGCACTGTGGCAGCATCACTCACATCAGCAACCTCCAAATGGCACAAGACTCAGATGTACCACCACATGCAGTGATTCCCCAACACGCACATTCAGTCTACCATCTCTTAGTTGTCTCTAGAAGTCGCCTGTTTCAGTGGCACCCCAAAAGAAAAAAAATCCAAGCTACTATTACAAGCATGTTTAGGCAGGACGGGCAGTATTTATTTATTTAGTTATTGTGAGTTTTGTATAGCACTAGCTAGACTTGAAGGTATCAGAGCGCTTTACAGATTATGAAAAGAAATTTAATAGCACTCAATATGAGGATTTGTGTGTGTTAACATAGTACATCTAGAGGATATAGAACAATACAACATTTTAAATCAGTGAGGTTAACAACAGTTTTAAATGTTGAATGGGTCAATCAACCACATCTAATGATCTTGTCGGTGTGATGGGATCATGGTGTAAAGTAAGTCAGATTGGGAGTGAGTTAAAGTACTTGTTTAGCAGTAGTGATTTGAGGCTCTGTTTCAACTGTAGGAGGGGTTACAGCGGCGATCCTTAGGAAGTGAGTGCCAAATTCCCTGATCAAGAGCACGCCTGGGATGTTTTCTTTTTCAATTTGGAAAAGATAAGAAGTGAGTTGGAGCTTCTATGGGCCCAAATTCTTCCTGCTCTAGATAGTTTGTTTTCCAGATATTTAGGGTTTGCTATGTGAAGGGATTTATGGGTGATACAAGCTGCCTTGAAGATGCATCTTCCTTCTATGGGAAGTCAACTGAGACTCTTTAGAGTAATTGAGATGTGTTCAAACCATTTGCTTCCTGTAGGGAGCCTGGTGGTTGCATTAAGAGTTGCTCCTAGAGGTGTAAGGTGACTTTTCAGGGTCCCAGTGATGATAGCGTTACTGTAGTCAGGTTTCGAGAAGACTAGTGATTGTACTACTGTCTTTAGATCATTAGGGGGGATAAACAGTTGATTTTCTTGAGATGTTTTAGGGTGTAGGTTGCCCCTTTGGCGGAATTATTCTTGTGCTTCTTCATTGACACGTGTGTATCCAGGTGATTCCCAGGGACTTCACAGAGTTAGAAAGTGAAAGAGAACAGTTTAGTGCAATCAACTTCTTGAGTCATTCTTGAATTAGAAAAGGCTTGTCATTCGGAGAAAAGAGTAGTAGTTCGGTGTTTTTGGGGTTCCACTCAAAATGATTGGTGGTTAACTAGGTTTCTAACTTTTAGTGTGGTATTAAGATGCCAGATGTCTCTGCGAGATATTATTTTGTACTAGTGTTGTGTGTCATCGGCATATAGGTGATAATTAACACCCACTTTAGAATGACTGTGAGGAGTTCCATGAAGAGATTAAAAAGGGCTGTTGAAAGGATAGAGATGTGTGGTACTCCTTGTGGAACTGGTGTAAGTTGAGAGCGACAACGTCTGATTTTATTTGTTGTTAGCAATGTTGTAGCTAGGACACAAACCAACTCAAGTCTATGCCATTGATGCCAGTGCAATTCTTTAGGATTTCACATAAAGTTTGGTGATTTACTGTGTCAAAAGCCACCAAAAAGTTGAGTAGGATTAGGAGGCAGGAGTCGCCTTCATCGAAAGTTCTGCGAATGCCATCTGTTATCTTGAGCATAGCAGTTTCCGTGCTACAACTTTCCCTGAATCCTGATTGGAAGGTGTCATAAAGATTGAATTAATTGATGTGTTGGTTGAGTTGAAGCAAGACGCACTTTTCAATTGCTTTTGCTAAGAAAGGAAGGTTGGTGACAGGTATGAAGTTATTGAGGTTGTTAGGATCCGCCCCTGATTTTTTGAAAAAGGGTGTGACTTGGCCTAGTTGGAGGACATCAGGTACACAGCCCGACAAGAAAGAGGCATTGATGATTTTGGTCCAAAACTGAGAGAGGATGGAGGGCAGGGGATTGGTAGTATGGGATGTGGGCTCCATATTCGCAATTTTCTTGAAGACTTCTCCCTCTGTCAATGGTTGAAGTCTGTCTATTTGGCATTGTTTTTCAGTTGGGGGAGATCATTATTGAGTTTAGTTATTTGTGAGTTGCTCAGGTCTGAGGTGAAGTCTGGAAGAGGAGGTCCTGTGGTGATGATTGTGTTTGCTGAGCTGGAGAACTGAGATTTCAGGCTTGTGACATGGATAAGAGATCGCCCAATTTTCACTATTTTCTCACTGAAGAAGTTGGCTATTTCTTCACAACATTAATTAGTGGTATTATTTCACGATGGAAGGTGAGGGTAGTTATTTGTTTTATAATGTTGAAGAGATCCCTTGATCTGGTCTTCACAAGGTCAAGTTAAGTGTGAAAGAAAGTGGCCTTTTCTCAAAAAATGTGTTTCTTGTAGGAGAGATGTTCAGTCCTGAGGAGAGAGAGGTGTCTCAGTGAGGGGTTCTACCTCCATAATCTTTCAGTCATCTTAGTTGCCTCATCTCTTTCTTTGGATCCAAGTTTAACCAGGATCTAGATTGTGTCTTTCTGGATCTCTTGAGTTTGAGCGGGCCACTTGGTCAAGAAATGTTGTCATCGCTAAGTGATAGTGTGCGGTGAGGTCATCTACCATGCATATGTGAGGATGTGAATGTAATTGGGCGCTGATCCTGGTTTCCAGCTCCAAGAGGGGAATTTGTTGGATGTTCCTTGCCAAGTGTGTGAGTCTGTTGGATGGGGCTGGGCAGGATCTGGGATTAGCCTTGAGATTGAAGTGAATGAGGTGGTGGTTCAACCAGTTGATGGGCATGATGGATCGAAGGGTGACAAGTTCAGTTCTGACAATTATTGCATCTAGAGTAGAGCCTTTGTTGTGGATCTATTCTTTGCAGACTTCTTGAGGTCACTGAATTCAGGTTGGTTTACTAAGATACGAACAGTGGTGTCTTCTGTGTCATCCCAGTGCTGATTGAAGTTGCCTAAGAACACGTAGTTGGTGTCAGTTAGACAGACCCGTATTATCAGGTTAGTTAGTTTTTCGATGAAGATTGTGCAATCAACAGGGGGGTGGTAGTGTGATGGGAGTGGCACCTTTAGTTATGAGCTCACCTCTTAGGCATTCAAAAGTCGAGTACTTCATGGTCTGGCAGATACTAAGATGAATGTCTTCATTATGGATGATGGCTAGCTCACCTCCTGTATGTCCTGGTGTGTCTCGCTGAATGCTGGCATAGCCAGGTGGCGTGACCAGGTCAAGTATGGGGTTTGAGTGATCATTGAGCCAGGTTTCCATTGAGAATGCAATGTTGATCTGTCTGCTAGTATAGTTTTGATTGTTTTCGACAAGCGAGTAACATTTTTTTCTTTTTGGCTAAGAGTTATACTTAGTAGGTCAGGGGGTCATGTGCTGCAAATTTGGGGACAGGCAGTGATTCTGTTGTCTGTAGGAAGTGAATGAATCACACTTAAAGAGTGGACAGAGTCATTGTGGTTGGAAGTGTAGTGTGTTTGCTTTAGCTGGGTGGATTATATGTTTGAAGTCATGGTTGTGTTCAAGGGGGCTAGGGTTAACAGAGTGGTGATCGACCTTGGACTGGGACTGATGCTGTCATGACCAAGGCTTACGTCAGGGGTCTAGGTTGCAGTGTACACGTGATTGGAAGTATAGTGTGTTTGTTTTGGCAGGTAAGTTCTCATGTTGGAGGTCATGGTTGTATTTGAGGGGGGCTAGGGTGAGCGCAGTGGGGTTCAGCCTTGGATTGGGACTGGCCCTGTTATGACACACGCATGCAACAGGGGTTTGGGTTGCATTGTGGCCATTAGAACTCATTTGGGGGGCAATGTTAGTGGGTAATGTAGCTGTGGAGTTTTGCTGGTGAATTGGTGCTGGGTTATCGTTCTGAGGTGGAGGGGAGAGGAGTGGCTGGGGGGGGCACAAATATTTTGTGCAAATAAGGAGATAAGTGTTAGGATGTGCCGGTCAAAGATGGTGAAGTGTTGGTCTATCGCTTGGATTAGTATGTTCCCCTTCTGAAGATAGATATGATGACCTCCCCTCTGAAGCTTTAGGAGGGGGCAATGGTTAGTTTTGTTTATTTATTTATTTTATTTATTTGCAGAGTTTTATATAGCGCTGGCTAGACCTGGAGGTATCAGAGCGCTTTACATGAGGATTAGCGAGTTACAAAGATTACATCATGAGTTTCTAGAACATAGCATAAAATGGACACACATCCAATGGGGAATAGAAGGTAGAGGGGAAAAGTAAAAAGGGGTTGAAATGCCGATCGGGTCAGGCAGACCGGCAAGGGGGAAAGAACATCAGGGGAACCAAAAAGTCAAAGAGAGTCAAACAAACCAGCTGGGGACCAGCGATCACCACATCCAGTGTTGCGGTGGCTGTACAAGATGAGAGGGGTGGAAGAGACAAAGTGGGGGTAGACTAGAGGTAAAGGACTGTCATGCGATGCAGGGAGTAGTCCAGCAGAAGAGAGTCGGTCGAGCCGCTAAGATGACCCGGGTCATCATCTTGCTCCGCAAAGAATTTATATTGAGTTTGTAACTTGCAAGTGGAGAAGAATACGTTTTCTCCATTTTGCTGGATGTTTTGAATTGAAAATGAAAGCAGTTTTTTGATTGCCCTTGTCAGCACGGTGGTAGGTACTTGCTATTAGTTGTTCCGGAAATTGTTTAAGTAGGTTGCTTTTGAACTTTTTCATATCAATTTTGGAGAGATTATTAGGAAATGTAATGCTCCTGGGCCGTATCTCTCAAGCATGGTACACCGAGGTTTGGGTTTGGGGAATTACATTGTGGCTGTTCCTTGTGATGGACCTACCTGCAGAGATGGAGAGGTGAGCTGTCTATTTTTAGGAAAAGGTCTTGGCATACAGGCAGTGCCCCAGGATAACTGGACTTGGGTATGTGGCTTAAAGTGTTTCCAGTGGGCAATTATCTAGGTCGAGGACTATATCTGGGTACGCCTATGTGTTTCCTTTATCCTGTTCAAGGCTTTTTTTATTAGTTTGGAGAGGGATTAGGATTTTGTGGTGTGGTTAGAGATGATAGACAAGTAGGGTGTATTTCATTGTGTGATTCGGGTAGATTGCCAAACATGGTGAATTTATTCTGCCTGGTGGAGACCATAAAAGATTGCTGCCCCTTGATTAGCCTCTTTTGGCTTCACTCCTCCTCTTGGTGAAGTGGGAGCCTTAATGCAGCCCTCTTTTTGTTTTTACTATTGGAAATGTCCTCTTTTGCTATCTGTTTCTGAGAGTGTGGGGGGCCAGTAGTATGTCCTCCCTGACCTTTGATCCTACCCCTCAACCATCAGTGCAAAGGCTTCATCTCTGCATCCATTGAGCATATTCACTCACATAGTCCAACTCACATCCTCCCTCTCCCTGGGCAAACATGACTCCGAGGGCGGGGACCTGTGCAGTGCTGAAGTGGTACTTGTGCTCACATTCCTCAGGCCGTGAGCAGGTGTCCTACCTTCTGGCCTTCATGTCTTGCGCCATGAATCAGACGTGCTGGGACCACCACTGGATGTGATCCAGCACCTCACCCAGCCAGCAGATCAAGCCAGGCAAAAGTCAGTTGTAGTCTAGCAGCAGTCAGCAGCAGTCAAGCGGCCACCAGGCTCGATAATTCAAATCTACAATGGGGTCTCTTCCTCCACGACACATTCAAGTTCGTACCAAGGGCCAGAGATCAATATCACTATCTGGACATGATCCCTGTGCCACACTCAACCCACCTTCAAAGTCACCTCGATGTCCAGCATCATGGATTTCAGCCCATGTTCTCCAGCGCACTCCGAGCGTGGCTCCGCACTCTCCAACTTCGTGTCAGATCATCATGACTAGCCCCTCTGGGGTGTGGCATCTGCTGGCAGCTCTCCTCTTTGCTGCTTTACACAAGATGTGACAGTTGTGCTTGACAATGGTGCCAGTAGGTTTGCACTGATATTCTTGGTAGGCAGTCTCTAGTTGCATGAAAATTTATCAGGTTACTCCAAGTCATCCCATATGTTGTTGGGAGAGTGGTGGTAGGCAGGACTAAACTGCCATCAGCTAGTCTCCCAACAGCTTATGTGACACAACCTCCCAATTGCACATTTGTACAACAGGAAGCTGGCTAAAATGTTAGCACCCAACATCCTCTCTTTTAATTTTGTGGAAGGAATCGGATTTTTTGAATTTGTGTTAGCCATCTGCTGGAAATGGTAGCTTCCGGGCTGAACCTATTTTACCAAAGTTGCTGCTCCAGTATTCCATCATGATGTGCTGCAATTGGTTGGCAAAGCTATGCACCTGAAGACAGACATGTGGCCCGGTTGTCAAGCAACTGATAACATGTGCATTACTGCACTTCTGGATCTATTTTGTGGGGTTTATGCAACAGCTTTCTTAAAGTCTCAGCGCTGAAGAAAGATTTAAAGGCATTCGTCAGCATGCAACAGTAGCGATGTTTGCCATGGAGAAATCCCATACCGCTGCAAACATCTTGGAAGACTATAACAGCAAGGTGTTTGAATGCCTTCGACTAAGGGCCTCATAATTAGAGTTGTTGCCACGGACAATGGAAGTAATATAGTCAAGACCAAGGCAGATGGTGGATATTTCAGGGTGCTGTGTTTGGCACATTGCATCAACCTGATTGTGCAGGACTTCCTAAAAAAAAATAAGATATAGGGCTTGATTTAGAGTTAGGTTGACAGGTTACTCCATCTCAAACATGATGGATTTCCCATCTGCCGTATTCCAAGTGCCATTGGATATAATGCACTTGTCATATGGCGGACAGAATCTCTGCCATGTTTGTGATGAAGTAACCTGTCTGCCAAACTCTAGATCGGTCCCATAGTCAGCAAAATACTGGCCAACTGCAGAAGAATCTGCATTCATTTCAGTCATTCTTCTAAAGCCCAGATGCAGTTGAGGATCATTTAGTGTGATAATAAAGCACTGGTTAAATCCCTCATACAGGAAGTGCCAACACTTTGGAAACTTCTTTATGTTGTAATGTCTTTTTGGACAGTACAGATCGATCACCGACTATGTCCTTCAAAGAGGAGGGGATGCAACTGGTAAAAGCATGACCATGGTGATGGACAAATGGGGGCTAGTCAAATGCTTGACACAAATGCTACTTCATTTTGAGGTTTTCAGGGTGATCTATCAAGCAGAGGCAGAGAAAAAAGAGGGGTCCCAAAATGCAAAATTCCCATACATTTTCCATATACATCTTTAGACAAAGCTGTAGCAAAAAACTGCTGAACAGAATTACACCAAATTTGACAGGAAGCTAGATTTTGGTCTGCAGATTTTGCTTTTTGTGATTTGTTGGAAATCCATTCAGTTGTTTTTGAGAAAATTAGGGTAAAATATAATGGGAAATATAAGCACTTGCGTCAACGAGAGTCTCGAGAGACTCTTGCGGGAGAGCCAATTTAAAAATAGAGCATTCTGATTGGCCCAGGGAGCATTCATTCTCTTGGGACATTTTGCCTCCACAGGAGTCAGACTCCTGCAAGAGTGAGAGTTCTGATTGGCTGCCAGCAACATGAGAAAAATGTTGCTGGCAGCCATTACAGGACTCGGAGACATAGTTCCCTGTCCTGAAGTTATTAAAAAAAAGATACATGGTAGCAGGGTAGGGATGTTCTGATCCCTAGGCCCCATGGGATGACCCTGAGGTACCCTGAGGGGGCAAAAAAAAAACAAATTCTGTAAAAAATGCTTCAAAGGTACAACATATGATGGCTGGGCCACGATCCTTAGTTATAGGCCCCGGGGAGTCCTGCCCTGTGCTGAAATCATTGAAAAATGGGAGGGTGTTACATGGCCCCCCTCCCCAAGGCTACAGAGGCCCCTTGGACCCCATCTTCTGGGGCCGCTAAACATAAGTAAACAGGGAAGTGGGCCGTGCAGCCGCCCTTCCATAGGCAATAATGGCCCCGGGGACCCCATCTCCTAAGACCAACTCGGATACTATCTACCAGGGAGCCCACACCCAGTACATAGTGGTTTCCCTGCCCGCAGCGGCATGGGCAGTAAAATCTGTGTTTGCTCTCGCATGGCAAGAACATTTTCAAATCTCCCGCCAAGCGGCAGCAAACACCAAGGGTGCTCCCAGCAGGCGGGAGTTTTTAAAAGTGCTCCTGCCCGTTGGTGGGAATGGACTTTTGACCTGTTTCCCTGCCTGGAGGGAGCACCATAGGTAGCTGATCCCTGCGGGTGAGAGCAATATTGGCTCCTGCTGTATTCGGAGTGCCAGCTGGGGGCACGGGGGCTGTGGGGTTCCCCTTGCAGCCCCCAGCGAGAGCATGGTGGGTGCCCTGGGTGGGAACCAGGACACATACCTTCCACTGTACAGGGACCCTGGGGATAGGGTCCCCATGGCCAAAATCTGCACTGGAAGGGGCGCCGTGTGCCCCCTCCTACAAATGATGCCATGCCCCAAATGATGGGGTCCTCGGGCCAAAATCAACCTGAGGAGGGAGGCTGCATGTTCCCTCCTCCTAAAAATACATGGGGCCCCGGGGCTAAGGTCCTTCAGGCCGAAATCAGCCAAGGGAGGGGACTGCGTGCCTTCTCCCCCTAAAATTGATGAAGGGCCCTGGCGGATGGGGTCCCCGAGGCCAAAATCAGCCTGTGGAGGACGGCCACTTATACCACTCCCCTGCATTAAAAAGAGTGGCCCTTGGGGATGCGTCCCCCTGGGCCTAAAATGGCTTGGAGGAGGACCATGCAAGCCGCCTCATCTTTATTTAAATAAGCAGTCTCGAGGGATGGGGTCCCCGGGGCTGATAATTGCCCGTCCCCTTAACAAATACACAGCCCTGAAGTATGGAGCCCTCAGGGCCTAAAAAGGCTCAAGGAGGGGCCCCCTCCCTTCAATTAAAAAGGAAACAGCCCCTACTGCTCATGGACGAAAGGTGTGAGTGTTGACTGGATGGAAGGTATTTGGGTGCAGGGCATAGCCGCAGGCAAGCCCTGCAGCCAACACCACGCAATGCACAGCCGAGGGTGCTGAAGGCCTGCGCGGCAGGGGGCTTGCATTTATGCAAGGTAATTAAGGATTACTTTTCGTTAAAAAAAATGGTAGAAATTCACTGAAAAAGCCAAAGGTTAAAGTAATAGTTAGGTGTGATAAAAAAAAACCTGTTTTCATTTTTTTTAAAAAACAACTTTGAAATTAACTGAAAAAAACAAAGGTTAAAGTAACATTATAGTTAGGTGAATTTGTCAGTGACAACATTAACATTTTGTACTAAAAATAACACAGAAATTCACCAGTTTTACTACAGTTATAGAAGGGCTAGGTCCAGCTAATGATTTTAAGTGTTCACAAACACATGTGCTCCTAATGCACCATAGGTGTGTAGGGGTATTGAACACATTATATATCTTTGTATTCAAGAGTTACTCTGTGTGCAGGTGAAAGTGTACTTATGTTCATTATGTTCCATGCAAGTGTTTTGGTTCTGCAGAGAAAGATTGCAACAGGAGAAAGCTTCTACGTAGTAGATACTAACATTTGTAAGCAGCCTTGAGTCATTAGAGAGAATAATGCCAGCATGACAATTTCTACTTAACGTTACAGACTGTGTGCACCACATGTTAACCTACATACATGTGCTTGCCTTGCTTCAGAAGATGGACTATCTGTATAGCTTCACCACAGTATTAAGGGTGCAGGTAGTATGATCTTTAGCACCCTCAGACAGTGGTTATTGCAGCATAGAATGTACAGTATTCTTTGCAGAGTCTTTTTAATGCTCTGTGCTGTATTTCTGGGAGAGTTTCACTGTTTACAGTACCCAGTTCTCTACTGATATCAACTTCATTTCTCAATGTATGTTCGGTGGGTGTCAGGGGTTTGATACAGATAAAAGCTATCCGTAGTAGGGCGTTTGTTGTGACAGTGACATTCACTATTTTTAGGAACTTGGCTTTCTGTGAACAGTTGTATACACATTGATAGTCATACTCAATGAGGGTTTCCCATATACCTGTGGTTGATTGTTAATGTGAATGTGAAATGTGCGCTTCACCGAGCCCCTAAAAATATATGTGAAAATAAAGAAAATGGGGCAGGGTAGGAATACTGACCACAACTCCCATTCTGCTGAGTGCAAGTACTGTGAATGTTCCATAAAGCAGTTTAGTCTCTCGGAGCTGTCACTGGATCTGTTTTAAATGGTATGTGAAATGGTAAAGTTTTCAGGTTTGATACTTTTATCATCAAGTTTTTCTATGAATAAGGAAGACGCAAAGCTGAATTGGTAAATAATTTCAGGGTAGGGGAGATCAAAATATAAAGTATGTACCCACTTATTTGACAAAAATCCAGTACACTTAATGTTACTGATACCTTTATAATGTGGGTGGAAATTGAATTTAGTCAAGTGTCTCCATTAATTATTGTATTTTTGTTTGATTTTTAATTATGAAAAGCAGGAATCAAAGGCATTTCTGAAGTACATTCCCTACGCAATCATGGAGAGTAAAATTACAACTACATATCTATTCAAGCTGTGGTACATAACTTGAACCAAAAACAAATCACGCTGATTTGAAAATTAAGCCCAAGAAGCAGAGCATAGTGCATAAATGTATACACTAACACAAAGACAAGGAAGAACAAAAGAGGAATGAAGAGGGAATACCAACATATCACTACAACAAGAATTAATTAATGGAAACTACTCCAAACACATGTATAGTTACGTCATCAACGTTTCAACATATTTTTTCTGAGAAGAAGTCAAACTCTACTCGTGCACTTTGATGTGCTGCATAACAGGTAATGGGCAGTGTTAGACAAGTCATTTTTAGGGTGGTCTTCCCCTGGACTTTTTGCCATTTGCCTCCACATTCTGCTGATTCGTTTTGTTGGCCTTTGGACTCTGAATCCTTTTTGACTGCTAACAAGTGCTAAAGTGCATGTGCTTCTCCCCTAAACATGATGATATTGGTCTATATCTGATTGGCATATTTGATGTACTGGTAAGTCCCTTGTAAAGTGGTATACCATATACCCAGGGCTTGTACTTCAAATGTTACTAGTGTGCCTGCAGCACTAATTGCGCCACCCACAGAAGCAGCCTTTCAAACCTGTCCCAGGGCTGCCACTTCAGTGCCTGTGTGTGCAGTTTAATGCCGCTTTGACACAATTGGGATAGTACTGCCCCTATGCCATGCTCTGAGCCATCTGTCTGAATGATAATCTCCTGGAAGAAATGTGGGGCCTTGAGCACAGGAGCTGTGCAAATGGTTTGCTTCAGGGAATCAAATGCAGTTTGGCATGCTTCTGTCCAAATCACATTTCTGTGCTGCTTCTTGGAAGTCAGCTCAGACAAGGTGGTAACAAGGGTGCCATATCCCTTTACAAACCTCCTTTAGTATCCAGTGAGGCCTAAGAGGTCTCTGACCTCAGTCTGGGTTTTCCGGGGCAGTCAGGGCATGATGGTTTCTATCTTGGCCTGAAGGGTTTGCACTTTCCCCCTGCCCACCAGGTTTCCCAAGTACACCAAAGACTTCTGCACTGTCTGGCACTTACTTGCCTTGATAGTCAGGCCTGCCTGTTGCAGAGCCTAAAACGCTTGCCGGAGGTATAAAAGCTGGTCTCGTTCCAGCTGCTACTGAAGACAGCTAGGTCATCCAGATAACGATGCCTAAAAGGCCTCCAGATCAGCAAGGACCTGGTTCACCAGCCTCTGGAAAGTGGCAGAGGCATTTGTAATCCAAAGGGCATCACCCTAAACTGATAGTGGCCCTCTGGAGTGGAGAAGGCTGACCTCTCCTTTGCTCCCTCTGATAGAGTGATCTGCCAGTACCCTGATGTGGGATCGAAGGTACTGAGATACTGGGCAGCCCCATCCCGACAAATCAGCTCATCAGACCCCAGGAGATAGGATGAGCATCAGTCGTAGTGACAGAATTTAACCCTCTGTAATCCACACAGAACCTCAGTTCAGGTGTGGTGCCCTGTGGGGCAGCTTTTGTACCAGAACCACAGGTCTGGACCAGGGGCTACTGGAGGGTTCTATCACCCCCAACTCCAGCATTTTGGACACTTCAGCCTTAAGGCTGGACCTCACCTTATCTGAAAACCTATAAAATGTATTCCTAACAGGGAGGTTGTCCCCTGTGTCTACATCATGGGTACACAGATGGGTAGTCCCAGAGATAAGGGCGAAACGAGAAGAGTACTGCCACAACACTTGGTGGTAGTCTCTCTGTAATTCAGAAGTGAGAGTTGGGGAAAAGATTACTCCTTCCACAGACCAATCATTCCAAGAGGTCAGAGAGCGGTACACTTTCCTCTTCCTCTCCCCCATCTGTCACCAACAACATGGTGAGCTTGGATCTATCAAAGTGTGGTTTGAGGCGATTTACATGCAGCACCCTGTGGGGTTGCCTAGGGGTGTTGAGGTCCACCAGGTTTCTGTTTCAATCACCTCTTATGGCTCATTCCAGCGGTCCTAGAGGACCATGGGCTCTACCGGCTTCATTACCCACACTTACTGGCAGGTTGAATCTCCACAGTGGTATAATTTCTGTCATACCACTCCTTCAGGACATCCTGGCTAGATTCAAGGTTACTGGAAGCTTGCTTCCATAATTTAGCCATCTGGCTTATGCAGGCCAGCATGTAACTCACTACATCCTGGGGTACCTTCCTGGGAGCGTGCCCCCACCCTTCATTCACCACACTCAGAGGTCCTCTGCCTGGGTGCTCATACAACAGTTTGAAGGGGCTGAAACCCACTTCTCTCTATGGCACCTCTCTGTAAGCGAACAACAGGCAGGGTAAGAGGATATCCCACTTTTTCCTCAAGGCCTCTCACAGGTCTCTGATCATGCCTTTCAGGGTATTGTTGAACCTGTCAACAAGCCCTTTGCTCTGTGGATGGTAAGGAGTGGAGTTATTGTACATTGCCCCATACTTCCTTGGAGAAACCCACTCGGGTAAAAATCCCCATCAGGTCCTTTGGCACTGTGGGTGGAGTAGGAGTCCATAGAAAGATTACCTCTATGTTACTAGTAGTATGATCTACCATAACCAAGATGGACCTGTTGCCTGATTCAGTCTGGGGATCCATAGGCCCTACATTGTCAATGCCTACCCTTTCAAGGGGGTGCTAACAACAGGAAAGGGATTAATGGGGGCTTTAGGCATCTGCCCTGTCTTCCCTCTGGCCTGGCATGTCATACAAGTCCTACAGAACACATCTGAGGAATTCTTCATCCTAGGCCAATAGAAGTGGGGGACAAGCCCTGCAAAGGTTTTGTCTTGGCACTGGTGTCCAGCGAGAGGAATCTCATAAGCCAGCTCCAGTAGGAAGGCCCAGTAGCATTGTGGGACCACATCGGCCCTGGTTAGCCCATGCCCAGCAGTCTTAGGCTCACTGCACAGGAGGTTGTCCTCCCAGTTAATGTGATGACTACCAGAGGCATCACCTGCTGCTTGGACTTCAGCCTGTTGCCTCCTGTCCACAAGGGCTGGGCACTCCCTTCGTGCCCTAGAACTCCTCCCTGGTGGGTCCTCCTTTCATATGCCATCCAGCAAGCTCAGGCAGGTCACCAGGGGAATCAATATCCTCCTCAGTGGAGTCTGAGGCTGCCACCGCGGATGCCCATCCATCTCACTGGAGGTACATTCAGGGGCTGGTTTCTCATGCCCTCTGCCTCTACCCTTCTTACCAGCCCTTTTTGACTCCCATCCTGGGCAGCCATGGATCGTGTGGTAGCCAGATCCAGTCAGGTAACCTTAGAATCTCCACAGGAAACTTTAACTCTACTTCCTTCCAGGTAGTGTGCTCAAGGTCATTACCTAATAAACAGTCCACATGCTTTGCAGGTCTCACTGCAACTTTCAGAAAACATGAAGCCCCCCACTCAAATGGAAAAAGGGCCACAGGATAGTGACCCTCTTCTGTTGCCAGCAACCACAACCTGGTGGAGTGCATGGAGAATGACCTGCTCTGGGGAAACCAGCTGACTCCTTACCATAGTCATACTGGCTCCTGTATCCCTCAGAGTCTCAAACCCTCACCCATTGATGGTGACCGATTGTCAAACTTTGTAGTATTTGAGGGTACATGGATCTTAGGAAACATCTCACTGTCACCCATGGGCATTAGGGTAACCCCACTAAACTCCCTCCCATTTACTGGGACAAACTCCTCCCCCAGCACTTGTACTAGCCACCCCTGGAATCTTTCCTCCAGTGGAAGGTTGTGTTCTCTTTGGACACTTGGGATCCCCCTTGTAGCGCCCATACTCACTGCACTCACTGACTCTTGTCAGGGTAAGTTTTCTTCTGGTGGTCAGATTGGGAATGTGAACCAGACCCTTTCCCCTGTGAGTTTCTTTAGGGGCCTAAAGAGAACTCCTTATTTTTCTCACCCCCCTCCTTATTCTAGTGGGAACCCTGACCACCCTTTTGGGAATCCCTCCAGATACCTTTATGAACACTCTGGTGCTGACCCAGACGTCTGCCTTCTCAGCAAGCTTCCTGGAGCCTGTAAGCTTGCTATCAACCAGGTGTTGGCACAGCCCTGGAAAACAAGAATCAAGAATGTTCTCCTTCAAAATCAAGTTGTACAACCCTTCATTATCAATAGCTTGGCTTCCCCTCACCCAGCCCTTCAGTGCCTTACCAGCATAATCCAAGAAATCCACCCATGTTTGTGTGGAGAGTTTGTGACTGGCCTTGAACTGTTGCTTTTACTTTACAGGGGTCCACCCAAATTGTCTGGCTAAAATTGTCTTCATGGCAGTGTAGTTGACCTTGTAGTACAAGGCCTGGGCGTAGTTCACGTAGTTTTGCTACGCGGAACTCCGCGAAGTTACAAACAAACTCTGCAAAGTTCCGTGAGTGGCGGAGTGCAGTGCAAACTGCAGTTTTTGCTGATATTCCTGCCGCTCGGGTAGAAATTCTACCCGAGCGTCAGCTCGCGCTCCCAAACTTACCGTTCGCGATTGTGAACTTACCGTTCGTGATCGCGAGCGGGGAAAAAACTCTGCTGCACATCGCGAAGCGGATTGTTCTGCACTCCGCGAGCTCTGCGGAGTGCAGAGTGCAGAAAACTCCGCAAACTCCGCAAACTCCGCGAACAGAGCGAAGTTCACCGCCCAGGCCTATCTTGTACCCCACCTCTAATGTAAGGAGTGTGTCTCTCCCCAACGTGGGCATGTACCACCAAAGACTACCTCCCAGAACTACTCTAAGATCCTGTGCACATTCAAAGCCACTTCATAGGCTAACAACCATTTATCTATGTCATCCCCTGCCACATAGCTTTGCACTATATCTTTTGGGATAAGAAATCTGGACTCATGTGAAGACACTGCATGTATGCGGCCAGCAATATTGCTGTTGCTGTACCCCATTTGGAGGACTCTGATATCCAGCTTCCTGAGGCTAAGCTCATGGGCCTTCTTCCTTTGCTCCATGGCTAGCCTCTTCTCTTCTATATCTTGCTCCTTTTTAAGCTCCTTGTTATTCTCCATCTTGTCAAGCTCTAGCTTTAGTTTTCTCTCCTCCTTCCTGTCTGCCAGCTCCTCTAGGGACAGGCTCTTTGAGGACACATTGCTGCCTGGTCTAAACTGGACTGCCAGTCCTGGGTGAAAATTGCTCCCCCCCTTGGTAGGCTGCATGGCAAGACCCTCTGTCAGATCCTGCTCTGATCCTTCCTCCGACACAGATCCCTTATCCTCCTCCATTTATCCTTCTGGGTGGGCTGTGGCCCATTCTGTTAGGACTTTTCGAAGCTGGCACTTCCCTTATGAAAAACCCCTCTTTCCTGCAGAACCCCTTGAACTGAGCCACTGTGTATGCCTCCAGGTTGGCCAGCTCGTATTCCATATTGCCAGGCAGGACCACAAACATTGCAGAAAAATGGGACTTGGGCAAAAGGACTTTGGAAAAAATCAAAAGATGTTAGATCAGAAAGAATTTAAAAAGGCTTGGATTGGTCTAAGTATATCATTGTAGTGAACAATGAGTTACTAGATGGTATTGCACAAACACAAGTCCTATCCTCAATGCTGATCACCAATGTTAGAAATAAGATTCCTGGTTGGTTGAGATATGCACCCAGGCCAGGCAGGAACCATCATTCTAGTCAGGTAAGCTAGATACACACTAAAAGATAACAAGTGTTCACCCTCTGGTAACTTGGCCCAGAGCAGTCAGGCTTATCTAAAGAGGCAATGTGTAAAGTATTTGTGCAACACACACACACACATACACACACAGTAACACAATGAAAACACCCCAAAAAGACTCCACACAAGTTTATAAAAATAGATAATTATATTATAAACAAAACCAAGATCAAAACGACAAAAAACAATGTATAAAAGTTGAGATTTTGAATTTAAAAGGAATAAATGCAGTAATGCACTTAGAAGCATGTAGCGCTAAAAATGTTACTTTAGGTCGCGCTCGACCGGCACAAGGTCAAAGTTCAAGCCAACCTCATGGAAGCGAAGGCCGGCTACAGGAACCACGCAGACCACGGTGAACAAAGTACCTTTCCTGGTCACAAGCAACAACATGCCTCAATCTTCTCCACGCAGTGAAGGCAATGCTTCGGTCCCAATTCATGCAGTTGGGTTGATGTGCTGCAGTCGTGCCTCGTGGTCTGTACCTCGGATCAACACTGTGTTGTCATCAATCCTTGTAGTTGGGTCTATGCGTCGAAGCCGAGCCTCACGGTCAGGACCTTGGATCGGCACTGCATTGTCATCGAACCCGCAGTCAGGTCCTGCCTTGCCGTTGAGCCATGCAGGGCTGTCTCTGAATCGGCACTGCATCGGCGTTGAAGGGCACTGCATCTCCAATGCACAGCTGGTGGGGCTGACAGCTACACTTTATGCATTCCCTCTATACAGCCCTAAACACAGGAAGGTGAAGCGTATCTGCATTCTGAGCACTCATCATCATTTATCTGCATTCTGATAGGGCATCTTGGGCAAGGAGGAATTGGAGCGGCTTACACTTCAATTGGTAGTGTCCTATTCACACACAAAGCACTGATGTATCCCCCACAGATAGCCTGGCAGACAGGACTTAGTCGAAAGGGATCCTTGTGCACTTCAGAGAGCTGCTTTGAAGTCACCCCCTAAATCAAAGTCACTTTTGAAGATACGTACTGTGTCTCTGACCCCCTAAAATGAGACACTTCTGGATCCTGAACTGAACTTCGGTCGGAATGACTGCTGTGCTGCTTAAAGGACACAACTGCACTGCTTTTCTTGAAAAACTGCTTTTCCGCTTGTTGCCCTGCTGCTTCCTGACTCTGCTGAAGGAAATCTGGACTCTATTTTCCCTCTAAGTGATCTCCAAGGTCTTGCTGGCGTGGCTCCTGTTTTCTGAAGTCTCAGGGACACAAAACACTAACTGCAATTCTGCTGGTGCTGCTGAACTCTGCCTTCCATGAGTCATTACTTTGCCTGAGCTGCCCTCTCCATATTCTGGGCCTTAGTGCGTTCTGCAGCTGCTTTGCTACAAAATTGATGCATCGTCACCACAGCGCTGATCGGAAATGGCGCAGTACCCTTCGACGCCGATGCAGTGCCAATCCGAAGATAGCCCTGCGCAGCTCAACAGTGACTGACTGCGAGGTTCAATGACGAAGCAGCGCCGATCGGAGGTCCACACCGTGAGGCTTGACCTCGACAGATTGCCCCGACTGCAAGGTTCGCCAACGACAAAGCACCTATCCTATGTCCCGACCGCGAGGCTCGACTGCGATAAATCGACCTGCCTCTGTGAATCAGAACCGACGCATTGCCTTGACTGCCTGAAGAAATCAACAAATTTCATTCCTTGTTACCAGGAGAGGTACTTTGTTCTCTGGGGCCTGCGTGGGTCCTGTAGCCGGCCTGCGCTTCCATGAGGCCACCAAACTTTGACTTTATCCCAGTCCAAAGTGACCTAAAGTAACTTTTTTAACACCACTTGCTTAAAAGCACTTTACTGCATTTATTCCTTTTAAATTCAATATCTCAAGTTCTAAGCATTGGATTTTTGTAGTTTTGGTCTTGTTGTCTCCATAATATAATAATTTATTTTTATAAACCTGTAGGAGTCATTTTGTGGTGTAGTCATTGTTTTACTGTGTGTGTGTGTGTATGTGTGTTGCACAAATACTTTACACATTGCCTCTTTAGATAGGCCTGACTGCTCTGTGTCAAGCTACCAGAGGGTGAACACAGGTTATCTTTAAGTGTGTATCTAACTTGCCCTGACTAGATTGGTGGTTCCTGCCTGGCCTCTGTGCATACCTCAGCCAACCAGTAATCCCATTCCTAACAGGGAGGAAAGCACTGTATCTGATGCGCTCCTGTCTTTAACCATCGCTGCACATAATGTGCTGCCTACACCAATACAGGCACAAGTTGCCTGCGTTGTAAGCAGGATTGTTTTTGTGCAGGAAGGGAAACCTTTCTGCACAAAAATAATCTAGTGAGGCATTTTTCTCTTTCTATGCCTGCTGAAGAATTCACCATACATAGAAAGAGGAAGTAACAAGAAGAAATGAGGACATTTCTCCTCAGTACTCCTCTCCTGGGAAGGCGTAACATTCTGACGCATTCCCAGGTCTACCAGTATTGGTAAATCTAGGAATGCTTCTGAATCCATGGCTGGGTGCTTGCAAACTGCCACGGACCATCCATGGAACACCTCCCCAGGGCAGAGTAAGGTAAACAAGGGATTTGTGCTGTGTTGCATTGCTCTGGATTTATGAAGCCACTCAGGGCCAGGCAAGGTGGCTTTACGTGGCTTGATAAATCAAACTTAAGGGTTGTGTCGTTTTTGCGCCGTGTGCACAGCACAAAAGTGACGCAGCCCTTTGATAAATATGCCTCTAAATATTTCTTTAAATGGGCACGCACACAGAAAAAGTGACGTAATTGTATTTCTGGTAGACTTTTATGGATTACTGACTGCTCTGATACACCGTGGTATTTCACAATCAGGGCCTGCACAGTATTGGAACAGTAAGTTTCACTTGGTATTCAGTATGCCTCACACAGCACTGCCTTAGTTGCCATCTCTAGATAAACGGTGTTTTGAGCTGCTATCTTTTCTTGTGTTATCTTTCTTCTTTCATCCCAAGAGATGGTCATATCTCAGCAGGTCTCTTATAATGAAGCTCGGCTCTGAAGTGCACACCTGAAGCCCGTGTGTGCACATCAGAGAATCACTTTGGTAAAAGAAGTGGAGCAAAGAGTCTGCCTTGAGGCACCCATGCACGGTAGGGGAGCAAATCAAATTCCTGTTAACCGGCAGGACATAAAAGGCCAGATCTATTATTATTTCTAGATCTTAAAAGGGACATCAAAATACTTTCACACTGTCACCACTGCGCAATCTTGATGCCCAGGTATTCCCACATGCCATCGCTGCCTGGCAGTCCTGAGGAGAAACAATAGTAAATTGCTTGTTGTTTTATGGAGATATTTAGAGAGCAGAGTAAATGTTTTAAACTGATGAGGCAAGAATATCTGCAATTGCGTTGGTGGCACTATGTAAAATAACAACAATTAGTATGTTAAAAAATGCATTATAGAAAGTGCATTGTAAGACTTCTTGGTGTGATTTGCATGCTCCTCACATTGCACTATTTTTGCTGTTTAGCAATATTTACTGTTTCAAAGGCCCGTCACAATAGAAGAGTGAAAACGCAAGTGAACAAAAGCTTTGAATAAAGAAAGTTTCTCTTTTACATCAAAAGTAATATGTATTTGATGAACTGGCGGGTGAATGCTGCAATACAACTGAAAGGAAATAAGTGACACTTGATTTAAATCTAGACAGTGCCTTCTTTGTCAATACACAAGGATTGCTAAATTGTTTCTCTATGTCACTTGCACAGAGAGTTACGTAGTCCAGCTGCTGTGCTCTCCTGTGTAAATGTTTGAATGGTGACCCCACTTTATTTTTCTGACAAACTATACATAATTTCTCATGAACCCTCCCCTCTTCCTCCTTTCCTCACACATAACTCGCCCGATGATTATGTCATTACACACACACACACCATCACCTGAAGTCTCTAAACTAGAGGGCATATGCCTCTTCCGCACGTGACGTTTTTGGACTCCACTCAACGTTGTTTTTGGACTCCACCCCTACACTCATCACCCCTCCCATTCAAGCTCCTATCCCCACTCCCAATCACTTCCTCCCTATTCTTGTGGTTGAACAGCTGAGAAAACACAACAGCTTCAAACGAAGTCTATGCCTTCCCAGGCTTGTAAAGTTGGACCTTTTTCCCCTTACATGACTTGATTATCCTGTTGTATTCCGCTTTAGGGGTCCGTATATAGGTTTTCCTGAATCATGTCCTTATATAGGCAAAATTCGCATTGCCCTTATATAGGCATAGAATCCCAGTCCTTATTTACGCATTAACCGTGCACTCCAAATACAGGCATGGTCACCGACATCCGTCCACCCTAACGTCACAACGAGTTCTTAGAAACCAGACCCTTAAGCTTCAGGAGTTCCCCTAGCACAGGACTATTGATTTCTCCAAGAACTCATCTATTATGTATGAACCGTTATAACTTAAGGGTTCATTCCTGACGTCTTCCTCTGTCCGACTTCACGTCAATGCTAACATTCCAAGACACCTACCAGGTATAAATATACCTTCCCTTGCCCAAGCAAGTTAGAGGAGACCTCGACTTCAGAGGAGCCCGTATCCCGGCCTGACGCACTGAGAAGACGCTGTCATTCCTGCACGCAGACGAATCCAGCTTCCAGTGATCTGACTCCCTTCGCGGGGTGTTAGAGTTCCAGATCCGGCTAGAGATTCCCACCTCTCTCATTCTCAAGGTATGGAGCTGACTAGAACCTAGAGGGACTCTTGGCATACTAGACTCTTGGCATACTAGACTCTTAGTATATCATACTAGAAAATACTTCACCTACTTCTTACCTTGCACCACACTTAGGTTAGGTACATTGGGGTAGAACTAGTTTAGGGACGCATCGTATGAGTACTCGCATTTTTAGCTCATGTTATTTATGTACGTGAATATATGCTAAAAGATAATGCTAGCGCAGTATTATTTATTTCTACTGCTTACACTGTACATTATTTATCTTGCATACTGTCTTGTGATCATAACAGCACATATCTCTTATACGAGAAACAAGACTGTTCAATAAACCCTTTTTTTTAAACGCCCGTCTTTCCTTTCTGTATAACTCTGTAGAAACTAAGCATGCACGATTGACTGAGTGAAACTGTTATCTATTGTTTCCACGATTCTGAGACGTGTTCCGATTCTAAAGGGAAACAAAAGTTGTCATGTTTTTCGGTTGCCAGAAACTACTCCCTTCTTGTTCTCAAGGAGTTTCTAGTGGCCTCTGAGCTAGCTGGCACAAGTAATTAAGTTTAATATACTCGATAGGGACATACCGACCTTAGTCCTATGTCAAACCTATAGGTTATATTATTCCAATGCGCAGAGCCTATTAGGGAAATAGGAACTACACTACAATCCCATTTACACTAAGATGTGCCCTTCTAATCTGCCACTCTGCTGCTTCTAACTATGCCAACATCTCAGCTATTACCATGGATGGTCATCTAGGAGTCCTTTTCTAAACAAGAAATGTTGCATTACTCATCCTACTCGCTCATGGACCTTTTGGTTCTGCCAAATTATTAGCTGGAGAGGTCATTCACAAAAGCAGTCTATTATGTTTGCTCATTAATTCTCACTTGTCTCATTTAATGTTTCCTATCCATGCTCACCCTTCCCAAAATTAGACTCACCAATTTTTAACCACGACTTTGACAGACAATAACTCCCTATTCATAATGGAGACTATTGATTTCATGAGCTCAAGTGTCTCTTTCCGATTTGATTCTCTCTTCATAGGAGGATGTAACATTTGATAGAGTAAGACGTGAGAACCTGCCAAGTACTCATTTTCAGTATCCCTCACAACCAGCAACTTCACTCAAAACTGCCTCAAATCCACTCATTGTAAGGGTCCATTTTTAACCGTAATATTGGCAAGTAGACCTCGTTCAAATCACCAGCCCAGCTGATATTTACTCTTTTGATCATTTTCAGAACAGAATTGCATCCTCAGTGTCAAATGTTAATTCTTATACTAAAAGAGAAAGATGGGGGGGTGTGGCTAAGATGGCGGCAAGAGCGGTCGCAGAGCTCTGAGCTCCGCTCTGCGCCCGCCGGAAACATCCTGAATTCCCCTTACCTGGCCGGATATCCTGTACGAAAATTGCCCTGGAAGGCCACCGGCATCGGCCCTCGCTATTCTTGACATTGTTGGAGGATTAACGGGACTACTACAACCCTTGGCCCCCTAGCTCTACGAGCGGAGCGCTATGGAGGTCCGGCGCTGCCGGGTGCGGCTGCCGCGACTCGCCTCGGAACGTGACCCGACTGTGTGGTGCATGGTTCCTGCTTCGCTGGACATTGCTGGCTTTGTCGCCTGGGACCCGGAGCCTAACTCGAGGCGCTCGCGGTCCCCGGACCATGATGTATTACGAGACCGGGGACGCCATTTTATACTAGACGGACCGCGACGGATTGCCCCAATGCGGAGGAGCTGCGAGACGAGTGCAGCCTAGCGGACCACCATGAGCCCTCACCTGGAGGTGGTGGGTGAATGCTTGTGCCCCCCTTCGGCCCCCGCTCGGATACTGGAGCGTGTGGAGCGCACTGTGTCTGGACTCCTGGGCCTGGGGCTCTTGGTCCGTGGAGTGCAGAGGATTCAGGGCCACCATCTTGAGACGGGCGCGGACCTGATGGGCTGTACTGCAATAGAGAGCGCTTCGTGACCTGCAAGAGCCGGACGGACTACTGTGGTCTCTCCCTTGCAGGCACAGAAGGTTCGCCTGGACCCCCCTGGTTCCCTCTTGATCCTGAAGCGGGGGAGGTGAACTGTGACCGGGCCCTTGTGTGCACTGATGTATTCAAAAGGGACCCCACAGGGGACGCGTGCCCCCCCTGATGAACCACGGCACGACGGCATCTCCCTGGGGCTTATAAGAGGACATGCGTGTCGATACTACATATGGCGCCAATGAGCTGATTTGAGCTCCTTAAACTCTGGACTCGCTGCTGACATAATAGAGTGCAGGACACCTTGCCAATACACAATCACGGGGCCTGCTGTTGCGGGGGCTGGTGACACGGGACACTTTGAACTCAACAAGACACGTGTGTTTGCACTAGTTATCCTGGTCGTCCCAACCACTTATCCACATGCCCCATCTTGCGCCCCGTGGAGATACTGACCTGGGGCTACTGGTTGTCCCCGCTGTCCCGCTGGACACATAAACTAGCGTCTGACCTGTAACTTCACCGCAGGCAGCACAATGGGTAAACCCAGAGCAGAGAAGCCCCAGGCACAACCTCCAGAGGGGGAACCTACATCCTCGGAACACAGGAATACGGACGCTCCAAGGCCTTCTACACTGGGAGACCGCAGTGACCGTTCACATCGCTTCGATGAACTGCTTGCGGCAATACTCAACATTAAAACCACCTTGGGCACAAAAATTGACTCCCTCAGCATTGATATGGGGTACTTGCGGGAGGACCATAAGAAATTGAAGGGACGAGTGGACGAAACTGAATCCACACTATCGACAATACTACCCACGATGAAAGTGGCAACCACGCAGTTGCAGTCCCTCGAGCAAGAAGTGGACTTCCTTAAGGCGCGCGTGGAGGACCAGAAAGGGCGTTCGTGCCGAAATAATGTACGCATTGAGGGCCTCAATATGGAGCTCTTTCTGGAAGATTGGTTCTCATGAGATGTCTTACAAGGCAAGATGTCGAAGTTCTTCTCCATTGAGCGGGCGCACAGGGTACCGGGGGGCCCTCCGTGCCCAGGCGCTTTTCCTAGACCGGTGGTGGCCAGATTTTTCAACTATCGTGATAGGGATCACGTGCTGCAGGTCACTCATGCCAGGGGCTCCTGGCAAATCGACAACGCCACAGTTCACATCTACCCAGACTATACCTTAGCGGTGCAACGCCTCCGCTCCTCGTATCTGGAGGTCAAGAAATGCCTAAGGGACAATGACATTCAGCACTCCCTCCAGTACCCGGCACGTCTCCGTATCCGCCATAAGGAGAGTACGATCTTCTGTAACATGCCCGACGAGGCCTGGACTTGGATCGATCAACAGGGCCTAGCAGATGATCCTCCTGTATTAACGGCGGGCCCCTCTCAACCATGGACATTAGTTGCAACGCATAGGGGCCGTGACAGGGGTCGGCTGTGCCGCCCAATGAAAGAACAGGCGGCCCAGGAACGGGCGCAGGCCATCAAAATGGCTGAACATTTGGGATCCCCCGACTCTCCTTCTAGACGAGTTTCGGACTCCGACACACTTATGGACCGAACACTGCAGCTCACGGCCTCACAGCTGACGGCCTTGACAGGGGATGGTCCGGCCCTCACTCCACAAACAGCAGATGCATTGGGCTGATGACTCCGAGCCCAGTCTTGGTTTTCGTTGTAGTAACCGGTTAGCCTACGTACGTCTGCTGAGTGCCAGACTGAGTCACGGGAGGCGGCAAGGACACTATATACGGACTCTGCACTACCATCCCCAAAGAGCGATAAGTAGCTGATATAGCACATCATTTGTTCTTTTTTGCTTTATGTTATAATTGGTGTTTCATTAGACCCTCAATTTAGTGCGAATGGCCCATTGCCCGTTGGCAACCAGGCCTGGGGTGGGAAGTTGGGGAACCTTTGTTTATTATGTTGATCTCTCTCTATGCTCGCAAACAGCGGGGTCTGGTGCTGGATCATACCTGGGCTATACTGCATGGGGGTGGGGGTGTAGCGGAGGGGGCAGTGACAATCAAACAACAGCGGTCCACACGCCATGTTATACCCTGGAAGGGCACAGATGTCACACGGAGAATATTCACTATTGGGCTGGCGGGATGCGCTAAGCGACACAAAGTATATCAATACCTGCGCAGTAACGGGATCACGTTTGCGCTGCTGCAGGAGACACATCTCACTACAATGATGTTAGCATCGCTCCGTAAGCGCTGGCGAGGCACAATCCTGGGCACAACATACTCCGGATACGCCAGAGGGGCGCTCATTTGGGTTGCTTCGGGGACTCCACTACAGATCATACATTCCAGGGTGGACACACAGGGTGTTTTTGTTACTATGGAGGGTCTCCTGAATGGGTCCACCCTGGCGTTGGTCTCCCTCTACGCCCCAAACTCAGGGCAGTCCAACTTCCTACAAACACTCACACCATCCCTGATTACGGACCCCACAGTCCTCACATACTGGGGTGGCGACTTTAATGGCAGACGAGACCTTGATCTGGACCGCTCTTGCCCCCCTCTCCTAGGGGCGCAATCTATTAAACTAGCGCAACACATGTCGAAATGGGCGTCTAATGTACAGGTTTGTGATGTTTGGCGCAGGTTACACCCCCAGACACGCATTTACTCACATTACTCGGCATTACACGATTTGTACACATGGATAGATACGGTGTTTTGCTTCGATAATGCTCTCCATAGTGTAGTGCATGCTGACTATCTGGCGCGTACGCTCTCTGACCATGCCCCGCTACAACTGAACTTGGCCTGGGGCTTGAAGCACCCCGAGATCTCGACCTGGTGCCTGCCCGGCGCCACGCTTGCTGATTCATCCTACCGAGCCACCCTCCTAGAGTCTATCACATCCTATTTCATGGAGAATGAGGGAACTGCCTCATCTTTGGGGGTGGAATGGGATGCCGTCAAGTCTGTTCTTCGACGGCAGGCTATTAAAACAACGTACGGCGCCCACAAAACGTTGACTGCCGCACTTCACACACACACGAGTCAATGATACGGACTTGTGAGCAGCGTATCCCAACTGATCCCCGGGTGGGCCCCTCCTTCGTTCAGGCCTGTTTATCATATAAAAACACGATGGATGACCTTTGCGTGTTAGACTATAGGACGTATTTGGCACGTAGACACAGGGAGGGCAATAAGGTGGGGAAGTTATTGGCGTGGCTCCTGCGATCTGACACTGCTCAGCCCCCTATCACAGCCATATACACAACTGCTGGGACCCTAGTAAACACGCAAACTGCCATTAATCAATCCTTTTACGATTACTATGCAACACTGTACACGGCTCTGGCTCTACAGGACCCCACCCTCATTCAGGAATTTCTCGCGGGGATACAACTCCCACAGATTATCCCGGCTCACTATGATGCCCTAGAAGATCCCATTGCACTTGATGAGATTACAGACGCAATTAGACAGTTGGCAACGGGCAAGACACCGGAGATGGACGGGTGGCCAGTGGAATTCTATTCCACCTTCTCCGCGCAACTGGCGCCTTGGCTGGCCAAGGTATACGCTGAGGCCTACGAGACAGGCGCACTACCACCCACTTTGAGGGAAGCGACGCTGATAATTTTGCCTAAGCCGGGTCGAGACCCTCTACACATGGCCTCATATCGTCCCCTGTCGATGCTAAATGTTGACTACAAAATCTTGGGGAAATTATTAGCGAACAGGTTAGTTGTTACTGCCCCCCTGTTGGTCCATGAAGACCAAAATGGCTTCATTCCCGACCGCAATACAGGCCTGAATCTACGGTGGCTGTTTGCACTACTGGATTGGGCACAGGGTGAGGAAGAGAAGCCTTGGGCGCCTCCCTAGACATAGAGAAGGCATTTGACACCTTAAGCTGGGCATATCTTGAGGTGACATTGGTGGGGTTTGGCATTGGTCCGAATTTCATACAATGGTTGTTGTATTTTAGACCGCAGGCTAGGGTGAAGACAGGTTGCATCTTTTCACAGCTTCTCTCGATAGCGAGGGGAACGCGCCAGGGCTATCCCCTGTCGCCGATTCTTTTCGCCTTGGCCATGGAGCCGCTGGCGTGCAAATTGCGGCAGCGGGTCAGAGACTGGGGCTTTACAGGTAAATCGGCGATGGCATATCGTGTCATTGTACGCGGACAACGCGTTAATATATCTGCACGGCAAGACTGAGATACTGCAAGCGATTATAGCCCTCTTGAATGAGCATTCGGGTGTCTCCGGAATTCAGGTCAATTGGACTAAGTCGGTTGTGTTCCCAATGTCACCAATGACACCGGCACAGAGACAGATGGCACCGGACATGCCGTTGAAGTGGGCATTCGACACATTTAAATACTTGGGGGTCCAGATCTACCACCTAGGAACAGACACGGTGGATGGCCATAACGCGTGCTCGTTCGACCCTCCCATTCTGGTTTGGCCTCCCTTTATCCCCTATGCGCCGGGTAGCCATTGCAAAGATGTTAGTCCTTCCCCGCCTTCTATATTTTTTTGCACTCTCCCCTACCGCCTACCTCGGAGAATCTTCCGGGAATTGGACTCACTGCTGGTGTCTTTGATATGGGGAGCTTCACGGACCAGGGTGGCGCTTCATAAACTATACCTCCCACTGTCGGAGGGCGGACTGGGCGCCCCAAATTATGAGCGGTATTACGCTGCGGCTCAGCTACAATGGCCGATGCAATGGCTCGCCAAAAGTAACCTCACTGAGCTGAGCACAGGAGCCATGACCTGGTATCTCCCGACATTATTAGAGTGGATGTCAGGAACAACCACCCCGATCCAGAAGCGGCAAGGTAACATATTAATGGTAGAGGCCAGACGGCATTGGTCTAGATACGTGACACCCAGAAATTGTACAGCACCTTACGCTCTCAGTTTGCCTTTGGAGCTCCTCCCCGGCACGTACACCTGTCATGGACACCGGGAACTGGAAGTATGGAAGGAGAGTGGGTTGGAAACATGGGGCGACATGTATGCAGACTCACAACTGCAAACTTTCAAGGAATTGGTAGATGCCTATGGAGTGCCACAGGGTTCCTTTTTACTGCACGCCTTGCTGACACATCGATTTCTGCAAGTATGGGACAATGATTGAGCGGAGCCTGCCACATCACATCTCCTACACACACTGCTCACACACGGCCATGGCTGACATGCCATAACGGCCATTTATACATCCATCAGACTGGACGACCCCCTGCACTGGAGACGCTGCGTGCGTACTGGGATAGCGAACTATCCATTATCCTAACTGACAAGCAGTGGACACAATGCCTTAACCACCCGAAAACTATCTCGGCGAACGCTAGAGTAAAATATACTCAATTCAATTATTTACATCACACGTACCTCACCACTCACAGGCTGGCACGCATGTACACCGCCACCATGGATATATGCCCCAGATGTCGGGACCAGGGAGCCACATTCACGCACATGGTGCGGAACTGTACTACCATTCAAACATTCTGGTCTGAGGTAGCCACTGTACTTCGAGAAGCGGCAGGCGTGCAGGTCGAGGTGGAACCTCTTCATTTTATATTGGGAGTCACAAGACGTACTTTGTCACGCAAGGGCCTGAACAAATTTTTGGACCTAGCTTTGGGCATGGCCAAACGTAAGATTGCCATGACATGGAAGTCACAAACGGGCCCCAGAACCAATGCGTAGCTACTCGATCTTCGTACGACACTGGTCTCGGAGCGCACTAATCAGCAGGAGGCTGCAGCATGGGCGTCTCCCCCCCCCAGACAAACCCCTATACAATGGCATGGATATTTGTCCGTGATCGAGACTAAACTCTCTACGGACCCCCCCTCCTAGATTCGCCCACTCCGCCTGTTTCTTACCTTGCTGTGGCCCGTCACTTCTACTCTTTGCTTTCTCCCCCCTACGTCAGCATCCCCCCACTCTAGATACACACATTACTACACGATATATCACGCCCTTACCGTTATGCATATACTACTCATTATTGCATCAGACCAATCAATGCACCCACGAAGGTACTCCCATGTAGAGATTGGTTCTTATCTTCTCTTTCTCTTTGTATTATTCTTTACTCCTTTTTTTTTCTACCTTGTTGTGTTCCTCTTGTTCAACTTTACAAATTTATTTTGCAACTGTATGTAACCTACTGTGGGAATGGTTTTGAGGAACAATGGCCAACTCTTTCTTTGGTGCTCCTGATATAACTTGATTGTGTACAGCTGTGCGGCGCTGCAGAGTGAAGCAGCAAGCCAGCCAGTACAACGGACACTAAATGTTACCTAAATGAGTGTTCCCTTATACCTGTACCCATGCCATTTGAATTTAATGCTACACTATAATGTTAAACGCTAGATTGAACCGTCATGCAGATGTTATTGATGTTACTTTATGAAAATTAATAAAAATAATTTAACAAAAAAAATACTAAAAGAGAAAGATAATGCACATGCGATAGGCGCCAATGAAACCCATATGAAAAGACCTTCAAACTTTGACCTTCTTTCTTGGACAACCAGAAAACACTAATGACACCAATGTTCTCATTTAGCCATCACTGCTGATCACACTAGTATATCTAGGATGATCCTAAGCAAAAGGAAACCTTCTAAATAGTTCCCTATAATTTTCCACCTCATAAGGTAGTCCAGCCTTAAACCAGAAGGAATTTGGAGACTCGTGAAAATGCTGTTTTTCCCGGGTCAGCTGTAAATTAAGGAAACACTTACAATCAACTATTATTGTTATTTCTCAAATGTTTCCAGAATAAACGTCCTACATCAACCCAGCTAAATGAAGATGCAAAAATCTTTTTAAAACTCCAAACCACAAACTAATAATTCCGCAGGTAATAGAAAAAAATGCAGTGAATGTGATTACTTCTACCACCACTTTAACACAATCAGAAAGTAGAACTCAAAAATGGAATACAATTAGCAAAATCCTGAAGAAGAATCCCCCACAACTGTAGAGGCTACAGCATATCAATCTCATTCCAAAGTGAACACTACATTGAACTAATTTACTATATCTTCTAAAGACTTTCTTTCTTCTGTCTCTGCCATCAAGTACTCTTCTTACTCTGACAACCCTAGCCCAACCTCTCTTTCAAAAATGTATTGACACACACCAGATAATGAACTTTTTCACATGTTTCTATCTGGATTCAGAACTAGTCCCAAAACTGAATCTGTGTCACTTGTGTTAAGAGATGACATCCTCTGTACTTTTGAGGAAGGCCACATTTATGTCCTCATTTTACTGTCTACTGTAGACCACTGCAGAATGGTGTTACATATTGAAATGAATTGAATCTCACACAGCAGACACATTATGTAAAGCTCTCTCTGATCCCACTCCTAGGCCATGTAGTGCCATAAAAGTTTCATGCTAGTGTCCATTCTTTTTTGTCACTATGTTAAACTATTTAGAAGCCTTCTTCAAACTGCCAGTTTCATTCCCTAAATCTAGCACTGCAATTTGGTCAGAACTCCAAGCCATAAATAAATGGTTGTTGCAAAATATTTTAAATTGATTACCTTAAAAACAGAATTCATGTTACTTACCCACAATTGACTCTATCATCAGTTGAATCTAGCTTAAAACCAGCAAGACTGCAGATAGTCCCTGAAAATTGGCAGCGCAACCAAATCCCTAAGATTCCTCTCAGATTAAAAACTTCAACTCAATGAGTACTTTCAAGACATGGAAGAATTGGCCAAATGTAAATTACTTATCAAATACTTAAAAACATACTTTCTGTACAAGACACAGATTAGCAGTTGAAGTTATTGTTAACTCCCAACTTCGCCCCTCTCTAAACGGATTGGATCTACATAGACTTAGACTACAACATCCTGTGTAGATATTTTTAAACAGCACCAATTTATGAACATATTACTCCAGGCCTTGCTTATCTTAAATGATTAGATTATCTATTGGTTCTAGAAGCACTACTAGAACTGACTTTTTCACATCTGAGGTTTTACACTGCCACATTTGCTGGTGCTCCAGGTGGCATCATTCTTTACTCCTATTATCACCTCATGAACAGACATCTGTCTCAACCTGCTTGAACTAATTTCACACCCCATATTGGACTATCTTACCGTACTAATTCCTGGTGTTTATACATGCCGATTAGCCTCATATTCTATGTAACTTTTAAAATTATAAGAAAATGTAATAACTCTTTCTAAAATATGGATGACATCATACATAAAGCCCATGTTAAATGAGTGCAGAGTAATTATATATACATTTTACATCCCCAGGAACATGTTCTTGTGGAAAGATTCAACAGGACTCTAAAAGTCAAGATTAAGAGGCTAGAAAGAGATATTCAAGCAGAAGTGTGGTGTCCTGTTCCTATGCTTCCTACGAAAAGAAGGAGCTTTCTTTTGAGTAAAGTTTAAAAAAAATGTTTTTAATGCATTTCTCTAATTAAGGAAAATCTCATGCAAGAGACACATATAACTTATGCATGTTACAAACATTCTTTTGCGCTGTGATCCTCAAATATCAGGATTTCATGTTATCCAATAAACACCAGTCTATTCCAAATTTACCTTTAAACAGTGCTGCAGGTGTTCCCAGTTCATTTTCTTAATCCACCCACTATTTTAGGAGTCCCTGATTAGTTGATTCCAATTAATAAACACCCACATTAATTAGCTATACATCAATCAAATGTTGACCCTTCCCGTCCTAAATGTTCAAGTTCAGGTAATGATCAAGCAACAACAAAATATTATTACTTTATGTCAATAGACATCTCCACTAATAGGTATAATTCCATGTTACCTTTTCAAGGAAGTTTGGTGTCTGGTGAATCTGACAACCTGCGAATTCTATCAGCCCAAACCATTAAGTAAGTCTTCAACAAACCTTTCATCACATTGTACCTTTATAATATAAACTTCTTCTGCAGTGGCCCATTCTACTGTATCCTTAAGGCAACTGCCGACAGATGATGGGCTTTGCCTCAGCCATCTGATGGCTCTCCAGTACAAATTTATTGCTTTGTACCATGTGTGTAAAACATTTTTGTGGTAGTACACAGCCCGGTCAGTCCGCTTCCGACCCCAAAAATGCTTTTTCATATGTACAAATGCCAAATTCCGATTCAGTAACTTGGTATAGAATCGTAATTTGGTTTACCGATTTGGAATTTGGAAGGGGCGTGTGTAGGGCAACCCTTCCAAATACTAAATTACAGTGTTATGTATGAATGTCAGATTACAGTCACAAAATATTTATTTTTTACCTACTACTAAAAGGTAGTGGAAACCATTCGCAAATGGGGACCGCTTCCCATTTGACAATATAAAAAATATTTTTTTTAGGAGCAGGCAGTGGTCCCATGGACCACTGCCTGCTCTTAAAAGCTGACACTTCAAAATGTCACGGGCTGTATTTAAAACATTTTTTTTGTTTTATTAAAAATCAATCACAGATATGAGACATGGTCCTCTTTTACCCCAGAAGGTCACCATCCCTGTGATGGCTATCATTCCTAATGGATCACAAATTGCAATCTACCTCATTAATATTCATGTGGTAGGTCAATTTGAAACCCATTAGGAATCTCTATTAAAAACTTTTAAGTTTTCTTACATTATGAACTGTGATTTCCTAATTGCGAATCGGTAAGAATCACAATTAGGAAATCACAATTCCTAAATTTTGTACATGTGGCCCTTGGTCTCTTCTTTTTCTTTTCGGTATAAGGCTGAACTAGCTATAGCATCAATTAATTTACTCCTTACCATGTGATGTGGTAAAAATCAGTGTCTTCCTTGTATCATATATGACATCTGAAAGTGTGCTGAGGTACATTTTATTTAATATGAAGAGGGTTAGGTAGGACATATGTACATAGTTAGATTATATGAATTTAAACTGTGCACTTTTCAAAACTGACATCCAACTGTATTTTTTTCCAATTTATGTCGGTGTGTGGTTCATCCAGTGCCTCAAGCTAGCTCACTTGTAATTTTAACTGTGTGGTGGGGTTATCAGCTCGTAGAGCTCATATTTTTGTATTATCAGTTTTCTACACCCAGCCACTCTAATAATGTCACTAGCATTTATGTGGCGGTGTGCGCTTCTGGAAAAGTTGGCTACATTTCTCTGACTGTAGCCGAAATAAATCTTTTCATATTGCAGAAACTGTCTTGTTCCTACAGCAAAGTTTTAACAAATCTCTGCAATGGTCATGGTCAAGAATCTGCCTTAGGGATAGCGGTCCGATCATTTTTTGCAGCCGCCTGCTCACCACTTGTCAATTGCTGTGGATTGAGCAATTTATACAAAAGGATATATTAACCAAATATGTAGACCAGGTGCAAAAGGGACTCATTTTATAACTCTTGTAACCGCTTTTTCCCATGTGTTACACACCTGCTGTATTATGAATTGCATGGCAGTTGGGATTCCCCTTCCCCACATCAACAAACCAGGTAGCGGGATGCTCATATGTGTTCCTTTAAGTAATCTCCTTCCCCAGTTTTCCCCTTCATCCAATTAGTGCACTACATGCTGTAAATGTGCAGCTATGCAGTACAGTTCCAAATTGGAACTTTCCGTCCCTCCTTTTTCCCATTCATGTTGTCATGTAGCCAGGTTAACCCTACTCCTTTTCCCTGCCCAAAACAATTCCCCCAATAGTTTGTCAAACTCCCCAAATGGCTTTTTTTGCAATTTCATACATAGTGCCTTGTAGTTCTTAAAGGCAATGAGACAGAAAGACCATGTTGGCAACTTTTCCCTTCCTGGACAGTTTTAGTTTTCCAAAAATTAACTGAAGACTGCAGGTCATCTATGTTTCAGTACCTTGTTTGAGGTCCCTTGAATCATGTGTGGAACCTCTCAAGAAACCTACACAAGACAGCGTGGACTGTGTTTTGGGGCAATGATCTAATAAGGTAGTGAACATCAGAAATGACAACAAGAATCTTGATAGAATTCAAAATGCTGTTTGAGAGTGCTATGATCAGAAGAATTCTATGACAGAGTACCACTTTAGCCAGAAAGTGCATGTGATGGAACCAGTGGAGCCCCTGGCACACCAGGACAAGTGCACCAGGCTTTAAACTGCACTAACAACAAAAGTGAGGTGATATACTTTGTGGATCTTGTGTCTCGGTGAAATTCTTTGAGGATTTTGAACGTGAATGGTTTAAAAATCCACTATTACAGTGCTGACATGAGAATGTCATGGTGACAGGTTGTGGAGAAGATGAGGAAACTTTGGTATCCTGTACCGTTATGAGAAGGAGGAGTCTTTGGGGGAGAATTTTCTCTGCCATACTGACAAAAGAGCAGCAGTGGGAGTGTCACTCATTACTGTTTCAGTTCTAAAACCTGTTCTCACTGACACTTGAGCTCAACAAATAGCATACCCTTGAAATTGAATCAGAACAACATGCCCAGACACCAAATGGCAAGGCTGATCAAAAACTTGATGTTCTATATTGGCTATATGTGGTACAACCAATACTGGTGCTTATCCCATAGCACAAGCTTGTAAGCTAATTATCCACTTAGGGACCGCCAAATTCCTCATTCATGTTGGCTTGCCATATGAGAACAGGCATTTTGCCCTTACTGATGATGTAGAAATGTTCTATGCCAGGGAACCTCTTTCAGTTGAAAGTGATGTCCTTTGGGTTGAAGAATGCCCTTGACACCTTCAAGATGCTACTCAACCAAGTCTTGTGTGGTCTATAATCCGGACGGAAGGGCAAAAAAATCAAGCGGATTCATCTGTACACAGCTACTACCCAGTGAACAGTGATGTAGGAGCACAATTGAGAGGAAGGTCCTTGCAGAGTTGTGGTTTCTGTAAAAAATGAGACCACACTTATTTGGAACTCATTTTTTTGTGCTGACTGACCAAGGTTCAGTTTAATAACAGATGCAGGTGTGGGATGTGGAATCTCAAATTACTGAGATGGTCCATCTCTATGGAGCAAATGGAATTTGTGAGAGATCCCCAACTTTGAGCTGACTACTTGAACACAGATGTTTCTTATGCATTCTTTTTACCTTTGTGATGAGAATTCCCAAGTGAGTGGGTAAATTTGCCTCAAACTTCATCTGAAGTGATTAAATGAATGGAAAAAACATGAATTTGAGTGGTTTCTCTCTTTTTCATATTTTTTATTCTGTGCACCTTGGCCCTGCCATCCAGTCTCACAGTGCCAATGCTTATAGCATAAGGTAATACTTGCTATGTTCTATTGGTTAATTTAAATTTCTTGTAACGCCACAATAATATGGCATTTGAGTTGCACTAGTGGTGTGGAAGGTAACTATCACAAGTGGACTGTAGTATACACCACCCACATATATGACTTAACAATCATGCTTCAGGTTCTCCATTGTGTTAGACTGATTGCAGCTTGAATCACTACAGAAATGTGACAGACTAAAGTGTTTTACCTCACAGAAAAAAAAACCTTTTACTTTTGATAAGTCATGCCCCTAAGTGTGCGCTATATAGCACAGGCATGGATGACTAACAGGACATGCTGACAATAAATATAATTATGTCCCTGTGATGGAGAACTATAAAACTGTTTAAGAAAAGTGTTATTTTTGAGGTATTTTCTTATGGAGTGGCCTAATTGGGTTTTAGGTTACAATTTCAAGTAGGTGAAATATACAACTTGATACAAACTTTCTTTTATTAATTATCAATAATTCAGTTCAATTGCGAAGGTCAATGTGTGCTTTGTGCTGTCAGAAGACTCTAGTTGTAATTCATTCTGTTCCACTGGGTTTCCTTCCTAACAGTTATTCAGCATTAATAAGGCGTGAAAAATGTCTCTGTCATTAAAACATAGAATAGAATCTGAAAAGAGGACAATTGAATGGTTAATCAGTAGTCACTTTTGTGAATGTGCCACTTGGAAGTGGACAGAACAGATGCCCAAACAAAGGGCCAAATATGGGGCCTGGCTTTCAAATTCGTCAAGAGGAGGACATTTGTCAAGAGGAGGCTTAGCTGGCAAAAATAATTCATCAGGGTAACCAATTGAGTCAAAATCAAATCAAATCAAATCAACTTTATTCGGTTTCGCATTCAGAAAACCATAAAAGTTCCAAACATCCAAAATTCGTTAAAACATAAAACAATAAAATTACATATAAAATACATACATAACAAAAAAAGACAAAAAGGGGCCCCATTAGGACTGCTACACAGTCTAAAAGATGACAATGGAGTGCACACCATAGCTAGCATTACGCTAGAATAGCCCTGATAACAGAAGCAACATGGGCCTCACTGCCTTTTTCGGACCACAAAGAGGTTACTAAGCATCCAGACAGGCCCTCGTTCTTACAGTAGATTTTAAATAACCCACGATAAAAAGATACAATCAGCATTCAGCAATTGCAGGTACAAAAGTGCGGGACGAACCTGGTTAAAATGCATCTTCTTTAATAAAGGGAATAAAAAATATCTCCGGGGTACCTTGTAAAATTTACAAAAGAACATAAAGTGTAGCAAATCCTGTGGAACTCTCCGTCACAGCCACAGGGAGCTAACACCTGGCCTCTGCTGGACCCTTTTGGTACAGCAAGCAAAAAATGAAAAAGGTCCAGTCGAAACCTAGACAATAATAACCGCTCATATGAAGACAATGACTCCAGGAGATAAGGCTCAGGAGATGAGTTTGTTTTTAACATCAAGAATTTGCGAACACTGGGTTTGCGCACTTCTCGCTCGTCTCTTTCTAAAGACTTTAAACTCATAAAAGCTTTTTTGACGAACTCCACATCCTTTTGTACAATAGAATCAGGCTTCAAGCATAATCCAGGACGGCCCAACTCATCAAAACAACGTTTGATATATTTTAGCCATGGTATACAGGACATATTGTTAAGGCTCATACATTCCTTTATAATCTGCTGACTGAGGGCTAAATCCTTGTTCCGCCAGCACTTAAGCCAAAACACTAGGGGGCGCAAAGCCAGGGTGTCGCATAAATAAGGCACCCCCAATTCCTCATGAGCCACCAAATTCGACAAACCGTTTGGCGCTCCCAGCAAACACTTCAAAAAGGTGTTCTCTACCACCTGCAGGACATCTGTGGCAGTATGCCCCCAGATTTCACTGCCATAGCAAGCTGTAGCTATGCTTTTTGCCTGATAGACTTTCAGCATACCTGCAATTGGGCGCTTTCCCATCTTAGCAGCAAAATTAAAAATAGCAGCATTTACCCTTGCCAGCTCCCCCTTTTTCTTCTGAATAAGTGGCCCCCAATTCAAATGATCGTCCAATAAAACCCCCAAATATGAAAAGACAGTCGTCAAAGGAACCTTCTCGGAACCTACTGTGAATAAAAAAAAATTCTTGGGTCGCGTCCCTACCGGCAATATATATGATTTTGCATTATTGATTGCCAGATCTTGGGCCCCCATAAATTTTAAGAAGGCATCAAGCAGAGATTGAAGACCCCTAGCAGTTCTGGCTATAAGGACGGCATCGTCCGCATATAGTAGGACGGGTAACCCCCGACGCCCTACATACGGAAAATCCGCCCCAATATCTGTTAAGGCTCTATCCAGATCGTTTATATAGAGTTTGAACAAGAATGGAGCCAGAATACAGCCTTGCCGAACCCCCCTCCCAATGTCAAAATCACTAGAGACACGAAGGTCCCGAGATAATCTAACATTGGCTTTGGTGGCCCTTTGCAGATCCTTTTGGAAGTTAACGATATTGCTCTCAACCCCCATGGCCCTCATGGACTGCCACAGTTTGACCCGGTTGACACAATCAAAAGCGGACGATAGGTCCATGAAGGCCAGGTAGATAGTACCGGGGCAGCAAGCGTATACTTACCAAGGATCATGTAAAGATTGAGGCATTGGGCCACGGTGGAACGCCCTGGGCGAAATCCGTATTGGATATCAGAAATTATCTTATGCTCCTCCGCCCAGGTAGATAATCTTTCTAATAACACCCCACCCACGACCTTTACCACAGAGTCAAGAAGGGAGATCGGCCTATAGCAAAAAGTGCTATTGCGGTCCCCCTTTTTAAACACAGGCACAATAGTTGAAGTAGCCCAAGACTCAGGACAACCGTCCCTGGCCGCAGCATTGAGCACAGCCACGAGAACCGGTGCCCAAAATGGTGGATCCGATTTAGATAGGTCCGGTGGGATGCCATCCGGGCCGGGACCTTTATTACAGGTCAGCCCAACAATCCCTGCGTCAACTTCTTTCTGCTCAAAAACCACAACGGGGGTATCCATAGCCCGACCTATCTGGAGAGTTTGTTCCGAGGGGCATTTAAACATGGACTTGAAATGGAGTACCCATTCTTCCTCAGTAATGTGCGAACCCAGATCTCCCCCTACGTCGTGCACAAAAAGCGGTCTATTAACAATACTCCAAAACCTTTAGTTATTCCCAAGGATACTCATCTCTAGCAACTCCCTCCATGCCTCCTCCTTCAGGGCACCCTTGCGTTTGGCCAGTGACTGTTTGTACTCATTACGGCAGGCACGTATCAATAATTGATTTCTAGGAACAACATTTAGAGCCTCCCTCAGCTTCCTCGCTGCCAGAGAACAAGATGAATCAAACCATCGGGGAAATACAGTGTATGTTTTACGTGCTGGAGCACTTAAGAGTTCCCCTACCTTAATAATAATAGCGTTAAAAGCGGTAAGAACGTCCCCCGAGGAAATACCCGGTGAGATACAAAGGGCTAATTCGGCAGCACAGGAGTCTCTAACTTCACCGTAGAAAATATCAGGGGAAACCTGAGACCATTTAAGCCGGCGCCTGCCGTCCGTTGATCTCAGGGTGCCCGATGTCGCCACCCTAGAATTTCTGGATAAAAGTGGGCCACATAATTGCACACAAAGCGGGTTGTGGTTGCTATAACCACTTTCCAAAATAGTAAACCCACAGAATAGGAACTGGAGGGTTGATGAAATTAATATGTAGTCTATAAAAGAACCACATCCTCCCCCTTTGAAAGTGGGAACAAGGGCTTTGCTATATGGAGCGGAAAGAGACATAAGTGACATCAGGTCAAATTCGTTTAAGATGTTGTTCAATAGTTTCCCTGAGTAAGGTGCTCAAAATGGAACCCCCTCATTCGGGGCAACCCAAATCAGCTGTACTTGTATGCCTCGGATCTCCACAGGGGTGGATGTTAAAATCACCCAGCACCATAAGATTGTGTGATATAGATCCACAGGACTGCCTTAAATAGGAACCAACTAGAGTTATGTTACATTCCCCCTGCGTGCAAGTCGTAGCATTATAAAAGTTTATCAGGCCCATACTAGTAGTCCCCTTTTTAGTACCAAAGCCTGGAGACCTAAACTAGATGACGAGAGGATCTGGATCTGGCAGTCCACTGCCAGAGATATATAAATAACCAGGCCCCCTTGGCTCTGCCACATGCTGACGGGGAAGCTGGAACAAAGAAGGCTTTGAATCCCTCCAGGAATAAACTGCAGTCCACCAACCACGTCTCCTGGAAACAGATCACAGAAAATTGTTTAACAAACTGTACCCAAATAGGATCCTGAAACGTATCTGCCATACCTGCAATGTTCCACGGCAGAACATTGTTGTTATATACACGGGGGCCCACTGCACTTTACTTAGTAGAGACATACTGCGGGGACGTTGGCTCAACAATGGGGTGTGTAGGGTAACTCAGTCAATCGCACTCCTCCAACCTGGATAGTGTAGAATATCTATTAGATAACTCTAAGGGAGGAGCAAGATAGTGCTGGGACAACTGGTTTATACTACGTGCTGCTGGGGGGAGCCATTGTTCCTTTACCACAGGAGGTCTTTGTGTCCGCCTATCTCGGGGAGCATCCGTGTTACTAATCCCTAAGGAATACCTTTGTGTCTCTGCTTTATAAAAGAAGCCCAACGGTAAAACCTGTACAGTCAACCCAAAATTGGGGGGACCAAAATGTGGGTCCCTGAACAAAATTCTTTCAGCGAGATGTGATCACCAATTTTCCGCGAGCTACCTATCCAGCTAACTCGACGCACCATAATAATATTTTGTTCCGCCCTTAGGCCCACGGTGGTATTATTGGATTACCAATGAAGTACTTTATTTTTTAGCTGGCTAAAATCTTCTTTGGTACCCAAAGGGAGCGGCGGCACATTCCCCAAGATCACTACGTAGGGCGTAGATTCAGGTGGAAGGTGAATAACTGGTAGACGCTGTGTCTCCCCCAGTGCACACCCCTGTTCCCCCTCCTGTCGGCCGCCGGTAGTTTGAGAATCTCCCAACTCCTGCAGATGTACAGACGAAGTCCTACTGGTTGCCTGACGTTCACACGTTATATCAGCCCCCCCGTACTACGTGTTTAGTCTGTTGCTGGGTCATTGGTTTATCCTTATTATTAATCAGTGGATATATTGGTAAACGTGGGTCGGTTATCGTGCTTGGTCTCAGATTTTCACTTGGCCCACCCAAGGTAGCAATTTCATCAGTCCGATTATGCCCTGCCAAACATTTCTCAATCAGGGTTAGCCTCTCATGAATGGGACCCAGCTTTATGTCCAGCATGCTAATCAACATTGCTTGAAATGCTTCTAATGTCACCAAGTGATCTATATTCAAGGCAGCCGGTGCAGATGCCATGGTCTTGGTAACAGAATTTGATTTGGGTTTCTTTGCTTTGTCCCCTATGGCTTGTAATTTCCTTTTTGTGCCCACGCCAGCCCTTAAAATCCCCTTATCGGGCAGTTGAGTACTCACACTACTGGGAGCTGGGTGTATATCCACTTGTCTATTTGTTGAATTCCCAGCATTCCCGTGTAATGGATGGGAATCACTGCCCTCCTCATTTTCTGTTAAGATAACTGGTGAAAGGGGCCTAAGCATAGACTTGAGTGGGACTACTGGCAATGAAGGTGACCCGTCTTCAGCCTGAGAACCATCACACAACCCAGAACAGATAGACAAGCTCAAGGGTTCAGTAGCAGCCTCCTCCAAGGGTACACTAGTACCTACGGATGTTGGATACAAACTGCTAGAAGGAGACCTTGAGAGGCGTCTATTTACCAACTCGATCTCTTTATCAATTACGGCTGCTGCCCTCGTCAAAAATAAATCCATAATCATAACTGAATCATTGGTGCCAACCTTAGCCCTTACAGGGGCTGATGGTAACTTACGCCTCCCCATAGCTGTTAGCTATTTTGTAGCCAGTACCAGAGTCACAGAAGTATACGTACAGAGTTAACAATTAACAAATCATTGGTCCTATAAATAGAGGCTGCTCTTTAAAAGATAGTCCAACACTCCCCCCACAGTCCCCACCGGGTTTTCCTTATAAGAATTAGTGTGTCCTAGGTAGTTCACCAAACCGCAAGAGTGTTCAAGCCTACCTCCTCCAAAGTCACAAGTCCTGGTTGTTAAGGCGACCACAGACGGAAAAAGATGAAACGATTAAAACGCTGCAACCAAGGGAATAGGCCCGGCTCAGCCTCTTCCAGTCGCGGACGGGCGCAGACAGGCCCGCCCTTGCGCGTCCCGCACTGCGGGAGCCCGTGGATACTTTTAAAGCGCCTCCTGGCGCTGGCTGCTGGCGTAGGTGGCTGTGCGCCCCACAAAGGAGCCTGGATGTTGCGGTCCCGTTCGGACCGTTACCGCGTTCAGAGGCAGGCAGGGGCAACAATGGCAAGCGTTGCGGTCCCCCTGGACCGGAGACAGCGGCAATATGCAGGTGAGCAGGCACTGTACCAAGGAGTAAAAGCGGGACCCGCACTGCGGGAGCCCGCGGATACTTTTAAAACGCCTCCTGGCGCTGGCTGCTGGTGTAGGTGGCTGTGCGCCCTACAAAGGAGCCTGGATGTTGCAGTCCCGTTCGGACCGTTACCGCGTTCAGAGGCAGGCACGGGCAACAATGGCAAGCGTTGCGGTCCCCCTGGACCGGAGACAGCGGCAATATGCAGGTGAGCAGGCACTGTACCAAGGAGTAAATGCGGGACCCGCACTGCGGGAGCCCGCGGATACTTTTAAAGCGTCTCCTTGCGCTGGCTGCTGGCGTAGGTGGCTGTGCGCCCCACAAAGGAGCCTGGATGTTGCGGTCCCGTTCGGACCGTTACCACATTCAGAGGCAGGCAGGGGCAACAATGGCAAGCATTGCGGTCCCCCTGGACCGGAGACAGCGGCATTATGCAGGTGAGCAGGCACTGTACCAAGGAGTAAATGCGGGACCAATTGAGTCATTCTTCTCTTCTCCCAGCAGATAGTGAGAAACTTATTATGAGACCATAAGGATATCTCTGAAGAGGGGAGCCTGCCACTGATGGCAGGGGTTTGTAAGGTAGCTTGCAGGCAAGTAAGGTGGATTGCACTGGAAAGGTTGTATGAAAGGTTGTGGAAATTCTGCAATGATTGGACCAGCGACAGACCAGAGAATGTCACCAGATACTGGTTAGTGCACTGGATAAAAATGGCACTACTCCAACAATTCATCAAAACAGTTTTGGGCCTGGAGGATTCAAAAGAAGGAAGAATCCTACCTTGCGGGCCCATATAGATATCTGAAGTGCCTTCTGTTCTCCACTTAACCAGAAGGACTGGCAATGCTATTCATGGGTTGGTTGGCTCCTCTACTGGACTACCTAAGGAACAAAAAGGGCGGAAGAATGCTCAATCTTGTGTGAGATGACCAGCTGCAAAGTTTGGAGTGGACCACTTTGGACCCTGTAGGATCTGTCTCGAAAGACAGCTGGATAATAAGAGCCTTTTCTGGAACACTTGGAGCAGTGGAAGACGTGAGGGGTGATTTTCCAAGCTGCAGAAGCATGATAAAGCATCAAAGCTCTATGAGAATGATGTGACTATGCCATGTACAAATTGCCATTTTGGCTCAGTCAGAAATATTTCCATAAACTACTGTAAGATTGGAGAGGAATCCCACCCAGTGATTTCTCCTTGGCCGCAGCCTTCTGCAATTCCCTGCTAGGGATTTCTGAAAACAAAAAAAAGGCTAAGGGGATTATTTAGAGTTAGGTGGTGTGGGTCAGTCATTATAAACTGGCAATTCCTCCACTCAACAAAACTAGTGGTTTCTTATACTCATTTAGAGGTGTGAAGTAACAGGGTTTCCGCCAGTGGAGTCTCTGCTGGATCTGACAGTGGATACTCTTAACCTTACAGACCTCCACCACATGGTGGCGTATCATAGCAATGGTCACAACACTCTCTTTATTTCTTGGTACTGTGACCATCACTAGATTTCCCTACCAGAGACCAAGAAGAGCGGCATGGTGGTTTCAGATGGGGAAATATAACAACGACTTTGAAGCACAGGATAAAACTCATTGCACTTCAGGGCCATTGTTTATTTGTTGACTTACTCCCATTTTTGAAGTTTATTTTTGAAAAACAAAAAAGTATTCTGAGTATTGTCAAAAAATATAGCATCCATTCAGCAGGTGGGGATCTCATAATATAGTGGGTGCTCCTCAACCAGGCAGCAGAGACCATGGAGCATCACTGATTTGATATGCTGGGAAGCTCCCAGGCAGACCCCAAATGAGCCGTTTTGAATTCAGAAATGTCATGTCAAGATTGGTGTAAGTCACCTTAGTGTTTTCTGATGTTGTGATGAGCAATCGTTCATATGGGAATTACACTGAAAATGTGACTTCTTTGCCCCCACATAAATTATTCTCCCCTGATGGATCTGCAGAAAACTTGACATGCTGAAATGTAGCTGAAAGGTAGCCACATATGTTGTTTATTTGGAGAGATTTGTGCATATTCGTCAAATGACACCAAAGTTATAAGAACAACAAATAATTCAATTTTCCAAGGAACTGAGACAACCAAACCTAACCAGTGACTATAGCCTACTAGTAAATATACATGTCTTTTATTTAGCACATGCAATAGTCCAATGAAAAATTAATTATTACTTGGGTGAGCTGCCACAAAACATCAATGGAAAAAGATTGGTGGCAGTTCCATGCAACTGCATGGAGCAATTTAAACTCCATGTAACTGCCTTAAATGTATAATGTTATTTGTGCTTACAGTAGAGAAGGTATTGATAAACGTGCACCGGCAAACATGGTATAATGTCAAATATATGTATTTGCATAGCTGTATGGCAGTGTGAATTTCAACGTATTTGTTTTGAAGTGTAACATTCCTAATATTATTTGCAGTGTATCCTTTTATCACTGAAAATACATATTTTCGTGTTTGTTTTAATACCCAGATAAATCACGGACATGTTTTAAAACTAATTTCATCCATCTCTTCATCAGCCTCCATCAATGCATTCTGTTCTCTTCTACTTCACTCTGTGTTATACTTCAAACAATCCAAGGCAGATAACTTCTGTAGCAGTATCACATATGAAAAGGGACATTAAGTCCACATCTTCCCTGATTCAGGAAATTGTTCATGGCATCTCTTTCCCTTTGAGCAGGCAGAACAAATGAGTCTTCAGCCAATGCAATTTCCTCTCTGATGTCAATTATTTGGAATAATCAAGCTTGTCTACCATATCTTTGGAAATGTTTTCAAACTTCGAGCAAACAATAGCCAGTGAAATCAACCTCAGAAACAGTTAGATGTATGTGCCTCCCTCCATCATCACATTACAATGTCCTTATTTTAAAATCATTGCTTTTTTATAATGCTACAATGTGTGCCTTCTGTAAATGTTCCATTAAAATTCTATGCAGGGATGTAACATTGTTTGGACAAAGCATTGCTCAAATGTTTTCATGGAACTAAGGGCTCAGTGTAGCAAAATGCGCGGCCCCTTTTGGTGACCTGTCTCTGATTTTATGATCTAACGTATATTATAACATGTTGCATCACAAAATGTACAGTCACTGGGGGCCTCAAAACTCCCCATAATGATTCTTAATCAAGCAGGACTCTATTTGAGACCCCTTGTGATTGGCTACAAACACAGAGATGGTGGCATGTAGGGAACATCAGACGACAGACCCTGTGCTTGCAATCCAAATGGAAAACTTGTTTTAAAACAGCACGTTTCTTAAATGAGGTAGTGTTGCTTTAAAAAAAAAAAAGTTTCCCATTTGGTAATACTTTGCAAGGAGCAGGCAGTGGTCCCATGGGCCACTCCCTGCTAGCACTATGGTTGCCCAATGGGATTCATAAATGAAAAGGTGTCCCAAGGGGAAACCTTTCCTTTTGTGAATCAGTTACCACTTGCTTTGAGGTGTCAGTAAATTATCAATGGTTTGCCACTGCAATTTGTGCTCTCAAGCTATTGATTCACACCACTGAAACTCCCAGTTAGGAGGTGAACACCTCTTTCATCCCTTCTCCTAATCACAGCTCATAATGGATCCCAAACCCCATTTTGCGAATTGGAAAGACTTTACCGAGTTGCAAAAAGTGGTTAGCAAATAGAAAAAAACATTTTACTCTTATAAACACCGTAACTTTGCAAATTTCAGGGTTTGTGATCACAAAAAAACGTTGTACATCTTGCAATCGATGGCATAATGTGAACAACAATATATTTGTTGAATCATCGAACATAATCCTGTTGAAGTATTGTTTGTAAAGACCTCTGAGTTAATAGCACATGTTTCTGTATCAAGTCTGTGCTATTTTATGTAAACCGTTGGAATGAAAAACAAAAGTAAAGTAATATTACCTGGATACGACTGATTGTGTTACACATTTTGGTGAAAGGTTGCATTTCCATGTTGAGTTATACAATTAGGATTACAATTACACATTTACTACATAGTCATGACCTTTGGAATTATATGATTCTGCCTCCACTGCAGAGTTCATGTAATTATGGATTGACCACACCACACCTACTACGTACAGCGTCAAGTCATGCCAAGTTTGCAAATGACAACGATAAAAATAAATATGCCTCTAGCTCAAACAGAGATCAAATCATCAAACTTTCTGTTTGTTGTTAGGAGGGAACATAAAGTCTTCAAATTTAATTGTAACTCAGAAGAGGTGAAAAAAGATAATTCATCGTTTGTTTAGAACTTTTTTTGGTTAACACTCTATGCAAATTCATTTTATAATTCAAGCAGTGTTCTCAAAGCAACCCTTATTTCGAGATGTACTATTGCCAATTATTTTGCATTTTTCAAGTTCTAACGTCCTGAATTTTAAACAACCTCCTAAATAAACACAGACAGTAAGTATGGCAATTTTTAATAACTTCTGGAAAGCCTTTATTAATGGAGACAGTAACTCAGACTGATTTCACAATGTAAAACAGATACTTTCAAAGATGTCAAATGTCAAAATAGATGGAAAATATTGCCCTTAATATGTCACATATTTTCTCTTTCCTTGCCGCATACTTTAGCTTTCCCGTTGTTGCATACTTTAGTTAATCCTGCAGCGTAGTCATTGGTTTAAATAAGAAACGAATAGGGACTTGTGGGGAAAAGAAACAGGAACCTTGTAGAGGTACCATTGTTAAGTAAAATATTTCCCTCAGCCATGTTCGCACTTTCAGTTTTGCATTTTATAGAGATTGCGCTTTAACTACAGCGTATTTGTAAATGTGGAATTAGCATGTCAGCAATTTTGTCTACTGAAATCGGAATAGTTGACTGGAAAGAACCTATCTATCCTTCCATAAAATTCCACATGTATTATATTTATTTGATTTATTGGATTAAATGAGATTTCATGGCCCCAAAAGAAAATGTGATGGTTATTAGGACAATCATTTTTAACTATATTGTATTGTTCCTTTTTGCACCTTGTCAATAGACTAAACAAAATTCTCAAAGTAAAAATAAAATAGTCTATTATTTATTAGCCATTACAGTTTTTCATTTTAAATCTAAAAGATCATCACTTGTTGCCAGTATTGTTTATAAACCAACCCTTTGTTCGAATATTTATTTTACAGTACACTAGGGGAATTTCCTGTGTTTTGCCACTGCAGAAGAGGTTGTGCGCTCAGTGGTGGCCCTAAACATTTAAACATGTGCAGCTTCAGGGCTGGCAATGCCTAGTACCTCATGTATCACGTTAGAAAATCCAATTTAAGTGGTCTTCAGCATAGTTTCTTATAATGTGGCTAGGCTGTTTCAAATAATAATGACATGATAGGTAACAGCTACTTCTCAATATGTGAAAGCCAAAGAATCACTACAAAAAGAGGTCTTTGAATGATAACAACAAGTCTTTCAGGATGCTGACGTAGAGTATCAGATAAGTAGGAATTGTGCCAGTACTTGCATATTCACTCACTCATTCATCTACATATTACTCTTAGTGAGTTGAGCACCTGCTTCAGAGATCTATCAGTCTATCTGTCACTCATGCCTTAACTTTACATGTTCTTTGAACAATGAACACATGCTCTAGTTTGCAGGGAATAGAAGATTGCACTTGCTGCCTTGCGTGAGAGAGAGATTACTTTGCTACTGCTTTCCTGTACCTGTTCTGTGAGGAAGCAAAGCTTGCACTGCTGCTGCCTGATTTGTATGTGTACTGTGTATGTTTCCACTGCTGTTGGCCCGTTATATGAAAAAGTAAAAGATATATTGAATGAACTTGCATAACATGCCCTATTGACCAGGGACTGTTTCACAATATTTGATGTGAAATACTGAAAACTATAGTCCTAAAGAAGTCTCCGTTCCCTTTAGGGGAAACACTTGGGTGTCAAAACATGTGAAAGGAAAAGGGGAGCAGGGTACTTTGCCATGCTCTCCTGCTTTAATTTTGTGGTAAGGAGGAACCTGTAAAATCCATTTTGGCTCTCCCACACACAATTTTAATATAGGTCTGACAGTTTAATAAAAGGACAACATAAATTGCAACATAGGGGAAAAATCTAAATTTCATACGAGCTATGGAATTCTTACCTAGGAGATGGTAAAACCAGTGAACAATAGTATCCTTGGATGTTTCCTAGTGCTCAGCTCCCTCAACTGGCTTCCCATGGAAGGGAGATGTATTTACAAACTGGCCTGCATCACACACAAAACCCTTCACTCACCTTCCCCCAACTACCTAAACAGCAAACTGGTAAAAGCAGGAAAATCCAGAACTCTGAGAAGCTCCAACTCACTTTTTCTCATCCCTCCGAAAATGAAAAGGAAAACCACTCAGTGCCGATCCTTCTCTGGTAACGTACCCAGGATGTGGAACGCACTCCCTAGAGACCTCAGATGCAACCCCTCCTTCTCCTGCTTCAAAAGGGAACTGAAACTCCATCTCCTCAACAAATACTTTACCGACCAACGTCAACTAACCTAAACTTCAATATGCTAGCTTACTCCCCTCTCACTTGACCATTAAGAATAGGTGGTTTCTTGAATGTGTTTCTTTCCCTCCTCTTCACTGTTTGCCTAATTATTATGTTTTACTTATATCTTTTTTACTTCCTTAGGTCCTGCTATGTAATGCAATTCTTTTTTTCTCTCCTGTGTGTATGTAAAGCACTCTGATACCCACGGGTCAAGCTAGCGCTATATAAAACTTTTAAAATAAAAATAAAGATGTGGAACACAATGTTGAAGCATACCACACTATGCAATTCAGAGTTCATTATCCTATCTGAGAACATTTATGTGTGGTGATTCCATAAGAGATTTGGCTGTTTGTTCCAGGAGTTTTGTACTCCTTGAATATTTAAGTCTGTTTACAGAGATTGTGGAGCAGTCCTTTAAGTCCCTCACTCTCTCTTTAGTGTGTTAGCTACGTGTGTTGTATCTATTCCAAATGTGTGAAAGAATTGTGTGATTTTCCTCCTGCCACTGCCACCTGTTCGTTTCTTATGCTTTTTGTTGGGGAACATTGCAGTGCTGCTGTTCGTATTCTACCATTGCTGTTTTGAGAAGCTTGGTATCATATTTTCCATTACAAAGAAATACAAAACAATTGCCTTTGCCAATGCTTCTTTTAATGCATGATGCAAGTGAAAGACAGAAACCTCACAATATATGTGAACAAGGTACTTTTGGGTTTATTGTTTTTTTTTTAAATGAACTAGACTTGGTAAAATGTTAAAACATAGGCAGACAAGTGGCTCCATGTTCTTATAACTCCTTTGAGTAATTCTGGAATTGTAGCCAATGATATTTACCATGCTAAGGTTTTGAGCCCACAATGACAATGCTAAAAGCAAAATTATGTGTCATATTGAACCATGCTGCTGCCTCAAAAGCCAAGAAATGCGGATTGTATCATACGTCATAGTGCCACTTGACAGGCTTGTAAAAAGCAAAATACAATTTAGCTCCTGAACATCTGCCTTTTTATAGAAGGCAATCAAGGGGTAAACTGCCCAGTGGGTGAGAGAACAGAAATAGCATCACAGATACGAGCATCTTACTGCTAACAAGCTAACATTAACACTGCATCGAAAAATAAATCTGCATGCCAAAAAGCCATTCTTTAACTGAACAACGCAATTAGGAACAGCGTAAAGTGACTGAGAAAAGAAAAAACAATGTAGTGGCACTCCTCTTCCCACGCCCATCCTTCAGCTAGAGGTTTGTGTTATTTATGTCAAGCACCTGCAGTGCACCTCCCTCGTACGAGTCATGCCTTCAGATGGTGAATCACATGCTCCAGGTCTTTTCCTGTGAAGACCCCCAGTGTGTGTGCTTCTTTTTGGTGGACTCAGCGCATGCACTAACACAAAATATATCCAGGTTAATGCATGTTTTCTGAAAGCAAAGCTTGAAACACAAAGAGAAAACTACTATCCTGAGTTTCCGAGCTCTGCTCTGCTGTCAGCAAAACACGTCTTAACTCAGATATTTTGAGCTAATGTATTTACTCAATACGCCAAAAAGAAGCACAGATACCCCTTCTCTGTTGGTACAGTACAGAAAATAGAATCATGGTATGACCCCAGGTCTGTATTTGCACAACTAGCAATATGGTACAATCCATTTAAATATAGCTGCCTACTGTGTTATTTCATTGTCTGAGCGCAACTGACCTTCCCAGCATGTACATATGGGGCAAATGTACTTTTTTTTCATGCACCTTGGTGTAACAACTAAAATTGATGTGCTATGTTGTGTGAAAGGGAGGGAGCAGGACGGCACCATATCTACTAAGATACGACACTGCTGCTCTCTTCCATAGCACTGGCATACTATATATCTGCCTAGCACTAAGCAAACACAGTTTCACCATATTCTAGCATAGATTTTGTGCTATAAGGTTAACCTTACAGTACAAAATACTGGGCCTCATTTATGAAGCCCTACCGGCACTATTGCACCGCCGGAACGTCACTTTTTTGACATTCTGGTGGCAGAATGTGTCACTGGCATATTTATAAGTCCACGTAAAGCCATGTTACATGATTTTTCATGGCCTTATATATATGTGACCCTTTCACGCAGAAAACTGTGTGAAAGGGGCATTCCATGGCTGTTGCTGGGAGCATTCCCAGCAACATCCATGGCTTTTTGACACTGCCCCAGATTTATGAGGTGTAAGGGAGGCACAACGAGGAGAAATATATTTATTTCTCCTAATTTCTCCTCTTTCTATGTGTGCTGCATTCTACAGCACACATAGAAAGAGGAAAAAGCCTCTTGTGATTGTTTTTCTGCAGGAAGGTTCCCCTTCCTGCACAAAAATAATCATTCCCGCAACGCAGGCACCCTTGCACCATGGTGCAAAGGTGCCTGCATTGGCGCACGGCAGTCCATTATGCGCCGCGCAGGTCAAAAGGACAGGAAAGCTCCGTATCTAATAGATACAGCTCACTCCTGCCATTTTCTTTTGCCATAGGGTAGTGCAGCAGCAAGGCCTGCTGCGCTGCCCTATGGCAAAATACCCATAAATGAGGCCCACTATGCTTAAGGTAGCTGAAAAATGTTCACACTTTGTTTGTGGTGTGCAGTACAGCACTCATGCAGAGTTAGGAAACTTGGAGAAAATAAAACTTTTCTCCTGCTTTGTACCTGTCTAAATGAGGTATACATTTTAATGCAAAGCCCTGTCAACAAATGGTAGTAGTTGCATCAGAAACCATAGGTGGTTGCATTGGAATACCCAAGTACCATGGAACAGATGACCCCATGGGATGACCCTTTCTAGGAAAGTGCCTCTTTTGACATGGTTAGCCCCCACTTTTTGCCTGATGTCTGATATAAATCTGAACTGTAAGTGCACTGGGTTCCTGCTAACCAGGTGCCATTCTCTTTCCCCAAAACTGTACTACGATTTGCACAACTTCAGTTGCCCCTGTAAGTCCCTAATAAATAGTAAACCTGTCACCTAGGGCATGGGTACTGAAGAGGGTCCTCTTGCTCACCAAGGCTATGCACTCTGCCACTGCAGGCTGCTTGTCGACATGGCACACAGCCCTGTGTGCCATGCCTCCCATACACTCCGTGGTATAGGTAATTCACCTTTACTACAGGCCTTTAGCCCTAAGGCAGGGTGCACTATATCCTATGTTTGGGAATATCATCATGAGCAGATATGCTCCTACAATGTCCAGTCAATCCTGAGATGTTGTAAATGCACAGGGAAGCCATAAATAGTACATTGGTGGATTATTGTCAACACAAGTTTCCTAGCTTCATGATGGCTTCAATGATTTCTAAGGTGTTTGGTACCAAACATCTTGTCTTATTAAATCCTCACGGATGCCAGTGTTGGATTTAATAATAAATTCCCCTTTACTGCAGGCCTTTAGCCCTAAGGCACGGTGCACTATATCCTATGTGTGGGAATATCATTATGAGCAGATATGCTCCTACAATGTCCAGTCAATTCTGAGATGTTGTAAATGCACAAGGAAGCCATAGATAGTACATTGGTGGATTATTGTCAACACGTGTTTCGTAGCTTCATGATGGCTTCACTGTTTTCTAAGGTGTTTGGTACCAAACATCTGGTCTTATTAAATCCACACTGATGCCAGTGTTGGATTTAATAATAAATTCACACAGGAGACCCTTTATGAAGGTCCCCTAAAAATCTACCAAGCACTGGTGTGGTTCCTGACTTGTTTTCACCAGTCTGCCACTACCAGACATGTTTCTGACCTCATTGTGTGAGAGCCCGTGCTCTCAGAGGACAGAGACAAAGCCTGTTCTGAGCAGAGGTGTTTTAAACCTCCTCCAGGACAGGATGGCCTTCCTGGGCAGGAAGCTTCAAAGGCCATGCCGCCTTTTAAATCCAACCCACAGACCTATAGATAGTGGGGAGGCCAAGCCCCCTTTCCTGCTCCACTTTTGACAGGAGGAAAGGCGGTAAAATGAGTTACATTAGGAGGAGGGTCCCCACTCAGCATACGTCACACCTAGGGTGGGGTAGGTGATGTGAACCCCTCTCCTGAAATTCCACAAGCTTGTCATGGTGAGAAAACCTCCTATCAGGGCTAGGGTAGTGCTGCTTCCCACAGGAAGTGGTTACTAGAGGGTGTAGTCACCCTAAAGGTGATAAGTAGCCCATAGTCTACTACCAGTCTTCCATTGTAACACCCCTAAATTCAGTATTTAGGTGGCACCCTAAGACCTGAAGATCAAATTTAATGGACAAAAGAAGACCAGGACAAAGAATACCCGCTGCTTGAGAACTGAAGCCCTGTTGCAGAACAAAAAGGTGCCAAACCCTGCCTGCTGCTTCCAGGACTTGCCAATTGCTGCTGCTGTGTCATCCCGAAACGTGAAAGGAATCTAAGACCCCCGGGGCACCTCCAGCCTTCAAGAAACTGCTGTGAAGCTCCTTTGGAGTGAAGGTATCACTCCCCTGCACACCGCGGGCACCAATTTAGTGTAGTCCGGTTTGTCGACTTGTTGTTCCCCGACGACCTCCATGCAGCACCAAAGCAAGTAAAGATACAACAGCTCTGTAAGGGCATATCTACCTCTCCACTGAGATTGTAGGCACCAGGACCTACCCGAGTCGTGGCATACTAATGTCTGGGGTACCGGACCCCCAATGGCAAACACTGAGAATAAGAGTCCACTCTGGCCTCCCAAAGCACCAGAAGCAAGCACCCATCGAGGGACATTGAGACACCCCAGACCCACTTCCTGAGTGGCCCAGCTGTCCCAATATCGCCTTTTCAAGTTGCCTCCTCCTGACTATGAGGGCCCCATAGGCCTCAGCACCAACCAATCAGTCCTGCTCTCGGCTGATAAGGGATGCTCCCCAACTTCTCCTCCTGGAACTTTGGACCTGGTCCCAACATCGACCTAAAATGAGAAGAAGAACTTCGTGAAAGCACTGCCTGAAATTCTGTGCAATTTTCTGCTTTTTCCCCATTGTTTCCAGTGGTGTATAATTCAGGTGATGTGGCAAGTACCACAGCCAGATGCTGGTTCTGCCACGTGTTCATCTGTGCCTGAGGCCAAATCTTTTTATACTTAGAACAAAGCATCCAGGGGGTCCAAGTTTGACGTTTTTGACTCTGGGTCTGGGTGGGAAACTTAGTTTGTGATACAGATTTTTTTTATATAAGTGCTGTTCTTATCTACAGCCAGATTTCTCTACTGAATCTTTTATAATGTTATGAAAGAACTTTTGTAAGAACAAGTATGTGTGCACAGCAATTCAAAAGAACTGTTGTTTTCATAGTGCAACACTCTGGTTTTGGTCATCTCTAGGAACTTTGTTCAAATGCAATTTGATTAATGCAGCAGAAAAGAAAAGTAGACCAAAAAGTATTTTGCAAGGTTTAAACATTTTATTTCAGATAGTCTAATAACACCTTATTTTTCTTTTATGCAGGACTCGCTCAAATGTATAAGCCACTCTAATATGGAGCAATGGAGATGTCTTCTAAGTTAAATGGTGTGTTCGGAAAAAACATAGGGCCTTATTACAATGCCAGTCGGACGAGCATCCAACTGACTTCGTTGCGGGAGTGGAACCAGCTGACAAGTAGTTGGCAGTTCCACTCTCGCTATTAAGATGTCACTGTCAAAAACATGGCCTTTACCATTGTGGCTTGTGCTGTGGCCCGGAAAAGGGCCGCAGCAAAAACTACAATGGTAAACAGTGGCTGCTGCCGCACAATAAAAGTGGGGAGGCAGTAGGGGGACAAGGGGGGAAATGAGGGTAAAAATAAAATAAAATAAAAAAAACTTTACCTCTCGCTGCCCTGATGCCGACGGCTGCCTCGTGCTTTACTCCCGGCAGTCTCTGGGAAGGCCCAGGCTGCCCAGCCAATCCAGACGCTGCTATCATGCTATGAGAGCAGCGCCATGATTGGTTTGAGTGTCCTGGTCTGCCGCTTAGACACTGCCTGGGAGCCTGTGGCTTTTTTCCAACCCAGCTGTGAAGGCAGCTGGGTTGGAAAAATAGAAGTGTGCATGTCTGTTTGGCCTGACTGAGACAGCCAGCCAAACTTACATGCGCCCTTCCAAGTGCCCACCACTCCTGCCTGTCATGGCCCCACCCCATTCCACATGCATGCACTGTTATCCAGAGCCCCAGACAGAAAAAAAATTATATTACTGTTTTAATATCATTTTATTTTTCTGTGGTGGACTCTGACCAGTAGGGCAATGCACCTCTCCCATTATGGAGGAGCCGCCCCTGATGGTAAAGGCTATGTTTCTAAACATCTATGCACCATGGGCCAGGCACCATGTGGTGCCTGGCACACAGTGAATATATGCTTTGGTGGCACCACATGTGTCCCCCATACCACACAGCAGAGGCCTAGGGGGGACAAGGGCTCTGCTAGTGGTCCCGAAAGTCACTTTCCGACAGCCTTTCCATGTTGAAAAGGCTGACATGGAAATGCTTTCAGAAAGGAACATCCTAATCCCTACAGCAGTGCCTCCGCAGGCACCGTCTCCATTGTAGGGATTAGGCCTCCGACCGACACCCCGACGTGATCCTGTCGGAGGTGGTGGTAAACCACCGACAACATTGCTCCGACCGCCAGCATCATAATCCAGCGGTTAGACCGATGCCTTGGATGTCGGACGGACTAACACCAACGGCCTGTCGGTGGCGGTCCGTCCGATATCCCAATAAGGCCCTTAGGGGCCAGATGTATGAATATAGCATTTTGCAATTCCCTAATTGCGAATCAAATGGATTGGCACTTAGGGAATCGCAAAATGCAATGTATGAAGGAGTATAGTACACCTTTTGCGATTCCTAAGGGGTCGCTAATGACCTACCTCATGAATATTAATGAGGTAGGTCGCAATTTCCGACCCCCTAGGAATGGGGACTCCTTCCCATTTGTGAATTGGTTACCACCTACTTGAAGTAGGTGGTAAAATGCAAATGTTTTGCGACCGCAATTGCAGTCACAAAACATTCATACATACCGATGTGATTCGGTATTAGGAAGGGACGCCCTAAACACATCCCTTCCTAATACCGACTCGCAAACCCATTTTGCGATTCAGTAACAGGTTACTGAATCGCAAAATTAGGTTTGCTACATCGGAAAAGCAATTTTGCATTCGCAAACGGGCAGATTCAGCGAATCTGCCCTTTTGCGAACGCAAAAAGATTTGATACATCTGGCCCTAAGTGTATAATTTTTCTAGCAAAGTCTGGGCTTCAATATGGCGCCAGTAAAAACCTGATAAAAGCATACTGTCTGAAGCATTACAGCATTGAAACTTGGTGCCTATGGATGAAGAGCAGATCTCATACCCGATATTTTTTTTGCACACCACTGGTTTGTGACAATGGCTTTATCAACAGAGTAACCAGAAAATTAAAATATTCTCCACTTGAACTTTACCTCTAATCAAATGAGCACGCGAAGTGAGCAAATTCAATCCTCCTTAGAAAAACTCTTTTCACAGGTTCATACTTCTTCCATTTATTCATCTATATATCCTTTCATCTTTTCATCTATATATACACCCATCCGTACATCCTTTCTCGTTTCCATTCACCAATTTATCCACCTCCCATCCAGCCACTTCCATCCATCCTTCCACCCAAAAATATATGCATGTACCTATCCATCCATACTTTCACTCATCTATCCTCTTACTCTTCCTTCCTCCATCCTTTCACCGATCTATTCATTCGTATGCCCTTCCATACATTAACCCTATTATTATTATTGTCCCATTCAACTCATCCTTTCAACCTTCCATCAATTCTTCCTTTCACCCTTCCACCCTCCCATTTATCCCGCCTTTATATCTTTCATCCATTTTTTCACTAATCATTCCTTTCACTTTTCCATCCTACCTTTCATGCTTTCTACCTTCTTTCCTACCATCCTCTCTTCCTACTCCCATTCTTCATATTCTTTCCTAATTACTTATCTTCTTCTTTCATCTTTACTTTTTCTTTATTACCTTTCTTTTTCATGCACAGTATTATTAATGAACATTCAGGTGCCAATTCCGATTCGGGCCGGAAATCTCTCCGACCGAGCCGGACCCGGAGAGATTTCCGACCGAATCAGACTCTAGCAGTCCGACTGAACGAGTACGATGCGCACGTATGCTATCGGACTCGATTCGGTTGGACTCCCATTGAAGTCAATGGGAGCCAGTCGTACGACGCGTACACGGGCTCCCATTGACTCAATGGGCACGACGCGAACAAGGGCGCCACCTACAGCGTGTGCGCGTCGATGCTGGTCGCGCCGTACATGCACGTGTAGGGGGGACCCATGTGTCCCCCCTGTGTGCGACTCGCGCGGCTACGCGTTCAGGGGGGTCCGACACGGACCCCCAAAGTACGGCTCCGACTGCTCTTTCGAGCCGGAGTGCGCGGCTTGGTCGGACTGCTCGCGGCGCGAACGTACTTACCCGGCCGGGGAACGTCTCCATTGTGCGGTGCGAGTCGAGTCCGAACGAGTCGGTCGGTGTGGTTAGACCCGGGAACGAGTCGGTCGGAGCGGTCGGGACGCCCGGACGAGTCGGTCGGCGATTTCGCATCGTACTCGCTCGCCCGGCGCGCGTACGTATCGGTCGGGAAATAGGGCTCCGAATCGGATCCGGTTAAGCCGAATCCGATTCGGAGCCCTACCGGCCGAGATCGGAATCGGCCCCTTAGTCTGCAAACTTGCAGAAAGAAGATCCCCATAAATTACAAATTATTCTTTTAGTGGGACCTAGTTCAGTAACCCATCGTGCCCAGTTGCAGCTCCTGCTGAAGCAGCTGGAATAGAGAGTTCACTACACCATGGGGCTTCCTCTTCCGATGAGATTACTCTACTAAAAAGTATTGTGGCAAGCAGCAGCATCTCCTTATCAGGGTTACAGGATGCAGCACCCCTGCCTGCTGTGAGGCCACAGTGCATTTTTAAGTTTAGCAGTGTCCATGAAAACACAAATTTGTGTTTTCATGAACACAAACAGTGGGCAAGGCAGCCCTCTCTGCCTCCTCTTCAGGCTCCTGATGACAGGAGGAGGGGGCTGAGGCACCAGGTACAGAGCGTTGTTTCAAAATAGAAGACTCTGTGGCTGGATGCCTAGATTAGACAAGTCTGAAGGGTGTAGTTCAACAGCAATCCCCGCACACAGGGCGCACATCAGTGCCTCACTGAAGCCAACGAAAAGCAGTGATCAGCAGGAGCTGGCTCCCCAGCACTATCCCATCTTCTTTTAGGCTGTCCTTCCAGTGCTATCAAGTAGCTCGGAGAGGAATTGAGGTGGGTTCTCCCCTTTTCAATTCTGCCCTTGCTGCCCCGTCTGGGTCTAGCTCCATGTTGGGAACCATGGCTTGCTGGTACCCATATCCAGCATCAGATTCTTGCTCTTCTGCTGCAATTGAGCCTCTGAGTTGCTAGCTAAGTAAGCAAGATAAGTAAAAAAAAAATCTTATTTTTCTAAGCATGTGTGTATGTGTTTGTGAGTGTGTTTTTGAGGGATTCTGAGAGAGTGCATTTGTTTGAGTGAAAGTGTGTGTGAAAGTGAGTTTAAGAGTGTCAATGAGATTGAAAGTGAATGAGAATCTGTGTTTGACAGTGTGTATAAATAAGTAAAAGTGACTAATAGGGAGTGAGAGGAGTGTGAGTGTGTTAGAGCGAGTGATTGTTAGAGGGAGTGGAAGTGCGTCAGGAGTGTAGCTAACAATTGTGCTGCAGGTGCAGCAGGGCCCAGACTAAGTGAGTGTGTGTAAGTGTGTTAGTGAGAATGAGAACCAGTGAGTATGAGTATGTTTGTGTGAGAGTAACAGTGAGTGGAAGTGAGCATGAGTAAAAATGTGAAAGTGAGAGAATGTGAGTAAGTGAGTGAGGGGAAAGAGAGGAAATGTGACAGGGAGTGAGTATGGGTGAGGCAAATTTCGAAACAAATTGGGTGAACTCCTGGCCGGTATTACTTCACACCACTTTCAAAGATCAACAGCTGCCACTGGAACCACATGTACATAATGTTTTTGAGGGAGAAGAGATTTTGGAAACCCCTGTAAATGCCTGCAAAAATTAAGATGGAGATGTTGCAAGGCCATTTTACCCATCCTTTACACATCACAAATATGTCACATTTTCATAACAAATACATGACATGAATGTGCATTTAGCACATGTTTCTCATATGGTCTAGCGATATTAAAATGAGTCTTGCATTATTTTTAAGGTGGAGTCACTGTAGGGCTAGTGAACTTACTCAAACTGTGTGTTTAACTGTTTTAAAGGAGAAATTATTAAACCATCCTTACTTAGTAGACTTATTCATTATAAAGATTCATTTCATTTATGTAAGGTGTGTTTAATACATTAAATGACATTTACTGTTTAGATGACTGAGTAGAAACCCTTCACATTTATGTAGAATGTGATTACTCTTGAAACGACAAAAGTTTATGTAATGTGCACACTAATGTTTCATATATTGCATTGTAGTTCTTAACATACTGACATTTATACATTTAAGATTTTACTGTATGCCCTATGAAATATGAATCTAATGTACTAACTGTTCGTATTCATTAGTGTTTAAATGTAAACACACATTAAATGTGTACCATTGAGTTATTACTTAAGTTGTTTTTAGTAGGCATGATTGAAGTGCTGCATAAAAACTGTTTTCCATTTTTTGGTAACATGACATTTCTTGCAGGTATTCACACACAATGTTAGATGAAGAATAGATACATTACTGTACTAGTGATAGAAGGAGAGAGCCTGAGAAGTATACTTTAAAAAATATATCATGGAGAACCAGACCATTAACTGAAAGGCCTATTCAGCAATTTTGCAACCTGGCCTGTGTGTGAGAAGACAATATAGTTTCAATTGTTTCCGAATGTTGCAGTCTACAACTTGATAAGTGGAGAAAGACAATAGACCCCTGATGATGCATGCAAAGGGGTGTTGCCCAAGAAGACTCTTGTGTGTTATAACTCAGTGTTCACACTGTTGGAGAGCAGATACCTGCAGATCACTCCTTTTTTGACTTGTGCACGTTTGTATCACCTATAGATTACAAACAGGAATAATACACAAAGAGCAATTATCACTAAGGGTATTAAAATGCTTCCAATAATTCCACTACCTAGGTTTCCAAACCATCTGCCTATAGCAGAAAACCCATTCCCTATTGCTTTCCAAGCACCTGCTGATGTTAACCCTTTGAAATGTTTCTTTAAGTCAGTAATGTTCTTTATGTATTTCTTCAAGTCCTTACCCTCATCTGGAATGTAAGTGTAAAATTGTTGAACTTTTAACAGCCAGCAGACTCCACCCTCTTTTGCGAGAAGGACTTCTAATGCAAGTCGATTCTTCAAAACCATGGATCTTACAGCAACCATTTCAGTATCTATAACTAAAAATTCTTCAGCTGTACTAGTAGATAACTTTTCAACTATGGTAGAAAGCCTTCTAATCTTGTGTGAGCTGAGTATCACTACAATAGATGGTATCAGAGCACCAAAAACTTCTCTTAAAACCTCACTAGCACTGGCACCTCTTTTTGTTCTCACATGTTGGTCCCTTATTGAATCATCAAGTTGTCCCACATGATGAATCTTTGGAAAAAGTATCCCCATATGACCTGTTCAGTACCATCTCTCGGGTAGCCACAATGTAATAAACTCCAGTAAATTCAGGATCTGCTTCATCTAAGTATAATCCCCAATTTCCTTGAACTTCAAAATTATGACAATTTTCACTATTGACTATGAAATTTGTATCAGTTGTGGACTTTCTAATGATATGCACCATTTCCCTTTGTGTTGCCAATCTAAAGCCAATGTTGCCATATTTCGCACTGATTTCTTTTCATTTTCGTCTTTAGCTCATTGTGGTACCTTGGAATGATTTGTTGCTTCAGCTAATATGTCTCTTCATCTGTCTTCTACTAAATCTATGAATTTCTTTTCTACACCTGTCAAGGAACAAGTTAAATTATGTCTATGTGCATAAGCTGTATCTAATGTCATGGTGGGTCTGAAGAAATGTCCCGCTATCTCAGTGTTTTTAGCATCAGGCTGACAATTCAAGTGCTTCAGCACAGGAACTTCTGAAAAAACCAAGTCATGGCTCAAGTAAAAATATTGAAACTGACCCTTCCCATAGAACAAGCTCAGCAAAAAGCTTCAGGAAATTCCATCTGTCAAGGAGAGGTGATGAGATGTTATCCCCTCAGCGACTGATGCATGCAATTGAATGCACATGTAGCAATCCCTAGCATTCATTGCATCAATCTATACATAAAGCAATTTTGAATAAACATTCAATAAATAATAATCTCCTCTAGAAGCATCTACTTGCAAGTCTTTCTAATCTAGAAGGCAAATTGGAAGGGGATTGAGGCAGAACAGATTGCACCTATCTTTTAGTACAATGAGTTGTATCAAGATATGCAAGGTGCTAAGGACCGGAGACCCAATGCCCCTAATCTTCCAGAGATACAGACTCTCCTAATTCCAAAAACACACAATGGTCCAGCACACTTAATTTTAGATTTGCAAGTTAATTCACAATAGTATTACAGAAGTAATTTTTGGCATCACTTAAGCATTTGTTTCACATGATCAAATCTCATAATTTAGACAAAAAGGGCAATTCAGCAGAGTTGTTCTTTAGGTTCTTTATTGAAGACTTCATTTTTCTGATAAGGATAAAAACCGTAGCCAACGCGTTTCGTCCTCGCGGACTTCTTCAGGGCAAAAACAAAACACACTGTTCTTATCCTTAGTTGGATTTTGGCGTTGTGCAGTTTTTCCTTCTATAGTTCAACAATTTATGGTAAAATCTTTTATATTGCTTGATTTGACAGACAGATGGTTGAGGCTTTATCTACAACTAAAAAAGTGACAAATGAAATGACATGGATGATACTCGTGTCATTGGACTCATGTGCTACATATATTGATGATCTGTGTCATGGTGAAAAACTATTTTCCGCAACCATCTGTTCCATCATGACCACAAGTTCAAGTGCGCTCATGATGATACCATTCCGTCATGAGCACACTTTCAAAAAATCCCTCTGCTGTGAACAGCAGAGGGATTTCCCCCTTTTTTTTTTGCTTTGGGAGGTGGGGAAGAGCTTCCCCAACCTCCCAAAGTATGGTTAGGGTTTTCATTGCAATGACGATTGCGTGCATGGCACGCTGTCGTCATTACAATGAAAACGAAACTGAAACTTAGTTTCAGTTTCACAGTTTCGGTGCTTGTGTGGCTATCTCAGCCCCCCGAGCACCGAAAAACAAGGGAGAGGTATCGTTGGAAAGGGGAGAATCTCCCCTTTCCAATGGTACCCTTCCCTAGTGGATCCCCCCAGGAGGCAGATGGGGCAGTAGCCCCTGATTTGCCCCCCAGGGGGCAGAGAGCCCATTTGGCACCAGCGATTATGCTGGCTTTTTTATACATAGGGGTGGGGGCTGCCCAGAAAGGGCATCCCAATGTTCCCACCCACCCAAACAAATAGCCACAGTCTTTCTGCCTCCCTTGGGGGCATATCAGGGCAATAGCCCCCGATTTTCCCCCTCCCCAGGGCGCCAGAAAGCCCACTAGGCACACACTTTTTTTCGGAATGTGCTTACCTGTGGATTTTGGGTCCTAGTGCAGCTGGCACCCAAGGAAACCTAGCAAACCTATACATTATTGAAAACTAGACACCCAGGGGAATCCAGGATGTGGTAACTTGTGTGGCTCTCACTCGGTTCTGTTGCACAGAATCCCTTGCAGACCTCAAACTTTGTAAAAAAAACAAATTTACCTCACATTTCTGTGATGGAAAGTTCTGGAATCTGCGCAGATCCACAAACTTCCACCCACCCTGCATTCTCCAAAGTCTTCCGATAAAAATGGTACCTCACTTGTGTGAGTAGGCCTAGTGCCCACGACAGGAAACGGCCCAAACCGCAACGTGGACACACCACATTTTTACAGTGAAAACTGACCCTTTTTTTACAAAGTGCCTAGCTATAGATTTTGAACCATAGCTCTGCGGCACCTAGGGAAACCTAGCAAACCTATACATTTTCGAAGAGTAGACACCCAGGGGAATCCAGGATGGGGTGACTTGTCTGGCTCTCACCAGGTTCTGTTACCCAGAATCCCTTTCAAACCTCAAACTTTGTCAAAAAAAACACATTTTCCTCACATTTCTGTGATGGAAAGTTCTGGAATCTGCATGGATCCACAAAAATCCACCCACCCCGCATTCTTCCAAGTCTTCCGAAAAAAATGGTACCTCACTTGTGTGGGTAGGCCTAGTGCCCGCGATAGGAAACGGCCCAAAGCGCAACATGGACACACCACATTTTCACAGTGAAAACTGACCGTTTTTTTGAAAAGTGCATAGCTGTAGATTTTGAACCCTAGCTCTGCCGGCACCTAGGGAAACTTAGCAAACCTATACATTTTTGAAAACTAGACACCCAGGGGCATACAGAATGGGGTGACTTGTCTGGCTCGCACCAGGTTCTGTTACCCAGAATCCCTTTCAAACCTCAAACTTTGTAAAAAAAAAAAAACATTTTCCTCACATTTCTGTGGTAGAAAGTTCTGGAATCTTCGAGGATCCACAAAATTCCATGCACCCCACATTCCCCAAAGTCTTCCGAGAAAAATGGTACCTCACTTGTGTGGGTAGGGCTAGTGCCTACAACAAGAAATGGCCCAAAACGCAACGTGGACACACCACATTTTCACAGTGAAAACTGACGCTTTTTTTTGCAAAGTGCCCAGCTGTAGGTTTTGAACCATAGCTCTGCCAGCACTTAGGGAAACCTAGGAAGCCTATACATTTTTGAAAACTAGACACCCAGGGGAATCCAGGATGGGGTGACTTGTCTGGCACTCACCAGGTTCTGTTACTCAGAATCCCTTGCATACCTCAAACTTTGTAAAAAGAAAACACTATTTCCTCACATTTCTGTGATGGAAAGTTCTGAAATCTGCGTGGAGCCACAAATATCCTACCACCCAGCATTACTCCAGGTCTCCCGATAAAAATGGTACCTCACTCACGTGGGTGGGTCAAGTACCCGCGACAGGCAAGGGCCCAAAACGTATTGAGGAGACATCAAAATGACCTATCACAAAACAACCTGGTTTTGCAAGGGGGGTCACCTGAGTTTTTGGCCCCGCGCTCGGCGGCCACCTTGGGAAACTACCAAGCCCACACATTTCTGAAAACAAGACACCCGGGGTAGTCCAGCGAGGTATGGCTTGCGTGGATCCCACAACGTTTTCCTACCCAGAATCCCCTGCAAACCTTAAATTTAGCTGAAAAAAACACATTTTCCACATATTTTTGTGTGGAATCACCGTGCCGGCACAAATGCCCTACCCCACAACGTTCCCCTCAGTCTCCAGTCTCACTCCAGTCTCCACTGTGAAAATATGGTGTGTCCACGTTGCGTTTTGGGCCATTTCCTGTCGTGGGCACTAGGCCTACCCATACAAGTGAGGTACCATTTTTCTCGGAAGACTTTGGGGAATGCGGGGTGGGTGGAATTTTGGGGATACACGCAGATTCCAGAACTTTCCACCACAGAAATGTGACGAAAATGTTTTTTTTTTTTACAGAGTTTGAGGTTTGCAAGGGATTGTGGGTAACCGAACCTGGTGAGAGCCAGACAAGTCACCCGATCCTGGATTCTGCTGGGTGTCTAGTTTTTAAAAATGAATAGGTTTGCTAGGTTTCCCTAGGTGCCGGCAGAGCTAGGGTTCAAAATCTACAGCTAAGCACTTTGCAAAAAAAGGGTCATTTTTTTGTGAAAATTTGGTGTGTCCACATTGTGTTTTGGGCCGTTTCCTGTCGCGGGCACTAGGCCTACCCACACAAGTGAGGTACCATTTTTCTCGGAAGACTTTGGGGAATGCAGGGGGGGTGGAATTTTGTGGATCCATGCAGATTCCAGAACTTTCTACCACAGAAATGTGGTTTTTTTGACAAAGTTTGAGGTTTGCAAAGGATTCTGGGTAGCAGAACCTGGACAGAGCCAGACAAGTCACCCCCTCCTGGATTCCCCTGGGTGTTTAGTTTTCAAAAATGTATAGGTTTGCTAGGTTTCCCTAGGTGCCGGCAGAACTAGGGTTCAAAATCTACAGCTAGGCAGTTTGCAAAAAAAGGGTCAGTTTTCACTGTGAAAATGTGAAGTGTCCACGTTGCGTTTTGGGCCTTTTCCTGTCGCGGGCACTAGGCCTACCCACCTAAGTGAGGTACCATTTTTATCGAGAGACTTTGGGAAATGCAAGTTGGGTGCAATTTTGTGGATCCACGCAGATTCCAGAACTTTCCACCACAGAAATTTGAGATTTTTTTTTTTTTTTTTTACAAAGTTTCAGGTTTGCAAGGGATTCTGGGTAACAGAACCTGGCGAGAGCCAGACAAGTCACCCCATCCTGTATTCCCCTGGGTGTCTAGTTTTCGAAAATGTATAGGTTTGCTAGGCTTCCCTAGGTGCCAGCAGAGCTAGGGTTCAAAATCTACAGCTAGGCACTTTGCAAAAAAAAGGTCTGTTTTCGCTGTTAAAATGTGGTGTGTCCACGTTGCATTTTGGCCGTTTCCTGTCGTGGCCACTTGGCCTACCCACACAAGTGAGGTACCATTTTTTTCGGAAGACTTTGGGGAATACGTGGTGGGTGGAATTTCGTAGATCCAAGCAGATTCCAGAACTTTCCACCACAGAAATGTGAGGAAAATTTGGTTTTTTTGACAAAGTTTGAGGTTTGCAAGGGTTTCTGGGTAACAGAACCTGGTGAGAGCCAGACAAGTCACCCCATCCTGGTTTACTCTGGGTGTTTAGTTTTCAAAAATATATAGACTTGCTAGGTTTCCTAGGTGCCAGCAGAGCTAGTGTTCAAAATCTACAGCTAGGCACTTTGCAAAAAAAGGATCAGTTTTCACTGCAAAAATGAATTGTGTCCACATTGTGTTTTGAGCCGTTTCCTGTCGCGGGCACTAGGCCTACCCACACAAGTGAGGTACCATTTTTATTGGGAGACTTAGGGTAACACAGAATTGTAGAGCAACTGTTATTACCTATTGACTTTCGATGCATTTCTACCTTCCAAATGAAAGACAATGTGTAAAAAAGAAGTCACTTTGAAAAATGTCCTAATATTCTCAGGCTAGTATGGGTACTCACAATTTCGGAAATGTGCAAATAGCTACTGTTTCTAAACTCTATATTTTGTTTCAATTTCAGAAAAACATAGGTGTCTTTCATCCCGATTTTTCACTATATATATTTTTCCAAATTAATTGCTATATACCCGGTACATAATAAAAAACAATAGCAAGACGCTGCTCAGTTTTTGGCTCTGGGGTCGTCGGGCTCTTGGTGAACCTACAAGTCCTATATATCCCCACAACCAGAAAGGTCCAGCGATGTAACGGTATATTGCTTTCAAACATCTGTCATAATAAGAAGAAGTTACAGGTGAAAATGTTGGCACAAATGGCTGTTTTTTTCAACTCATTTTCAATTTTTCCTATTTTCAACTGTTAGTTTCTATAAAGAAACCTTGAAGGATCTACACAAATGACCCCTTGCTGATTTCAGAATTGTGTCTACTTTTCTATAATGTATAGCTTTCCAGGATCCATTATTGCTCTCATACCCATTTCTACCATTAACTGGAAGAAGGTTGGAAGCACAAAAAATAGCAAACATAGGCTATGTCCCAGTAAAATGCCAAAACTGTGTAAAAAATGTTGGTTTTCTGACAAAAGTCTGTCAGTCCCTGAAAGCTGGGAAAATTGTGATTTCAGCCTCACAAACCCTTTGTTGATACCATTTGCAGGGAAAAAAACAGACGCTTTCATTTGCAGCACTTTTTTCCCATTTTTCCCCAAAAAAACAAAATGTAGCTGTATTTTGGCTAATTTCTGGTCCCCTCCAGGGGAATCCACAAACCCTGGGTACCTTTAGAATCCCCATGATGTTGGAAGAAAAGGACGCAAATTTGGCATGGATACCTTATGTGGTCAAAACGTTACAGGGGCCTATGCGCAAACTACCCCAAATAGCCAAAAAAAGGCTTAGCACGGGGGGGAAAGGCCTAGCAGCGAAGGGGTAATCTCCTCTATATGTAAAGAATGTGGTAAACTCAAATAAAGCCATTAGTACTAATGTCACAACAACAAATACTTCAACACATAAGCGTCTACATCTACTAGTGTTTGGGTTAGGCTCCATGAGTTCTTCTGATGTCAAACCGTTTAAGTAGATGATTGCAGCACATTCCTTTTTATTAGTTTCCACTTGTGCACATAGCAAAGCAAAGTTCAAATGTCTTTTTGGTTGAAAACCCACCGATCCCTAGCTACCACGCCCGCAACCTTGGCATCATACTCGACTCCTCACTCACCATGAACCACCAGATCAACGCAGTGTCCTCCACATGCTTCAACACCCTCTGCATTCTCCGCAAGACCTTCAAATGAATTCCCACCGATGTCAGGAAGACCGTCACCCACACACTTATCACCAGCAGACTGGACTACGGAAACGCACTCTACGCCGCAGTCAACAAAACACTCCTTTGCAAACTCCAGAACGCCGCAGCCAGATTCGTCCTCAGCATCTCACGACATGACCACATTACCCAACACCTCCGAGACCTCCACTGGCTCCCGGTCGAAAAAATGATAACCTTCAAACTACTTACACATGCCTACAAAGACCTCCATAACACCGGACCCCAATACCTCAATGAAAGAATCTCCTTTCTCGCCCCCAAGAGAAACCTCCACTCTGCCGACCTAGCCCTAGCCACGGTTCCCAGCATCTGCAGGACCAGAATGGGTAGCAGATCCTTCTCCTACATCGCGGCCAAGACCTGGACCGAACTCCCCCTCAGCATCCGACAAAGCCCAACACTGCACCTATTCAGAAAAGACCTCAAGACCTGGCTCTTCGGATGACCACGGAGCTGCCCGTACCCCCCCCCCCTCAACACCTTGAGACCCTCATGGGTGAGTAGTGCGCTCTATAAATCCCTGATTGATTGTTTGATTTTTCAGTAAAATAAATACAATGATTTTTGTGAGACTTCCTTAGTCCTACTCTGTGTTCTTCTAAGGGACAACCTTATGGTCCTCCAGCAGACTCGGGCCTCGGTACTCTTCTTTGTAGTTTGGGCAAATCTATTAAGTTCTCTTTCCAATAAATGCTGAGTGCAAACTCACCAATGATCATTTCCAGAATAAATTGAATTAGTCTGTTTAGTGGCAACACAATTTCAAAACTCAGTTCAGCCACAAAGTGCAATTCAAGGAGTCTCAATTGGATCCAAATTGTTATAACAAAAGGTGCTAAATGCTCTCTCCCAGTCATTGACAGCTAATAATGTCCATTCAGGTGAAGAATATCTCCGACAATGTACTCTAGCTCTCATTGATCTCCTTACTGTTGGCCCTTCCTCATCACTGTCAATCAGGCCAGATCCTTCAGTATCTCCTGGGATAGTGTGTGGCACATGCACTTCAGACAAACAACTTGTGTTACTACTGCACTAGGCTCTTGGCCATGGTCTCAATCTCTCAGTCAACACTACTGGATGGGACCCTTCTGTATCGACTTTAACTGTTGACTCACTAAGACCCCCCTCAGGCCAAACAAGTGATGTCCCAGCTTCTTGCTGATTCCCAACAGCTTGACTAACCTTCTCCCTTTGTGTCACTGTAACCACTGGCATTGCAGGAGCAGGTGCTGCTATATCAGAAAGGGGACAAGGGACTCTGCTAGTGTGAGCAGTGTGTACCCAGTTAGGGAGACTTTTGCACTTCATAGCTGTTGTGGTGAACAGAATCACTTGGAAGGGGCGAAAGTACCAAGGCTGAAAACCCTAACTTGCGCACATGCTTCTTCACCATAACCCAGACACCAGGACTGAGGTCATGGCACTGCTCCTGTTGAGGCGGGCTGTAGCCTCTCCAACCTGGTGAGACACAGAACACATCACATCATCCAGTCCTTTGCAATAATCAAGAATCATGTCATCTGTAATGTTTACAAGTGCTTCGCAGGCACAGCTGGCAGTCTCATGGCCCTTCCCATGATGAACTCATGGGGTGACAGTCCTGTCTTCATATCTGGAGTACAGCAAAGCATCAGGTCATCTCAAAGATGTCAATCTGGATTTCAAAGTAGCATTGACTTGCTCCACTATTCCAGCAGCTTGTGGTCGGTAACTGCAGTGGAGCCTCTATTCGACTTTGCTGCACATAACATTGTCAGTACCTCTTGAGTACTTCATTATTAAAATCAGTTTCTCAGTCTGACTCCAGAGGTCGGGTAAGCTTCAATCCAATGTGAGAATATGCACACGATCACTAGGACATTTCTCAACCCATTGCACCCAGGCATCTCGATAAAGTCTATTTGCATCCTGTTGAAGGGACCTCTTGATTTCCATATGTGACTCAGTGTTACTGCTGTTCTTCTACCTACATTCTACTTTTGACACACAACACATCTGTGACACAGTCCTTCAGCCATCAATCTAAATCTTGGGTTAACCACATTTGCCTAAACAAGCACACCATGGCATAACATCCTACATGTGCAGGTCGTTGATACTGTCTTGCCATTGAAGGTAACAAGCTATGTGATAACACAGGTCTTCCATCTCCTGAAACCCAAAATTAATGCTCATCTCTTTTGATACAACTCGCTCTAATCCAGCCTTGCTGTTCTGTTTCTGACATTTCTTAATGTAACCTCTTAACATCCTCACAAGTATCAACTGCAGTTAACAACAGACTGCAATTTAGTAGTACTCCCCATTAGGAGCGCAGCATTTTGCTGTATTCAGAGGGCAGTATCTTGCTGTTTCATCAGCATACCTATTGCCACTGTCACATAATCAGTGCCGTTTCGATGTGCTGTACATTTCACAACTGCAATCTGGCAAGGTAACTGTAAAGCCTGCAAGAGGTTAAGAACACTTGCCATTCCTGATCTGCGACCCCAAAGAGGTCATAAAGCCATGTTGTGACCATAACAAGGATGTGGCCTAATGACTAGAGCGGTCAACTTCAAAGCTGGGAAACCGAGTACAAAATAAATCAAACCACTTACCTTGTGCTCGCCACATCGCCGACATGGCGATGCGACGAGTGCAAGGTCAGTGGTTTTATGAATTTTTTCATTTAATTTTTCTTATCCCGTCGCCTGTAAACTTCTCTCTGACCCTGCCCCGCCCCCACCCCGCCCCACAACTCTTACCTGTGCTGGCCGCGTCTGCTTGGCACAAATCCGTGACAGAGAACCACTCAGCTTCACATGGAGTCTGAAACAAAATCACAGCTGGATTCGGTACCACTGGACAAGAAGGAACAACAATAGAGTTAACCTTTCTCAAATCTTGTACGATGCAGTAATTCCCATTGGGTTTCTGCAAACCCATGATTGGTGAGTGACATAGACTCCCCATAATCTCTTTCAGAATGCTTTATGTAATCATTGAGTCATTCACACGAGTAATCCCAGCAATGGTTTCAGTAGTCAGATTGTAATGTAGGATTCTCGGGTACTCAGCATTAGGCTTCACTGTTATGCGGATTGGTTCACCACCTTTGATGAAACCTATGTCTTTCCCTGAAAAGTCCCGAACTTCATGTGAGACTGTGTCTCTCAGCTCTGGAGGCAGATCGTCTTTTGTCAACACAGGGTACAGTCCAATTTCTGATCTATGTCTGACAGGTTTAAAGGTAATGCCCTCATCATGTGTTTGAAACTCAATTCATTTTGGGGTACAATAAATGGAACAATTCAGCTTGCACAAGAGTTCTCATCCAAGCAGATTGACAGGACTCGAATCACACACCACAAATTGGTGATTCTCCTCATAGGACCCTATTTTGACAGATGCTGCTTCTGAAACTGTATTAGTAATTTGTTTATTTGCAACTCCTACAACTTGGATTCTTTGTCCCGAGAGGGGTAGGTTAGGAACCTCTGCTGTTCTCACAGAAGAGCGGGTTGCACCAGTGTCAATGAGGAATGAGAAGGGATTCCCATTTACCTCACCATCACGAATGGACCACTCTGGTCTACCTCTAAGGTTGCATCAAGTACGCAATTCTCATCCCCTCTTAACCACCGTCATTGCAACAGGTCTGAGCTGTAATCTTCCTCTGCCTCCATCATAGAGTACTGTTGAGAAGTACCCTGAATCACAAAAAGAATTGGTGTTTACGTTGGGAATTTGGTTTGGATTGTATCTTTGGACATTTGTATTTTGTTCTGTTATTGGGGCTTGTAGAACCTGCATCCCCTGAGCTTGGGGCACATTGGGATTGTGAACTCTCTGTCTCTGTACTTGCTGTGCCTGAACCATATCATTTTCTTCTGATTGCACAAATACACCATTCCGAACCTGATTGTCATTAGCCATGTTACCAGTATTAAATCGACATTCGCACTTCCAATGCCCTAGCATACCACCGACGTGGCAGGAATTTGTCTTCTTCAAAGTTGGCACTTCAACACCTGTACTCAGATCAATTGGGACACAACGTCCTTTACCTTGCTGTTGAAACCCATTACCGCCTTGCATCATAGGGACTCCCTGCTGATACACTCTGTGCATGGTACCAGTATTTCCAACAAACTGTTGACTCTGACCTCACTGTGCAGCTTTCATTTGTGCTACCATTAACCTTTCCTTTAATTTCTTGTGTTTCATTTCAAATTCGTCACTGCAGTATTTGGCGTAGCACAGTATCTCATTAATTGGCTTACTCTGCCAACAAATCAAATGCTGCTGAACCGTGGAACTAATCTCAGATTTCAATCCACACACAAATCTGTAAACAAAATACTCCATATCCTTTGCCTCAATAGTCTCTGTCCCACAGAACTGTTTAAACACCTGTACCAGTCTTTCATAGTAAGAGGGTTCTAACTTTTTGGACTCTTGGGCCGTTCTTTCAATCTTGACCCAATCAACCTCTTTAGGTTAGATTTTTGATTTCAGAAATGTAATCACCTGATTTTACCTTTTCATTACCAGTGGTGATGGTGCACGTGATACAGGATGTCTTGTCGGCTTGACTTTGGGCCAATTCACAGCAACTTTGCATTCCACCCACAAATTGCTTAGAACCACAATCTCAAAAAAGATATTCAAACCATCCCATAGAACATTGATACTTTTACAAATTGATCAACCTGTCTGTACCATTCCACTAGGTTCTTTCTCAATTTTGAAAAATTATTTTGTGAATGACACAAGATCAGACCTGCTCCAAGGTATATGGACATACCCTCCACCAGGCACTTCTCTCATGGGACACATGTGTATGTTTTTGTTTTCCTCCTCTCTTCCAGACGGAGGCAGTTGTAACCTGACTTTCTTCAGTTCCTCTTCCTTTGACCATCTACCTTCCCTTTTATCTAACTCACTCAACTTTCGAACATTGTCAACTAATTCCTTGATCTGTAATTACATTCATGACGGTCTAATGTATCTCTTTCACTAAAGCTTAACCAGTAACTTTTTTGTAAGACGTTAGATTTCTGCAAATCAATTCCATATCTGTGAGCCAATTCAGATAATCTTTCATATGCCTGTCCTGCACGTCTGGTAATATCTTTACGCAGGAACACTAGTTCATCATGCTGGTAAGCAGTTAATTGTGACATTTTAAGTGTTCCAATTATCATTTCTTCTCATTCTACTTTCAATTTAGCCGCATCCATTACCGTTTCTCTCCGGGACCTGAATTTTCCTACTACTAGTTCCAGGATTTTAACTCCCAGTAGAGGTGTATATGCCTCTATGCCAATCATCAACTTCCTGGGCAGTAAGACCTGTTGTTCTGCTGGGGTATTAAGAATTATCTCTCTGTACTTTGAGAAGTTCAGGCCTCTATGTTTCCTTGATTCCTTGCTGAGTGTGGCTTAGGCTTACACTTACATCCCGGATTCAAGAACAGTCTTGAGCAAGCTTCTGAAATACTGACACCTTCCTTCTTATTTTTTTTCCTGCTTTGCTCTGGTATCCTTTGTGGAATTTTCTGAATTTTTTAGATCCTTTAGACTTTAGAACTCTCCTTTTGGCTTGGACTTTACTTTATTTTTATTTTTATTTATTTTTAACTCTTTTTCTTTATTTGAATGTTAACACATGTCATGACAAGCACCATATACAGAAATACAGCAAGAAAAGAAAAAAAAAACAGGAAAAAGTACAATAACCAAGAAAGCCATGATACAAAAACCTGACCAGAATAATCAAAATATACACTTGTAAATCAGTTGTATAACCTAATAAACAAGAAGAAGACAGCAGTAACAAACAGCGTATGACACGCATCTATAGAACCATGCAAGCTACAGTTAGTCCAACTGAGCTATATCCGTCAAACCTTAGACCACTCCTTGATAGGGGCCCATATTCTGGTGCCCAAATCCCGCCTCTTCTTCCCCCTTAAAAGATAAACAGAGGACTCCAAATTATACAGTGCGAGCATCCTAGCTCTCCAATTAAAAAATGTAGGAGCTTCTGGACTGATCCATTGAGACGTGATGCACAGCCGAATCATTGCCATCGCTACAAACAGGAAGGCTACAGTGTGTCTAGATCGACCAGCCGTCCCGATGCACTGACATCCCATTATCACCAGCTCTGGGGAGATTGTAACCGGAATTTTTAGCACTGCGTTAATAAAGTACTCAACTTCATGAAGAAATTCCCCCAGACTATGGCACAGATAGAACATGTGTGCTGCATCAGCGGCTTGAAGACCACACCTGCCAAACCTATCGCCCTTCCGCCCCCCCCACTTTGCAATCTTTGCAGGTGTATAGTACAAATCAAACATCGCCATATAGCATTGCGTCTGTAGACTACCGGAAACTAAAATCTGACTTGCCAGTTCTAAAGCAAACCTAATATCTACCCCCGTCTTGCCAAGTTTTCCCTCCCACTTAGTATTCTGCACATCAACATCATCCGGAAAGCAGGATAACAGATACTGATATACTGTTCCTATTCTTGCTTTCCTCCGGGCTAATTCAATTATAGTAACCTTTTCAAACATCGCGGCCGCCTCATTTTGATATTTATCAAGAAAACTTCTAATCTGAAGATATTTAAAGAAATCATGAGTATATAAATTGAACTTCTCCCTAAGAAAAGAAAAAGAAATCATTTGCCCCTCTGAGCACAAATCGCCAATAACCTTCAAGCCCAATAGCTGCCATCTGAAGATAACCTGGTCCTGGAAAATCAATGGCAAAATTCCAGCGGCCGTAAAAGGCGTGTAGGTGTTAATATTTGAAATTTCACACTTGTGGCGAATCTTCCGCCAAATCGAGAACACGGCCCGATTACTTTGAACCTTGTCTTTTTAAAATAGCTTGGTTCGAGTATCCTCACTAAGATGCCCTTAGCCGAGTCTCCCAGGCCTATTTCATAGATAGTAGGTCTATTGGCTAACGGGACCTCAGCCCTGTCTCCTACTAAAAGTATTCCAAAGTTTTGCAGCATAGCTGACCAATAATACAATAAAATATTAGGAACCGCCCAGCCCCCACGATCTCTAGGGAGACACATCCATTTAGCCGCCCTACGTGACCGACGATACCCCCAGAGAAATCTAGAGCAGATCCTCTCGGCCCTACTCAGAGACACTTGAGAAAATTCTAGCGGGATGTTCTAAACAAATACATTAATTTTGGAAGGACCAACATTTTAAGTATGTTACAGCGGCCATACAGCGAAAGATGCAAGTGATCCAATCTTTCAAGTTTAGTATTAATAAATTCGATCGCTGGCAGAATATTCCGGTCAGGGATGCTAGCCACTGAGGCAGTGATTTTAATCCCCAAGTATGTTGCTTCAGTGACAAGAGGACATCGGAGGGACACATAAAATCTGAATGTAAAATCTGTGTCTTGTCGACGTTCAATTTGTAGCCTGATGGTACACCAAATTGCTCTGCAAGCGTCTTTAAGGTCACAAAAGCCGGAGCAACATCCCTGGTTAAGACCACAATGTCGTCTGCATAAGCCAGCGTCTTATAATCTGTACCATTGACCCTGACCGGCAGAATATTTTGATCCCCTTCGATTTTACTAAGGAAAGGGTTGATGTACAGAGCAAAGAGCAAAGGCGAACACGGACAGCCTTGCCTAGTGACCCTGCCAATGTTAAACAACCCAGTTTCCTGCCCTGAAATACGGATTGTTGCCCCTGGAGAGATGTACAATGCTTGTAATGCCTGTATAAATTCCATACTAAATACCATCCAGCGAAGCACTGCCCACAAGAAGCCCCTGGAGACCCTGTCGAACGCCTTCTCGGCGTCCAACAGGATCACCCCAAGGGAAGACTCTGTGGCCTGCGCCCAATCCAGCAGGGCAATGACCCGCCTGACATGATCGGCCATATCCCGTCCGGGTATAAACCCATGTTGCCGTATAGACACTAATGGGGTAATGACTTCGGCAAGTCTAGAGGCTAAGATTTTGGAATATATTTTACTATCTGTATTAATTAATGAAATGGGCCGATAGGATGAAGGGTTTAACTCAGGCTTATCTTTCTTCTTAAAAAGAACAATAGTTGTTTGCCTCCAAGATTCGGGGAATGACACCCCTCTGTGCATCCCTAAAAACTGATAGGACATCCTGTCGAATTTCTTGAGCAAAAGCCCTATAAAATTCTAAAGGAATGGCATCCGGGCCAGCGGCCTTTCCATTGGCCAAAGATTTTATGGCCAGTTCGACCTCTTCCCATACAATTGGGGCTGAAAGGACCTCATTCTGGTCTATTGTAAATTTAGAAGTGTCTATATCCTGCAGAACCCCTTCTGCCGCAGACTCAATAAATGACATGGACCTCTCTTCCTTATACAACAGAGTATAATACCTTCCAAAGACATCCATAACCCCCTCCTGCGTGTCCTGAATCCGGCCTAGCTGATCTTGAACTCTAGTAATTCGATTAGCCATACTTCTCTCCTGTAACCTTTTGGCAAGAACTCTGCCAGAGTTTTCCCCAAATTCGTACATCATCGTACGATATTGAATATATTTTGTAGCCAGGTCCACCCCAAAAAATTCTAATAATTTAGATTTGACGATAGCCACCCTCTGTTGACTTTGATCAGTGTTATGGCCATCCTTAATGTTCTGCGTCAGCTCCATCTCTACGACCCGTAGCTGCTCAACACGCCCCTTAATCTGCTCCTGAACAGCCTTCCAGCGATAGGCTGCAAAGCTCTTAGTCTCCCCCCGCACTGCAGCTTTAAATGTATCCCATACTATACAATCAGACGCGGTCTTTCTATTAATACTAAAAAATTCCGATATCCATTTAGTCATGTGGTCCCGATAAGATTGTTCCAATAATAGTTTTCTTTCAAATGTCCATGATCTAGGAGCTCTATCCAAGTTCCCCCAAGGACATTCCACAATCAACGCATTATGGTCGGATATAATTCTCGGGGGAACTTCGACCGAGGCCTCCCCTACCAACTGATCAGACATAAAAAGATAATCCAAACGCACCATTTTATTATGGGGGGCAGAGTAATACGTAAAACCATTTTTGTCCTTTTTATGCCTATACCAGACATCAACCAATCTGTGCTCAGAGACTAAAGTCTGAAGAGCCTTAAAGACCCTTGGCTTCCTCCCCAAATACTTTTGATCACTTAAAAGATTGAAGTTGCCTGCCAGATGAATATTGAAGTCCCCACAAACAATCATTGGATGCGGCCACATTGCTAATTCAACATTTAAGCATTTCAGAATTTCTGGATCATCTAAGTTTGAGCCGTAAATCGTGCAGATAGAAATAGGTCTATTATTAATGATAATTTCAGCTACTGCCCATCTTCCTGCTCTGTCCTCTTTCGCTCTTTTACAGATCGCAACTCCGCGCCTTAGCAATATGGCCACACCTCTAATCATTGATGACTGTCTTGTACAGGCTACTAAATCAAAGCCTAAGACTTTCAGACACTCCCGCTTCCCCCATGGTATATGCTTTTCTTGTAAGCACAAGATATCCACTTGCATAGTTTGTAAAACTTTGGATAGAAGCGCCCGCTTTTTGCCATCATTTAGGCCACAGATGTTCCATGTACTTATGCGAAGCCTACCCCGCCTCATTTGAGCAAAACATTAATCCTAATCTCAGCTCAGCACAAAATACTTCTATGAAAGCACCACCATTTTTATTCATAAGATCTGTCATACCACCACCACTGATATTGTGGTTGTCATGACTGCATTTGAAAACCAAAACCCCACAAACCCCCCACACCCCTCCCCACTTAGACCCCGACCTATCCCCCCCAATCCCACCCGAGCCCGTCCCCCAACCCTGCACTACACCCCCTTACGAGGCAACAGGACCTAAGTCCTTGTGATGGGATAAGCTGGCTACCCCCGCTCTCCCCTGGATCCTTCCTCCCATATTTAGCCAAAAAGAAAAAGGGGGATCTAAAATAGTACACACCAATGAAAATCAAGACAGGGAGTCATCCCCCACATCTATCTCTAGAAAAATAGTGACCCTATGATGTAGAGCCGCGAAAAGGCTAGAGTTTATCTACATAGAATTCAGGAATTCCTTTGCCTGGATTTCAGATAAGAAAAATCTTGTCTGACCCTGATAAATTATTTTCAGCTTCGAAGGAAAAAGCAAAAGGCTTGCGCCCCTTTGCTTGAAATGCCACTATTAGCTGGCGGAGCTGCCACCTCCGCTCAACTGTTGCCTGACAGAAGTCTGGTCTGACAAAGAACTCACAGTCTTTCCCTACTCTCTTCCTGTCTGGCCTCGCTAGATCATAAACTCCCTCCCTAACTAGAAAATTATTTAAACAAATCAAAATCGCCCGAGGCTTGTCCATAGCTGAGCCAGACTTCTGCCTTAACTTGAAAGGAAAGCGATGCACTCGTTGGACCTCCGACTGCCAGTCCCACTGCTTTAAGTCCGGAAATGCTTCAGAGAAAAGCTCCACGACGAATTGCCTGACATCAGACCCCTCTCTGCCTTCCGGAATTCCTAAAATTCTTAAGTTATTCCTCCTAGCTCTGTTTTCCAGGTCCGTCAGCTTCCAAACCATGTTGTCCCTTTGTGCTTTGATCGTATCCGTAAGACCCTTCTGTATTGCCAAGTAATCCTCCAGCGTAGAAATCCTTTCTTCGGCCTCTACGATTCTAGCAGCTATATCCGAGCATGTTTTGGCCACTCTCCGGATCGAATTCTGCATCTTGCGACACGCCCCCTGTGTTCGGGAGCTGTCCTGACGCGTCTCTTCACGATGAGCCATAATGGTCTGATAAATGGTTGACAATGTTATTTCTGCAGGAGGTCCCTGAGCAGCATCAGTGGCATTAGAGACAGCAGCGCTCCCGATAGATCCGGGCTGAGTAGAGAAGGAATAATCCCATGCCATTGATCCCATTGATCCCATTAGCCCAGAAGACTTATTTGACATAAACCCCCCTTGGTTTTTTGGTTTTGAAGATTTGCGAACAGTGCCCTCCCCTCGGGGAGAGACTTTGTCTTTTTGCGCTTCACCGAACTGCCAATCAGTGAGATCACTATCGTTGTCCGTCCACTCCTTACCCGGACCTTCATCCTCTGATGATCCTGTATGGTCTGACATAGAATAGAATTTATCTACCCCTTCAAGTTCCTTGCCAGATCCACTGCCGTCGACAAAGTCCCTTGATTTACCCCCTTGAGCTTCTGTTCTTGCCGGATCAGCGCCTTTGCTAAGTATTTCCAAATTTTGTTGGTTTTGTTGGTCTCCCATGGGGACTGCTGGAGAGTGCAAAACTACAGTTCCCATAGTTCCACTGCCCGGGAGAGGTGCCATGATTTGGAGTTCACTTTTCCCTTCGAGATCAGCTGCAGAGATACTTCCACTGCCCCCAGCAGGAATCACATTACTGGTTGGGCAGACCCCAATTCGAGCCGGTAAGCCACCCCCTAACTGTTCCAGATGCGGGGATCCATTACATTCGGGGGCAGAAGCACACACATTTTCATTAGGCACCCCCACACTAGAAGGTGCTGCCACTTTTCCCGGCGCCCCCGCTCACAGGAGTTTCAGCTTTCTTTATCCTCCCTGCTTGCACCTTGAAGAGCGAGGGGAGCGTCTGCTTCACTTTGCCAGCACCAACGACGGACGTCTGAGTATGTCCAGCAGCTCCTGCTGCCATCTCTTCTGTCCCGCGGGTGACTTGCGTCTCTTTCCCCACGCTGAGGCCTTTCCCGGGGCTCGCTGTTTGCGCTGTCAGCACGCGGGTCTTCGAATTCTTTGCCGGAGCTTTCGGGGCCATTGCACCATATAAGCACCGAGATGATCCAGGGAGGCCAAACCAAATGGGAAGAAATCCCAGCCAAGGTATTTTACTGGGTACTTCTCCCCGTAGCTGAATCAAACGCCAGAACATAGCATTAGTTAATGCCGCTTTCCTTTTTTTTTTTTTTTCCCCCTCCTTCCGCTCACTCCATCACAGCGGGAACCTTACATGGGTGGAATTGTCCAGGAGAGCTCGCAACGCCAGCTCACACAGCTGAGTGACCGGCCGCCATCTTGCCTCTGGACTTTACTTTAGGTGATTTAGGTTTACCCATGTATAGACGAGAAAATCTGAGACTCCTCTTCGAGCATCAAATCCTTTTGTTAATCTTTTGTATTGCTGTGACTGAACTTCTAGAGTGCCTAATATTGGTCCGCCTCAATTTCTTCCGGAGATTGGGCTTCCCTGTTATAATTCTGTATCTTTATAGTGTGGTGCTAAAAGTTGTGTATCTTAACTTGATAGACAAGGCTTTTTTGTTCATTAGATTAACAGAATATCACAATGTCATTGTTCATATGCCATCAGGAGCTTTCCTAGAAGCAAATGATACACATCTGAAAAGAAGGAAACATCCCGGCCGTAAAGCCCAGAAAACAAAACAAAAAAATTCCTTACCTCGTAAAAAATCTTTTGAAATAAGATTTACTGCAGTAAAGCAGAGGCACGCAGGAAGTCAGCATATAGCTGAACTAATAGGAAAGGCATATACATTTTTACAAAAACTCTGCAATTATTACACCAATAGTGCATAGTACCTGAACACAGTTGAGAGATCTGGAGCAGGAGCAAGACTGATTTGCATATGGCTGGGTCCAAACTGGGGTGGCGTGGTGAGCAAAAGAAACAACGGATTAAACCGAGATCTGTGACTGGGGGTGAATTTTTGATTTGTTCAGCACTCTGTCCATCATCTGTTTTTTTTTTGCTTTTGTCACCCTAAAGGGGAAGGGTATACCCAAAAGTGGGCCTCATGCTCACTCTGTCACTGGATTCAAACTAGCCTGGCTGTTGAGGGGTGATACCCTGATACTGTCCCACAATGCTTGTATACGATCTAGTGGAGATCTGGCCTGGCAGTTTGGGCTGGACTGTACCCATGGGGAGAAGGGTCAAGACTGATTTGCATATGACTGGGTCCAAACTGGGGTGGCGTGGTGAGCAAAAAAACAATTGATTAAACCAAGATCTGTGACTGGGGGTGAATGTTTGATTTGTTCAGCATTCCATCCATCATCTGTTCTTTTTGCTGAAAAAGTGCAAGCAATGCCCAATAGCTATTACTGTGCCTTTTCTGTTGTTATTTTTTGTTTTTGCTGCTATACTCCACTGCAAGGATAGGTGTCAATGAGCGCATGGATGACCAAGTGTAGCGGCTCTGCATATTCTTGGATGGCCCTTTCTCGACCATGGGGTCCTTTAATGGCTGCAAGGGTACTTGATCTAGACCAGAATTCTATGTCTGTTTGTAGAATCCTTGTCACTCACTGAGGCAGACCATCCATCTTGGTGTTGAACTCCATGTACTGTATTTCTATCAACCCCATCTTTTGTGTTTGGTGACACTGAGGAGATGCATCAACTGTGTTTCTGGTATACTGAAGGTATGGCAAAGGCAATAACTTCTGCACGTCTCCATGCCAGGACATCACTAGTCAAATTTTGAACAGTAGATACTATGCACCTGGGCACAAAATCTTTTTTGCCTTTGGGATCATATATAGATTTACATCGGAGAGGCCATATTACCTGGGCACTTGGTCTCACCCTGCTGACCCTTTGCTTTGTGAAGCACTGACCAACAACCAGCCTTTAAAAAACAAATTACCTCCTATCACTACTAGCCCTGTTGCAACGTCTTAGTACATCCTTTCTGATTCCTGGGCCCTGGATACCATCCAGCTGACTATCACAAACTATCAGCACCAGCATTTGAATTTGAAGATCATTGATCCCTGCCCAATAGCGACTTTACATACCCCTAACTACCCAGAAACATTTTGTTGAAAGTAGTGTCAGTTGCCAGATTAAAGGCGATCAATGATTAATTGGAAAGAAGGCTGGGTCATGGAAATGGAGGGGGACTGTTGTTTTGTCTGATTTGTCCCCCTCCCCTGTGATCCTCAGATCCATATGCAACACAAATGCAAACAGTAGCACATATACTTGCTTGTTCCAATTTCTAATGGACAATGTGTGGGGCCTGCAGTTTGCCGGCCGAGGGGGTGTCATTTGCCAGATTAAAGGCAAAGATACAATCAATGATTGATTGGGGGGAAGACTGGGTCCTGGAAGTGGAGGTGGTCTGTTATTTGTCTGATTTACACCCCGGTCCCGCGTCCACCTTTCGACACCTCAGATCCAAATACAACACAAACTCAAAACAATAGCAACAATACTTGCTTGTTACAATATCTGATGGAGTTTGGCGATAGTATGACAATAGATAGTTACTTAAAATTACTAAAAATATATTTGGGTATTTTTTTCTGCACTAAACCAAAAAGCCAAATTAGCTGCATTAACCAACATAAAGCACATAAACTCACAAAATGGAATTTACCTCACTTGTTATTTTCTGACTATAATTGATATGATCTATCATCAATGTGACCTTGAACCCGAAAGTTGACTCTGCTGATTCGAATGGTTGGGAAGGATTAAATGATACTCTAATCAGTCAACAAAAGACAAAGGGGTATATTCACAAGAACGTGCGCTAAACATCTCCAAAAAATGTTAACGCAACTTTACACATCGCAGTCTATCGCGGGAAAATAACCCTGTGTTAACGTGGAATTCACAACACGGTGGTACCATGCGATAGTTTTCTGGAAACACGGCCAATGTCCGCGATACAACCACTGCGACGGAGATAAAAACACAAACCCCAACGCAAAAAAACATGCGATGAGCCCATTCGCGATGAGGAAAGCAGCGATAGGCAGCGCCAGGCACGCGACACACACACGGCAGGCGGGAATAAGCACAACAAAAGCAGGAAAAAGGAAGACAAACCAAACAGAAAACAACAGCGAAGTACAATGGAGGCAGTCGGAGCTAGTACACAACCCCACAAGCCCCATTGGCAACAAAACATTGTACATGGCAGTCCATCGTAGACAAGGTGAATGCAGCCGGAGAGCGGAGGAGGACAATGGAAGAAAACCAGAACAGCTGGCAATATCACACCACTGAACAAGCACAGAAGTGAAAACCACATTGCCTGAAAGGGAGAAGGGTGAGCCAAATCAGAGCTGAAGGGCCATCTCACACACAATGCAGCACACACACACAGGAAGCAGAGCACCCCAACATCGAACACAAAGTGGTACAAACACCAACATTTGCACAACTGAACACAGGACACAAATGCACCCGCTTGTGGCCGGTAAATGGCCATACGCATCTAGCAAAGCACGAAACAGGGATATGATAATGCACAAGTACCAACCCACAGCCCTGATGGGGTAGCAATGCATGTATGGCAGTGACCCAGATAGGCCGTGACACACACATTTGCATACATATCAACACTCATCACAGTTGGAGACAAGTGAAGGTGCGGAAACTTCATCAACAATTGCGTGTCAGTACGGCCAAGAGAAGTGCCACAACATGCAGACCAATGCAGCAGCATGTCTAAATGAGGAACGTTGGAAAGCGCCCATGTCCACCCCGGGGGAGTCCATCACCCACACAAGTCAGTGCCAACGTGCGTTGGTTTTCCGCACATGTATCCGGAGTCCAGGCCAATGCAGCCATGTCCACTGTCGTCTTGGGACATGTGACCAGATCCGCAACATGCAACCAGGCTCCGTGCAATGGGTCACATTCAGTTGTGGCTGCAGGTACGTTGTCACTCGTCCATGAACGCGAGTGCAGCAGCGTAGGCCAACATTTCCAACATGAGCTCGTTGTCGACTACATCTACCATGTCGGTGACGTAACCCATCAGCTGTCCCGGACAGATGTGCTGACTCCAACCCCTGGCCCCAATTGGCACAAAAGCCCAATAGGAGAGCGGCTCAATGTGGTCACTGCACACGACGACTCGTGCAATTTCCCAGGTCCAGTTGCCAGCATGCATGCCAATGATCCAGGCATGCCATAAATGGGCATCACGGTAACACTCCTGGTCGTGGTCCAACAGGGGGCGTACACACACATCGAAATCCAGGTCAGCTACTGTTACGTTGGAGAGGCAGACATCCATGGTCCACTCGAATATGCACGAGCGACAATGCAACACAGGCTGAACGCAGGTGACATTGGCAAGGCGGAAGCTTAGCCGGTAACTGATCCAATGGCAGTGCCCCCAGTACATGCAGCAGACGTGCACGGTACCGGTCCATGTGACTGGAGTTGTGCATGTGTCCGGGATGGTCTGCCATTGCATCAGTGGCTCTGCTTGAAGCGGCACCGTGCTGACCCGCGCCAGTCCTGTGGATGAAATGCCACAGCTCGGATCAATGAGCAGTGTCTGTGTGCAACGGGTGGAGGCCTGGGGTGGGGTGGGAGTACGTGTGAAGGCCATTTCACGCACGCTAACTACGACCAAGTACTTCTGTGCGTGGGATGTGTACACGTTGGTCTCACGTCGGACAGTGCGTAGTGTGGGAGTCGCCAACAAATGCTATTGTATCTTTCAGGGGGTGCTGGGCACATGCAAGTCCCAGCTCGGAGCTGCAGATGTGCTTCCGCCTGATAGTAAAGACAAAGAACCTTTCATCCCTACAGTAACTTTACCATCTGCTTGCATACAGGAGATGTACAGAGGCCTGTCGTGGGTGGGGTGGGATGTCTGCGACCCAGGGAATCATGGATGATATGCCGAGCACGTGGCACATGAGCGGCCTCACTGTGTGTTCGTTGCCTCACAGCTGCTCCTCCCTCCCACGAGCCCCCACACTTGTGTGCACTGCGCAGTTGTATCACGTGCACTCCTACGGCACACCATTGTCATGCCTGTCTGCGCATGTCCAGCGGCATGCCAACAACACCGTGAAGCTGGCCACTGAGTGTGTGCGGCCACGTGAGTGCAGGCCAATGGTCTGGATAGGGCAGACACAGGTGTACAGTCCATGGCTGGCTGTGATCACGCTGCGATTGAGGCTAGGCATCTGACTTATGCCTCCACAGGACTGATCCACATAACACTTGCATGTATGAGCCAAGACCCCGAGCGGTCTTGCGCTCCTACATTTCCCCGTACGTGCGGGTCCGCCCTCCGGGTGCATGCTACATTGCAACATCGACTACTGTGGCCCTGGTGGCGACAACACTCCAACACAGAGACACGCTTACCGCACTTCCTGCTCAAGGTCAGACCAGAGCCACGCCCTGATCCCCCTGCTGAATCAGCACACCCCGGCGCTGACCTGACCTATGCCGGACCAGCACACGCCGCGTGTGAATACAGGGGGGGGCGGGCGAAGCTACATGTCCAAGGTCTTAGCCACTGCTGAGGTGACATGGTATTGTCCGCTGAAGACAGCACACTGTGATGTTGCAGGGCTCGGGCCCATCATGCTGACATAATGACCACACGGATACACTTGCTTAGATGTTGTGAATGGCTACAGGCACGTGCGCCCGGCCACTTTTATTAGCAGGCTCACATGTCGAGTGACACCTGTGTTGGATGTGTGTGTACACCAGCCTTCATGGAGTGCCTGGTGCAATCAAGATACGACAATAGTGTCCATGGTTAAGGACACAATCATTCAACCATAAAGGCTCCATGACTTAAGCTGCACAGAGTCAGTGGCCCCAGATGAACAGCGTCCTGCACGGGCCTACCGCCATGGGCCGCTGACTTGCGGTGCACCGGGGCAAGGTCACGAGAGCAGAGCAGGTTCTCGTAGATGACAAAGGGGGTTGTCGCGGAGTGTCTCGGTGGACAGTGGAAGGTGTACCCCCAGGGCATGATGCAGAGGGCAGAACCACGCTGAAACAGTCACTATGGTGGAGATGAATGGAACAGACACATGTCGAACACCAAGTCCGTCCCAGCCAGATGATGATGCAGACAACCCCCAGGCCATGGACTCAGACGCCACCAAAGTCCAACCAGAAAGTGCCCATGACTCATTGCGCACAGAGTTAGTGGCAGCAGTGCTGATAGGGGATGCAGCTTGCGATGAGGCGTGTCCAATGGTGTGGACTCCTCCATATCTTACGCAAGTCACAGTTCCACATGTGTGACCTACTGGACCGCAGTGTAGGCCTGAGGCAGCGGTCAGCAGGGGCCCTCATCCGAGTGTCGCCGGCTTACGTTGGATGGTCCCACCGGCCTGCGTAGTTCAGGTTCAGTGGCACCACGGGACGTGGACTTGCGGTGAACAGGGTAAGTGGCACCAGGTCAGTTGTTGCTAGTGTTCGGTCACCTTCGAGACGAGGATCCGGCTTTCATCCGGACTGAGCCGCATCTTCCTCTTACTCCTCTCCGTGCGTTCACTAGTATGGACTCTGCCATTCATGAATCATGACTAAGTGCTGGATGTGGGACCTACTGGACCGCAGTGTAGGCCGGGGGCAGCAGTCAGCACGGGCCCACAGACACGTGTCGTGTGCTTGCGATGCAGGGTTTGGGACACTGATCGAAGGGAGTTCAGTGATATAAACTCTGCAATAAACATCTGGTCACTGCCGTTCTGTACTCAAGACACAGTTCCACATGTGGGACCTACTGGACCGCAGTGTAGGCCTGAGCCCTCATCCAAGTGTCGCCGGCTTGCATTGAACAGGGTTAGTGGCACCACGTGTCGCAGGCTTGTGATGCAGACTTTGGCTTCACCGATCGGAGGGAGTTTAGTGATGTGGACGCTGCCACAGACTTGGGGTCACTGCCATTCAAAACTCACGACTCAGTACAACATGTGCCAATAACTGGGCCGAAGAGTACGCCGGTGGGGTATGTCAACAAAAAAGGAGTACTGTGGGCCAGCGTTGTGGAGGCCAGCGATGGTCTGCGGAGGCTGCAAAGGTCGCGGGACTGGGGCTTGGAGCTTGCACCGGCACGTGGTGGGCCCTCTTTGACACACGCCGGTGTCGGCAGGTGAGCTAAGCCTCCTTGGTGCGCTGGGGCAGGCATGGTGGGCCTGATTCACAGAACTAACTTACGTCAAAAACGTAAAGTTAGTACCTTTTGGTATTCACAGAATACACTTACTCATTTTGGTATTCACAGAATACACTTACTCATTTTGGTATTCACAGAATACACTTACTCATACTAACTTTATGTCCGCACTCGGGCCGGAGATTCCGGCCCGGTGGTGGAGATTCCGGCCGTTTGTGGAGATTCCGGCCCGGAGGTGGAGATTCCGGCCCGGAGGTGGAGATTCCGGCCGTTTGTGGAGATTCCGGCCGGAGATTCCGGCCGTTTGTAGAGATTCCGGCCGCTTGTGGAGATTCCGGCCGGTTGTGGAGATTCCGGCCGGTGGCGGAATCTCCACAAACGGCCGGAATCTCCACAAACGGCCGGAATCTCCACCTCCGGCCGGAATCTCCACAAACGGCCGGAATCTCCGGCCCGAGTGCGGACATAAAGTTAGTATGAGTAAGTGTATTCTGTGAATACCAAAATGAGTAAGTGTATTCTGTGAATACCAAAATGAGTAAGTGTATTCTGTGAATACCAAAAGGTACTAACTTTACGTTTTTGACGTAAGTTAGTTCTGTGAATCGGGCCCGATGGGTCTGGGGACCAGTGGCCCGAGGTGCAGCAGGCGCACAGGGATGCAGGCCCGCCATGCACGGTGCCAGCTTCGTGGTGGGCTGAGAGGCGCCGCCCTGGCAGACACGTTGGCCATTCCGAATGAGAACCACGCCCAGTGCGACAGGATTTTTATTCACACCCCTACGCATGCCTGGCGTACGCAGGGCCAACCCATTCTGCCTGTGCATACAGGGGAGACGTAACAAGCGACATTTCCGCGTTCTGCCCCACAGCCTGTGGGGACATGGTAGCGTCCACTGGCCACTACACTCCATGCACCAGCAGTTAATTTCCACATGGCCATTTCCGTGGTTTGCACACTGAAGTGTGTCTGGCACATCCAAGCCACACCTGGCATTGGATAGGTTCTCATTCATTAGTCACTTGCCGCTCTCGCACATGCCTGCTCCAGGCCTCTCCTCACATTCTGCTATTGTGTGGCTGTGGTGCCATGCCGTGGCTGGGTTGTGTGCATGGTAAGCCCAGGTTCCCAATGGAGTCGTGTTGTCGTGTCTGGTCGGTTGGCATGTTGTGTGGCATGTTGCATGTAGTTTTGCTGCGTGCCCATTGCCAGTGTTGTGAGTTGCATGACTGTGGAGTGGAGGTGTGTGGTGTGTTCACTTGGTACATACCAACGAGCAATGCATTTCCATAGGTGCCATCATGGGAGCGCTGGTTGATGATGGACTGTCGGGAGATGTATGAATCATGCACACTACCTGGGGAGTTGGCCACAACATTGTTGAGGATTCCCCGGTGGTCCACTATTGCCTGCACATTGATGGAATGCGTGTGCTTTCTGTTGCGGTAGTTGTGTGCAGTGTCGGCAGGGGGCACAAGGGGTACATGTGTGCAGTCGATTGCCCCCAACACGTGAGGGAATACAGCTATGGCGTAGAAGCCTTGCTTGGTCTCCAGCTGCTCCTGCTCAGTGTGGGTGAAGTGGAGGTGCTGGGGTACCAGGCTGATGATGGCATCCAGGACAGGTGGGATGAACTTGGATTGGGCTGGCTGTTAGACTCCTCCGACTCTGGCAGTTGTGGGTTGGAAGGTACCAGAAGCCAACATGTGCAGCACAGCCGGCAGCTTTGTCTGCGGAGGGATGTTGGTTGTCCGCTGTGTTGGTACCGCCAGCCGGTGGGTGATGTGGGTCAGGATGCGGGGGATGGTTGTCCTTTTGGGGCTGTAGTGGGCAATGACCTCCTCTGGCGTTAGGTCTGTGCGGCTGGTGCGTTTACGCTGGGTCTGCTGTCTTTGTGTACGCTGCCTCTGTGGTGGTCCGGGGGGGCGAGGCGGGTCCTGGGGGTGGTGGCGGGCCTGGGGGTGGTGGCGGTGGGTGTTGTGGCCCTCATGGGTCTCCGAGCTGCATGATCATTGGCTCCATGGCATCTGTGGGTCTTCAGATGTGGCTCTTGGCTGGGCTCCCTTTCATACTGCAGGTAGTCGTCCTGCTTAACACCAGCAAAAGGCAGGTATTTAATTCCCTGCTGCTACCGCGGCTTATCGCCTGTTTTTGGTTCGCATCGCAGATCTGGCTTTTCGTTGTGAAAGTGGTGTTGTGGTGTTTTCGTGAGTTTTTGCACGGGAACGCCTACTCTGCATCTCATTAGGGTTAGTTGGTGGTGTCACCCGTGGAGATAAATTTTGCGGCAGTTATTGCGGGAATACTGGCGATGTCTGCAGTTTGCACCCGCTTGTGAATGGGGCGTTAAATCTATCTCCACTTTTGATGCGTTAAGGTGGCGATAACTCGGCGATAAGTCCTTGTGAATATGCCCCAAAGACACTTTTTGGGAATGTGAGCTGGCGATGTGCATTCTTGTAATTCTACGCATATAAAACCTAGTAAAGTATACATGCATACATTACACAATTTAATGCTAATGAACAGATTCAGATAATGAAGCCTGTCGGTGAGCTCAGATTTGTCAAGCAAAATTTTGAAATCCTCCTTTAGCCGTATTATGAGTTTCTAGAACTACTTTGGTATGAATTGCAATTTATATTTTTGCGTTAGTGATTACCTAGAAGGCAACATTACGGCCTTGGAATAGCATACATATGACTCAAGTGGAAACTTGGCTAAGTGATCTAACAAGAATATCTGCTATAGAAAAAAAGCTTTTTGTCGGCTATAATGGGCAGTGCACAAATTTGATATTTTGCCGTCCTCTATAATAGCTATAATGGTGGTTCATTGTTTCTTTCCCTCAGACCCCTTCCTAATGGGAAAATGTTCGGGGAGGGGCCATGACTTAAGTAATGCGAAGCCTCGAGTGGGTCATGATTCCCTCAGCTCTCTCAGCAATGGTAATACATAGCACATACCATATTACACTCTGCTGATCTACATACATGGTTTATTCCATAGCATGTGTTCGCATATTTATTTTTCATTTTTAAAGAAAGTTTATTGGATATGAAAATAAGACATAACAATATTAATATGCAATATATAAATATAAGGTAATGCAAATATTTCATATAGAAGAAAAAAGAGACAAGAGAGGGGAGGAGGGAAGGAGGGGAGGGAGAAGGATAAATCAAATAGTATTGCTGGTTTTATGATTAAAACATAACAATTGACTTACATTAATTCCTAAAATAGTAACCTATATTATGATCAAGGTATAAACAGATTAAATAACAATAGTAATTAATAACTTCAAGGAGGCTTGGGTTCTTCTTCATTGTGAGGATTGTGCAAAGGTAGAGAACGAGCAGATGTGTTAAGGAAAGTAGTAATAGGTAACCACAACAAATCACGTTTAATAGCAAGTGTAATTGGATAGACATAAGCCCTATCTAATCTATGGTTATAACAAATTCCATACCACCAGGCTTGAAAGGAAACGTTTGAAGCATTTTTCCATGACAGTTATTTGTTGAAACGCTACAGCTAAAAGTAAATCAACAATGGCGATGTTAGTATTGGAGGAGGACCATACATCTGAGATACTACCTAGAAAAATATGGACAAAAGAAAAAGGGACATGAGTACAAAAAATTGTGTTAATTTGTTGCCACACTCTGATCCAAAAATCGTGGATAGTTGGGCAAGTAAATAGCATGTGTTTAAGATCTGCTACAGGGGCCGGGCAAGACCAACAAGTAGAGGGAGTGGTAGAATCTATGTGATGCAGTTTAGCTGGAGTGATCAACAGTCTGTTGTATATGAAAAATAAAGTTTGCGTAGTATTCGCTGCTCTAGAGGACTTCCTTATTTTAGTCCAAATTTTATCCCAAGTTAAAATAGGAAAAGTTTCACCTAAATCAGATTCCCAGTTGCATTCTGTTGTAGACTTATCACGAGTAATAGAGGTAGCTCTTAATTTCTTATAAATTTGGGATGCAGAGGAGGAGATGCGTAAAAATGGGAGTGTGATAGGAGAAGATTTGGTACATGAAGATGGGGATGTGAAAAGATAATAGGAAGCTTGAGCGGCTGTAATCAATGACACGTATTTGGAGGAATAGGAGAGAGGTAAAGAAAAACGTGACTGAATTACAGAGAAGGGGATACAAGTATCGTCCTGAAAAAGTTGATGAGTCCATTTCAGACCGAGATCTAACCACTCTTTCCAAAAAAGAGTTTTATTTTTTATTTTGATATGTTTATTATACCAAAGAGGGGATTGTAAAAATCGGGCACGATCATCGAGGCCATCAAATATGAGAGGATGGAAGACTTTACGGATATTCTTAAGAATTGGGAGAGACAATCTTATTGGAGTATGAGATAAAGACACAAATTCTTCAAAGGTGAAGGGGTGAAAGAGGAAGGATTCAATTTCTACCCACAAAGGTTGGTAGGAGGAATCAGCCATATTCTCAGACATTAGAGAAGAAGAATGTTTGAGAAAAAATGAGGTATGATATGAAGAGAATTCAGGGAAGTTGACTCCACCCATATGTTTAGGTTGTTTAAGTTTGGAAAAAGACATCCTAGGTCGTTTATTTTGCCACAAAAATTTTGAAAGAATGCTATAAATATTTTTATAACAAGCTTTGGGGATATTGACTGGGAGATTAGATGAGAAAAATAAAATTATTGGAACCAGCATCATTTTTATAGAATCTAATCTGCCCCACCAAGATAAAAATAAGGGATGCCAGCGTGTCGTGGAATTAGTTAAAGTAAGTTGTAGATTCTTTAAATTTAATGCTACAGTATCTTTAATAGAAGGTGTAAACAATAAGCCTAGATATTTGATCTTAGTTGTGCTCCAATGAAAAGAGGAAGATAAAAAATCAGCATGGAAACAGTGTTTGTTTAGAGGAAGAATTTCGCATTTATCAACATTAAGTTTGTATCCTGAAACCAACCCAAATTCTGAGACTTCTGATAGAAATGTTGGTATGGAGATTTGAGGGTTGGAAATAAATAGAAGAATATCATCAGCATATGCTGAGAGTTTTAAGTGTTTATCGCCATATGGAAATCCTGTGATAGCCTTGTTCAGACGAATCTTTGTTAGAAAGGGCTCTAATGCCAAAATAAATAAAAGTGGAGAAAGTGGACAACCTTGTCGAACTCCTCTGTAGAGAGGAAAAGAGGGAGATACAAGGCCATTAGCTAGAATAAAAGATCTAGGAAAAGAATAAAGTAATGAGACATAAGAAAGAAATTTGGGACCAAAACCAAACCAAACTAGTGTTGAAAAAATAAACTGCCAATTAACTCTATCGAAAGCTTTTTCAGCATCGAACGCAACAGCCTCCAAAGATTGTCTATGAGATTGGGATTTATTGAGGACATTAAAAAAGAGTCGGGTGTTATCAGATAAGTGACGGCCTTTAATGAAACCGCATTGTTCTTTGCCAATTAGTTGTGGTAAAATATTATCTAATCGGAGAGCAAGAATTTTTGCAAAAATCTTATAATCCAAATGTATTAAAGAGATGGGTCTATAATTCTTACACATTGTATGATCTTTATTTTCTTTAGGGAGAAGACATATCAAGGCTTCTTGAAAAGAACCTTCAGATTTTTGGGAAGATATAAAGAATAAAAACAACTGATGTAATTTGGGAATGAGGAGGCTAGAGAAATGTGCGTAAAATTCTATGGTAAAGCCATCAGGCCCAGGAGCTTTTCCCCTTTTAAGCACTTGTATGGCTTTAAGAATGTCAGTAGACTGTATATCAGTTTCTAAGGAGGAAAAATCTACATCCAAAGAGGAGGGAGGGGGAATGGAAGATAGGTATTGCGAAATATCAGTCGGTTGGGGAGAGACTTCAGGCGTATAAAGTGTTTGATAGAAGTTAGTACATTCTAAAAGAATATCTTCATCTTTATGGACTGTAGTATTAGTTGAAGTTATGATAGATTCAATTTTTGTGCGTTCCTTTTTAATCTTGAGATAATTAGCAAGAAGATTGCCAGATTTATTTTGTGCGCTAGATTTGAGTAAGAACAGATTTGCAGAATCGGTAGAAAGTTTATTAAAAGAAAGTTTAGCTTTAATAAGTTCATTTAAATCAGATTGGTTTTGTGTTAAGTAATAGGTATGTTCCCATTTCTTAATTTGTGTGCTAAGTACTTGAATGGAGTGAGAGGATGTTCGTCGTTTTTGGGCTACGAATGAAACAATGATGTCTCTAGAGGCAGCTTTAAAGGTATCCCAAATGAGTTGAGGAGACAACTGAGAGGATTCATTTTCAGCAAAAAATATAGTTGCAAAATCAAGAAAGGCTGATGTAAATTTAGACTCTAATAGAAGAGAATTATTGAATCTCCATCGCCTGGTACCTGTAATGGGAGGAAGCAAATCCAAGCTTACAGAAACTGGAGCATGGTCGGAAATTAAAATAGAGCCTATGTCAGAGTGGGAAATATGCTGAGTTAGAGCTTTAGAAATAAAAAGATAATCTACCCGGGATTGTGAGGAATGAGCATGCGAGTAATACGTGTATTCTTGTAACGTAGGATGACAAAGTCTCCAGGAATCTACAAGAGACCTTTGAGAGATAGTGGAAGTAAATTGAGAGTGCATGGAAGAGGGTGAGAATCTAGATTTGGATCGTCTATCTAAAAACGGGTCCATAATCATGTTACAATCACCACCCAAAATTAAATAGTCATCAGTATATTGCATCAAAGAGGAAAGAATTTGGGGCCAGAATAGTTTATCTTGATTAGTGGGGGGCGTAAACATTAAAGATGGTTAGAGGAATCTTGTTAATCAGTAAAGAAACTACAACCCATCTACCTTCAGAATCTTTATCCTGACTGATGAGCTGGACATCCAAACGTTTATGGCAGAGGATAGCGACACCATTACGTTTCCCTGACCCTGGTGATGCAAAAACATGGCCTACCCAGTGACGACGTAATTTGATTATCTCAGTATCTGTTACATGAATTTCTTGCAATAGGGCAATATCTCCTTTTAGATTAGCAATATGTGATAAAACTCGTTGACGTTTAATGGGAGACCCCAAACCTTTAACATTCCAAGATAAGATGTTTAACGACATCTAATATACACATTAAATTCAAAAAATACGATCAAAACAGTTATTCGTAAATATGAATAACATTGCAATATATGTCAAATTGTTAACTTGAAAATCTGTCATGGAAAAATGATAGATATAGGAAAAGAAAAGTAGAAAGTAGGAGGAGAAAAGAAAATGAATAAGAGATGAAATGAGTTAGAAAAATAGCAGAAAAACCAGTGAGTGAAGGAAAACAGTGAATTAGGGGAGATAGGGAAAGAAAAAGGTAAAACACGCACAAAAGGGAGTATAGGATATACAAATAGGATAAATGCAGAAAAAAGAGAAGAAGAAATGAAAAAATAATAAAGGAACATACCACAAAATGACACAGAAACATGGGGATGGTGGAACCACACATGGAAAACAGGACGCCCACGCAGAAAACTCCAGGATGAAACGAAAAAGGGAGACAGCTCCAGGCAAAAAAGATGGGATCACAGAAACAAGGACCACGTTGAACTGCACCTGATAAACGAAGAAAAAAAATTGATTACAGAAAATGCAACAAACACATAGAAAAAACATACATTACATTAAGGGATATAAAGAACCTAATCATAACAGAACAACAAAATATGAAAGAATAGCTTCAAAATGTCGAAGTGTGAGGAATTTCCATGTTATCATCTTTGCAAGAGTCTAAGAAATGTTGCAGACGTGCCGGATCCTCATATGTAGTGGTTTTATTGTTAAAAGTCACCTTCATAAAACAAGGGTGAAACAGGCCATATCTAGCATTCAGGTTACGAAGCGCTGGTCTCATGTCTAAGAATTTCTTCCGTCGGTCAGCAGTTGCCTTTGCATAGTCCTGAGCAAAAAAGAGATTATTTCCTTGCCAAGATAATTTCCCTTTTACTCTTGGCAGCATGAAGAACTTTAAGTAATTCTGTGTATTCTAAAAAATACAGAAAGACACCTCTTGGTTTAGCGTTGGAAGAAGTGAATTTTGAAATTTGACCCAAGCGATGAGCTCTTTGGATGTTTAATTTCGGAGAATCAGGAAGATTCAAAAGAGTTGGAAGAAACGTCTGAAAGAAGGAGATAGAGTCTGAGCCTTCAATTCCTTCCACAAGACCATAAATGCGTAGGTTATTACGCCTATTGCGGTTTTCCAAATTTTCAACCTGTTGTTTTAAGTGGGAAACTTCTAATTGCAAAGGAGGGATCTGGTTGGTAACATCTTGGATAGTGTCAACACGTTGAGTCAGATGCAAAGTCTGTTGTTCCATTTGGGACCATTTGTCTTCAAGAGTTTGGAGACGGTTATTTGTTTCTTCCATGAGAGGTTTGAAATCACGAATTTCTTGAAGAAGCAACTCCATAGACAGTGACATTGTAGAGATAGTTGGTGATGGTGGATCTTTTTTAACACGTTTGGAAGAAACCGCAGATGAAGTAGAGGGAATTTTAGACAGCTGTTTAGAGTTACCACGAGGTATGGTAGATGACGCAGTATCTGTATGAGGTTGAGCAAGTACAGGTTCATCCATATTATCTTGCAATACACTAAAGGGATTATAATCAGTCACTGAAGTATTATCCACAAGGTTAGAACCATTGCGAGATGAGCATGCTTTTGCCATGACACACTACGTTATTGTATGCAGGTTCTACGAAAAATAGTGAGGTGAATTGTGTAAATCTCCTGTCACAAAAAACTCGAAGAGAAACAAAGACAACCTTTAGTGTCGTTGAAGATGTGTATTAATGAGGAGGAAATTATTTCAATACAACATTCTTTTAGGATAATCCTCCAGATGCTGTGAGCAGAGCAGCCAAAGAGTCATAGGAGCATCAGAAATAATTAATGTTGTGAGCAGGCAGCATGAGAAGAACAGTCGGGAGTCAAAAGCATGAGGAGAATTATTCCGGCAGCTCAGCGACAAATAACAGCTGCAGAAAAACAAATGCGATCAAAAAAGCTGTAAAAACTGCAAAAACGCTCACCTTAGGTGCTGAAAGGTTGTTCAGTTCATAGTGCAGGGTTTTATGCCATCTTGTCAGTGCCTGCGAGGTCTAGGAACGGGTAAAGGAAACCAGGGACACATAGGCACAAGACATATGTTTAAAACAGCTTTGGTTATAGTGCCATGCCAAAGTCCTCGTGTGAAAAAACACTAAAGGGGCAGGGAAGCTCGGAGGAGACCGAGCGTCAGATGCTCAAAATGGCGGCCGTTAGAGGCTGAGGAGAAAACTGCACCTGTACAGAAGGGGACAACCAGCTCATTCCAGACGCTTGTAAATCTCGCAAAGTGAGCTGCGAGTCTTCATGTCTTGCTTGTTGCCGTTTTGGAGGCCCGATATCAGGAAATGCCGCCTGGAGATCTCCCGTTCCCGGATACCGCCGCGGAGCTCTACATGAAAGCGGCCATTTTCCCCGGCGCCGAAGCCACGCCCCCCTCGCATATTTATTTTAATAAAACGATTTTAACCAAAGCCAGGATTCAATACGTTACATTTGTGGAGTAAGGTAAACACACATTGAAGAGGACTCCTCAGACATAAGAGAGTTGTTTTCATCTGTAAAGAAATTGTTATATATAATCTATGAGGCAGTAAACTATGTTTTTCTAATGCTAATTTTGTGGTACTGAGGTAATAACTCAAATTTTGCTTTTCCACTACAATAATAAATGTGTGAATCAGTGTTTACTACATTTGCTATAAATAATATGTGCTATTTGGTGACATTTATTTTCACTGCTATGCGTCCACATAAACAAAGTATGCCTTTCAGGTGTTTTATACATGTTATATTGGTTAGAGGTGATGCGTCTTTGTTGAATGATTTCTGTTGCAACTGGTGATCCGGAGTTTGACGTACTATTGCACACTTATGTGCCTGCATACATTCATATGTTTGTCTGCATTGTTACATGTATCCTGTGAGCCTAATTGTTGAACAATTAAGCACTGTACTTATATAGAAAACATAAAGGTGGCAACACGAATGAGGAGGCTGAAAACAGCTCAAATAATGAGGAAAGACCAGTGCTGGACCTAAAGTATATGATTTTGTGGAATTATGCAATGCATAATTAAATACTACTCTCTGAATGGACATGGTTTTACGTTGAACTTGAGTTTGAAATAAAATTGATTTTATATAGTTTTGAGAGCAATATACATGGAGCAGTCTTGATTACATGTGTAGTATGATGAATGGGTTTAATGGAGTCTAAGCTGGTTTTGTGAAGGTTAGTGCTGCAGTGGTACACTGCACCCTCTGCTTCCACGTGCACCACAGTATCGACATTTCAGAGGCAATTTACTAACACTTTGGGGCATATTCACAAGGACATCTCGCCGAGTCATCGGCACTTTAGCGCAGCAAAAGTGCCGATATAATTATCGCCCCATTCGCAAGCTGGTGCTAACTGCCTACATCGCCACATATCCAGCAATAGCTGCCGCAAAAAACCTCGCCACGGTTGACACCGCCAACTAACGCTAATGAGATGCAGAGTAGGCGTTCCTGTGCGAAAACACACGAAAACACCACATCGCGACATTCACAACGAACAGCCAGATCCGTGATGCGAACCAAAAACAGGCGATGCCACGCTAGCAGCAGCGATTTTACACCTGCTCTCTGCTGGTGTTAAGCAGGACGACTACCTGCACCACAAAAGGGAGCCCAGCCCACAGCCACACCTGGAGAACAACAGATGCCATGGAGCCACTTCTCATGCAGCTCGGAGACCCCAGAGGCCCACAACACCCACCGCCACCACCCCCAGGACCCCCCACACCCCTGGGCCCCTCCCCGGCCCACCCACCCCGGACAAAGATATGCCACAGCAACTTCACAAAATCACGAGATAAGAAAGACCCTGATGTCACACACATACAACAACAAACACACATGTGTGGTCAGAATAAGGAGAATCAAACATTCAACTGTGAAATTCCCATAACAAAACTGTATTAATACACAACACAAAACAACAAATTGGATTAGCCCTTGCGGATCCACTCCGGACAATCTGGAAGCCACAGCCTGCAAGACAAAATCCGAGATGAGAACGTGTGTCATGCGCTCATCAAAGGACAGAGAGAGAGAGGGAGAGAGAGAGCGAGAAAGAAAGGGAGAGAGAGAGGGAGGGAGAGAGAGAGAGAGAGAGAGGGAGAGAGAGAGCGAGAAAGAAAGGGTGAGAGAGAGGGAGGGAGAGAGAGGGAGAGAGAGAGAGAGGGAGAGAGAGAGCGAGAAAGAAAGGGTGAGAGAGAGGGAGGGAGAGAGAGAGAGAGAGAGAGGGAGAGAGAGACAGCAAAAGGATGAGAGTGCGGGAGACAGCCGCCCCTGCGCACCCATGCCCCACAGCCCAACTGCTGCCACCGATGTGTCTACAACCACGTGCCGGTATCCACTGCAGTCCACCATGTCCTTTCATCTGCAATGGAGTCCAGATGTAATGATGGCAGAGTGGATACACATTGCACACAGCAACATCACCCGCCCGCCCCTGCGCACACATGCTGCTGCACCCCAGCCCCTCTTTCCGCCCATTGGACATTGTCCGCCCATGCTCCCCCAGGCCTCACTGCTCACCTTCCGCCACCGGTGTGTCTCCAACCATGTGTCGGTGCATGCTCCGAGCCTGTGACACGCGACCTTGGCAGACTCCACATCACGCGGACCCGCCCCGTGGGCCACTAGGTCACACACCTGGATCTGGGCCTTGATTTCGGAATGGTAGAGTCCATAACAGTGCACATGTCATCAACGCTGGCTGCACACCCGCTCAGCATCATAGGTGCCACTAACTCCGTGAACCTTGAGGCAACGCCACGTGGCGGTAGGCCCGCGTTGCACGCAGGCTCCGGCCTACACTGCGGTCCAGCAGGGCTCACACCAACCCTCACCAGCCCAGACAGCCAGGACGGGGCATCATTGCAGGCTGCACACCCGCTCAGCACATCAGGTGGCCCTACCTCAGTGCCCCGTGAGTCACCGACCCATGGCGGCATGCCTGTGCTGGCCGACGTGCTCCGTGTGCCACTAACCCAGTGCGATGAAAGTCACCGTCCCGCGCGGGCCGTGCCGCACGCAGTTCAGCTCTGTGCCCCGCAAGTCAAGGTCCCTTCATGATTGCGTCACGTGACATGGCAGGCGGGCGCAGCATTGTCCCCTCCGGCATTATTGAATATCTGGTCCATGTAGCGTAGGGGTGTGAAGTATCATCTCCGGGATCTGGGCGTGGTCCTGGTCTGGGCAGGAAATGTACATATGCGTGTGCCTCTGTCGCAGCATCTGCGCAACACGGGCCGCGATGTGCAATGTTGCAATGTTGCATGCAGCCGGAGGGCGCACACGCACGTGGGAATGTACTAGCTGCGCAAGTCCGCTCGGGCTCTTGGCTCATGCATGCCAACTGCTGAGTGTATCGTTCTTGGTGCGCCATGGGCCTAAGGCCTAGCCTCAATTGCAGCGTGTATACCACATCACATTTCCACATTGCAAGCAGTAGTCAGAGTGACATCAGGGATGAATGCTCCATTGTCTCCACACAGGAGGCAGACGGGCATCTGCACCTCGGACCTTGGACACAGCATGCTGTAGAAACCCCCTGTGAGTGATATCATAGCAGATGGCGACGACTCCCACACTTCACACAGCGATGATGAAGGACCAACGTATACACACCCCACACACAGAGGCCCTTGCCCGGGGTACTCTTGCATGGAATGGCCTTCACACTTACGTACACAACAACACATACGTCCTAACGTCGCACGCCCATACGACTCATTGCTCCGAGCTGTGGCTTTTCATCCACATTACTGCTGCAGGTCAGAGGAGTGGCGGTTCTGCGAGTGCCACCACCGCAATGGCCGAACATCCCGGGCACATGCACAACCCCAGTCACGGGGACTGTACTGTGCCCGAATGCTGCAAATGTTGGGGGCCCTGCCACTTGCAGTGTTGCGCATCAGTTACCGTCTGAGCTTCCGTCTTGCGTACGTCACCTGCGTCCAGCCCTGGTTCCACTGTCGAACATGCATATTCGAGTGGCCCATGGATGTCTGCCTATCCAATGCAACGGTGGCTGAACTGGATTATGACTTGTGTGTGCGCCCCCTGTTGGCCCACAACCAGGAGTGTAACTGTGATTCCCGTTTATGGGATGCCTGGATGTTTGGCATATGTGCTGGCAGTTGGACATGGGAGTTTGCACGATTCCTCGTGTGCAGTGACCACATTGAAGTGCCCCCCTATTGGGCTGTTCTGCGGATTGGTGAGATGGCGTGGACGGAGCACATCTGTCCAGACCAGTTGATGGATTGGCTCGCCCTCATCTTCCTTGAGCTCGACAACGACGTACTCCTGGAACTGATTGCACAGGAGGCTGCGCTCGCTTTCATGGACGACTAACGACGTTCCAGCAGCCACGACTGATGGTAACCCATGGCACAGGTCCCAACACCTTGTTGCATTCTGGTGATGAGTCCACATTTGCCACAACAACAGTGGACATGGCTGCATTCCTATGCTGCCTGTGATTGTCTGATGCCTTGGTCTGCATGTTGTGGCCCTTGTATTGCCCGTAGTTCCACGCACATGCCAATAAAGTCTGCGCTGCCACACTTGTGTTCAACTGTGATGGGTGTTGGGTAGGATGGCAATTTGTGTGCCTCATTGGGCATTGTCCGTACACAGGGTGGGACTGGATGACGCATTTCATTTAGGGGTGAGTCCCTATTGGCAGGTCCACCTCTGTGCGCCAGACTTGGTGGTTTGGGATAGTTGCTGGCAGACCTGTGCAGCTCCGTGACATCACCATTGTGGGTATGGGGTCCGATTACTTAGCATGTGGGTCACTGTGATAGTTTTGGACAGTCTGTGTCCGCCCAGGTGGGTGTGGGTAGGTATGTGACGGTAGGTGCTGTTGTCACATGTGATGGTGGACACACCTTCAGGCCTGCTACCGACTTTGACATCTTTTCACACAGACCTCTTTCCTACATGGACGTGGGGCTACATTGGGAGTTGCAAGAATGTTGTTCATGGGTGATGTGCCCACAGCTAGTTCAGTCCTATGCAGTCATCTCATTGGACTGCCATTTTTCTATTTGTCTTACCAATGACACGGTGGTGGTGACGGACAGTTGTTGGTGGTGTTCTGTCCACACCGTGCGGTGGATCCGGTTTTCCTGCGGTGTGGTACCCCGTCTTCCTCTTCCTCTTCTCCTTGCCCTTCCACGACCCCGGGGTTCTGGGCTGGTCCTCTGTTGTGCTTGTGGGGTTCGAGTTGGCCTTAGCACTCGGGCCAGGTGCTTCCATGGTGCTCTGCAGTTCGTTTACTTGTTGGTGTCTTTTTTTGGCGCCTCTTCACGCATGGCGCGTTGGTATTGCTAGCCTCCTGCTGGTTATCACGGTTGTTGCATCGCCATTGGGCGCATTGAGCTTTTTTAGCGTTAGGGTTTGGATTTTTATCGCCGTCGCGGTAGTTGTTTCGCGGACATTTGCTGCGTTATCGTGCGAATATCGCACGGTATCGCCGTGTTGTGAATGCCACGTAAACACGGAGTTATTTTCCCGCGATGGGCTGCGATGTGAGAAGTTGCAGTAAGCTATTCTGGCAATGTTTATCGCACGTTCTTGTGAATATACCCATTTGTTGTTAGGTATGCACCACAAAAGTGACACATACCTGACGCAAAGTGTTGGGATTTACTTTCCAATGTAAGTATGATTTACATTTGAAAGTTGCCTAAAGTAACGCAAAGTAGCGCTATGCACTACTTTGCGCTACTCTGAGCAAAGGGGCGTTCCATGGGTGGCACATAGGCATTCCCATGTATCCGCCCATGGATTTTGGTGCAAATCTCTGTCTACAAACATTTGTAGACAACGATTTGCACCAAAATCCCATGCATCCTCGAGGCATGCTTTACAGTGGAGCACCTTTAAAAAGTCACCACATTTTTTCCAACATTGTATGTATGCTGCACTGTACTGCATACATACAAAATGGGAAAAGTTATAGCATCATTTTTGTACTGGAGGGGTCCGCTTCCAGTAAAAAACCTTAGCTTCACAGAACTCACTCATCCTTGCACTATTTTTCTTTGTACATTTTTTTATTGTTTTTACAACCAAAGTGAGTAGTGGTGTGCCGTGCGCCACACGGGTACAGGACACATCACCGTATGTAGCACGACAACAGAGCAGTAAAGCAACAATATAGAAAAAACATTGCATAATAACTCTGAGGTATATAACAAGATCTGAACCTCTCATCCTGCGTGGGTACTGACTGTATCAAGTGTGCATAGGTGTGTATCCCCAAAAGTGGACAATGGCCTGTCTGTGTAAGGTTTCAACTGTATCCCTCTGAGCCCGGCCCACTTCTTCCAGTTTGGGGGCATCGAACCGTGGATGGTGCATTTGCGAATGGCAGTCTAATGTGTGCCAGCACCGGGGTAGAGAAAAACGGTGCTTTAGCTTAGTAGAGTTTATGCTGTTTCCTTCTCATCTTTTTGTTGCAAAGCAGAGCAACTTTTGTTGCAGCACTGCATTGAGTTAAAACCTAGCAATTCTGCTTGTTCAACTGTAATTTTGTGTGGCACGGAATATGAAACACAAGAAAGTTCTGTGAATGAGAAGTGAAGTCCGAGGGTGGACCTCCTAGGGTTTCAATACATTTTTTATGTAGCATTCCTTTAAGAGTGGCGCTTTCATCCCCTTTTTGAAGTGAAACAGTGAGCAGGGGCATCAGATCTGCTACAGGGTGGTATTCCAGATCCCTACTGCACTTGCACAGCTACAGAAGGCTTCTTGGCTGATATTTCGTTGTTTAGAATTTGGCATTGCTGAGGATTTATATCATACTTTGGCTACAGTTGACTTTTTCCTGCCATTTAGTGGCATATTGGAATTTGATTCTTTGCAAATGAAGTGATTGTCCTTGAATGGGACGCTTTCATGTGGGACCAATATAGTGCTCACAATGTGGGATAATGGGTTGGATTTCTTAAGTTTGTTGAGCATAAGTGATGCATGCAGACTATGTTTCAGTGGGATATATAGGGGTCAGCGATGCTGGAAAGGCATGAATGGTTCATCTACAGGTATTGTTTTATTTTATATATTAGAGAAAGCTGGTGCCATGTTGTCTAGGCCTTCCAGGTTTTGGGTGCTTTTAAAAAAATAGGTTGCTGTTAGCTGACAAATAGAGCGATATTAGGAGAACACAAAAAAATAGATCTAAAAGCGACGACAGAAAAAGGAGAAATTATTTCTTGATTAATAACGAAAGTTTTGAGCCTTTTCCTGAAGAGTGAAAGGATTTACTTGGATTGCAAAGCCCGGGAAAACCATTTTCATTTCTTTGCAGCATCCACTGAAAATGCTCTCTCACCATAAAATGATGATTATGTCTTGATACATAGAACAAGAAATCGGTGGGCTGAGAGGAGAGAGCCGCACAGGAGACACCGCCTAAGCTTCTTTCCCAGACGTTTGGCTTACTGCTGTAAATATCCTTACGGTTTACTGTCATATCCTTAGGGGACATCATTTATTGTACTGGGAGTCAATGCAAGGCTTTGAGAACTGCGAAAGAGCAAGTGGATGGAGGGAAACTTTGAATGAATCTCTGTCTCTGCTAGTTAGTTACTCATTCCACATTCCAATCCATTGCTTTGTCACACCCTACGTCACTCTAGTCCGAGAAATGCTATCTGTAAATCAGTCTTGGTCTTGCTCCAAATAGGAACATCTGGGGCCGTATTACAATAAGTGCCCCGGGGGCACAATGGGCATTTGCGTCCACTTTGCACGCCCCCGGGGCACTTTGGTATTATAGAAGGGGGTGCAGACGCTTGTGCGTCCCCCTCACTAATAGCGCTGGCGCACTTAAAGCGCCAGCGCTACCTTCAGAGGGTGTTCCCTCATTTGCATAAGGGCGTTCCCTATGCAAATGAGGGAATTCCTTTGAATCTGCACCCATGCCATATTACAGACGAAAGGGCAGAAGCAAAGAAGCCCTCCTGAGAGCATCCCTCTGCAGGGGGGAAAGGGGGTCCCATGGACCCCCCAGACATCCCCTTGCAGGCGGGTGCAGTCACTAACTGCACTCGCCTGCAAGGGGATCTCTATTCCTCTGTAAAAGTGCGGGCGGGCGGGTGCCGCCTGCACTGTGAAAACACGGAGCAGCTGATCCGTGTTTTCACATGAATGCGCTGCGCATACATCCAATAGGGTGCGTTGTCATTGTTTGCGCCCGGCGCACCTTTTAAAAGGTGTGCCGGGTGAAAACAATGACAATGCATAATATGGCCTATGCTCTAAGAGTGGCGAGCATGCCCAGACACGGGTCTCTTCCTCACTATACTCACTATGCCTCACCGATGAGGCCTGGGATTGCTTGTGCTGCTTTCAGAGGGGACCAGGCCTGGCAGGTCATTCTGGACTGCTTCTGTCAGGGCAGAACCAAGGCTGAATTGCATATATCTAAAGGGAACAAACGTTTCAGAACTTTTAATGCCTGTAGAAAGTTTTTACCATTTTAGAGACAATAGTCTCAAGTGATAAATCAGGTTTGGGATATATGTTTGGACTGTGCATATGTTTGGTGGGAATGTAGAAGAGTTAATGAACTGTGGACAAAAAGCCTTCTCTCAACAGATGTGTATCCAGAGATAAAGATACATTTTGTTCTTGAAAGCTGATTTTGGGATATACTTAAGACAAGTTTGTGACACCTCGCATCTCATCAGGATTAGGCAGTCTGCCAAAATGAACTAACCTTGAGTTTCCACCATCTCTGCAAAGACTTTAAATAGCCCAAAATGTAGCTGAGTGCTGTCCATTTACATCTACAACTTAGCCCTGATAGCATTGAGTGGTTTGGTCAGGAACGTCATGCAGGTGTACCAAATAGAGATGAAAATAATGATGTTATGATAGTTTATTTTTCGAAGCATATATACACTGCGCATCTTAGTGCTGTAGAAAGTGCATAACCGCACAGTGTAGCAACAGAAAGCAAGGACCTCTGAAGAAGACAGCAAATAAAAATGGCACATTAATGAAGACTATTGATTAAAAAGCCACACTTTTAAATATTTTCCAAAAAGGACCAGTTTACTTTCTGTGAGCATATTGTTTGGTAGAGCGGGCAATACTTTAGGTGTGGTGAAGGAGAAGTCACTATCCGTGTTCGAGGAACAGCTCGCAAAAGCAGGTGGGTAGCAGTAATAAGCACCACCTTCAATAATTGAAGCCTCTTGCTTTTTTTTTTAACCAAACGGATGCGGAAGAACAGGACACATGCCTGTCTCCGTTGAGCAGCAGTGAACACTCCGTTGCTGCCACTAATACCGAGACTCATCGCTCGGATCTTTCTCACGACTCACATCGCTTGATTTAACTTGGATCCTATAAGAATTTTGAATAACCAGGAGCCACTCTGGTTTCTTTTGGGCTGTCACCCCTAAACCCCGTTCCTTGTCCTGATGAAGACCCGCCTTGACTACCTAATGGAGCTGAGTTTGGGTTGAAACGTCGACGACCTCACACGGTCCAGATTGACCACGGCTCTGTGTGATTACGAATATTCATTACACAGCAGAGATATTGTTGTTCCCTAAAATTCTGGCCTATTCTTTCCCATGTACATATTTGAAACCCACTGTACATATTACGCACTGAGCACCAGCACTGAGCACTAATGTCACTTGTTCACTTACCGTGTATATACCTCACTTCGTGTTGACAGCCGCGTTACAAATGTGTAATATATAGACATGATTCAATTTATATAAAAACAAGTGAGTAGACAGAAATTTGTGTCACGCTCTGGATTATTTGTTATGTTTTCTATCCTGCCTGGACTACTGAGATACTTATGTTAGTAACTACAAAATAACTACATAATAATGTATCCACACTAGGCGTTCTTACAAGAAATAATTGAAAACCCGACAGAACCATTGTGTTTGTTTTCTTATCCATACCCAGGTTCTGAGGAACACAGGGTCACCCCATTAATGTTTAACTACAGTATGTGGAGTTGGCATAACGCAGTCTGAACTATACTGTGATGGTCTTTGCTGTACCCTAAAGTGAAAAATCAATAAAAGGTAAGATTTTTTGATGGTCCACGTTTGGCAAAGCAGGTGTTCACGGCCTCACCCAACTGAGGTTTGAAGAACAGATCAGAGATTATGAGAATCCATAGGTGACAAACAGCCTTTGATGGATCAAGTGGTCACATTACTGAGGCCATGAAATGTCCGTCCAGAATGAACAGGCGCCCCCGCGCCTAGGGGAGGGGGCGCCCTTAGTAGCGCCACTGGGCTGAGCCTCCTCCGGGGCCCCTGGACAAGAAAGGGGGTTGGCTGGCTGAGTTGGTGATGTCATCGTGATTCACGGAGAAATGAAACTTAGCAGAAACGAAACATAGCAGGTATTTAAGGCTGTACCCCGGGGGGTTTCGTTCTCTTTGTTCCCTCGGACTACAGCCTGGGCTACAGGAGCGTCGTCGACGTGGAGAAAGGTGTCCTGTTGGCAGCGGGCGGAGGTGGCAGGCTGAGTTGGAGGGGGCTGTGGCGTAGTGTAATTGCTAGTTAAGTTTATTTAATATATTATTTTGTTGGTATAAATCGTATTTCTAAATTTTATCTACTAATAGAGGAGGGCGCGCCCGTATAGTGGTCGCGCTGAAATGCAGGGAACCCGGGGAGGGCGGCCTGGGTGTTCAACAACAAAGTAGGTGGCGCTGCATCAGGGGGGGTGCTGCGCCCAGAACCGCGGTAAAAAATAGGTGGGGGGCGCAACAGAATATTGCTGAATCTGTTCGTGATTGACTCGGCCGCTTAGTGGGGATGTCTCGTTATCGCAGTGGTTCTTTTGAATTGTGTTCCGTTTTGGACTCGGTCTTGGGGATGTTGACTGTCGGGGATGCTCATTGTCGTGGTGGTTCATTTGAATTATGCATGCTTACTGGCTTGCATTGGTCCCATGGAGATGGACAGAGGTGTGGTTTTTGCGTGGAGGTCGAGCCCATGCGGCTGGAGATATGCAGCAATGTTGTCGTGTCACACATGGTGAGCTTGGATTGTTTGTGGCCCTCGTTGCGAGTTCAGAGCTGGGTTCGTATTCCTATACGGGCATGTGTTTGCAGGGGAGAAAGTAGGGCAACGTGAGGAGCTGGAGGGTCCGATGTTGCCCGTCACGGATTTTGAGTGTTCATCCTTTTGGGCGAGGCTGGATGGCTGCATCTCGGGTCGGAGCCCCGTGAAAAGTATTGAAGAGTTTGGAGGGCTGAAGTGATCCGTATGGACATACTGTGTTGGAGATGTGCAGTGAAGGGCAGGAACATTATTGGCGGTCTGATGTGGGGAGGAGAATCGTGTGTGGTCTTCATGCATGGGTTTGCACGACTGTGGAAACTTTGAAGCCTTCTTGTTCGCTTTTTTCAGGTTTTGTTTTGGTTTTTTTCTCTCTTCGTTTTCTCAATTTTTTCGTCTTGGCACCTGTGGTTTGTTCTGGGGCATTTCTGTGTTGGCTTTGTGGCGACTTCAGGAAATGAATTGGGGCGTTCTCAGACTTGCAGGAAGGGCTGGGAGCGGAGTGACGAGGTGAACGAATGAGTATAAACGGGGCCAGAAATGAAGTAGTCGACTATTCAGGGCTAAAAGGATGTGGTAATTTCTTTATTTAAGAAATGTAATTTACTTTTGAATAAATGCATATTGGAAATCTTAGACTGGAACAAATAATAGGCCTAGGCAAAACGAAAAACAGGCCTGCCACTGTCTTTGGTTCTGGCCCTGCACAGTGAGCGCTGCGATGAATTTTGCGATTATGTCTCTGAGTGTATTTCGTAATGGAGGAGGGGGGTGAGTGTGTCGGGGAGAAGGGAAGTGGCCCGAGCAGTGTCTCTGGGAGCTCCATTAAGCAGACCCCCCCAGGAGATTGCGGCACAGATTTGCAAATTTGGTGGCACAAAAAATGTAAATTTAGTAGCCTTAAATCAATGGAACCCGTTTAGCAAAGTATTCCACTTTTAAATAGGCATGTTTTACAGTTTCTGAAGCTCTACGGAAGCACCTGCTTCAATCCTAACGAGGCATGACACCTCTTCCTCAGGCATCTTAGGGTACAGGATCGTAGTGGGTGGAGAAATTCATGGCAGATTTGTAGGTGATTTTCCCTGTGTTTAAAACAATGCCAGCACAATCCATTTACCCTTAAACATGGTTTAAAAAGTTGTGTTCGGGATATATTGTTTATTAAAATAGTGTCTGGTCCAGAAACATATGGCAGACACCTTGGGTCAAATGTATTAAAATTAGACGCAATTCTGCGTTGTGTCAAAAAGAGAGACTAGAGCAGTGCAATGTCTGCTAAGTGTGCGCAGGGAAAATAATAATTGGGGTATGAGACTTGTGGCACGGAATGTGCAACGGACTATGGTGCTTATCATTGTGCAAGAATGTCTGTGTTCTCCCCACTTAACAGTACTGTTCAAATTTTCTCTTGCCGGTATGTGGTCCTCGCTGAGATGGCAGCAGCAAGGTCCCGAGAAAGTGACCAACATTTTCGGAGTGGGCGTGGCCAGCCGGCGGAGGTAGACACGCAACGTTCCTGAAGTCCATCAAAAGCAGCACACCTGGTATCAGGTGCACCTAGGGTATCGGTTGGTATCAAGACGGCATGTTGCGCTGTTTCTCCATAATGCGCTATACCACCCTTGGGCGGTGGTAGGCACTCTCTAAGTAGGGCCAGGGTGCTAGGTTTCAATAAAGGTGACTCATGATCACATGGTCCAATTTTTATGGTGATGCCGCCAGGAGGGTCTGAAACGAGCAGCGCGATCGCCCAACTTTCACAGGTATTATGGCGCGTCAGTGCAGTGCCAGTGGGCACCGCTGTAAACTTAGCATGGGCAGCACAGCGTATGGTTAAATTGTTCGGACAGAACATTTCAAGGGTGCTTGGCCGTTTAAATGTATAAATTAGTTACTTCTCCACGGGAGTGGATGTGGTACGATGGCCTGGGCTGTTGACTTCAAAGCCGGTTGGAACCAAGTGCTAGCCTGGGGGCATCAACATTCTGTGATTCTGGGGAAATACACCAGGGGAGCTTCACAGGTACAAGGCAAATGTTTTATAAACTGTCTACATTTGGTGGTGGCCACATTCACGTCGGTTGTTCATTGTATATTTACAAGGAGATGACTCACGGCCACAGGTCCAGGCAGGATGCAGCGGGGTCGTACAGGATCCGGGATGGCAGCCTGGGGAGTCCGGTCTAGGATCACCCAGCCTTTCATCCTTCCAAGGTCCATTTAATGCCTACTACTGGGGGTAATTAGCACCAGGAATTATGGGGGTGGTTGAAAGCCCCATAACTTAGGTATAGATGTGTTACTTCCGTTTGAATAAATATGACATTTGCTACTCAGTGTTAAAGATTGCGTCAATGGTTACACAAGTTCTAACGAGAAGAACGCTATAGGGGCACAGGATCTGGGGGCGGTAGTGCGGACCTAAACGCCAACTCTGAGCGTGAAGTGGTCCCTCAAGATACCATAAGAAGGTACAGTACGTTGGCTATTCCTCAACGATTCATGCCTTATAAGGGAGGGTACGCATATCTTTCAGTGCCGGGGCGCAAGATGCGCGCCTGCACAATACATATTATCTTGGTGTGGGCTTATTACCTTGGAGATTAAGCAAGTTTTCACAGCCTCTCCTCGACTAGGGGAATGCCCGAATACATAAGAACCATCGCCACTTAAGTGAAAAGGGCACTGTAGGAAGCTGGGCTGTGAGGGCCCAGAAGTCTTTTGGGATAATTACCAGGGAAACAGCGAATGATGGTGGTGGGGCCAAGGGGTCCACACCAGGAGCCTCCACAGGGACCTGGGAGTAGGGGCCCAGAAGTCTTTTGGGATAATTAACAGGGAAACATCGAGTAAATAGTGGTGTCTGGTACCAGAGGCCTGGTACATGGGTAATCCGTGTGGTTGGCAGTGCTTATCTGAGTTGTAGTGGTGTTTTAGCTTCTTCCCTGAAAGGTTGCTCTGCTATCAAACGAACCTTGTCTGCTCCTCCTTAAGTATGTTAAGCAGTACAGGTTCCAGCTGTGAGGTTAACAAGGTGGCTATAAGTAAACAGCAGCCTTTAACAAGGAATTAAGGAGCAAACAGTTCTTCTCTGAGTCCCGGCCCTTCTCAATTTCTGGCGGCATGCGCTGGTTAAACACACCGGTTTTAATAAGGGCTACAACAACTTTTATCCAGGCAAGCAGTGCATATTATCTTGTTTAGCTGCTCGTGATCATTTAGGACAGTTGGCTCATGCTTTGGTTAAACACACTGGTTCCAATGATGGTCAGTAGCATGACTTGGTGCTTCAACGTTAACAGCACAAAGTTTGCAACCCCTTTTTATCCGGGCAAGCAGGGCATATTATCTTGTGTGGCTGCTAGTCGCTGTTCAGGACAGTTGGCTCATGTCTCTTGGCGTGATTTACTGGGCACACAGGCCTGTGTAGGTGGGGTTAATAAAATGTCTACTACCGATTTCACTGTTATATCGAATGTATTATGGAACACGGCATATGTCTGTAGCGCTCTATCACTCAGCAGCCCTCAGCGCTGGGGCAGTTGAAGGCTTGTCTAACAGCTAAGAATACAAGCGGAGTACACCCCCAGGAGCGCTGCGCAGGGCTTCTACAATGGCTAATAGTACCTTCATATATTCCATATGCTCAGCGCCAGAAATATGGTGGTGGGGGTTCTTATACGGTGTCACCCTTCAACCTTTACAGGAAAACATAGCAGCCCTCATCAGCGGGGAGATTGTGGGGCTTGCGGCCAAGATGGGATTTAGCTTTCTCTATAAGAGTGGGTACCAGCTTCTAATATGCGGCCCACAAGAAACGAAGCCGTTATATAACCTCAATCTGTTTGTGGCCGCACATACCCTAGCCCCAATTTACTGGATGAAGGGAGCAGGGTACAGTCGCCACAGGGCCGTGGCCGTAGCAATAGTCCTTTAAAAATACTGGGCTAGCATTAGAAGCTAGTTTTAAAACAACAATGAACACCTGGGAGGTGACAGTAACTTAGCATGCATTGTTATCAAAGTACATCGCTTTGTAGCAAGTTAGCACTCTTCAAAAAGTGGCCAACAATAACAGTATGGGGAGGGGATCCTCATAGTTTATTAGTAGGAGTCTCCTGTGATCAGGTATCCCAGTGGCAGTGCTTCCTTTGTGAAACAGTGAGGGCAGGTGCCCAATTTTGTTCTGCTCCGATGCCCACTATTCGAACATAAGTGCGGGTCCATGTAAATAACTTAGTGCACAGTACGGGTTTCTCTGACGCCAATTAAGAACTGCCCAGTGGGCCAATGCGGTATGCAGTGCCCGTAGATAGTGCAGTGTTCGGAATCATTTTTAAGCAAACTTCGTGCAGGAACGGGTGTCTTGTGGTTTGTGGCCTCCTGGCCTGCCTGGATACGTTGGCATGGGCCTGGCTGCCATGATGACTTTTGCGCACGTTACTCCTGGCCGTTGTTCTGTCGCCCTCTGCTCCTGCCAAGTTATTTTACAACTGTCTGCATTTTCTGTTTCTCACCTTTTCTCCTGTTCCCTTTGGGCTCAGGCTGAACAACAGTTACAAGGTCGAAAAACAACGTCCCTGGTTCTTGCTGATATGGCCAGTCCCTCGCACCTAGACATAACACTATGTACAGCTGCCATGGGGAAATTGGTGGGTTTTTAGCATTGCGTTTTTCCCTCTGGAGAGGAACTTGGAGAAAAACCTTTCCAGGGAGAAGAGCTGTGATAATCTGCTGATGTAGTCTTTGCATCTAGAGACTGAGGTATGGGGGTTCGCTTGTCAAAGCCCAGAGGTCTTCTATTTTTATAATACACCAGCTACTAGAACAGGGAGGGTGGTAAGGTCATTTAGCCCTATAACCACTGCTTTATGAAATGCTTTCCCCGTTAGTATTCTATGGAGTTGTAACTATGCTGATTATATTATTCTTATGCATTATGCTGATAGTACTGACTCGTGTACTGTATCTTAGAGCACGTATGTTGAAATAAACATTTTAACCTATACTGTGTCTCTTCTTACGCCAGTTGTGGAGAAGCATGAGTGAGTGACGTAAGAGTGTTCTTGCTACTGCGAGTCCTGAGAGAGAGATACCATGTTCTGGGTTGTCTAATCATTGGTACATTGATGCTAATGGGACGCTAAGGCTAGTTGGGTTGGGGTTTTAGGTGCTACGGCTTATGGTAGGCTCACCACTATATTCCGAGGTCCTATCATCCTGTGCATAGCTCTGTGTATGTGCAGAATCCCTACGACATGGCGTGACCAACGAGTGGGGCTGCTTATCTGCGAGACGCTTGAGTAGTGCTTGTGCTTGTCCACAACAACCCTCACGGACGCTTCCGGAAGCGTGTGTGACGGTAATACCGCCTATATTGACGTTTTTGTAGGTTCTTTCAAGCTTGAAGTTGTTAAAAGGTTTTTAATCGAACCCTCTATTGTGCTGCCTACTGTTAGGTTGTCGAATATACCCGATCGCAATGGCGGGTATAAACATAGCGGCACATAGCCGCACAGCGCTCCGGGATCACTTAAGGGTGTATGGAGTGCCAGACACAGGAGTCGAACTGATCTTTGTGGTCCAAGCCGATCCGGCTTACCACTTTGAGGTGTTCTATTCTTGGGTCACCTTTCCGGCGGTGGATGGGACAGACAATTTGTTCCATGAATATACAGCCACCGTAGTTCCTAATCACTATAGACCGTATAGGAATCTTGAAGTACCGCTCACGGCTTGGCAGCACCGTGTTTGGTTTGATGGCGCCCTCCCCCAACCGGTTACCACGGTTCGTTTAGGCCCCTTATCTATTGATGGGGCCACTTGGCCTGTTTTGGCCGGGTACACCCCACATCCGCAATATATGCAGATACCAGTCGCTGACCTGCGCAATATGTATTCAGCTTTGGTGCGAGTGCATCGCGCTTTAGTGCAATATGTTACAGGCAACATCCAGGGAGCCCCATCTGGAGTTTCGGGCCATCCAGCTGCTGCAGGGGGAGTGACCATAAGTCCCGTCATGGTGAACTCAGTGATGGGCAAACGTCCACAAAATAAGGATGATTTTCCTTATTGGCTTGCAGAAAAATTTGACCAGTTGGAGGAAGTTTTTCCAAACACAACACCGGTGGATAAACATAGAATTCTTACGATTAGTTTGCCAAAAGACTTAATTCCCGAGTTGACAGCATGTGACAACTGGGGTAGGGTATTCGCAGCAGTTTATTCTAAGTGTTTCGGCACTCCTTCCATGACGGTTCTCCCCTCTGTAATTAAAAAAGTACAGGATGAACATGGCCCTGAAGCGGCTGTGGAATTAGGGATGAGACTGGTGGGAGTGTTTGAAGTAGTGGCTGAGTTGATCCTTGCGAATGTCAAGGGCGATGCAGTGAACTTTCAAGTAGCTAATGCTTTGGCTTTGGTCCCAGAATTGGACAAGCCTCGCGAATTACCGAAAATTATTACACAGGCTTACAAAACTATTGGCAGGAATAGCCTGGGTAATAAACCTTTTGCAAAACAGCAAACACAATCGCAACAACAACAACAATCCAAACCTCAATCTGAGAAAGATGAGAGACCAGTCTTCACTAAAAAGAGCTGGAGGCTGAAAAAACAGGGTAAGCAACAAAAGAAGCCGGGGTCGAGAGGCGCATCCCCGGTTTCAGTCTCTTCTGAACGCACTTATGATTTGCGCGATAGGGCGAGAATTAAATCTCCCGGATAGGTTTCAGATCCCTGATACGCGTTCTCCTCGTTCTTCACAGGCACAGACAACTTCGCAGGCCAGTGGAGGAGACCGCCAGGATAGAGGAAGGGGTCGAGAGGCTCCTCAGGGACGAGACCAACCTCGACAACAAGTCACAGGGAAAGCAGAAGACTTTCAACGTTCTCGTCCACAATTTCAGAAGAAGAAAGTTGCCGCTGTAACAGCAAAATATGCCACAGACGGTGAGAACGAGACTCCTGAATTGGACGTGTGCAGTCACCCTCCTAGAAAGCGCCGCGGAAGTTACCATAGTGCGGGAGGCGCTACGTCCTCATATGGAGGCGACAGCAACTGAAACATTCATTACTGTTGAGACAGCAGACACCAGAGTGGCACCCCCTGACAGACTGTTTAATATTGTCATCCAAATTGAAGGTGATATACAGCGTGTAATTAAAGGGATTTTTGGGGAAAATCTGACCTCTTCATACGACATTTTGTTAGCGGAGGCGGATTGGCCACCCCCATTCGTACTTGCTGCGTGTACAGGGGAGGAGGTAATCCTTCCGAGCTTTTCTCGACATGTCCCAAAGGACAAAGCGGAGGCTCTTGCAGCTGAGTGGGCTGTGTCCCTGGCTCCTGCGTTATACCGCAACCACGTGGGTTGGGATGAAGATTCTCCCCCCCATGAGATACCTTTACGGTCCCTACCGCAGCCACAACCCCAATATCCCATTAAACGTGAAGCCAAAGGCCCCGTTTCTGAAATTCTGACTCAGTTAGAATATCAGGGAGTAATAGAAACATGCGTATCACCCATGAATAACCCCCTTTTCGCGGTTTCTAAACCCGGTGGATCGTACCGCCTAGTATTGGATTACCGGCATTTGAACTCTCATTGTCGGACCTTTGCGGTGCAAAATACCCACAGTTCTGCGCTTGTAGACAGTCTTGTTCGTAAAAAATATAAAACAACACTTGACCTATCCAATGGATTTTACATGCACAACTTGGCCACAGAGTGTAGCCAATGGAGTGCTTTTACCTCCGGTGGAAAACAGTTCAAATTAAGGCGACTCCCTATGGGCTACAAAAACAGTCCAGGTGTGTTCGCTGCCCGTGTTGTCTCTTTGTTAGACGGCATAGACCCAGATGCATGTTCGTACGTCGATGATATTTACCTGACAGACGACGAGTTATATCTGCATCTTTCCAGAGTGGACCGCATTATTCTCGAATTTGCGGTTTTAGGTTACAAGTTTAACTTTGCCAAATCACACATTGCTGAATTAACAGTTTTGTTTTTGGGCTACGAGCTCAACAATGAAGGTAAGGGCTTAGCCCCCCACTTCTTAGAAAAAATTTCACTTTTGTGCCCTCCTACTACTCTGAAAAAACTTCAGTCTTTGCTGGGTTTTCTGAACTTCGGGCGTACTTATATTCCCGAATACGCCCAGCGTATCAAGCCATTGTATGCCTTGATACAACCAAAATTTTCGAAGTCTAGTTGGCTTCCGGAGCATTCCTCCATTCTGCAGTCTTTGCAGACAGACCTTCTTGAGTCTAAGTACCTGCTGACGCGTGATAACCACACAAACCTGGTGATTAGAATAATTCCGGGGGCAGTGGGTTTCACGTACTTAACCTTTAACGAAGGTGACACAGTTCCGATCGCGTACAAGTCACATCTTTACACTTCCGCAGAAATGCGCTTTTCATCTGTGGAAAAAGTACTGACTGCAGTGCAGATGGCTATTCTAAAGGAACGCGCACTGGCACAGGGAAAGCGCATTCTGGTGGTAACACCATATCCTGCCCTAGAGGCAGTGACAAAGGCGAGTGTCCCGAACTCTAAGGCATTGCACCCCCATTGGATTCAATGGGCAACCTCTTTGATGTCTCCGGATGTCACTTTCATCTTTGATTCATCTCTACAGACTCAGGAGTTTTTGCAGTATGAATTCGTTCATCCTCCTCCTCTGTCATTGCTCCCGCTTGAGGATTACGAATGTGTGATCTACACCGATGGTTCGGCACAACCGGCCACGGGGTCCAAGCATGCTTATTCAGCCGCACGTGCTATTTTTGCAGGTACCTTCGTGAACGGAGAGTTCAAATCCACTGTAGTGCACACTCAGGCACTCGGGGACAGTACTGCACAATTGGCCGAGCTGCGCGCATTGGTGCTTGCGCTTGAGTTCGCTACTCCGGATGTGACCACTCTAATTGTATGCGATTCTTATTACTGTGTTCAATCATACAATGACAATCTGTTCTTTTGGTCACAAAATGACTATAGAGTCGCTAAAGGTAGCACAATTAAGCATAAAATGCTTTGGGTTCGGGTGGCGGACCAATCCACGGGAGCTTGCAGAGGAGGCAGACACGTGGGTCAGCACTCGGGTGTCCCACAAGGGAGCCGGGGCGGACCCCCCGAAAGGTGGACAGGGGTTCCCCCAGAAGAAAGAGGGGGGAGATAAAAGGAGGGAGTTCTTTAAAGGCCCCCAAAATAGACCGCCTGGGAGAGGAGTAGGTTCCCCATCCCAATCTGGATTCCAGAAACCCACTTACCCTGACAGGAGTCAGCAGCCCAGAACTGTCCGGTGCTACGAGTGCGGGGAGGTTGGACACTACAAGGGGGATCCCCAGTGTCGCAAGAGGACCCCAGCCCCCACAGGAGGTAAGAGCCCCGGGGTGGCCAGTGTAGCGCTTGGGGAGGAGTTGTCCCTAGGTAGGGGAGGTGAGTGGACAGGTTTGACCTTAGTTTCCCTGGGGGATAGAGAGATCATCCCACGGGTTCAGGTACCCTCGAACACTGCCAAGTATCGGCAGAGGGTCCTGGTGAACGGGGAGGAGGTGGAGGCTCTGAGGGACACAGGTGCCAGCATGGCGATGGTAAGACGTCAGCTGGTGTCCCCAGAGCAGGTGATTCCTGAGGTATTCCACCCGGTTGTTATGGCTGATAATAGCCTGGGTCATTACCCCGTGGCCCAAGTTCCCTTTGAGTGGGGAGGAGTCTCAGGCCTGTTGAAGGTTGCGGTGAGCCCTGCCATGCCAGTTGACTGTCTGCTTGGAAACGACTTGGAACATACTGCCTGGAGGGAGGTAGAGTTCAATGCCCATGCTGAGATGTTGGGATTACCAGGATGGACTTGCGTCGTCACGCGGTCCATGGCTGCCCGACAAGGAACTCAGCCCGGGTTGGAGCCTGAAATAATGGCCCAGCCCACTGCTGGACGAGGAGATGTCCAGGAGGAAACACCCGGTGAGATGGATGGGGAGCCCTGGGAGGTGACCCCGGAGTCCGCTGAGGTGGATGGTGTTCCCGGAGGGGACCTGCCGAAGCCCAAGCAACTGGAACAGAGACTGGTAACTACCATGTCTACTGGGAGGATGGTCTCCTCTACAGTGAGCCTAAGGCTCCGGTGCATGGGTCATCAAGGGCCGTAGTGGTCCCCCAATGCTACCGAGCCTTTCTGCTAGAGCTAGCACACGAGATACCCCTAGCAGGACACCTGGGCCAGGACAAGACGTTTGCGCGTTTGGTCCCACATTTTTACTGGCCCAGGATGCACGTCACCTCTGACACTTTCTGGAAGACCTGCACCACTTGCCAGGCGAGCGGCAAGACAGGGACTAAAGTGAAGGTCTCTCTGGAACCTCTCCCGGTTGTCGGTACCCCTTTTGAGCGGGTAGTGATTGACATTGTCAGGCCGTTGGACCCGCCGACTTCTTCGGGACACAGGTTCATCTTGGTGTTGGTGGACCACGCCACCCGGTACCCAGAGGCAATCCCTCTGAGGACCATCACTGCACCGGTGGTGGCGCGGGCCCTGATGGGGATTTTTACCCGAGTGGGATTCCCCAAGGTCGTGGTGTCAGACAGGGGCACGAACTTCATGTCGGCCTACATGCAGGCCATGTGGAAGGAGTGTGGAGTGACCTACAGGTTCTCCACTCCTTACCACCCCCAGACGAACGGGCTCATGGAGTGTTTCAATAAGACCTTGAAGGGGATGATCCGGAGCCTACCCGAGGACTTGAGAAGGAAGTGGGACGTCCTCTTACCCTGTCTGCTCTTCTCCTACCGAGAGGTGCCGCAGAAGGGGGTCGGTTTCAGCCCCTTTGAGCTGCTCTATGGCCACCCCGTTCGGGGGCCCCTCAGTCTTGTCAAGGAGGGGTGGGAGAAGTCTTCCTCGAAGCTTCCCCGTGATGTGGTCAGCTATATGCTGGCATTCCGCAGCCAAGTGGCCAAGCTGTGGAAGGAAGCCTCGGACAACCTAGAGGCTAGTCAGGCCGTCATGAAGAAGTGGTATGACCGGAAGCTCGGACGGTAGAGTTGGACGCTGGACAGAAGGTGTGGGTCATGGAGCCAGGAGAGCTTAGCGCCCTCCAGGACAGGTGGACTGGACCGTTTGAGATCTTGGAAAGGAGAGGCCAGACCACTTATGTCGTCGATGTGAAGACCCCCGTCAACCCCACAGGGTGTTCCACGTCAACCGCCTGAAGCCACACCAGGAGCGTTCAGAGCTCACTCTCCTGATGATAACAGATGGAAGTGAGGAGGAGGAGAGTGAGCCTCTTCCAGACCTTCTGGCGGCCCATGAGAAGGATGGCTCGGTAGAGGGAGTGGTCCTCGCCCCATCCTTGACCCCAGAGCAACAGAGGGACTGCCGCCAGGTCTTGGGGCAGTACGCCTCGTTGTTCTCCCTCACGCCTGGGATCACGCACCTGTGTACCCATGATGTGGACACAGGGGACAGTCCGCCCGTAAAAACCAAGTCTTACCGGCTGTCCGATAAGGTCAAGGCTAGTATCCAGGGTGAGGTTACCAAGATGCTAGAACTGGGGGTGATTGAGCCTTCCAGTAGCCCTTGGGCTAGTCCGTTGGTGTTGGTGCCGAAAGCGGCCCCACCGGGCACCACACCAGAACTTCGGTTCTGTGTGGATTACCGCGGACTCAACTCAGTAACCAAGACCGACGCTCACCCGATCCCTTGGGCGGATGAGCTCATTGACCGGCTGGGAGCAGCCCGGTATCTGAGTACCATCGATTTGACGTCAGGCTATTGGCAGATCGCCATGGCGGAAGGAGTAAGGGAGAAGATTGCGTTCTCCACCCCCGAGGGCCACTTTCAATTTCGGGTGATGCCCTTCGGGTTGAAAAATGCTCCAGCCACTTTCCAGCGGTTGGTGAACCAGGTGCTGTCTGGCCTAGAGGCCTTCTCTGCTGCCTACCTGGATGACATAGCTGTCTTCAGTAGCAGCTGGGAGGACCATCTGGAGCATCTCCAGGAGGTGCTACAGGCTCTGCAAAGGGCTGGTCTAACCATCAAGGCCAGCAAGTGCCAGATTGGACAGGGATCTGTCGTGTACCTGGGACATCTGGTGGGCGGGGGTATGGTGTAACCCCTCCAAGCCAAGATCGAGACCATCTTGGCCTGGGAGCCCCCCAAGACCCAAACAGAGGTCCGGGCTTTTCTCGGCCTCACGGGATACTACCGCTGGTTCGTCAAGGGATATGGAACCATTGTGAGCCCTTTGACGGAGTTGACTTCGAAGAAGCAGCCACGCAGAGTCATCTGGACAGCTGCCTGCCAGGAAGCCTTTGAGACCCTCAAACGTGCGATGTGCACCGCACCGGTGCTCATGACTCCAGACTTTGGACGGGAATTTATCGTGCAGACAGACGCTTCTGAGCATGGCATAGGAGCTGTGCTCTCGCAGCTGAATGACGATGGCCAAGACCAGCCAGTGGCCTTCATTTCCCGAAGACTACTCCCCGGGAACAGCGGTGGAGTACCATCGAAAGAGAAGCCTTTGCCGTGGTTTGGGCTGTAAAGAAGTTGAGGCCATACCTTTTTGGTTGTCACTTCCTGATCCAGACCGACCACAGACCCCTTCGCTGGCTCATGCAGATGAGAGGCGAAAACCCCAAATTGTTGAGGTGGTCCATTTCCCTCCAGGGGATGGACTTTCGGGTGGAACATCGACCCAGTGTAGACCATGCCAACGCTGACGGTCTCTCCCGGTTTTTCCGCCTTAGCGATGAGAACTCCCTAGAGGTTGGGAAGCTCTCCCCACTTTCGGCTGGGGGGGACGCGTGTTAGACCTGTCAGCCCTAGGGTGGTCTTGCCCTGTTTTTTCCCTTTTGCACCTCATTTTTGCCACCGTATTTTTTACTGGACCTAGGTCTCCGGGCGCCTTACCACTGCCAACCAGTGCTGAGGTGCAGGTGCTCTCTCACCCAAGATGGCTGCCACAGGCCCCTGCTACTGTGGAGTGGCCTTGCACACATACACCTACTAGTAGCCAGGGTCAGGCTGGGACATAGGGATACAGTATCCATCCCGTCCCGCCTCTGGGCCACATAGCCAGACATGGTGGAAGGTTCCAGAACCTTCCGGGCTGTGGGAGGAGTTATGTTTTGCCGCCTTTAGGAGGGTCACCTGACCTAGGGGTATAAGAGGCTTGGAGGGAAATCTTTTAGTCAGTTGGGGCACCACTGATCCTGGGAGTACCTCTGCCAGAGTACAGGCTTTAGGGTCTAGGGGGGAGACCTACACTACTGTTACTGACAAGGCTAAGGCACTGCTGTAATAAGTTAGCTGAGGAACGCCCACCACCCACTGACCTTGCCCAGCGTGAGGGGACCCAGGGAACCATCTTCAGCATGCTGGGAAGTACCATCCAGCACCCCAAGTACCACCAACTCATTCCCTCCCCCATACGGAGAAACCCCAAGAAGCAACCAACCAAGAACTACCGCAAGTAACCCGAAACTGCAAGGCCTGACAGACCAGCAAGGCCAGAAACCTGAACTGCCAAACTGGGGATCACCAGGTAAAGCGCCGTGCCCTGAAGCGCTAGACCTTCACCCCCATCCACTCCTAGCTGACGCAGTACTGCCCTGCTGCTGGGCTGCCCAAAGCACTTTTAAATCAGCCCCCCTGCCAGCCTGTCGCAAGCGCGCCCCCGCGCTGTGCCTCCACGTGGGAGGAATCGCCCTTAAGCCACTGACCGTGTGGCTGGAATCTGCCTTTGCGGCCGTCGCCGTGTGTGGGGAACTGCGGAGGTAGCGTGACCTCCCCCGAGGCCGGGGTGGTGAGGTGCGCCGTCCACACCCTCACCGAAGATCTGGAGTTGCCGTGAATCGCCGCCGGCCCGGGGGCTCGCGCGAAAGAAGTTGCAACCTAGAAATCACCGCCGCGGCCCAGGAGGAAGATCGAGGCCTTCAGCCCCCGCCGACACCGTTGCTAGGCGATCGGGGACGCCGACCGCGTCATCGGCCGCGCCCCCGGGAAGGCAGCGCAGGGATTGGACGCCGGCTCCCGCCGCGCCCCCAGCGCCGACGGAAGCCGAAGAGGAGTGCCTGGTGAGCAGAGGAGGCGGAAGGCCGGCCGGAGAGGACGGCCGGCTCCGCTCCCTTCCCCGCGCACAGCGCTGACTACGGGGGCCGGAGGAGAGCGATACCGGCCCCCGACGACCTACATTGCCCAGCGCTGACTACGGGGGCCGGAGGAGAGTGATACTGGACCCCCAACGTCCCGCAATTCCGGCCGGAAGGCCGTAGAACCCAGTCCGGGCCCCGCCCTGCCAAACACGGGCCGGCCCGGGAAGAAGCCAGTCGCTTAGAAGAGCGACCAACGAAACGACCGCAGGTGAGCCCGGGAGGCCCCTAGGACACGCAGAGACGCCACTGGGGGCTGGGGGCCACCATTAGCCTGTGGATTAAAGGGGGAAGCCAACAGTAATTATCCCCACGAGGCGAGGCTCCAGAGAGGAGTGGGCCTGGCCTACATTAACCCCTGAGTAATCCTGAGAGACACAGAAACCCTAATTAACAGGGAAGCCCCAGAGAGAAGGACATGTTGAGGGGTTCCCTAAGCTATTCACCAGCCTAATTGTTACGCCTGCTTTAATTACTGTTTAGGCCTGATGCAGATCCGCACTAATGAAATGTCTTTGCCTAGTGTAAAGGTGCTTAACTGAATTGAGCTGAAGTGTACACCGCCAAGAGTTGAAGTGTTTTATGTTGCAGGTATACCGGATTTGCGACGCCCCCTGTACTGCCTATGGGTGCGCCTAGATTAACGCAGGCCCTGTTTGAAATGTAACGTAAAATGCCTATTTACAAGTGATTGAATATTCCTGAGGTGAACTGCATGTTTTAGGTCCATGTTTTATTCCTGCACCCTGTGATCATTATTGGTGCTACGTTTAGGAGATGATTCCTGCGGCCTTTTAGTGGCCTACAATGTTGATGAGCTATGGTGCTTTAATGAGATGACGCACTAATTGAGTACTTCGAAGAGTTGAAATGTTGCCCTGAATTAATCTGCCTCATCTGATGCTGCATTGATTTATATAAAAGAACTTGTTTTTAATACACATGCCTGGTGTGGTGTCACATTATTGCGTCCGCATTACTGAGTCAAAGTGAGTGTGTGCTGCACAACTGCCTTACACATTGCCTTCGGGTGCCTTTCCGCCTCGCGCCATGCTACCGTGCCGGAATTGGTAACCCCGTTTCCAACAGTCTGCCACTCACACAGGTGGTTCACACCCTTGGCCATCAGCGGGTGGGCGCACACGCAGTTGGTAACGGTTTGGCAGACGAAGCAGCCAAATCAGCAGTAGTCACGTGTTCAGTAGCAGCAGTTACTAGATCCATGTCTAAAATTGATACTGATATTTTGGCAGCTATTGCTGCAACACAGGAAGGTGCTAATTACCCTAGGGGTTTTCCTTCCAAATATTCTTATCAGTTAGGTCCCGAACAGGTTCCCTATGTAACAATACCCGACGTTGGTGATCGGCTGATCCCCAACGCGGACCGCAGACTTTCCTTGATAACGGCTGCACACGAAGGCATGGCTTCGGCTCATGCTGGAGTGTCTGCGACCGTTTCCATCTTGCAGCAGTGGTACTGGTGGCGTGGTTTATATAAAGACACCCGTACTTATGTGCTTTCTTGTGACGTGTGTCAACAGATTAAGCCTTCTACAGTTACACGACCACCACAGACCTCGCTCTACATTTCTAACAGACCCTTTGGGTGTGTTTACTTGGATCACTGCAGTCCATTTTCTTCAGACACTGCCTATAAATATATTTTAGTGGCAGTGGACTCGTGCACACGTTTCATCTGGGTCTGGCCACAACGGAGTGCTGACGCTCGAAATGTCATCAGGGATTTGCCTATCTTTGTGGGAATCTTCGCTTGCAGCACCTTCCATTCTGACCAAGGTCCAGCGTTTGCCTCTAAGGCGTACAAGGATGCAATGGGTTCACTGGGGGTACAGGTGAAGTTTTCGTCTCCATACAGACCTGAGGGTAATTCAATTGTGGAGCGAATGAACCGTGATTTAAAGCAATCCTTGACAGCTAGAGTCTTAGGTACTGGCAGGAACTGGCTGGCCCACTTGTATACCGTACAACGTGCACTTAATAATCTCCCTAGAAGATCTCTGGGTGGGCGGACCCCATACGAAATGCTCTTTGGCATACGAATGTTTGTGCCTGACCTTGATGGTCTAGACATGGCGGCACAATCCGCCATCTTTGATGTAGATAACCATTCTACTATGTTACAGGACTTACAAGAAGCCCGAGACAAACTTGCAATCGCACATTTACCTTCAGCCACAGACCCGGCATTGCAGATTCCGGTTGCCGGCTGGCTTCCGAAGATTGGTGACCTGGTTCGAGAGAAGGTGGAGAACAAGAAAGAATTCGGCCCCTCTTATCGTGCAGCGGTTCCAGTCCTGGGCTTGAAGGGAACACGTACAGTCATCTTACCACCGCTTCCTGGTCGCAAGGAGAACAGATACATCTCAGTGGAAAATGTCAAGCTACAACATCTGGCCGATCCTGAATAGTGTTACACCAGCGGTCTCTTGTCCTGCCATTTACCGGACTTGTGTTCGTGGCCCTCCTGCCCGAACCGTCACTGATGTTACAATTGAGATGGTTGATTTGCCTGAAAGTATACTCGAACCCCGTGTCTCCCCTGCATCGACGTGAGCGAGGTAAACCTTTCCCGATACCGAATCGGTGGCACACTTACCGACAACGCCGCTGAGCCCAACACGTTATTCCTTTGACTCGGATTCCAACTCATCCATTGTCCCGTCCAAGTTCAGTATTTTTGTATCCTGGTTCAGAGACAATTTTTTGATTCCCCCTGGACATACATCTGGTTGGTGCTGTTCCTCATTTTTTTGTTCATGTCCGTTGGCTTTGTCACAGTGTTTTTTCTGCTCATCAATGGTCACTATCTACCGGAACGCTCTGCTGTGAACAGTGTTGCTGGAACTTTGGCTCCACATTCCTCATCTCACATCATGAAGCGTGATCACACATTTGTGAACATTTCAGCTTTTCCAGTTGCTGATGGCATCGTATGGGATGCAGTAAACTTTCAAATTCATGGACCAACGGAAATTATTAATGTACCCAATGTCCTTCGAGTTTCGATGGGTGATATGGTAAAAAGTCATATTCATTCTGACGATTGGGATGTGCATGCCGTTGAAGCATTGTTTGCTGATTTAAAATATTATGCTTCCTTTAATTCTGAGGATTTATATATGAATTCTGTGAATTATGCCGATTTATATTGCTACCAGCATTGGGGCAACCATTTTGTTCATAAACCAAGTGCACTACGTGATTCTTTCGCATACACCCAATGGGAACATTGTCCAAACCCTTTACCGGGTAGTTCCCGGACTCTTAGAAATAAATTTACATATTTCACTGATTTTAATAGATCGAACCCTGGTTCTTATTCTTTTTAATTAAACGCCCCATCCACTCAGAAAATCATGTTGACCCACACCAAATTGCTATATTCGGGTTCCTTTTTGAGTGCCTTAGCTGTGGGTGGTTATGAGTACTGGAAGAACACTGTAGATTTGAAATCGATCTGGGGTTCAAAATCATGGCAAGTGCAAGGCACCGAGGCTTTGCATTGTGCTTGCCTTATCCCGACCCAAATTGTGTTTCTGAATGCTTCCATCTATCAGACTACATGTTGGGGCTTGGCTACTACCAAACAATTAAATGCACCTTCCATTCCATCCCTGTCTTCCACTACAAACACTAGCGTGCACCTTAATATGTCCCTAGCCACTTTGCAAGCTTTGTTGCAGAACAATTCGTTTAATGGTTCTACGCTTGTTCAGTCACCCTGGTTGGCGTGGCCCATATCATCTAATGCGTGCCAACTGCGTTTTCACGACTCAGTCCCTGGCTACAAACAGGATAGGCCCGATCCTAGGTTTTCAGGCTCCCGTACTGTCATGACATATTCTGTAGGTAAATTATGTAAACAGTGGTTACAGCATTCTGTTAAACAACATTTATCCCTCCTAACAGGCAACATTGATCTGTCCAACTTTATATTGGGACCTCATGGTCCACGACCGAAGAGGTTCATTTATGAAGCTTATAATGAACTCTGGAAGCTATCGCAAATGGAAGCTGCTTCCCGTCTCCGGGAGATAGACCAAGCTAATATGGAAAAGGTGCTTGCTGTTGTTGACAATAGTATTAATACCCTGACTTCCCGCATTTACACGTTAGAGAATATTGTGTCCTCTGTTGTTGATATTGTACAAGATGATGTTTCTGTGTTGTACCATGGTCAAAATCAGTTACGTTCCGTTATGCAGTTTGCTTGGACTTTGCAAACACTTAAGTTGGGTAAAGTTCCTTGGCATTTTCTGAACACCACTGCATTATTTCGGCCTTTTAATTTAACTGACAAACAGCAGTTCATGTCCATGAAAGATGCAGCTTACACTCTATTACATATCGAGAAAGTGGATCCCTTACCATTCTCTGTGGCGGAATTGGATTCTGCAGTGTGGCTAGTTCATGGGGTTATCGCTTTACCTTTTTCCTTGTTTGAATTTAGTTCATGCATGAAACATTATCCTGTGGGCCGTTTTCAACCTTTGGGTAGTGCCTTCCTGCATGAACTTTGGTCCCTCCCTTTCATGTATAAATGCCTTAGAGACGGCAAAGAAGTTTTTCTCACGGGGAGTCATGCGATTCAACTGTGGGTCATTCCCTTGTTTGTAAACATATTAAATTGCACGGAGCTTGTAATATTTCTGCCCCGAATCTTGCTTGTGTGTTGAAGGGCATTCCTGCTCCTGCTATTTCTCCTACCTTTACTTTGCTTACAAATGGTAGCTATTTGCTTTTAAATAACGAAAACTGCTGTGGCATGCAGGCCGGCATACCCTATGTTGTTACAGTTTCGCACAGGGCTGTCTGCTGCAAGAATGTGCTTTTTCCTCCCCCTCACGGCATCATAGATAATTCTATTTGGCCTTCCATTCCTACTATGGAGGCGGATTTCAATAAACTGAGCAGAATAAAGGCGCTATTATTGAACGAGGAGGTTATGCTCACTTCCGCCCGGGAGACATTCATTCTCCAGATGGCAAGTACCCACAGTGAAATACAGGCCCTTTTGAACACTAACCTCCCACAACATTTCGGTGAGTTGATTCACCGTATTTTTAACGCATCTAACACTGTAGGTCTAGTGCATTTTTTTTAAGGTGGTGGGGTCCGGCATTGTGTCCTTTTTCCAAACTATCTTTGGTGTGATACCGGCCTTTATTCATTCAATTTTTTCCAGCGTCTTTGGTGGCTTTCCGTTACTCCTTGCCTTGGCGGCTGGTGTACTGCTGTTGGTCTGCTTCCTTCGCAATGGCTGCTCCCCAATGGGCCCTTCTCGATCCCGGATGCCTCCAGCTGCTCCGTGAATGCCTTTTGTCTGGTTTCGGGGTTCTGCCGTTGGCGACACTGAGTGTGTCCTATACCCTTCCTTTTCGCTTTGCGTGTTTCACTTGCGTGCAACCTGTGATGTCTTGCATCCGCTGTCCTTTCACCTGGACCATGGATTATTGCCTCTCCAATACGTCTTTGTCTGTTCTGGATTTTGTTCGGTTGATGGGTCCCTTAGAGGCCCATGAACGGGACTGTTCCGTTGCGGACTGCATGACGCGTGCGGCTGCACTGAAGATTTTGGCGCAATGGGATATCTGGGCGGCTGCTCGGACTCTCCTACAACAAAGCTATATTGAATATCACGCAAGCTGTCCCGCATTGCTTTTTGATGCTCCATCCTCTGAGGAGCATTCCTGCAGCTTTGAGCTTTTAGACTGGATGGCGTCTATGTTTTCTGATGATTCCAATGATGTCCTCTTGGAAGGTATAGCGTTTTTCTGCACTTCCACATTTTTGGATTGACATGGCATTCACTGCCCGTGAACTGCCTCGCTGACTGTCTTTATACTCCCTTTTCCCTTCCGTTGTCCTTCATTGGGACTGCTTCCGCTGTGGACGCCTCCGTTCTGCTCAGGTGTTTTGAACTCTGTCTTCGTCCCTAGTCCTGGCCGATGGACTGTCCAGGGGAGGGTGTCTTGTGGTTTGTGGCCTCCTGGCCTGCCTGGATACGTTGGCATGGGCCTGGCTGCCATGATGACTTTTGCGCATGTTACTCCTGGCCGTTGTTCTGTCGCCCTCTGCTCCTGCCAAGTTATTTTACAACTGTCTGCATTTTCTGTTTCTCACCTTTTCTCCTGTTCCCTTTGGGCTCAGGCTGAACAACAGTTACAAGGTCGAAAAACAACGTCCCTGGTTCTTGCTGATATGGCCAGTCCCTCGCACCTAGACATAACACTATGTACAGCTGCCATGGGGAAATTGGTGGGTTTTTAGCATTGCGTTTTTCCCTCTGGAGAGGAACTTGGAGAAAAACCTTTCCAGGGAGAAGAGCTGTGATAATCTGCTGATGTAGTCTTTGCATCTAGAGACTGAGGTATGGGGGTTCGCTTGTCAAAGCCCAGAGGTCTTCTATTTTTATAATACACTAGCTACTAGAACGGGGAGGGTGGTAAGGTCATTTAGCCCTATAACCACTGCTTTATGAAATGCTTTCCCCGTTAGTATTCTATGGAGTTGTAACTATGCTGATTATATTATTCTTATGCATTATGCTGATAGTACTGACTCGTGTACTGTATCTTAGAGCACGTATGTTGAAATAAACATTTTAACCTATACTGTGTCTCTTCTTACGCCAGTTGTGGAGAAGCAAGAGTGAGTGACGTAAGAGTGTTCTTGCTACTGCGAGTCCTGAGAGAGAGATACCGTGTTCTGGGTTGTCTAATCATTGGTACATTGATGCTAATGGGACGCTAAGGCTAGTTGGGTTGGGGTTTTAGGTGCTACGGCTTATGGTAGGCTCACCACTATATTCCGAGGTCCTATCATCCTGTGCATAGCTCTGTGTATGTGCAGAATCCCTACGACACAGGCAGGTATGCCTTGGGTGGAACCTGGGTAAAGGCTGTTGCAAGGCGCGGCCTGCTGGCACGCTGCACCCAGCGGACATCTCAAGAAGTATGTTCTCCACTGATGGTGGATGAAATGGGCATGTGGTGTAGTTATCCCGCATAGTTTCCAGTGTATGCCATTTATAAACGGGTATGTTCTCAACTGATGGTGGACGAAATGGGCATGTGGTGAGGTTAGCCCGCATATTTTCCAGTGTATGCCATTTATAAACGGGCAGGGATGTTCGGATGGGAACCTGGGAAAGGTTGTTGCAAAGCGGGGCCTGCTGGCACGCTGGGCACAGCGAATGTCACATTAATATGTGATGGATGTTCTGAAAATGGGAAAAGGGATAGTTCAATTGGGTGTTCAGCTTCTAGCTTGGGGGTTAATAATACCTGCGGTATGGGCTGGGGGGGCTCCAGTCCAAGCGGAACAATAACAACTTGATCAAAACGATTTTAGCAGGTCCAACAATAGGCACAATTGGCTCAACTCGTTCTAGTCAGGACTTTGGCGTTGTTCTGTAAGAATAAGGTACGTCTGTAGGCAAAAAAGGCAGGTGTTGTGGAGCACGGTCAGCGTCGGGGGGGGGAGGACGAGTGCGCCGGGGAGCTTCTCACCCTGTGGCGGAGCGCTGACAGTTAACAACAAAGAGGGATGCACAACAATGGAGGTGCAGCCATTCGATGGACCCCTGGAGGGGGTAGATTCCACGTGTGCAGTGGGTCGGCGGGGAGGAGGGACTGACCTGCCGGTAGTCCTGGACTCTACTGCCCTAACCCACAACGTATGGACTGAGTAGAATCTTGGGGAGGCTGTCTGTGTTCAGGTACCCCGGTGGGCCGGTGCGGTATGCGGTGCCCTGGATGTCAAGTAGTGCAACTGTTGGCTGTAGCGCGTTGGGGCCTGCCGGCACAATGTGCGCAGCAGAGTGGGACATTGGTGGTCGAGACGGCCAAGTTCAAATGTACGGCCAAGTTCTAGTGTACGGCCGAGTTAAAAATGTTAAAGTGTAAATTTCAAATGTATGGCCAAGTTGTTCTAGTGTACGGCCGAGTTAAAGTGTAATGTCATACCTAATTTCCTTACTGCCGTTGACATGTTGATGCAGCTAAAGTGTGATGCTGTGAATAATTCTTATATATCCAAGAAGGATACTTTTCTTTGGTAATGGTCTGTGGTAAATTACTTGGATTGATGTGAATAAAAGGCTACGCCGTGGACAACATACCCTGATTCTGAGAGTTCTTGGGCGTAGTGGGCGGTAAGGTGATGGAATTTGAGGAGGAGGGAATGTCACGTTGTGCGCATACTATTAAGGGTCAGGTAACGTAAACCAAATGTCTATTTTCACTGGATTTAATTTCAAGTGATTTGTTAACTTCCCCCTTCTTACAGTTTACAGGCAATTACAAAGAAGGGACTGGTTTTGCTCAGTGGCACTCATTGAGAGAAAAAAATAGTGTTGTGCTGTCTGTATGCATGTAAAAGTCGACTCCTGCTGTTTCATGTATAAATTAAAAATGAATGATGAGAAAATAAAACTCTATTGGATAAGGAGGAATTGTCACTATCTGAGATTCACTGTGAGGAATGATTCAATCAGGTCATTCCAGAAATTCAACAATTAGTAAGGGCTTTGGGCAGGGTCTTGTGATCCATAGTGTTGAAGGCTGCTGACAGATCTAATAAAGTTTGTGTTCTGTCACTACTGTTATCAGCTAGTATTCTAAGATCATCTAAGGGAGGGAGCAGAACTAAATGAGTACTGTGGCTAAAAGGAAACTAGCTTTGTAGGTGTCTAGCAGACCTTTTTCATTCACAAATGCTTGTAAACATCCAAAAGCAACGTTGTCAACAATCTTCCTATACCGTGTGGGAGAGAGATAGGCTGAAAGTAGTTCAGGTTAAAAGGATTCAGAGAGGCTTTTTTTTAGCAGAGACTTAACCAATGAGGTTTTCCACTTTTCACCGAAGATTATCTCATCTAACATCTTATTAAAAATTGACAACAGTTCAGCATAAAACACAGCTAATCAAGACTTTAGAACTGTAGCTGGGCAGAGATCCTAGGAGAATCAAAAGGGCAAATGACTTTGAGGGCTAATGACAACTACACACAATTCAAGTAAAGACGTCACTGGGCACTGATGCACTGAAGTATAGCCTAGCTGCTTAGCACGTGACATTGGTGCCTGCAGCTGAATGGAAAAAACAAATGGATCCACAAAAGATAGAGACACCTTGGCTTACCACCAATATGACGGCTATGAGGCTGTGATACATGTGAATAAGTAAAACCATTTTTGGTAGCAATACAAAGTGACAAAATACCCTAAAGAGATGTAGGCAACGGCAAGCCAACACTAATGTGAGCTTACCTTTCTGATGGTGGGAGCAAGCATGCTGAGAGTAAAAAAACCAAGATGATACACTTTAATGTTGCACGTTCAGTCTTGATCTGAAAATAACTCAAACCAAAAACTAAGACAGCAAACAGAGAGACTGAGCTTGCTGAATTGTTCTTACTCATGAAGGAATTTAAATATGTAGTACAGGAGGAATTTGGGGTCCTCAGGGGGAGGCTGCTGTTGGAGTAAAAAACACGATGGAGGTCAACAAAAGACAAAGACTACCCACTCACGATCAACATGGTGGCCCTGAACACTTGACACACATGAACGAGAGACCCCCAGAGCAGAACATTTGAGGTGAAATGTAAAGGATGGCAAGGAAAATTGTCTGATACTCGTTCTCTGAGTATGCCTTCAACCTGTTTAGAACTGCAATGGCAGATTGAGCCACCATCAGTCTGTCATATAGAATAGCGCACTTGATAATGCCAACAGCCACTGAATGATCCAATTGTATTACAACTAATCCTGCTTAGACCTACTCTGAAACCTGCCTGGAAAGTGTGAATGAGGTCTTTACATCTATAAATAACTATAGTAGTGCAAAAATTCCTTTATTTACCACTCTGTCTAAATATGGCAACAAATGCCCTGGATGGTACTTGGTAGACTGGTTAGGATTCTGCGATGGCATCTTCAAACCAAGTCACAGCAAGGCTTCATTGTAGGGTATGGGTACACACAGGGCTGGCTTTAGTGCTGGTGGCACCCGGTGCAACAATCATTTTTGGCTCTACCACACCCCATGACCGCCTCCTTGGATTCTCTCACTACCACCGGGCAAAAGTGCCCCTCATCTCTCCAAGTTATTACTAAACACAGCCCCCCTCCTGAGGTCAGTGCCCCTCTCCACAGGTCAGCACCCAGTGCGGCTGCACCAGTCGTACTGCCCTAAAGCTGGCCCTAGGTACACATCTGTCAATTAAGGACCTATTAAATAATTTGTAGTGAAAACACTACAGTGGAAGATGCAGGTAAGTTCATTTATTGTGACTAGGCAGCACACATATTCTTCTCCTCCATCTGCTGGTCCTTCAACCACTCAATAACATTCCTACAGGGTGCAGAGGTCCCACTAGGTACGCCGGCCAGGCAGGACACTTGACAAATGTGTGACTACAGGGTCCGCCCATCTGTAAGTTGCCCAATGGAGCTTTATTAGTTTCTCATAGACCGAAGCGGGCCAGTAGTTTTAAAAATTGTGTAATTCTGTGACTTGCATGAATTATGAGGTTCACTGTGCCCACTTACACTAACATTTTGATCGCATAACACAGGGCAATGTTTGCTTTTACATTGACACACAGGGATGTGTCACACTTAGGTCCTGAGGAAAGCCACGAGACCTGGTCTGGGCCGAGTTGGCTGAAACATGTAGACCACACTTTCAAAATTGATGTCAGTAGTCAGTGTAACCCCCAAGTACATCTCGTTCTTTTTTAATCCTACCCCAATTAATTGTCACATTCCAACCTGACGTAGCTACATTCCAACTTCATATGCTGCACATCGCCCCTTCTTTCATCAACAGAATTTTTTTTTAAAAACTGTTTAACTACTAATAATATTTTCTGGAATATATGCTATTAATTACAAGAAAAATAATATAACAAGAGTAAATAATTTAACCAATGCAACCCCCTTATTCTAAGCACTAACACATTTTCGTCCACTTTACTTACATTTACAACATTATCAGGAACATCAAGTGGCAACCTTGTGGGCACACTCGAAATCAAGCTTAAGAAGAGAAGACCACTTCAAGGAAGAATCCAGCTTCAAAAGGATCACAAGTCACGGATCAAGGGAGTCCCGCCTTCTGAAGCTGATTCCAGGGGATGGCTGCACGCATGGGCATCAAGCGTTTAGTTGCTCTTGTCGCCAACAAAGCGTAATGAAAACGCTATAGCAGAAGATACAGGTAAGTACCTTTATTGCAACTAGGCTGGGCACAAATCCTTTCCTTCCATCAACTGGTCCTACAACTACCCAGTCACATTCCCACATTTCCATTCCCCATGCCATATTCACCTTCCATCCTGACATAGCTACATTCCAACTCCACATGCCACATAATTGCATAAGCTTTCTGGAAAGAAAATACCTTCATAATCCCCACAAGAGCGAGGGCTTTTGAAGAGCATGAGGGTCAACTGCTCTTTATTTTTGTGTTCTATTAAGGCACTTTCAAAGACGCACAGAGATTGAAGATATTAATTGAATGGATTTGATAATCAATGTGGATAGAATCGAGAGAGTGATAATCACCTTCCACCCAGTTTCAGCCTCAGTGTGTGTTAAGTTATTTACAGAACGGAGGGACATCTTCTCCCTTATTTGGATAGAGGTCGTTGGGGCACGTCTAATGGTCTGTGATGATTGCAAATTAGCTACAATATGAAAAAAACTCCTGTGGGTTTTTTGCTCCTTTCTGTGAAGCGCTGACTGTACTCTACTTACTTTCCTTAAAGCGGTGGGTGAAAGTCTAAAGGGTATATTCACAAGAACGTGCGCTAAACATCTCCAAAAAATGTTAACGCAACTTTACACATCGCAGTCTATCGCGGGAAAATAACCCTGTGTTAACGTGGAATTCCCAACACAGCAGTACCATGCGATAGTTTGCCGAAAACGCGGCCAATGTCCGCGATACTACCACCGCGACGGAGATAAAAACACAAACCCCAACGCCAAAAAACGTGCGATCGGCCAAACCGCGATGAGGAAATCAGCGATAAGTAGCGCCAGGCCTGCAATACACACACGGCAGGCGGGAAAATCACAACAAAAGTAGAAAAAACACACAAACACAAAATAACCAACACCGAAGCACCATGGAGGCAGCCGCAGCAGGCGCAGAGGACGAGCGGAACCCCACAAGCACCCCGGACGACCAGCCTGGGATCTCGGGGACAGGGAAGGGCAAGGACAAGAAGAAGAGGAAGAGGCGGTTCGGTCCGCAGGAGAATAGGATCCTGGTCATGGAGGTGATGGAACACCATCAAGAACTGTTCGTCACCTCCAACGTGTCATTTGGCATCAAAAATGGAATATGGCGGTCCATCGTGGACAAGGTGAATGCCGTCGGAGAGAACAAGAGGTCAATGGACGAGGTCAAGAGGCGATGGATTGACATCAAGCGCAAACCAAAGAGAAACTCGCAGACAACCAGAAGGCAGCAATGCAGACTGGAGGTGGGAGCCCAGCGCCACAGCTGGAGCTGGATGACATGGAGGAGCTGGTGATGACAGTCATCAGTGTGGAGACCGTGGTAGGAGTCGGGGGAGCGGACACTGCTCGACATGACACAACACAACAGCAACAGGGTGAGTAACCACCAGGTACCTGGGGGGACGGGGGAGATGGCCACAATGGCACACATGCACAATCAAGCAGAGCACAGTGCACACCCACAATGACTCTGGATCATGGCCCTGATCTACAGACTGTCACAATGTACATTGCCATGCTGCCTGAATGTGAACATGTACCATGCGGCTACATACATGTGGACACATTGTAATACAGCATCTCCCCTTCACATTGCAGAGGCACTGTCAACATCTCCTGCAGAGCACTCCCAGCCACTCTTCACTGATGACGAGGAGGACACTCCCAGCATCGAAACCGAAGCCCTCCAAGACATCATTGAACTCATCCGCCAATCACCTCCAGGATCAGGGCAGCCCAGCTGCATCGAGGAGACCCCACCCAATCCACAAACCACCCAGCAGGAGGCACCCACAACCCCGGCTGTCTCCCAGGACCCCCACGAACAACACATGGCCTTCCAATGCCCTGTTTTAGAGGTCCAGGAGAAGATGGCTGATCAGGTGCAGGTGGGGTTCCACCTCATGGCAGCAAAACTTGATAAAACCAAAGGGGATGATGGACGGAGTGTTGAACATTGCAAGCACTCACCCCCAGTCAACTGATCTGGGTTTAATCCATCATCATTCTTTAGCTCACTCCGCCACCCCAGTTCAGACATGGCCATATGCAAATCAGTCTGACCCTGTGCCTCATGGGAACAGTCCAGCCCGAACTGCCAAGCCATGTCTTCCCTGGACCGGAAACAAGCATCCTGGGACCGGTTTCGATTTCATAACCCTCATCAGCCAGGCTATCTTGAAAACTTGATGGCATACATGGGTGTCTGAGTACCATCAGGGACCACTTACAGTCCCTAACGGACACCCACAGGCCGCTCCATGGTCTCCAACGAGCCCTGGCTGACATTGCTGGAGTCATGACTCGGAGACAAGAACACCTGTCCGCTCAGAATGGCTCCAACGAACTCAGCCGTGAGCTGGCACACATGCGGAGGCTCATGGAGGACATGGTGCGGATGGAGGCGGAAAGGATGGCAGCCACCGCTGCACATCAGCAAAATGTAGCTGGGATCTACCATGCCCTGCAGATCCTCATCATGGCATTGCTGCCACAAGGCGTGGTGCAGATGAATGCTGCTGCTCCTACACCATCCACATCTCCACCCCCTGATGTGTCACTGCCACACAGTGCGGCCGACAATCCACCTCCTGCCCCTGATGTGTCAGTGGCACACAGTGCCGCAGCCGGAACTGCACCACCCACAGGTGAGGCAGGGCACACATCCGAGGACGTGGATGGGATTGAGATCAGAAGGAGGCACTAGCATACCTTTCTGCCACCTGGCCTGTTGCTGCTTGGTGCCGCACATGGCCCCATGACCTTCCACTGACCCCGATACACTCTGCTGCACTCACCTTGGACCGCGACATGGACTGCCACATCCTGTTTGGTGATCAATGACACGGCGACCAGACTGCGGACTGTACTCTTCCTCTTCCGCTGTACTTGTCATTCCCCGATGGACTCTGGCTGGCCCTCCACGGGCCCATATTGTGAAGTGGGGGGTTGGCATGGCCCTGTACTGCTCCAGCTGCAAAACTCCACTGGATGTGCATTAAACATTCAGAAATGCACTGCTGTGTCATGTCTTTCATCATTCAAGTATGAATGTAGGGTCAGTGACTCCCCCTAACGTCAATGATGCTCATCTAGTGGGATTCCAGACACAGTGTGCTACATTGCCGATTGCGTTCCGGGTGCCGTAGACACTACAACAGGGACACACGCATTAGTCACTTCTTTGTCCGGACTTGGACTGAACCACGCCCACAGCCCCCGAGTCATTGTTGCACGCCCTGCGATGGTCCGGCGTACGCCAGGCCAGACCACTCCGCTTACGCTCCGAGGGGGGGCCACATAGCTAAATGTCGCAGGTTTACACGCTAGTGGTCTGCAGGTCACTGGTCTAGTTGTCAGCATGTCACAGCCACTCCCTGAGGGCAGGTTTGCACACACACCACACCCATCCGGCACAGGCGTCACAGGCCATGTGACCCGCCAATATAAGGGGCTGACAACGTCACATTCCCCACTGCCAGAGGTGACTGGATGACGGACATTCCACGATTCTCAATCATAAAGGGCCCATGAGTTGTTGCGCACAGGGTTAGTCGCACCCGAAGCCATGCGGCCGTCACGGGCCTACCACCACGTGGCACTGACTGGGGTTACACAGGGTTAGTGGCACCTGAAGCCTTGCGGCCGTCACGGGCCTACCACCACGTGGCGCTGACTGGGGTTGCACGGGGTTAGTGGCACCCGAAGCCTTGCGGCCGTCACGGGCCTACCACCACGTGGCGCTGACTGGGGTTGCACAGGGTTAGTGGCACCCGAAGCCTTGCGGCCATCACGGGCCTACCACCACGTGGCGCTGACTGGGGTTGCACAGGGTTAGTGGCACCGAAATTGCTGAGCGGGTGTGCAGCCTGCGATGAGGACATGTGCACTGATGTGGTCTCTGCCATTGATGCCTCAGGACTCAGCGTCATGTGTGGGACCTGCTGGGCCGCGGTGCGGGTCTGCATGATGTGGAGCATGCCATGGTGGTGGGACCGGGGCCTGGAGCTTGCATGGGCACGTGGTGTGCCCACTGGTGGACACACCGTTGGCAGCAGGTGAGCAGTGGTGCCTGGGTGCGCGGGGGCGGCAGTGTCCCTCCCTCTCTCTCTCTCTCTCTCTCCTTCCTTTCCTTCTCTCTCTCTCCCTTCCTTTCCTTCTCTCTCTCTCTCTCTCTCTCCTTTCCTTTCCTTCTCTCTCTCTCTCTCTCTCCCTTCCTTTCCTTCTCTCTCTCTCTCCCTTCCTTTCCTTCTCTCTCTCTCTCTCCATTCATTTCCCTCTCTCTCTCTCCCTTTCTTTCTTTCTCTCTCTCCTTCTCTCTCTGCCTTTCTTCATTCTTTGTTTCTCTGTGTCTCGCTCCTTTGATGTGCGCATGACACACTTTCTGATTTTGTGCTTTATTTTCCAGGCTGTGACATCAAGATTGTCCCGGACGGACCTGACAGGAGTCTTCCGCATTGGTGTTTTGTGTTGTATTTCAATAAAGTTTATGGTTGTTACTTCAATGATGAGTGACTGTTTCTCGTTCTTCTGACCCCACATGTGTGTTTCTTTTTGTCATTGTGCGACATTATGTGCTTTTTGTGGCTCTTGTGTTGTGCACGGTATGTGTTTGTCCGGGGGGGGGGCTAGGGGTGGTGGCAGTGGGTGTTGTGGCCCTCATGGGTCTCCGAGCTGCATGATCATTGGCTCCATGGCATCTGTGGGTCTTCAGATGTGGCTCTTGGCTTGGCTCCCTTTCATACTGCAGGTAGTCGTCCTGCTTAACACCAGCAAAAGGCAGGTGTTAATTCGCTGCTGCTACCGCGGCTTATCGCCTGTTTTTGGTTCGCATCGCAGATCTGGCCGTTCGTTGTGAAAGTGGTGTTGTGGTGTTTTCATGAGTTTTTGCACGGGAACGCCTACTCTGCATCTCATTAGGGTTAGTTGGTGGTGTCACCCGTGGAGGTAAATTTTGCGGCAGTTATCGCGGAAATACTGGCGATGTCTGAAGTTTGCAACCGCTTGTGAATGGGGCGTTAAATCTATCTCCACTTTTGATGTGTTAAGGTGGCGATAACTCGGCGATAAGTCCTTGTGAATATGCCCCTAAGTTTTCCTGGTTAGCAGGGATTAGCTAACTTTCATCTTCAGTTTCGACAAAAGCAGATTGTGAGTCATATTTTTGGAAATGGAAGGGTCTTTAGGATGTTACCAGCTGCCCTGGACTAAGCAAAGCTAGCCAAGGCAATGTAATCTACCTTAAAGTGGTAGCAGGAAGTTTGGTCTTTTGTTAGCTGTGAATGCTTAGTATACTTTCATTTTCTAATATCGATAAAGGATGATTGTGGAGCATATTTTCATACTGAGAAGGGTAAACGGGATGGGAACAAATGGACAGCAAAGCTAGACTGGGGCATTTCCACCAACCTTAAAGTAGCAAGATGAAGTTTGATTTTTCATTAGTGGCAATCTTTGGGCACTTTCATCTTGTAATGCTAATAAAGGCAGATTATGGGTCATATCTTCACAATGGGAAGGGTCAGGAGGATGGACCATGTGTCCAGGAATCAACAAAGCTATCCTGAGACATTGTGGCCCGCCTTAAATTAGTGGGGATAGTTTGTTGTTTTTCAAACCAGAAGGGCTTAGCATGCTCTCATCTGCTGATGCCAATAAAGACGGATTGCAGGTCATATCTTCGCAATTGGAAAGGTCAGCAGGATAGGAACAAGTGCCCAGGAATCATCATGATTAGCCCAAGAAGATTATACTATCAGCCTTAAAGAAGTAAGGGGTAGTTTGACCTTCTTCGGCTAGCAGAGCTTGGCATACTTTAATATTCAAATGACAATAAAGTCTGATTGCATGTCATATCATTTCAATTAGAGGGGTCAGCTGGATTGAACCAAATGCCCAGGGATCAGCATGGCTATTTTTAAACATTTCAGCAGCCTTAGAAAGATACAGAGTAGTTTGCTTTTTCTTGGCTGACAGACCTTCATGTACCTTTATCTTCTGATACTGACAAAGTCTGATTGCGGGTTTTATCTTCACAATGAGAATGGTTAGCAGGATATGATCAAATGCCCAGGAGTCAGCGATGTTATCCTTAAAAATGCGAACAGCCTTCAAGTGGTAGGGGTTAGTTTGATTTTATCTGGCTGGTCGGGAGCAGCGTACTTTCAGCTTCTATTGCTGATAAAGGTTGACTGCTGGTCTTAACTATCCATTGCAAAGGTTCAACAGGATGGGATCAAGTGCCCAGCAATCAGCAAGGCTGGTGACTAGCCTTAATGTGGTAGGGGGTATTTTGAGTTTTCCTGGAAAGAAGGGCTCAACATACTTTTATCTTTCAATGACAATAAAGGCTGATTTCAGGTCATATCTTCACAATTGAAGCGTCAGCACGATGGGACAGAGTGCATAGGAATCAGCAAAGCTAGCTCAAGACATTGTGACCAGCCTTAAAGTTGTAGGGAGTAGTTTTCATGGCTGACAGAACTCGGTGTGCTTTCTTCTTCTAATGTGTTCACAGGGGGTTGGGTCAGCGGGATGGGACCATATACCCAGGAATAAGCAACATTGCAACCACTCTTGAAGTATTAAGAGTAAGTTTGTCTTTTCCTTAACATGTACCCATGGGGTGCATCGTCAGAATGCTTGGTCAAGCAATGAAGGCAATGATTATTTTTTCTTAGGGCAGACCTAAGTTGCTGTTTCCAGTAGACTCAACCAACACACTCTGCTGGCTGAAGCACAGGAATTCAGAGACTTTGAATTAAGAGTTATCTAGGACAGAAAATGACAGCTATTGGCTGTTTAGATCAAAGCTTCTTGCTAGATGTGAGAGCTAATGGGGAGGACAATGGAACTGAGCAAAAGGACCAAACAGAGGAGATCAGAATTTAAGTAAAGTTATGGAGTCATATATAAAAGGTGTTCTTCACAAAGCTCACAATGCAGAGATGAAGCCGGCCTAAGGCTGAACAACATGAGAAGGTCCAATTCTGTGCTATCCTGCTGTCATAACCAAAAATGGAAGCAAAGTAAGTATCCTTTCACTGCTGTGTGTCATTTTTACCTTGAGCTATCATTTACTATTAAAAATGTGTGTAAGTTGTATGGGGGGAAATTCTAGAAGATTTGGAGTATGCCTCCTTATGTAAATTAGAAGGAGCAACGAAGTAAGGTAAGTATTAGACACATATAGAGGGATGTGTATAGGAGGACTACAGGAGGTAGGTTGATTTGCTCTTATGCTGTCAGGGCTGAAATCTAGCAAGAGTTTCATCTCTCACCCTAACATATGCAGGATGACAGTCTGGCAAGGGCCCGAGGCACAACCCTACTAATGCTCGCTGACTAGTGCTCGTCTACCTTTGGGAATATACTGGAGCCTGAGAGTGACTGTGTGTGTGAATCCCCCTCTCAGCATTTTGACTTGCTTCATCCTAGCAAGAGTGGGTGGAATCTGGGCCTTGTACAAATTGTGTAGTTTTTGCCTATGTTGATTGCTCTTCCACGCCCTTCCTCATTCAGGGTGCATTTGTTAAGCAGTATGAAGTACCCCTGCATCTTAAAAAAGACAAAATCTATCAATCAATCAATCAGGGGAATTGTAAGCACGCTACTCACCCATGAGGGTCTAGAGGCGCTGGGGGTGGGGGGGGTAAGCAGCTCCGTTCAGTCGAAGAGCCAGGTCTTGAGCGTCATCCCAAAGATGTTCAGGGAGGGGGCGCATCTGATGTTGAGCGGGAGCTCGTTCCAGGTCTTGCTGCAATGTAGGAGAAGGTTCTTCCACCTGTTCTGGCTCTGCGGATGCACGGGATTTCGGTGAGGTCGGCAGATCGGAGGTTTCTCTTGGCTATGTGGAAGGAGATTCTCTCATTGAGGTATTGGGGTCAGGTGTTGTGGATGCATTTGTAGGCGTGGGTGAGTATCTTGAAAGTGACTCTCTTCTCAACGGGGAGCCAGTGGAGGTTCCGTGGGTGTTGGGTGGTGTGCTCGTGTCGAGGAATGTCGAGTACGAGTCTGACTGCGGTGTTCTGTATGGTCTGGAGCTTGCGGAGCAGAGACTTGTTGATCCCGGCACAGAGGGCGTTTCCGTAATACAGCCTGCTGGTTATGAGTGCGTGGGTGACGGCCTTCCTTGATTCGGGGGGATTCAATTGAAGGTCTTTCGGAGGATTCGGAGGGTGTTGAAGCAGCTGGAGGCGACGGCGTTGACCTGTCGGGTCATGGAGAGGGAGGAGTCGAGTACAATGCCAAGGTTTTGGGAGTGGTTCGTGGGTGTGGGGGGGGCTGCCGAGGGTGGTAGGCCACCAGGTGTTGTCCCATGCTGAGGAGGAGGATTTCTGTCTTCTCCGAGTTGAGCTACAGGCAGTTTCTACTCATCCAGGATGTGACGTCCTTCATTCCTTCCTGGAAGTTGAGTCTGGTGGTAATAGGGTCCTTGGTGAGGGAGAGGATGAGCTGGGTGTCGTCGGCGTAGGATACTATGCTGAGTCCGTGCTGTCTGACGATGGCGGCGAGGGGGGCCATGTAGATGTTGAAGAGTGTGGGGCTGAGCGATGATCCTCGGGGCACTCCGCAGTTGATTTCTGTGGGTTCGGAGAGGAAAGTGGTAGTCTGATTCTTTGGGTTCTGCTGGTGAGGAACGAGCGGATCCAGTCGAGGGTGGTTCCTTGTATGCCGGCGTCGTGGAGTCTGGTGGTGAGTGTGCGGTGGGAAACGGAGTCGAACGCTGCAGAAAGGGCGAGTATGATCAGGGCCGCGGTGTGTCCTTGGTCGAGGAGGGTGCGGATGTCATCTGTGGCGGCAAGTAGGGCGGTTTCGGTGCTGTGGTTGCTGCGGAATCCGGATTGGGAGGGGTCAAGGATGGAGTTTTCTTTGATGAATTTGGTTAGTTGTGCATTGACGGTCTTCTCTGTGACTTTGGCCGCGAAGGGGAGGAGGGAGATCGGTGGGTAGTTCCTGAGGTCGGTGGGGGTCTGCTGAGGGCTTCTTTAGCAGGGGTCTGACTTCTGCGCATTTCCAGTCATCGGGAAAGATGCCGGTCTTGAAGGTGGTTTTGATGGTGTGTCGTTGTTTGGGAGCGTTGGCGTTGGCGGGTCTGTGGAAAATGTGCGGGGGCCGGGGTCTGTGGGGGCCCCTGAGTGGATGCCTTTCATTGGTGACTGGAGTCCAGGAGGAGACAGTGGGCTGGATGGCCTTGCTGGAGCAGGAAGTGGTTTCAGAGTTGGGTGTCTGGTCGTTGAAGTTGTCGTAGAGTGCCTTGATTTTTAGATGGAAGTAGGATCCAAGCTTGTCGTAGAGGTCCTGGGAAGGGGTGATGTCCGTGGTTTCGCTGGGGGGCTTGGTGAATTCCTGGATGATGCTGAAGAGTTGCTTGGAGTTGCCGGCATTGGCGAGGATCTTGTTTTGGGTGAAGGTCCTTTTGGTGGATCTGATGCGTTGGTGGTATTCCGTCATGGCGTTTTTGTAGGTGGTGTGATCTTCTGGTGTTTTGCTGTTTCTCCAGTTCTTCTCAAGACGTCTGCAGGTGCGTCTGGATTCTTGGAGGTCAGCGGTGAACCAGGTGGCTTTCCTGGGGTGTTGTCTGTCGGGGTTGCGTAGTGGTGCAAGCTTGTCTGCGCAGCTGGAGATCCATCAGTGGAGTCCTTTGCTGCGAGGTTTGCATCGGTTGACGTGGTGGGGGCGTCGCGGTTGAGGGTGGAGTTGAGTTGTTCCTCAGTGAGTTTGCTCCAGTTCCTTGGTGGGGGACGCGGTGCAGTTTTGGGCAGCGTGGGTTTGTCGACGTGGAAGTGTACGCAGTGGTGGTCTGTCCAAGGGGGTTGCGTGGCGTGGATGTTGTTACCTCCTGCGAAGATGGGGTTGAGGGTGTGTCCTGCTTTGTGTGTGGGCGTGGTGATGAGCTGTTTCAGTCCGATGTTGGTGAGGTTGTCCACGAGGGCGGCAGAGTTGGGGTCGCTGGGGTTGTCGAGGTGGAAGTTCAGGTCTCAGATGAGTATGCAGTCCATGGAGGTGATGGCGTGAGGTGCGATGAGGCCGGCGATGGTAGTGGCAAACGAAGCGTGGGGTCTGGGAGGTCTGTAGCTGAGGGTGCTGCGGAGTGAGGTTCTGGGGCTGGTCTGGATCTGGAAGTGAAGGTGTTCAGTGGTGAGGAAGGAGTCTTTCGTGGTGGAGGTGGAGAGTTGGAGGGAGGTCTTTTGTACAATGACGAGTCCTCCTCCTGGGCGATTGGGGCGGTCCTCCCTCTGGATCTTGTATCCGTCGGGGATGGCGGTGGCGATGTCGGGGCGGAGGAGATGTTGGTCCAGGTTTCTGTAACGAAGGTGACGTCTGGTGAGAGGGGGTCGAGGAGATCTCAGATCTCTACGGTGTGTCTGGGCAGGGAGTGCACATTGAGGGGGATGCACTTCAGGGCTTCAGTGTTGTTGGCATTCGGTGCGGGGGCCGTGGGGGTGTGGTCGGCGGTGAAGGATTGGCGGCAGTGACGGCAGGAGAACTGGCCGTGGGTGGTGTTCAGCGTTGATCGCTGGCAGTTGTTGTTCCTTCCGGGGTTGAGTGCGAGGAGGGCAGCAGAGTTGTAGCGGTGGGAGGTCACAGATCCAGGGTTCCTGGCGCTGGCCGCGGTCGGGTCGCGGACGGGCTTGCCTTTGGCATGCCTTCGGTGCGCCAGCAGCGCAGCTGCCATTAAGTAGGGGAGGGAAGCGCAGCTGGAAGGGGGGGGCGGGAACCGTGGGGGGGAAGGGCCGCGGGGCAGCAGCGGTGGGAAAAGGGCATGGAGAGCAACGGGCACAGAAGGCAGAAGCAGCAAAAAGATAACACAGGCACAGGTACAATAGACAAGACAGGCACAATAACAAGACAGTGAAGAGGCTAGAAGGAAGACAGAAAAAACGGGCACAGAAAAACGGCACAAAGACAGAGACAGACAGCAGCGGCCAGCAGAAGAGCAAGGCTTTGCCACTGGACCACCAGGGATGAGGTGCAGGCAGGAGCCTGTGGGTGGAGGAGAGCCTCGAGCACCTACCTGCACAGGGGCAGCAGCAGCAGCACTTCCGCGGAGCTGCTGGGGGAGAGAGCAGGTCTCTGACCAAGAGGTGCATTACTGCTGTTCAGAGCACCAATTTCCATCCTTGCTTTTTTGGAATCTTTTTTCTCATTCTCATGGCTGGTGCAGGTTGCCATTTAAATTCTCTGGAGTCCTTATTAGAGTTAAAATTATAATTTGCTTATCTTTTTCGCAAATACCTTCCCCCATCACAGCGCCAGATGTTGCATCCCATAACAGTATAAGAACACCTTTGCTGACAATAATCACGATATACAAACGCTTCTCACACTGGCTCAAAACAAAAACGATACCCATCTAAACATACATCCTATACAACTTGGCTTGGTATCTGTGTGGGCAAGCAATTGGTGCTTCACGTAAGAGTAGTAAGAATTATACGAATGCTGTAATGCAGTACAATACAGAGCATTCTGTTGTCTTTTGGCTAGGTTTGTACTATACAACTACCACATACATGCATTTGTACATAAGTACATATTTATGTAAATCAAAACTTGAATAATAACAGGTATGTTTTGCTCAATGCTGTCGAGTCTCTTCTAAGTCCTAGCAGCAAGCTACATTTTCCATTTCTGATCCTGACAATGAAGTGGCTGAACCATAATCAATACTGATTACAAAACCATGCACTAAGGACTAGAGAGTAATCGTCCAGAGTAAGGTTATAGAAACCGAAGGAAATTCAATTCATACTTGGTCTCTCGGCTAAACAGACTTCATATCTAGTCTAGGATTTTGCATCTTACATGCTGGCTAAGCTGGTGTGCAAAATGCATACATTTGCCTGCCCTTTATCCTTGTTCATCAACCTTTTCCTCCTTTGTGTGTTCTGAAAAGCAAATTATCCTTTATAACGTTTTCACTACTTCCCTAGTCATATCCCTGCTTATGAGCTGTTGATAAGCGCAGCTTTGCTGTGGACTTTCTTGAGCTCTATATCTTTACAAGCAGATCTTGGGCCAGTTGTAAGAAGCATTTTACCAGATGGGCCGTTTTCGACTGGTAAAATGCATTTTGGCATGTACAAAAGGCAAAATGTCACTCTGTAACTTGTTACCAGATAGCATTTTGCTTTTGCAATTCGGTATTAGGAAGGGGCGTGTTTAGGGCGTCCCTTCCTAATACTGAATAGCACTGGTATGTATGAATGTTTCTGCGACCGGGAATGTGGTTGCAAAACATTCGCAGTTACCACCAACTTCAAGTTGGTGGTAACCCATCCGCAAACGGTAATGGGTCCCCAAGGGACCCCTTCCCCTTTGTGAATGTGGGCGCCAAAACTTTTTACGAGCAAGTAGTGTTTCCACAGACCACAGCCTACTCCTAAATAATTAAAAGGTAGCTTTTTATTTTTGAAATGCATCCCGTTTTCCTTTAAGGAAAATGGGCTGCATTACAAAAAAAAAATATCGCTTTATTTAAAAAGCAATCACAGACATGGTATTCTGCTGACTCCACAGGCCACCATCCCTGTGATTGTAGCGATTCACAATGGGACGTAAGTTGCAACCTGCCTCATGAATATTGATGAGGCAGGTCCATTTGCGACACACTGCGAATCGCCAACAGTGTCAAACATACTGCTGTACATCGCAGTTTGCGATTTCCTAACAGAGAATCGCTAAAATTCGCTATTAGGAAATCGCAAAAGCGATTTCATTTATCTGGCCCCTTCTCTTTGGTAGTGTGCTCTTTTCACTCTTCCAACCAGCCATTGCAACTTGGTTCAAAACATTTAAGATGGGCTAGTTTATTCTTCTAATGCCCCATTTCTCTCGCTAATTGCTTTCTTTTGATCTTCCGAGGTGGGTTACCCAAAGAATCTACTAGCGTTCTATACATGCAAAATTTACGTTGTCTTTCATTTTTTTAATTTCATCAACTTTATCATTTGTCACAGAAAAAGTGCACCCATTTCTGAAAACACAGAATATGCAATACTGCGCTATTATGATTAGCCAATACTCATAAGCATGAAGGAAGTGACCTGATTAAGGTCACCAGGGTAACTCTCGACCACCTCTCAGCCTTCCATACAAATGAAGAGTCGGTCAGACAGTAGAGGATACAAACCAATATATGTTTATTCAGATACGCTTGAGCGGAGCCCGGTCTGCCCAGTCTCTAGGAGTGCTGACTGACATCAGCAAACATAATGATACATTATGGACATTTCAGAACCAATGAAGGCATGCCCATAATGGAATTTTCCAAGCAGGTGCAGCTAAACAAAGGAGTACGGAAGGATAGGTTTAGATTGGTGGAGAGGTGTGGTGCAGCGGCCAGGGCAGCTGACTTCGGAGCACAGGGCTCACGGTTCGATCCCAGGCTCCGGCGGCAGCTCAGCTCAGCACCATGTGACTCTGGGCAATAGCTCACTTAATTTCCACGACGGCCCCCAGCGCCTTGAGACCCGTAAGGGTGAGTAGTTTGCGCTTTACAAATACGGATTTACATTTACATTGTGAGGCCGGACACACACTATCTCCAAGCCAAGGTCACTCTGCCTGTGCCCACCACTAGACTAGTGGGAGAAGGCCTCTATCTAGTGAGAAAGGTATGCGCTAATGAGAACAGTGTATTCATTAGCAAAGCAAGGCCCAACCTCGGAGAAACAAAACTTTCCACAGCCCATTTTCTTGAAGAGGCAAGAAGCAGTTTTTGAGCATGATTCAAAATGGCGGCTGAACCTAAAATGGTGCCGCGAATGCTAACTTACATAGAACAATGCACAGGCAAAGTAACTAAAACATTTTCATTTCAACAGACCCTCCTTTTAGCATGAGTTAACTATTTTAGGAAATGGTCAAAGAAAATATAACATGTTTGAGGACTAAAAAAAAACATCAGTATTAGGAGCTAGTCATAGATTTAGTATCAGAGATGGAGGCTGCAAGGAAAGATGTAGTCTCAAAAATACCTTCATCAATCTGCATCAAATCATCAATATCCTTTTGTAACATAATTGCAGCATTAGTATCATGAATTGGAAATTTCTGTTTGGGAGTGAGGATATTAATACAATAGGAACAACAAGCTGGGAGACATTGTATGCAGAGGCAACATGTGAAAAAGATACCGGCAGCTACGGCCAAGAAAGTGAGGATCTTCCAACTCAAAGGATGTTAGTTTGTTCCTAAACCACCCCGGCAGTGTCCATGTTCCTACTTCTTGGTGTATTTCAGCAGATAGTCTATGTAATTTCTGGATAGCTGAATAAACATTGGGAGCGTTATCGGGTATGTAAACACAATAGCTGCTGCCAATGATATGACAGACCCCTCCCCTATCAGCAAGTATAACGTCTAGCACCATCCTGTTCTGCAAAGTGACTAATCTCGTAGCCTGGAGCTCAGCAGTGATATTTGTCATTATCCCAGCAGTCGTATTGTTAACCCCTTCAACAACTCTTGTCAGCCGACGAATTTGAAGGCTAATAGCCATGGGGCCCCAATAAGGTAGTAGTCCTTTCACAGCATCCCCAAATTGCTGTGCGGTGGTGTCAGTCTGATCTATATCTTTCGTATCAACAACCCTCTTGACTCGGGACAGGAATGGACTTCTACGTTGCAGTCGGTGAGTTTTGTGATAATTAGACGGGGCAACATATACAGGGGGAAGAAGAAAAGAGAGATAACATGTAGCAGACCATCCCCTCGGAAGCCAGATGTGAGCTTGTGATCCACAGACAAAATACACATTATGGGGTAGAATCAAAGGCGGACTATTAGTCGTATTCAATCTGTAGGTAAAATTACATTTACTGTCCCCCACCTTTGTCTCCCCATTCTACTGGACACAAAACCTAGCTGTCATAATAACCACTGACACAGGTATAGGCTTATCTTGGGTAATATTGCGACCTTGGAAGGATTGAAAATACTCCGATGTGTTAAACCGTTGGAAATCAGCCATTTCCATTCAAAACCAGGCATTATCCTTTACTTTATGATACGTATTCAGACATGACTTTGAGGACAATGTGCCTAGAGTCCCTTGTCCTGCGGGTCCTATGGGGGTAAACCCTTGGCAAAAGTGTAAATATTCAATCGCAGTGTGAGAATCAGAAGATCTCATACCCAAAGTAGAAAGATGAAATTGGAAGTACACAAGTTGAAACAATTCGTACCAACCATTGCAGCTGCCAGTATATGACAATGGCATCGACAACAAATTGTCGCTCTTATGAGTGACGGAAGGAAGTAACCCACAAACCCAACAATTAGTGGTATTGAACACATTATGAGCCTGATGCAACATTTGTATAAATACATTGTCTGTGTAGGACTTTCTATGTGCTTCTTTGTGAGGGGTTAGAGTAACAAAAATGTGTTCAGTGGGAGCGGGAGTTGTACCAACCAAGGAATGTGCAGGAAATTTCCCCTCTAAAAACCAGGATATTCCAAGTATTGTTGCTAGTGTAATCACAACTATTAATATGCCAATTATTTTACTCTTTGTCGACCAACCCCTCATTGAACGAGGTGGTGCAAAGGGCTGTTCCTCCTCATCAATAGGCCGGCCAAAGGGATGCATAATTAAACAAGGATAGAAGTGCCCCAAGAATGATGGTGCAACAAAAATAATAGTAAAGGTAAGTGTTCCCAATGTCCGTCAGAGCCTCACTGGTACAGGCTCCTTTTGTTCATCAATAAGTTGGCGATCTTGAGCACCGGCGGTGGAGCTTGCTCAGTCCTAAGCTCTGGATGTATCCCACGTCGATCAAGATAATATACCCCCAAAGGGATAACTTTGAGCTATCCTGTCCAATGTTCAAAGACGAACAGTGCACAAGTCTCACATCACCCTAAACTAATTCTGTTGGTACTATAACAAAGTACACCTGACTTACACAGTCCATCCCTATCTAATCTGACTTCTCCTTCTGTGCACCGCCCCTCAACCTAGATTGCAAATTGTACCTGGCAGCCCCAGGCCCCGTTGGAGCAACAAACAGCGGCTCCTTAATAGCTCGTATTTCTGGGGGGACCGCTGCATTTAGCACTTCACCATTTTCCAAATCCGTTTGGGTCCAAGTTAGCTTGTCATCACTGAAGGGGACGAACTGAGGCACCTTCTCGCACCCAGAGTCCCCTATACCGTCCCTCACCCATTGGTCATAGGGCAAGGGTATCCTGTGGCAGTGGGTGGCGTGGATCCAGTTCTTTCGGCCGGAAACCTTCACAGCAGTTCGAGTGGCCAGGAGGACTTGTTCGGGTCCCTTCCAGCGAGGCTCCAAACTCTTCTTCCGCTGGAAGTTTTTGACCAGTATAAAGTCTCCAGGACGAATGTCATGTCCGGGCCCCTCTGGTGTAGCGGGTAGGGACTCACAGACCTGTTGGTGAAAAGAATGCAAATTTTCTGTTAACTGGTACAGGTAGTCAATTAACAAGGGGCACTCAATATCTGAGAACCGACGAGGTCACAGGACGCCCAAGACATTTGCCAGGCGTCCAAACATGACCTCGTACCTTGACAATCCTGTCCTAGAATGTGCTGTTGTTCTTGTTGACAAAAGAGCTAATGGCAGAGCATCTGCCCATTGTAACCCTGTTGTCTAATGAATCTTTGCCAACTTCAGTTTTGGAGTACCGTTGTACTTCTGAACCAATCCTGCTGACTGTGGGTGATTTGCAGCATGAAACTTCTGTTTTATGTGCAAACCATCGCAAATTAATTGAATGACCTTGGCATTAAAATGACTTCCGTTATCACTCCAAATCAAACTTGGCAAGCCGAAATGAGGCGAGAACTCCTTCAAGAGTACCTTTGCAGTCGTAACAGCTGTATTATCTTTAGTGGGGTAAGCCTCAATCCATTTACTAAATGCATAGACAACCACCAACACATACTTCAAATTATTACACCTGTGTAGCTTGATGTAGTCCATCTGAAGGACCTCAAAGAGGAAAGTGGGTGGTGCAAAATTACCGGGTGGTGTAGGGGTACCCTTTCCAGGATTGTGCATTATACACACAATACAGTATTTCAGTAAATGTGCTGCTGTTTTTGGGATGTTGTAATTCTGCCATAAAGGGTCTAACAACTTGCAAATACCTTTAGCGCTGATATGGGCTGGGCCATGAGCCATTGTGACTACAGGGAGAACATATGCATCTGGCAACATCCATTGCTGCTTTCCTGACTTATCAATCCAACATCCCTCATCGTTCAATTGTGCTGTACTTTCTTGCCACATTGCTAATTCTTCTAATGTGGCCTCACTCTGTATTTCTTTCACATTCTCAAGTGTGTCCTCAAACATTGTAACTTCAGGTACCCACCTAGCAGGTCTTGCCACAAACATTCTCTTCATTTTAGTCCGTGCCGTTTCCTTAGCTGTCTGATCAGCAAAAGCATTCCCCCTCCCTATATCATCGGTAGTTTTCCTATGGGCGCTATACTTCACTATTGCCAACTTCTTAGGGAGTGTCAAACCAGACAAAAGCCTCAATATAAGGTGGCCATGTTGGATCTTTGTACCATGGGAAGTAAGGAACCCTCTCTCAGCCCAGAGTCGTCCGAAATTGTGTGCGACCAGAAGGCATACTGGCTGTCAGTATAAATATTGACAACCAGTCCCTCGCTCAATTCACAAGCTCGAATATGGGCGGCTAACTCAGCTGCTTGGACTGACTGATAAGGGACTCGTGATGTCTCGACGACTGTACGCAATGTAGTGATAGCATAAGCAGCAGTTGTAGTGCCATCTGGTAATTTGAAACAAGAGCCATCAACATATAGTTCCCCTTGTGGGTCATATAAGGGAACATCAGTCAAGTCTACCTGTCCTTTCATCTCCTCTTCCATCCGGAAGATACAATGATGTTTCTCATTTTCATCATTTTCAGAAGGGAGGGGTAGTAACATAGCTGGGTTCAGAGTGGCACATCTTTTAATCGTAATATGTTTGGCGAACAAGGTCAATTCATAGCCAGATAGACGTGCACTGGTGAGGTGCTGCGTCTTTGTCTTATTCAAAAGGGTATCCACAGCCTGGGGTACCATGACTGTGAGGTCAGTATCAAGTATGAGTCCAACCGACTGTCTTATAGAGACAGCCACAGCCGCGTCCGCTCTAAGACAGCTCAGGAGGGCTCTTGCGACAGGGTCAAGAACAGCAGAGAAATAAGCACACAGCCGTTGCTTATCTCCAAATGTTTGTGTTAAAACAGAGAGCACGCAGCCAGCCATCTCATGAACGTACAACACAAATGGTTTAGTATAATCCAGAGTGCAGAGTACTGGATCTGAACAAAGTGCAGTTTTCAATTGCTCAAAAGACTGCTGACAGTCAGGCGTCCAAGGCAGAGGCTCATGCACATCTTTTAGTGTTAGGGCGAGCAGGGGTTTTATTAGTAACGAGTAGCCAGGTATCCACTGCTGACAATAGGAAGTGATACCTATAAAAGCATGCACATCTTTCTGAGTCTGTGGGATGGGCATTTTAACAATGGTACTGATGCGCTCAGGAGTCAATCTCCTACCCTCCTTCGACAGTAGGTGACCTAAATAGGTGACCTCCTGTTGATAATACTGAAATTTGGAAAGGGACACTTTATGTCCATGCTGTGCCAAATGCAACAATAATTTAGCTGTACTATCCCTACAACCTTGTTCCGTATCAAAAGCGATGAGGAGATTGTCAATGTACTGAACCAATACATTACCTGTAGGAAGTGAAAGGGAATCCAATTGGCTCTTTAAGGCTTGACTATAGATACTTGGGCTCTCAGTATAGCCCTGAGGAGCTCGACAGAATCCAAAACTTCTGCCAGCTAGTGTAAAACCAAACAAATAACTGCTATCTGGATGGATAGGAACACTGAAGAATGCATTTTTCAAATCGATGACAGAGAAGAATTTGGCAGTAGAAGGAATCATTGTTAAAAGAGTAGTAATGTCAGGGGCCACAGGGAACTGGGGAACTACAATTTTATTAACTTCGCGCAAATCAATCACAAAACGATAAACATCTACATGATCATCAGAGGCACCTGAAGGTGTGTGTTTTAGAATGGGGGGAATAGGGCTATTACAAATATTAACAGTCCTCTCCTCAACCACTCCTTTCGCAATCAAATCCTGTACAATTTGCAATGAAGCTCGCTCACCTGCCTCTGGTATTTTATACTGAGGAATACAAGGCAAAATAGCATTGTCTTTAACTGTGATCGAAACCGGGGGTATCTGTGACAGTCCCACATCTGTGTTGCCTGTGGCCCACAGAGTGGGCAGCACATCTTTAAACTCAGCTGGAAAGGGTGCATCTTTGTACAGACACTGTTTAGCGCATGCCACATCTGGACCGATTGTCATGTAAACACCTGCCGGGGAGCAATAGATCGTAGCATGCAATTTCTTCAACAAATCCAAACCCATCAAATTCTCTCCATAATTAGATGTCAGTAAGAATGGCGAATCCACGGTGAAAGGACCACTGGTCAATGCAAGAGGTCTTGAAATGGGGCTCACAACCGGTACACCAGAAAAACCTACCGAAACATTATTATGGCCAGACAGAGCTGCCCCAGGGACCAAAGAATGAGAAATAGAACTGTTCATTGCACCTGTATCCACCAAAAATTCCATAGCCGAGCCATTCAAATCCGCAGTGACATAAGGACCATGTTGGTCTACAGGTATCGAAACTGGCCCCTTACTCTGTCCCTGGCTGTCCTAGCTGTAAGACATTCCTGTCACCTCATCTGTATCATAATCATCATGACAATACTGTCCGCCCCGAGGGTCATCAAAGTAATTGTTATCAGAACTACCCTGTGAAGCTGCAGCGTTGGGAGCCCTGCCTGCCCCACCAGCTCCCCGACCCCGTCCACGAGAACCTCGTCCTCCAGGGACTGCCACCTTCTGCAACAACACAGGACACTCGCTACGTCAGTGTCATTCCCCCTTACAATACGCACATTGATTCGGCCCTAAAGGCGTAGTATTCGGCTGCCTACTAGTGCGTGGAAGCTGTCGGGCTAAACCAGCACATCCTCTACCATTCCCTCTAGAAACCTGCTGCAACAACACCCTTGTCTTCAAATCCTTATGCTTCTTTTCTGTTCTCTCCTTTTCCTCATTTTCCCTGTGCTCATAATACTGCGCCATATTCAAAATAACAGAAGGGGAAGAGGTGGACCAAGTACTTTCGGAAGCCTGCAATCGAGTCGCAATCTCAGGAAGCAAATTGGAAACAAATCTATTAACAAACAACCAGACACCTCCCTCAACAGACAAATCCTGCCCATTATAATCCAAAAACGCATCTTCAAACCGAGTGAAAAAATCTGACACACTCTCTCTTTCTTTTGGCGACAAGCCGTTAACTTGTCCCAATCAACCTTTCTCGGCAGAATAAGAGAATGCATATATGTGATAATGCGACTTGGCAAGGCAAGTATCTCTGCCTTAGGCTTATCGCCAGGCTTCCTCTCCTGATCCCATACTTTAATTTAATCCCATGTACCTCCCAGTTCCGCTACATGATCTTGTGTGCGCACCCGCCTCCGAATATCAACCAGAACCAGTAGACCAAAGAACATTTCAATATCCGTAAGCGTCATTACTGTTGAAGAGGCCGCTTCAGTCAATAATATGCAGTAGGATTTTTCTTAAGATCAGGTAGCTGAGTCTTAAGAGACAAAACTTCACTTCTTTTCCAGGGAGTATTAACCCATTGTTCTTGGAAACGGGCCGCCACACCTGGTCTAGTGACAATACCACACTGATCCGTCAGCTCTAGTATTTCGGGGTGATATATAGGATGAACCTCCCGCATCGGGAACTGAGATACCGGAGTCGGGCTCTTCTCAAGAAGCCTACCCCAGTAAGCAATCAACGTCGTAATACTACTAAAAACTTGATCAGGCCCCATATTACTGACATACACATGATCAATAATATCATACAAAATCTGTGGTGCCGCACCTTTGAAACACTGCTTCCAAAAACTAAACAGAGTAGCAGACATATGCTTAAGGGCATGCTGTTGTACAAAAGGCTCATAATCTTTCATCACATTCCACACATCTTCCACACTATAAATAGGGTTTCGGGCCCAATGCGCAGCCTGGTTAGCCACTACTCTTTTCTCTCCATCTCCCACTTCAGATCGCACTTACGGACCCATGCGCTCTTTAAACTTCGTCCAATCTCCGTCTCCAAACCCGGGCACTGGCGTCCCATCACTCAAGGAAACCAGGGGATGAAAAACCAGAGAAGGAGAGGCAACCAGAGTGACAGGTATCGGTGATGCTGAGGGCTGCGTCGCAGGGGAAATGACTGGCGAGAAGGATGCTGAAACAATGGGCATGAGGGGGGGTGCTAACAGTCCCAGTTGCTGCGGGCGGTAAGGAAGCAAGAGAAAGGGAAAGAGGAGAAGGAGCTGATGCCACGGCTGTCGAAAAGGCAGCAGTAGAAACAGGAACAGAGACTGTAGAAATGACAGTAACAGACGGCTGTCAGGGCAAGGGAACAGAGGGATATATCTTTTGTGGGGCGTACGGAGGTGGGGGTCCACTATCTAATAATTGCTCCACAAAAGTATCATTTTCTTCTTGGGTTACATAAGATTTATCAATGTGTAATCGGAACCTCCTATTTTCACGTTCAATCCCTATCTCTTGTTTCTCCTTATCATGTGCTACAGTTTTCTGAGTCAATGTTTGCATTCTCCCTTTTCGCACCTCCTTTTCCATCTTTATTCGTCTCTGTTTAGCCTCCTTTTGCCAATTTTTTGTTCATCAAAAGTGCCCTTCAACGGCCACTGCAATTCTACATTGTCACTTGCATATTTGTGCCATAATGTACTAAACATAATAGGGCCAAGACCATGTTTCACATACTTATCAAAATTAGGAGTGACTTCCGGAGGCGCCGGCTGAGCTTCTTCCAATATAGCATCTGCAGAACAACAGCGACAGCACAAAGAAACCAATTTACTTATCCCAGGCATTTTCAAAGAAAACAAATTCACTATTCTATGCGTGGCAAAACATTTTCAAACGTTTTGTCCAAATGACAGCCCCTAGACCGTACCAAATACAAACCAAAATGATACCATCTCCACAAAGAACCAAAACAAACTCACCTGATGCATGCAGGTCAAAGCAAAGTTATTCTCCACTGCCGACTCTTCGGACCAAATGGTCAGATCCAAGGGTTTTGCCGTTAAGGACCCCAGTCCAGATGACCACTGGGCGAGGCACTGTCCGGCGGGACAGAAGGGGCAGCTGCAAGTTACAGGAACTCTCTCATGCAGGGATCCCTGATCCCTCCGTCCGACCCGACGATAGCCCCGACCTCCCCACCCGTCCGCTGGAGGGGAAGGGCCACTCGCCCAAAGAGGTCCCTGTTCGGGCACCAACTGTAGGAAGTGACCCGATTAGGGTCACCTGGGTCACTCGCGACCACCTCTCAGCCTTCCATACAAATGAAGAGTTGGTCAGACAGTAGAGAATACAAACCAATATATGTTTATTCATATACGCTCGAGCGGAGCCCGGTCTGCCCAGTCTCTAGGAGTGCTGCAGAGAAAGACTGACATTAGCAAACATAACGATACATTATGTACATTTCAGAACCAATGAAGGCACGCCCATAATGGAATTTTACAAGCAGTTGCAGCTAAACAAAGGAGTACAGAAGGGTAGGTTTTGATTGTGAGGCCGGGCACACACTATCTCCAAGTCAAGGTCACTCTGCTCGTGCCCGCCACTAGACTAGTGGGAGAAGGCCTCTATCTAGTGAGAAAGGTATGTGCTAATGAGAACAGTGTATTCATTAGCAAAGCAAGGCCCAACCTTGGAGAAAAGAAACTTTCCACAACCCATTTTCTTGAAGAGGCAAGAAACAGTTTTCGAGCATGATTCAAAATGGCGGCTGAACCTAAAATGGTGCCGCGAATGCTAACTTACATAGAACAATGCACAGGCAAAGTAACGAAAACATTTTCATTTCAACAAGTACCAGTTGATGTTTAGCTAATGGCTAGGGCGGTCGACCTCAAATTTGGGGAGCCGGGCTCAAGTTTCGGCAGCAACGTTCAACATCCTGTGATTCTGGTCAAATCACTTAATCTCCCTGTGCCCTTGGCTTCGGGTCAAGTTTGCGCTATATAAAGCTCCAAAGAAAAATTATTCAGTTCAAAAACCATTTAGGAATTGGTTGGTAATCCTTTTAGCTTCGTGACATGACAAACTTTGTTTGTCCATCTGTGTTTCCTTTCAGTAAACAAAATTGCTGATCTAGTGCTCCATAGGTGCACAATAATTATTCTGCAAGATCGCAGAGCCTCTCAATTGGTCTGCCTACTGATCCAGCGCTACACTTTATCAGGGATCGATACTCATCAATATTTTTCATACAAATGGCCCATACACATTCACCCAACTCATAAATCCCTGTTGCACTTGGGGTCAAGTTTTAATGACATGGAAAATTGTTTCCTTCACAGATTCATGTTTAACATCTCTAAATACATAACTATACCTGTATATCAACTATCTTTCCTCTCGGTCAACGGACCAATTAGTTGAGTAGTTGATGGTAATAATAGAACTAACTAACTACCTAATCAGTTAAATGATCACAGACTCTCGATTAGATTATTAAAGTTTATCTCAAAATAAACGTAAATGATCAATGCTCATTGCATACAGGTTACAATGCAAACAAAGAATCTCACATAAGGTAGAGAAAATCAATCAACAATGCAAACAGTGTCATACTCATTCTCAATAAACGATATGCACATGAAGGAGTGGCTAGATGAAGAGACATAAGTTTCAGCAAATAATGCGAAACAAATAGACATATGACGGTGTGGATAGATGAAGAGACATAAGTTTCAGCAAATAATGCGAAACAAATATACATATGACGGAGTGGATAGATGAAGAGACATAAGTTTCAGCAAATAATGTGAAACAAATATACATATGACGGAGTGGATAGATGAAGAGACATACATTTCAGCAAATAATGCGAAACAAATATACATATGACGGAGTGGATAGATGAAGACACATAAGTTTCAGAGACAAAAATAAATTTGCAAGTAATTTATGCAAAGTAAGAGTCAGAAAGATAATACAAACTCAAAGGTTCTATGAAATACCACCCCTCTGGCCAAGGGAGTAGTGGGGGTCTCCTGAAATAGGGTCAGGAGACAAAGGGGCATATTATCAAGGGCTTTATCGCCGATTTAGCGGCACTTTTTGCCGCTAAATCGGCGATATTTTTAACGCCCTATTAGCAAGCTGTCGCTAACAGGCGTTAGCGTCAGCTTTCAGGCGTTAGAGGCCGGGAATTACATCGCCTTGCATGTCAGCGATATTTATCGCTAATGACATGCAAGGTAGGCGTTCCCCACTAAAAGCGACTGTAAACAGTCGCTAACACCACTAACCCCTATTATCAAGGCAGGCGAAGCGATAAAATAAATCGCGCTAAGCGCGTTTATCGCTATATTTTATCACCTGCTACTGACTATGACTTACCTGTTTGTAGTATAGGAGGTGGATTCTAATGCTGAATCCACCTTAGCGTTAATGCGAGAATATCGCTGGTTTTCCAGCGATATTCTTGCGATATGCCGCTATCGCTGGAATAATCATCGCCATAGCGCTAATTGTTGCTAATACAGCGTTAGCGTGGCGATATATTCCAGCGATAGCTGGCGATAGAATATTTCGCGCTAAGCGCGCTCTGCGATATTTATCGCATTTTGTTGCTAATATGGCCCAAAGACTTCAAGAGACTGGACAGGACAGGGACAGGAACAGCTAGGCCTCTCTGAAAACCGACGGACAGCGACGCATCACCCCTTCTCTCCTCTGCACTCGATCAGAGCTACGCCTAACCACACCCCCAAAGGGACCCCAGTTATACCCTAAAACCTACATGTCCAACCCACATTAGTTGAAACAATTCACTGGATTCGGCTTTCTATTGGTCAATTTAAGGGGTGGTGTATCACACCACCAGGTTCCCATTCATAATTTCAATACATTCATTGTTCTATATCCTCTCCCATTGCATCATTTTTGACTCGCTCATTTAGTTCAATATTAGACACTTTCACATTAATTCACATGTATTTCTCTGCTTCATCCGTGGAAGAAGTCTTTGATCCCACGGCCAGGCTCATCTCTTGGCAGGCGAACAATGTTCTTTGAGCTGGTTAGCCTTGAACCTTTACACTTTCTCTGCAGCGCTCAACGCTTCAGCCTGCTTTGTCATGTTGTTGTTGTTCACTCTCCAGCCCCTCATCTATCCGGTCAATTTAGGAAAATACAGGCCCATTCGACTCACTACGGCAAATAGAACATAAGCATTCATTAATTACATGATAATGCACTTTTCACTGTTTACCACCCACTTTTGCACTATCCCCTGTTAATATTTTTCCTAGCATAAGCTTCATGCAAAGCGGCATTATTTATTATCGTTTAAAGAAAGATGCGAAATGTGGCCTAAACATGCATTAACTTTGTTTCTTTCGAAACGCAATGCAAAATAAGGCCTTGTTCTTTCATGCATTTAGTTCACATTAGTGCACGCATGCGCAAAGCGGTTTCCCACGTGTTCATGTGATTTGCATATTACTTTTCACTATACACTGTTAGTACGTATTATGGGGGAGTTAATTCAAGCAAGTTTCTTTCTGCAAAACCTTGCTCCATCAATCCCCCCTCTGATGGCTTCCTGTAGCCATCATAAAATACCCACCATACCAAGTGCCATCTTTATTTATCTAAAGATTAGTATTCTTTTCTCTTCTCATCAACTTCTTATCTAACTCCTTCATTTTGTCATAGTAATCTTCTTTTATATCTTCTAGTTCTATTTCATCTCTTTTTCTCTTTCTTGCTTTTCGTTTCTAATTTGATTCTGTCATCTCTTTTCTTCCACACTGACACTTACAACATTTATATATTGTTATTATTACTGAGGCTACTCCAGCTACTAAAATCATTGGCATTATTATTTTTCCTAATAAACTACTTCCAAAGGTAGAAAACCATTTATCTACAGAAGAGAAACTCTTACCAAGTCTCTCCATACACCGTCAACCTCCAGTTGGGTCAAATCTTCATGTAATTTTGTAATATTTTTAATATATCCCTCAATACCTTTACTTTTGTCAGGGATATAAGTACAGCAGTGTTGAATTTTCAACATGCCACAGACTCCACCCTCTTTTGCCAATAAGATATCAAGGTCAAGTCGATTTTGCAAAACCATTGATCTGAATGCAACCGTTTCGGTGTCAATCATCAAGAACCCACCAGCAGTATCTGTCGATAAACGATCAACCACGGTGGACAATTTTTTAATTTTATGCAAATTCAGAACGACTCCAATTGATGGTATCAGTGCACCACAAATATCACCTACTATTTCTGAAAAATAGCTCTCTTCTTACGTGATAGTCCTTGTTTTATTTCATTGATTCTATTATTACCTTTGTCTACATGGTAGACCTTTGGGAAAAACAATTGCAAAGTAACAAGTACCATACCAATGTGCAGGCAACCTGTAATAGGCTTTCTTACCACACATATATTAAACTCCTGGGAAAACAGGATCAGTTCCACCCTTCAATCCCCAACCTCCAGTAATTTGGAAAGTATGTTGACATTCGCTAGAACTAATGAAATAATTATTATAGTTAGTTTTCTGTCTAAGCAAACATATTTTTCCTTTTTGATACCAGTCCACGGACATTGCAGCGTATGTCTTGCCTTTCTCATAATTTCCTTCTCTAAATGCCCATGGTGGTACCTGTGACTTCTGTTCAGCAGCTTTTCTCTGGAAACTTTCTCTTCTATATTCTACCATATCTATGAACACTTTTTCTTCAACCCGCAAACTACATGTTAGATTGTTTTTGTAAGCATATCCTATATCTAGTGTCTTAGTAATATGGAAGAATTCTCCCGTATAACGTGCATTTTTACTACTTAAAACCTTGTTTAGTTCCTTTATAATAGGTATCTCAGAAAATACTAAATCTATATTGGAATAATGATACTCCAGCTTCCCCGTCACGTAGAATAGGCTGGATAGAACACTGCAAGACACACCATATGTTAAAGGTAGGTGATGGTAGGTTACCCCCTCTGAGACAGACAAAGGTAATTGCATGCACACATAACAATCACTCACATTCATTGTATTAACGAACTCGTACAACAATTTTGTAAAAACATTTAACGAGAAATCACTAATTGATGTATCATAATGGAAAATACTTCCATCTATCTGTTCTATGTTAGTATTAAGGGTTTCTTTAGTAACATCACTCACTCTTTCACTTATTACATTATTAGTATTGTTTCCATTATTAGTTGCCATTAGAATAGGTACAAAGACTGTTAATAATATCCACATAAATGTCAGTAAAAAGACACTACATAAGCAAGCTTGAATACATTTACGTTTTAGGCTAGATTTTGGATGTTCAGTCACTTTTGCTTCGGCCATTTTTGTATTCTACTAAAAATATTTTTTTTTAAATCTAAATCTATAAAAACTCTAGACTTACTAAAAATTTCTGAAAAAAAATAGTGTAATCCTACACTTCAAGGCTTTTCTTCTTTTACCCCTTTATTTATTTCTCTTTTCTAAGTCTTCTGAGTCTTTCCATTCATTTCGTCTGACAAGGTTTCACCTTAATTATTCACAGTTCTTTTAAGGTGGTTTCAGTTTGCTTTCATCCACTTGCTCAGTGTCAGTACCGTCTTTTTCTTCACTTGGATCTGAGCTTTCAATTTCTTCCAAGATCACGTACGTCCATTCCGGTGCCGTGTATTTTTTGCTTGGAATTCTTACTCTCCTTGTTTTTCGAACTGATTCTTCTCCTGACTCTTCTTGTTCTGCTTGACTTGAGACCTCATTAATTTGCTCTGGTTTTCTTCTTGACTTTCTCCTCACAAGAGTGTATTTCAGTCTTTTCACTCCATTTGGCCAATTGTCACCTTTTCTTGGTCTTTTAGTTTGAACTACTTTTTCACCTTCTTCATCTGGTTCACAAGTTCTTTTATTTTGCCTTTCTTCGATTTGTTCTTCTTCTTGACTTTCAGTAACTTCCCTTTCTTCTGGTTCTACAGCAGTCTCATGGGACCCAGTAACTGTTGCCCACTCCACTCCACTTGACTTGTGCTTGGCTGTTCATCATCTGTTTGTTCTTCAGAATCTGTCACTTTAGATTCTTCAGCTTCACACACTTCAGCCTCTGGTCTTTGGCTTTGGTTTACCAGTTGCTGCTCTTCTTGTCTTTCAAGTGGACTTGGGACTCGTCTGGTATGGCTCGCAAGGATCCAATTTGGCAAACCACCACACTTCACTGCTGTCGTCGACGTCGTTGTCACCAGAATTACTTCCCACCTGAGTTCTAAACACGATTTCCTCATGTGTTTCTTCACAAGAACCCACTCTCCAGGACTCAAATCGTGAGCTTGATTTGGCTGTGTTGTAGTGGCATTTTGTCCAACCTGGTGACACACAGAACGCACCAGATCAGCCAATCCTCGGCAATAGTCAAGCACTAGATCATCAGATATATTCATCAGTTTATTCACTGGTATAAATGCTTATCTCATTGCTCTTCCCATTAGGATCTTGTGAGGACTCAAACCCATCTTTTTGTCAGGAATGCTTCTAAGACTCATCAATACGAGGGGTAAAGCATCAGGCCATCTCAGTGTTGTGGATGCACACACCTTTCCTAACCTAGATTTTATTGTGCCGTTAATCTGCTCAACCACTCCAGATGCTTCGGGTCGATAGGCACAATGCAGCTTCTGTTCAATTTGTAATGCTGCACAAATCATCCGAATTATCTCATTGTTAAAATGGGTTCTTCTATCTGTTTCTAAAATGACTGGAAATCCAAATCTAGGTATTAGCTCTCTTAGAAGTAGCTTGGCGACTGTTAAACTGTCATTCATTCTCGTTGGATAGGCTTCCACCCAGCGAGAAAACAAGCAGACGACAACCAACACATATTTCAGCCCATTGCACTGGGGGAGCTCAATAAAATCCAACTGGAGTTGGGTGAATGGTCCTGCTGCCTTTCCAATTCGTCCCCAACTAACAATTGTCTTTCTGCCTGGATTTTGCTGCTGACAGGTGACGCACATCTGGCAGAGACTCTCTGCAATCACCCTGAACTTTGGGTTATACCATGATTGCTTGAAGAGCCTGATCATTGCATCTCTTCCAACGTGTGCAATGCCATGGTAAACCCTTGCCATTTGGGATAGTAAACTATCTGGCATGACTGGTCTTTCGTCTATATAGAACCACACTTCGTCCTCTGCTCTCTTTCTGCAGCCTGAATTTATCCAAATTCCCTTTTCCTCATCACTTGCTTCTTCCTGTAGCTGTCTAATTTTGTCCCAAGTTTCAAATGAAGAAGAGAACATAAGATGGCAATTGGTATTTTCTTTTTCTATCCCTCTGTTTAGGGCAATTAAATTTCGTGCACAGAAACGCGCTACTTGGTCTGCGTATCTGTTGCCCTTCGTCACATAGTCATCTCCTGACTTATGTGTGGAACATTTGACCACTGCAATCCTTTTGGGCAATTGTAAAGCATCCAATAAATCTTTTACGGTTTTGCTGTTCCTTATAGGAGAACTTGAAGAAGTCAGAAATCCCCTTTGCATCCATAGCTGACCAAAGTCGTGGACGACCCCAAAACCATATTGACTGTCAGTAAATATGGTTACCCTCAGGCTTTTGGCAATTTTGCACGCTCTAATCAGAGCTATCAATTCAGCAATTTGGGTAGAGTTTACCCTCTTTAAACAGGATGCTTCTAGAACTCCTGCTATGGTGCAAACAGCATAGGCAGAACACAATTCTCCTCTCTCATTTCTTAAACATGATCCATCAACAAACATCTCACAGTCGGATTCTTCTAATGGGAGGTCCTCAATATTGGGCCTGGGTTTTGTGCACAACTCTGTCGCATCCAAACAATCATGATCCACCTCCTCTCTCACTTACTCACAATATGAATTCGGCAACAGGGTTGCCGGATTTACGGTTGTGCATCTTACCACAGTCACATTTTCAGCACACAAGATCACTCTTTCATACTTAGTCAGCCGACTAGAGGTCATATACTGTGTCCTTGTGCGCGTCAAAAGGATCTCAACTGAATGTGGCACATACACCTTAACTGGATGTCCCATCACAATTGCTTCACTCTGTTCCGGACTCACACAAGTGGCAGCTACTGCTTTCAAACAGCCTGGTAACGCTGCTGCCACTGAATCCAAAGTAGCTGAAAAATATGCTACTGGACGTCGTGCCATTCCATGTTTTTGAGTTAAAACTGAAAGTGCACACCCATCTCTTTCACAACAGTACAATGCAAAATCCTTTGCATATACAGGCATTCCCAATGCAGGTGCTCGACAAAGACGATTTCTCAGTTTAGTAAAAGCTTCCATACTTTCATCATCCAACACAATCGGATATTTCACATCTTTTCGTGTCAACCTCTGTAGAGGTTTTGCATTCAGTGAGAAACCACTGATCCACTGCCTGCAGTATCCAACCATTCCCAAAAACGTTCGAACCTCTCTCTGAGTTTTTGGTGGACTCATTTGTTTAATTACACTAATTCTTTCTGGTGTCACCTTTCTGACTCCTTTTTCTATTCTGTGTCCTAGGTACTGGACTTCCTGTTTACAGAATTGTAATTTTGCTGGTGACACTTTGTGTCCTCCTTCTGCCAAATGGTTCAGTAAAGCAATGGTATCTGTCACACATGCCTTTCGTGTCTTTGATGCCACTAGTAGGTCATCAATATATTGAACCAAAACAGAATTTCCTGGCATGACTAAAGTCTCCAAACATCTTTTCAGAATCTGATTAAAAATTGAAGGACTCTCTGTGTACCCTTGAGGAACTCGGCACCATGCCAAAACACGGTCTCCGAACCGGAATGCAAACAAAGACTGGCTTTCCGGATGTAAAGGAATCGAAAAAAATGCTTGGCACAAATCAATCACTGTGTACCATTCTGAATCACATGGGATTTGGTAAAGGATTACTGCTGGATTTGGTACTACTGGACAACAGGGTACTACGATTTTATTGATTTTTCTTCAATCCTGTACTATTCTATATTTTCCACTGGGCTTTTTAATTCCTATAATAGGCGAATTACAAGGACTACTCATTATTCAGAATTCCCTGTTCAATCATTTGGTCAATCACAGGAGTGACTCCTGCAATTACTTCTGGACTCATTTTGTACTGAGGAGTGTTTGGATATATGGCACCCTCTTTCACCGTAATCTGAATCGGATCTACGTTTGTCATTAGGTCAATCTTCTTTCCTGTAAAATCCCATAGGTCCGTCCTCACTGTACTTTTTAATTCTTCGGGCAAACTCTCTTCTGTGAGAAGTGAAAACAACTCATCCACTTCTGTCCCTTGCTTCGCTAACATCATCTTGAATTCGACATCCACATCAGGTGTCTGAAACGCAATACCATCTGGTGTACAATAGATGGTACAATTCATTTTGCACAATAAATCGCTTCCCAAGAGATTTACTGAACTCGAGTCACATACCACAAAACGATGCATGTCTCTGAAACTCCCAATATGAACTTCTATTGGATTTGTGACTGGTGTTCTAATTTGCTTATTTGAGACTCCTACAACTTGGATAGTTTCTCCCGAGAGGGGTAGGTTCGGAATTTCTGCTGCTCTCACAGTAGAATGGGTAGCACCAGTTTCCACTAGGAATGTAATATTATTGCCTTCCACCTTTCCATCAACAAATGGACCTGACTGATCTACCGATAAGGACGCGCCAAGTACGCACTCTTCCCCCCCCCTCAGGCACCGTCATTGAGATGAGTCTGAATCACTCTCATTGCACTGCAACCAGTATTGCAGAACCATTTGCACATTTTGATTCTTACCAACTTGATCACCTCCGTGAAATCCAGTGTTCGCACTGTACCTCTGCACTTGAGCATTCATATTATTGGGCATAGGAGCTTGTGGCACCTGTAACTGTGGAGCAACTACCTGTTGCTGCTGCTAAAGTTGATTCACACCCACCTCATTCTGCATCTGTGGATTTAAATTTTGATTTACCCATTATTCTTTTGAGCATATCTACACTCGTTCTTCCAATGTCCATACTTTCCGCATGCATGACAAGAAAACTTTTTCTTAGCCTCTTCTTTGCTCATTTTACCTCTACCTCCACTGGATACCTGTCTATTTTGATTCTGACCACTCATTTGATTACCTGTTTGAGAACTGTTGCTTACTTCTTGCAGCTCTCCTACCTTTACTTGTGCCCACATCATTTTCTCCTTTAATTTTTTATGTCTCGATTCAATGTCATCACTACAATATTTCGCATACCTCAAAATTTCGTCAATTGTTTTGCTCTGCCAACAAATCAAATGCTGCTGAATCATATTACTAGTTTCCGGTTTCAATCCAAACACAAAACGATACACAAAATGTCCCATATGTTTGTCTCCAATGTTCTCAAACCCGCTGTACTGTTTAAACACCTGCAACAACCTTTCATAATAGGCATGTACTGACTCCTTTGGTTCTTGAGTTGTTCTGACTATCTTAACATAATCTGTTTCCTTAGGGGAAATTTTTCCTTTCAAAAAGGTGATCACCTGATTATACTTTTTCATCACCTCCTCAGATGGTGCACCCGTTTTAGGATCTCTAGGATATTCTTCTTTTGGCCAATCAACAGTAATTTTACATTCTGTCCACAAGTCAGCTGGCACGACAATCTCAAACAAACCATCTAAATCTTTTAACAAAACCTTTGAAACTTTCACAAACCTCTCTACTTGTTTGTACCACTCAACTGGTTTCTCCCTTAACCTTGGAACATCATTCGCAAAAGACAATATATCCTGCCTTGTACAGGATACGTGCACATATATACCACCTGGAACTTCTCTCATTGGACATGCCCTTTCAACTTGTTCTGTCTCTCTTAACGGGAACATCGATGCTCCTTTGTCCACTGCCTCTTCTTTCTTTTTCGTCCATCTACCTTTCCACCGTTCCACATCTCCCCATTTTTTCAGAATATTCATCAACTCTTTTATCTGTAATCTTTTTCCAGACGCATTGAAACTCTCCAAATCTTTTTCCGGTAAAGGCCAATCTGTACAATTTCTGCAGCACCTTTGACTTCTCTATATCTATTCCATATTCACTAGCAGCCTCTGCTATTTTCTCATGAAGATTCCTCGCTCTCCATGTAATACTTTTACACAAAAACAACAGCTCTTCATCTCGGTAAGTCCGTAGTCTGTCTGGACTTATTGTACCAATAATCATTTCTTCCAAATCTACTTTGAATTGGCTCACATTTATACTCTGTGGTTGAGGTTTTTTCTTTTCCATTCCCTTTATCCAACCATTTAATTCTTCTGGTGAAGGACCTGCTGTACTCCCTGTCATTGGAATAACGCTTGTCCCTATTCTCCTTGGATCTATTTGTATACTTCTTTTAGGGGTTTCTATTATCATCTCACAAACCGGAAGATCTAACAATGTAGTATTTGTGTCAGCCTGTCCATCCTCATTCGGTACCATCACCATTCCACTCCCATTGCTACTCCTTGGAACTGTCAATGTATGCACTTTTGATATATTCTGTTTTTCTCCATACAACGGAACTACAGGACCAATTGTTACCGGTACCATCAATGCTTCCGCATTTAGACTTATCTGATTTATTTTCTGGATCTGCTCTACTCTCGTCTTATTTAATATGTCCAATCCTTTTTTTGCACTACTCTAGCTATGTCCGTAATCTGTGGAGTTAATGGAGTTTCCATTACTGGTGCACATGGAGTCACGTCAACTGAATTTTCTTGATATGGCGGAGGTCTTTTGGTCATAATGTCTTCTAACAACTCATCATCAGATTCGTTCGGGTCCTGTCTTAAACTTGAAGTTTGTATATTTTTCTTTTTCTCTTTACATTTGCCTCCTGTCTGATCTTCAGCAACTAAAACTGGGTACAAACCCTCAGTTACCACAGCTCTCCTCCACCCTTTCATCATATCTTCTCTTCTCTCAAAAGGATATCTAGTCATCAAATCTCTGTATCTCCTACCGCCTCAATATTTTTCTCTTTCAAATGCTTCTACTTCCCATTTCTCTAGCTCTTCATACTGGGTAGGTCAGGGTTTTGGCTCTAGTGAATTCATTCCATTTCTCAAATTTTGCAAAATCCTTATATTAAATTAACCATGCTGTGGAAAAGCTAAAACACCATCATCCTTTGTGTATTCCACCCAATTCTCTAACCAAGTACATGTATGGTATCCTCGCTCCAACATCATATAGGAAGCAGGCGTTTCCGGTGGTGGAATAAGAATTCCCTCTCTATTCACTATTGGTTTATCCTTTTTAAATAAATTCTTTATTTTCTTTAGCAACTTCATTTTTCTGACTCTTTACGCTAATGTACCTCAGCAAAACACACACGGAAAACTTTTCCGTATTCTACCTATTCTATTTGTCATTTCTCGTCCAATATCAGCGCGACTCACACCAACCGTCCAATCACGGCTCTCTACGTATCTGCTATTACAACCAATACCAGCGCGGCTCACACCAACCTGTCAATCAGAGCTTACTTCACGTTCGCTGCCTGACCAATGCCAGCGCGACCTTTTTGTGACGTCAGTATTACTCCTTCTACTGACCCTCCCTTTACAAAATAATACGGCGATAGCTTTCTAAGTTTTTTTTATCAAAATTCCTGTTAGTAACAACACAAAACAATGCTACCTTGTCTGTTCCTCTAAATAAAGAGATAGTTTTTCACTTCAAAGGAAGAAATTATTTTACTTCAAGTAAAACAAGGACCAGCGTTACTTTACACCCAAACAAGCTACAGGCGGACTGGGTACTCCTGTAGGGATAAGGCCAAAGTTTCGCAAGAGGACTTTTTGGTGTAAAAGAGGTCTTGGTACTCCTCTGGGGATAAGGCCAGAGTTTCGGAAGTGGACCCTTCGCTATTTCAGACACTCTACTCACATACAAAATTTTCCCTAAATATAACACCTACAGCCTTCCGCCGTATAGTATTATAACAACAGACAAAGTACTTCTGCAGTGTGATTTCTTTATCCACACTCTTCTTCTGCCTACTTCAGGCTAAATTTTCCCAGGATTCCTCAGGTAACTTCGCACCTGTACTTCTAGACAACATAGAACAGGACACTAACTTTCCATGTTAAGAACATATAATCAATAATCAATAATTATTACCAAACTAATCAATAATTAAACCGTCCTCTGCTACCAGAAAACTGATCCAGCGCTACACTTAATCAGGGATCGATACTCATCAATATTTTTCATACAAATGGCCCATACACATTCACCCAACTCATAAATCCCTGTTGCACTGGGGGTCAAGTTCTAATGACGTGGAAAATTGTTTCCTTCACAGATTCATGTTTAACATCTCTAAATACATACCTGTATACCTGTATATCAACTCTATTTCCCCTCGGTCGACGGACCAATTAGTTGAGTAGTTGATGGTAATAATAGAACTAACTAACTATCTAATCAGTTAAAGGATCACAGACTCTCGATAAGATTAATAAAGTTTATCTCAAAATAAACGTAAATGATCAATGCTCATTGCATACAAGTTACAATGCAAACAAAGAATCTCACATAAGGGAGAGAAAATCAATCAACAATGCAAACAGTGTCATACTCATTCTCAATAAACAATATGCACATGAAGGAGTGGATAGATGATGCAAATAATGCAAAACAAATATACATATGATGGAGTGGATAGATGAAGAGACATAAGTTTCAGCAAATAATGCGAAACAAATATACATATTACGGAGTGGATAGATGAAGAGACATGAGTTTCAGCAAATAATGCGAAACAAATATACATATGATGGAGTGTGTCGTGTAGTTCCTATAGTACCCATGCAGGACCTGTGCGTTTGGATAACATAAACCGTGGGCTTGGTGTTAGACTGATTTTGTGCACCCTCACCGCGTATGTTAGCCGTATTTGCATTAGCTAGCTCACAGTGCCACTAGAATCTCCTCTTATCGGGGAGAGATTCGTTTCTGGCAACCTTAGATCATGACAACCCTGATCCCTCAGAATCGTGGAAACAATGTACTACTTTTCGCTCAGTCACTCGTGCTTACTTATTCAGTTTTGTCTCAGAGAGTTACACAGAATAAACAGTCTGGGCATTTCAGTAAGTATTTATTGAACAGTTGTTACTCTAGTGTAAAATATATGTGCTGCAGTAACCAGCAGACAATAGAAGAGATATATTATCAGCAGTACAATAAAAGTGAAGGGATAGTACAGTTCTACCATATTGCAATAATCATGAATACATACATGAATATAAAAAGCATTATGAAAAGTGTGCGTAATCCTACGATGCCTAACTAGATGTCCCTGAGTGTACCTAGCATATGTGTAGGTCTAAAAGCCTAAGAGCCAAGAATCCTTCTAAGATTTAGTCAAACCCCCTTACCTGAATAGAGAGAGTGTGGGACCCCGTCCTGGTCTCGAGTTAGACACCCGCAAGGGCTGTGTTAGACCGCTGTCAGCTGGAGCGACTGTATGCAGGAGCCTCAGTGTCTCTGGTCAGTGTGTCAGCATGGAAGTCTCGGTTCCCTCTATCTTACCGTGGAAAGATGTGGTGTATTTATACCTTAAAGTATCTCGTCCCTCAGTATGGTTTGTATTGGTCTTTGTTAGACATGAGGAAGACGTCAGGGGTGAACTTTGTACATACTTATTATGCGGGAGATGTAGCTGGTGAATGCTCATGCATAATTTATGAGTACATCGTAGGCCTGTGTTCGGGAAAAACCCTGCAGTGTTCTAACCACAGACTAGATAACGTTCAACCCTCAGAGCTCGTTGTGTACTGTAGGGAACTGATGTAGATGAAAGATCATGCCTATATTAGGGCATAGAACATCATGACCATTATAGGGCATAGACGATTATGACCATAATAGGACATATGCGAATATGACCATTTACGACATATATGAACGCATCTATAATAGGGCCTCTATATGAAACATAACACCCACTCCACTTTCGAATTGGATGACAATGACCATACTTAAAATCTGGACAATTTAAACATTTTCTTAAAAACATGGTCTTAAAAAGACATTTAAAAATGATTAAAATGTTAAAAGTCAGCTATTCTTTTGTTGCCACTTGAAAAAGTCAATTCTGTCTCACTTATAAAAGTTGCATTACTACAAGCAGAAGAAGGCCATTCTTTCTCAAGTGAAAGTGTCAATTTAGGAAATGTTCCAAATTTTGTTCGTTTATTTATAAAACGAAGTGGAGAAGCCGAATTCTTTCCCAGGACGCGCTGAGCCAATTCCAGATTAAGTGTCCTGGCTGGGAGATACAGCATTATCAGTGTTAGCTACTGCAGATGACAAATCCAATGCCTCACAGAGAACGTCAATCGCACATAGATGGAATTCAGCACTGCCAACAGTCGGTGCTGCGGCAGCTTGTGCGGCAGATGTTACCCGAGTGCCTGTGGTGGAGCCACCTAACCCAGCAGGAGTAAACGGCACCTGTGGATTCTCAAGGAATGCATTCATCAGAATTGGAAGATGCTGGGGACAACGCAGAGCATGGGCCTTTAAGGGGTCCAGCATAGCATCCTTGTCTGGAGGCATATCTGATGGAAACGTTAGACAGAGATCCAACGAGCATTCTTCTCCGCAAAACAGGCATCGAAGAATAGGTAAGATGCAGTCCACCCGGACTGGTCTAAACGACAGAAACCAGAAGGCGTTCAGTTCTCTTAGGCAAGGTATTCCCAGAAGCTGTACCATGCGTTCACGGTACTTCCGCTCCATGAGTACGTTCGCCATTTCCTCGGAAATTGGGCCGTCCATTGCGTAGCAGTAAGATTACAATCAGGACTCCTGCAATTAGGAACAGGATAAGCGGGAGACCTCCAAACACGCTTCCCAATACGGAGTGTATAAAATTTGGGATTACTCCGAGGACTGTCTGAAAGGTGCTTAATAGTCCTGACCCTATGGTCTTAAATAGGTGTACAATACCGCTTGTATCAGACATGTTAAAGATACGACCCACCATTTCTGCAAAATGAAAGGGGCAGTTCGTACGTATAAGTGCTTGTATCTCAGTCGAGGTCCTTTGAACTTGAAGTTCAAAGGTTTCTCGAGCGGAGGTTAAGGGCACGGGTTGCTATAAAAGCATGGCTTTCAGTCTGCTCAAAGTATCAAATTGTATGAAGGAAACATTCAATGAAGGCCATAACGGCACCTACCTAACTGTGTTCAGTGGCGGAAACAATACTTGCATACAGCAAGTAACCCTGGAGTTAACAGTGACCAGATAGGCGACGCCCGGAAGCATCCCACAGCAACCTTGATTGTTTAGCATCAAGTAACTCCCATTCGAGAGCAGCTGGAAAACCGGCGTGATCATGGCCGCTGGGGTCCCTGACATGTGACAAGATAGATTCGCTACTGAACCACTACATGCTCCGTGCAGAGAAATATCCTGACACATGAGAGAACCGCTTAAAGCGTTCTTGCAGTTTGTACCACTCAGATACACTTCTCGATCCCCATTCCGGCATCGGTATCTATATGGTAACTCCCAAGTTTCCTTAATGTAACCCTTACCCATTTTTTCATATTTGCCTGCCTGCCTGCCTTTGCTCAAGGCAATATTGAGACTGAAACATAGTGACCGGCAGGGTGATTTGGCCGTGAATTAGCCATTCAGTTGATGGTAATTCAGCTACAGTGAATGGTAACCTTTCCAGTTTCTTAATACGCAGCATTGTATATTTGGCTCCCCTTTGTGCCATTTCTGTCTGTTTATCAGTTAGATTGTATTCTGAAAACAGAGACGTGGTGTTTATAAAATGCCAGGGCACATAGCCTGCACGCAAAGATTGCAGCATCCAGCTTAACATCATAATAGAACGTAATTGGGACTGCCCGTGTTGTAACAAGGCCAGATCATGTTCTAATATCTCGATTGCCGAAGACACAATGTTGCCTAAGGAGTAAATCCTGGAGGTCAAAGTTGTTAAACCATTATCCACTACAGCTAATGCCTTTTCTAAGTTAATACGGTCTATTTCCGGCATTCTTTCTGCGGCCTCCTGTTGGGATATTTTCCAGTTTTCATTATAATAGGCATAAATGCCAGCATATATGAAACGTTTCTGACGTGCTTTCCTTGAGCCTGACAAGAAATCCCTAAGGTCCACATCAGGTGTGAGTAAGGTCAAGTGATGTTTAACTTCTGTGAGTGTTGAGGTCTCTAGCCAATCAAGGCACAACTTCCCAACACTATAGGATGTCACTACCCCTGGGTGTTGTCTTTGTACATAGCGTGTATCTGGCCTACTGATACTAAACCCCTCGGTTATACCTAGGAATCTCTGTTGACATGTGTTTGTGTCAATGGGCCAAATCAGCCATTCTGTCCAATTGGGATCTGACCTGTTGTACTGGAGGGTGTCATCTAATCCTACCCTATGTGTAGTTGAATTCTGCCCCCCACCCGTGATGGTGCTGGAAACCCCGGTGTGTTCATTTCCTTGTTCTTGGCTAGTCCAAGACAGGATGTCTGTTGCACAGTGTCATTTAGAAATATCATCTGCTGTGGAATGAGGCATGCTCTAAAAAGGGCTTCTGTTCCCTGGACTTGCCAGTCCCTAGAACCCCAGATTGATTTTAAATCTATAGTGTCCTTCCATAGGTCGAAACCCTGTGTAGACAACTGGGCCATAAAGGAAGCAGAGTAAATCTGTTTGGTGTCAGTCAACATAATTTTCTGTACTGATGTTTTTGCCACTTTGTAATAAAATGACTTCGGGTCAGATGTATTAACCCCTTCGATGCTTATGACGAGCTGGACTCGTCATGGCACACAGTGGTCGTGTGCTCATGACGAGTCCAGCTCGTCATGAAACATCGCCTGGAAAATCCCTCTGGTGCGGGCACCAGAGGGATTCCCTTAATGCCACAAGAGCCTCGGGAGCTGGGGAAGAGCTTCCCCAGCTCCCGAGGCCCCCCCCCTGGTTTCCCTGAAATGACGATCGGCGCGCATTTCAGTTTCCCTTTCTACGTGCTCAGGGGCCTATCTCAGCCCCCTGAGCACGTAGAAAGACGGGAGAGGTATCGTTGGAAAGGGGAGAATCTCCCCTTTCCAATGGTACCCCTTCCCAGTGGATCCCTGCTTGGGGATCGCCACAGGAGGGCAACCCCCAAGCAGGGATCCACCCACTAGACACCAATCAATCAATCAATCACAGAATTTGTAAAGCGCACTACTTACCCGTGAGGGTCTCAAGGCGCTAGGGAAAAAGAAAAGGGGGTGCTGCTACTGGTCGAACAACCAGGTCTTGAGTAGCCTCCTGAAGGTCAACAGGTCTTGGGTCTGTTGTAGGCTTAGTGGAAGGGTGTTCCAGGTCTTGGCGGCGAGGTGGGAGAAGGATCTGCCGCCGGTGGTAGTTCTTCGAATGCGAGGACGGTGGCGAGGGAGAGGTCAGCGGAGGCGGAGTTGGCGGTTGGGGACGTAGAAGAGGAGTCGTCTGTTGAGGTAGGCTGGGCCAGTCTTGTGGAGTGCCTTGTGTGCGTGGATGAGGAGTTTGAAGGAGATTCTCCTGTCGACGGGGAGCCAGTGCAGGTTCCTCAGGTGGGGGGTGATGTGGCTGTGGCATGGTACATCGAGGATCAGGCGTGCGGAGGCGTGAGCGGCCCCTTGGGCAAGGGGGGGAGCGGCCCCTTGGGCAAGGGCCTTTGCTCCCCCCAATTTAATTTGGCAAAATGTAGTCTTTTTGCCCCCCCCTGGGGGACAGATGGGGGCAGTAGCCCTAATCTGCCCTCCTGGGGGCAGAAAGCCCACTAAACACCAGGGATTTGTTTTTTGAAGTTTTTTAGGGAGGGGGCTTGCCCGAGCAGGCACGCCAATGCCCCCACCCAACCGCCACCAATACAGCCTTTCTGCCCCCTGGGGGCAGAAAGCCCACTAAACGCCAGGGATTTTTTATTGCACCATTTGTTTTAGGGTGGGGGCTGCCCAAAACGGGCACGCCAATGCCCCCACCCCCACCACCATTACAGCCTTTCTGCCCCCCTGGGGGGCAGATGGGGGCAGTAGCCCCCAATCTGCCCCTCGGGGGGGCAGAAAGCCCACTAAACACCAGGGATTTTTTATTCCACCATTTCTTTAGGGTGGGGGCTGCCTGAAATGGGCACGCCAATGCCCCCATGCCCCCGCCACCATTACAGCCTTTCTGCCCCCCCCTGGGGGGCAGAAAGCCCACTTGACGCCAGAGATTTTTTTTCGCACCATTTTCTTAGGGTGGGGGCTTGCCCGAAAAGGGCACGCCAATGCCCCCACCCCCTGCCACCATTACAGCCTTTCTGCCCCCCCTGGGGGGCAGATGGGGCAGTAGCCCCCAATCAGCCCCCCCGGGGGGCAGAAAACCCACTAAATGCCAGGGATTTTATTTTGCACAATTTGTTTTAAGGTGGGGGCTGCCCAAAATGGGCATGCCAATACCCCCCACCCCCCCGCCACCATTACAGCCTTTGGGGCAGATGGGGACAGTAGCCCCCAATCTGCTCCCGGGGGAGGGCAGAAAGCCCACTTGAAGCCAGGGATTTTTTTTGCACATTTGTTTTTAGGGTGGGGGCTGCCCAAAATGGGCACCCCAATGCCCCCACCCCCGCCACCATTACAGTCTTTCTGCCCCCTGGGGCTAGATGGGGCAGTGGCCCCTAATCTGCCCCTTTGGGGGGCAGAAAGCCCACTAAACACCAGGGATTTGTTTTTTGAAGTTTTTAGGGTGGGGGCTTGCCCGAGCGGGCACGCCAATGCCCCCACCCACCCGCCACCAATACAGCCTTTCTGCCCCCTGGGGAGTGAAAGCCCACTAAACACCAGGGATTTTTATTGCACCATTTGTTTTAGGGTGGGGGCTGCCCGAAATGGGCACGCCAATGCCCCCACCCCCGCCACCATTACAGCCTTTCTGCCCACCCTGGGGGCAGATGGGGGCAGTAGCCCCCAATCTGCCCCTCGGGGGCAGAAAGCCCACTAAACGCCAGGGATTTTTTATTGCACCATTTCTTTAGGGTGGGGGCTGCCTGAAACGGGCACGCCAATGCCCCCACGCCCCGCCACCATTACAGCCTTTCTGCCCCCCCCTGGGGGGCAGAAAGCCCACTTGATGCCAGGGATTTTTTTCCGCACCATTTTCTTAGGGTGGGGCTTGCCCGAAACGGGCACGCCAATGCCCCCACCCCCGCCACCATTACAGCCTTTCTGCCCCCCCCTGGGGGGCAGATGGGGCAGTAGCCCCCAATCTGCCCCCCGGTGGGGCAGAAAACCCACTAAATGCCAGGGATTTTATTTTGCACAATTTATTTTAGGGTGGGGGCTGCCCAAAATGGGCATGCCAATGCCCCCCACCTTCCCGCCACCATTACAGCCTTTCTGCCCCCCCTGGGGGGCAGATGGGGACAGTAGCCCCCAATCTGCTCCCGGGGGAGGGCAGAAAGCCCACTTGATGCCAGGGATTTTTTTGCGCATTTATTTTTAGGGTGGGGGCTGCCCGAAATGGGCACCCCAATGCACCCACCCCCCCCGCCACCATTACAGCCTTTCTGCCCCCCCCTGAGGGCAGATGGGGGCAGTAGCCCCCAATCTGCCCCCCCCAGAGGGATCAGAAAGCCCACTATCCACCGGGGATTTTTTTTTGCGCAATTGTTTTTAGGGTGTGGGCTGCCCGAAACGGGCACGCCAATGCCCCCACCCCCCCCACAAAAATGGAATCCCCCGGGTGTCTACTTTTCAGAAAAGTGTGGGTTTGGTAGGTTTCCCTAGGTGCCGGCAGAGCTAGGGTTCAAAAACTACAGCTAGGCACTATGCACAAAAAGGGTCATTTTTCACTGTGAAAATGTGGTGCGTCCACGTTGTGTTTTGCGCTGCTTCCTGTCGCGGGCACTAGGCCTACCCACACAAGTGAGGTACCATTCTTTTCGGAAGACCTTGGGGAACGCGGGGTGGGTGTAATTTTGTGGATCCACGCAGATTCCAGAACTTTCCACCACAGAAAAGTGAGGAAAATGTGTTTTTTTTGCCAATGTTTTAGGTTTGCAAGGGATTCTGGGTAACAGAACCTGGTGAGAACCAGTCAAGTCACCCCATCCTGGATTCCCCTGGGTGTCTACTTTTAAAAAATGTATAGGTTTGCTAGGTTTCTCTAAGTGCCGGCAGAGCTAGGGTTTCAAAAACTACAGCTAGGCACTTTGCAATAAAAGGGTCATTTTTCACTGTGAAAATGTGGTGCGCCCACGTTGCGTTTTGCGCTGCTTCCTGTCGCGGGCACTAGGCCTACCCACACAAGTGAGGTACCATTTTTTTGGAAGACCTTGGGGAACGCGGGGTGGGTGGAATTTTGTGGATCCACGCAGATTCCAGATCTTTCCACCACAGAAAAGTGAGGAAAATGTGGTTTTTTGCCAATTGTTTAGGTTTGCAAGGGATTCTGGGTAACAGAACCTGGTGAGAGCCAGTGAAGTCACCCCATCCTGGATTCCCTGGGTGTCTACTTTTCAAAAATGTATAGGTTTGCTAAGTTTCCCTGAGTGCCGGCAGAGCTAGGGTTCAAAAACTACAGCTAGGCACTTTGCAAAAAAAGGGTCATTTTTCACTGTGAAAATGTGGTGCGTCCACGTTGCGTTTTGCGCTGCTTCCTGTCGCGGGCACTAGGCCTACCCACACAAGTGAGGTACCATTTTTTTGGAAGACCTTGGGAACGCGGGGTGGGTGGAATTTTGTGGATCCACACAGATTCCAGAACTTTCCACCACAGAAAAGTGAGGAAAATTTGTTTTTTTGGCCAATTCTTTAGGTTTGCAAGGGATTCTGGGTAACAGAACCTGGTGAGAGCCAGTAAAGTCACCCCATCCTGGATTCCTCTGGGTGTCTACTTTTCAAAAATGTATAGGTTTGCTAGGTTTCCCTAAGTGCCGGCAGAGCTAGGGTTCAAAAACTACAGCAAGGCACTTTGCAAAAAAAGGGTCATTTTTCACTGTGAAAATGTGGGGCGTCCACGTTGCGTTTTGCGCTGCTTCCTGTCGCGGGCACTAGGCCTACCCACGCAAGTGAGGTACCATTTTTTTCGGAAGACCTTGGGGAACGCGGGGTGGGTGGAATTCTGTGGATCCACGCAGATTCCTGAACTTTCCACCACAGAAAAGTGATGAAAATGTGTTTTTTTTGCCAATTTTTTAGGTTTGCAAGGGATTCTGGGTAACAGAACCTGATGAGAGCCAGTCAAGTCACCCCATCCTGGATTCCCATGGCTATCTACTTTTCAAAAATGTATAGGTCTGCTAGGTTTCCCTAAGTGCCCGCAGAGCTAGGGTTCAAAAACTACAGCTAGGCACTTTGCAAAAAAAGGGTAATTTTTCATTGTGAAAATGTGGTACGTCCACGTTGTATTTTGAGCCGTTCCACACAAGTGAGGAACCATTTTTATCAGGAGACTTAGGGTAACACAGAATTGTAGAGCAACTGTTATTACCTATTGACTATCGATGCATTTCTGCCTTCCAAATGAAAGACAATGTGTAAAAAAGAAGTCATTTTGAAAAATGACCTATAATTCTCATGCTAGTATGGGTACTCCCAATTTCGGAAATGTGCAAATATCTACTGTTTCTAAAATCTACATTTTGTTCCCATTTCAGAAATATATAGGTGTCTTTCATAACAATTTTTCCATGTATACATTTTCCCAAAATAATTGCTATATACCCGGTACATAATAAAAAACCATTGCAAGTCGCTGCTCAGTTATTGGCTCTTGGTTCGTCGGGTTCTTGGTGAACCTACAAGTCCTATATATCCCCACAACCAGTAAGGTCCCGCGGATGTAACGGTATATTGCTTTCAAAGAGCTGTCATAATTAGAAGAAGTTACAGGTGAAAACGTTGACACAAAAGGCTGTTTTTTCCAACTAATTTTAAATTTTTCCTATATCTAACTGTTAGTTTCTATAAAGAAACCTTGAAGAATCTACACAAATGACCCCTTGCTGAATTCAGAATTTTGTCTACTTTACTAAAATGTATAGCTTTCCAGGATCCATTATTGTTTTTATACCCATTTCTACCATTAACTGGAAGGAGGTTGAAAGCACAAAAAATAGCAAAAATAGGCTATGTCCCAGAAAAATGCCAAAACTGTGTAACATTTTTGGTTTTCTGACAAAAGTCTGTCATTCCCTAAAATCTGGGAAAATGGTGATTTCAGCCCCACAAACCCTTTTTTGATACCATTTGCAGGGAAAAACCCAGATGCTTTCATTCGCAGCACTTTTTTCCCATTTTCCCCCAAAACCCCAAAATTTAGCTGTATTTTGGCTAATTTCTGGGTCCCCTCCAGGGGAATCCACAAACCCTGGGTACCTTTAGAATGCCCAGGATGTTGGAAGAAAAGGACGCAAATTTGGCGCGGATACCTTATGTGGTCAAAACGTTACAGGGGCCTAAGCGCGCACTACCCCATATAGCCCAAAAAAGGCTTAGCACAGGGGGGGAAAAGGCCTAGCAGCGAAGGGGTTAAACCCTGAAAAGTATGTGAATTTCTGTGCAAAGGTTTGCGAACTACCTTTTGGAGGTGTTGGACAGTGTTCCCACTGGTGGTATTCAAATACATTTCTAGGTGTTATAGATTTGTGCAAGAAATGATGACCATAATGTTGGTAACAGTACAATGTATCATAGTCTGAAGTACCTTCTAACATTTCATTGTTCGGAAATGCAGCAGTTTTTTCTAAATCAGACATCATATTGTTCACAGTTTCAGTGTCCCAATCATCAGACAATATACTGGAGGTAATGATATCACTTAAAGAAATTTTAAATACATGTTTAAGCTTTAAAAGTTCAGTCGGACCGAATATATAAAAATCAATCTTGTCCCATACTATACCGTCCGGTATAGGAACTGCTGTGATGTTCGCTGAAGACAAGTCTCTTGGTTCACGATGTGAAGACTGGTGTCACTTCAAAATCAAATTGACTCTTTGGGCGGTAGAGCTCTGCTGGAGATATCGTCCATTAATAAGCATACTTAAAGTTATAATTAAACCTGGCCAGAAAAGAAAAAATAGAATCCCAGTGATATACCATAGTTCTATCCAAGGTGACACCAGGTAAGTCTTTCTAAAAAAGTTCAAAAAGTCAATGAGTTTCTGTTTGTGTGATTTTTTGGCTGGCGTCGTTTCCGGCTTGCTTGGATCCAGTGAAAACGTATCAAAGTTCATGAAATAGCCAGAAGCAGTTCGATCAATTGTTGGAATTGCATCGGGATTTGTTGAAATTGGATTTTGCTCTTGACGAGGCATGTTGACGTAGACGTCTGTAGTCGGTCTGATTACAACTTGGTTGTTAAGTTGATTTTCTTCTTGTTGAAGTGGAACGAGTTCCATAGCATTGTTGCTTAGTCCTTCATTCCATACAGGTGGCTCTTCAAACGTGATGAGTCTTTCTGTTTGAACTTCTTGGATTGTAGCGAGAGGAGGGCGTCTGCTACTGTGGAGTCCACGAGGCCTACTGTTTAGTATCGGCCACATAGTGTGGTTTGATTAAGTCAATTGAGACAAATCTTTTCTCCTTTTTTCCGGCAAGAGGCGGCAGAAGTACACTTCTTGTGTCTTGGATTGCTAGGACCGGTACAGCTGTTCTGTAGGATGGTCCGAATTCTTTCTTGTCTGCAATCTTTTCTCTGACCAGATCCCTGACTTTTGGGATCCAGACATGTATTGCCATTACTGCCTTGACTTCCTCAGTGGCGGTCTGTTTTAAGTGGACGTTGCTTTGTTGTGTCCTGGATTCATTTAGATCCTGTAAAACAGACAAACGATCATGGATATCAAATGGTTTTTCATCCGCCACTGTGCCTTCACAATCAAGATCAGGTACCCACATTCTTGTCCCAAATAGGACCTCGTAAGGAGTGACACCCCCAGAGAGCTTCTTGGCTGATTGTTTATTGCTCTTTGGACCCCATAAAGGTGATCCATCCATCTATCGCCTTTGCCTAATACCCTAGCTGTTAAAGATTGCTTTAAGTCCCGGCTTTTCCTCTCCACAACCGAATTTCCCTCAGGATGGTATGGAGAGGAGTACCGCAATGCTACGCCCATTCCTTCCATGGCTTCTTTGTAAGCCCGATAGCTAAACGTCGGGCCACGGTCAGAATGTAACGTGCCAACTGCGTATGTGCCGATAAAGACTCGCAAATCTTTTATAACAGTTCGAGTGTCAGCACAGCGCTGAGGCCAAACCAATAGGAATCTAGAGCAGGAATCCACTGCAACCATGATATATTTCTTGGCCCCATCCGATTGTAGGGGTCCGCAGTTGTCCAAATACACACATGCAAGAGGTTTGTCTGATTTTAGTAATGGTGTCTGCACTGGGCGTGTTACGGTGGCGCCCTTCATCTGCTGGCAGATGTCGCACTTTAAGACATAGGGGCCGATTCCGATTCGGGCCGGAAATCTCTCCGACCGAGCCGGACCCGGAGAGATTTCCGACCGAATCGGACCCGTGCAGTCCGACCGAACGAGTACGATGCGCACGTATGCCATCGGACTCGAGTCGGTCGGACTCCCATTGAAGTCAATGGGAGCCTGTCGTACAACGCATACGCGGGCTCCCATTGACTCAATGGGTGCGATGCAGACAAGTGCGCCCCCTACAGCGTGTACGCGGCGAAGCGATTCGCGCCGTACACGCACAGGTAGGGGGACCCATGGGTCCCCCTGTGTGCGACTCGCGCGGCTACGCGTACAGGGGGGTCCGACACGGACCCCCAAAGTATGGCTCCGACAGCTCTTTCGAGCCGGAGTGCGCGGCTCGGTCGGACTGCTCGCGGCACGCATCGTACTTACCCGGCCGGGAACGTCTCCATTGCGCGGTGCGAGTCGTGTCCGTGCGAGTCGGTCGGTGCGGTTCGACCCGGGATCGAGTTGGTCAGAGCGGTCGGGACGCCCGGACGAGTCGGTCGGCGAATACGCATCGTACTCGCTCGCCCGGACGTGCGTACGAATCGGTCGGGAAATAGGGCTCCGAATCGATCCGGTTAAGCAGAATCCGATTCGGAGCCCTACCGGCTGAGATCGGAATCGGCCCCATAGTCTTTGGTCTGCTTTGTTAACCCTGGCCACCAGTAGCTCTGTTTCAGTAAAGAAATAGTCGCTGTGACGCCTGTATGCGCAGAACCCAAACCCTCGTGTGCTGCTAGAATTAAGCCTTGCCTACGATCCATGTTTGGTAATACTCTATCCCCCACTCCAGGAATCTGAGCATATGGAATGTTTTGTGCATCTAACTTGTAGGAGTATTTGAGTGGAAATTTTTTAGGTACTGCTGTGCTGCCTTTGCGTGAAGCATTGACAGCTACCATAATCTTGCCGTCTATTCTCGTTTTTGAACGAGTGATTGCAGCTACAGACGCTGTACGTACAGCCCCCTTTGCGGCTTCATCAGCCAATGAATTCCCTTCAACGTGAATGCCATCACGCTGATGACTCAGTGTGTGTATCATGTGAGCCCTTGGTAGTTTGTTTCTCAACTCCACTACCTGTTCCCATAGCATTTTATGCTTAATTGTGCCACCTTTTGCGTCTTTAAACCCGTTTTGTTCCCAATGATGTAAATATTCATTTTACGACTGTACACAGTAAAAGGGATCACACACAATTAGTGTGGGGAATTCGTGTTCCGTATTTACCAGTGCCAGTATTAGTGCTTTTAATTCTGCTAACTGAGCCGTGCAATCTCCTAGAGATTGCGTTTTAGTGCAACTTGGATGGAACTTTCCATCGCGCATGCGGCCTTTAACGACTGCACACGCTGCGCTGTAAGCTTGCTTACTCCCTATGGCCGGTTGAGCAGATCCGTAAGTGTAAATAATGTATTCATACTGATCTAGAGACAAAATCTCATTTGGTAGAGGATATTCTTGTTCGTATTGCAGAAATGCTTGTGTTTTTAACTTGGATCAAATATGTATTCAACATCCGATGGAGTAAGAAAATTAGCCCATTGTATCCATCTGGGATGTAAGGCTTTTGCATTTGGAATGCTAGCCTTTGTAAATGCCTCTAAGGCTGGTACCGGGGTCACGACTATTATGCGCTTTCCCTGAGCCCGAGCTCTTTCTCTTGCTACAGCGGTCTGCACTGCTGTCAGGATTTTTTCTGTTGAAGTAAAACGCATCTCTGCGTTTGTGTACAGGTGTGATTTGTATGCGATTGGTACCGTTTCGCCTTCATTGAAAGTTAAATAAGTGTACCCGCATTGACCCGCTATTACTCGGATCACTAAGTTGCGTACGTTTACGCATGTCTGTTAATGTTTAGAAGCTATCATGTCTTCCTGTAGTGAACGCAGGATATTTGTATGTTCCTGTGTCCATTGCCTGACTGAAAAATCAGGTTTTATTAAGTCGTAGAAAAGTTTTACTCTTTCTGCGTAATCCAAAATGTATGTTCGACCAAAATTTAGGAAAAAAATGGTACCTCACTTGTGTGGGTAGGCCTAGTGCCCGCGACAGGAAGCAGCGCAAAACGCAACGTGGACGCACCACATTTTCACAGTGAAAAATGACCCTTTTTTTGCAAAGTGCCTAGCTGTAGTTTTTGAACCCTAGCTCTGCCGGCACTCAGGAAACCTAGCAAACCTATACATTTTTGAAAAGTAGACACCCAGGGGAATCCAGGATGGGGTGACTTCACTGGCTCTCACCAGGTTCTGTTACCCAGAATCCCTTGCAAACCTAAACAATTGGCAAAAAAACCACATTTTCCTCACTTTTCTGTGGTGGAAAGTTCTGGAATCTGCGTGGAATTGATTGTAAATTCTTTAATGATTTTGGAGGTTGGAGCAGCGCACACTTTTCTAAAAAGTTAGCTGCTAGGCTTTTTCCTTCACTTGACAGCTCATACCCTAAGAATAGGACATTAAGATGGGCAATTTTTGATTTTTTGAAATAAAATTTAAAGCCCTTAATAATGGTGCTCACCCTGGTCAAGTGTCTCGGTAAGTCATAGTCCATCAGATAAATATCATCTACGTAGGACAATGCTTCTTTATCCAAATTTTGGAGTAACTCTGTTACCCTTGCTGAAAACAACCCCGGGCTATTCTTATACCCTTGGGGGAGTCGACAAAATTGCCGATGTGACCCTAGCGCTGAGAATGCAGTCAAATACCTGCTTTCAGGTGCTATATTTTAGCAGAAAAATCAATTTGAGATATCAAGTGTTGTTTTGTATTTTTGTCGCACAATGTTATTCATTAATGCGGCACTGTGTGCATTTTGAACTGCAAATGTCTTTGTGCAGGTGTTTAAATGACTGTAATCTAAAACTAAACGATATGTGTTGTCAGGTTTTGATACGGGCATCAAAGGATTGTTCATTGGTGAGGTGCAATTTTCTATCACCCCTTGGTATTCAAGTTGATCTAGGATCTCCCTGACTTGTTTTTTAGCTTCCTTCTTTATAGGGTATTGCCTTTGAGCATTTGGTGAAACTTTAACGGGATCACGTGGTGGGTTGAATCCTCATCCCAACCAGCATGATTTTTGTACAATGCTGGAGCAAGGGCAACCACCCACTCCTGCGCATATGCATGTTTTAGGTGAATGGGAAAGAGGTCGGAAAATGCTGGAAAAATTACCTTTTCTCCCTTAGGGCACTCCATGATGAATGCTGGCGGCCAGTCTTGCTCTGCTAATAGGATGTCATACCCAGATGACAAATTTTTCCAAAATAGACCCTAACTTTCCTTGGCTTGTCCCCCTCCATCCGGAGTGTTATCTCATGTAACTTATGTGGGACAATTACCCGAGTATCAGGTGTTTCTACCGTGATATACTCACACAACTCCGCTGTCACCAGAAATTCCTTCAGGTTCTGGCGAGCTATTGTTACTTCTGCCACGCTGTCTAGCATCGTCAGAGCCCATTCCCCGTTCAGAAGCTGTGTCCTCACAATTCTGGGCATGTCTGATCTTGAGACCTGCTACCTTCTTCTTTTTGAACTGAGGTTTTTGTTTATATTCTTTTTAGGTGCGTAGTCTGCAGCGCGTTGCGTGTCTCTGGACTTTGTACGCTCCTCTGACCGTCCTTCCCTCGCAGAGTTTTTTGATGAACCCTGAAAGGAAAGAGAGGAACGTGTATCAGTATCCTGATACCTGTCAGGTTTTTTAATATTATCCCTATTCCTGAGTGTATACCTCCTTTCAGAGGGCTCCTGTTGAGGAGACCTACCTCTGGATTGAGATCTGTTGTCTTTAGACTTTTGTTGTTTTTTATTTTCCCACTTCTTTTTAGAAGAAGTAGGTGTCTGCTTTGTAGTGTCCTTTTCAGGACTGCCCACCAGTTGTGGTTTTAATGCTTTCCCACCTAGACTGTCTGCCTAGTTCTGCATATGCAGTTTCAATTATTTGGGGTAGTTCGTGTTGTTGATCTATTGGACCGAACTCCCTTAGGCGTTGGTGGATCGCCACTGAAGCCGCTTCCCCTTTAATATTAGCTAGTATTATGGCTGATACCTGGTCAAAGTTATTTAGTAACATCATCCCTAAGTTTAGGGCACGCTCTGCTCCGTACTCATTTTGTATCTGTCTCAATACGTCATGTACTACTGCTAATGACGGGATACCATGTGTTCTGGTATATATGGCAGCAAAGACTGAACCCCATGAGGTGCAGTCCTCTATTTGTGGTGTGATCCCCATGGGCAAGCAGATTGTTAGTATTCTGTGTTTATCATAGGTGGTAGTATTCGGGAATACTGCCTCAAGCCGAGTTATTTTCTGAGCTATCCAGAATGGTATTTGTTCGCGGTTTGCGGGCATTTTGCCCATTACCGCGTGTAATGTTTGAGGAGTAATTTTAGTTGCTGTACCCTGGAATTGGGTCCCGTTTGTTGCAACTGTTGTTGGTTGAACTGTGAGAGTCCTCATGATGAATTGTGTCAAGTTTCTGTAGATTTTGATTAAATCTCTGTGTTGTATGAGTAATTCTGGCTGTGGCATTGTGCCAATGTCAGGATGCGATGTATAAGCCACTAGTATCGGCCATGTGGCTCCGTCTTCTCCGAGCGGGCCTAATCTTACTCTTGCTCTTAAGTGGGGTAGGGCGCCTTTAAACCAGTATAAGTGTTCCTGGTAAGTGAGTGGAATCTCTATGTCATTGAATGGACAGTATTCCTCTAGTGCATCTCCTTCTATGTAGTAGTGAAATGTCTTTGTTACGGCATCTGCTGCTGGGAATGTAACCCATGAATAGAATACCTCTGTTTTATTTGATTTGTGTGCCTCAATCACGAGAGGTACTATGCCACCCCTTGGTGGTAAACCATTTTTTAATAGTTTCATGGTGAGCGTATGTCTGAATTAAGGTGCAATTTCAATTGCATTCTCGGGTGGTTCTCCGGCTGAGACCTGCAGATTTACTCTTTCTTCATTGCTCTCAGTCATTTTGAAAAGAAAAGCTTTTCCAAGAGAACTTAGTTAAAAGGTTTAATGCACAATTTAGGAACTAAATGTCCTTCAAGCTTGATTAACCAACAGCCTATAAATAGGATATCTCGCCTACTCAGCTGTGGCAGAGTTTGTGCCCACCCACTCCAGACTTCTCTGGTGTTTTGTGAGTAGGTTCTCTGAGAATAGCACGACTGAACTACTCAGATTCTACTGTTAAATAAGTACCCAACCAACGTTGGCGGCGCCATGTCGTGTAGTTCCTATAGTACCCATGAAGGACCTGCGCGTTTGGATAACATAAACCCTGGGCTTGGTGTTAGACTGATTCTGTGCACCCCCACCGCGTATGTTAGCCAGGTTTGCATTAGCTAGCTCACAGTGACACTAGAATCTCCTCTTATCGGGGATAGATTCGTTTCTGGCAACCTTAGATCATGACAAGCCTGATCCCTCAGAATCGTGGAAACAATGTACTACTTTTCGCTCAGTCACTCGTGCTTACTTATTCGGTTTTGTCTCAGAGAGTTACACAGAATAAACAGTCTGGGCATTTCAATAAGTATTTATTGAACAGTTGTTATTCTAGTGTAAAATATATGTGCTGCATTAACCAGCAGACAATAGCAGAGATATATTATCAGCAGTACGATAAAAGTGAAGGGATATTACAGTTCTACCATATTGCAATAATCATGAATACATACATGAATATAAAAAGCATTATGAAAAGTGCGTGTACTCCTACGATGCCTAACTAGATGTACCTGAGTGTACCTAGCATATGTGTAGGCCTAAGAGCCAAGAATTCTTCTAGGATTTAGTCAAACCCCCATACCTGAATAGAGAGAGTGTGGGACCCCGTCCTGGTCTCGAGTTGGACACCCCGCAAGGGCTGTGTTAGACCGCTGTCAGCTGGAGCGACTGCATGCAAGAGCCTCAGCATCTCTGGTCAGTGTGTCAGAATGGAAGTCTCGGTTCCCTCTATCTTACCGTGGCAAGATGTGGTGTATTTATACCCTAAAGTATCTCGTCCCTCGGTATGGTTTGTCTTGGTCTTTGTTAGACATGAGGAAGACGTCAGGGGTGAACTTTGTACCTACATATTATGCGGGAGATGTAGCTGGTGAATGCTCATGCATAATTTATGAGTACATTGTAGGCCTGTGTTCAGGAAAAACCCTGCAGTGTTCTAACCACAGACTAGATAACGGTCAACCCTCAGAGCTCGTTGTGTACTGTAGGGAACTGATGTAGGTGAAAGATCATGCCTATATTAGGGCATAGAAGATCATGACCATTATAGGGCATAGACGATTATGACCATAATAGGGCATATGCAAATATGACCATATACGGCATATATGAACGCGTCTAAATTAGGGCCTCTATATGAAACATAACAAGTGGATAGATGAAGAGACATAAGTTTCATCAAATAATGCAAAACAAATATACATATGACGGAGTGAATAGATGAAGAGACATAAGATTTAGCAAATAATGCGAAACAAATATACATATGACGGAGTGGATAGATGAAGAGACATAAGTTTCAGCAAATAATGCAAATCAAATATACATATGACGGAGTGAATAGATGAAGAGACATAAGATTTAGCAAATAATGCGAAACAAATATACATATGAAGGAGTGGATAGATGAAGAGACATAAGTTTCAGAGACAAAAATACATTTGCAAGGAATTTATGCAAAGTACGAGTCAGAAAGATAATACAAACCCAAAGGATCTATGAATACCACCCCCTGGCCAAGGGAGTAGTGGGGTTCTCCTGAAATAGAGTCAGGAGACAAAGACTTCAGGAGATTGGACAGGACAGGGACAGGAACAGCTAGGCATCTCTGCAAACCTCCGGACAGCGATAGCATCACCCCTTCTCTCCTCTGCACTCGATCAGAGCTACGCCTAACCACACCCCTAAAGGGACTCCTGTTATACCTTAAAACCTACATGTCCAACCCACATTAGTTGAAACAATTCACTGGATTCGGCTTTCTATTGGTCAATTTAAGAGGTGGTGTATCACACCACCAGGTTCCCATTCATAATTTCAGTACATTCATTGTTCTATATCCTCTCCTATTGCATCATTTTTGACTCGCTCATTTAGTTCAATATTGGACACTTTCACATTAATTCACATGTATTTCTCTGCTTCGTCCGCGGAAGAAGTCTTGGATCCCACGGCCAGGCTCATCTTTTGGCAGGCGAACAATGTTCTTTGAGCTGGTTAGCCTAAAACCTTTACACTTTCTCTGCAGCGCTCAACGCTTCAGCCTGCTTTGTCATGTCGTTTTTGTTCACTCTCCAGCCTCATCTATCTGGTCAATTTAGGAAAATACAGTCCCATTCGGCTCACTACGGCAAATAGAACATAAGCATTCATTAATTACATGATAATGCACTTTTCACTGTTTACCACGCACTTTTGCACTATCCCGTTAATATTTTTCCTAGCATAAGCTTCATGCAACGCAGCATTATTTATTATCGTTTAAAGAAAGATGCTAGATGCGAAATGCGGCCTAAACATGCATTAACTTTGTTTCTTTCAAAACGCAATGTAAAATAAGGCCTTGTTCTTTCATGCATTTAGTTCACATTAGTGCACGCATACGCAAAGCGGTTTCCCACGTGTTCATGTGATTTGCATATTAGTTTTCACTATACACTGTTAGTACGTATTATGGGGGAGTTAATTCGAGCAAGTTTCTTTCTGCAAAACCTTGCTCCATCATGCCTACCTTGGAGCCCTATCATAAACAATTGCGCTGGCTCAGTGCACGGCCAAGCACCTGTTTTTATGCTTATGTTTTTATATTTATTTCCATGCATTGTCTATGCATATAAGTATACATAGGAAAAAGGTGATAGTGATCAAAACATTGCACATGCAATAATCAATTAGTTGGTGCTTTACCATCTCAGGTCATGTCGCCTCAATGACCCAATGTGTCCTGAACAAAATGAATTACACCATGAAGAAAGCACTCTCAGAAATCAACTGTTCAACATTTGATTTTTGAGAGTGCTTCCTCCATATTTTGATTCATAGTTCAAGCCTATAACTCTGGATCTGTCCAAGTTAATTCATGAACCATCGACAGCACAGCCCGAATACAGAGAGAGGGAATCACTGCCAGCTGTTCCTTACTTCTGCTCTTTGCAGATACTATATTCACCCGGAGAAATTCAGAGTTATGTGTGTGGGATACTGCAAACGCATAAAAATATGTGTTTTGCTCTGTGCTGAGCCAGCACAATCATTCATTCCAGATCTTGTTTTGTGGCAGTATTTTAGGTTTTGCAGTAGAGTGGCTGCGCATAGGGGTGATTGCTAATGTCTCCCTACTGTAAATTAGGTCCATTCGCAGGTTGCAAATGAGACGTCATTTGCTTCTTAGTCCACCAAACATCACTTTGCCATTTTCTCAAAATGCACTCATTTTGTCCTCACATGCATGTTTTTGCTCTAAAAATATATTATATAATTTTTCCAAAAACACACAGTTGCCTTACATTTTGCTACCAAATACCAGTATTTCATTTTGAGTAAATGCATGCAAACCCTCAAAAAACAGGCAATGCGTATTGTGTGAAAACAGCTCTTTGTCCTCAGATACTTTCTTATTTTTAGATAAATACATGGCATGGGCCTCCAAAATACAATTTGATGAAGTACTCACATGTACTACTACCCCAAAGAAAGACTCTCACTCACATGCCCATGTATTATATCACAGACTAGGTTTGTCCCCCCCAAAAATAGGATTTGCTGCCAGATGTCAGGCGCGCTCATCTAAAACCTTTAATCGGCATGATGGTGGTGATGAAGCTGTCACAGTGTTCTGGGTTGCTTTACATACAATAATCTGCTTTTAATAAACAGGTTCTTAAATTGTGATTCTCCTATTATATTTGACCACGGTTAAAGGGATTTTCACATTAAGTTAGCCAAAGTTAACGTAGGCCTCAGTTTATTTGACTCAAGCTCACATTTAAACTGTATTTCTTGCTGCTGTGTTTCTCTCATTCTATCTCTCATTCCAGGAGCCGAGAGGCAGTGGCCTGAATTATTTTAATTGTTGCAATGTTTTGATTTCTTTGAGAAGTGTTTTTCTTTGCGAGATTCACTCAAAGCCAAAGAATGAGTTTTCTGCACCTATGTCTGGAACAAGCTGATCTGGATGTATAATTCTTAGCAAAATATCTCCTGAAGGACATGCAGCTGTAAGAGTCTTCAGTGTGATGCCTGGGAAGAAGGATGAAGCCACTATCAGAAAATGCTGGATTCTGATTGCTTCCCACTTCTTGGGAACTGTAGGGAATGCGTCATACTGTAGGAAATGTGTATGTTTTATTTGAGCCTTGCAGAGTTAGATAGTTTCTGATGCTCCTATCTACATTTCTGAGAGCAGATGCCCCTTTCCACTCTCTTGAGACAACATGTGTTGTTCTGCTCCTGCTCATAGAGTTAGACTCTTGATGTTAGACCTGGCATCCTTGGCGTGGGTCTCCCTTCCATTTTTTCATAATGCCTCCACTGTTGTCGATATATTTTTGTTGGACTAGATGCTCATGGGCACTTTGCCACTGCTAATCAGTGCCAAAGTGCAAGTGCTCCCTATTGTAAATTGTGATGTGAATTAGTGACTCCATGTTTGGCTTATTTGAATTACTGTCAGACCCTAGTACAGTGCACTAAGTGTGCCCAGGGCTTGTGAATCAAATGCTGCTGGTGGGCTTGCAGCACTGGTTGTGCCACCCACAGAAGCAGCTTGTAAAGTGTGTCTCAGGCCTGCCATCGCAGAGCCTGCGTGCAGTCTGTGACTGCCATGTCGACTTGGTAAGTGCACCCACCTACCAGTCCCTAAACCTTCCCTTTTCTTCATATCAGACACCGCTATGGTAGGCCTACGGGCAGGGTGCATTGTAAGGATAAGGTGGGACATGCCTGGTGTGTGTGGCATGTCCTAATAGTGAATTACAGCCATTTTCGTTTTTCACTATTGCAAGGCTACCTGTTTTCCATAGGCCAGAATGGGCAGTTTGATTATAACATCTTATAATCCTAAACTGACTCAGGGAACTAGGTAGAAATTCGAGTTTAGTATGCCTGAACTCAGAATGATAAAATACATCTTTTAGTGAAGTTGGTTTTAACATTCTGTGTTTGAAAATACCACTTTTAGAAAGTGGGTATTTTCTTGCCTAACTATCCAGCCTGCCTCTGCCAGCTTGTGTATTGTGTGTCTGGTTTGTGCGTGACAGGGGCTGGGGGTGGCTACAGGAGACAGGGTGAGGCAGCACAGGGCTGAATAGAGAGATCTGCATCCAGAGTGGAGGGAGGAGTTGCATCTGGGTCTGAATAGGGCTGTGCCTGCCTTCCACAATGCTGGCTCCACCCCCTGCCGGGGGTCTGAGTACCCTGCCCCACATTCTGAAAGGAAAAGAAGGAGACATGTACACAGAGTGCTCAAAAGCTGCACAGAACTGGTTTAACCTAGGCAAAGGCCTCTCTGCCTCCAGAGAACAAAGAGAATCAGGGTATAAGAGTGGCACCCAGACCCCAGGAAAATGAGATCACTTTTGGGAACAAGAAGAAACCTTTGCTGGGGAGCGGAACCAAGAAGAAACTGAGGAGAGACTATCCCTAAGCCTGAAGTGCTGCTTGGGGGATTGGCCTGCAGTGGTTTGCCTGACTGCCAAAGAAATGAGAAAGGAACTTTTGCTTTGCTGTGACTTTCATCAACTTGTGAAGGATCTCCAAGGGCTTGGAAGAGAGCTAGCCCCCTGATCGAAGTCCCAGGACCATTGGACTTCACCCCCTTTGTGAATTGCTGCTGGAAACTCTGTTTCAGTGGCTACAGAGGTAGGGAGCTGTGACCGACTCTCCCGACCGGCTCGGTGTCCTGTTGGCACCGCATCGAGCAACGCCTGCATCTTGCAACGCACGGCCTTGTGCTCACCAACTCCGTCTTGACGCCGTCACCGAGCCGTTGCCTGCACCGTAACCTGTGAGCACCGCACCTCGCAACGCCTCGCTACACCGAATCGAACTGGTCCGATCAACACGGTCACCGCTGCTGACTTCGAGTCCTGTGACCGCACCGGAGTTGGGCACTGCTCGCACGCTTCACGATGCACCGCTGTCCGGACTGATCGACGCCAGCTCCCGAATCCGGCTCCGTCGCCGCACCGCAACCTGCCAGCACCGCATCGAAGCCCCGTCTCGCCCTGCAACGCACGGCCTTGGTCTCACCGACTCTGTCTCGACGACGTCAACGATCCGCTGCCTGCACCGCATCGAGGGACAACGCGTCCTGCAACGCTTCCATTTTGCATCGCGGCCGCGACGTACAGCCATCCGGCTTGCACGCCCGTGCCTGCCGCTTCAAGTAAAAGGTACTGTGACCGAGTCTGTCTACGCTGTGTTGGCCCGTCTCGACGCGGTCAGCTGGATTTGTTAGACTCTGTTTGTTCTTGACATCGCCGTAGCCGGAGGAGGCTACTGACTCGCACAGAACCTTGAATTAAGCCTTTTGATAAGAACTAAGTATTCTTGACAGTATTGTGGATAATTTTTGTCGTTTATGGTCTTGTGGTAATTCTATATAAAATATTCTTATTTTTATAAATATACAAACTGTGTGGTGTCCATTTGTAGTGTTCTCACTTGATTACTGTATGTGTTCACAAATGCTTCACACACTGCCTCTGAACTAAGCCCGTCTGCTCGTGCCAAGCTACCAAGAGGGTGAGCAGGGGTTATTTCAGGAGTGTACCTACTTTCCCTGACTAGACTCAAGGGTCCCTATTTGGACAAAGGTACCTACCTCTGCCAACTAGAGACCCCCAAATCTAACACTTGAACAAATCTATTCTTCTTTGCCTGACTGTACCTATATTTGATTCTGCCTTTAGAGGTTTCACTGACTGACAAATACTGCTTAACTTCTCCCAACCTCATTTGAATTCTGAGCTTTGCATTAGAGAATTTCTCTTCAGGGGAAACTGAATATAAATTTATTTGCATATGGCAAACTTTAAAAAACTTGTCTTTGCATTCGTTATTTTGACTCACATATGATTATAATGAACAATTCATTTATAAGGTGATTATTAATTCAAGACTAACTTGAGTGTTTGAGTTTGCAACTTTTCTAATCTGCTAATAAATCTTCATGGTTTTCAGATTTACTCGTCTCTGTCATCCTTGTGGGGGCAAATGAGCTTCACTGCTATTCATGTATTACTGATTTTTTGAGGGGTAGTCTTAATTCGAGACAAAAGTCCATCCACTTGAGTGCAGCTTGTACTTGAGTTTGCACCAAAGATTTTCACGGTGCAAACCGTGTCCAGCGCTGCTTCAGGCAGTGATAGGCCAGTGGCACAATTACACCTTATGCCAGGAAAGTGACAAGCATCACTAGAGTGCTGCGAAATGCTAATCCATCACTATGCATGGAAGGGGCACACAATGTCAGGACCTCCATTGTATTGGGGATACCAACTTTATGTCAGAGGGAAACGTAATAAACCTAGACCACCTTAATATCAAAGGAGGTTTACTATGTTGCTGCCATTGTGGTGATAATAGACCTGCCAGGGCTACTGTTATGGGAATCGGTAGCCATCTTCATGTTCAGGATGTTGCATTGTGCCAGGTTCACCATAATCTTAAGAGATATACAACATTATGCCAGTGGTAGCCACAATATGCCACGGATGATCACCATTGTACCAACAAATAGGACAATATTAAAATATCACCAAAATGTCAAGGGTGATAACAATGTGCTATGGTCACAATATGCCAAATTTTGCAGCCATATACCTGCCAGGTTCATTATAACAAGGCATGGCTGCTATAATGGCAAGAGAGCCACCTTAATGTCAAGGATGGCAACACTATGCTAGGGCTACAATTATGAAAGCTGTGGTCACAATAAGTTTGCCTGCGCCTTCATATTGTCAGTGGTGGTCTAATTATGCCAAGGTAGCCAACTTAACTAACAGGATGATGCTCTCCTGGCTAACGTTAACACAAACACACACACACACAGACACTAGCACTCAGACATGCCCACTCATACCTGCATGCAAACACACACATACTTGCACAAAAATGTCTACATGCATATACATGGGCACACCACACCAAAACCAACGTTGTGGAGCTTCTAATGGTCGTGGAAGCAGTGGCTGTCTTCTTCATGTCTGATGGTGCCAGCAGGCAGTGGGCAGGCTGTATGGTTCAACCGAGTCTATCTGCGTGGCACGTTGTCAGGACTCCCTAGAGGCAGAGAGGTGCTGCATACATTTGTATCCTGAGCCTGCAATATCCCTTGAATCAGAACCCCTGCAGGTAGATCCCAAATGATAGTCTCGAGAATAACCGGGCATGGGCAATATAAAAGAGAGAAACAGCAATGGGGTCATGGCTAAGAAGGCAGCAACGGCTACCCGCATTCACTATGCCACCCATATCTCTGCCTCCCCTCAAGAAGACCATAAGGCGTCCAAGGGGCTGAGAATTCTTCTTCCTCACCCTCAGATTTAGCAAAATAGCGCTAATTTGTTGTTACTCTAGCCCACTCATACACTCACACGCAAGCTTAGAGCACCATTGATGTCAACCCATATTGTTAATCTTTTTTTATGCATGTGCTCACTCATCTGCTGCATTTGTACCATTTGTTCCACAATCTACACTATGAGTGGAGCAGGCTGTCTGCCAATCTCTCCCCCTCCTTTATGCTAGTGAGGCACCACCAGACGTCTCACCTCTGCTTAAACTATTTCCCTATCTTTGCACCAATCACAGGATAAAATAAAACTGTGCCTGAAACCTATCAGGACCTCATAATGTGGCGACTACTAATCCTTCATTTACAAGACGTTGCAGTACTGAACACTGTAAATGCTTCAAAATGTCATTAGGACAAACAGATGTAGGCCTTCCACACAGGTGTTATCACAGCCGTGCTTCAATTCAAAGTCATTAGCTCGTAGGCTATTTTTCTTTGTGTGGTGTTTCTGCTCTTTGAAATACTAGAGTACAATCATTTCATCTCAGCTGCAAATGTTGCTCTGGAGCACTCCTCTTGTAAGTGCTCATTAAAAAGGAGTACACAATTGGCAAACAGCCTTCCAAAGAAGGATGATATTAACACACTTTAAATATTTCACATTATTAAAATTGTTTCAGATAATTAACATACAGCCATCTGTGTATTGTGGCTCCATAGTTATGTGCAGTGTATTATATGTCTAAATTGGTTAGATAGAAAAAGGCATGCAATAGATTTCATTTCCCAAGCTTCTCATAAGCTGATTCGTTTTGCTAGTGTTGTAAAATGCATTAAAATGTATTTTTCATGGTGAGACCCTAGACATCTTACTGCGCCCCTCTCTCGCTCTCTCTTTCTCTTATGGCTCTGTCCCTCTGGGGTCCCCATGCGTCATTTCCCTCCCCTCAACTCCTCCCGCTTCACCCACCTTCTCCCCTGGGGTTTTCTACCATTAACATCTCTAAACAAACATCTGTGATTTAGATCTGTAGCCTTTAAGCATTCCTCTAACTATGTACGTTCACTAACCCTCCTTATTATTATTTTTCTTTTTGCATCCCCTAAAACTAATAAAATACTTTGAAATTTAAAAAAAACATATTTTGCATGGCACCTGTCTTTCTCTTATGATTTTTTAAAGTTTGTGGAACAAATCCACGTTTTACACACATTACATAGAGGGGGCAATGAATGCAGACTCTGAAGTAATATTTCAAGATATGCTTGGACAAAGAATATTTTGTGCTGTAAATCCATAATGAAGAGACTACAAGTGGTTCTGTCGGGTAAGACAATTGCTTTTACGCGCACGAGAAGTTCATCATGAGGGAACCATTTAAATACAAGGAATACATTTCTTACAAATTGAAATTGGAACACAAAAGACGAAAGATTTTGGCATAGAGGTAAGTTTTTACTTTTTCTCTATAGGTCGTATATTCTAATCAGGCTGTCAAAGATTGAAAAACATAAGTGACATAGAATGAGGTGAATAAGGTGACCATGTGACATAAGTGACTCAGTGTTATTTACACGTTAGTGAAGCGACAATACACAAAGATATACAGCAAGTAATGATGGGGTCCAACCAATGCCGTTAGCAATCTAGTGTCTCTGGTACAAGCAAAAGAGCTTAATTAGTGTTCGGACCAGAAGACCTAATGGACTTGGACCAGTAAAGACGTCAACCTTTCGCCCCTGACGTATAACGTAACGTGTAAATAACACTGAGTCACTTATGTCACCTAGTCACCTTATTCACCTCTTTCTATGTCACTTATGTTTTTTAATCTTTGACAGCCTGATTAGAATATATGATTTATAGAGAAAAAGTAAAAACTTACCTCTCTGGCAAAATCTTTCGTCTTTTGTGTTCCAATTTCAGTTTGTAAGAAATGTATTCCTTGTATTTAAATGGTTCCCTCATGATTAACTTCTCGGGCGCGTAAAAGCAATTGTCTTACCCGACAGAACCACTTGTAGTCTCTTTTTTATACATACCCAGGTTCTGAGGGGCACAGGGTTACCCCATTGTTTTTGTACGTAAATCCATAATGGGCACAATATAACATGTAGATGACGTTTCTGAGGTGGGGATTTTGGTAGTTTATGAGTGCACATTAGTATAACATAAACTATTCCAAACAGAACATTGTCAAAAAATGCTTGGCATTCAAATTTTTTGTTTTGTTTTTTATCAGAGAGCTGATATATATGTAAAAGTGAATGTGGTTACAAAGATATACCTCAATGGCTCTATAGGCATTAGTATCTTGAGGTACATATTGCGATGGACACCATGGGGCATTGTTCCAAGGAGCTTGCACCGTGTCACATTCGGCCCAATATGTCACTTTCCCCAGTCCAGCGTCTTTTTTTTCCTGCGCCACAGCCAGCTGCATTAGGTTACGTTAATCATATGCAAGGTGGCTTTCCCCCATAAGATCCAATGCAGAACTGACACATCCGTATTTACTAGTATTTCTCAAATGACACGCAGAGTCGAAAATACGTCTAAATCCCTGCGCATTGACAAACCAGGCATACAGATGATGCATTGGCACATAAGCAGAACATACCCAGAGCACTTTGACAAGCTCATCTACACCATGGAGCTACTTATACTGCATCTCGGAGCAGGAAGAAGACGACCTCCACCACCACTACCACCTCTACTATCACCACGGAGACAGCGCAGGAGAAGGGAGTGGACACACTGACAGAGGATTATCCTTGTTCACTCGGGGAGGAGGAGGTCATCACCCATTACAGGGAGCCCATTGTCCTGTTCCTGCACCAGATTGCACTAAGGCTGCATGCAACATCTCTGAGGTGCCCCAACAGCCCTCTGCAGGCCAAGCTGTTGGCAGTACTGCACATGCTGGCGTCTGAATCATTCCAACCCATCACACCCAGAGTGACTGTAATATCCCAGCCATCCTTTTCAGAATACCTACTTCCTGTCGTGGATGCCATCATAAGCTTTACAGCCCAGTACCTCATGTTCCCCAACACACAGCAGAAACAACTGGAAAAGGCTTCTATGCCATTGCTGGATTCCCACATGCATTGGGGTCAATGGGCAGCACACATGTGCAACGTGTGCCTCCTTTGTCTGCATCCCACCTGTACTGCAATAGGAGGCACACATATTCCATCAATGTGCAGGGAATAGTGAACCGTCTGGGGATGTTCATCCATTTGCTGGCAAAGTACCCTGGAAGTGCTCATGATGCATTTATCCTCATTATTTACTCCTTCTATGTGTGCTTCATTCTGCAGCACACATACAAAGAAGGAAGAAGGTTCCATTGTTTGTTTTTTGTGCAGGAAGGTGTCCCTTACTACTGAAAGCAATTGAGCTCACAATGCAGACACATCTGCACTACGGTGCAAGGGTGCATGTGTTGGTGATAGTCAACAATCTGTGATCTTACCCATGCAGAATAAACACCAATGCACTGTATGGCACTAATAGTGCACATTCCTGTCCTTTTCTTTTGATGCAGGGCAGCAAAAACAGTTTACTCCCTGTGCTGGCCTGTGTCAACAGCCTGTAAATGAGACCCTGTGTGTGTTTCTAAAAGGTGGAAAGATCCTGAACAATGCAACACTATGTAAAATGTTGTGTCACAATTCTTTTTGAAGGAAGGGCCTCCATGTCTGTTGTCTGTGTGTCCACAAGCAACTTGGTCATGAGGCACGTCATGTATCCAATCCCTGGGAAAATGAAAAATCTTTCAAACGTTTGACCTTCCCCAGATCATGTGTACCATGGAAGATTACAATAGTCATTATATATACACACCTGCCATACAATGTGTGCTCCATTTTGTGCCACACAAACCTACTCTGTCAGCCCTCCAAGGGTACTGACTGTGCAGCAAGGTAGACCCTCATGCACAAAGTACAGCTCACAGGACATGGAGCTACACATCCCCCATACATATAATGTGACTGTCTTGTTACAATGCTGCCCTTTGTCTGCCAGTGCAGGCTGCAAATCCCAGGGCACTGCCTCATGTTGAAAAAATGTCTTACACTGTCCTCAATCAGTGAGGCAGTGCAGTTCTGAGAGTTTAACAGTTGCCCTGTACAGCGCAATACTCTCACATATTTCTCCTCTTGTGTACTGCCAACACAGTGGACACAGTGCACTGCATGTGTAGAATATCATGTCCCACAATGACATTCACTCACTAATCTTTCCATGGCAGTAGCATCGAACAATAGTGACTACTACTGCCAATAGTAGTCCTGAGAAAACATAATAGAGGAGTGTGAGAGAAGTCACTCCTCAATGGCTAACTGGCTGCCCATACTAGGAAAGATTAACCACATTCATGGCATTGGCAATCCCAAGTATTAGATATAGTAAGTGTATCAAACAGGCCAGTATACTTGTATGTGTAGTGCAGTGTCAGTCATACCAAAAATGAAGATTTGTGTATGCCTAACAATGTCAGGACATGTCCCATACTGTTTGCAAAGTGTATGAGTCATTCAGGACACAATAGAATGTACATGAACTTGGGCACATCAACCATCATGACCATTGACTGATTGTTCCCGCCTGTTTTTCCAACTAACCAAAGATATGGTCTGCAGTCATGGGTCTTGATCCCACATGCACATCCTGAGACAGATGCCCAGCGGAGGTACAACCAGGCACTTAGCAGGACTCGGTCCATAGTGGAGCGGACTTTTGTCACGATTTCACTGTCTACACATGTCCGGGGGAGATTGTTGTACTCTCCCCCTATGGAATGTAAAATCATACTAGTGTGCTGCATTTTGCACAATATCTGTGTGCGCACCATTGTCCCATGGGGGGAGGGAAATGAGGACCATCAAGGCCCGGAGGATGATGACAAGGAAGATGAGGACCAAGAGCAACATGTACCTTCACTTGCTGGAACATGGCGGAGAGATGAAATCGTGCATCATTTCTTTGCAGATACATGAGACACATAAAGGATGACAAATATATGGACTACATGAAAAAGGTGTAATAAAAATAATGTAAAAACACTACCATTGAGTAAGCAATCTTACTTCATAGTTACTGTAAATATCAAAACACTCACATCACAAATGCTATTAATTGGCACACAACAAAGGGATGGAGCAATTTGTAAAAAAAGAGCGCCTGACAACATCTTGTAAAAATAAAAATGTGTACATGCCAACGACCTGTGCCAAATGCTGGACCACTGGGAAGACAGACACCAAACAAAGATAGGATTATGGAACTGTTTAGACAGGTTATGATAATGAGCTCTGTTGCAGTGTAATGACTGTCAGACATCCAGCAACAATCAAAATGGTGTGCTAAAGTAAATACTGTGCAATGTCTGTGTGTGTGTGTCTTACAGCTAGTAATTTTTACAGCCTCATATTTGTGGAGGGTAGTAGAGTTTACTCTTAGTTTGATGAGTGTGAAGTGAGGTACAAAGTATGTGCATTGGAACACAGTCTAACACCTACAGTCTACATATGCTACCTCAATCTCTACAGGCCCATATTAAACCCATTAGGACATCTCACTTCACACATATAAATGTTAAATACTCATCTGTGCCAGTGCAAGAGCACCTACCTAGCACCAATGTGGACACACTTGGCCCACTAGGCAAAGATGCAATTGGAACACGCAGGGATGTATCCAACCATGTTGGTGTGTTGCACTCAGATACAAAAAATGGGTATACTCCCATGAGTACAGTTTTAGTGCGATTTTAAAAACACAACACAAAGAGTCAGAAAATGAAATGTTTGGACAGAAGCAGTTACAAAATGCACGGCTCAATCAGCCAAGGTACCATGCACAGATGCATTCCAAGTCCTAGTGCCAGATTGTGTCAATTAATGCCCAAGTGACCATTGTGTGTGAATGCATACCCACATCCTAAGTTCAGTAACCCCTCAATATTGAAACATTCTGTGATGCATGCCAATAGTAAACACGTTCCTCCTTGGAATAAATCAGACTCATTTTGGCTACAAAAGCTGCCCTCATGAACACCAAAATATAGACAAAGCTTTGAGGGAAAGACATTGTTTATTGACACTGTGAATGTACCACAACAACCAAGGGTGGCGTAACAATGAGAGAAATATGTTTGTGAACTTGTAATTTCCTCAAGCAATGTGTGCTGCAATCTACAGCACACATAGAAAGAGGGTAATTCCTCAAGAGCTTGCTAATGTTCAGGAATGTATCCCTTCCAGCACAGACACAATCCTCCTTGCAATGCGTGCATCCAGCCACCATGGTGCAAGGGTGCCTGTGTTGTTGTTAGGTTGTCTGAACCGCATCAATGTAAGGAGAATAAAGAAATGCTCCACATCTTCATATAAGTGGTCCATTTCTGTCCTCATGACAATCAAAAAGAACGAGCTAAACGAAATCTCAATCAATCAGCATTCTGTAATAATAATAAAAATGATAATAATAATAATAATAATAATAACAATAATAATAATAATAATAATAATATTTATTCTGCAGTTATCACAGACATAAAAGCAACAAAAATAAAAAACAGTCACAAATTCATTTAAAACAAGATGTGCAAAATCGCAATATTCCTTAGGTCCATCAGTCATGTCTAGAGTTTCTTGATCTTAGTGCAACACTTAGGAAGTTCGTTACAACAGAAAGCTTGCGAACATTAGGCGGGAGTTGCAAGTACAATAGAGCTACAAGAGCATGCCTGAATCTCAATTATTGTAAAAAAGGTTTATGATACAATCGCCTAGGAAATGTAAAATATTTACATAAAAAAACTAAATGTAGGGTATCCTGAGGAGACCTATTGTCGCAGCCACAGGGACCTCTATCTTCAACATGTAAAACAAAGCCTGCTGGGAATGCCAATAGGTGATGGAGCATATTTAGTCTAAAACGGGTAATTAAAAATCTATCATAGGCACTAGTTAGAATAGAGAGATAGGTCTCCTTGCCCTGTACAGATTTAACTAAAACATGCCCTCTTACCATAGGTTTGCTGAGCTCCTTACCCTCATGGGAGGCCTGTTGCTTTACTGTGTTGTGTCTCAAAAAAATATCTGTTCTTCCCAGGGCCGTGAGGGTCTCCTTGATATACCTTAACCATGGGATTTTGAGTGCTTGGTCAAGTGAGAGGCAGTTCAAGATTACTGACCGATTAAAAGCTGCCTCCTCACTAGACCAGACATTCACCCAACACAACAAATGCTTAACCGCCACCAGGTCTGATATGTACTTAATACCTAGTTCTTCATGTACCGAATATGAGGGGTACCCTGGGGGACTTTCAGAATCTGTCTTAAATATTTTTCTTGTGCGTCTGTAATTTGTCAACCGCCATGTACCCCCAAACCTCGCTAACATACAAAACCTTTGAAATGCAGAAGGACTGGTATAGTTTTAAAATCACCCCCGGTGACCAGGTGCCTAATTTGTGGGCGTAATTTGCAATAGCTCCCATTGATGTTTTCATGTCCAATAGGTTCCCCTCCTGCATGTGTTTCCAATTTAATCTGGCATCGAATAAGATTCCAAGGTATGAGAAAACTGGGACCTTGGCCAAACTATGTGTTCCTGTCTTATAGGTCTTAAGTCTGGTCGCCAGGTTACCTAATTCCATGACATGCAATTTTGTGAAATTAGGTGACAGGTCCAGCCCGTTCATAAAAGAAACAAACCCATCTATTAGGGCCTGCAGGGCCATAGGTGTGCACGCTATCAGTACTGCTTCATCCGCGTACAACAGGACAGGCACCGGTCTCCTCCCTATTCTAGGAGTGTCGGCCTGTAAAGATATCAGAGCAGATTCTAAACTGTTAATATATAATGTGAATAAAAAAGGGTAAGTCAGTGAGTCCCCCTTCTTGAGTGTATCTAACTGCAGCAGAAGTATGGGCATAAAGAGTCATTAATACATATATATAAGCCTGCTCGACCCCTAGGTTGCCGAGTAAAATCCAAAATTTATTACGGTTCACCCAGTCAAATGCTGAGGTAAGATCCATAAAACCCAAGAAGAGGGATCCAGGTTTGGCGATCGTATATTTAGAGATTAAACGGTAGAGATTCAATCACTGATCTGTTGTGGATTTGCCTGTGCGAAAGCCATATTGCACCTCCAAAATTATTTAGTTTGTGTCAGCCCAGGCGGAAGGCGTATTTAGTAAAACCCGGCCCAAAACCTTGACCGTAGAGTCTATGAGGGACATAGGGTGATAACAGTAAGGGTTATCCCTATCCCCCTTCTTGAAGATTGGGACAATGGTGGCGGTCGACCATGAGGGTGGCATCACTGTCACTATTGCAGCGTTTAGTACCCTAGTCAGAACCGAAGCCCACACGTCAATGTTATTCTGGAAAAGGTCAGGAGGGATCCCATCGGGTCCAGGTGATTTGTTCCAGGACACTCCCTCAATGCCAAGCCTGACCTCGTCAAGAAGAAAATTAATGGGCGCTTCGCTGACACAGGGATGTAAGTCATTTATAAGTCCGTCCCCTTGTCCGTAATTGTAAACTCCCTCAAAGTGGGCCTTCCAATGCTCAGAGATGATATGATGGCATAGGTCTGGTTTATCCGGCTCTGAGAAGCAGGGGCTGTTCATAACCTGCCAAAAACGAGTACAGTCCCTTTGTTCGCTTGCTTCTATTAGCTCGCCCCATGCTTGTTTTTGTAGCGAGCGCCTCAGTTTCTTAAGAGCCCCCTTATACTTGCTCCTACAGCTAGTCACCCAGGTTCTATCCCATGGGGTCTGTTTCAAGGCCATCTTCAGTTGCCGGAGGGCCCGGGAGCACTTGCTGTCAAACCATCTTGGGTGTTCCAGGCGAGTAGTAACTACCGGGGCTGTTAGCAAACTGGCAACTGACCGAGCAATGACAATAAATGAGTGTATGGTTTCCTCTCCAGAAACTGACAGATCTAGACACATTAAAATCTCATGTTGACGCAATTTAAAAAGAGAATGATTAAAAGCATTGGTATCCACCTGTGAAAACCATAAGTGCCTCCCCTCATTGATTGAAGATAATGTGCCCACATTTATACTACGTGGCGCTGTCTGGTTGCCCTGCACTTCAAGCACCAGAATCAGGGTATTGTGGTCACTGAAGGGACTATATTGAATATTAAAATAAGATATGAACCGGCCCAAAGAAAACGAGACAAAGATAAAATCGATAGTCGTAGCTCATCCCCTACCTTTATAGGATGGAGGCAAATAGCAATTGGTGGGATTGGATACCTTATCTAAAGTGAATATTGAACCGTGAGTGTTTAAGAGAACATTCAACTCACGGCCATCTGGGGAGTGCTCCATATGCAAACCCTCTGTGACCATGCATGTGGGATGGTCTCGCGAGTTCTGTCCCAAGTTTGGGCATAAGTGAGAATTAAAGTCTCCTAACAGAATATGATTCTCCTGAGGGAGGCCATCACCCTGTGCTAATTTGAGGACGCCAGTTCACTCTGAAAGACTAAAAGACCCCTGCTTCTTGCTTTTGGCTTTATAAAAATTAATTAGTTTCATCTGTTGTGCTCTCCCCACTACTAATTTAAGGCCCTGTGCTACTTTGGAGTCCCAATTCAATTGCTTCACAGACACACAGAACTCAAGGGCTATAAAGATAACTAAACCTCCCCTCGCTCTACCCACTGTAGAACCCTCTGCCGGTAAGAAGAACGTCTTATAACCTTCGATAAAGAAGTTATTTTCAACCTCCCAGGGCTCCTGGATACAAATAATATTAAACAACAAATTGCCACTCGGGTTAGAGAAAACGTATTTTGATTTTTGGATATCCTGGATGGAGGCCCACATAAGACGATTGACTGTATATAAGTCTATGTCAAGCAGTGGATGTCTGGACTAGAGAGATATTGTACAAGCCCTGATGAAGTCAGAGATGTGGATGCATCAGACCTGACGAAACACGTGTTGGCTATTTTTCTACCTGGAATAAACATTGGAGTTACAAGAAGACGGACTGGACTTTGATTTTATAATACATACTGAGTAGTGCTCAGGATAATTTGTTGTTTATTGTAGGACCGGATTTTTCTGGTCCAGTTTTGTGGAGTGCGAGTGGCTGCCCTCTTCCTTGGAGCACACAATTTGATATTTCTGCATATGACTGTGGGGATTACTGTGAACAAACTTTGCGCATAGAGCCTTGCCACATTCAGTTTTTGTACAAATAATATTAAAAGATCTGATAAATTGGATCAACCTGTCATCTGCAAATTATGAGGCTAATCCTGCCACATTCCAGGAAATAAAACTTAGATTTCCCCCATTATACTGCTTCTGGCTTGTGTATGGGGCTGTGGAATCTACCCTAAGATCCATCAAGGGGGCATAGGGGTTAGAAATAGTCTGTGATCCCCCCAAGGCGCAAGCACCCCCGCCCAGGACAGAAAGCTGGATATTTTTTGTGGTGTTAGAAGTAGGCCTGTAGAAAAAAAACAATTGTACTGGCTTAATATCAGAAGTGTAAAAAGAGGACTGGGAGGTGTGTCTCAGGATGGTCAGTGCTAGATCTGGAAATCTAAATGTGACAATCACACTATCTCCCTCGAATGTTTTTTTGGACGGTCCAATCCAGGAAGCCCTCCTAGCCATCACAATGTGCCTATGGTCTGCCACATTAAATCTGGTGTGTCTTCATAGCCAATGAGCAACATTATTAATCAATTGATCCATAGATTCCTCCCTTTGGGAGCCGAGACGTGGAACCCTTGCCAGAACCACAGTGTAGGGGCAGCAGGCTGGAGGGAGGTCAATTACTGGGAAGCCAGGATTGTTCGTAGCAGATGGGCTTTCTTTAGCTGCTTCAGACGCCTGCATCGGGGGACACTGGTCGCCATAGTCCATGTCCATGCCACCTACATGGGGGTTACGAGATTGAGGGGGAGCATTCACCAAACCCGATTTGTGGGTCATGGCTCCCGTCTTGCTAGAGTTAGTAGTAACCCTGGGCGAAGTGCTACGCTACGCTCGCGTAGTTTGCGAAGTTTGCGCTACTTCGCACAACGCGAATTGCACGTAGCACAGTGCGAACACGCGTAGCGTAGCGTAGCGTAGTGCCGCGGTCATTTTTTGCTTGCTCGCGGTCCTCAACGTCAAGTTGGCGACCGCGAGCAAGCAAAATGACATCCCGGCGAGACTTTTTCCTCGTTCGCGATCAGCAACATCAAGTTGCCGATCGCGAGCGTGGAAAATAAACCTCCGGCGAGATTCTCAACGCGGGGAGGTCAGGTTTCTCATTGCGAGTGGTCGCGTATGCTTGCGACCGCTCGCGATGAGAAACTACCAGTCCGCGTTGAGAAAGCTGCCGCTCGAGTAAAAATCTACTCGAGCGGCAGTAAAGACAGCTCGCACTGTGCAAGTTGCCGTTTTCAATGATTGCACAGTGCGGACAAGCATCCGGCACTGTGCAATCATTGCGAACAGTGCGCTACGCAGATCGCGTAGTGCTACGCGAAGCTTGCGTAGCGCGAACTGCACTTTGCGTAGCTCGCGAAGCATTACTCGCGAACTACGCCCACCCTTAGTTAGTAGTAGGTGGCTGGCTTCTGTACGGGTTGTCTGGGGGGGACATTCCACTTTGTACCGTCTGTAACTGTAACTGTGATTTTAGGAAAGGGGGGGCTTTGTTCACAGTAGCCAGCACGCTTTCGACTCTTACAAGTGTTTTCTCGAGAATCTGACAAGACTTTAGTGAGTTTATCCCAGAACTGAGACAAAAGATTAGTCAGTACTTAGGTAAGTTTTTGCTTTGGGGGACCCAGAACTCTCCTGTGCCCGTCGAGTTAATTGTTATTGATTCCTCCCCTCTGTTTTGTGTCTTGTTTTGCTTTTTGTCTCTCCATGTCCTCTTGGGTGCTGGGGAACCCCCCAGTTCCACTCCTTGTCTGGAGACTAAAGTCGCCCTGTTATTATTGGAACCAGGAGGGGATATACTGGGACTAGCAGCTTCTGAGACTGGCAATGTGACCCCCTATAGCAGAGTCCTGAGAGTTTGGGTTTGCCATATCTAGAATTTCACCATGCAGTGATAAAGAGGAGCCACCAGGGCCCAAAGAAGGTCTCCTCTCTGCTCTATGTATTTCCTTTAGATGGCCCCCACCGATTTCAAAAGAAAAGAATGAAAAGTCACGCTTTTGCTGCTAGTAGGGTTATCAGCAAGGGCTGCTTTCCTCTTCCCCATGGTGTCCAAGTACAAAGGGTCCTCCAGAGGCAAGGAGTGGGACAAATAACAAAGCAGGCCGCACGCTATAAGCAAGGTACTCACTGTAGGGATTCTGGCGGTACCTGTATCTCAAATGGCCTCCAATGATGGTGTCAAGTCGCTTCCCCAGATGGGGGGGTAATACGAGGCTGCCCAGCCCCAGCAGGCGCCAGCCAAGAGAGTAGGCCCAGCCCAGCCTCAGTCGGCCGCGGACGGGAGCAGACGGGCCCGCCCTTGGCCTGGGCTTTGTTCGGGCACGGCCTGGGTGTGCCCATGCTCGTCCCCTGCTACGGGAGTGCAGTCCCACCCCAGCCGAATGCTGCCAAATGCCAGTGTTTTCCCTGGGCCTCGGACGGCCCTGCTGAATGCTAATAATCAATGAGTTGTCTCACAGGAAAAAAACCTATTAGATTTTTTAAAGAACCCTCACCCACCAACCTAGTTGGTGATATGCTTTATCATCAGGTTCCCATCTAGGGGCCGAATGCCTCCTAGGTGTGCTGCAATGCCTGATTACAGCGGGGAAACAAGTGAATTTTAGTGAGTGTGAACCTTAAAACTACCTCCAGGATACTCAGTCAGATAAGGGTAATTTTAATAAAGAGTTCCTGGGGCAGGATTAAAATCAAGGGTGGATGTGGAAGATAAAAAATGATCTCACACATCCAAGGAAAGTGAAATGGTCTACATGTTTCAGCCAATCAATTCTGTGTCGCTTTCTTCAGGGCCAGTGCTGCTAGGGCCGAAAGCGACCCTAAGCAGGTGTAGTGTGCGCACTCAACCTAAGGTGTGTGTAAGTGAGGGTGGCTTCGTAACTTACGATTTGCACCTAAAGCGAAATATCTGAAAAAGAAAATGGAGACAAGGCTTACATAAAAATGCACCCAACATCAATATTGGTGGATGCAGAGTGGGGTACAGCATGCGAATTGCCCCGCACCAACAACCTTGTGCCACTGGCTAAAGGTCTAAAGACTGACCATACATGTGTGCTGCATTCACAAGCCACATGCAGCCTTAGCCTTTACAGGCAGTGTGTGAAAGATGGGATGTGGTCCTGGAAAGCTACAGTGTATTCAAATTGTTTGTTATAATCGTGCCAGTGCTTTTTGAATTTGGTGACAGTCCTCTTCGCTTGCCCCACACTGTTGATCTTCTCCACGATGGACTGCCAGACGGCTGCTTTCTGCCCTAGTGGCAATTGGAGGTGACAAGGAGATGATGTTAAAGCTGTGTCAACTCCGTGATCAAGATGTCACTCTCCTCTTCACTAAAGTTGAACTTCCTCTTCCTCTTGGAGTCTGCCTAGACATCTGGCTGGTGCTAGGGTTGGTGTCCTTGCTTCTGCTCCCTGCACTCTGCTCCATGGCTGCCTCCTGTAAAGTGTGCCATTGTTTTCCCCCAATACTTCAGTTTTTGTACTTTTTTTATGCATTCTGCACTCAAAAGTGATGTACGACCGATTTGCATCACTTTCTGTCCCGTAAGTCAGCCCTGTGTCATTTTTGTAGTAGAAGCATCAGATTTCCTTACGACCTGGTGCACTTGGATACGTTTTTGTTGACGCACACAGATCCTTACACAGTGGTGCGTAGTGTTGTGACTACAACACATCCATGGCGTAGGATTCTGTCAAACCGAAGCGCAAGTTATTTTGATGCATCGCTGACGCAACACATCGATGAGCCATTTCTTGTAAATATGCTCCAGTGTGTGTAAATAAGAATGCAGTACTTCATTTTAATTTCCCTTGATTTCTTTTCGCTATGTTTGTTTTATTTCATGTCAAATTATGCTGTTTTTCTATTTTTAAATCGGGATCACTTTTATTATGCAGTGTACACATCAATCTTATTCCTGGCCATAGGAAGACGTTTAGGAGAAAGTCAATCTTGTATTATTACATTTTGTTTAAGTAGGTGAGTTTCCTTTGGTATTTATTTATTTATTAATTCATTTAATGAGAATTTTTATCGACCAATACACATTGTCATTCAGACACATCTAGAGTGTTGCAGTTGAGCTAGGAAATCTACATCTGTGCAGTTACTAGTTGTTGTTAAATTAGTGAAAGGTACTTCTCAATGCAATATTTTTAAATCCCAAATCCTGTGTGTATGTACGTCATTTTTAGAAAGGCCAGAATCGTTAGATATTCACACATTTTCTCAAGTCAGTGGACTTTGGTTACATACTCAGACTTAGAATGAACTTTGGATTGCTTTATTACATTTAATAAGTACTACATTTTGAATTGGAGACAGATAAGCATTTCATGTATGGTATCTATGAAATTGTAATTAAAAGTTTTCTTTAATGGAAAAGTCCGATTTTAAATTACAATTTTGAAAATGCCACATTAAGAAAGTTTACATTTTTCTGCCCTTAGCCATTTGCTGCAGGAAGCCTGTCCTAGGTCACATGACTGGGTGTAAGTGTCTGTAAGGCTTCATGAATTCCTCCCAGTCACAAGATAGAGGAATTAGGTGAGACTGAATGGGCAATCTGCTGGCAGGATGGGGGGCGCAGCTGGGAGCAGCCCCACTTGCAACTGAATAGGCTCTGCTCTGTCTTTGCACAAATGGCTTATCACCTTCACTTTTTGTCTCTATAGCTAGCTTGGGGCCAGGGCAGGGGAGTCAGAAAATTCCAAGCACTTCAAAGAGAAACCTCCAGGAACTTCTCCCAACTTCAAAGAAGGCACCAGGTATAAAAATAGGGTCCTCAGACCCACTCTTCAGTTTACTTTCTGGTCCTGCAGAAGGCTCTCAGAGGACTGTCTTCTGCTGTGCCCTGCTGTCTACTCCAAAAGGCTGTTTTGCTGCACCTGGAAGGACTACCTTGCTGCCTGGAGCCTGCCTTGAACCTTTGTAGACCAGCCCTGCAGTTTGAGCCCTGCTTCTTCACCTGAACCCAGGACTACTATAGTCTACTGGCCTCCTGTTCAGAGCCACAAGGACATAACAGGCTCCAACCACTTTGAACGAGTACCTGGACTCAGCTTGAGTGAGATCCTGACCCCCCAAGTTGTGCCCCTCAGTTCCTAGAAACTAGGGGGCATATTTACAAGGATTTAACATTGCCTTATTTACAAAGTTACGCAAGAGCCTCTAGTGTCACTTTTCCACAGCTAGCAACTATTTTTTACAACGCCAGGTCAGATAGTGGCATTTACCAAAAATGATTTGCAAGGCACGTGTTCCCTCGAAAAAGCACACGCAAAACTCATGCTGCCATATGTACTAATGTGCTAATACTTCAAAACTGCTTCTAGGCCATTAGCAGCATTTTTTTACGGCTAGGGAAAAGTTGGTCTTAAAAATGACGCTAGCACACCTGTATAAAAGCCAAACAGACCCAAATCACTTTGGCAGTTCAACTACACCATTGATCTACTGGTATTGCAGCTAGACGCATCAAGGAGACCACCAACACCACCACCACAGAGGCAGCACAGAAGAAGGGAGCGGACATACCATCAGAGGATAACCCTCTTTGACCTAAGAGAGGAAGAGGTCATTGCCCATTAGAGGCTCAAGAGGGAGTCCATTGTCTGCCTCCTGCACCAGATTGTGCCAAGGTAGCCACCAGCATCCCTGCGCTGCACCAAAATCCCTCCACAGGCCAAACAGCTCGCTGTCCTGCACATGCTGATGATGTCTGGAACTATTCAACCCACCCAAGACAGAGTGGCAGGAATATCCTAGGCATACTTCTCAAGGCTCCTCCCCACGGTCCTAGATGCCATCATAAGCCTCATGCCCCAGTACCTCTACTTCCCCAACTCAGCACAGCAACAACAAGCAAGGCTTTTGTGCCATGCTGGATTTGCACATGTGTTGGGGGAAACGGACTGCACACGTGCAACTTGTGCGTCCGGTCGAATTCGGGATACACTCAACAATTGTTTGTCAGTGGAACTTAAATTTCTGGTGGGATATTAGCATTTTAGTTTCTGCTGAAGATATCTGGGGCCTTTACCTCTTAAGGAGTTATAAGTAATGCAACCAATTTTAAAAGTGCTTCTCTACCTGACTAGTAGCCAGTGTAGAGATTTCAAGAGTGGGGCTGAGGTGGCACCCGACGGAAGGTTGAAAATGAGTCTGACAGACGTGTTTTGCAATACTTGTAGTTTGCCCGTAAGGGTCTCATTGGCTGCAGCCAGTAGAGCATTACCATAGTCCAGTCTGCTGATTATTAGCGCTGGAGTAAGGTTCTTCTGGATGAGATGGGGAGGTAAGGAAAGGCTTTTTGTAAAAAGGTGCATGGCATGAACACAGATACCTGTAGTACTCTGGAACTGCTCTTCAATGGACAGTACTTGGTCAATTTTTACACCACGATGTTTCACTGCTTGTCTGGGGGTCAGAACTGCGCCCAGTTCAGGGGGCCACCACTCATCAGACTAGAGTGAATTAGCCTTGCCAAACAGCATGAGCTCAGTCTTACAGACATTCAACTGTAAACAATGGTCTGTCATCCATCTTGAAATAGCTAACATTCCCTTGGCTTGTTCAAAGCGAGTACACTTTGCTTTTTACCCCCAGGGAGCTGCATGTTAGCAGCTCCCTGGGGGTAAAAAGCAATGCCGGCCCCCGCAGGAGGCGGGAGCTGGCTGGGACCGCAGGGGCCTTGGGGCTCTCCCCACGGACCTTTTCAAGATGTCCATGCCCCGGAGGATGGGGTCCCCGGGGCAGAAAATGGCCCAGGAGGGGGGCCACTCGGTCCCCCCCCTGAAAATAAAAATTAAATTATAAAAAGGCCAAACCTTGGGGGATGGGCTCCCAGGGCATCAATTGGTCAGGGGAGGGGGGCCATGTGGCCCCCTCCCTAAAAATGATACAATTTTCTTTTTTAATTTTAATTTTATTTTATTTTATTTAATGCGATTTTATATAGCGCGAACATTACCCGAAGGTGTCAGAGCGCTTTACAAAAGAACCAGTTGCGTTACATAAGGACTTTGGATTACATGAGTTACATAAGAGATACAAACAGAAAAAAATTTGCAAATGTACAAGGTGTAAAGTCACTCAAGGAAGAGATATAAACAGGAAAAATTGCAAATGTACAAGTTGTAAAGTCACTCAAGGAAGAGATACAAACAAGATAAACTCTAAAATCACATAGGAATGGTAGTAAGTACAAAGATCTACTACATATACTAGTGGTTAAAGTTCTATATATACAACTAGTAAATTCAACCAGGATTACATTTTAACAGCAATTGGGCTTGGGCAATTATATAATACATATTTACAAATATATATATTCAAGGCAGTCCAGCAAAAAAGAGAAAAACGATCGAGGGTCATCAGGAGGAGTCGGGAGGGAAGAAGGAACGGAACAAAGGTCAGACAAAATGGCAGGTCCAGGTCGTCGGTATAGACAGAGACCATCTCCAAAAATGGCGGGATGCACAAAAGTCACCAAAGTCAAGAATCCAGAAGAAGAACCCAGAGCGCTGGATTCCATTGAGTAGAGTCAGAGGGGGGACGCAGCATAGGAAAGGATTCCCTGGCGGTGGATGGTCTGGAATCGTCTCATTCAGAGGAGTATTTTGCATGTAGTGGGACGGAGCGTGGCTGCTGCCAAAGTCTACGTACCTCCCAGTTCTGCGTTCGGTCCCCGGGGACACCGCAGGTCGGGCCCGCAGGCCCCTCACCCTCCAGCCGCATCCGTGCCTCACAAGCGGTGCAGGTAAATGAAATCCACAATGCAGAGTTTTTCTCCCCAGTAGGGCCAGCCGGCAACGTTTCGAGATGCGGGCCGGTGGGCGAAGGGCGCTGTCTGAAGGTGAAACGGAGGTCGGTGGCATCGCGGAGCCCATTCTTATGGCCGGGCACGGACTCACAGCTCCCTGGGTGCCATCTTGGCATGTTCACTGGCGGGGACGTCTCGGCTCATTTCTCTGCGATGGACGGACGGAGAAGGGCGATGTAAAGACTCCGGTGATCCGCCTGTATTCCGGTTACAGAATTATTGGATTGGGTGGGAATTAAAGCATGGTGGAGCGCTGCTCTCGAAGCTGAAGTGAGGGTTCGCTACGGAGCTCCAGCTCCGAGCAGCCATCATGGTCGCATCAGGGTAGTATGTAGTATGCCCCGGGGGATGGGGTCTACGGGGCTGATAATGGCCGCTCGGCCCCCCTCCCTTAAAACTAAAAGTAAAATTTAAAAAATAAATTGGCAGGGTGCCGGGGGGTGGGGTCCCCGGGGCCAAAATCGGCTTGGGGAGGGGGCCCGTGCCCCCCTCCCTTTGTATTTTTAAAAACATTTTTAAAGTGGGTCTGACCCCGGGGGATGGGGTCTCAGGGGCCCAAAAGGGTCAGGGGAAGGGGGGCCACACAGCCTCCTTCCTAAAATGTAAAAAAAATTAAAAGGAAGCTCTACAACTCCTGGAAGCCCCGCCCCCTTTCACCACTACTCTGCAAACGCGTCTCCTGGAGCGTTCTAGGTTGGGGGATGAAGTCCACTTCCCTACTGAGGGCCCTTAGGGGCCAACTAGCCCACCTCTTACCTCCAGTAAGCCCCACACAGTGGGATTGCTTAGAGGTCATCAGAGGCCACGCCCCTTTTCCACCACTCTGCAAACGTGCCTCTTGGCGCACTGCTGGTGGGGCGATGAGGTCCCCTTGTGTCCTGAGGGCTTCAGCACTAAAGTGGACTTCATCACCCAAGCAGAAGTGCACCTGGAGGCGCGATTGCAGAGTGGTGTAAAAAGGGGGCTTGGCCTCTTACCACTCTCAGCAATCCAGCTGTGTGGGGCTTACTAAAGGTAAGAGGATGGCTAGTTGGCACCCAGGGACCCTCAGGAGGCAAGGGAACTTCATCCCCCAACCAAGAGTGTGCCAGGAGGTGAGCTTGCTGAGTGGTGAGAAAGGGGGCGTAGCCTGTGTTCACCTCTCAACAATCCCACTGTGTGGGGCTTACTGGAGATAACAGGTAGGCTAGTTGGCCCCTAAGGAACCCCAGCAGTGAAGGGGACTTCAATCCCCATCCAAGAGCATGCCAGGGAGCGCGTTTCCAGTGTTGTGGGTGTGGCCTGCTTTGAGAATTTAGCAATCCTGCTGTGTGGAACTTACTGGAGGTAATAGGAGGGGTAGTTGGCCCCCAAGGATGTCCTTGGGGGCCAACTACCCCTCCTGTTACCTCCAGTAAGTCCCACACAGTGGGATTACGAAGAGGTCTTTTAAGGCCAAACCCCCCTATCTCCACCACTCTGCAGATGCGCCTCCTGGCACACTACTGGTTGGGGGATGAAGTCCACTTTACTCCTAAGGGACTTTGGAGGCCAAGAAGCCATCCTGGTAAGTCCTATGCAGCAGAAATCCTGAGCGCTGGTTGGAAGCCCAGCTCCCTTTCTCCACCACTCTGCAAACGCGACTACTAAAGAAGCATTTTGCAATGTAATAGGTCTCGCATTTGCGAGAGTTAGAGCTATTGGCGTTGTAAATGTAAACATTTTTTACTAATGTTTTATGGAGTGGAGTGGATGTACGTTGTGTGTAGTGGAATTATGTGGTATGTTGTGCAGTGAAATTATGTGGATAGAAAGTATGTGGTATTTAGTGTATAGGAATTATGTAGAGTGGAATTATGTATTATGGAGAGTAATTATGTGGATGGTAGTCTGTGTTGTGGAGTGGTAACCTTAGGTTTAGTCTTCCTCATTTCCATAGAAGATAAACTATAAACTCAATGAGACAAAAAAAGAAGGAACAACTGAGAAGCAGTTCTGGACATACTCAGAGGTATGAGCAGGGCCACTGGAATTATGCAACTGTTTGGCTGTACCGATTTTCGCACAATTATACATTTTCCGCATTTGCCACATAATCCATCATCTGCTGTATAATCGGCAGATTTGAACAAAAAAACCTTGTTTCTACCTCAAACGGCTCAGACGTTAACAAAAATGCAGCGACAAGTGTTACAGCGTGGTGGAGGGCCCTTTGCAAACCTAAAATGTTCACCTGTTACTTATAGCTAAATGTGGGTGCTCCATTGGTACTAATGGTGCACAAACCACTCTTGCTTCTTTCTGCGCCTCTCTTGCCTCTTTCTGCATTTCTCTTGCTTCTTTCTGCACCTTTCTTCTTTTTTGTGCACAAGGATATCATCTATGTATCTCCTCCAAAAGGAGATACAAGTACCATAGGGGTTGCTTTAATTCAGGATATATTTTTGTTCAAAATCATGAACATACAACCCTGCCACGCTAAGGGCAAATGTGCTGCCCATCGAAGTGCCGTTGGTTTGGAGAAACAGATATCCTTGTCATATGACAAGGACCAGAAGAAACACTGACTGGCTTCCTTAAATGGATAAATGAATGCGATAAGAATTTGAAATTTACGCATTCCATCGACAAGAAAGAAATGGTTTTCCTGGATATAATCATTACTAAAGAACAAGGGAAACTTGAAACAAGGACATATCATAAACCCACTGCGAGAAATAACCTCTTACAATTCGACAGCTTCCATCCCAGAGCGCTGAGGGAAAATCTGCCCTACGGACAGTACCTCCGCTTGAGGAGAAATTGTAGTAAGCTGGAGGATTATCGCACTCAAGCGGTAGATCTATAAAAAAAAAACTGAATATCCGTGGCTACCCTGATAGAATTCTGACCAAATGCCAAAACCGAGCAAGAAATCAGCCACGGGAGGCCCTACTAGAGGATAACCCTAAATCCACCAGTGATGTTCCCCTTACCTCTGTAACTACCTATAGTACAGTTTCAGTCTCGGCAATGGGACACAGTTGTCCACGGGGTCCTGGACCGGGAGCATACCAGGTGCCAGAAGCGGGCGTTTGGTCTTGGTGTAGTGAGTATATATCTTTCACCAACAGCAGCCACGAGGTAAACTCTGAACATAGCATTTACCTTCTCCTGAAGTTTATGCCTTTAATCCTAATCTAGTGTGTGACTACAGATCAACACCCCCCGTTAGGATCCATGGGGTAGGAACCCACTAAATCCCATGTAAGCCCTGCATTTGCCAGTTTTCTCCTCCATGCACGTGTGTATAGGAGCTCCACGGCTCTGTGATGCTCATTGTTTTTAGCCATTCAAGTATGTCTCCTTAACAAAGTGAAAAACTTCAGCCCGCAATTCACGGCCCGTTGATTGTTTTTTTAAAGGTGTGCGATTATGCACGTGGAAGGTGTAGTTAACTAGAAACTTCTAGTCTTCTGACTCACAATAGTCCTTTATACCGTCCAATTCCACGCGAAAAATTATCGGTTGTATTAGTGCTTAATACATGCACTTCACTCTAGGCACTATAAATACTAGAGCCTAAATAGACACATTGAACAGCACGTATGGCAACACAAGGTTGTGTTTGTTGCAATGCATTGACGCAGTTCTATTCTGAATCAAGAATTTGACCTGGATGTTTGTACATTTCTGTTTTCTCTTGCAGAATTTAAATACGTTCTCTTACAGACAACCCTGAGAGTTTAACTGTAAGTTTGCGGTAACAACTGCCATAGGGAAGGGTGCACCTTAGCGTGTGCATACCACTGTGGCAGCACTGGTCCTGAAGAAAGCCTCGCAAATTGGCATGTTGAGGCTGAAACATGTAGACCAACCACTATCACTTCTATCACTTGTGGATGCCATTAGTCAATCTAACCAGAGAAGACATCCGTTTTCATTTTAATCTTGCCTTACTATTCCAGTATTACATTTTTAGGACTAGTAAAGGCAATATTATCATTCACTGGTTCACTCAAATTGCACTTTAAAAAAAACGCGCTCCGCTGTAATCAGGCGTTGTAGCACACACAAGAGGCATTCAGCCGCTCGGGTGGGAACCCCATGATGAAGCATGTCACCAACCAAGTTGGTGAGTGAGGGTTCTTTTTAAAAAACAAGTGTTATTCCTTTTGCCTTGTTCAATATAGTAACTCGGAATTACTCTTTTGTTGATTAAATATATACCTTAAGGGGACCAGGAGTGGTTCCGTTATACCCTTTCTCTCTTTGTGTTTAAGTTTATTGTGGCAGCGCACAGCTGCAAGAGTTTTCATCTTAGAAACGTGAATTTTTATTCAATTAAGCACCAACATGGGGAAGAATCAAGGCTTAACCTTTACTGATGCAGAGGTAAATGCAATTTTGGCAGGACCCTCCCTTTTTGCTCATCCCAACATAGACCAAACCATTTCCCAGACAACAGAATGGGATAAATTGACCGAACAGAAAAGGAATAGGATCAGAACAATCTTACATGGCACAATCCTAACAGAATATTTATGTAATAACACAGCACCAAATGGCTTACTAGTAACGAATGCACCTCGGATATTCTTAGAGGATGCAACTTTTAGAAAAGATTGGGCCCAGATTGCATGGCATTGTACGCGCGACTGGATAGTCCTAATCATTAAGACAGCCTTGAGGCTGTCAGAAGCCATGCTGATAGAGATACAACTTACAGAGAATCACTTTAAGACCACGATTACAGCATATAAGAAAAAACTGGATGAATTAAACAAGGAGATCAATGAATATAAAGAGAACTTGACTCAGTCAAAAATTCAAAAGTTCCAAAAAGATTTGGAACATTTCTCTTATACTAAAACATACCCATATGCTGATCCCGATTTTGTCCCCCCTACTAAAAATGATAAATACTCTGACCTCTCGGAGGATGACTCCTCGACAAACAGTGGGTCAAGCGGAGGGAGCAATAGATCCAGACAAAGAGGGAAAAACAGGTTCCATAACATCCAACACCCTTGGCACAATTACCCAACATCAGGGGGGGAGGATTCCCTAGCCACTTCAACCCACACCAACAATACCCAATGTTTGGATGGAATCCAGCTTTCATACATCCACAACAACCCCCTCCCTTCCCTCCAAACACCTATAGGCCGCCTTTTTTAGGGAGAGGCAGAAGGGGAAGAGGAAGGAGAAGGGGAACGAATCAGGTACACTGGGAGGAAGACGACCCAGTAGGGAACAACACCAGGAGCAAGTCACGGAAACCACAGGCAGAGACGAGCAACCACAGAGTTTAATTACCAACTTATCCTAAGTTACCCTGACACCTATGGAAGAAAAGGTACTAAACCGAGGCCTAGGGTTCGTACCTACTGCACACCTAGACAAATTTAACTTGCACTGTGAACTATCAGATTTCTTCAGAAAACTAAGACTGAAAGCATTCTTCTAAAAACAGGAGCCTAGAGAAGACAGTCATATCACAATCGAAACAGGGTTTCGGTTAAAATCCACATTCTGCCCACCACCACACACCACACCGGTAGAAATTCTAACATTTGAACAGGCTGTGTTCAATGACATAGAAGCAGTGGAGGAAAGCAGTAGTTTTAAAAAGTTGAGTAAAGAGGAAACAAAAGCCTTGCAACAGTTACAGAAAAATGACAACATCGTGATCAAGCCAGCAGACAAGGGTGGAGGGGTGGTCATTCAGGATAAGTCAGATTACCAAAAAGAATGCAGACGCCTTTTGGATGACCAAACCAACTATACCCCCCTGCGAACTAATCCAAGCCAGGACTTGAAAAACAAGATTGGAACTCTGGTAGAATATGCAGAGATGAATGGACATATCTCAAAACATGAGGCAGATTTTTTGGTAAAGGGGGACGAAAAGACCCCCGACTTCTACACGTTACCGAAGATACACAAAAACAGGACCCCTCCCCTGGCCACCCCATTGTTTCGGGGATAGGGTCCCTGTTAGAACCGTTGTCACGGTTTTGCGATTTCTTCTTAAAACCTCTTATACAAAACACCCCAACATATCTTAAAGACACCAAGAGTCTTCTCAACTTGTTACAAGGAATCACTGTGGATGATGACTCTACTATTCTAGTAAGTCTCGATATAGAGAGCTTATATACGGGCCTCCCACAAGATGACACCATTGAAGTGATCAGTAAAGCACTTGCGGCTGTTAACTGGAACTTCCAAACACTGAGACAATTCATCATTGAGTGTGCAAAACTTGCACTCAAAGAGAACTATTTTGAATTTGAAGGCTATCTGTTTCTCCAAACCACCGGCACTTCGATGGGCAGCACATTTGCCCTTAGTGTGGCAGGGTTGTATGTTCATGATTTTGAACAAAAATATATCCTGAATGAAACCAACCCCTATGGTACTTGTATCTCCTTTTGGAGGAGATACATAGATGATATCCTTGTCATATGGCAAGGACCAGAAGAAACACTGACTGGTTTCCTCAAATGGATAAAGGAATGCAATAAGAATTTGAAATGTACGCATTCCATAGACAAGAAAGAAATGGTTTTCCTGGATATAATCATTACTAAAGAACAAGGGAAACTTGAAACAAGGACGTATCATAAACCCACTGCAAGAAATAACCTCTCACAATTCGACAGCTTCCATCCCAGAGCGCTGAGGGAAAATCTGCCCTACGGACAGTACCTCCGCTTGAGGAGAAATTGTAGTAAGCTGGAGGATTATTGCACTCAAGTGGTAGATCTATCAAAAAAACTGAAGATCCGTGGCTACCCTGATAAAATTCTGACCAAATGCCAAAAACGAGCAAGAAATCAGCCATAGGAGGCCCTACTAGAGGATAACCCTAAATCCACCAGTGAGGTTCCCCTTACCTGTGTAACTACCTATAGTACAGTTTCAAATGCAGGAACTAAATCCATTAATAAACATTGGAAAATCTTGCATACCAACAACAGGAAATGGGAAAAACCTCTTTTTTCATTCAAAAGAGCCAGAAGTTTGAAGGATTCTCTCGTATCTACTCGCCCAAGGCAAGCGGATAGAAACCAAAACCCCTCAGTACTAAATGCCTGGGGACTCCCAAACATGAATGGACATTTCCCTTGTGGAAATTGCAGCGTCTGTCACCTAACGTCACCTGCCAAAAGCCTTGAGCTGGAACCAAATAAAACCTGGATGCTTAGAACACACACAAACTGTAATTCAATGAATGTAGTGTATCTGTTCACGTGTCCGTGTGGTTTAAGATATTTGGGGATGACAAGTAGAAAAATCAAGCAACGTATTTGCGAACACAGAAGTAATATCTGGTGTAAAAAGAGCACCACCAGAATGACAGAACATTTTCTGCAAACTAATCATTCTACCAATGACCTAAAGTGGACAATAGGTGAACAGATCAAACCCAGTGCAAACACACATAAGCTGCTTTTTGAGAAAGAGCAACGCTGGATATATAGACTTTCCACTCGTAAGCAAGGGCTGAACGACAACATCCCTTGGAATTCCCTTAACCAGAAATAATTCCCACTTACCAGGCCACTCGAACTAATATATGCCATGAGCCCATTTTGGGAAATAACTAATGGCACATACATTCTAATGACACCACCGACATGTACTCTCAACGGATGCGCAGGAGAATATACTTCTATGTACTGCCCTACCACATGCACACCTTCGAAAAACACTCACTATACCATACAGGTGGTGTTTTTGTAGACATTAGAGGTCACTCCTATTCATATCCAAACGATCTTAAAATCAACCTGGTGTGCTTACTCATACAGAAGATGTATACTTATTACATTTACCCTGAAATGGTCCACGGCTCTTGCAATTATCGAAACTTGACCAACTATATAGACAATCAAATACACATGTAAGAGGCTTGGCCGAATTTACCCAATGCTCGACATAGAGCCAATGACCCCTATAACGGTTAGCTCTTATTTCATTTCATAGGCTTTGTCGCTCTCAATAAAATTTGACTTGAAGCCGGCACTCGGTGAGGGAGTTTACCCTGTTTCCTGGGATACACGCCGACGTCAACGTGCATCACGTGTTGATGCCCACGTCACCGCGTCATTGAGTTAGACGTGATGATGCGGACACCAGTCAGCCTTGCGATAGCCTTTCAAATACGCTCGGCAATGGGACACAGTTATCCAAGGGGTCCTGGACTGGGAGCATACCAGGTGCCAGAAGCGGGCGTTTGGTCTTGGTGTAGTGAGTATATATCTTTCACCAGCAGCAGCCACGAGATAAACTTTGAACATAGCATTTACCTTCTCCTGACGTTTATGCCTCTAATCCTAATCTAGTGTGTGACTACAGATCAACACCCCCGTTAGGATCCATGGGGTAGGAACCCACTACATCCCATGTAAGCCCTGCATTTGCCAGTTTTCTCCTCCATGCACGTGTGTATAGGAGCTCCACGGCTGTGTGATGCTCATAATTTTTAGCCATTCACGTATGTCTCCTTAACAAAGTGAAAAAATTCAGCCCGCAAATCACGGTCCGTTGATTGTTTTTTTAAAGGTGTGCGGTTATGCACGTGGAAGGTGTAGTTAACTAGAAACTTCTAGTCTTTTGACTCACAATAGTCCTTTATATTCCACGCGAAAAATTATCGGTCGTATTAGTGCTTAATACATGCACTTCACTCTAGGCACTATAGATACTAGAGCCTAAATAGACACATTGAACAGCACATATGGCAGCACAAGGTTGTGTTTGTTGCAATGCATTGACGCAGTTCTATTCTGAACCAAGAATTTGACCTGGATGTTTGTACATTTCTGTTTTCTCTTGCAGAATTTAAATACGTTCTCTTACAGACAACCCTGAGAGTTTAACACAAGTTTGCGGTAACAACTGCCATAGGGAAGGGTGCACCTTAGCGTGTGCGTACCACCGTGGCAGCACTGTTCCTGAAGAAAGCCTCGCAAATTGGCTTGTTGAGGCTGAAGCATGTAGACCGACCACTATCACTTCTATCACTTGTGGATGCCATTGGTCAATCTAACCAGAGAAGACATCCGTTTTCATTTTAATCTTGCCTTACTATTCCAGTATTAAATTTTTAGGACTAGTAAAGGCAATTTTATCATTCAGTGGTTCACTCACCTTGCACTTAAAAATAAAACGCTCCGCTGTAATCAGGCGTTGTAGCACACTCGAGAGGCATTCGGCCGCTCGGGTGGGAACCCCATGATGAAGCATGTCACCAACCAGGTTGGTGAGTGAGGGTTCTTTTTAAAAAACAAGTGTTATTCCTTTTGCCTTGTTCAATATAGTAACTCGGAATTACTCTTTTGTTGATTAAATATATACTGTAAGGGACCAGGAGTGGTTCCGTTATAACCTTTCTCTCTTTGTATTTAAGTTTATTGCTATCGCTGCTCATAATCGTGCAGCGCTTACTGTGCATTTGACTCAACATGGAGTCCTGACTGCGGGAGCAAACATTCTCTTTGTTGTTGAAGCGAACGCAGCTTTTCGCTTCAAGGTTTTTTATTCTTGGGTTAAGTTCCCGGCGGTGGATGGGAATGATAATTTTTTTCATGAATATGAACATGCTGCGGTTCCCCGGGATTATAGACCTTATTGGACACTTGAAGTTCCGTTGTCAGCTTGGGAGCACACCATCTGGTTTAATGGCACCCTACCTCACTCTGTTACAATGGTCCGTTTAGGCCCTTTATCGGTCGACGGAGCCACATGGCCCGTGTTAGCGGGTTTTACACCACATCCAAATTATTGTGGTGTTACACACCCAGAGCTGCAACAATTACATGAATCGTTAGTCCATATTCACAGGAGCGTGATACAATATGTGGCTCGAATGGTCCAGGCGGCTGCGGCTGGAGCACCTCCTCAGCAACCAGGACCTGGAGGCATGGTAATAAGCCCAATCATGATTAATTCAGTGATGGGAAAGTGTCCTTAAAATAGAGATGATTTGCCATTCTGGTTGGTCGAGTGCTTTGAGCAACTCGAAGCTGTATTTCCCAATACTACTCCTTTGGATAAACACAGGATACTTACAATGAGTTTACCAAAGGTCTTATTCCCAATTTAGCTGAATGCACCACCATGAGGGAAGGTTTTGCGGCACTGTATTCTCTATGCTTTGGCACCCCCTCCATGACAGTGCTTCCGACTGTTCTTAAGAAAGTTCAGGAGAAGCACGGGGCAGAGGCCGCCCTGGAGTTGGGGATGAGACTGTTTTGGGTATCCCCTATAGTCTCTTCTATGAGCACCTTATCCTTAGTGTTTTTCAATTCCAATTTTCTGTCAAATCGTGAGCATGTCAATCAACTTTTGGAAATTTCCTGTCATATCTATAAATAAAATGTATAGTATTGAGGATAAGGTGCACAAGTACACTTAATGAAGGTACATGGAATTACTTATCTCTGATATGGGTATTCATTCTTAGTTGAAATGTTATGTTAAAAAGGTTTTAGGTTTGAATCTGAGATCATAACTTGAGGTCTATGTATAGTATAATATAGGATGTCACCAATTAACTCATGGGAGATTTGCAAAACACAGGATTGTTTGACAAATTCCCATCAACAAATGTGTGGCATTATTTCCTGTAGAAATTAATCTAATGAAGATTGAATTGATGTGTACGCTCGGCAATTCCTTTGCTTACCAGAAAATTTAAATTATGTACTTGAAGATGAAGTCCCCTCATACCCTTGTTTTTTTGTCCTTATGCATAATGTAATTTCGGCAACTCTGTCATTGACCAATTTTCCTATTTTACTTTAGTTTTCTATATCGTTTCATGCAACCTAAAATATATTATGGAGATTGTATTTTTGTATTTCTATAAATGTTGAAAATTTTGGGCATTTCTAAAAATAATTATAAAAATTATTAAAATGTAATGTGATGTTGTATCCAGGGGTCTAAATGTTATATATTCCTCAATTAACAGCCCTGAAGAAGTGAATCTTCTTGGTGAAACACGTGTTGGCTGGTTGTGTTTGAATATGATTTGAAGAATTTGGAAGCTTGGATATTAATGTCACAGCAATTGAAGAAAAAACTTGGTCAAGTATTTGAAAAGAAGAACAATAAAAGATTCTATATAGACTTTTGATTTTGGATATGTGGTTTTCTCAGCTCATTAATTACTATAACAATTCCCTGTGAGGGAAACAGGGAACTGAGAACCAGCGCCGGGCACTTTCTCTAATTTCCCTTTGTGAATTGTATATATATATATATTCACTGAAAAACCACAGGTTTCAGGGACGTTATAGTTCGGCCGACATTTCACTCGTACAAAACCAGAGAAATTCAGCTGTTATAGTTAGCTGACCTAACTATAAATTGTGCCCCCGCAATGCACTGCTAATGACGTCACATATAACATCACTCATGACATGGTCAGGGACATCACTGATGACATCTCAAATGACATCACTGATGACAATACTGATGACATCATCCAGTGACAGAGTGTTTCTAAAACGTTTAAGAATGATATATATATATATATATCCAAAGAAAAGCCCCCGAGCTTTAAGGATGCACTCCAAACAGAGGATTATGCTTACTATGCTTTTATTCATGAGAACCGGACACACGTCACCAATCAATGTGAATCCCTGATGCATTTCGGTGCGGCTGCACCTTAATCATAGGGTGGGGCATGGCAATACTTGGAAATGCACCGCATTTGAATTTTCCCTTTGTGGCATTCATTCTCCAGTGAATGGTATGCCGGGAAATGAAGTGCCGATTCTTCCCCTTCTGTGGGGTCTGTATTTTTTGCCAGCATAATATAACTCCCAATGTTCTTAAAAGTGTTCACAGCCCTCCGGTGGGCCTCGGTTCAGCTGTCCAGTTCACAAAATTAAATATCCTCTGCGCTGCAAGTAGGCTGAAAAACAGCATAATATAACTCCCAAAGGGAAAATTCAAATGCGGTGCATTTCCAAGTATTGCCATGCCCCGCCCTATGATTAAGGTGCAGCCGCACCGAAACACGTCAGGGATTCACATTGATTGGTGACGTGTGTCCGGTTCTCATGAATAAAAGCATAGTAAGCATAATCCTCTGTTTGGAGTGCATCCTTAAAGCTCGGGGGCTTTTCTTTGGATATATATATATATATATATATATATATATATATATATATATCCAAAAGAACACTCCTACTCCAATAAAGAAGAGGCACGTACACAAGGTATGTAGGTGTAGGGCTGATTTAATGTTATTCAGGTCTCCCACGACCCCGCAGCAAGAGAGAGACGCGTTTCGCCTGCGCAGCAGGCTTTATCAATCTAAATGGCACCATGAAATGCAAGGTATAAATAGCCCTCCCCCTCCTTAAAACATGGGTAGACATAGAAAATAGACTGTGCATTTAAAGAAAACTTAGCTGGAAAATCCTGTTTATCCCCACACATATAATTCGTGCAAATGCAAACATTAAATTGAAGAGTAGAAATAACGGCATAGTGCGCATTCAACATATTTCGCCTGAGGATTAAAGAAGATCAATCTCCTGAAAAATAAATGCACAGAATAAATGTATATTGACTACCATAAGTGGGAGCATGTCCTAATGACAAGCTGAGGTTCATGAATGTATTAACCTAATATGGCGCCAAAACTCTCAAAGCACACTGCCCTGCTTTTGATACATCAGAAATTAAAACTGCAATACATTAAACTGCAATAAGTAAAAACGAGCTGCAAATGTAATTCATGGTTATTTACAAATGTCGCATTGCCCTGTAGCTGAAAAGGACACAATCACCCAGGTATGATCACTGGTCCTGGCAAAACGAAACGGAACTAAACTTAGCATGCAAATGCGCGCTAGAACAGACACACATACAGCAGAGAATTTTGGGGTTGTCCCATGTCCACGGTACTCCAATTGTTCTATTACCACAGAACTACGGGACCCATAATCCCCTTCACTGGCCTCGCATGTTCAAAGTCCATAACTGGCTAATATGAGTGACAATTCAAATCACAGTTGTTCCTTGAATTTGCTAAATCGGTAACCGGGTTATCTCGACAATGAGTCCAAAGTCAAAAAAATGTCACAGGAACAGTGTAAACAAGCAGCACGAAATATATATATATATATATATATATATTACCTACTCGCGGTCGCCAGTGGGTAGTTATAGTTAGGACCTAGTTTCCATAGGAAAAGCATTTTTTGTTTTCCCAATACCTTTGGCGCCGGTTGACAAATCTTCGTGAACTTTTCAAAACTAGTGATCAGCTCCAGTCAGCTCCTGTCTTGAAAGTTTTGGGGTGATTCGTCAAGCGGGGGCCGAGAAAAAAGGGAGGTCCCAAAACGCGTTTTCCCCACATTATTTTCCATAGGAAACTTTAGACAAAGCTACAGCCCGAACTGCTGAACGGAATTACACCAAATTAGGCAAAAAGGTAGGTCTTGGTTCAGAAAGAGTCCTTTTTGTTAAATGGTGTAAATCCGTTCAGTAGTTTTTGAAATATTAAAGGAAAAAAAGGAAAAAGAAATATCGATATCTGGGCGGAGCCTAACCACACATGTCATCGTGAAATCTGATTGGCTGTCAGCACTTCATCCAGGAAATGCTGGCAGCCATCTTGGGACTAGGTTGAACCAGAGTCATAAGAAAACAGTTAAACAAAGATGAAAAAGAAGAAAAGGGGGCAGGGTAGGAATACCCTGACCCCCTAGGCCTGCTCAGGGGGTCCCACAAGAACCCCCAGCCCAAAAACATTTTAAGAAACGTCCGTATTCGCGCTGGGTGTGCGAATCCGGAAGAAAAAAGAAAAAACAAGCATTGGCATCGCCAATAGGTCTCGCTGTTGGGACCTTATAAGTGTTTAGCCAGAGATATTGGCAATGTTTCGAAGGTATGTTGTAGAGAGAGAGAGAGACGGACTGACAGAGAGAGACTGACTGAAATAGAGAGACTGACTGACAGGGAGAGACTGACATAGAGAGAGAGAGACTGACAGAGAGAGAGAGACTGACTGAGAGAGAGAGACTGACTGAGAGAGAGAGAGACTGAACGACAGAGAGAGACTGACTAACAGAGACTGACTGACTGAGAGAGAGACTGACGGAGAGAGAGAAACTGACAGAGTGTGAAAAACTGACTGAGAGAGAGAGACTGACTGACAGAGAGAGACTGGCAGAGAGAGAAAGACTGACAGACAGAGAGAGACTGACTGACTGAGAGAGAGATACTGACTGACTGAGAGAGACTGACTGAGAGAGAGAGACTGACTGACAGAGAGACTGACTGACAGAGAGACTGACTGACTGAGAGAGACTGACTGAGAGAGAGAGACTGACTGACCGAGAGACTGACTGAAAGAGACTGACTGACTAAGAGACTGACTGAGAGAGAGACTGACTGACAGAGAGAGACTGACTGACAGATGAGAGAGACTGACTGACAGAGAGATTGACAGAGAGAGAGACTAACTGACTGACTGAGAGAGACTGACTGACTGAGAGACTGACTAAGAGAGAGACTGACTGACAGAGAGAGACTGACTGACAGAGAGAGAGAGAGACTGACTGACAGAGAGACTGACAGAGAGAGAGACTGACTGACTGACTGAGAGAGACTGACTGACTGAGAGAGACTGACTGACTGAGAGAGAGACTGACTGACAGAGAGAGAGACTGACTGAGTGAGTGACTGACTGAGAGAGAGACTGACTGACTGAGAGAGACTGACTGACTGAGAAAGACAGACTGACTGAGAGAGACTGACTGACAGAGACTGATTGACTGACTCAGAGAGACTGGCTGACAGAGAGAGAGATTGACTGACAGAGAGAGAGACTGACTGACTGAGAGAGAGACTGACTGACTGAGAGAGAGACTGACTGACTGAGAGAGACTGACTGACTGAGAGAGAGACTGACTGACTGAGAGAGAGACTGACTGACTGAGAGAGACTGACTGACTGAGAGAGAGACTGACTGACTGAGAGAGAGACTGACTGACTGAGAGAGACTGACTGACAGAGAGACTGACTGACAGAGCGAGAGAGAGACTGACAGAGAGAGAGACTGAGAGAGAGACAGACTGACAGAGAGAGACTGACTGACAGAGAGACTGACAGAGAGAGAGAGACTGACAGTGAGAGACTGAGAGAGAGACTGACTGACTGAGAGAGAGACTGACTGACAGAGAGAGACTAACTGACAGAGAGACTGACTGACAGAGAGAGAGAGACTGACAGAGAGAGAGAGACTGACAGAGAGAGAGAGACTGACTGACAGAGAGAGACTGACAGAGAGAGAGACTGACAGAGAGAGAGAGAGACTGACTGACTGAGAGAGTCTGACTGACTGACTGAGAGAGAGAGCCTGACTAACAGAGAGAGACTGACTGACAGAGAGACTGACTGACTAGGAGTGACTGACTGACTGAGAGAGACTGACTGAGAGAGAGACTGACTGACAGAGAGAGACTGACTGACAGAGAGAGACTGACTGACAGAGAGAGAGAGAGAGACTGACTGACCGAGAGAGTGACTGACTGACTGACAGAGAGACTGACTGACTGAGAGAGAGACTGACTGACAGAGAGACACTGACAGAGAGAGAGAGAGACTGACTGACAGAGAGACTGACTGACTGACAGAGACTGACCGAGAGAGAGACTGACTGACAGAGAGACTGACTAGGGGAGAGAGAGAGACTGACTGACAGAGAGAAACTGACTGAGAGAGAAAGACTGACTGACAGAGAGAGACTGACTGGCAGAGAGAGAGACTGACAGAGAGTGACTGACTGACTGAGAGAGACTGACTGACTGAGAGAGACTGACAGAGAGAGAGAAAAACTGACTGACAGAGAGAGAGACTGACTGACTGAGAGAGAGACTGACTGACTGAGAGAGAGACTGACTGCCAGAAAGAGACTGACTGACAGAGACTGACTGACAGAGAGAGAGACTGACTGATAGAGAGACTGACTGACTGAGTCTGACAGAGAGAGAGACTGACTGACTGAGAGAGAGACTGATTGACAGAGAGACTGACTGACAGAGAGACTGACTGACTGCCAGAAAGAGACTGACTGACAGAGACTGACTGACAGAGAGAGAGACTGACTGAGACTGACAGAGAGAGAGACTGACTGACTGAGAGAGAGACTGATTGACAGACAGAGAGACTGACTGACAGAGAGACTGACTGACTGAGAGAGACTGACTGACTGAGAGAGAGACTGACTGACTGTGAGAGACTGACTGACTAAGAGAGAGACTGACTGACTGAGAGAGAGACTGACTGACTGAGAGAGAGACTGACAGAGAGAGAGACTGACTGAGAGAGACTGACTGACTGAGAGAGACTGACTGAATGAGAGAGACTGACTGACTGAGAGAGAGACTGACTGACTGAGAGAGAGACTGACTGACTGAGAGACTGACTGACTGAGAGAGACTGACTGACTTGGAGAGACTGACTGAGACAGAGAGACTGACTGACAGAGAGAGAGACTGACTGACAGAGAGAGAGACTGACTGACAGGGAGAGAGACTGACTGACTGAGAGAGACTGACTGACAGAGAGAGAGACTGACTGACTGAGAGAGACTGACTGACTGAGAGAGAGACTGACTGACAGAGAGAGAGACTGACTGACAGGGAGAGAGACTGACTGACTGAGAGAGACTGACTGACAGAGAGAGAGACTGACTGACTCAGAGAGACTGACTGACTGAGAGAGACTGACTGACAGAGAGAGAGACTGACTGACTGGGAGAGACACTGACTGACTGAGAGAGAGACTGACTGACTGAGAGAGAGGCTGACTGAGAGAGAGACTGACTGACTGAGAGAGAGACTGACTAACAGAGAGAGATACTGACTGACTGAGAGAGATACTGACTGACTGAGAGAGATACTGACTGTCTGACAGAGAGAGGAAAACCTGCTCTTGCTACAATGAAGCAAAGCAGGATTGCATGTCAGCAGCTCCCCTTGCTCAAAAGCAATGCCGGCTCCCGCAGGAGGCGGGCAGCCGGCAGGACCGTAGGGGCATTGGGGCTCTCCCCACAGTCCCCAACACAAAGGGCCGGCCCCAGGGGATGGGGTCCCTGGAGCCAGAAGTGGCCCAGAAGGGGGGCCACGCGGAACCCCTTCAATATATATATTTTTTTAAATAAGTAAATAAAGAGGCACAGCCCCGGGGGATGGGATCCCCGGGGCCAATAGAGGCCTAAGGAGGGGGGCCACACAGCCCCCCTCCTTAAAAAAGAAAAAACAAACAAAAAATAATGTGGCCATGCCCCGGGGGGTGGGGTCCCCAGGGCCGAAATTGGCCTCGGGAGGGGGACAGAGCGGCCCCCTTCCCGTTTTTTTATTTAAAAATGTTAAAAAAAGAGCAGGCCATGGGGGATGGGGTCCCCAGGGCCCCAAATAATGTAAAAGAAGGGGGACCACACAGCCCCCCTTGTAAAAAAAAACGGCATTGCGCCGTAGGCCCCGCCCCCTCCCTGCAGCACTCAGAAAACACGCCCCCTGGTGCGTTGTAAGTTGGGGAATTAATTCCCCTTGAATACTGAGGGTCCCTGGGGGCCAACTAGCCCACCAGGTACCTCCAGTATGCGCCACAGAGCTGCGTTGCAGTGAGGTGTTCCGAGGTCACGCCCCTTTTAACTCCTCTCTGCAACGCAGCTCTGTGGCACTTACTGGAGGTACCTGGTGGGCTAGTTGGCCCCCAGGGACCCTCAGGACTCAAGGGAATTAATCCCCAATTTACAATGTGCCAGGGGCGTGTTTGCACAGTGGTGCAGGGAGGGGCAGGGCCTGACATAGCAAGTGTGCAAACGCGCCCCCTGGCACATTGTAAATTGGGGGATTAAGTCCCCTTCAATCCTGAGGGTCCCTTGGGGCCAACTAGCCCACCAGGTACCTCCAAGAAGCGCCACAGAGCTGTGTTGCAGAGAGGCAGTCTGAGGCCACGCCCCTTTTTACACCTCTCTGCAACGCAGCTCAGTGGTGCTTAATGGAGGTACCTGGTGGCCTAGTTGGCCCCCAGGGACCCTCAGGATTCAAGGGGACTTAATCCCCCAACTTAGAACATGCCAGGTGGCGCAATTTCAGAGTGCTGCAGGGAGGAGGTGGGGCCTGATATAACAAGTTAGCAATCCTGCTGTGTGGGACTTACTGGAGGTAATAAAAGGGGTAGTTGGCCCCCAAGGTTGACGTTGGGGGCTAACTTTCCCTCCTGTTACTTCCGCTAAATCCCACACAGTGGGATTGCTAAAAGGTGTTTGAAGGCCACGCTCACCTTTCTCCGCCACTCTGCAAACATGACTGCTATGTTATAGTTAGAAATTAGCATTTGAAAAACCTTTGACATTCACTGAAAAAACCATAGGTTTCAGGGACATTATAGTTAGAAATTAGCATTTAAAAAACCATTGAAATTCACTGAAAAAAACATAGGTTTCAGGCACATTATAGTTAGAAATTAGCATTTAAAAAACCTTAGAAATTCACTGAAAAAACCATAGGTTTCAGGGACGTTATAGTTAGTTGGACATTTCACTCGTACAAAACCATAGAAATTCCGCCATTATAGTTAGTTCAGCTAACTATAACTCACGCCCCCGCAATGCACTGCTGATGATGTCACATATTACATCATTCATGACATGGTCAGGGACATCACTGATGACATCTCAAATGACATCACTGATGACATCACTGATGACATCATCCACGTGAAAATCTGATGCACCTCCTCACACTCTAATATAACCTTTGATACACCCACTGTAAAATACAGACTACCATTTTCGAAACCATCGACACACCAATACCAGTTACTACATATCTACTCACTGTTTTCTAGGTCTACACACACATCCACTCATTCACCCATACAATCACTCATACATGCAGTCACTCATCAATACAACACTATCATATGCACTCATACACCTATACATATACTCACACCACCACTCATCCAGAGTTACTCACACACCTAGTCAGTCATGCAAAGAATCAATCACACTTCCATTTACTGACCTATACAGTTATACACACACCACATCACTTATTCAAACAGAAACAAACGCATACTTACTCTCTTATACAATCACTGATACAAGTAAACACTCATCCTTACAGCCACTCTCACAATCACTGACTCTCACGTATAGTCATTTATATACTCCAACTCTCACATACAATGCCTTTTACATATGTAGTTACTTGGACATGTACCACTGAGACATCCATTCACTCACCACCACACCCATACACACACTCACCCACCCATACAGCTGTTTCCACATGCACTCTTGAACCCCTACACCCAGTGAATCAACCACTCAAACATCTATGCACAGAGTCACACACCTCCCACCCACCCACACACACACTCAGGCACCCATACAAATACTCAGGCAACCAATCAATAACCCATATAGACACTCATGTAGCTACTGAACAACCCATGCAGCAGCTTATACAACAACAGACAGACTGATACAGGCATTCTCACAGTTTAGTCACTAAACCATGCATTCAGTAAGACACATGTAATCACTCACTTAAACAGTCAGTCACGCACCTACTAAATCCTCCATCCAGATACTTATACATCCACTCATTCTTCAATACACCTTGGCATATATATAATACATATTTAAACTTTAAAGAAACACGCAGTCACTGGATGATGTCATCAGTGATGTCATCAGTGATGTCATCAGTGATGTCATCAGTGATGTCATTTGAGATGTCATCAGTGATGTCACTGACCATGTCATGAATGATGTAATATGTGACGTCATCAGCAGTGCATTGCGGGGGCGCGAGTTATAGTTAGCTGAACTAACTATAACGGGGCAATTTCTATGGTTTTGTAGAAGAGAAATGTCCAACTAACTATAACGTCCCTGAAACCTATGTTTTTTCAGTGAATTTCTAAAGTTTTTTAAATGCTAATTTCTAACTATAACGTGCCTGAAACCTATGGTTTTTTCAGTAAATTTCAATGGTTTTTTAAATGCTAATTTCTAACTATAATGTCCCTGAAACCTATGGTTTTATCAGTGAATTTCAAAGGTTTTTTAAATGCTAATTTCTAACTATAACATACTAGTCGCGTTTCCACAGTGGTGGAGAAAGGTGAGCGTGGCCTCCGAAACACCTCTTAGTAAATCCCACTGTGTGGTATTTACTGGAGGTAACAGGAGGAGTAGTTAGCCCCCAACGTCAACCTTGGGGGCCAACTATCCCTTTTATTACCACCAGTAAGTCCCACACAGCAGGATTGCTAACTTCTTATATCAGGCCCCACCCCCTTCCTGAACCACTGTGCAAATGTGCCCCCTAGCACGTCGTAAGTTGGGGGATTAAGTCGCCTTGAATCCTGAGGGTCCCTGGGGGCCAAGTAGCCCACCAGGTACCTCCAGGAAGCGGCACAGAGCTGCATTGCAGAGAGGTGTTCTGAGGCCACGCCCCTTTTAACACCTCTCTGAAAAGCAGCTCATGGGCGCTTACTGGAGGTACCTGATTGGCTAGTTGGACCCAAGGGACCCTCAGGATTCAAGGGGACTTAATCCCCAACTTACAATGCGCCAGAGGGCCCATTTGCACAGTGTTGCAGGGAGGGGGCGGGGCCTGATGTGACAAGTGTGCAAACGTGCCCTGTGGCGTGTTTTAAGTTGGGGGATTAAGTCCCCTTGAATCCTGAGGGTCCCTGGGGGCCAACTAGCCCACCAGGAACCTCCAGTAAGCGCCACAGGGCTGCGTTGCAGAGAGGTGGTCTGAGGCCACGCCCCTTTTTACACCTCTCTGCAACGCAGCTCAGTGGCGCTTAATGGAGGTACCTGGTGGCCTAGTTGGCCCCCAGGGACCCTCAGGATTCAAGGGGAATTAATCCCCCAACTTAGAATACATCAGGGGGCGCGTTTGCAGAGTGCTGCAGGGAGGGGGTGGGGCCTGATATAACAAGTTAGCAATCCTGCTGTGTGGGACTTACTGGAGGTAATAAAAGGGGTAGTTGGCCCCCAAGGTTGACGTTGGGGGCTAACTTTCCCTCCTGGTACTTCTGCTAAATCCCACACAGTGGGATTGCTAAAAGGTGTTTGAAGGTCACGCTCACCTTTCTCCACCACTCTGCAAACGTGACTGCTATGTTATAGTTAGAAATTAGCATTTAACCGCTTAACCGCGGCGCGAATTCCGCCGCGGTACGGCGGTTTGATTAAGTGGGCGGGGCCGCGTCGGCCAACAGACGTGCGCAGCACTACGGAGGTAGTGCTCGCGACGGCCGTTGGCCGACGGGTGCAGCAAAGGGGTTAAAAAACCTTTGAAATTCACTGAAAAAAACATAGGTTTCAGGGACGTTATAGTTAGAAATTAGCATTTAAAAAACCATTGAAATTCACTGAAAAAACCATAGGTTTCAGGCACATTATAGTTAGAAATTAGCATTTAAAAAACCTTAGAAATTCACTGAAAAAACCATAGGTTTCAGGGACGTTATAGTTAGTTGGACATTTCACTCGTACAAAACCATAGAAATTCTGCCATTATAGTTAGTTCAGCTAACTATAACTCACGCCCCCGCAATGCACTGCTGATGACGTCACATATTACATCATTCATGACATGGTCAGTGACATCACTGATGACATCACTGATGACATCTCAAATGACATCACTGATGACATCACTGATGACATCATCCACATGAAAATCTGATGCACCTCCTCACACTCTATTATAACCTTTGATGCACCCACTGTAAAATACAGACTACCATTTTCGAAACCATTGACATACCAATACCAGTTACTACATACGCACTCCCTGATTCCTAGGTCTACACACACATCCACTCATTCACCCATACAATCACTCATACATGCAGTCACTCATAAATACAACACTATCATATGCACTCATACACCTATACAGACACTCACACACCACCACTCATCCAGAGTTACTCACACACCTAGTCAGTCATGCAAAGAATCAATCACACTTCCATTTACTGACCTATACAGTTATACACACACCACATCACTTATTCAAACAGAAACAAATGCATACTTACTCTCTTATACAATCACTGATACAAGTACACACTCATCCATACAGCCACTCTCACAATCACTGACTCTCACGTATAGTCATTTATATACTCCAACTCTCACATACACTGCCTTTTACATATGTAGTTACTTGGACATGTACCACGGAGACATCCATTCACTCACCAACACACCCATACACACACTCACCCACCCATACAGCTGTTTCCACATGCACTCTTGAACCCATACACCCAGTGAATCAACCACTCAAACATCTATGTACAGAGTCAAACACCTCACACCCACCCACACACACACTCAGGCACCCATAAAAATACTCAGGCAACCAATCGATAACCCATATAGACACTCATGTAGCTACTGACCAACCCATGCTGCAGCTTATACAACAACAGCCAGACTGATACAGACATTCACACAGTTTAGTCACTAACCCATGCATTCAGTAAGACACATGTAATCACTCACTTAAACAGTCAGTCACGCACCTACTAAATCCTCCATCCAGACACTTTACACCCACTCATTCTTCAATACACCTTGGCATATGTATAATACATATTTAAACTTTAAAGAAACACCCAGTCACTGGATGATGTCATCAGTGATGTCATCAGTGATGTAATTTGAGATGTCATCAGTGATGTCATCAGTGATGTCACTGACCATGTCATGAATGATGTAATATGTGACGTCATCAGCAGTGCATTGCAGGGCGCAAGTTATAGTTAGCTGAACTAACTATAACGGCGGAATTTCTCTGGTTTTGTACGAGTGAAATGTCCAACTAACTATAACGTCCCTGAAACCTATGGTTTTTTCAGTGAATTTCTAAGGTTTTTTAAATGCTAATTTCTAACTATAACGTGCCTGAAACCTATGGTTTTTTCAGTGAATATATATATATATAAAACCCAGTGCCGGTTGCCACTGGGTAGTTATATTTAGGTCTGCTTTTCCATATATAGCCCCAGTATGGTTCTGATCCCCGTTATATTTCGATGGGAGAGCAAACATGGGATCCATGCAAACACCAAGTTTCCCGGAAAGGTCATCCTTTTATCAATTAGACTTCTTACATGCCATCAAGCTCTCTTTTCCAGAGCATTGGTAGATGGTAATGGATTAACAGTACATAATGCAAATGGATATGACCAGGACCCAATCTGACAAAAAAAAGTAAAAAATTGTGAACATTTGTAATGCTATACCCGAGAATTATCTGGCTTTTATATTATCAGATAAAAGTTGCACTTTTTGCTTATTTGTTATTCATAAACAACATGAAAAGTTTCATAAATAAGATAAACAGTGGTGGCTTTGGGAAAGGTGCATTTTGTTTTGCTCTATTGTTCAAATTCAGTGTATTGCAGTTAAAAAAAAGCAGGGAATTCTGTCCTCAATGCAAGTACTTCTAAGGAAAAAGGTCTCTTGGTGAGGAGGATCATTCTTTAAGTCCTTAAATAAAAAAAGACTACTGAAAGAACAGGTTCCAAAATTGCTTCCTGGATTTTTGCTGTTTGTCTTCTGTAATCTAGTTTATATAGTATATTATGTCCAGTGTGGGATTGCTCTGTTATTAGCTCTATTTCAGAAGCACCATTGTGCAGTTGAACTAAGAAGTGTCAAATCAAAGGGACTGCTTCTATCATAAAAGGTGTCATTTATGTTGGAAAAAATAGAAATACAGATCACAGGAAAAGGTCACCTCACCAGCCACTTAAACATACAACATGTTCTACCTTCCAAAAGAATACTACATAAAATGCAATCAAAATGTCATTTTTTTCAAGGTTCAAATGCTTCATTGCCGCATAAGCAGTAGAACAGAAAAAATATCCATTATGTTATTAAAGCAGTCATTGTCTGGAAAGCTTGTAAGGCTGAGCCCATCTGCATATGTTACTGTTAAGATTTTATATACCTCAATACAGGAAGAATAGATAGCCTTTGTGCAGATCATACCTTCTTACTGGTTTGCAACTAAGCTGCCCAGACAATGTGACCAATTTGACAAATTTGTAGATATTACTTTAAAAACGTTGTTAATCTTCCTCCACTGAAAAAGAAACGATGAAGGCGTAGGAGCAGAAACTGATAAAAACTGACATAAAGGATCGTCCAGCATAAATATCGTTGAGGCTGTCATTAGGTTCTTCTTTTAATTTGGGTCTTTTTAATAGACCAATGCTGAAGTATGTTAAGTCATATGAGCCAAAATAGTACTGTTAAGTTTCCAGTTGTTCCAAATACCACGTCATCATATGTGAATTTTTATGGGCCTCTTTATGTAAATTCTATTAAGTGCAGTAGTTGCTTTCTACATTAAAATCCAAGGGTACCACTCTTAGTGCAGTGTTAAAAGTGTAAACCGCCACTCTGCTGGCAGGCACACAAAAACTTGCTGTGCATCGATCAGGAAGTGCCAGGTCACAAAGTCATACATAATCACCTCAGTGGACTGCCAACCTCGGGGTGGCGCATCAGTGGCAGTGCACACCAATGGTTTGACCGCCGTATCACAACTTTGGCAGTCAGACCGCAATGGGACAGCCACAGTTGCCAGGGATCTGTGAACCCTTCTGCTGGTGCAGTGGTCTTGAGGCCGCAATATGCTTGGCGGTGCCACTGTGGAACCGCCAAGCATATTACGAGCTTCCTCACTGCGACCCTAACCACGGCAGTGAGCCCGTATTGAAAAGGGTAGCAGTGAGGAAACAAAGGAGGCACTACAGTGCACCCTCTTTTCTCAGGCCCATGGGATGCATGCAGGGGGCACATGGTGTGCCCCCTTGTCTGCATGCATCCCCTTTTATGCACGGCATGGTCTTCCCAGTCCATGGCGTACAGGAACGGGCTTTGACATTCCCATTGCAGTGCGTTTTTGAAAGACATCGCCGTGGCAATGCCAAAGGACAACCCGCCAAACTATAAGGAAACTCGTAATCTGGTGGGTGGCCGGTGGCCCTGTTTGGTGGTGTGGGAGCAGAGCGGTGGCGTGTAGCCCGCTCCCACACCACAAAACTTGTAATCGGGCCCTTAATGATCCACCCATTATTACTGATACCTTGCTGTTATAAAGAAAACCATGGCCTTCAATGTGGAGGTGGGTATTGTGGTGAAAGTAGAGGTTATTTGGGTTGTGGAGGTTATAGCATGAGTAAAGTAGACATTGTGATCCAGCCATGATAATGCAATGGTCATGGATGCCTGTGTTGCAAATGCTCATATGAAACTGCAATACTGCAGAAGAATGGGTCATGGTGGATATGAGCCTAGGGTAGAAGTGTTGTATCGTTGAAATGTCTGACGGGCAGAAGTAACTGGTGTAGTTCAGTTGTCTGGTGTGGAAGTGTTCTCTGGTAGTGTGTGGAGGTGTCATTGTTTATCTGTCTGTGTGGTGGGGGTGTGTGGGATGAGGATGTTTGTGGTATGGTAAACATATGAGGAATTAACCTGTAGAGAAGAAGTGGAAGGTGGTGCCATGCTAAGTACACTTTTAGTGAGCTACTACAAAATTTTATTGCACAATTTCATAAACAATTAGAGACCGAAAATATCCTTAAATTACCTTGAATCCAGATAGCACTTAACTGGAGGTCATGGGGATGCAGAGTTCAACAAATGCAAAGCAGTCAAGAAATACATAACTTCAGGTCCAACAATATTGTGATACAAAAATATCATGTCAAGAATATCAGGCCATCAGAAATAGCGTGGACAGTAATACCGAAGGTAAAAATATCGTTTTTTGTTTTGTTTTAAATATTGTAAAAAATATGGATGTAGAAAATATTGTTGTATGCAATATTGTTTGTAAGTGTTAATTAGTATGTATTGTAGTGTGTTGATTGCTTGTGTTTATTTTTTATTATTTGTGTTTTTAGTAAGTATTTATGAAATTGTTATTTTTAGTTGTAATAATGTATATCATTAATTGTTAAATATTCTTTTTAGTAGTGGGATGTTGGGGTTTTTAGGAGATAAACTTGAGGAGGTTTTTTAAAGTTACATTTAAAATTTTAATTCTAAGGTACTAATTTTAAAAATGTGCAAATTAATAAATACGAATTTATACATTTGAGTTATCATATTAATATCTTAATATATTTACATTTGATGTTAATCAAGATACATATTATTGGGATACATTTTTTTAAATATGAAAAAGATAAATATTGTAAAATAGTAAAAACAAATGACATTTTTAAATTAAGCTGAATATTTAGAAATGTTTTCATGTTAAAAAATAAGTTTAAAAATTGTATAAATGTGATATTGTTTATAAAAAAGTAACTTTAATTTACATTTTTAAATATTTTTTTAATGTAAAATTTAAATGAATATTGGTAAAATTTATGATTGTAAATTTTGTGGGTTTATTTTTATTGTTTAAAGTTTCTGAATGGTAGTAAAAATGTTGAAAAATATATTATTTTTAATAGTCGTTAAAATAGTAATTTTATAATTCAAAATATAAATGTTAGTAGTTTAGATTAGTGTACTTTTAGATCAGATTTTAGCAAATTTTATATTACAAATATTATGGGAGAAAATATGGAGTGGGAATTGTGTTTGTAATATTTTTATTTTGTAATACGTTATGCAAAATGTTTTATTTTGAAGTGGATATTACAAGTTTGAACTCATTAGTGTCCAACACCTTCCCCCGTATCGTTAAATTGGAGTGAGAATAGTAAATGCCACCCCTTTAGTATCCCCCACCTTCACCCAATATGGTTAGAATGGAGTGGGAATTTTAAACATCACCCCTTTGATGTCCAACACCTTCCCCAAATTGACTTACATTGGAGTCAGAATAGTAAATGTCACCCCTATAAAGCCCAACACCTTCCCTGAATTGGCTTAGATTGCAGTGGGAGTAGTAAATGTCATTCTTTTAGAGTCCCACACCTTCCCCCAATAGAGTTATATTGGACTGGGAATAGTAAATGTCACCCCTTTAGTGTTCAGCACCTTCCCCAAATTGGTTTAGATTGGCATGGGAATAGTAAATGTCACCCCTTTAGGGGCTGATTACAAGTATGGGGTTCCACGGACCTCCAGACTCTCGGGTGCGGTGGTGGTGGTCTCCCCACCGTCCTATTATGAGATGGGCAGTAGCATGGCCACAGCGGCCAGGAAACAGTCATTCCCTGGTGGTGTTGCAGTGGTGTAGAGGCATCCGTATGCTGGGCTGGACTGCTGTGTTCCCGCCAAGCATATTAGGAGTTTCCTCTCTGCCAGGGTCTTCAGGGTGGTTCCTCCTCCATGAAAACCTTAGTGTAGAGGAAACAAAGTGGGCCCTACAGGGCCCCCTGTGCCTCTGCGCACAGGGATGCACAAAATGTGCCCCCCTGTGTGCATGCACACCAGTTCCTGCACGGCATAGACTTTTCAGTCCATGCCATGCAGGAACTGTTTTTGACATGCCCATTGTGCTGCCGGTTTTTAGAAGCACTGTTGTCGGAATGCTAAAAAAAGCCCGCCAGACAGGAGGAAATTACTAATGTGGTGGGTGGCCTCACCACGGGTTTGATGGTGCGGCGGTTGGGCAGACATGGCACTGCACCACCAAACTCATAATTGGGCCCTTAGTGTTTAACACCGTCCCCAAATTGGTTAAGATTCGAATGGGTGTAGGAAATGTCATCCCTTTAGTGTCCAGCACCTTCCCCCTATATGGTTAGATTGGAGTAGGAATGGTAAAAGTCACCCCTTTATGTCCAACACCTTCCCCAAATTATTTCTGATTGGAGTGGGAGTAGTAAATGTCGCCCTTTTAGTGTCCAACTCCTTCCCCAATTTGGATTAGATTGTAGCGGGAATAGTAAATGTCACCCTTTGGGGTCTAACACCTTCGCCGAGTTGGTTTAGATGGGAGTGGGAATAGTAAATGTCACCTCATTAGTGTCCAACACCTTCCCTAAATTGGTTTAGATTGGATGTCACCACTTTAATGTCCAACACCTTCCCCAAATTTTGTAAAATAAAGACGTCACACATTTTCAATTTTATTTCCTTTCAATTTTTTATTATTCTATAGTTTTACAATTTGAATCATACATACTTCATTCAATCAAAACTTAAAAAATATATAAAGTTAAGTAAATAAAACTTAATATTTTGTCATTATAAAAAAATCTGATAAATCATATTTAAATACATTTTCATGTTGTACATTTTTTTAACTCTTATTTTTAATTGTTAACAATTTTGTAACATTTCTTATTTTTTACATATGTATTTTCAACATTGTTTTAACATATGATTTATTAGTACAAATTAAATAATCATATCTGTTTCATACTAATATTTAATTTATAATTTACAATCTTTTCACTTTTTTATCACAATGTTTCACCTGTGGGGATGCAGAGCTCCACAAATGCAAAGCAGTCAAGAAATACATAACTTCAGGTCCAACCTATGTTAAATATAAACATAGAAACATTTGTTATCTAACTGGTGTTTGAATAAAATATTGGAAAAATAATACTCTACATGTATTTCAATGAGGACCATGTTCTCGAAACCTGTACTAGTTGTCACAACACATTGTCCATTTTGTAGGCAGTCAATCAAGGGGCCATTTGGGGTCAGGGTATACTCATCCAGACCCCATATTGTTTTTTAAATTGATTTTTAGGACTCACAGTTCAGGTTGTGGAGAACAAATCAGGATTGGGTAGTCCCCTTTAAAGTGACCAATCAGAGCATATCTAGACACCCGTAGTCCACATATTACTATCTTTTCAACCCCTTCATGAACACCCGAGCACCTCAATAAACATGGATGTCTTGAAAATGGCTGATCTGATTTCACAATTTAATGAAATGCACGCTTTCAGAGTAAGTTCTAGCTTTTCCCCACATTTGTTGTACTTCCATTCAGCCATTTTATTCTGTATTTTTCTCCAAACTTCCTATGGCAATGGAAAATCAAAGTATTGGGACACTTCTTTTTCTTTGCCCCCAACTTGATTGATCGTCATGAAACTTTCCTGGAGGGAGCTCAAGTGGATGAATTTTTGTTTTTAAAGTACTGTGAAGATTCATTAAATGGTGCCAAAGTTAGCAAAATAAAAATTGCTCTTCCTACTCATCATCCCCTCTTAACTCCCTTTTGGGGAGGGAGGAGTGACACAGTGAGAGTTTCCATTATAATTCAAGTATTTCCAAACAAAAGGTCCGGGGCAGATACTCCGGTGCAAAAGGTGTTTTCTTCAGCTGTGGACAAAGACACGTTTCAGAATCACCTGAGTCTTGTTCAGTTGGTCCAGATGAACAAGGATCAGGTCTATCTGGATAGTATGATAAATTCTTGGGGATACGCTAGGATAAAGGTTCAATACATATTCTGGACAATAATGAGGGGAATGTAGACATCTAGAGGCTTCCTCTTTGTATTTCCATCCAGCTTACACTCTTCTCTTCTATAATGAAATCTGCTGTTGATCCCTGATGCAGGGAGGTGTATAACCTGGTGACCCAGAAGGGAAAGCCTGCTCCTTCTTCACTTGCTGTAGGAATTGTCAGTCCACCAGGTCAAATGCCTTCTCAGCATCCAAAAAACAGATTGCTAGAGGATGGAATAGCTCTTCATAGTCGACAGCCTCCGAAAGATGGTGAAAGCTGGCAGCTAAATGGTTGTTTTTTAGGAAACATGTTTAATATAAGATACATAGGGCTAATGTAAAAACTTTAATTCACAAAAGTAGCTACAAATTGCACACCAACTTTTTGCAAATGGAAAGGAATTGTGTGAACCGATCTCTGTACTAATAGGTCGGTTAGAAAATTCTGAATCATAGTGGGTCGCACTTAGACCTACCCCAATAATATTAATGAGGTAGGTCATAAATTGAGATTTACTATCATTGGATGCTATCACAGTAACGGTGGCCTGCTGGGGCCAGTAGACCACCAGGACTGAGATTACATTTAAAATAAAATCAACTTTTTAAAAATGCAGCACAATATTATTAAAGGTTCCGTGGACCACTGCCTACTTTTTTTTTACATTCCTTTGAGCTGTCAGTAAAAATGTAATGTTATGCAAATGGATTTGTTCATAAATCATTGGCACATAACTTTACAAATCTCCATTTGGAAGGGATGCCCTACACATACCCATTTTAAACAGTGATTCATTATGGATTTCTAAACGCATGTTACCACACCGAAAAATGAGTTTACTATATAGAAAGCCGCTTTTGCAGTCACAAATGCTTTGATTTTGAGAATTGCAAGGTTTGCAACTGCAAAATGGCTTTGAACATCAGGCCCTAGTATATTGCGTTATAATTCTGGCCAATTTAGTAAAGTAATTGGGTGTTATGAGCCAAATTCTTTTGAATTGTTGGGATTGTTCAACCAAATTATCAGCATTCATTAATGGTATTATGGGTGGGTGTCTCAGCACTTAGCCTAATTAGATAGCTGAGGAAAAAACGGTTCCCAAAAGATTTGATAAAAGTCATTAGGTAGCATGTTCTCTCCTGAAACCTTTGCAGTTGAGGAGATATGTCTCTCTGCATCTAGGTTTCTGAAATGAGTTGGTGTAAATGTTCTTGATCATCTAGAGAAAGTCAATCAAGTCCAGCATGGTTAAGAAAATCTGTGGCCTTGGCGACTAAGTAGGCTAGCTTTTCTATGTATAATTCTTCTTATTTATTTTTTTATTACATCTTTTCTGACTCTATCTCTGTCTCTTATGTAAGCGAACTCTGATAAATGCTTTGACTAATCAGAACCTCTCTGTTGGTCAAAACGTCGTAAAATTCAACCTTTGCTTGATTTAATTTGTTAATATGCTGAGAGATTGGGTTTTGGCCACTTGTAAATAAGCATGCTTGAACTCCATTTGCATTTGCTGCAGCATCATCTCTGCTTGCTTTTATTGATAGCCTTACCAGTAAAAAATATACCTCTAATGTACGCTTCAAAGCACTTCCTTACATTTATTACACCAGCCGGATCTATATTCAACTCAAAATAATGTTTTAATATTTGTTGATATTTCTCCTACTGAGTTTATTTACGCATTTTATTGTCTGCCCCTTCCCTGCCCATCCATACTCCTCCTTCTGCAGTTGGTAGCAGGAGCCTAGAGAGGCACCATCCACTGCATCCTCACTTGCTGTGTAGTGGTTATTTTGGAATGTGATGCTAGGCATTCCTTGGAGACGTATGGGTGAAACCGTGCAGCAGACCTTTCTATTTTCAATCCTATTGTTCTTTCACTCCCCTTTTTCTTTTCCTAGTTTGTCCCGCTGGCACCTCCATACACATCAAATAAAGTTTAATACTGTGGGGCATATTAGCAAGACCCACGTTAAAATTATCGCCGTTTTAGCGGCAGGAAAAGACATCTAACCTGGGCTTCTATTGGAATTCCATAACGCATATTAGCAAGCCCATTATCGCCGTTTTAGCGGCAGTTTCCTGCCGCTAAAACGGCGATAATTTTAACGTGGGTCTTGCTAATATGCCCCTGTATTCGTTCCGTTATTTCAAAACCAATCTGTGTCACCAAAGAGTGAGCTTTCCCTGGCTCTAACAGTGTATACAAAAATCTCTACGGTTTGCTTTGAAACATGATATTGAAAAGGCGGAAACTTGCATGCCAAGCTAGAATCACTAGTCTAATTTCTTTTAACCTCTTCGCGGATTGGAATCCTAGGTCAGGAAAGAGAGGGGCGGATTATTCTGTTGAATGAATCTTAATTTTTCCTCTCTTGTTCTATCCAGGATATATTTTTTTTAATTATAAAATCTATAAATAAACAGGCTGTAATGTAGAGCGGATGGCCAACCCACTCAACATAAATGACAGTGCCTGTATTTACTTAATTAATTAGGATTTTCTATGCTGATTTGTGTGAGTAGCCAGATAACTCTGCTCAGCATTAATGTTGCCAAGTTGTAGGTCTTCCTCTGACGTCACACATCGTCCAGACATGTAGCTCTCTAAGTCCGATTACACTACCCACATTGCACATCTTCCCAGGGGAGACTTCCCACTGCGAGGAAAGGCTACCCTGGCATCCCACTCTAAGCATGAGGCTCTGTGATCATTTCAGACTTTCTGCTGGCTATGTCTTGGCTGAGGTCTTACAGTCGGGGACCAACTTTGCCTCTCTCACTGCTCTCATCTGTTGATGCACCACCACTGGCTCAGTCTAGAAGTCTGCACAGCTGTTCATATTCCCTGCATCAGTACCAGTCTCCATTGAAATCTGTGGGTCCACACGCAATTTCCAATATCCACCTCTGAACTTTGGGCCACGATCTTTTTATCTGCTCCACAGTACTATTGTGGAGAACTCCCAGCTACTGTTCTCGACTCTGCTGCCTCACTTCTCAGCAAGAAGCTTGACCCTGCTCTTCCACCCACCATCTGCAAAGCTAGTGAAGTGTCAAAAGTGTTGATGTGACTGGACCGAGGTGGCATGATCTCCATGTAATGCGCTCCAATGCGCAGGTCGCTGCCCCACACACTCCCACTGCCATGACCAAGGAGCTAGACAGCCCGGTTATAGTGCTTTACTGTGACATAGCCTTTTTGTTTACACAGCTCCAGCAAATAATGAATATTGTAGCTATTCAGACATTTGGCTCTTCTTTAGTTGTTGAGAACTGATTCAAATAGTGACAGGACAGAAGGAAAGCACACAGACTGTACAACATATACCCACACCATCATTTGACTTATAAATTGCAGCACAACCTCAGAATACAGAAAGCATTGTGCCAGAAGGCCTCAATTCCACGTTGTACAGATAGTTCATTTACCTCACCCCTGCCCTCCCCAGGGGCATCAGCGAGATCATTGACTGGCGAAATCATCACTTAATGTAACATACCCTCTAACACACAGAGGGGTGAGCAAGATCCGCAGTTTGCTGCCAACATATAACACCAGGGAACGGCATAGCGCTCTCTCCCTGCTGGGTTACCTAACACCAGGCGAAGCCCCCTTAAACATCCACATCTAGGCATCTCAGGGTTAGAGCAGAAAGATCCAGGACCATCAGCAGGTCAGTCGCCCCTCCTGCCAGCCCCGTGCCCTCTCAAAACAACACCCCGCCAATGGGTCAGTCCATTAAAACAGTAAAATTCTTGGGGTATCCTCCTTTTCTCTGCAGTTAGGATTACTACTCTTCTGGGGGGCTTGATCCTGCCCACGGGTGTGTGGCAGAGGAAGAAGACGCTGACTCTTCATCCCGTGGCTCCTTAAATTACCCCGGTGTGGTCATCGCTCCTCGATGACGTCACCCGACCTGATGCCTTGAAACAAACAAAGGACCCTCCTTTGCCCGCTCCTGTCTGTGACATGACTAATGGCGCCCCCTCCGCTAGTCGCTGGGTGCGTCAGGCAATCTCACTCATTGCTATTTCAGGCCAGGCCCTCCGGTGGTGTTTTACTCTGTTTGTATCATTTTGTTTTCATGCAATATCAATTGCATTTTTTGGTGTTTTAGTCTAAGACCATGACCTATGCTCTATAGCAACCCCAACTAATCTTTGTTTCTTGACGAATTAGATTTGTAATCTACCTACATGCATGGCCTGTGCCTAATGTTACTTCACAAAACATGAGAATCCTGATGTCCAAAAACATGTAGTAGCAATTATTAGAGGTAGGTGAGCGCTACAACAATATTACAATACAACACAAACTACACATTTCTATAGCCCTTTGGCAAGTGCAAAGTACACAAAACATATCAAGATTTATGAGTGCGGTAGAAAAATATATTTTAAATTGTTCCCCTTATGAAGTATAAGTGCTGTAGGCAGTTTCTTAATAGCATCACTAGAAGAATGTACAAGCAAATGCTAGATTGCACCAAATAAACAAAATATGTCATGTCTTTGGTCTTAGAGCAAGGGGAGCACCCAAATGGCATGGGGATAGAGCAACCCTTGCACTGCAAATGGATGTACTTATGAAAAAGGATTCAAGACCTACATGTCCAATTGACAAAAGGAAGTGGAAAACAGACTAATTGTAAACTTCCGTCTGGCGCGGATGTTGGATTTCTGCTCATTGAAACAATGTTATTATGTCCACCTAAAAATATAAATGTACTAGTCATGTATTAACTAGGTAAGAACTTTGAATATTTGCCACTATCCTTTGTGTGATTTATCAATTTCAGTCTGTTTTTTAATTGTTATTGGAATGCAGGCGTATTATGAAAGTAATTTCGTTACTGCTATGGAGATTGACATAAGTAAAAAATATAGAATAAATGCGTACACATATTAACATATGTTTTACATTATAACAAGTGAGGTCATGGTTTCTCGTGTGGTCAGCAGGGCTACCAAGATTAACAGAACTGCTCTTTAGTTTAGTGTTGAGGAAAGAAAAATCATTCGCACTTTGAAAGAACACATGTTATCCGCTCCTTTAAACTATGCTGGTAGATATTGGCATGCAAGAGTCAATTCTGCTGATGCAGATAAGACAGTGTTTACAAGTCACTTGGGGCTATTAGATGTTAACTGTATCCAATTGCGGTGGCTAATTACTGCTGCACGTCTAAGAGACGGATGCAAACATGCACAGAGATACACATTTTCAGTGAAATCCCATCTATCCATGCAAAGTAGTTGTCTGTTGCAATTGCTGAAAGCCTCCACAAACCGCCCTGTGTGTCACTGCTTTAATGAATGCGATCCTCCTGCCTAGAAGCATGCACTTGACCTAATGAAGCCACCCCACGCAGTATATTAAGAAATGCAAATCTTCCTTACGTTCTGCCTGGATACATTTTGAACGTATTTCCGATGCACAGAAAATGAGGTTTATTGAAAAACAGAACAAAGTCGCCAGAATGAAGGTATCCCGGCCGTTCTCCTTGTGCACAGCGCTCGATCAGAGAAAACATTGCAGGTAGGGTGACCTCGCATGGAGGCCTTCGGTTCAGTGACTGTAAATATTCAGGACAAAGGGTCAAAATTCAAGCCGAAAATTCAGGACAGGAGGTAAATTTTACGGACACATATGAGGAAGTTGCTCAGTTATAAAATAGACGGTTGGTACGTCCAAATCAAAATAGGTTTTTACTCTTGGTTTGTTTCATATACATCATCAAACACTCACATGTAGCTGGACTTAGTTAAGGATTAGAAAACTAGCCAGCATTTGCACACTAAACAGAGGGGCATATGTACAAAGACTTAACGCAGCAATAGCGTCAATTTTTGATGTTACGGCGGCTATTTTTTTATCGCATTATTTACAAGCTGCCGCTAACTGGAGGTAGCAGCACCTTTCCGGCGAAAATGGGAATTTTAAAGATCGCCACTTCTGTTAGCGAGAGCTGATGAAAATGAGATGCAAGGTGGGCGTTCCTGTGAAAAAACTGCCGCTAATCCCACTTCGCGATATTTACAAGGAATTCCTTGTATGGTGCAAAACCCAAAAACTGCCTCTAAGTTCAGTTGGAGGCAGTTTTTTAAGACCAGAAAATAGTTGGTCTTAAAATTGGTGCAAAAACTTGGGGCCTCATTTCAGAGGTTTTGGTGCTGGACAGCACAGCAAAGAATATTGCTGCGTTGCCCTACGCCAAAACAAAAGCTCAGGAATGCGCCCCACAATAAGATAGGGCGCAGTCCTGGGCCTCATTCATGAAAAGTGTTGCATCACTGCAACAAAACAGCTTAAGCACACTTTTCACTGCCCCCTCCTTGTGACACCATGGATGCGCCATATTTATTGTACGGCACTCCATGTCTCAAGGATTTACAGATATGTCAGTATTCCTGACGTATCTGTCGGCGCTAAAGTCACACACTGCTGCAATTTTGCCGCAAGCATGACACAACTCCAGCAATGCATAGGGCAGGCCTATCCCTATAGCAATGTGTCACCCTTATGCTCGCCATGAGGCAGGCGTTATGTTTTGACGCAGTGGCGTCCTAGAATTGTCGCAGTGAAATCTCATAGATTTCACTGCGCCACTCCTACGAAGATTTGTTGCGTGGGAACGCCCACCCTGCATACATCCTACCTGACTCAGGTATAATGTGGCATAGGGACTCACAAGGTCACGCATATGCCTAGATGGGTCCCTTTGTACAGAGTCTAGTTTGGCATCCAGGGTTTCTGCTGTCACCTTCCCCATCGGCCAGCGACCCCCAGATGCTCGGTCCACTGACACGGAGGAGCTGCCAGGGTGACTGCGCAGTTGGAGCTCCATGGGTGGAGTTTGCGCGCTGCGGTGTTGGCGTCTGTAACCGTTGGCGGAGTGGTGTTGCTGAGGGAGTTGCCGAAAAGTTATTTGATGGCCTTGATCCAGCTGCGGCTGGAGGGGCATTAATGGCGGTGGTGTACGGTGGGCGTGGTGAAGGCGTGATGTATACTATGATGGTCAGTCCAGGAGAGTTCGGTGGTGTGGCTGTAGTTGAAGTTACCGCTGGCAGAGAAGACGGTGTCGAGCAAGTGTCCGGCTATGTGGATTGGTGCGGTGACTAGCTGCTTGAGTCTGATGTTGGCGAGGTTCACCAGGAGGGTGGTGGTGTTCTGGTCACTGGGGTTGTCCAGGTGGAAGTTGAGGTCTCCGAGTAGGATGTAGTCAGTGGATGGGAGAGCCTGGGGTCTACAATGTCATCAGTGAATGGGAGTTCATGGGCCGGGGGCCTGTAGAGGAGGGTGCCGCTGGGGGTGGGGTTGGGGTTGGTCCGGATCTGGAAGTGGAGGTGTTCCATGCTAGCCGTCGGGTCATTAGAGTGCGTGGTCAGTTGGAGTGTGCTTTTTTAGACAATGGCAATGCCTCCTTCCGGGCTCTCGAGGTGGTCCGTGCTGGTGAATGTGTATCTGTCATGGATGGTGATGGCGATGTCCGGTCTGGAGCAGAGGTTGGTCCAGGTTTCCGTGAACAAGGCGATGTCTGAAGAGGTGGTGTTGAGGAGGTCCCAGATTTCTGTTGCGTATTTGTTGAGGGACCGCACTTTGAGGAGGATGCAGTTGAGCCGGTCGGCTGGACGGCAGGAGGCGCTGGTGTTCTCATGTGGCAGAAGGTGCGTTTGCAGTTTCGGCAGGCACAGGATGCAAGGGGATTCTACAGTGATGCTAGATGGCAGGCAGTGTGGCATCCAGAGCTGATGGCGAGGAGGGTGCTGGCATGGTAGCAGTGGAGTGTCCGAGAGGAAGGGTCCTTGGTGCTGGGCGCGGTCCAGGGGCGGACGGACGCTGACAGTCTTGCCTTTGGCTTGCCTTTGGCACACCAGTGGAACACCCGCTGCGCATGCCCGCACAGCGGCCACCATTAAGTAGTGCTGGTGGGGGGACTGGACAGCTGGGAGGCAGGAAACGCAGGAAAGGACACTGGAGGGGGCAGGAATGTGGGGATTGTAAATATATATTTTTTTAAATCTTACCTCAAGGCCGGGCCCTGTGTCTTCTGTGCTCCTGCTCTCCTGAGTCTGCTTTAAGGAACAGGAAGCAGGCAGCCAGGCTCATTCTCCTAACCCAATCACAACGCTGTAATGCGGCGTTGTGATTGTTCTTGAGTGCCCTGACAAGGCGTTCAGCCAGGGGCTGGAGGGGTGGGCAGCCTGCATTACAAACAGGGAAGTGCGCATGACTGCTTTGGGCACCATAATAGGGCCGACCAAACAGTCATTACGCACTTGAGTGGGCATACCACTCCGCCCCTGCCCTGTCCGTGAGTAGAGCAGCCCCACCCTCCCGCCCGCCCGCAAAGAAAACGTAGCATGAGAATATCAGAGAGTTATCATCATGTTATGTTTTCTCTTCTTGCAATTCTTAAAAGCAGTGGGGCGACGCTCTTCCGCCATAGTGGAGGAGCTGCCACTGGGGGTGCGTCACCCACAGGCAGTAGGCCTGGGCCCGACTCGACCCCCGGGCCTCCTCCTCTATGCATCCCACCTTCTCCTCACCTGGACATTGACACTGTGGCGAATCCGCTGCACTCTCTCCAAATCTGTGACTCAGCCAGCAGGAGCCTCAGCCAGGTGGATTTCACAAGCCTGGGTACAGCAGTCGCATCAAAGTCCGCTGCGGAACCTCCTGATGCAGGTGATGCAACAGGGCCCCCTTATGCGTAAAGTTGCAGCACCTCCGCCACACAAGTTCAGCACAACTCAGTGGCCTCACCCTCCACAGCGTCCGGCCAGCGCAACATCCTCTGGCCTGTGATGCGGAGAGGCGTGGCCCACCATTGGTAATCCCCTCCGTGCACCCCAGTGTAGTGGTGGCACGTGGTATGCGATACAGACCTCCCTACGTTGCTGCGCAGGAGCGCCTCTAACGTTCACAGCTCCAAGGGGCACCAGGCGGTCTTCTCACACAGGTCAGCAACTTGTTTCCATGCGACCTGGCAGACTGCACCACCAGGTAAGGGCGATCGCCGATGCCTCAATGTCTACTGCCACAGCCCAGCAACTCCACAGCAACTCCACATCCCACTCCGGGTCCCAGACGCAGGCACAGCGAGGCCTTCGGGCCCCGGGGACTGTCCCCGCTTTCAAGGTTTTGTCTGCCATGGTGTTGCAAGGAGGGCACTATGAAAAGTGATGCATCACAGGTTTTCCCCAGCGATGTGCCTCTTTTCATATATGTAGCCCTGATTCTGCATTTCCTCTTCCCCTGGGACTCTGGCTGGTCATCCTGGCTGTTGGGGGGTTTGGGGAGGTTGTTGATCTGTGCTGCACTTGTCCCTGGCTGCTCCATTCTGCATTTCATAGTTTAAAAAAAAAAAATAATCATTGGAGGTGGACTTATTGGCTATTTTTGCCTCTAGAGGCAAAAAAGGTGAAGTTCTGCTGACTAACGCAAGTTTTTCACCTGCAAATTGAACTTTAGTCTGTTTTCGCCCGCTAACGTCAGAATTTGTATCGTCTTCACGGTAGTGTTAGCGGCAGTTTTCACCGTGGCTACCTGAAACTATCGCCATGTAGCGACATATTGTAAATACCTCGCTAACAGGACGATAGTTTTCGGCGATAGCCTGCGTTAAGAAAACTGCTGCTAACTAACGCTAACGCAGGTTAACAGCAGTTCTTGTAAATATACCCCAGAGTTTGACAACCAACATCAGAGGCAGCTCGCTATCCTATCACGACACCACATTTACCTTGTTAATGGAGGTATTTGTGAATCTCCAGAAACAAGGTGCTGGGGGAAGCATGGCATTTTGATATGGTAAGGCAAGGCAGCAGCCATCAAGCAATGGAAATGAATAACCACAAATGGCCAGAAAAATGTCGAACAGGAACGTGCGCGAATGCAAAAATTCAAACCTTAGGAATGTGCATGCACCAACTTACCATACAGTTCAGTGTAGCTCAGCCATATCTTTCCCATGGGGAACAACTATTAAAGCTCTATGTTTAGCCATAGGGTATGTTGAAATTTGACCACCACCATGATTTTATCATCTAAAACCTCCATCTCCATGAGGCTTCGCTATCATCCACCTAGCTTTCCTATTACCTTGAATAACAAACTTGTCAATACCTTCTGTACTTTCACTTGTCATAAAAAATGTAGAAATATGTCCCCACTTGCTATTTGTGCTCCTCAACATCTTTTCTTCTAACTCATACTTTCTGTAGAAAATATTCTTAAGGTGGGAAACCATTCTCTTTTAGGCCCCCCACCACTGGAACTCTCTTTCCAGATTTCTGAAATACACTTCCCAGTCCAGTATGTCCTGGATAAAACTTAGAACTTCCCTCTTCTCTTGATTTCTTCGTATCACTGGTCAAGATTCCAGTTTATTGCCAAGTGATCTTATAGTGTAGATGCACTTTAGCAATTCACATTAAAATAACATTCCATAACCAGCACAGTAATCTCCCATCAGATAGGTGGTAGAAATACCCAACCCTCAAAACCCTTAGGTGACATCCTCTGGGATCCGTGACCACAGGAATGGGAAAATATGCATCAAAGAGACTGCAGAGAGTCACAACTGGTGGAGGAAAGACAGGGACCAGGCTTAGTCACATTGCCAGTAGTTCCAGGTCTTCTGGTCTTGGTACCAAACAAAAAAAGGTTGCATCCTTTCTGGCAGAGCAACAAGCTCAGCCAGGACCACATGCACTCTGCTGCCAGCATTGCTTACTGCCACTTTATTTTTCTTTAGTATAGCAATTCTAGCTGAGGTACAATCTTAAATTTTAAAAGCATAGTTTGGATTGTTTCACTTCAGCACATTAGATTTTTATTAGTGCCCTGAAAGATCTTTTTTAAATTCATGAACCAGACCCTTTATGCCCTGAAAGTTCTGTCAATGCCTCAAGATCAAGCCAGTTTTCTTGTGCCACCTGTAAAAGCCTTTATTGTGACAGATGGAGTTATGATCTATTAAACCATAGAGAAGAGAGTTTTTTATACAATGCGCATCCTAAACTGAATTATTTGAGGGTGATTTAAAATATGATGATCACGGTCAAGGAGGCACAGTGAATACAAATAATTGTGTAAGATCACACAGTTTGCAAGGTTGGAAAGCAGGTATTGAATATGATATCACAAACAAATCTGAGAAATGGCATTTAAATCCAATGAGTAGCCCCACAAGTGAGGACGCCTTGAGTGAGCCAAAAGACAGTTCTATTTGCGTCAGCTTTGTAGTTTGTTGAACCACATATCGGTAAGCTTTTTCTTTGTATTGTTCTCTTTGTGAATTGAAAGACTTTTGCTACAAATATCATCATTAAGGAAAATGAAGCAATGAGAGGTAAAAGTGATCTATTCAGAAACAGAATTTGGGCAATTTGATAAAGGAAAAGTTTGACTAATACATGACTGACTTAGCCAAGGTCTAGCCATGTAAGCCTGCCCTGAATGCAAGTTTCTTATTTAGCTACAGCCCTGTTCACCTCTGAGTCTGAAGCTCTAACCACACACAAAACCTCTGGGAATTCAGGTCCTGCATATATCAGGCAATTTATACTAATGTGTTATGTATATGATGTTGATTATCAAAAAAAAAAAAAAAGAAATGGAAAAAAATTAGCCATGTTCACAGGAAAGCCATTTTGCTTTCTTTTACACATTACTGTTTTATGATTTAAAAAATCAATTTTATATTGAGGCATGAAAACATTGATTTTTTTCTTTAGTAAATGCCATTGCAGTGAGCATGATCAAACCTCCTGCTCAGCTGTGATTCATCACAGATCGCCTGGACAGACAGAAATAATAGTACTTATTATACATTTTGAAATCTCTGTTGGTTAATGCAATCACTGCAGATGTCTGTTTGTGCAACCAGAGAACAACAGTATTGAATCCTGATTGGTGTAGCGTGAAATAGTTACTTGGGTATCGCTAGTGAGGTCCCAGTTTGTGACAGAAAGCACTGGGAATGTGTAAAACATTATTGTAAATTTACTTTACACACAGTATAAGATAGGCTGCCACAGAATGTGCAAAAGAAATTAGGTTTGAGATAAGGAACGTTCTTCGAATTATAGATTTTAGTAATACGCAGACTATTGCAGGTGCAAACATTTTTTATAACTGTCTTATACAAGGACTCACTACAGATGAACAGGTAACACCCTTTCAAAAAGAAGAATCTTTGTCTTGAGGAAACTTCAAGGGATTACAACAGTTAACGTCAATGCCAGCTTCCAAGCAGCCTTTGCATTTGCAGATTAGTAAACTGCACACATATACATTTCCTTCAGGCAGCTGACACCATGGCTAGAAGGCTTGTTTCAAGCTTAGCTCTCTGCCACAACCTCAGCATCACAACACAGAAGGCCTTCTCTCTCTCCACCTTAGTTAAGAGATCTGAACGGTTGAGTTAACCTTTGTCTTTTAGCACAAAGGCTGACATTACGGACAAATATTGTTCATTGAAACATGGGTCACGGACAACGGACATTAGGGCTAATTTACGGACAGTCTGTGTAAGTTATGAATGGGTGGTCACCCTAAGTAAACCAGACTCTTTCTGCCCTGAACATTTTGTCAATGACTTAAGAGCAAGCCAATTTTCTCGTGCCTCCTATAAAAGCCTCTATTGTTACAGATGGAGTTATGTTCTCTTAAACCATATAGAAGAGAGTTTTGTGTACAGTGTGCATCCTCAACTGAATTATTTGAAGGTGATTTAAAATATGCTGATCACGGTCAAGGAGCCACAGTGAAGAAAAATAATTGTGTAGGATCACACAGTTTGCTCAGGTTGACAAGCAGGAATATGATATCACAAAAAAATCTAAGAAAGGCATTTAAATCTGATGTGAATCAGTAGTCCCACAAGTGAGGACACCTTGAGTGAGCCAAAGGACAGTTCAGGTTGTGGCAGCTTTGTAATCTATTTAACCACATATCAGTGAGGAATTTATTTGTATTGCACTGTCTACGAATTGATAGATTTCTGCTTCAAATTTCATCTTTAAGGAAAATGAGGCAATAAGAGGTGATAGAAATGGGGGTCTCTAGTTGGCAGATTTTTGTACCCTGCCCAAGTAGGGACCCTTCTTTCTAGTCAGGGTAAGGGGTTACACTTCTAAAATAACCCCTTCTCACCCCCTTGGTAGCTTGACATGAGCAGTCAGGCTTATCTCAGAGGCAATGTGGTAAGCATTTGCACATAACACACAGTATACAGTGAAAACACTACAAAAGGACAGCACACCAGTTTTATACAAATATCCAATATGTTTCTGTGTAAAACAAGAGCAAAACGTTAAAAATCCAACATACAGTAATAAAGATAACAAATATTGCATGAATAAACTTAAAAGACAGTTCCTTGAAGTCAATAGCTCCGTCCGGGGCTATCATGGCATCGTGAACAAACAAATCCAACAGTTCAGGCCGACCGCAAGTCCGCGGGCCAGCTGCGGTGTCGGGAAGACCCGCAAACAGTACTTTGGAAATGCAGGGTGTCGTGGATCTCCAAGGGGGGCGGATTTCTCGGCGTCAGTTCCGGAGGTTGGTGCGGAGGTCATTGGGCCCTTGAAGTCACATGTGTTGCAACTTGAACTCCGTGAGGTTGAAGTCAGGAGCGCTGGCGTCGGCAGGCATTGAGAGCTTTCTCCCATCCTTCTTTCACCATACTGAGGGTTCCTTTCACAGGGTGTCCATACCGTAGCTCAAAGGGACTGAACCCTAATGACTTTTGCGGTACCTCCATGTAAGCAAAGAGAAGGCATGGCAAGAGGACATCCTACTTACGCCTCATGAGTTGGTGAGACCCTTGATCATGCAATTCAGAGTTTGGTTGAATATCTCCACCAAACTATTACCTTGGGGGTGTTAAGGGGTGGTGAACTTGTGGGTTACACCACAACCCTCCCACAGGAATGTCATATACTTGGATATGAAATTGGTTCCCCGGTCAGATACCATCTCTCTGGGGAACCTCACTTGGGAAAAGATCCCCATCAATGCCTTGCCCACCACGGGTGCCATCATTGTCCTGAGAGGGATAGTCTCTGGGTACCGGATGGCATGGTCAATAAAGACCAGGATGTACCTGTTCCATCCCCACCCTCTTGAAAGGGGTGCCTACAACCGGAAATGGTTGGAGAGGATCCCACTGGCTTTGCATTTTGGGCCCAAAAAAGTGGGTATCAATCCTGTCAAAGGTTTTGTCGTGCCCCAAATGTCCTGCCAAAGGCACGGCATGAGCCAGACCCAATAGGAAGGTCCTGAGGTGCTGGGGTACCACTAGCACATGGGCTGACCCAGGCTCAGTGACCTTAGGCTTGATGTATGGGAGACCATTCTCCCAGTAGATCCAGTGTGATCCAGACTGATCACCAGCTGCCTGGTTTGCAACCTGCTGCCACAAACCAACCAGAGAAGGGCATTCGCTCTGCTCCCTGCAGAACTGTTCCCTGGTGGGACCCCCCTCTTACTGACAATGAGTCAGCTCGGATAAGTCCACCAGTTCAGCCACTTGTTGCCCTGTAGGTTCTGAGGTGCCTCCCTAGAGCTCAGCCTCCTCCCGGCCTTGGGAACTTCAGGAGCGGGTTTCCCGCGCACCTTGCCCTCCCTCTAGGCAGGCACCTGGGCCACTGCTTTAGGGTCTAGGTCCTTCTGATCACTGTATCGGGCTGCCATGGACCGAGTGGTCAAGCATGTCCACTCTGGCAACCCCAACATCTGCAAGTGAGACCTGAGCTCCACATCCTTAAACAAGGACTGCTCCAGGTCGTTACCTAGCAGACAATCAACAGGCATGGTGGAGCTCACAACCACCCTCAAAGAACCTGAGACCCCCCCACTCAAAGGGAAACTGCGCCACCTTACACTGGCACTATGAGTTGTTCACAGCAACTACTTTGTGGAATGAATTGGGGTCTACTTGCTCCTCAGATACCAGGTGACACCGGACTGAGGTCACGCTGGCTCCAGTATCTCTGAGAGCCTCTACCCTTCGCCCATTGCTGGTTACTCACTGCCCATATTTCTTAGTGTTGGTGGGCACTTGACTTCCCTGGACCATCTCACTGTCCCCTAGTGATACAACAGTAATTTCTGTGGGGTCCCCTCCCTCCCTGGGGACCAACTCCTCCCCAAGTGCTACACTAGTCAACACCTTGGATTGCCCACCGGTGGGGTGTTGTGCCTACTTAGGGCATTTGAGATCCCCCTTTATATAGCCCATCTAGTCACATGCAAAGTACTTATGGGATCCCATCTCTGCAGGCTTTCCTGAGAGACCCATGGCTTTTTATCTCCTGGGGATGATAATTTTTTTCCTGGGTACTAGTTTCGGGCTCTTTTGAGAACTCCTTTTCTTTACCCTTGTCCCCCCATTCTTCTGCTGGGGACCCTGCCCACCCTTGGCAAAATCTCCCCAATATACCTTGTGGACCCTAGTACTCACCCAGCGGTCCGCCTCCATAGCAAGCTTCTGGGGGTCAGTCAACTTACTATCGGTCAAGTGCTGGCGCAACTCTGCAAGACACAAACTAGATAAGTGCTCCCACAAAATCAAATAGTACAGCCCCTGAAAATCTATAGCATTACTGGCCCTCACCCAACCATCCAGAGACCTTCAAAAAGAATCTACACATTCTAACCAGGTCTGGGAATCAGTTTTCCTACTCTGCCTAAACTGATCCCTGTACTTGTCAGGAGTGAAACCATACAGGGTGAGAAGGGCTTCCTTAATTTCAGGACAGGTGAGGTTGAACCCCTTACCTAATGCTAACAATGTGTTTCTCCCCTCCTTTGTGAAGTGGTTCCACAATCATGCCCCCCCCCAATTTCTCTCAGGGACACCATTCAAGTGGATAGATGCCTCATAGCCCTAAAAAGACCCCTGTATGTCATATCCCTTCTTGTACTCTTTTCCTACATTCTTGGTAATGTGTACTATTCTATCTGAGTGCACTGAGGAATTGCTGCCACCATCCGTGCTGGATTTACTCTTTAACTCCAGCTCCTTTATACCACGCTCATGGTCTAAGATCATGTTTTGTGACTCCATCTTGAGCCTCTCAAGCTCTATTTGATGCCTCCTAGCTTCTCTCCTGCCCTCCAGCTCATCTGGGGACAGACCACTTCTGCCTGGCCTGGAGGGCGCCTCCCTTCCCGAAAGCACATCAACCCTTGGAATAGGCTCCTCGGCCTCCAAACTAAGATCCCCAGAATGCCCACTGGCATCTCTGGCTGCTACCCAGGCCCTCAGTGCCTTTTTTTAGCTCCTCTTTCCTGGTGAGGCCTCTGATTTGGGCTTTCAGGATTTTGCAAATAGACTTCAACTCCTTCACGTTGTATGTTTCCAAACTATCCTCCTCAAAAGCCACTTCTAGGGATGCAACTGATGATGCTCTTGGCTCAGGCATGATGCAATAGGAAGTATAAGTTCAAACAAATTGAAAGATCAAAAATGGACCAAAAATAAAACAGTATGTAGTACGCAGTGGTCTGCGATATGGTAGTAGTGTACACAAATCACTATAGGTCAAGTGCAAACGCAAGCCCTACCCTCAATGCTGACAACCAATGTTAGAAATGTGGGTCTCTAATTGGCTGGTTTATACTCTGTCCAAGTAGGGTCCTTTCTTTCTAGCCAGGGTAAGGGAATTACACTTCTAAAATAACCCCTGCTCAACCCCTTGATACCTTGGCATGAACAGTCAGGATTATCTCAGAGGCAATGTGTAAAGCATTTGCACATAACACACAGTAATACAGTGAAAACACTACAAAACGACACCACAGCATTTTTATAAAAATAGCTAATATTTATCTGTGTAAAACAAGATCAAAATCCAACATACGGTAATAAAGATATGAATATTGCAAGAATAAACTTAAAGACAGTTCCTTGAAGTCGATAGCTCCGTCTGGGGCTATCACAGCATTGTGAACAAACATATCCAGCATTTCAGGCCGACCGCAAGGTCGCAGGGCAGCTACAGTGTCAGGAAGACCCTCAAACAGTACCTGCAAACAGTACCTTGGAAATGCAGGGCATCGTTGTCCTTTGCGATGAGCTCTGAGGGGGGCATTGTCATCCACATCGGTTCTGGAGGTTGTTGCAGGGTCTTTAGGCCATTGAAGTCACACGCATTGCAGATCAAACTCCGTGAAGTTGAAGACAGGAGTGCTGGCATCGACAGGCTTTGGGGCTGCAGTGCGAAGCGGAGCGGTGCGCTGTGCGGTGCCCTCAGGTCGCGGTGCAAGCAGCGACCCAGTGATGGCTTCCAGCGGCGTCGGTGATACCAGGGCTGCGGTGCGAAGTGGGGCAGTGCTCATTGCGGTGCTGACAGGTCATGGTGTAAGCAGCGGCGGCGCAAAGAGCTACTGTGATCTAGGGTTGGTATAGCTGATTACCAGTCTCACAGAAGTGAGTGCACATTGCATGAAAGCTTTGCATATTTTGCTAGAGAAGCTGAGTCTGTCTGAGACCTGGGAGCCAGTCTGCCTGTTGAGAGGGAAGAAAGAGAAAGCCTTATCTTGCAGAGCTGTCTGCACAAGGAGGAAAATCCCTGTGCTAAGTCTGGAAGAGGAGCAGCCCAGAAGAAACAGTTTGTCCAGTGAGTGTGTCAGGAGATAACCTGCCTTGAAGCGAGGGTATCACAAGCTTCCTATGCAAGTGAAGATCAAGTTTGTCATCAACAAGTCACCTGAGCAACTTCTGCAGTGACCACCACAGAGGCAGACAGAACATCTTTGCCTTCACCATACACAAAGTCCTCACCTCATCCAAAAGGACTGGAGGGAAACGATTCCTCACAAGTGCTGGAGCCATGTGTCAATGGAGCCTTCAGTGAGCCACTTCAACCATCACTGCTGTGCCAAGCCCTGGACCCTATGAGCCCATCTGCTTGTTAATGCAGAACAGCAGTATGAGCCAACATTAAGATAATCTACACTCCAACCAGTTCTTACATGAAACTGTGCACTTACAACCAATTATTCCTAGGAGCCTGAGTTTCTTATTTCTCAATTTTTGTTAAGGGGTTATCCCATGAGCATGCTCTGGAAAGGCCACAAACACAATAATAGGTTTAGTTAGGGTCTCAATAAATTAATCCCTTGCTCAACCCTTGGTAGCTGACAATGAGCAGGCAGGCATAACTTAGGAGACAGGTGTGTAAAGCATTTAACAACACCAATACATTAAATAAGTAAGACACAAAACACAATAAAAATCCAGCTTCAATCTATAACAATATATTATATTATTATGAACAAATAGATACCAAAATGACAAATATCCAATGTAGGGAACAGGAGATATGAATTGTTAAAGAAGAAACATTTTCTAGTTCTTAAAAACACATAGCGCCACTTTGGGACATCTGGTGTCACACTTAGTCATTTTTCTGGAGCTTTTTCCCTCAATGTTGAGCAACTTATTCAAGTTGGATTCGGTGCGGGTTCTTCAGTTTGACTTTCCACGAGGCCCCGGTCAAATCCTGGAAGTTCGGAGATCTGAAGCTTTCAGTGAGACGAAGTCCAGGCTGGGTCACGGTTGAAGGTAGCCGGCTTGACTCTCGATGTCGGGTCGGTCCCCTCATGGAGCTTTTCCAAAAGTTGCTCTGAACTTCTCCAAACTTGTGGAACTTCTTCCTGTAGTTTCCCTTGAGAGTTCAAAGTGTAAAAAACGCAAATCCAAAGGTCTGGAATCTCCTAGATGGTCCCTGGGACGTCTGGACTACAATCTCCACAATGCACCTGGCCAAATCCTTAAAAGTCCACTCCAGGATGGGGACTCTTAGTGGAAATGATGCAGGCGGGCTCTGTTAGCCTGTAGCTTGCAGGGAGTCCACTCCTTAATTCTTCTGGAAGAAAGACAAAGTCCTTAGGGCTGCAGTAACAGATTGTGCGGCAGGTGCAGTCACTCATGGTGCAGGCCTTTGGGTGCAGATCCAGATTCCAGCAGGGCAGTCCTTCTTCTCCTTAAAGTTTCAGACAGCAGATCTGAGGTGCTATGCAGCTTTCCCATATTTATTCACAGTTTCTGGGTGTCAAGCAGGAGGGCATCCCAGATCAATGAGATGCAGGGTGCCACCCAGGTGTATGACAACTTCCTCCAAACGGTGGCATATTCTTGTCCCAGAAGGCACTATTCTTTTAAAATCCAAGATGGAGAATTTCTCTCCAGAAGAGTTAGATGGGGTTAAGCCAACCCACTGGCATGGCTATGTTTTACTAACACTCCCCTTCCACCCTTCTCCTTCATTTAATTACTGAGACTCTTGGTGCTGGGGGTGCAGGATGTGGGGGTCAGCCTGTGCTGTCCTAAATTATAATTCTCCCTTTGACGGCTAGTTTGTCCACCCCCTTCCTGCCTTTTGGCTTCTGCAGCCAAAGTTCTCCACCCACAGGAAATCCATTGTCTACTCTGGCAGAAAACTTCACACCTTATCAAGCAGCTCTGACTCAGGAGAGGGCACTGGAAAGCAGGATTTTGGCTCACAGAAAAGAAAGTTTAATAACTTATTTTCTGTAATAGTTATTATACATCTAACAGTGGCAAGTTGTTGGATTTATCTCAGCTATTAATTTGATACCTTGAAGTATATTTTAAGATGGCTCCTATCAATATTTATATTTAAATATGCCTATGGAGCCATTCACTACAGTGGGGAAAACAGAATTGGCAGTTTTTCCCTCACCAGGACTTATAAAACATCTTTTATACTGTCCCTGCTTAAAGTTACAAGGCACCCTACCCCTGGGGCACCATGGGGAGACCTTAGGGGTGACTTATATGTAAAAATAAGGTAGATTAATACTTTGGAGGGACCTTTAAATCCAGAGTCAAAGTTGCATATAATTTCAATTAAAAAGCAGCCTGCAAGGCAATGCTGACTTTTAAAATGACAGCAAGTACCACAGTATTGCACACTCCATTGCAGGAGATCTTATGGGACCCTAAACCTCCCTGCCCTATTATATACTAGGGACTTAGAGGTAGTTTGAATCCCCCTTGCCTTATAATCTACTAGGGACTTACAGGGGTCTGTCATTACCAATAGTAATTATACCAACTTACCATGCACTTTGAACACAGAGCACAGGCCCTGAGTCTAGTTAGCAGAGCCCAGGGCACAGTCAGAACCAGAAAAACAGCATCTAGGGGTCAAAATGGGGGCAACAATTGGGGGGACACTGCAAACAGGTCCTGATTTTTCACAGTAAATGATAGTCCTTTGTAACTAAATAATTTCAACTTCAAGGTTATCTCTGGTAACTTCTTTTGTTATGTGTGGCATGAAGAATATCTGTCTGTCTGGATGTTACTGGGACCCCGGTTAACTAAGGCTTTGTGCTGCCACAAAGCAATGCATTTTTCTTGCAAGGGTATTTCCTATCCAGCACAAAGGGTGTTTTGCATTTGCGATTGCATTTTCTCTGCCAAAAAAACACTGTAGCACTACTTTGCGTCGCTTTGGCTCAAGTAGGTGTAACTGGGCTGGATCAGTGCAAAAAATCATGCATTTTGATGCAAAGCCCAATCTTTTAAGATAGCCAGACAGGGCTTTGCATCAAACATGGAAAATGTGTTTCTTTCTCTGAAAACCCACTTATTGCACTGCACACATCCAGGGCCATATTTACGACTTTAGTGGTGCAGGGCAGTGCAGCAAGCTGTGCTTGTGCCGCTTTGGTAGCCTAACGCCAACGCAGGCACCCTTGCACCATGGTGCAAGTGTGCCTGTATTGTAGGCGTAATTGCTTTTGTGGAGGAAGTTGCACCTTCCTGCACAAAAACAATCCTGAGAGGTTTTTTTCTCTTTCTATGTGTGCTGCATTCTGCAGCACACATAGAAAGAGGAAAAAACAAGGAGAAATAAACATATTTCTCCTTGTTACATCTCCCCTGGTAAGACTATCATTTTGGTGCATTCCCAGGTTTACAAGGTCTTGTAAATCTGGGAATGTGTGAGAATACATGGAAGATACATGGAACGCCCATGGAACGACCTGCTCGGGGCAGAGTAACGTAACGCAGTGTTACACAATATTTTTTAAGCCATTCAAAGCCAACCAAAGTGGTTTGCGTGGCTTGTAAAATATGGCTTAAGGTTTTTGTGTCCCTTTTGCACCATGTTGCATGGTGCAAGAGTGATGCAAACATGGTCATAAATATGGCCCCTAGTGTGTGGGATTAGTCTAAGCTTTTCTAAGATAGGATTTTTTAGTGAAGGGTATGCTTTGAGTACAAATCTTGCTGGAGGGCGCACATTTGCTCTGCTCTGGTGTGTGAGGCTATGCATCATTTAAGGTGGGCTGTTTATGTGTCAGTGGGGGGATGACATCACCAGCAGAACAATTTGTGTAGATATGACTGCACTGTTTCACTCTTTGCACAACGCAGCACAGCAAATTTGGTTGCGGTGCTGCATGAAAATTTGCAAATTTGGCCTCAAAGGATTGAGAATTAAGTTAAGGTACTATTGGTGGCGAATCATCTATTGCTCTAAAGAAATAGCTGAAATACCTTTAGATATCAATAATACCAGATGCTTGCATTGCCATGTCGTGTGACTTAAATGGCATACAATAAATGAGTTTAATACTTGCACTTTTTTGTATTACAAAATTTGTCTTTTTTAAATTTAATTTAATCTGCTAAAAAATGTTGAAATATATATGCCCTCTAAGGGACCACAATCCACATAGAAATGTCTCTCAAATCTATACGACAAAATTAACACATTAACGAGAGTTACATTTTGCTTACGTGCATCGTAGCACTTAACATTTTCTATATTTGTATCTATTTTTCATTATAGTGAATAGCATTGCCTTTTAATGCACACATGTATAGTATCTGATTGTAGCCTTAACATAATATATAGGGGACTGGTTGCATTATTGAATTAACTGGTTATTTTTGATGTGACAGATTTTACAACGCGACACCAGACTGGAACTCCGACTCTTTCTACAAAAAGAAAAGTATTAGATTGTTGAACAACTGCAACACAATTCAGAAGAACCTGTTGAATCATGTTTCCGTGCATTGAAGGGTCGATGCTGTTTAGTTCCTGCTGTCCATTGCGCAACACGTTCTTTGCAGATGCACTGTACTACTGATTTTAGCAGCACCCCGCCTGCCTTTGAGTATAAAATAGTAACAAGGAAATTGAGTTTTTACTCATTTCAGCATGTGGGACTGTGTTATGACAGTGTCACGGGAAAAAGAAAACCTTTGGGGCATATTCACAAGGACTTCTCGCCGATTTATCGCCACCTTAACGCATCAAAAGTGGAGATAGATTTAACGCCCCATTCACAAGCGGGTGCAAACAGCACACATCGCCAGTATTCCCGCGATAACTGCCCCAAAATTTATCTCCACGGGTGACACCACCAACTAACCCTAATGAGATGCAGAGTAGGCGTTCCCGTGCAAAAACTCACGAAAAAAACATAACACCACTTTCACAATGAACTGCCAGATCTGTGATGCGAACCCAAAACAGGCGATAAGCCACGGTAGCAGCGGGGATTTAACACCTGCCTTATGCTGGTGTTAAGCAGGACGACTACCTGCAGCACTAAAGGGAGCCCAGCCCAGAGCCACATCGGAAGACCCACAGATGCCATGGAGCCAATGATCATGCAGTTCGGAGACCCTAGAGGGCCACAACACCCACCGCCACCACTCCCAGGCCCCCCCCCGGACCCCCCGGACAAACACATACCGTGCACGACACAAGAGCCACAAAAAGCGCATGATGTCACACAATGACAAAAAGAAACACACATGTGTGGTCAGAAGAACGAGAAACAGTCACACATCATTGAAGTAACAACCAAACACTTTATTGAAATACAACACAAAACACCAATGCGGAAGACTCCTGTCGGGTCCGTCCGGGACAATCTAGATGTCACAGCCTGGAAAATAAAGCACAAAATCAGAACGTGTGTCATGCGCACATCAAAGGAGCGAGACACAGAGAAACAGAGAATGAAAGAAAGGCAGAGAGAGAATGAGAAAGAAGGAAAGGAAGTGAGAGAGAGAGTGAGAGAGAAGGAAAGGAAGGGAGAGAGAGAGAGAGAGAGTGAGAGAGAAGGAAAGGAAGGGAGCGAGAGTGAGTGAGAGAGAAGGAAAGGAAGGGAGAGAGAGAGAGAGTGAGAGAGAAGGAAAGGAAGGGAGAGAGAGAGAGTGAGAGAGAAGGAAAGGAAGGGAGAGAGAGAGAGAGAGAGAGGGAAGGGAAGGAAGGGAGAGAGATAGAGAGAGAGAGAGAGAGAGAGAGAGAGGGAAGGAAAGGAAGGGAGAGAGAGAGGGAGGGACACTGCCGCCCCACGCACCCAGGCCCCACTGCTCACCTGCTGCCACCGGTGTGTCTCCAACCACGTGCCGGTATACACTGCAAGCCACCAGGTCTACAATCTGTAATCAAGGCAAGAGTCAATCTTGGCAGAGTCCATCTCACTGCACACGGCAACAATGCCTGTCCGTCCCTGCGCACCCATGAAGCCGCACCCTACCCCCTCCCGCCAGCCAGCGCTGGCTGTCCGCACTTGTGCACCCAGGCCCCACTGCTCACCTGCCGCCAATGGTGTGTCCACCAGTGGGGACACCATGTGCCCGTGCAAGCTCCAGGCCCCGGTCCCGCCACCATGGCATGGTCCACATCATGCGGACCTTCACCGCGGCCCAGCAGGTCCCATACATGACGTTGAGTCCTGAGGCATCAATGGCAAGGACCACATTAGTGCACACGTCAACATCGCAGGCTGCACACCCGCTCAGCAATTTCGGTGCCACTAAACCTGTGCAAACCCAGTCAGCGCCACGTGGTGGTAGGCCCATGACGGCCGCAAGGCTTCGGGTGCCACTAACCCTGTGCAACCCCAGTCAGTGCCACATGGTGGTAGGCCCGTGACGGCTGCAAGGCTTCGGGTGCCACTAACCCTGTGCAACCCCAGTCAGCGCCACATGGTGGTAGGCCTGTGACGGCCGCAAGGCTTCGGGTGCAACCAACCCTGTGCGCATCAACTCATGGGCCCTTTATGATTGAGAACCGTGGAGCGTCCGTCATCCAGTCACCACCGGCAGTGGGGAATGTGACATTGTCGGCCCCTTATATTGGCGGGGTCACATGGCCTGTGACGCCTGTGGCGGATGGGTGTGGTGTGTGTGCAAACCTGCCCTCAGGGAGTGGCCGTGACATGCTGACAACTAGACCAGTGACCTGCAGACCACTAGCGTGTATGCCTGCGACATGTAGCTATGTGGGCCCCCCTCGGAGCGTAAGCGGAGTGGTCTGGCCTGGCGTACGCCGGACCAGTGCAGGGCTTGCAACAATGACTCAGGGGCTCTGGGCGTGGTTCAGTCCATGTCCAGACAAGGAAGTGACTAATGCGTGTGTCCCTGTTGTAGTGTCTACGGCACCCGGAACGCAATCAGCAATGTAGCACACTGTGACTGGAATCCCACTAGATGAGCATCATTGACGTTAGGGGGAATCACTGTCCCTACATTCATCCACACATTCATACATGAATGATGTAAGACATGACACAGCAGTGCGTTTCTGAATGTTTAATGCACATCCAGTGGAGTTTTGCATCTGGAGCAGTACAGGGCCATGCCAACCCCACTTCGCAATATGGGCCCGTGGCGGGCCAGCCAGAGTCCATCCAGGAATGACAAGTACTGCGGAAGAGGAAGGGTACAGTCCGCAGTCTGGTCGCTGTGTCATTGGTCATCAAACAGGATATGGCAGTCCATGTCGCGGTCCAAGGTGAGTGCAGCGGAGTGTATCGGGGGTCAGTGGAAGGTCACGGGGCTATGTGCGGCACCAAGCAGAAACAGGCCAGGTGGCGGAAAAGAATGCTAGTGCCTCCTTCTGATCTCAATCCCATCCACGTCCTCGGATGTGTGCTCTGCCCCACCTGTGGGTGTTGCAGTTCCGGCTGCGGCACTGTGTGCCACTGACACATCAGGGGCCGGAGGTGGATTGTGGGCCGCACTGTGTGGCAGTGGCACATCAGGTGCCGGAGTGGAGACACCTGCCGCACTGGGAGGCACTGACACACCAGGGGGCGGAGATGTGGATGGTGTAGGGGCAGCAGCATTCATCTGCGCCACGCCTTGTGGCAGCAATGCCATGATGAGGATCTGCAGGGCATGGTAGATCCCAGCTACATTTTGCTGATGTGCAGCGGTGGCTGCCATCCTTTCCGCCTCCATCCGCACCATGTCCTCCATGAGCCTCCGCATGTGTGCCAGCTCACGGCTGGGATCGTTGGAGCCACTCTGAGCGGACAGGTGTTCTTGTCTCCGAGTCATGACTCCAGCGATGTCAGCCAGGGCTCATTGGAGACCATGGAGCGGTCCGTGGGTGTCCGTTAGGGACTGGAGCTGGCCCCTGATGGGACCTAGACACCCATGGATGGCGTCCAGTTTGGTAGCCATGAGGTCGAACACCTGCTCAGCCGTCTCCCTCTGGCCCTCCAGCACACGGCATTGGAAGGCCATGTGTTGTTCGTGGGGGTCATGGGAGACAGCCGGGGTTGTGGGTGCCTCCTGCTGGGTGGTTTGTGTAGTGGGTGGGGTCTCCTCGATGCAGCTGGGCTGCCCTGATCCTGGAGGTGAGTTGCGGATGATGTCAATGATGTCTTGGAGGGCTTGGGTGTCGATGCTGGGGGTGTCCTCCTCATCATCAGTGAAGAGTGGCTGGGACTGCTCTGCAGGAGGTGTTGACGGTGCCCCTGCAATGTGAAGGGGAGATGGTGTATTACAATGTGTCCACATGTATGTAGCCGCAAGGTACATGTTCACATTCAGACAGCATGGCATTGTACATTTTGACAGTCTGTGGATCAGGGCCATGATCCAGAGTCATTGTGGGTGTGCACTGTGCTCTGCTTGATTGTGCATGTGTGCCATTGTGGCCATCTCCACCCGTCCCCCCAGTACCTGGTGGTTACTCACCCTGTTGCTGTGGTGTTGTGTCATGTTGAGCAGTGTCCGGTCCCCCAACTCCTGCCACAGTCTCCACACTGATGACTGTCGACACCAGCTCCTCCATGTCATCCAGCTCCAGCTGTGGCGCTGGGCTCCCACCTCCAGTCTGCATTGCTGCCTTCTGGTTGCCTGCAAGTTTCTCCTTGGTTTTGTGCTTGATGTCAATCCATCGCCTCTTGACCTCGTCCATTGACCTCTTGTGCTCTCCGGCGGCATTCACCTTGTCCACGATGGCCCGCCATATTCCATTTTGGTGCCCAATGACAAGTTGGAGGTGACGAACAGTTGTTGATGGTGTTCCATCACCTCCATGACCAGGATCCTGTTTTCCTGCGGACTGAACTTCGTCTTCCTCTTCTTCTTGTCCTTGCCCTTCCCTGTCCCCGAGGTCCCAGGCTGGTCGTCCGGGGCGCTTGGGGGTTCCGCTCGTCCTCTGCGCCTGCTTCGGCTGCCTCCATGGTGCTTCGGTGTTGGTCATTTTGTGTTTGTGTGTTTTTTCTACTTTTGTAGTGATTTTTACGCCTGCCGTGTGTGTATTGCAGGCCTGGCGCTGCTTATCGCTGATTTCCTCATTGTGGTTTGGCCCATCGCATGTTTTTTTGCGTTGAGGTTTGTGTTTTATCACCGTCGCAGTTGTTGTATCGCGGACATTGTCCGCGGTTTCGGGAGGCTATCGCATGGTACCGCCGTGTTGTGAATTCCACGTTGACACAGGATTATTTTCCCGCGATAGACTGCAATGTGTCAAGTTGCGTTAACATTTTTTTGAGATGTTTAGCACAGGTTCTTGTGAATATACCCCTTTGTGTTAACATTAATTGGTAATGGAATCTTAAGTGTTAGTTGCCATATCAGTGCACAGGGGCATATATTTTTGTATGGTTTACATTGGGAAATCCAGAAAGTAGTTTTCCTCAGATCAATTTTGCAAGTTGAACATGAAATGATTTATACCAACAAAGGCTCATGATACTTTTTTGATAAATATAATTGCTACTTGTCAATAATGCGCAATTAGAGATAGGTGCACCCAATTGATACACTTAACTCTGCATAAAATGGCAGGGAAGGGAAAAAAACGATAATAAACACTTTTTATTATCATTTTCTTTTTCCTTTCCCAGCTGAGTTTTCAGAGGGCGGGTCCAGGAGGATGACAGTCACTGGAGGGGGAGTGGTATGCACTGGTGATAAGTGTGCATGTGGGTTTGGCGGCCGTCTCAGGATGGGCAAAATGATATGCACACTGAAGCTGTCTCCAGCCCATTGCCAGATTGGAGACAGCAGGCACAGGCTCTCATTCTCACTGAAAGAGAAAATTCAGAGTGCTCAGGACAATCATGATGCTGCTCTCATGAATGATAGCAGCATCAGGATAGGCAGCAGGGGAGTCTTTGAGCCTGAGCCTGCAGTGGACTGGAGCAGAAGAGTGCAATGTGGCTGGCTGCAGGTAAGTTTGTTTAATTATTTGTGTATCTTATATGTTGTCTGTCGTCTCCCTGACCCCTTCCCCCACCTCACCACTTTTCAATGACACCAGCCACTACTGCCTTGCATCCCCTCATACCGGCTATTGTCAGGGCCGGGCAGGCCTTTTATTTCACTGGGCATTTCGGCAGTGGGCTGTAGCCCGGGGAGGCTGGTTATAGGGCAGTGCTGCTCCAGGCACTTCTATCACATTCCCCAGCTCCCCACGGTTAATTGCTGTAGGCACGGGGTGGCTTCGAGAGAGAGAAAGTGAGGGAGGGGGAAGGTAGAAAGAAAGCACTTAGAGAGGGAGAAGAGAGAGGAGAGAGAAAATGGATAGATGGTAGAGATTATGCGAGTAGAGGAAGGGTTGGATATTTTGTGACAGGCTGCATATGGTTCCCCAGTACTGCCAAGTGAATGTCTGTAAGAAGGCGAACACAGAGCCTTTGTAGACATGTTGAGTTTCTGTAATATCCTTACTTCCCCTTTCCCTAGCCCCTCTGCAGCAAATAGGAGGCTATCAAGAATCAGAAAAGGTATCAACCCAATCAAGACATCAGGGGTGTCAAGATGTGTAGTATGACTTCTGGTTCAATGTATTGACAATCCTGGTTTCTTTGCACAGAATTATAGGTACTATTCTGCAATTAGGTATTGGGTTCAATGTAACCCCATGAATCTACCAGTGTGTGTGTGTGTGTGTGTGTGTGTGCGTATGTGTGTGTGTGTGTGTGTGTGCGTGCGTGCATGCGTGTGTGCATGCGTGTGCGTGTGTGTGTGTGTGTGTGTACTACAAACCAGAAAATAAAAACCTTTCTTTTGGTAGCATTCTTATCTAACCAAAAAAAATACCTTTTCCCTAACATAAAATTTTTCGCAAACAACTGCTGACATATCTCTATAAAAGCAGATAAAAACAACTGAGTTCAATTTATTGGTTGGCTCATATAGCAACATATGTGTAGCATGTACATGCTATTTTGGATTAATTTCTTTGCAATTCTGAGATGCTAATTGCAATCAGTCATGTTAAATTTCTCACATTAACATCAATAAATTGTAGAACATGAGTTAGAAATTGGGATTTTAGTTGGCAGAGGTATGCACCTTGTCCAGTTGGGAACCACAATTTTATTCAGGCTTTGTCAGATACACAACATAAATTAACCTGTGCTCACCCTCTGGTAACTTGCCACAGAGCAGACAGGCTTAACGTAAGAGGCAATGTGTAAAGTATTTGTGCAACACTTCAAATAGTAACACTGTGAAAACACCACAAAAAGACTCCAAACCAGTTTAGAAAAATAGATTATGATTTTGTAAATAAAGCAAGACTGAAATGACAAAAATCTAATAAGTAGAAGTCGGGATATGACTTTTTAAAGATTAAATGTGAAAAATTGTGCTTGGAAGCAATAAGCACCTATAGGGTTATCTAGTCGCACTGGATATGGGGAAAGTCAAGAGTTCAGAATAACGGCAATGGAGCACGGGCCAGAAACAGGAGCCACGCAAGGCCCGCTGATCAAAAGTACCTTGATCCTGGTTGCAACAGCGAGATGCGGGGTGTAGCTGAGTCAAGCGCCGGTGTTGATCCCATAGTCGACTTGATGCATCAATTTTCTAAAACACAATGATGGTGATGTGCTGGTTCTTAATCACCTCATCTGTGGCTTTGTGTCATGTGGCATGTTAGCAAAGCAGTCTAATTTCATCAATATCAAATAACACTGCTTTAAGAAGGTGGCACAAAGAACTACTTCAGTACTTCTACTAGACAAAGCATGTGCTGTTATTGCTTTGATGATGACTGAGTGTCCTACTCCACCCGCTCACGGAACTCTGCGGAATTTTGCTGAGTTTTTTAGTAACTCTGTGAAATTCCACCCTCCGCGAGCTGTGCCCAGCCTTAATTTTAATGCAAAGACAGAATTGGCTTCCTAAAAGCACAAAGGGTTTCATAAAATGCAATGTCTATAAAGCATTAAAGTATGGTCAGAATCAAAATCTTACAAGATAAATGAAGGACGAAAATTCACAATTCAAGACAGAATAACATGTAATGCCAAATATTTTGTTTATGTATTTGAATGTGAATGCAGAAAACTTTACAGTGGCAGCACAATCAAGAGGTTGAAAGTAAGGATCCTTCAACACACAAGAGCAATCAGGAATGGAGACAAGAGTTATCCGATGTCCAATCATTTTGAACAGCATCATCAAAGGTCTCTAGTAGGATTTAAACATTATGAGATCAAACATGTAAAATCCCATCCCGAGGAGGTGACAGGGAAAGAGAACTGAGAAGAGAGGAGTCCAGATTAATTATAACTTTGGGTACAGAGATGCCATGGGACCATAATATGGATGCAGAACTGCATGTACATCTGCAGGTTGTAATACACTATGAGAGCTCAAGTGTCAGTATGATATGTTTCTGATATTGTGTCTGATATAGAAGGGAAATGAAAGTAAAGTTGAATTTAGACATGTCATTGTGCTGAAAAAGGTTGTGTGTGAAGGGATAAGTTTACATCAATGAATACCTCACATGGGTAAGAGGGGCCTGATTCACAGAACTAACTTACGTCAAAAACGTAAAGTTAGTACTTTTTGGTATTCACAGAATACACTTACTCATTTTGGTATTCACAGAATGCACTTACTCATTTTGGTATTCACAGAATGCACTTACTCATTTTGGTATTCACAGAATGCACTTACTCATACTAACTTTATGTCCGCACTCGGGCCGGAGATTCCGGCCCGGTGGTGGAGATTCCAGCCCGGAGGTGGAGATTCCGGCCCGGAGGTGGAGATTCTGGCCCGGAGGTGGAGATTCCGGCCGGTTGTGGAGATTCCGGCCGGAATGAGTAAGTGCATTCTGTGAATACCAAAATGAGTAAGTGCATTCTGTGAATACCAAAATGAGTAAGTTTATTCTGTGAATACCAAAAAGTACTAACTTTACGTTTTTGACGTAAGTTAGTTCTGTGAATCGGGCCCGGAGTTTCCCTATTTTTATGATCTTCATTTTTTGTTAATTCGTGATTACAGAGCACTTTATTTACATACTTAGCCCTTTATATGGGTCTGATTATGAGTACTGATAGTACCTCAATAGCTGATGTGCAGCATGTGTATAATCATGAAGTGCAATAACGCACTTTATGAATGGAAGCTCAACCAATTGACATACAGTTGGTCTGTGTGAGCACACTAGTTTGCTCCAGGCACTCCCCTTGGTGTACGAACACCTAGCACTTTATCAATCATGCACAGGCACTTCACTCTTCTAATAAAGAGAGTTGGTGTGCAATATTTTCAGGAAAACACAAATTGATTATACACAGACACTTTAATTTTGTCCTTGTGCAATATACCTATGAAGTGCAATAAAGTTTATCTTAAAAGCTAGTATGCATAATTAATATGTAGTGAGCTGTGAAAGTACATTACCCTGCACTTGGCACTTTACTTGGTGTGCAATTGTGGTAAATATCTAGTGTTTTATTATTCATGCACAGGAACTTTACATCTGTATGATTAGCTGTGGTGCAATATAGTTATAAAAGAACGCTATGGGGTTAGTAGTGCACATCAGGTCAATTGGAGGATTTTCAGCACTTCATTTATGCATTGGCACTTTACTTTTGCAACAAACATCGTACAATAAGGTCAGGAAAGCACTTTATTTAGCACTTGTCACTTTAACCCGTTGACCTGTACAGATCTTCTGAGGGGAAGTCAAGTATGCGGATACAAGAATAGAATGTATTTTCTTGCTAATGGACTAGTGCAATTATACAGTGATTGTATTTGAAGGAGTGCACTAAGAAATGGACATATAGATGGGTGAACACCACATGGGAGATTACAGCTGGTTCCCTCTCCCTTAGCTATAAAGATATGTAGTCCTTAACTGGAAAGAATTGCTGCTAAAGTTTCAGTAAGGATAGATGGTGGAATTATTATCACACGATTTAGCAATGGGCACTTCAAATCGCGATTGAAGCATTGATTCTAACATGATAGATGAACATGTAAAAATTTTTGCTACATTGACCCCTTGAAATGCATTGATAAGAAGGATATGCAACAGATATAAATCATGTGATAATATGGACAAGATGTAATAGCAGACATAGCTCACAATGGAGCAATTGTAAAATAACAGTTTTACGAGTGTAGCGCTTTCTGGTTGACATTTGGAATCATAACTCTCTGCTGCTACATATATGATTGAAGACTTAAGTTCAAATGCTTCACATTGCTGGAAGAAAATGATATGTGGGTGAGGTTGGAAAATGAACCACGGGTGAATAGTGGTGGTCTCCAGTGTTTGAATTAATTTGAACAGTGCTGTGTGGATAACATCTGAGCATGTGAACTGTTCAGTGATACTGTGAAAATAAGCATCGTACATTTCACTGACCTTCTTTTTGAACTACTAGGTGCAGTAATGACCGTGTCAGTTTAACAGATGAGAATAAGTTAAAAGCAAAGGGGCATATTATCAAGGGCTGGCGATATAATTATCGCCGCTTTAGCGTCCGTTTTCGGGCGAAAAGCGGCGATAATTATATCACAATATCATCAAGGACACGCTAGCGCGTGTTTCCTTGATGTAGAGCCCGTTTTTCACAGCCTCGCCTTGCATCGCTAATGAGATGCAAAGAAGGCGTGGCTGTGAAAACAACACAAGTTAATATCGCGAAGGCAGCTTCGCGATATTAACAAGGAGGTGCAGCGATAAAAGAAATCGCGCTACCTCAGCTTTAACTCAGGAATTTAACGTCTGTTAAATTCCTGACTTAAGCATACTTTACATGGGAGATGGATTCTGCTGATACGACCACAGGGTCGTATCAGCAAGGTCTCGCCGTTTTCCATGGAACATCGCTGGAAAACCAGCGATGTTCCATGGAAAACTAAGCTATCGCAGGAATAATTATCGCCATTGCGCTATGCGTTGTTAATACAGCGCTAGCATGGCGATAATTATCTGCGGTAGCCGGCGATAACTATTCTCACGCTGTGAACGGCCAGCGATAATTATCGCTGGCCGTTGATAATATGCCCCAAAGTCCTTTCCACTGTCTGCGTGTTTTTAAAAAAGTAAGCAACTGACCTCTGCAAATACTATGTGATCAAAACTGTTACTAGGTCAAAACGCGTCATGTTGGATGCCTGTTGGAACTAATTTCGGATGCCTGCTGTAATTAATATTTCAAGCCAGCTTCGAATGGTGTGGCTCATTTATGCTCTTGGAAGCAGAGTGCTTTCCTTTTGGATATATGAGCGGTGACATTCCAACACAACCAACGAGCCCTGACCCGAGAGGAAGGGTGTTCTTTTTGGCATCAAATGCTGAGTGAAGATATATATGTGTGTGTGTGAGTGAGTATATATATATATATATATATATATATATATACATACATACATACATACATACATATATATACATACATGCATATATATATATATACATACATCATGTGATCAAGGTTCGTAGGAGCCGAAACGTTATGGCGGCACAGCAACAATAAAATAAAGTAACTGAAAGTCTGGGTCCGTGTCCGTGTTTGGAGCAGATTCCGGTGGTACGCGGAGTGAAGTTATATATATTTATATATACACACACACACACACACAAATGCGAGCAGGGAAAGAGATGAAGCAATTGTTCCTGCACTGCGGGAGCTGCTTTTCCAGCAGCTCCATTGGTGCAGCAGAGATGCCGTCTCCCACAGGAGGCGGGGAGCAGCCTGGGACCGAGCGAGTTGAAAAAGTCAAAACAATGGAGTCGAAATAAAGAGCCGAAAGAGGCAAAATAGAGGGCATGAGCAGGGAGAGAAGAGGCAGAAAAATGAGCAGAAAATGAGTGGAGGGGGGCCAAAATTGAAGGCATCAGAGGGTAGTCGACTACAGGCAAGATTGACAGGTGGACCATCAGAGAGAAAAATAGAACAAGGACCTGCTCCTGTATGCCCCCTACTTTTCTTACCACACACCCACTGACAGACCCACTCATACACTCACATACGCACTCAAACACCCACTCACACACTCATGCATCCACTCATCCTGGCATGGAAAAATTAGCGTGTATTATCCATGCCAGGTTTTGAAAATTCCCATTTGTGCACTCTGCTGAAAGAATGTGCCTGCGTGTTTAAAAGAACCACGTGGGATAATTCGAAATACAGAGATTCAGTCCCGTGATCAAGGCTCCTGTGAGAGCAGAAACGTTGGGAGTGTGAGTCCCTTACGCTGTGGGGTTCCATGAATTAAACCGATTTTTTCACGAGATGACCTGTGCCGGTGTACTTCTTTTTGAAGTGAGAGAAGAGTTGGTGGAATGTTTCCAGGATGCCTCGTCCTGGTGCACTGGCTGCCCTGTGAAGGTCTGGCTCTCCCGAGGCAAACTGGAGGTGGAGAGATATTGTGGGAGCCTGACCTGCTTGCCCCCGAAAAGTGAAGATTTTGTGAGTGGAGAGTAAGGGATGCAGATGAAGTTTTCACTGCTGGCTGTGTCATGTTTGAAGGAGTAAGTGGAACTTTCAACCTATATGCGCTTTTGGGACACACCGTATTATGCATCAATGGATTAACTGTCAGTGGAAAGAAAATTATTGAGCGCTTTTGACTTTAATGCTACTGAGCATATTGACTTTTAATACAGCGCTAATCTTTCCATGCCAGGTTTTGAAAATTCCCATTTGTGCACTCTGCTGAAAGAATGTGCCTGCGTGTTTAAAAGAACCACGTGGGATAATTCGAAATACAGAGATTCAGTCCCGTGATCAAGGCTCCTGTGAGAGCAGAAACGTTGGGAGTGTGAGTCCCTTACGCTGTGGAGTTCCATGAATTAAACCGATTTTTTCACGAGATGACCTGTGCCGGTGTACTTCTTTTTGAAGTGAGAGAAGAGTTGGTGGAATGTTTCCAGGATGCCTCGTCCTGGTGCACTGGCTGCCCTGTGAAGGTCTGGCTCTCCCGAGGCAAACTGGAGGTGGAGAGATATTGTGGGAGCCTGACCTGCTTGCCCCCGAAAAGTGAAGATTTCGTGAGTGGAGAGTAAGGGATGCAGATGAAGTTTTCACTGCTGGCTGTTTCGTGTTTGAAGGAGTAAGTGGAACTTTCAAACTAAATGCGCTTTTGGGACACACCTTATTATGCATCAATGGAATAACTGTCAGTGGAAAGAAAATTATTGAGCGCTTTTGACTTTAATGCTACTGAGCATATTGACTTTTAATACAGGGCTAATTTTTCCATGCCAGGTTTTGAAAATTCCCATTTGTGCACTCTGCTGAAAGAATGTGCCTGCGTGTTTAAAAGAACCACGTGGGATAATTCGAAATACAGAGATTCAGTCCCGTGATCAAGGCTCCTGTGAGAGCAGAAACGTTGGGAGTGTGAGTCCCTTACGCTGTGGGGTTCCATGAATTAAACCGATTTTTTCACGAGATGACCTGTGCCGGTGTACTTCTTTTTGAAGTGAGAGAAGAGTTGGCGGAATGTTTCCAGGATGCCTCGTCCTGGTGCACTGGCTGCCCTGTGAAGGTCTGGCTCTCCCGAGGCAAACTGAAGGTGGAGAGATATTGTGGGAGCCTGACCTGCTTGCCCCCGAAAAGTGAAGATTTCGTGAGTGGAGAGTAAGGGATGCAGATGAAGTTTTCACTGCTGGCTGTGTCGTGTTTGAAGGAGTAAGTGGAACTTTGAAACTAAATGCGCTTTTGGGACACACCTTATTATGCATCAATGGAATAACTGTCAGTGGAAAGAAAATGATTGAGCGCTTTTGACTTTAATGCTACTGAGCATATTGACTTTTAATACAGGGCTAATTTTTCCATGCCAGGTTTTGAAAATTCCCATTTGTGCACTCTGCTGAAAGAATGTGCCTGCGTGTTTAAAAGAACCACGTGGGATAATTCGAAATACAGAGATTCAGTCCCGTGATCAAGGCTCCTGTGAGAGCAGAAACGTTGGGAGTGTGAGTCCCTTACGCTGTGGGGTTCCATGAATTAAACCGATTTTTCACGAGATGACCTGTGCCGGTGTACTTCTTTTTGAAGTGAGAGAAGAGTTGGTGGAATGTTTCCAGTATGCCTCGTCCTGGTGCACTGGCTGCCCTGTGAAGGTCTGGCTCTCCCGAGGCAAACTGGAGGTGGAGAGATATTGTGGGAGCCTGACCTGCTTGCCCCGAAAAGTGAAGATTTCGTGAGTGGAGAGTAAGGGATGCAGATGAAGATTTCACTGCTGGCTGTGTCATGTTTGAAGGAGTAAGTGGAACTTTCAAACTAAATGCGCTTTTGGGACACACCGTATTATGCATCAATGGAATAACTGTCAGTGGAAAGAAAATTATTGAGCGCTTTTGACTTTAATGCTACTGAGCATATTGACTTTTAATACAGCGCTAATTTTTCCATGCCAGGTTTTGAAAATTCCCATTTGTGCACTCTGCTGAAAGAATGTGCCTGCGTGTTTAAAAGAACCACGTGGGATAATTCGAAATACAGAGATTCAGTCCCGTGATCAAGGCTCCTGTGAGAGCAGAAACGTTGCAAGTGAGTCCCTTACGCTGTGGGGTTCCATGAATTAAACCGATTTTTTCACGAGATGACCTGTGCCGGTGTACTTCTTTTTGAAGTGAGAGAAGAGTTGGTGGAATGTTTCCAGGATGCCTCGTCCTGGTGCACTGGCTGCCCTGTGAAGGTCTGGCTCTCCCGAGGCAAACTGGAGGTGGAGAGATATTGTGGGAGCCTGACCTGCTTGCCCCGAAAAGTGAAGATTTCGTGAGTGGAGAGTAAGGGATGCAGATGAAGTTTTCACTGCTGGCTGTGTCGTGTTTGAAGGAGTAAGTGGAACTTTCAAACTAAATGCGCTTTTGGGACACACCTTATTATGCATCAATGGAATAACTGTCAGTGGAAAGAAAATTATTGAGCGCTTTTGACTTTAATGCTACTGAGCATATTGACTTTTCAATATTGACTGAAATACAGAGATTCAGTCCTGTGATCAAGGCTCCTGTGAGAGCAGAAACGTTGGGAGTGTGAGTCCCTTACGCTGTGGGGTTCCATGAATTAAACCGATTTTTTCATGAGATGACCTGTGCCGGTGTACTTCTTTTTGAAGTGAGAGAAGAGTTGGTGGAATGTTTTCAGGATGCCTCGTCCTGGTGCACTGGCTGCCCTGGGAAGGTCGGGCTCTCCCGAGGCAAACTGGAGGTGGAGAGATATTGTGGGAGCCTGACCTGCTTGCCCCTGAAAAGTGAAGATTTCGTGAGTGGAGAGTAAGGGATGCAGATGAAGTTTTCACTGCTGGCTGTGTCGTGTTTGAAGGAGTAAGTGGAACTTTCAAACTATATGCGCTTTTGGGACACACCTTCTTATGCATCAATGGATTAACTGTCAGTGGAAAGAAAATTATTGAGCGCTTTTGACTTTAATGCTACTGAGCATATTGACTTTTAATACAGCGCTAATTTTTCCATGCCAGGTTTTGAAAATTCCCATTTGGGCACTCTGCTGAAAGAATGTGCCTGCGTGTTTAAAAGAACCACGTGGGATAATTCGAAATACAGAGATTCAGTCCCGTGATCAAGGCTCCTGTGAGAGCAGAAACGTTGGGAGTGTGAGTCCCTTACGCTGTGGCGTTCCATGAATTAAACCGATTTTTTCACGAGATGACCTGTGCCGGTGTACTTCTTTTTGAAGTGAGAGAAGAGTTGGTGGAATGTTTCCAGGATGCCTCGTCCTGGTGCACTGGCTGCCCTGTGAAGGTCTGGCTCTCCCGAGGCAAACTGGAGGTGGAGAGATATTGTGGGAGCCTGACCTGCTTGCACCCGAAAAGTGAAGATTTCGTGAGTGGAGAGTAAGGGATGCAGATGAAGTTTTCACTGCTGGATGTGTCGTGTTTGAAGGAGTAAGTGGAACTTTCAAACTATATGCGCTTTTGGGACACACCTTCTTATGCATCAATGGATTAACTGTCAGTGGAAAGAAAATTATTGAGCGCTTTTGACTTTAATGCTACTGAGCATATTGACTTTTAATACAGCGCTAATTTTTCCATGCCAGGTTTTGAAAATTCCCATTTGTGCACTCTGCTGAAAGAATGTGCCTGCGTGTTTAAAAGAACCACGTGGGATAATTCGAAATACAGAGATTCAGTCCCGTGATCAAGGCTCCTGTGAGAGCAGAAACGTTGGGAGTGTGAGTCCCTTACGCTGTGGGGTTCCATGAATTAAACCGATTTTTCACGAGATTACCTGTGCCGGTGTACTTCTTTTTGAAGTGAGAGAAGAGTTGGTGGAATGTTTCCAGGATGCCTCGTCCTGGTGCACTGGCTGCCCTGTGAAGGTCTGGCTCTCCCGAGGCAAACTGGAGGTGGAGAGATATTGTGGGAGCCTGACCTGCTTGCCCCCGAAAAGTGAAGATTTCGTGAGTGGAGAGTAATGGATGCAGATGAAGTTTTCACTGCTGGCTGTGTCGTGTTTGAACGAGTAAGTGGAACTTTCAAACTAAATGCACTTTTGGGACACACCTTATTATGCATCAATGGAATAACTGTCAGTGGAAAGAAAATTATTGAGCGCTTTTGACTTTAATGCTACTGAGCATATTGACTTTTAATACAGCGCTAATTTTTCCATGCCAGGTTTGAAAATTCCCATTTGTGCACTCTGCTGAAAGAATGTGCCTGCGTGTTTAAAGGAACCACGTGGGATAATTCGAAATACAGAGATTCAGTCCCGTGATCAAGGCTCCTGTGAGAGCAGAAACGTTGGGAGTGTGAGTCCCTTACGCTGTGGGGTTCTATGAATTAAACCGATTTTTCACGAGATGACCTGTGCCAGTGTACTTCTTTTTGAAGTGAGAGAAGAGTTGGTGGAATGTTTCCAGGATGCCTCGTCCTGGTGCACTGGCTGCCCTGTGAAGGTCTGGCTCTCCCGAGGCAAACTGGAGGTGGAGAGATATTGTGGGAGCCTGACCTGCTTGCCCCGAAAAGTGAAGATTTCCTGAGTGGAGAGTAAGGGATGCAGATGAAGTTTTCACTGCTGGCTGTGTCGTGTTTGAAGGAGTAAGTGGAACTTTCAAACTAAATGCGCTTTTGGGACACACCTTATTATGCATCAATGGAATAACTGTCAGTGGAAAGAAAATTATTGAGCGCTTTTGACTTTAATGCTACTGAGCATATTGACTTTTCAATATTGACTGAAATACAGAGATTCAGTCCCGTGATCAAGGCTCCTGTGAGAGCAGAAACGTTGGGAGTGTGAGTCCCTTACGCTGTGGGGTTCCATGAATTAAACCGATTTTTCACGAGATGATCTGTGCCGGTGTACTTCTTTTTGAAGTGAGAGAAGAGTTGGTGGAATGTTTTCAGGATGCCTCGTCCTGGTGCACTGGCTGCCCTGTGAAGGTCTGGCTCTCCCGAGGCAAACTGGAGGTGGAGAGATATTGTGGGAGCCTGACCTGCTTGCCCCGAAAAGTGAACATTTCGTGAGTGGAGAGTAAGGGATGCAGATGAAGTTTTCACTGCTGGCTGTGTCGTGTTTGAAGGAGTAAGTGGAACTTTCAAACTATATGCGCTTTTGGGACACACCTTATTATGCATCAATGGAATAACTGTCAGTGGAAAGAAAATTATTGAGCGCTTTTGACTTTAATGCTACTGAGCATATTGACTTTTAATACAGCGCTAATTTTTCCATGCCAGGTTTTGAAAATTCCCATTTGTGCACTCTGCTGAAAGAATGTGCCTGCGTGTTTAAAGGAACCACGTGGGATAATTCGAAATACAGAGATTCAGTCCCGTGATCAAGGCTCCTGTGAGAGCAGAAACGTTGGGAGTGTGAGTCCCTTACGCTGTGGGGTTCTATGAATTAAACCGATTTTTCACGAGATGACCTGTGCCAGTGTACTTCTTTTGAAGTGAGAGAAGAGTTGGTGGAATGTTTCCAGGATGCCTCGTCCTGGTGCACTGGCTGCCCTGTGAAGGTCTGGCTCTCCCGAGGCAAACTGGAGGTGGAGAGATATTGTGGGAGCCTGACCTGCTTGCCCCGAAAAGTGAAGATTTCCTGAGTGGAGAGTAAGGGATGCAGATGAAGTTTTCACTGCTGGCTGTGTCGTGTTTGAAGGAGTAAGTGGAACTTTCAAACTAAATGCGCTTTTGGGACACACCTTATTATGCATCAATGGAATAACTGTCAGTGGAAAGAAAATTATTGAGCGCTTTTGACTTTAATGCTACTGAGCATATTGACTTTTCAATATTGACTGAAATACAGAGATTCAGTCCCGTGATCAAGGCTCCTGTGAGAGCAGAAACGTTGGGAGTGTGAGTCCCTTACGCTGTGGGGTTCCATGAATTAAACCAATTTTTTCACGAGATGATCTGTGCCGGTGTACTTCTTTTTGAAGTGAGAGAAGAGTTGGTGGAATGTTTTCAGGATGCCTCGTCCTGGTGCACTGGCTGCCCTGTGAAGGTCTGGCTCTCCCGAGGCAAACTGGAGGTGGAGAGATATTGTGGGAGCCTGACTGCTTGCCCCCGAAAAGTGAACATTTCGTGAGTGGAGAGTAAGGGATGCAGATGAAGTTTTCACTGCTGGCTGTGTCGTGTTTGAAGGAGTAAGTGGAACTTTCAAACTATATGCGCTTTTGGGACACACCTTATTATGCATCAATGGAATAACTGTCAGTGGAAAGAAAATTATTGAGCGCTTTTGACTTTAATGCTACTGAGCATATTGACTTTTAATACAGCGCTAATTTTTCCATGCCAGGTTTTGAAAATTCCCATTTGTGCACTCTGCTGAAAGAATGTGCCTGCGTGTTTAAAAGAACCACGTGGGATAATTCGAAAGACAGAGATTCAGTCCCGTGATCAAGGCTCCTGTGAGAGCAGAAACGTTGGGAGTGTGAGTCCCTTACGCTGTGGGGTTCCATGAATTAAACCGATTTTTCACGAGATGACCTGTGCCGGTGTACTTCTTTTTGAAGTGAGAGAAGAGTTGGTGGAATGTTTCCAGGATGCCTCGTCCTGGTGCACTGGCTGCCCTGTGAAGGTCTGGCTCTCCCGAGCCAAACTGGAGGTGGAGAGATATTGTGGGAGCCTGACCTGCTTGCCCCGAAAAGTGAAGATTTCGTGAGTGGAGAGTAAGGGATGCAGATGAAGATTTCACTGCTGGCTGTGTCATGTTTGAAGGAGTAAGTGGAACTTTCAAACTAAATGCGCTTTTGGGACACACCGTATTATGCATCAATGGAATAACTGTCAGTGGAAAGAAAATTATTGAGCGCTTTTGACTTTAATGCTACTGAGCATATTGACTTTTAATACAGCGCTAATTTTTCCATGCCAGGTTTTGAAAATTCCCATTTGTGCACTCTGCTGAAAGAATGTGCCTGCGTGTTTAAAGGAACCACGTGGGATAATTCGAAATACAGAGATTCAGTCCCGTGATCAAGGCTCCTGTGAGAGCAGAAACGTTGGGAGTGTGAGTCCCTTACGCTGTGGGGTTCTATGAATTAAACCGATTTTTTCACGAGATGACCTGTGCCAGTGTACTTCTTTTTGAAGTGAGAGAAGAGTTGGTGGAATGTTACCAGGATGCCTCGTCCTGGTGCACTGGCTGCCCTGTGAAGGTCTGGCTCTCCCGAGGCAAACTGGAGGTGGAGAGATATTGTGGGAGCCTGACCTGCTTGCCCCCGAAAAGTGAAGATTTCCTGAGTGGAGAGTAAGGGATGCAGATGAAGTTTTCACTGCTGGCTGTGTCGTGTTTGAAGGAGTAAGTGGAACTTTCAAACTAAATGCGCTTTAGGGACACACCTTATTATGCATCAATGGAATAACTGTCAGTGGAAAGAAAATTATTGAGCGCTTTTGACTTTAATGCTACTGAGCATATTGACTTTTCAATATTGACTGAAATACAGAGATTCAGTCCCGTGATCAAGGCTCCTGTGAGAGCAGAAACGTTGGGAGTGTGAGTCCCTTACGCTGTGGGGTTCCATGAATTAAACCGATTTTTTCACGAGATGATCTGTGCCGGTGTACTTCTTTTTGAAGTGAGAGAAGAGTTGGTGGAATGTTTTCAGGATGCCTCGTCCTGGTGCACTGGCTGCCCTGTGAAGGTCTGGCTCTCCCGAGGCAAACTGGAGGTGGAGAGATATTGTGGGAGCCTGACCTGCTTGCCCCCGAAAAGTGAACATTTCGTGAGTGGAGAGTAAGGGATGCAGATGAAGTTTTCACTGCTGGCTGTGTCGTGTTTGAAGGAGTAAGTGGAACTTTCAAACTATATGCGCTTTTGGGACACACCTTATTATGCATCAATGGAATAACTGTCAGTGGAAAGAAAATTATTGAGCGCTTTTGACTTTAATGCTACTGAGCATATTGACTTTTAATACAGCGCTAATTTTTCCATGCCAGTTTTGGAAATTCCCATTTGTGCACTCTGCTGAAAGAATGTGCCTGCGTGTTTAAAAGAACCACGTGGGATAATTCGAAAGACAGAGATTCAGTCCCGTGATCAAGGCTCCTGTGAGAGCAGAAACGTTGGGAGTGTGAGTCCCTTACGCTGTGGGGTTCCATGAATTAAACCGATTTTTTCACGAGATGACCTGTGCCGGTGTACTTCTTTTTGAAGTGAGAGAAGAGTTGGTGGAATGTTTCCAGGATGCCTCGTCCTGGTGCACTGGCTGCCCTGTGAAGGTCTGGCTCTCCCGAGGCAAACTGGAGGTGGAGAGATATTGTGGGAGCCTGACCTGCTTGCCCCCGAAAAGTGAAAATTTCGTGAGTGGAGAGTAAGGGATGCAGATGAAGATTTCACTGCTGGCTGTGTCATGTTTGAAGGAGTAAGTGGAACTTTCAAACTAAATGCGCTTTTGGGACACACCGTATTATGCATCAATGGAATAACTGTCAGTGGACAGAAAATTATTGAGCGCTTTTGACTTTAATGCTACTGAGCATATTGACTTTTAATACAGCGCTAATTTTTCCATGCCAGGTTTTGAAAATTCCCATTTGTGCACTCTGCTGAAAGAATGTGCCTGCGTGTTTAAAAGAACCACGTGGGATAATTCGAAAGACAGAGATTCAGTCCCGTGATCAAGGCTCCTGTGAGAGCAGAAACGTTGGGAGTGTGAGTCCCTTACGCTGTGGGGTTCCATGAATTAAACCGATTTTTCACGAGATGACCTGTGCCGGTGTACTTCTTTTGAAGTGAGAGAAGAGTTGGTGGAATGTTTCCAGGATGCCTCGTCCTGGTGCACTGGCTGCCCTGTGAAGGTCTGGCTCTCCCGAGCCAAACTGGAGGTGGAGAGATATTGTGGGAGCCTGACCTGCTTGCCCCGAAAAGTGAAGATTTCGTGAGTGGAGAGTAAGGGATGCAGATGAAGTTTTCACTGCTGGCTGTGTCGTGTTTGAAGGAGTAAGTGGAACTTTCAAACTAAATGCGCTTTTGGGACAAACCTTATTATGCATCAATGGAATAACTGTCAGTGGAAAGAAAATTATTGAGCGCTTTTGACTTTAATGCTACTGAGCATATTGACTTTTAATACAGGGCTAATTTTTCCATGCCAGGTTTTGAAAATTCCCATTTGTGCACTCTGCTGAAAGAATGTGCCTGCGTGTTTAAAAGAACCACGTGGGATAATTCGAAATACAGAGATTCAGTCCCATGATCAAGGCTCCTGTGAGAGCAGAAATGTTGGGAGTGTGAGTCCCTTACGCTGTGGGGTTCCATGAATTAAACCAATTTTTTCACGAGATGACCTGTAGCGGTGTACTTCTTTTTGAAGTGAGAGAAGAGTTGGTGGAATGTTTCCAGGATGCCTCGTCCTAGTGCACTGGCTGCCCTGTGAAGGTCTGGCTCTCCCGAGGCAAACTGAAGGTGGAGAGATATTGTGGGAGCCTGACCTGCTTGCCCCGAAAAGTGAAGATTTCGTGAGTGGAGAGTAAGGGATGCAGATGAAGTTTTCACTGCTGGCTGTGTCGTGTTTGAAGGAGTAAGTGGAACTTTCAAACTAAATGCGCTTTTGGGACACACCGTATTATGCATCAATGGAATAACTGTCAGTGGAAAGAAAATTATTGAGTGCTTTTGACTTTAATGCTACTGAGCATATTGACTTTTAATACAGCGCTAATTTTTCCATGCCAGGTTTTGAAAATTCCCATTTGTGCACTCTGCTGAAAGAATGTGCCTGCGTGTTTAAAAGAACCACGTGGGATAATTCGAAAGACAGAGATTCAGTCCCGTGATCAAGGCTCCTGTGAGAGCAGAAACGTTCGGAGTGTGAGTCCCTTACGCTGTGGGGTTCTATGAATTAAACCGATTTTTCACGAGATGACCTGTGCCAGTGTACTTCTTTTGAAGTGAGAGAAGAGTTGGTGGAATGTTTCCAGGATGCCTCGTCCTGGTGCACTGGCTGCCCTGTGAAGGTCTGGCTCTCCCGAGGCAAACTGGAGGTGGAGAGATATTGTGGGAGCCTGACCTGCTTGCCCCCGAAAAGTGAAGATTTCCTGAGTGGAGAGTAAGGGATGCAGATGAAGTTTTCACTGCTGGCTGTGTCGTGTTTGAAGGAGTAAGTGGAACTTTCAAACTAAATGCGCTTTTAGGACACACCTTATTATGCATCAATGGAATAACTGTCAGCGGAAAGAAAATTATTGAGCGCTTTTGACTTTAATGCTACTGAGCATATTGACTTTTCAATATTGACTGAAATACAGAGATTCAGTCCCGTGATCAAGGCTCCTGTGAGAGCAGAAACGTTGGGAGTGTGAGTCCCTTACGCTGTGGGGTTCCATGAATTAAACCGATTTTTCACGAGATGATCTGTGCCGGTGTACTTCTTTTTGAAGTGAGAGAAGAGTTGGTGGAATGTTTTCAGGATGCCTCGTCCTGGTGCACTGGCTGCCCTGTGAAGGTCTGGCTCTCCCGAGGCAAACTGGAGGTGGAGAGATATTGTGGGAGCCTGACCTGCTTGCCCCGAAAAGTGAACATTTCGTGAGTGGAGAGTAAGGGATGCAGATGAAGTTTTCACTGCTGGCTGTGTCGTGTTTGAAGGAGTAAGTGGAACTTTCAAACTAAATGCGCTTTTGGGACACACCGTATTATGCATCAATGGAATAACTGTCAGTGGAAAGAAAATTATTGAGCGCTTTTGACTTTAATGCTACTGAGCATATTGACTTTTAATACAGCGCTAATTTTTCCATGCCAGGTTTTGAAAATTCCCATTTGTGCACTCTGCTGAAAGAATGTGCCTGCGTGTTTAAAGGAACCACGTGGGATAATTCGAAATACAGAGATTCAGTCCCGTGATCAAGGCTCCTGTGAGAGCAGAAACGTTGGGAGTGTGAGTCCCTTACGCTGTGGGGTTCTATGAATTAAACCGATTTTTTCACGAGATGACCTGTGCCAGTGTACTTCTTTTTGAAGTGAGAGAAGAGTTGGTGGAATGTTTCCAGGATGCCTCGTCCTGGTGCACTGGCTGCCCTGTGAAGGTCTGGCTCTCCCGAGGCAAACTGGAGGTGGAGAGATATTGTGGGAGCCTGACCTGCTTGCCCCCGAAAAGTGAAGATTTCCTGAGTGGAGAGTAAGGGATGCAGATGAAGTTTTCACTGCTGGCTGTGTCGTGTTTGAAGGAGTAAGTGGAACTTTCAAACTAAATGCGCTTTTGGGACACACCTTATTATGCATCAATGGAATAACTGTCAGTGGAAAGAAAATTATTGAGCGCTTTTGACTTTAATGCTACTGAGCATATTGACTTTTCAATATTGACTGAAATACAGAGATTCAGTCCCGTGATCAAGGCTCCTGTGAGAGCAGAAACGTTGGGAGTGTGAGTCCCTTACGCTGTGGGGTTCCATGAATTAAACCGATTTTTCACGAGATGATCTGTGCCGGTGTACTTCTTTTTGAAGTGAGAGAAGAGTTGGTGGAATGTTTTCAGGATGCCTCGTCCTGGTGCACTGGCTGCCCTGTGAAGGTCTGGCTCTCCCGAGGCAAACTGGAGGTGGAGAGATATTGTGGGAGCCTGACCTGCTTGCCCCGAAAAGTGAACATTTCGTGAGTGGAGAGTAAGGGATGCAGATGAAGTTTTCACTGCTGGCTGTGTCGTGTTTGAAGGAGTAAGTGGAACTTTCAAACTATATGCGCTTTTGGGACACACCTTATTATGCATCAATGGAATAACTGTCAGTGGAAAGAAAATTATTGAGCGCTTTTGACTTTAATGCTACTGAGCATATTGACTTTTAATACAGCGCTAATTTTTCCATGCCAGGTTTTGAAAATTCCCATTTGTGCACTCTGCTGAAAGAATGTGCCTGCGTGTTTAAAAGAACCACGTGGGATAATTCGAAAGACAGAGATTCAGTCCCGTGATCAAGGCTCCTGTGAGAGCAGAAACGTTGGGAGTGTGAGTCCCTTACGCTGTGGGGTTCCATGAATTAAACCGATTTTTCACGAGATGACCTGTGCCGGTGTACTTCTTTTTGAAGTGAGAGAAGAGTTGGTGGAATGTTTCCAGGATGCCTCGTCCTGGTGCACTGGCTGCCCTGTGAAGGTCTGGCTCTCCCGAGGCAAACTGGAGGTGGAGAGATATTGTGGGAGCCTGACCTGCTTGCCCCGAAAAGTGAAGATTTCGTGAGTGGAGAGTAAGGGATGCAGATGAAGTTTTCACTGCTGGCTGTGTCGTGTTTGAAGGAGTAAGTGGAACTTTCAAACTAAATGCGCTTTTGGGACACACCTTATTATGCATCAATGGAATAACTGTCAGTGGAAAGAAAATTATTGAGCGCTTTTGACTTTAATGCTACTGAGCATATTGACTTTTAATACAGGGCTAATTTTTCCATGCCAGGTTTTGAAAATTCCCATTTGTGCACTCTGCTGAAAGAATGTGCCTGCGTGTTTAAAAGAACCACGTGGGATAATTCGAAATACAGAGATTCAGTCCCATGATCAAGGCTCCTGTGAGAGCAGAAATGTTGGGAGTGTGAGTCCCTTACGCTGTGGGGTTCCATGAATTAAACCGATTTTTCACGAGATGACCTGTAGCGGTGTACTTCTTTTTGAAGTGAGAGAAGAGTTGGTGGAATGTTTCCAGGATGCCTCGTCCTAGTGCACTGGCTGCCCTGTGAAGGTCTGGCTCTCCCGAGGCAAACTGAAGGTGGAGAGATATTGTGGGAGCCTGACCTGCTTGCCCCCGAAAAGTGAAGATTTCGTGAGTGGAGAGTAAGGGATGCAGATGAAGTTTTCACTGCTGGCTGTGTCGTGTTTGAAGGAGTAAGTGGAACTTTCAAACTAAATGCGCTTTTGGGACACACCTTATTATGCATCAATGGAATAACTGTCTGTGGAAAGAAAATTATTGAGCGCTTTTGACTTTAATGCTACTGAGCATATTGACTTTTAATACAGCGCTAATTTTTCCATGCCAGGTTTTGAAAATTCCCATTTGTGCACTCTGCTGAAAGAATGTGCCTGCGTGTTTAAAAGAACCACGTGGGATAATTCGAAATACAGAGATTCAGTCCCGTGATCAAGGCTCCTGTGAGAGCAGAAATGTTGGGAGTGTGAGTCCCTTACGCTGTGGGGTTCCATGAATTAAACCGATTTTTCACGAGATGACCTGTGCCGGTGTACTTCTTTTTGAAGTGAGAGAAGAGTTGGTGGAATGTTTCCAGGATGCCTCGTCCTGGTGCACTGGCTGCCCTGTGAAGGTCTGGCTCTCCCGAGGCAAACTGGAGGTGGAGAGATATTGTGGGAGCCTGACCTGTTTGCCCCGAAAAGTGAAGATTTCGTGAGTGGAGAGTAAGGGATGCAGATGAAGTTTTCACTGCTGGCTCTGTCATGTTTGAAGGAGTAAGTGGAACTTTCAAACTAAATGCGCTTTTGGAACACACCTTATTATGCATCAATGGAATAACTGTCAGTGGAAAGAAAATTATTGAGCGCTTTTGACTTTATTGCTACTGAGCATATTGACTTTTAATACAGTGCTAATTTTTCCATGCCAGGTTTTGAAAATTCCCATTTGTGCACTCTGCTGAAAGAATGTGCCTGCGTGTTTAAAAGAACCACGTGGGATAATTCGAAAGACAGAGATTCAGTCCCGTGATCAAGGCTCCTGTGAGAGCAGAAACGTTGGGAGTGTGAGTCCCTTACGCTGTGGGGTTCCATGAATTAAACCGATTTTTCACGAGATGACCTGTGCCGGTGTACTTCTTTTTGAAGTGAGAGAAGAGTTGGTGGAATGTTTCCAGGATGCCTCGTCCTGGTGCACTGGCTGCCCTGTGAAGGTCTGGCTCTCCCGAGCCAAACTGGAGGTGGAGAGATATTGTGGGAGCCTGACCTGCTTGCCCCCGAAAAGTGAAGATTTCGTGAGTGGAGAGTAAGGGATGCAGATGAAGTTTTCACTGCTGGCTGTGTCGTGTTTGAAGGAGTAAGTGGAACTTTCAAACTAAATGCGCTTTTAGGACACACCTTATTATGCATCAATGGAATAACTGTCAGTGGAAAGAAAATTATTGAGCGCTTTTGACTTTAATGCTACTGAGCATATTGACTTTTAATACAGGCGCTAATTTTTCCATGCCAGGTTTTGAAAATTCCCATTTGTGCACTCTGCTGAAAGAATGTGCCTGCGTGTTTAAAAGAACCACGTGGGATAATTCGAAATACAGAGATTCAGTCCCATGATCAAGGCTCCTGTGAGAGCAGAAATGTTGGGAGTGTGAGTCCCTTACGCTGTGGGGTTCCATGAATTAAACCGATTTTTCACGAGATGACCTGTAGCGGTGTACTTCTTTTGAAGTGAGAGAAGAGTTGGTGGAATGTTTCCAGGATGCCTCGTCCTAGTGCACTGGCTGCCCTGTGAAGGTCTGGCTCTCCCGAGGCAAACTGAAGGTGGAGAGATATTGTGGGAGCCTGACCTGCTTGCCCCGAAAAGTGAAGATTTCGTGAGTGGAGAGTAAGGGATGCAGATGAAGTTTTCACTGCTGGCTGTGTCGTGTTTGAAGGAGTAAGTGGAACTTTCAAACTAAATGCGCTTTTGGGACACACCTTATTATGCATCAATGGAATAACTGTCAGTGGAAAGAAAATTATTGAGCGCTTTTGACTTTAATGCTACTGAGCATATTGACTTTTAATACAGCGCTAATTTTTCCATGCCAGGTTTTGAAAATTCCCATTTGTGCACTCTGCTGAAAGAATGTGCCTGCGTGTTTAAAAGAACCACGTGGGATAATTCGAAATACAGAGATTCAGTCCCGTGATCAAGGCTCCTGTGAGAGCAGAAATGTTGGGAGTGTGAGTCCCTTACGCTGTGGGGTTCCATGAATTAAACCGATTTTTCACGAGATGACCTGTGCCGGTGTACTTCTTTTTGAAGTGAGAGAAGAGTTGGTGGAATGTTTCCAGGATGCCTCGTCCTGGTGCACTGGCTGCCCTGTGAAGGTCTGGCTCTCCCGAGGCAAACTGGAGGTGGAGAGATATTGTGGGAGCCTGACCTGCTTGCCCCGAAAAGTGAAGATTTCGTGAGTGGAGAGTAAGGGATGCAGATGAAGTTTTCACTGCTGGCTCTGTCATGTTTGAAGGAGTAAGTGGAACTTTCAAACTAAATGCGCTTTTGGGACACACCTTATTATGCATCAATGGAATAACTGTCAGTGGAAAGAAAATTATTGAGCGCTTTTGACTTTAATGCTACTGAGCATATTGACTTTTAATACAGCGCTAATTTTTCCATGCCAGGTTTTGAAAATTCCCATTTGTGCACTCTGCTGAAAGAATGTGCCTGCATGTTTAAAAGAACCACGTGGGATAATTCGAAATACAGAGATTCAGTCCCGTGATCAAGGCTCCTGTGAGAGCAGAAACGTTGGGAGTGTGAGTCCCTTACGCTGTGGGGTTCCATGAATTAAACCGATTTTTCACGAGATGACCTGTGCCGGTGTACTTCTTTTTGAAGTGAGAGAAGAGTTGGTGGAATGTTTCCAGGATGCCTCGTCCTGGTGCACTGGCTGCCCTGTGAAGGTCTGGCTCTCCCGAGCCAAACTGGAGGTGGAGAGATATTGTGGGAGCCTGACCTGCTTGCCCCCGAAAAGTGAAGATTTCGTGAGTGGAGAGTAAGGGATGCAGATGAAGTTTTCACTGCTGGCTGTGTCGTGTTTGAAGGAGTAAGTGGAACTTTCAAACTAAATGCGCTTTTGGGACACACCTTATTATGCATCAATGGAATAACTGTCAGTGGAAAGAAAATTATTGAGCGCTTTTGACTTTAATGCTACTGAGCATATTGACTTTTAATACAGCGCTAATTTTTCCATGCCAGGTTTTGAAAATTCCCATTTGTGCACTCTGCTGAAAGAATGTGCCTGCGTGTTTAAAAGAACCACGTGGGATAATTCGAAATACAGAGATTCAGTCCCATGATCAAGGCTCCTGTGAGAGCAGAAATGTTGGGAGTGTGAGTCCCTTACGCTGTGGGGTTCCATGAATTAAACCGATTTTTCACGAGATGACCTGTAGCGGTGTACTTCTTTTTGAAGTGAGAGAAGAGTTGGTGGAATGTTTCCAGGATGCCTCGTCCTGGTGCACTGGCTGCCCTGTGAAGGTCTGGCTCTCCCGAGGCAAACTGAAGGTGGAGAGATATTGTGGGAGCCTGACCTGCTTGCCCCGAAAAGTGAAGATTTCGTGAGTGGAGAGTAAGGGATGCAGATGAAGTTTTCACTGCTGGCTGTGTCGTGTTTGAAGGAGTAAGTGGAACTTTCAAACTAAATGCGCTTTTGGGACACACCTTATTATGCATCAATGGAATAACTGTCAGTGGAAAGAAAATTATTGAGCGCTTTTGACTTTAATGCTACTGAGCATATTGACTTTTAATACAGCGCTAATTTTTCCATGCCAGGTTTTGAAAATTCCCATTTGTGCACTCTGCTGAAAGAATGTGCCTGCGTGTTTAAAAGAACCACGTGGGATAATTCGAAATACAGAGATTCAGTCCCGTGATCAAGGCTCCTGTGAGAGCAGAAATGTTGGGAGTGTGAGTCCCTTACGCTGTGGGGTTCCATGAATTAAACCGATTTTTCACGAGATGACCTGTGCCGGTGTACTTCTTTTTGAAGTGAGAGAAGAGTTGGTGGAATGTTTCCAGGATGCCTCGTCCTGGTGCACTGGCTGCCCTGTGAAGGTCTGGCTCTCCCGAGGCAAACTGGAGGTGGAGAGATATTGTGGGAGCCTGACCTGCTTGCCCCCGAAAAGTGAAGATTTCGTGAGTGGAGAGTAAGGGATGCAGATGAAGTTTTCACTGCTGGCTCTGTCATGTTTGAAGGAGTAAGTGGAACTTTCAAACTAAATGCGCTTTTGGGACACACCTTATTATGCATCAATGGAATAACTGTCAGTGGAAAGAAAATTATTGAGCGCTTTTGACTTTAATGCTACTGAGCATATTGACTTTTAATACAGCGCTAATTTTTCCATGCCAGGTTTTGAAAATTCCCATTTGTGCACTCTGCTGAAAGAATGTGCCTGCATGTTTAAAAGAACCACGTGGGATAATTCGAAATACAGAGATTCAGTCCTGTGATCAAGGCTCCTGTGAGAGCAGAAACGTTGGGAGTGTGAGTCCCTTACGCTGTGGGGTTCCATGAATTAAACCGATTTTTCACGAGATGACCTGTGCCGGTGTACTTCTTTTTGAAGTGAGAGAAGAGTTTGTGGAATGTTTCCAGGATGCCTCGTCCTGGTGCACTGGCTGCCCTGTGAAGGTCTGGCTCTCCCGAGGCAAACTGGAGGTGGAGAGATATTGTGGGAGCCTGACCTGCTTGCCCCCGAAAAGTGAAGATTTCGTGAGTGGAGAGTAAGGGATGCAGATGAAGTTTTCACTGCTGGCTGTGTCGTGTTTGAAGGAGTAAGTGGAACTTTCAAACTAAATGCGCTTTTGGGACACACCTTATTATGCATCAATGGAATAACTGTCAGTGGAAAGAAAATTATTGAGCGCTTTTGACTTTAATGCTACTGAGCATATTGACTTTTAATACAGCGCTAATTTTTCCATGCCAGGTTTTGAAAATTCCCATTTGTGCACTCTGCTGAAAGAATGTGCCTGCGTGTTTAAAAGAACCACGTGGGATAATTCGAAATACAGAGATTCAGTCCCATGATCAAGGCTCCTGTGAGAGCAGAAATGTTGGGAGTGTGAGTCCCTTACGCTGTGGGGTTCCATGAATTAAACTGATTTTTCACGAGATGACCTGTAGCGGTGTACTTCTTTTTGAAGTGAGAGAAGAGTTGGTGGAATGTTTCCAGGATGCCTCGTCCTAGTGCACTGGCTGCCCTGTGAAGGTCTGGCTCTCCCGAGGCAAACTGAAGGTGGAGAGATATTGTGGGAGCCTGACCTGCTTGCCCCCGAAAAGTGAAGATTTCGTGAGTGGAGAGTAAGGGATGCAGATGAAGTTTTCACTGCTGGCTGTGTCGTGTTTGAAGGAGTAAGTGGAACTTTCAAACTAAATGCGCTTTTAGGACACACCTTATTATGCATCAATGGAATAACTGTCAGTGGAAAGAAAATTATTGAGCGCTTTTGACTTTAATGCTACTGAGCATATTGACTTTTAATACAGCGCTAATTTTTCCATGCCAGGTTTTGAAAATTCCCATTTGTGCACTCTGCTGAAAGAATGTGCCTGCGTGTTTAAAAGAACCACGTGGGATAATTCGAAATACAGAGATTCAGTCCCGTGATCAAGGCTCCTGTGAGAGCAGAAATGTTGGGAGTGTGAGTCCCTTACGCTGTGGGGTTCCATGAATTAAACCGATTTTTCACGAGATGACCTGTGCCGGTGTACTTCTTTTTGAAGTGAGAGAAGAGTTGGTGGAATGTTTCCAGGATGCCTCGTCCTGGTGCACTGGCTGCCCTGTGAAGGTCTGGCTCTCCCGAGGCAAACTGGAGGTGGAGAGATATTGTGGGAGCCTGACCTGCTTGCCCCCGAAAAGTGAAGATTTCGTGAGTGGAGAGTAAGGGATGCAGATTAAGTTTTCACTGCTGGCTCTGTCATGTTTGAAGGAGTAAGTGGAACTTTCAAACTAAATGCGCTTTTGGGACACACCTTATTATGCATCAATGGAATAACTGTCAGTGGAAAGAAAATTATTGAGCACTTTTGACTTTAATGCTACTGAGCATATTGACTTTTAATACAGCGCTAATTTTTCCATGCCAGGTTTTGAAAATTCCCATTTGTGCACTCTGCTGAAAGAATGTGCCTGCGTGTTTAAAAGAACCACGTGGGATAATTCGAAATACAGAGATTCAGTCCCGTGATCAAGGCTCCTGTGAGAGCAGAAACGTTGGGAGTGTGAGTCCCTTACGCTGTGGGGTTCCATGAATTAAACCGATTTTTCACGAGATGACCTGTGCCGGTGTACTTCTTTTTGAAGTGAGAGAAGAGTTTGTGGAATGTTTCCAGGATGCCTCGTCCTGGTGCACTGGCTGCCCTGTGAAGGTCTGGCTCTCCCGAGGCAAACTGGAGGTGGAGAGATATTGTGGGAGCCTGACCTGCTTGCCCCCGAAAAGTGAAGATTTCGTGAGTGGAGAGTAAGGGATGCAGATGAAGTTTTCACTGCTGGCTGTGTCGTGTTTGAAGGAGTAAGTGGAACTTTCAAACTATATGCGCTTTTGGGACACACCTTATTATGCATCAATGGAATAACTGTCAGTGGAAAGAAAATTATTGAGCGCTTTTGACTTTAATGCTACTGAGCATATTGACTTTTAATACAGCGCTAATTTTTCCATGCCAGGTTTTGAAAATTCCCATTTGTGCACTCTGCTGAAAGAATGTGCCTGCGTGTTTAAAAGAACCACGTGGGATAATTCGAAAGACAGAGATTCAGTCCCGTGATCAAGGCTCCTGTGAGAGCAGAAACGTTGGGAGTGTGAGTCCCTTACGCTGTGGGGTTCCATGAATTAAACCGATTTTTCACGAGATGACCTGTGCCGGTGTACTTCTTTTGAAGTGAGAGAAGAGTTGGTGGAATGTTTCCAGGATGCCTCGTCCTGGTGCACTGGCTGCCCTGTGAAGGTCTGGCTCTCCCGAGCCAAACTGGAGGTGGAGAGATATTGTGGGAGCCTGACCTGCTTGCCCCCGAAAAGTGAAGATTTCGTGAGTGGAGAGTAAGGGATGCAGATGAAGTTTTCACTGCTCGCTGTGTCGTGTTTGAAGGAGTAAGTGGAACTTTCAAACTAAATGCGCTTTTGGGACACACCTTATTATGCATCAATGGAATAACTGTCAGTGGAAAGAAAATTATTGAGCACTTTTGACTTTAATGCTACTGAGCATATTGACTTTTAATACAGCGCTAATTTTTCCATGCCAGGTTTTGAAAATTCCCATTTGTGCACTCTGCTGAAAGAATGTGCCTGCGTGTTTAAAAGAACCACGTGGGATAATTCGAAATACAGAGATTCAGTCCCATGATCAAGGCTCCTGTGAGAGCAGAAATGTTGGGAGTGTGAGTCCCTTACGCTGTGGGGTTCCATGAATTAAACCGATTTTTCACGAGATGACCTGTAGCGGTGTACTTCTTTTTGAAGTGAGAGAAGAGTTGGTGGAATGTTTCCAGGATGCCTCGTCCTAGTGCACTGGCTGCCCTGTGAAGGTCTGGCTCTCCCGAGGCAAACTGAAGGTGGAGAGATATTGTGGGAGCCTGACCTGCTTGCCCCGAAAAGTGAAGATTTCGTGAGTGGAGAGTAAGGGATGCAGATGAAGTTTTCACTGCTGGCTGTGTCGTGTTTGAAGGAGTAAGTGGAACTTTCAAACTAAATGCGCTTTTGGGACACACCTTATTATGCATCAATGGAATAACTGTCAGTGGAAAGAAAATTATTGAGCGCTTTTGACTTTAATGCTACTGAGCATATTGACTTTTAATACAGCGCTAATTTTTCCATGCCAGGTTTTGAAAATTCCCATTTGTGCACTCTGCTGAAAGAATGTGCCTGCGTGTTTAAAAGAACCACGTGGGATAATTCGAAATACAGAGATTCAGTCCCGTGATCAAGGCTCCTGTGAGAGCAGAAATGTTGGGAGTGTGAGTCCCTTACGCTGTGGGGTTCCATGAATTAAACCGATTTTTCACGAGATGACCTGTGCCGGTGTACTTCTTTTTGAAGTGAGAGAAGAGTTGGTGGAATGTTTCCAGGATGCCTCGTCCTGGTGCACTGGCTGCCCTGTGAAGGTCTGGCTCTCCCGAGGCAAACTGGAGGTGGAGAGATATTGTGGGAGCCTGACCTGCTTGCCCCCGAAAAGTGAAGATTTCGTGAGTGGAGAGTAAGGGATGCAGATGAAGTTTTCACTGCTGGCTCTGTCATGTTTGAAGGAGTAAGTGGAACTTTCAAACTAAATGCGCTTTTGGGACACACCTTATTATGCATCAATGGAATAACTGTCAGTGGAAAGAAAATTATTGAGCGCTTTTGACTTTAATGCTACTGAGCATATTGACTTTTAATACAGTGCTAATTTTTCCATGCCAGGTTTTGAAAATTCCCATTTGTGCACTCTGCTGAAAGAATGTGCCTGCGTGTTTAAAAGAACCACGTGGGATAATTCGAAAGACAGAGATTCAGTCCCGTGATCAAGGCTCCTGTGAGAGCAGAAACGTTGGGAGTGTGAGTCCCTTACGCTGTGGGGTTCCATGAATTAAACCGATTTTTCACGAGATGACCTGTGCCGGTGTACTTCTTTTTGAAGTGAGAGAAGAGTTGGTGGAATGTTTCCAGGATGCCTCGTCCTGGTGCACTGGCTGCCCTGTGAAGGTCTGGCTCTCCCGAGCCAAACTGGAGGTGGAGAGATATTGTGGGAGCCTGACCTGCTTGCCCCCGAAAAGTGAAGATTTCGTGAGTGGAGAGTAAGGGATGCAGATGAAGTTTTCACTGCTGGCTGTGTCGTGTTTGAAGGAGTAAGTGGAACTTTCAAACTAAATGCGCTTTTGGGACACACCTTATTATGCATCAATGGAATAACTGTCAGTGGAAAGAAAATTATTGAGCGCTTTTGACTTTAATGCTACTGAGCATATTGACTTTTAATACAGCGCTAATTTTTCCATGCCAGGTTTTGAAAATTCCCATTTGTGCACTCTGCTGAAAGAATGTGCCTGCGTGTTTAAAAGAACCACGTGGGATAATTCGAAATACAGAGATTCAGTCCCATGATCAAGGCTCCTGTGAGAGCAGAAATGTTGGGAGTGTGAGTCCCTTACGCTGTGGGGTTCCATGAATTAAACCGATTTTTCACGAGATGACCTGTAGCGGTGTACTTCTTTTTGAAGTGAGAGAAGAGTTGGTGGAATGTTTCCAGGATGCCTCGTCCTAGTGCACTGGCTGCCCTGTGAAGGTCTGGCTCTCCCGAGGCAAACTGAAGGTGGAGAGATATTGTGGGAGCCTGACCTGCTTGCCCCGAAAAGTGAAGATTTCGTGAGTGGAGAGTAAGGGATGCAGATGAAGTTTTCACTGCTGGCTGTGTCGTGTTTGAAGGAGTAAGTGGAACTTTCAAACTAAATGCGCTTTTGGGACACACCTTATTATGCATCAATGGAATAACTGTCAGTGGAAAGAAAATTATTGAGCGCTTTTGACTTTAATGCTACTGAGCATATTGACTTTTAATACAGCGCTAATTTTTCCATGCCAGGTTTTGAAAATTCCCATTTGTGCACTCTGCTGAAAGAATGTGCCTGCGTGTTTAAAAGAACTACGTGGGATAATTCGAAATACAGAGATTCAGTCCCGTGATCAAGGCTCCTGTGAGAGCAGAAATGTTGGGAGTGTGAGTCCCTTTCGCTGTGGGGTTCCATGAATTAAACCGATTTTTCACGAGATGACCTGTGCCGGTGTACTTCTTTTGAAGTGAGAGAAGAGTTGGTGGAATGTTTCCAGGATGCCTCGTCCTGGTGCACTGGCTGCCCTGTGAAGGTCTGGCTCTCCCGAGGCAAACTGGAGGTGGAGAGATATTGTGGGAGCCTGACCTGCTTGCCCCCGAAAAGTGAAGATTTCGTGAGTGGAGAGTAAGGGATGCAGATGAAGTTTTCACTGCTGGCTCTGTCATGTTTGAAGGAGTAAGTGGAACTTTCAAACTAAATGCGCTTTTGGGACACACCTTATTATGCATCAATGGAATAACTGTCAGTGGAAAGAAAATTATTGAGCGCTTTTGACTTTAATGCTACTGAGCATATTGACTTTTAATACAGCGCTAATTTTTCCATGCCAGGTTTTGAAAATTCCCATTTGTGCACTCTGCTGAAAGAATGTGCCTGCATGTTTAAAAGAACCACGTGGGATAATTCGAAATACAGAGATTCAGTCCCGTGATCAAGGCTCCTGTGAGAGCAGAAACGTTGGGAGTGTGAGTCCCTTACGCTGTGGGGTTCCATGAATTAAACCGATTTTTTCACGAGATGACCTGTGCCGGTGTACTTCTTTTTGAAGTGAGAGAAGAGTTGGTGGAATGTTTCCAGGATGCCTCGTCCTGGTGCACTGGCTGCCCTGTGAAGGTCTGGCTCTCCCGAGCCAAACTGGAGGTGGAGAGATATTGTGGGAGCCTGACCTGCTTGCCCCCGAAAAGTGAAGATTTCGTGAGTGGAGAGTAAGGGATGCAGATGAAGTTTTCACTGCTGGCTGTGTCGTGTTTGAAGGAGTAAGTGGAACTTTCAAACTAAATGCGCCTTTGGGACACACCTTATTATGCATCAATGGAATAACTGTCAGTGGAAAGAAAATTATTGAGCACTTTTGACTTTAATGCTACTGAGCATATTGACTTTTAATACAGCGCTAATTTTTCCATGCCAGGTTTTGAAAATTCCCATTTGTGCACTCTGCTGAAAGAATGTGCCTGCGTGTTTAAAAGAACCACGTCGGATAATTCGAAATACAGAGATTCAGTCCCATGATCAAGGCTCCTGTGAGAGCAGAAATGTTGGGAGTGTGAGTCCCTTACGCTGTGGGGTTCCATGAATTAAACCGATTTTTTCACGAGATGACCTGTAGCGGTGTACTTCTTTTTGAAGTGAGAGAAGAGTTGGTGGAATGTTTCCAGGATGCCTTGTCCTAGTGCACTGGCTGCCCTGTGAAGGTCTGGCTCTCCCGAGGCAAACTGAAGGTGGAGAGATATTGTGGGAGCCTGACCTGCTTGCCCCCGAAAAGTGAAGATTTCGTGAGTGGAGAGTAAGGGATGCAGATGAAGTTTTCACTGCTGGCTGTGTCGTGTTTGAAGGAGTAAGTGGAACTTTCAAACTAAATGCGCTTTTGGGACACACCTTATTATGCATCAATGGAATAACTGTCAGTGGAAAGAAAATTATTGAGCGCTTTTGACTTTAATGCTACTGAGCATATTGACTTTTAATACAGCGCTAATTTTTCCATGCCAGGTTTTGAAAATTCCCATTTGTGCACTCTGCTGAAAGAATGTGCCTGCGTGTTTAAAAGAACCACGTGGGATAATTCGAAATACAGAGATTCAGTCCCGTGATCAAGGCTCCTGTGAGAGCAGAAATGTTGGGAGTGTGAGTCCCTTACGCTGTGGGGTTCCATGAATTAAACCGATTTTTCACGAGATGACCTGTGCCGGTGTACTTCTTTTGAAGTGAGAGAAGAGTTGGTGGAATGTTTCCAGGATGCCTCGTCCTGGTGCACTGGCTGCCCTGTGAAGGTCTGGCTCTCCCGAGGCAAACTGGAGGTGGAGAGATATTGTGGGAGCCTGACCTGCTTGCCCCGAAAAGTGAAGATTTCGTGAGTGGAGAGTAAGGGATGCAGATGAAGTTTTCACTGCTGGCTCTGTCATGTTTGAAGGAGTAAGTGGAACTTTCAAACTAAATGAGCTTTTGGGACACACCTTATTATGCATCAATGGAATAACTGTCAGTGGAAAGAAAATTATTGAGCGCTTTTGACTTTAATGCTACTGAGCATATTGACTTTTAATACAGCGCTAATTTTTCCATGCCAGGTTTTGAAAATTCCCATTTGTGCACTCTGCTGAAAGAATGTGCCTGCATGTTTAAAAGAACCACGTGGGATAATTCGAAATACAGAGATTCAGTCCTGTGATCAAGGCTCCTGTGAGAGCAGAAACGTTGGGAGTGTGAGTCCCTTACGCTGTGGGGTTCCATGAATTAAACCGATTTTTTCATGAGATGACCTGTGCCGGTGTACTTCTTTTTGAAGTGAGAGAAGAGTTTGTGGAATGTTTCCAGGATGCCTCGTCCTGGTGCACTGGCTGCCCTGTGAAGGTCTGGCTCTCCCGAGGCAAACTGGAGGTGGAGAGATATTGTGGGAGCCTGACCTGCTTGCCCCGAAAAGTGAAGATTTCGTGAGTGGAGAGTAAGGGATGCAGATGAAGTTTTCACTGCTGGCTGTGTCGTGTTTGAAGGAGTAAGTGGAACTTTCAAACTAAATGCGCTTTTGGGACACACCTTATTATGCATCAATGGAATAACTGTCAGTGGAAAGAAAATTATTGAGCGCTTTTGACTTTAATGCTACTGAGCATATTGACTTTTAATACAGCGCTAATTTTTCCATGCCAGGTTTTGAAAATTCCCATTTGTGCACTCTGCTGAAAGAATGTGCCTGCGTGTTTAAAAGAACCACGTGGGATAATTCGAAATACAGAGATTCAGTCCCATGATCAAGGCTCCTGTGAGAGCAGAAATGTTGGGAGTGTGAGTCCCTTACGCTGTGGGGTTCCATGAATTAAACTGATTTTTTCACGAGATGACCTGTAGCGGTGTACTTCTTTTTGAAGTGAGAGAAGAGTTGGTGGAATGTTTCCAGGATGCCTCGTCCTAGTGCACTGGCTGCCCTGTGAAGGTCTGGCTCTCCCGAGGCAAACTGAAGGTGGAGAGATATTGTGGGAGCCTGACCTGCTTGCCCCCGAAAAGTGAAGATTTCGTGAGTGGAGAGTAAGGGATGCAGATAAAGTTTTCACTGCTGGCTGTGTCGTGTTTGAAGGAGTAAGTGGAACTTTCAAACTAAATGCGCTTTTGGGACACACCTTATTATGCATCAATGGAATAACTGTCAGTGGAAAGAAAATTATTGAGCGCTTTTGACTTTAATGCTACTGAGCATATTGACTTTTAATACAGCGCTAATTTTTCCATGCCAGGTTTTGAAAATTCCCATTTGTGCACTCTGCTGAAAGAATGTGCCTGCGTGTTTAAAAGAACCACGTGGGATAATTCGAAATACAGAGATTCAGTCCCGTGATCAAGGCTCCTGTGAGAGCAGAAATGTTGGGAGTGTGAGTCCCTTACGCTGTGGGGTTCCATGAATTAAACCGATTTTTCACGAGATGACCTGTGCCGGTGTACTTCTTTTGAAGTGAGAGAAGAGTTGGTGGAATGTTTCCAGGATGCCTCGTCCTGGTGCACTGGCTGCCCTGTGAAGGTCTGGCTCTCCCGAGGCAAACTGGAGGTGGAGAGATATTGTGGGAGCCTGACCTGCTTGCCCCGAAAAGTGAAGATTTCGTGAGTGGAGAGTAAGGGATGCAGATTAAGTTTTCACTGCTGGCTCTGTCATGTTTGAAGGAGTAAGTGGAACTTTCAAACTAAATGCGCTTTTGGGACACACCTTATTATGCATCAATGGAATAACTGTCAGTGGAAAGAAAATTATTGAGCACTTTTGACTTTAATGCTACTGAGCATATTGACTTTTAATACAGCGCTAATTTTTCCATGCCAGGTTTTGAAAATTCCCATTTGTGCACTCTGCTGAAAGAATGTGCCTGCGTGTTTAAAAGAACCACGTGGGATAATTCGAAATACAGAGATTCAGTCCCGTGATCAAGGCTCCTGTGAGAGCAGAAACGTTGGGAGTGTGAGTCCCTTACGCTGTGGGGTTCCATGAATTAAACCGATTTTTTCACAAGATGACCTGTGCCGGTGTACTTCTTTTTGAAGTGAGAGAAGAGTTTGTGGAATGTTTCCAGGATTCCTCGTCCTGGTGCACTGGCTGCCCTGTGAAGGTCTGGCTCTCCCGAGGCAAACTGGAGGTGGAGAGATATTGTGGGAGCCTGACCTGCTTGCCCCCGAAAAGTGAAGATTTCGTGAGTGGAGAGTAAGGGATGCAGATGAAGTTTTCACTGCTGGCTGTGTCGTGTTTGAAGGAGTAAGTGGAACTTTCAAACTATATGCGCTTTTGGGACACACCTTATTATGCATCAATGGAATAACTGTCAGTGGAAAGAAAATTATTGAGCGCTTTTGACTTTAATGCTACTGAGCATATTGACTTTTAATACAGCGCTAATTTTTCCATGCCAGGTTTTGAAAATTCCCATTTGTGCACTCTGCTGAAAGAATGTGCCTGCGTGTTTAAAAGAACCACGTGGGATAATTCGAAAGACAGAGATTCAGTCCCGTGATCAAGGCTCCTGTGAGAGCAGAAACGTTGGGAGTGTGAGTCCCTTACGCTGTGGGGTTCCATGAATTAAACCGATTTTTTCACGAGATGACCTGTGCCGGTGTACTTCTTTTTGAAGTGAGAGAAGAGTTGGTGGAATGTTTCCAGGATGCCTCGTCCTGGTGCACTGGCTGCCCTGTGAAGGTCTGGCTCTCCCGAGCCAAACTGGAGGTGGAGAGATATTGTGGGAGCCTGACCTGCTTGCCCCCGAAAAGTGAAGATTTCGTGAGTGGAGAGTAAGGGATGCAGATGAAGTTTTCACTGCTCGCTGTGTCGTGTTTGAAGGAGTAAGTGGAACTTTCAAACTAAATGCGCTTTTGGGACACACCTTATTATGCATCAATGGAATAACTGTCAGTGGAAAGAAAATTATTGAGCACTTTTGACTTTAATGCTACTGAGCATATTGACTTTTAATACAGCGCTAATTTTTCCATGCCAGGTTTTGAAAATTCCCATTTGTGCACTCTGCTGAAAGAATGTGCCTGCGTGTTTAAAAGAACCACGTGGGATAATTCGAAATACAGAGATTCAGTCCCATGATCAAGGCTCCTGTGAGAGCAGAAATGTTGGGAGTGTGAGTCCCTTACGCTGTGGGGTTCCATGAATTAAACCGATTTTTTCACGAGATGACCTGTAGCGGTGTACTTCTTTTTGAAGTGAGAGAAGAGTTGGTGGAATTTTTCCAGGATGCCTCGTCCTAGTGCACTGGCTGCCCTGTGAAGGTCTGGCTCTCCCGAGGCAAACTGAAGGTGGAGAGATATTGTGGGAGCCTGACCTGCTTGCCCCCGAAAAGTGAAGATTTCGTGAGTGGAGAGTAAGGGATGCAGATGAAGTTTTCACTGCTGGCTGTGTCGTGTTTGAAGGAGTAAGTGGAACTTTCAAACTAAATGCGCTTTTGGGACACACCTTATTATGCATCAATGGAATAACTGTCAGTGGAAAGAAAATTATTGAGCGCTTTTGACTTTAATGCTACTGAGCATATTGACTTTTAATACAGCGCTAATTTTTCCATGCCAGGTTTTGAAAATTCCCATTTGTGCACTCTGCTGAAAGAATGTGCCTGCGTGTTTAAAAGAACCACGTGGGATAATTCGAAATACAGAGATTCAGTCCCGTGATCAAGGCTCCTGTGAGAGCAGAAATGTTGGGAGTGATGGAGCAGTAAAAAAAAAAAAAAAAATTTAACCCCTAACAAATTATATAATTAATTAATTAAAAATGTTCGTTTAAATGTAGTAATCAACATTGTATATGTGGGAATGGTAATATGCCAATGTATGTGCTAAATAATCTATTAATGAATGTCCGTGTGTCTAATCATAACGTAAGAATAAAAAGCGTACTAAATAAAATAAATGCATGTTTGTGCTTCATAGAAATAAAATGTGTCGTTGTAAAAAACAATAGTGATGGTAAGTAAGGAGCAGCTTAAAATGTCGTTTTTGCTAGGTAACAACTAATTGGGGTACGTAGACGGGAGGGAAACGAAAGGGATATTTTTCTCTATTTTAATTATGTTTTATTTGCCTCAAATTAGTGCTTCTAAAGTAGAACCGAGTGGCGAGATAAAATGGCCGCCAGTGGGAAGATGTGCGCAGGCGTAAGGTTACACGTGGTACGGGATGAGATTGAAGAAATCTGGAGCCTCGTGATGTCTCTGAGAGGCTAGGATGCAAGAAATGGTCAAGGCTGGTGTGACCTAATTGAACTGATAGTGTGCCGTGATGATCAGGAGAGAGTCCGTGGGAAAGGAGCCCAAGAGAAAGGACAATGACTGCGGAGTTCTTGAATGTGTCAAAAGAAGATACAAATGGACTGATCGAATCGGATGGAAATGTTTAAGCGTATGGGAAAGGAAATGATCCAAGGACCCTTGAATCCAAGAGAACTTGATTAAAGAATGAATAAGCTGACATGCAGGGACCAATGAAAGAAAAGCGTGATATTAATGTTGCAACAGTTAGTTAGCAAAGTTAGAATTAGGGTATAAGAGGGCCTACTCTTAGTGGGAGGGGTTCAGTCGCGGTTGCAGTCACAGTCAGTTGCAGTTCGAGAGTCGTGGTTGCAGTAGAGGAGACGGGTTGCAGGTAGCTGATGCTGACGAGCTGAAGTTGCTGTTGCTGTCTTAACTTTACAGTTGAGTATGAGAATCAGGCTATTTCTAATCCCAAAGTTAGGTTAGAAATCATTAGGCTAAATTAGGAAGCTAGGCAGGTAACTAAGGTTTTTGGCTTCATGACAAAATTTCCTTTCTGCAGTAAATTGATTATGCTTAATAAAATTGTGAATTTAAAATGAATAATTGAATAAAGTATTAAATCTTTTCATGCTTTTAAAATTATATAAAATTTAAGATTCTTTAAAAAACCAAAATGACTCAGTGGTTATTTTCCTAAATGATTGTGACATGAGTAATTGGTTGATTGTGATTCAGCTGGTCTTAATCACTATGAACTAATTTCTTAAATGAATGATTCATCGACAAAACAATGAGCAGGAATATCTTAAGAAATAACCAAAAGAAAGTGACAAATTAAGGTAAATAGATATCCTTGCTCTTCCAGCGGTACACAAAATGGTGTTCTCCATTTAGTTCTCATGCTTCTCCTAGGAGTATAGAATTTCATAAAGGTGTAAAAGGAAATCCAGGAGTGTGTGTGTGTGTGTTTAGGCGATGTTTATGGGCCCCATCGTCATGTGGATATGAGAAATATAGTTTGCCCCTGGATGACCTATAAGTAACCTGGGAGGAGGATAGTTTTTATTGTACTCGCTGCATCAGATTTCTTGGTAGCAGAGTTATGGTTTTCTATAGATTAGTTTAGTGATTATTGTTTATTGATTATTGATTATTTGATGACTAACACTATATGTTGAGTCGCGTTATGTTATATGTAAGTTTTCACGCTTCTGGGATGTAGGAAGTGGAACACGTGTGGCAAGAGAAGTCACATGGAATTTGGTACATGGTCTGAATTCATTTTTGGTTATAACGCAGGTTGTGTTATGTTAGGGATTTCGGTGTGAAAAGTGTGTAAATGAAATAGCAAATCACGTTTACTTGTGAAACTTTGGCCTTAATTCTCAGGAGCCTAGTCTCCACATGTGTCTTATCCCCAGAGAAACGAGTAAATTGTTTGTTTGAAAGAAGGGTAAGGTAGAGGGAAGTGCTACTTTATCGGCAAAAGCAAATAATTCTGTGGTAGGGTAGAGGTAAGCGCTGCCTACTGGAAAAACAGGATTCTTGTGTAAAAGGACAAAGCTGTCACTTTGTTTAGCGAATCAGACTATGGAATTGTTTATTTGTTGTAACTAACAAAGAAAACTGTAAAAGAAAAATTGCCGATAAATTTTGTAAAGGAGGGGTAAAGAGTAGAAGTGACGTGAAAAAGTGCCGCGCTAGGATTGGTCAGTGCACTAGTCACGTGAATACAGAGCAGGAGTGACGTAGAAAAGTGCCGCGCTAGGATTGGTTGGTTCGCGGACGGTGGAAATTGTTCTGATTGGTACGTTAGTGTGAATCGCGCTGTAATTGGACGAAGTTCCGTACACAGAAACAGCGTTAGAGTAAAGAGAAAACAAATAGAAAACATGCCATATTACGAGTATGAAAGGGAGAGAACGTCATGGACAACGAAATTAAAGAATTTCTTTAAGAAAGACAAAAAGGTTGTGACTAGAGAGGGACAAGTAATTCCTCCGCCAAAATCAGCAGCTTCACATATGATGCTGAAATATGGATATCATACGTGCATATGGTTGGATAATTGGGTAAAATATACAAAGAATGATGGAGCATTGGCTTTTCCTGAAAATGGTTCTTTTAATGTAGCGATTTTACGGAATTTAAAAGAAAAGATGCTTAAATTGGAACCTAGACCTAGACCGACACAGTTTGAGGCTTTAACAGAATGGGAAGATGAGATGTACGAGAAAGAAAGATTCAGAGGTATGAAAGGTTATGAGTTCGTGCCCGGAAGAATGTGGGGAATGAATCATGAGGACAGAATAAAACGATGGAGATGTGCTAACATGACAGGAGGTTTGTTTCCAGCTTTTACAGTTGAGGAAGGGACTAAGAAAAAACGGACTGAGAAAAAGAAACATTTAGAGAGAGAAAAGTATATGCATGAGAGCGAAACGGATGACGAGTTGCTGGAAGATATATTAAATAAAAATCCACCTCCGTATCAGCAGAATTCTACAGTGGTGACACCAAATGCGCCACCAATAGAAGCTATGCGAAATGAAAGTCCAGAAAAAAGACAAGAAATAAATAGGTCACAAGAACAAATAAGAACTTCCCAAATTGAGGGAATAGAAAATGATAGTGCAAGAGAATTGGCAAGGACAACAAAAGAACTAACTGAGAAAATTAGAGAATTAACAAAGAATATGGAAGCAGTTACCGCACCCGTAACAATAGGTCCAGTAATACCAGTTTTCGAGAATCAGAAAATTGATGAACGATCTCTGGTGATTCCCTTGAGTTCGCAATTTCAAAGAGAAAAGGAAAGAATAGAAACAAGTCCAGGTACGAGCAATTTGACTAGTGCTTACAGACCAAGTCCACCTGAAAATTTGACAGTGAATGAGTGTAGCGGTAGGAAAATGCCTATGGTAACTGAATCTGCAACGGTGACACCTGAAAAGAGTGGAAATTGGACAGAAATAAATAGTACTCCTATAGGTCCGACTCCTGATGAGTTAAATGAGTGGATAAAAGCTTTTAAAATAAAAGAAACGGAAGAAAAACCATTAGATGTGATCAGATTGAAGATTGACATGGAAGAATTAATTCTAGGAACGATTGGTACAGAAAAGATAAAGAATTATCAGGATGAGGAAATAATGTTTCTGTGCAAAAGTATAACATGGAGAGCAAAGAATTTACATGACAAACTAGAAGAAGTGGCCGGTGAGATTGGAATAGATTTTGCAAAAGTAAAAACGTTGCAGAAACCATACAGAGTAGATTTTTGTGAAAAAGATATTGAAAATTTGAATACAGCAGGAAGGCTGACACAGATAAAAGAGTTGATTGTTTTGTTGAGAAAATGGGGTGATGTGGACAGATGGAAGGTTAGATGGACAAAGAAGAATGAGAAAAGTGTAGACAAAGGTTCATTGGCTTTTATGATAACAGAAAAGGAACATGTTGTTAAAGAGTACCCTATGAGAGAAACTCCAGGTGGTAGTTATGTGCATGTTCCCTGGACTAGGCAGGACATCCTGTCATTTACAAATGACTTTCCAAAGTTAAGAGAAAAGCCAGTTGAGTGGTACCGACAGGTAGAAAGGTTTGTAAAGGTCTCGAAAGTGTTGTGGATAGATTTGGATGGATTGTTTGACATAGTGGTACCAACGGATCTATGGTCAGAATGTAAGATTACAGTTGACTGGCCAACTACAGAATATCCAAGAGATCCTAAGACAGGAGCTCCAGGACCAGATGTGATGAAGAAATATGACAAGGTGATTACCTTTTTGAAAAATAAGATTCCTCCAAAAGAGACAGATTGGGTTAAGATTGATAGAACTACACAGGAAAGCAAGGAGAGTGTACATGCATATTATGAGCGATTGTTGTTGGTTTTCAAACAGTATAGTGGTTATGAGGAATTAAGTGAGAAGGATATGAGTCATTTTGTATACCGATTTGTATTTGGCTTGAAACAAGAAATAAGTGATATGATTAAGCAACATATGATAAACTGGAAGAATGCAAGTGTAGATGAGGTGCTGAGGTATGCTAAGTATTGTAGTGATGAAATAGAGAGTAAACAGCGTAAGTTGAAAGAAAAAGCAATGTGGGCACAAGTGAAAGTGGCAGAAAAACAAGAAGCTCAATTGGATAATAATAATGGAAACGAATCAGGACAAAATAAGATGCGACCAAATATAGGTAAAGGAAAAGGACAAGTGAGTCTAGAAGAGGCAAAGAAGAAATGGCCATGTCATAATTGCGGAAAATTAGGGCATTGGAGAAATGAGTGTAAGTTCCCACCTAAACCTAATCCGGAACATCAATCATTAACTCCACAGGTGCAGAATGAGGTAGTTGTTCAACAAAGTCAGGTGCCACAACCACCACTTCCCAACACTGTTAACCAGCAAAGATACAGTACAGAAACAGGATTCTACGGAGGAGAGCAGGTAACACAGTTGCCGAGAGCAGCTAACATTTCCCAGTATTGGTTGCATCAGAGTGAGGATGACCCGGATGAAAGTTTCTGACGGTGCGCAAGAGAGGGGAAAGAGTGCGTGCTTGGCGCAACTCTAGAGGTAGATCAGTCTGGTCCCTTTGTGGATGGAGAAGTGAATGGAGCAAACGTAACATTCCTTGTCGATACTGGAGCTACCCGTTCTACTGTTAGGTCAGTGGAAATTCCGAACCTTCCTCTCTCAGGTGAATGCATCCAAGTGGTAGGAGTTGCCAATCAGCAGATTAAAACCCCACTTACTGAATTGGTAGAAGTAAAAATTGGTTCTTTTAGGAAAATGCATAAATTTGTAGTGTGCGATTGTAGTCCTGTAAATCTTCTAGGTCGTGACCTCTTGTGTAAAATGAATTGCACAATTTATTGTACACCAGATGGAATTGGTTTTCAGACTTCAGATGAAGATGCTTTGTATAAAGTAACTTTGATGAATCAGGAACCTGAAATGAATGGGTTGTTTCCTGCATTTGATGCAGGAAAACTTCCAGAAGAGTTAAAAAGTGCAGTGAAAGAAAGTGTGTGGGATTTTACAGGAGAAGACATTGGATTAATGAGAGAAGTTGATCCTGTAAAGGTGACAGTGAAAGAAGGGATAAGTTATCCAAACACGCCACAGTACAAATTAACTCCAGAAATAATTGAAGGAATAACTCCTGTGATAAATAAGATGATTGAACAGGGAATTCTGAAAGAAATCATGAGCAGTCCATGTAATTCACCTATTATGGGACTGAAAAAGCCAAATGGAACATACAGAATAGTACAGGATTTGAGAAAGATCAACAAAATAGTTGTACCATGCTGTCCAATAGTGCCAAACCCTGCAGTGATTCTATATCAAATTCCGCATGAAGCTGAGTGGTACACTGTGATAGATTTGTGTCATGCATTTTTCTCTATTCCTTTGCATCCAGATAGCCAGCCATTATTTGCATTCCGTTTTGGAGAGCGTATTTTGGCATGGTGCCGAATTCCTCAGGGGTATACAGAGAGCCCCTCAATTTTTAATCAGATTCTAAAGAAATCTCTGGAAGATTTAAAAATGCCAGAAAAATCAGTGATGGTGCAGTATATCGATGACCTATTGGTGGCATCGAAAACCAAAGAGGCATGTGTAAGTGACACAATTGCTTTACTGAACCATTTGGAGAAAAGAGGACATAAGGTGTCCCCTTCAAAATTACAGTTTTGTCAGAAAGAAGTCCAGTATTTAGGACATAAAATTGAGAAAGGAGTGCGGAAAATAGCGACAGAAAGAGTAAGAATGATTCAAGGAATGAGAGCACCAATGACTCAAAGAGAGGTAAGAATGTTTTTGGGAATGGTTGGATATTGTCGACAATGGATAAGTGGATTTTCTTTGATTGCAAAACCATTACAAAAATTGACAAAGAAAGATGTAAAAGACCCTTTGAGTTAAACAAAGAAGAAATGAAATCTTTCAAAGAATTGAAAAGGAAACTGTGTGAGGCCCCTGCATTAGGCATGCCTGATTATGAGAAAGATTTTGAGTTATACTGCAGTGAAAGAGATGGATGTGCATTTTCAGTACTAGTACAAAAACATGGCACCATGAAGAGGCCTATAGCTTACTTTTCAGCTGTTTTAGATCCTATAGCAAAGGCATTGCCTGGATGTTTGAAAGCAGTTGCTGCTACTTGTGTAAGTCTGGAACAAAGTGAAGGTATAGTGATGGGGTATCCACTGAGAGTATATGTTCCCCATTCAGTAGAAATTATTTTGACAAGAACAAAAACGCAGTACATGACACATAGTCGGCTGACTAAGTACGAAAAAGTCATCTTGAGTGCAGAAAATGTGACCATAGATAGATGCATAAATGTAAATCCTTCGACTTCATTGCCAGATGAAGAGAGTATAATTGAACAAGATGAAGTAGATCATGATTGTCTGAATGTGCTGGAATATTGCACAAAACCAAGAGCTGACATAAAAGATGAACCGTTAAAGGAATCCGATTATGTCATGTTTGTAGATGGTTCATGTTTACGCACAAAGGAAGGAGTGTTAAGCGCAGCTTATGCAGTATGCACAGTGGCAACTGTAATGGAAGCGTCTTGTCTGAAAGGAGTTAGGTCTGCCCAAGTTGCGGAACTAATTGCTTTGATTCAAGCATGTAAATTGGGAAAAAATGTACGAATCACGATTGTGACCGATAGCCAATATGGTTTCGGCATCGTACATGATTTTGGCCAGATTTGGTCACAAAGAGGATTTTTGACATCTGCAGGAACACCTATCAGAAATGGAGATTATGTTAAAAAACTGCTTGAGGCGATACAGCTGCCTAAACAAATAGCTGTAGTGAAGTGCAAGGCGCATAAGAAAAACGAAGATTACATAGCGGTTGGCAATAATTATGCTGACGAGATCGCTAGATATTGTGCGGAAAACATGGCGTCCCTGAACAGAAATAGAGAAAGGGAGCATGTCTCTTGTCCTTTGCTTTTCACTAATGCAGTCGAAACATGGGATGAAGTAAGGCAGTTACAAGAAACAGCAAGAGATGAGGAAAAGGATTACTGGATTAAAGCAGGATGTAGAAGACAGGAAGATAATGGAGTGTGGGTATACAGAGATGAAAGACCAGTTATGCCTGATAGCATGATTGCAGACATGGCACGGATGTACCATGGACAAGCTCATATTGGGAGAGATGCAATGATCAGACTTTTTAGACAAACTTGGTATAATCCAAAATTCAGAGCCATTGCTGAAAGTCTTTGTCAAAGATGTCTTATTTGTCAACAATTTAACCCAGGAAGAAAAACAGTAGTGAGTCTAGGAACAATAGGACGAGAAGGAGGTCCATTCACAAGGATACAGATGGATTTTATTGAGATGCCCCTAGTAACAGATTAAGATATGTTCTGGTGGTCGTCTGTTTGTTCTCTCGTTGGGTGGAGGCATACCCCACAAGAAGGAATGATGGAACAACAGTGGCAAAGCTTATGCTACGAGAGTTCATTCCGAGGTATGGTTTTCCAGTCACAGTTGAGACAGATAGAGGAACACATTTTCAAAATGAGTTGATCCAATTGATTTGTGAAGCATTGAGTATTAAACAAAAACTACATTGTGCTTACAGACCCGAAGCTTCTGGGGTAGTAGAGCAGATAAATGGAACGATTAAAAACAGATTAGGAAAAATGTGTCAAGCTACAGGACTCAAATGGCCAGATGCACTGCCTCTTGTTCTGATGACCATCAGAAGCATCCCTGAAAAGAAAACGGGACTCAGTCCTCATGAAATGATCATGGGACGAGCAATGAGACAAGCCCACGTACCAGTCGACAAGTTATTGACAATAACTGATGATCTAATACTGGATTATTGCAAAGGACTGGCTGATGTGGTGCGTTCTGTGTTTCATCAGGTTGGACCGGATGCGACCACTCTTGAAAGAAAACCAGCCCACGACTTGAATCCAGGAGACTGGGTCCGTATTAAAGTCCACAGGAGAAGAAACTGTCTAGTTCCGCGTTGGGATGAGCCAAGACAGGTAATCCTAGTAACAACGACTGCTGTCAAGTGTGCAGGAGTAAAGAACTGGGTTCATGCCAGCCACACAATCAGAATTCCAGAACCTACAGATCGACATGTGAATCGGCGTCTGGAAGTGTGGGATAAAAGTTTAACGGCGGGAACAACCAAGATAAAAGAAAGGGTGCCAGAACTTGAAGATCGACCTGAAAGTCGACATCTGGAGACCCCAACGGAAAACACCTCTAGAGAAGAAGAGGAACAAGAAGAAGAAGAAGAAAGAAATTCAGAAGTTCCAGAACTTGAAGATCGACCTGTAAGTCGACATCTGGAAATATCTGACACAACTTCAGGATCTGATGATTCAGCTGCAAATTGGGAAGAATTCCGAAAGGGAACTTGGGGTTATAAACCAATTAGAGAAGAAACTGAGCGAGAAATTGAGTTAGATGAACAACCAAGTACAAGTTATGGTGGAAATCCTTCAGAAACAATATTAATAGATGAAGTAGGGAAAGAAGTACACAAAAAGTTAGAAAATCGAGAAGAACCCCGAGGAGCAATAGGGATAGATAGAGAAACAGGAGAACAGGGAAATTCAGAAGCAGATAAGGAGGAAAACACCAAATCGGAAGAACCCCGAGGAGGGACAGTGATAAGGGAAAACGAAAAGGAGAAGATAGATCCACCAGTAGGAGATGACGAGATTATAAGTTTCAAAATAAGAGACAATAGTGAGACAGTTGAAACAGAAACAGAAGAAAGTGGAGGAGAGGAAAAAGCAAAGACTGAATCAAGAAAAAGAAATTGGAGGTCGGAAAGAGAAGAAAGAGAGGGTGAGGTCAAAAGGCCAAGAAAAGGAGATAATTGGCCCAACAGCTATGTAAGAAAATTGAGATATAGAATAATAAGAGCAGAAGATGAAGATGCTGAACAAGTAAATGAAGTAACAAGTCAAAAGGGACAAGAAAAACCCAGTGGAAAAAGATTACAAAAGTCCAAAAGGACAAGGAAAATAAATTCAAAATTTAAGTCACCTGAGTGGCTGTATATTGCACTAACAGATTACAAAGGAGAAGAAGAAAACACTCACGGAAACCAGAGACTGAGAAGTCGGATGGGAAAAGGTGAGATGCAACAAAAGGACTGAAGTGAAGACTTAAAGTGCTTCTGCCGGACGTGACAATTTTACTGGATGTGACAAATCACCGGATGTGACAACGAAAGAATTCTGGAGAGAATTAAAGAAAGTACCAAGCAAAGACTTTTTGAAAGCAGAGTAGCGTCTAAGTCATTTTGAGGTGTAGTGACACAATTTTCTGAAAATTTAACAAATAGAAAAATGGAGAATAATGAGAATAGAAGAAATAAATGTGAATTTGTAAAGAGATGGTGCAAAATGTGCTGCTTTTGTACAGGGTTATTAATGACCATATGGATAGTATTAGCAATCACAATTCCAATTAGCGTGGCTGTGATAGAAGCAAAGAATGATACTAAACAAGAAAAAGAAACTAATATTAAAGAACAAGTTGTTTTAAGAAGTAGTGCAGAGTTGCATAAGGATAGGTCAGTAACAGATTTCTCAAAGAATGTTTTTACAAAATTGTTGTATGAGTATGTAAAAACAATGGAAGTGAGAGATTGTTATGTTTGTATGCAATTGCCTGCATCAGTATCTGAAGGTGTGACTTATCATCACTTACCTTTGACTTATGGAATAACATGTAGTGTAATAGCAAGTTTATTTTATAAAACAGGTAGATTAGAATCTTATTATACTGATATAGATAAGATATTTGCAAACATTCCTGTAGTGCCAGAACTTAACAAAGTAAAACCAGCAAAGGTTTTAGGAGAATTCTTTTAGAACATAGAAAATTAACGTTAGAAGAAATAGTTAGTGACAACCTTACCTGTGAGTTAAAGAAAGAAGAAAAAGTATTTCTAGACATGGTTGAGGAAAGAAGAATGAAATTTCAAAAGAAGCAATAAAAGAGGAAGGAAAACGTTTATGGACGTTTGAGGAAGGAAATCATGAAGGGAAAAAGATAAATGCAGCAATGACATTAGACTGGCCGCAAACAGGAAAGTTGTGCATTAGGAGAAATAAGACAGTCTATGACAATTACTTTGTAGGTTCCAGTGTCTGCCATGACAATTATCAAATTCTGGGAGGTTGGGGATTCAAAGGTGGAAAAGATCCAATATTTCCAGGTATCTATTATATTTGTGGGAATAGAGCTTATTACAGGTTACCGGACCATTGGTATGGAACTTGCTATGTAGGCCTGGTCTTTCCAAAAATCTTTCACATGGACAGAGAAGAAAAAGGAACATACAAGATGATTAATAGATTTACACGTAGAAAGAGGGAAAGTTTTTCAGAAGTTGTAGGAGATATTTTTGGAGCATTGATACCAGCAGTGGGAATATCTTTGAATGCATTTAAAATTCGGAAGTTATCCACAGTAGTAGATCGTTTGTCTACAGATACTGCGGGAGGGTTCTTAATGGTAAATACCGAAATGGTTGCCATGAGAGCTATGGTGATGCAAAATCGGCTTGCCCTTGATATTCTTTTGGCAAAAGAGGGTGGAGTCTGTGGAATGTTGAAAGTCCAACATTGTTGTACTTACATTCCGGATAACAGTGAAAATATACAGAAGTATATTACAAATATTACAAGTCTGCACAAAGAATTAGTCCCACTGGAGGTTGAAAGTGTTTTGGGAAAACTTGGTAGAGGGTTTTCCTCAGTAGCAAATTGGTTAACTAGGATGAGTAAACTAGTAATAGGGAAAGTTATAATAGTAGCAACTATAGTGATATTGTTAGCCATGACATTGAAAATAGTAATAACATGTATAAAGAGAAAAGTAAGACAGAATAAGATAAGAAGAAATAACAGAATAATGAGAGAAAGAGAGAGAGAAATGGGTGAAATTGAGTTGGAGAAAATGAAAGAAAGCATGTATAAAGAGACTAAAAGGCAAGATGAAGAAGAGACAGAGATATGAATAACAGAAAGTAAAGGATGAAAGACATGCTGCCTGAAAAGAAGTATGACTTGGATTTTATGTGGTGATTTAAAAATCACCAAAGGGGGGATTGATGGAGCAGTAAAAATAAAAATAAAAATTTAACCCCTAACAAATTATATAATTAATTAATTAAAAATGTTCGTTTAAATGTAGTAATCAACATTGTATATGTGGGAATGGTAATATGCCAATGTATGTGCTAAATAATCTATTAATGAATGTCCGTGTGTCTAATCATAACGTAAGAATAAAAAGCGTACTAAATAAAATAAATGCATGTTTGTGCTTCATAGAAATAAAATGTGTCGTTGTAAAAAACAATAGTGATGGTAAGTAAGGAGCAGCTTAAAATGTCGTTTTTGCTAGGTAACAACTAATTGGGGTACGTGAGACGGGAGGGAAACGAAAGGGATATTTTTCTCTATTTTAATTATGTTTTATTTGCCTCAAATTAGTGCTTCTAAAGTAGAACCGAGTGGCGAGATAAAATGGCCGCCAGTGGGAAGATGTGCGCAGGCGTAAGGGGACACGTGGTACGGGATGAGATTGAAGAAATCTGGAGCCTCGTGATGTCTCTGAGAGGCTAGGATGCAAGAAATGGTCAAGGCTGGTGTGACCTAATTGAACTGATAGTGTGCCGTGATGATCAGGAGAGAGTCCGTGGGAAAGGAGCCCAAGAGAAAGGACAATGACTGCGGAGTTCTTGAATGTGTCAAAAGAAGATACAAATGGACTGATCGAATCGGATGGAAATGTTTAAGCGTATGGGAAAGGAAATGATCCAAGGACCCTTGAATCCAAGAGAACTTGATTAAAGAATGAATAAGCTGACATGCAGGGACCAATGAAAGAAAAGCGTGATATTAATGTTGCAACAGTTAGTTAGCAAAGTTAGAATTAGGGTATAAGAGGGCCTACTCTTAGTGGGAGGGGTTCAGTCGCGGTTGCAGTCACAGTCAGTTGCAGTTCGAGAGTCGTGGTTGCAGTAGAGGAGACGGGTTGCAGGTAGCTGATGCTGACGAGCTGAAGTTGCTGTTGCTGTCTTAACTTTACAGTTGAGTATGAGAATCAGGCTATTTCTAATCCCAAAGTTAGGTTAGAAATCATTAGGCTAAATTAGGAAGGTAGGCAGGTAACTAAGGTTTTTGGCTTCATGACAAAATTTCCTTTCTGCAGTAAATTGATTATGCTTAATAAAATTGTGAATTTAAAATGAATAATTGAATAAAGTATTAAATCTTTTCATGCTTTTAAAATTATATAAAATTTAAGATTCTTTAAAAACCAAAATGACTCAGTGGTTATTTTCCTAAATGATTGTGACATGAGTAATTGGTTGATTGTGATTCAGCTGGTCTTAATCACTATGAACTAATTTCTTAAATGAATGATTCATCGACAAAACAATGAGCAGGAATATCTTAAGAAATAACCAAAAGAAAGTGACAAATTAAGGTAAATAGATATCCTTGCTCTTCCAGCGGTACACAAAATGGTGTTCTCCATTTAGTTCTCATGCTTCTCCTAGGAGTATAGAATTTCATAAAGGTGTAAAAGGAAATCCAGGAGTGTGTGTGTGTGTGTTTAGGCGATGTTTATGGGCCCCATTGTCATGTGGATATGAGAAATATAGTTTGCCCCTGGATGACCTATAAGTAACCTGGGAGGAGGATAGTTTTTATTGTACTCGCTGCATCAGGAGTGTGAGTCCCTTACGCTGTGGGGTTCCATGAATTAAACCGATTTTTTCACCTGTGCCGGTGTACTTCTTTTTGAAGTGAGAGAAGAGTTGGTGGAATGTTTCCAGGATGCCTCGTCCTGGTGCACTGGCTGCCCTGTGAAGGTCTGGCTCTCCCGAGGCAAACTGGAGGTGGAGAGATATTGTGGGAGCCTGACCTGCTTGCCCCCGAAAAGTGTAAGGGATGCAGATTAAGTTTTCACTGCTGGCTCTGTCATGTTTGAAGGAGTAAGTGGAACTTTCAAACTAAATGCGCTTTTGGGACACACCTTATTATGCATCAATGGAATAACTGTCAGTGGAAAGAAAATTATTGAGCGCTTTTGACTTTAATGCTACTGAGCATATTGACTTTTAATACAGCGCTAATTTTTCCATGCCAGGTTTTGAAAATTCCCATTTGTGCACTCTGCTGAAAGAATGTGCCTGCGTGTTTAAAAGAACCACGTGGGATAATTCGAAATACAGAGATTCAGTCCCGTGATCAAGGCTCCTGTGAGAGCAGAAACGTTGGGAGTGTGAGTCCCTTACGCTGTGGGGTTCCATGAATTAAACCGATTTTTTCACGAGATGACCTGTGCCGGTGTACTTCTTTTTGAAGTGAGAGAAGAGTTCGTGGAATGTTTCCAGGATGCCTCGTCCTGGTGCACTGGCTGCCCTGTGAAGGTCTGGCTCTCCCGAGGCAAACTGGAGGTGGAGAGATATTGTGGGAGCCTGACCTGCTTGCCCCCGAAAAGTGAAGATTTCGTGAGTGGAGAGTAAGGGATGCAGATGAAGTTTTCACTGCTGGCTGTGTCGTGTTTGAAGGAGTAAGTGGAACTTTCAAACTAAATGCGCTTTTGGGACACACCTTATTATGCATCAATGGAATAACTGTCAGTGGAAAGAAAATTATTGAGCGCTTTTGACTTTAATGCTACTGAGCATATTGACTTTTAATACAGGGCTAATTTTCCCATGCCAGGTTTTGAAAATTCCCATTTGTGCACTCTGCTGAAAGAATGTGCCTGCGTGTTTAAAAGAACCACGTGGGATAATTCGAAATACAGAGATTCAGTCCCATGATCAAGGCTCCTGTGAGAGCAGAAATGTTGGGAGTGTGAGTCCCTTACGCTGTGGGGTTCCATGAATTAAACCGATTTTTTCACGAGATGACCTGTAGCGGTGTACTTCTTTTTGAAGTGAGAGAAGAGTTGGTGGAATGTTTCCAGGATGCCTCGTCCTGGTGCACTGGCTGCCCTGTGAAGGTCTGGCTCTCCCGAGCCAAACTGGAGGTGGAGAGATATTGTGGGAGCCTGACCTGCTTGCCCCCGAAAAGTGAAGATTTCGTGAGTGGAGAGTAAGGGATGCAGATGAAGTTTTCACTGCTGGCTGTGTCGTGTTTGAAGGAGTAAATGGAACTTTCAAACTAAATGCGCTTTTGGGACACACCTTATTATGCATCAATGGAATAACTGTCAGTGGAAAGAAAATTATTGAGCACTTTTGACTTTAATGCTACTGAGCATATTGACTTTTAATACAGCGCTAATTTTTCCATGCCAGGTTTTGAAAATTCCCATTTGTGCACTCTGCTGAAAGAATGTGCCTGCGTGTTTAAAAGAACCACGTGGGATAATTCGAAATACAGAGATTCAGTCCCATGATCAAGGCTCCTGTGAGAGCAGAAATGTTGGGAGTGTGAGTCCCTTACGCTGTGGGGTTCCATGAATTAAACCGATTTTTCACGAGATGACCTGTAGCGGTGTACTTCTTTTTGAAGTGAGAGAAGAGTTGGTGGAATGTTTCCAGGATGCCTCGTCCTAGTGCACTGGCTGCCCTGTGAAGGTCTGGCTCTCCCGAGGCAAACTGAAGGTGGAGAGATATTGTGGGAGCCTGACCTGCTTGCCCCCGAAAAGTGAAGATTTCGTGAGTGGAGAGTAAGGGATGCAGATGAAGTTTTCACTGCTGGCTGTGTCGTGTTTGAAGGAGTAAGTGGAACTTTCAAACTAAATGCGCTTTTGGGACACACCTTATTATGCATCAATGGAATAACTGTCAGTGGAAAGAAAATTATTGAGCGCTTTTGACTTTAATGCTACTGAGCATATTGACTTTTAATACAGCGCTAATTTTTCCATGCCAGGTTTTGAAAATTCCCATTTGTGCACTCTGCTGAAAGAATGTGCCTGCGTGTTTAAAAGAACCACGTGGGATAATTCGAAATACAGAGATTCAGTCCCGTGATCAAGGCTCCTGTGAGAGCAGAAATGTTGGGAGTGTGAGTCCCTTACGCTGTGGGGTTCCATGAATTAAACCGATTTTTTCACGAGATGACCTGTGCCGGTGTACTTCTTTTTGAAGTGAGAGAAGAGTTGGTGGAATGTTTCCAGGATGCCTCGTCCTGGTGCACTGGCTGCCCTGTGAAGGTCTGGCTCTCCCGAGGCAAACTGGAGGTGGAGAGATATTGTGGGAGCCTGACCTGCTTGCCCCCGAAAAGTGAAGATTTCGTGAGTGGAGAGTAAGGGATGCAGATGAAGTTTTCACTGCTGGCTCTGTCATGTTTGAAGGAGTAAGTGGAACTTTCAAACTAAATGAGCTTTTGGGACACACCTTATTATGCATCAATGGAATAACTGTCAGTGGAAAGAAAATTTTTGAGCGCTTTTGACTTTAATGCTACTGAGCATATTGACTTTTAATACAGCGCTAATTTTTCCATGCCAGGTTTTGAAAATTCCCATTTGTGCACTCTGCTGAAAGAATGTGCCTGCATGTTTAAAAGAACCACGTGGGATAATTCGAAATACAGAGATTCAGTCCCGTGATCAAGGCTCCTGTGAGAGCAGAAACGTTGGGAGTGTGAGTCCCTTACGCTGTGGGGTTCCATGAATTAAACCGATTTTTTCACGAGATGACCTGTGCCGGTGTACTTCTTTTTGAAGTGAGAGAAGAGTTTGTGGAATGTTTCCAGGATGCCTCGTCCTGGTGCACTGGCTGTCCTGTGAAGGTCTGGCTCTCCCGAGGCAAACTGGAGGTGGAGAGATATTGTGGGAGCCTGACCTGCTTGCCCCCGAAAAGTGAAGATTTCGTGAGTGGAGAGTAAGGGATGCAGATGAAGTTTTCACTGCTGGCTGTGTCGTGTTTGAAGGAGTAAGTGGAACTTTCAAACTATATGCGCTTTTGGGACACACCTTATTATGCATCAATGGAATAACTGTCAGTGGAAAGAAAATTATTGAGCTCTTTTGACTTTAATGCTACTGAGCATATTGACTTTTAATACAGCGCTAATTTTTCCATGCCAGGTTTTGAAAATTCCCATTTGTGCACTCTGCTGAAAGAATGTGCCTGCGTGTTTAAAAGAACCACGTGGGATAATTCGAAAGACAGAGATTCAGTCCCGTGATCAAGGCTCCTGTGAGAGCAGAAACGTTGGGAGTGTGAGTCCCTTACGCTGTGGGGTTCCATGAATTAAACCGATTTTTCACGAGATGACCTGTGCCGGTGTACTTCTTTTTGAAGTGAGAGAAGAGTTGGTGGAATGTTTCCAGGATGCCTCGTCCTGGTGCACTGGCTGCCCTGTGAAGGTCTGGCTCTCCCGAGCCAAACTGGAGGTGGAGAGATATTGTGGGAGCCTGACCTGCTTGCCCCCGAAAAGTGAAGATTTCGTGAGTGGAGAGTAAGGGATGCAGATGAAGTTTTCACTGCTCGCTGTGTCGTGTTTGAAGGAGTAAGTGGAACTTTCAAACTAAATGCGCTTTTGGGACACACCTTATTATGCATCAATGGAATAACTGTCAGTGGAAAGAAAATTATTGAGCACTTTTGACTTTAATGCTACTGAGCATATTGACTTTTAATACAGCGCTAATTTTTCCATGCCAGGTTTTGAAAATTCCCATTTGTGCACTCTGCTGAAAGAATGTGCCTGCGTGTTTAAAAGAACCACGTGGGATAATTCGAAATACAGAGATTCAGTCCCATGATCAAGGCTCCTGTGAGAGCAGAAATGTTGGGAGTGTGAGTCCCTTACGCTGTGGGGTTCCATGAATTAAACCGATTTTTTCACGAGATGACCTGTAGCGGTGTACTTCTTTTTGAAGTGAGAGAAGAGTTGGTGGAATGTTTCCAGGATGCCTCGTCCTAGTGCACTGGCTGCCCTGTGAATGTCTGGCTCTCCCGAGGCAAACTGAAGGTGGAGAGATATTGTGGGAGCCTGACCTGCTTGCCCCCGAAAAGTGAAGATTTCGTGAGTGGAGAGTAAGGGATGCAGATGAAGTTTTCACTGCTGGCTGTGTCGTGTTTGAAGGAGTAAGTGGAACTTTCAAACTAAATGCGCTTTTGGGACACACCTTATTATGCATCAATGGAATAACTGTCAGTGGAAAGAAAATTATTGAGCGCTTTTGACTTTAATGCTACTGAGCATATTGACTTTTAATACAGCGCTAATTTTTCCATGCCAGGTTTTGAAAATTCCCATTTGTGCACTCTGCTGAAAGAATGTGCCTGCGTGTTTAAAAGAACCACGTGGGATAATTCGAAATACAGAGATTCAGTCCCGTGATCAAGGCTCCTGTGAGAGCAGAAATGTTGGGAGTGTGAGTCCCTTACGCTGTGGGGTTCCATGAATTAAACCGATTTTTCACGAGATGACCTGTGCCGGTGTACTTCTTTTGAAGTGAGAGAAGAGTTGGTGGAATGTTTCCAGGATGCCTCGTCCTGGTGCACTGGCTGCCCTGTGAAGGTCTGGCTCTCCCGAGGCAAACTGGAGGTGGAGAGATATTGTGGGAGCCTGACCTGCTTGCCCCGAAAAGTGAAGATTTCGTGAGTGGAGAGTAAGGGATGCAGATTAAGTTTTCACTGCTGGCTCTGTCATGTTTGAAGGAGTAAGTGGAACTTTCAAACTAAATGCGCTTTAGGACACACCTTATTATGCATCAATGGAATAACTGTCAGTGGAAAGAAAATTATTGAGCGCTTTTGACTTTAATGCTACTGAGCATATTGACTTTTAATACAGCGCTAATTTTTCCATGCCAGGTTTTGAAAATTTCCATTTGTGCACTCTGCTGAAAGAATGTGCCTGCGTGTTTAAAAGAACCACGTGGGATAATTCGAAATACAGAGATTCAGTCCCGTGATCAAGGCTCCTGTGAGAGCAGAAACGTTGGGAGTGTGAGTCCCTTACGCTGTGGGGTTCCATGAATTAAACCGATTTTTTCACAAGATGACCTGTGCCGGTGTACTTCTTTTTGAAGTGAGAGAAGAGTTCGTGGAATGTTTCCAGGATGCCTCGTCCTGGTGCACTGGCTGCCCTGTGAAGGTCTGGCTCTCCCGAGGCAAACTGGAGGTGGAGAGATATTGTGGGAGCCTGACCTGCTTGCCCCCGAAAAGTGAAGATTTCGTGAGTGGAGAGTAAGGGATGCAGATGAAGTTTTCACTGCTGGCTGTGTCGTGTTTGAAGGAGTAAGTGGAACTTTCAAACTATATGCGCTTTTGGGACACACCTTATTATGCATCAATGGAATAACTGTCAGTGGAAAGAAAATTATTGAGCGCTTTTGACTTTAATGCTACTGAGCATATTGACTTTTAATACAGCGCTAATTTTTCCATGCCAGGTTTTGAAAATTCCCATTTGTGCACTCTGCTGAAAGAATGTGCCTGCGTGTTTAAAAGAACCACGTGGGATAATTCGAAAGACAGAGATTCAGTCCCGTGATCAAGGCTCCTGTGAGAGCAGAAACGTTGGGAGTGTGAGTCCCTTACGCTGTGGGGTTCCATGAATTAAACCGATTTTTCACGAGATGACCTGTGCCGGTGTACTTCTTTTTGAAGTGAGAGAAGAGTTGGTGGAATGTTTCCAGGATGCCTCGTCCTGGTGCACTGGCTGCCCTGTGAAGGTCTGGCTCTCCCGAGCCAAACTGGAGGTGGAGAGATATTGTGGGAGCCTGACCTGCTTGCCCCCGAAAAGTGAAGATTTCGTGAGTGGAGAGTAAGGGATGCAGATGAAGTTTTCACTGCTCGCTGTGTCGTGTTTGAAGGAGTAAGTGGAACTTTCAAACTAAATGCGCTTTTGGGACACACCTTATTATGCATCAATGGAATAACTGTCAGTGGAAAGAAAATTATTGAGCACTTTTGACTTTAATGCTACTGAGCATATTGACTTTTAATACAGCGCTAATTTTTCCATGCCAGGTTTTGAAAATTCCCATTTGTGCACTCTGCTGAAAGAATGTGCCTGCGTGTTTAAAAGAACCACGTGTGATAATTCGAAATACAGAGATTCAGTCCCATGATCAAGGCTCCTGTGAGAGCAGAAATGTTGGGAGTGTGAGTCCCTTACGCTGTGGGGTTCCATTAATTAAACCGATTTTTTCACGAGATGACCTGTAGCGGAGTACTTCTTTTTGAAGTGAGAGAAAAGTTGGTGGAATGTTTCCAGGATGCCTCGTCCTAGTGCACTGGCTGCCCTGTGAAGGTCTGGCTCTCCCGAGGCAAACTGAAGGTGGAGAGATATTGTGGGAGCCTGACCTGCTTGCCCCCGAAAAGTGAAGATTTCGTGAGTGGAGAGTAAGGGATGCAGATGAAGTTTTCACTGCTGGCTGTGTCGTGTTTGAAGGAGTAAGTGGAACTTTCAAACTAAATGCGCTTTTGGGACACACCTTATTATGCATCAATGGAATAACTGTCAGTGGAAAGAAAATTATTGAGCGCTTTTGACTTTAATGCTACTGAGCATATTGACTTTTAATACAGCGCTAATTTTTCCATGCCAGGTTTTGAAAATTCCCATTTGTGCACTCTGCTGAAAGAATGTGCCTGCGTGTTTAAAAGAACCACGTGGGATAATTCGAAATACAGAGATTCAGTCCCGTGATCAAGGCTCCTGTGAGAGCAGAAATGTTGGGAGTGTGAGTCCCTTACGCTGTGGGGTTCCATGAATTAAACCGATTTTTTCACCTGTGCCGGTGTACTTCTTTTTGAAGTGAGAGAAGAGTTGGTGGAATGTTTCCAGGATGCCTCGTCCTGGTGCACTGGCTGCCCTGTGAAGGTCTGGCTCTCCCGAGGCAAACTGGAGGTGGAGAGATATTGTGGGAGCCTGACCTGCTTGCCCCGAAAAGTGAAGATTTCGTGAGTGGAGAGTAAGGGATGCAGATTAAGTTTTCACTGCTGGCTCTGTCATGTTTGAAGGAGTAAGTGGAACTTTCAAACTAAATGCGCTTTTGGGACACACCTTATTATGCATCAATGGAATAACTGTCAGTGGAAAGAAAATTATTGAGCGCTTTTGACTTTAATGCTACTGAGCATATTGACTTTTAATACAGCGCTAATTTTTCCATGCCAGGTTTTGAAAATTCCCATTTGTGCACTCTGCTGAAAGAATGTGCCTGCGTGTTTAAAAGAACCACGTGGGATAATTCGAAATACAGAGATTCAGTCCCGTGATCAAGGCTCCTGTGAGAGCAGAAACGTTGGGAGTGTGAGTCCCTTACGCTGTGGGGTTCCATGAATTAAACCGATTTTTTCACGAGATGACCTGTGCCGGTGTACTTCTTTTTGAAGTGAGAGAAGAGTTCGTGGAATGTTTCCAGGATGCCTCGTCCTGGTGCACTGGCTGCCCTGTGAAGGTCTGGCTCTCCCGAGGCAAACTGGAGGTGGAGAGATATTGTGGGAGCCTGACCTGCTTGCCCCCGAAAAGTGAAGATTTCGTGAGTGGAGAGTAAGGGATGCAGATAAAGTTTTCACTGCTGGCTGTGTCGTGTTTGAAGGAGTAAGTGGAACTTTCAAACTAAATGCGCTTTTGGGACACACCTTATTATGCATCAATGGAATAACTGTCAGTGGAAAGAAAATTATTGAGCGCTTTTGACTTTAATGCTACTGAGCATATTGACTTTTAATACAGGGCTAATTTTCCCATGCCAGGTTTTGAAAATTCCCATTTGTGCACACTGCTGAAAGAATGTGCCTGCGTGTTTAAAAGAACCACGTGGGATAATTCGAAATACAGAGATTCAGTCCCATGATCAAGGCTCCTGTGAGAGCAGAAATGTTGGGAGTGTGAGTCCCTTACGCTGTGGGGTTCCATGAATTAAACCGATTTTTTCACGAGATGACCTGTAGCGGTGTACTTCTTTTTGAAGTGAGAGAAGAGTTGGTGGAATGTTTCCAGGATGCCTCGTCCTAGTGCACTGGCTGCCCTGTGAAGGTCTGGCTCTCCTGAGCCAAACTGGAGGTGGAGAGATATTGTGGGAGCCTGACCTGCTTGCCCCCGAAAAGTGAAGATTTCGAGAGTGGAGAGTAAGGGATGCAGATGAAGTTTTCACTGCTGGCTGTGTCGTGTTTGAAGGAGTAAGTGGAACTTTCAAACTAAATGCGCTTTTGGGACACACCTTATTATGCATCAATGGAATAACTGTCAGTGGAAAGAAAATTATTGAGCGCTTTTGACTTTAATGCTACTGAGCATATTGACTTTTAATACAGCGCTAATTTTTCCATGCCAGGTTTTGAAAATTCCCATTTGTGCACTCTGCTGAAAGAATGTGCCTGCGTGTTTAAAAGAACCACGTGGGATAATTCGAAATACAGAGATTCAGTCCCGTGATCAAGGCTCCTGTGAGAGCAGAAACGTTGGGAGTGTAAGTCCCTTACGCTGTGGGGTTCCATGAATTAAACCGATTTTTTCACGAGATGACCTGTGCCGGTGTACTTCTTTTTGAAGTGAGAGAAGAGTTCGTGGAATGTTTCCAGGATGCCTCGTCCTGGTGCACTGGCTGCCCTGTGAAGGTCTGGCTCTCCTGAGGCAAACTGGAGGTGGAGAGATATTGTGGGAGCCTGACCTGCTTGCCCCCGAAAAGTGAAGATTTCGTGAGTGGAGAGTAAGGGATGCAGATGAAGTTTTCACTGCTGGCTGTGTCGTGTTTGAAGGAGTAAGTGGAACTTTCAAACTATATGCGCTTTTGGGACACACCTTATTATGCATCAATGGAATAACTGTCAGTGGAAAGAAAATTATTGAGCGCTTTTGACTTTAATGCTACTGAGCATATTGACTTTTAATACAGCGCTAATTTTTCCATGCCAGGTTTTGAAAATTCCCATTTGTGCACTCTGCTGAAAGAATGTGCCTGCGTGTTTAAAAGAACCACGTGGGATAATTCGAAATACAGAGATTTAGTCCCGTGATCAAGGCTCCTGTGAGAGCAGAAACGTTGGGAGTGTGAGTCCCTTACGCTGTGGGGTTCCATGAATTAAACCGATTTTTTCACGAGATGACCTGTGCCGGTGTACTTCTTTTTGAAGTGAGAGAAGAGTTGGTGGAATGTTTCCAGGATGCCTCGTCCTGGTGCACTGGCTGCCCTGTGAAGGTCTGGCTCTCCCGAGCCAAACTGGAGGTGAAGAGATATTGTGGGAGCCTGACCTGCTTGCCCCCGAAAAGTGAAGATTTCGTGAGTGGAGAGTAAGGGATGCAGATGAAGTTTTCACTGCTGGCTGTGTCGTGTTTGAAGGAGTAAGTGGAACTTTCAAACTAAATGCGCTTTTGGGACACACCTTATTATGCATCAATGGAATAACTGTCAGTGGAAAGAAAATTATTGAGCGCTTTTGACTTTAATGCTACTGAGCATATTGACTTTTAATACAGGGCTAATTTTTCCATGCCAGGTTTTGAAAATTCCCATTTGTGCACTCTGCTGAAAGAATGTGCCTCCGTGTTTAAAAGAACCACGTGGGATAATTCGAAATACAGAGATTCAGTCCCGTGATCAAGGCTCCTGTGAGAGCAGAAACATTGGGAGTGTGAGTCCCTTACGCTGTGGGGTTCCATGAATTAAACCGATTTTTTCACGAGATGACCTGTGCCGGTGTACTTCTTTTTGAAGTGAGAGAAGAGTTGGTGGAATGTTTCCAGGATGCCTCGTCCTGGTGCACTGGCTGCCCTGTGAAGTTCTGGCTCTCCCGAGGCAAACTGGAGGTGGAGAGATATTGTGGGAGCCTGACCTGTTTGCCCCCGAAAAGTGAAGATTTCATGAGTGGAGAGTAAGGGATGCAGATGAAGTTTTCACTGCTGGCTCTGTCATGTTTGAAGGAGTAAGTGGAACTTTCAAACTAAATGCGCTTTTGGGACACACCTTATTATGCATCAATGGAATAACTGTCAGTGGAAAGAAAATTATTGAGCGCTTTTGACTTTAATGCTACTGAGCATATTGACTTTAAATACAGCGCTAATTTTTCCATGCCAGGTTTTGAAAATTCCCATTTGTGCACTCTGCTGAAAGAATGTGCGTGCGTGTTTAAAAGAACCACGTGGGATAATTCGAAATACAGAGATTCAGTCCCGTGATCAAGGCTCCTGTGAGAGCAGAAACGTTGGGAGTGTGAGTCCCTTACGCTGTGGGGTTCCATGAATTAAACCGATTTTTTCACGAGATGACCTGTGCCGGTGTACTTCTTTTTGAAGTGAGAGAAGAGTTTGTGGAATGTTTCCAGGATGCCTCGTCCTGGTGCACTGGCTGCCCTGTGAAGGTCTGGCTCTCCCGAGGCAAACTGGAGGTGGAGAGATATTGTGGGAGCCTGACCTGCTTGCCCCCGAAAAGTGAAGATTTCGTGAGTGGAGAGTAAGGGATGCAGATGAAGTTTTCACTGCTGGCTGTGTCGTGTTTGAAGGAGTAAGTGGAACTTTCAAACTAAATGCGCTTTTGGGACACACCTTATTATGCATCAATGGAATAACTGTCAGTGGAAAGAAAATTATTGAGCGCTTTTGACTTTAATGCTACTGAGCATATTGACTTTTAATACAGCGCTAATTTTTCCATGCCAGGTTTTGAAAATTCCCATTTGTGCACTCTGCTGAAAGAATGTGCCTGCGTGTTTAAAAGAACCACGTGGGATAATTCGAAATACAGAGATTCAGTCCCGTGATCAAGGCTCCTGTGAGAGCAGAAACGTTGGGAGTGTGAGTCCCTTACGCTGTGGGGTTCCATGAATTAAACTGATTTTTTCACGAGATGACCTGTGCCGGTGTACTTCTTTTTGAAGTGAGAGAAGAGTTAGTGGAATGTTTCCAGGATGCCTCGTCCTGGTGCACTGGCTGCCCTGTGAAGGTCTGGCTCTCCCGAGGCAAACTGGAGGTGGTGTGTATACATATGTATATATTCACTGAAAAAAACAAAGGTTACAGGGTTATAGGGATGTTATAGTTCACTGATGAAATCATATTGCGAGTGTAAGTATTTTCTAAGAATATATGAGTGTTAAACATATATGCTAAGCTCCTACAAAAGTTTAACTAGTATACTAGGTTAACGACTAATGAGTAATACTACTTTTATCATATAATATGTGAGTGGCTGTGTATATCCGTGTGTGAGTGTGTGTTTGAGTAGTTATATGGGTTTGTGTGTAAGTGGTTGTATGTGTATAGGTGGTTGTGGGAGTAGCTATGTGGGTGAGTAAGTAGCAATGTGAGTGGCTGTATTGGTGAGTGAGTGGGTATGTCAGTAGCTGTATGGGTGGGTGAGTAGGTATGTGAGTGACTATGGGGAAGTGAGTGGGTGCTTGAATATCTGTATGAGTGAGTGACTGGATGTGTAAGTATGTTGTATGGGTGAGTGAGTGTCTCTTTGAGTGGGAGTTTGGTTAAGTAAGTTGGTGTATGGGTGGCTGTATTGAGAGTATGTATCTGTGTTAATGGTTGTTTAGGTGAGAGAACACATGTGTGAGTACTTGTATTGATGTGTGAATAAGTATGTAAGTGGTTCTGTGGGTGTGGGATTGGTTGCATGGGTGATTATGTGGCTGTGTTGAGAGGCTGTATGGGTGAGTGAGTGGGTGTGTGATAGGCTGTATAGGTGAATAAGTGGGTGTGTAGTAGCTTTATGGATGAGTGTGTGGCATTATGGGTGAATGGCTAGTTGGTTGAGTGAGTGGTTGTGTGGGTAGCTGTACAAGTGAGTGAATGGGTATGTGAGTGGCTCTATAGATGAGTAAGTAGATGAATGAGTACTCATATGGGTCTGTAAATAGGTATGTGAATGTGACTGGTTGTGTAGGTTTGAGTGGGCATACACAAAGTTGTAAGGGGATATGAGTGGATGTGTGAGTGGTTCTGTGGATGATGTCATCAGTGATGTCACTGACCATGTCATGAGTGATGTAATATGTGAGGTCATAAGCAGTGCATTGCGGGGGGCATAAGTTATAGTTAGCTCAGATAACAATAACTGCTAAATTTCTATGTTTTTTTATGAGTTAAATGTGAGCCTAACTATACTGTCCGTATTACCTTTGGTTTTTTCAGTGAATTTCTAAGTTTTTTAAAATTCTATTTCCATAGCTACAATGTCCCTGTCACCTTTGCTTTTTTTAAAGAATTTCTAAGGTTTTTTTAAAATTCTATTTATGAATTATAACGTGCCTGTAACCTTTGGTTGTTTAAATGAATTTCTACGGTTTATTAACTATAAGTGTATTTGCAGAGTGGTGGAGAAAGGGGGTGGGGCCTCTGACCAGCTCTCAGCAATCCCGCTGAGTGTGATGTACTGGCGGTAACAGGAGGGGTTCTTGGCCCCTAAGGACCCTCAGCACCCAAGAGGAATCATTATCCAACCAATAGTGCACCAGGTGGCGCATTTTCAGAGTGATGAAAAAATGGGCCAGGGCCAACAAGATGGCTGCCAACACTTCCTGGTTTAAAGTATTGGCAGCCAATCAGATCTCAGCACCAAATCGAGAGGGTTCACAGAGTCTTCGTGTTCCTATATCTGCAAATTATGGACTTTCATTAACATCTCAAAAATTACTGAATGGATTTACACAGGGGTAGGAATATCCTGACCCCCTAGGATTCTTGGGGGAGTGCTACAGAGATCCCCCCGAGGCAAAAAAGGCTTCTTTTCAAACTTTTTGGGCAAAAGTCATGCTGGATGCATGGCTCCTGCCGAATCATTAAAAAAAAGTAGTGGGGGCTCCCACATATCAGGAATATTTAGCCCCCAGGTGGGCCAGGTCCCGAGGGCAAGAGGAATTATAAAAAGGAAGGGGGTGCACAGGGCCATCCTCCAAGGGCTTACAAAAGCCCCGAGGACTGCTCCTCCCCGGGGCACTGCCTTTAATGTATATGGGGACCACCTCCTCCCCAGGGTAAATCTCTACGCTGCCCCAGGAACTGCCATCTTCCCAGGTCATTCAAAAATATGTACGCGGGTGAGCCTGCTGGGCCCACTCATGTCCTGGGGACCGCCACCTCTCTGGGCAAATCACGCTAAACTAATTCAAGGGGCCCACGCTGCCCCGACAGCTCCAGGGACCGCCACCTTCCTGGGGCAAAACATTTACTGTTAATATGGGGGCTTGTACACCCTCCCCCACAGTTCCAGTGACCAACACCTCCCCGGGGCTAAACAAAAAATAATGCAGAGACCCGCTGCCCCCTCCCCTGCAGCCCTGAGAAATACCGCCTACCCAGGGCTAAGAACTACATTGGAGGGGGGAGCCATGGATGGGCCTGGAGACCGCCATCCCCTTCCAGGGCCCAGCTCCTGCTACCTCCCAAGGTGCCCACCCTCAGAAGGTAGCTGTTTGCTTTTGCTTGGTGGGAGCTGACAGTTCCGACTAAGCAAAAGCAAAGCAAACATAACTCTGCTTTCTGCAAGCGGGAGCTGTCAAACAGCTCTTGCTTGCAGAAAGCGAAGTTTTCATCTGTTTCCCTGCACGCAAATATGGCTGCAGGGAGACAGAAAAAAACATTGCTCCCATAAGGAGGGAGCTGCATTTCCAGCAGCTCCTGTGTGCAAGAGCAATGCTGCTCCAGCAGGAGGCGAGGAACCATCTGGGACTGCGGGAGCCTTGCGACTCCCCCCCCCCAGTCCCAGGGAAAAAGAAAGGGGCAAAATAACGGTCATAATCACTCAGAAAGAGGCAGAATAAAGGACAGAAATGAGCAGAAAGAGGCAAAATAAAAGTCAGCAATAAGCAGAAAGAGGCAAAATAGAGGTCAGCAATGAGCAGAAAGAGGCAAAATAAAGGCCAGCAATGAGCAGAAAGTGGCAAAATAAAGGTCAGCAACGAGCAAAAGAGGCAGAATAAAGATTAGAAACAAGCAGAAAGAGGCAAAATAGAGGTCAGAAACGAGCAGAAAGAGGCCCCCAACAAACCTCAGCAGCCAAAGGGACTTCATCTCTCAGCCAGTAGTGCACCAGGAGGCGCATTTGATGAGTGGTTGAGAAAGGGGGTGGGGCCTCTGCAGAGGTCTGAGAAACCCAGCTGTGGGGAATTTACTTGTGGCAACAATAGGGGTCCTTGACCCCAATGACCCTCAGCAGGCAAGGGGACTTCATCCCCCAACCAGTAGTGCACCAGGAGGTACATTTGCAGAGTGGTAGAGAAAGGGGACGGGCCTCTGATGAGGTCTGAGCAATCCCACTGTGGGGGACTTGTGGCAACAATAGGGGTTATTGGCCCCTGTAGGAAAGTGCCTATCTTGACATGGTTAGCCCCCACTTTTTGCTTGATGTTTGATGTAATTTCAAACTGTAAGTTCACTGGATCCCTGCTAACCAGGTTCCAGTGCCAGATCTCTTTCCCAAAACTGTACCATGATTGGCACATCTTTAGCCACCCTTGTTAGTCCCTAGTAAATGGTACATCTGGTAACTAGGGCATGGGTACTGAAGAGGGTCCACTGGGGCTGCAGCACAAATTGTGCCACCCCAGAGACCCCTCACCAAGACCATGCAAACTGCCACTGCAGGCTGCATGTCTTGGTGCAAAGAGAACCTAAGAGTCGCCATGACACACCACCTTGTGTGCCATGCCCTCACACACTGCTTGAGATATAGGTATGTCACCCCTACTGCAGGCCTTATAGCCCTAAGGCAGGGTGCACTATATCCCTTGTGTGGACATAGCTGCATCGGCAGATATGACCCTTCAATGTCTGAGCCACTATTGTAAGTGCATAGGGATGCCATAAAGATGACATGGGTTGAATACTATACTTGTCATTACAAATTTCCTAGCTCCATGATGGCTTCACTGTACCCTAAGATGTTTGGTAGCAAACATTTTGTCTTAATAAATCCTCGCTTTTGCAAGTGTGTGATTTATTAATAAATGCACACAAGAGACCCTTTAGAGGGTCCCCTGAAACCCTACCAAGCACTGGTGTGGTCTCTGACTAGTCATAGCCAGTCTGCCAACACCAGATATTTTTCTGTCCTAATGGGGTTGTTGTAGGGATTCTGCTTAAACACAGAACTATACGTAGGATTATGGGACCTTAGTATATAGGGAATGAGTCATCCTATTACCTTAGTACCCATTAGTCCGGCACCTACTAGCTATAGTGTCTCACTTGCCCTCTTACTGACTCACAGAGGAACAAGTGATTAGACACCCCAGAACACAACACTCCTGACTCTCTCAGGAATCGCGGTTGCAAGACACACCCTTTCGATCACACTCTTGTACTTGTCCACAATAAGATGTGACAGAGACACGAACAAGTTTAAAAAATGTATTTTAGCTAACATGCTATAATATTCAGTATAAGTGCCACAATAAGCAGAAAAATGCATAACACAAATACGGTCAGCATAGCAAGTAGTCTGTAAATCATAAAAGGAGCTGTCATAGTGAAAGACAGCGTAGCCTAACCTCCCTCCCCTTGTATGGAAGCAGGATGATTATATTTTAGAAGATCTCTGGGCAGTATCTGTAGACCTCTTACCTCAGTCTATAGATGGTAGATCTACATCATAGGTGCTGTCATGCTCTTCTCCCTGGAAAGGTCCCTCTCCAAGTATGTACTGCCTATCCATGTGTTCCAATAAGACCAAAGTACATATTCCCAAACAACAGATGCATCTCTATGTTTTGTCTAGGTGCTAGGGCCTGACCAGAACAGAATATCAAAGGTCATTGTTGTTCGACCTTGTTTACAATGTTCACACTAAATCCCAGGAACCTGCAAAGCATGAACACAGTGGTAGGTTATCGTGTGAAAGTATCAAAAGAGGCATTTGCTAAATAAACTCATGTAGTAATGTGCGCAAAGCAGCGTACAGTCTGCAGCATGCCTATGCTTATTTAGGGAAGATGACAATGCCCCCATGCGCCACGTGACAGGGTGAGAGCCTGCATTCTCAGGGGCCAGAAACAAAGCCTGCTCTGGGCGGAGGTGCTTTGCACCTCCTCCAGGCCAGAATGGCTTTCCAGAGCTGGATGCTTCAAAGGCGTTGCCACATTTGAAGTTCATACCAGGCTTTCCAAGATAGTGGAAAATGTCAATCTCCCTGTCCTGCTCCACATTTAGTGAGAGGACAGGTGGGAAAATTAGTTAGATGGGGGTGTGACCACACGCAGTCAGGCCCACCCTCAAGGTGTGGAAGGCAATATGAACCCCTCCCTTGAAAATCCACCACCTGGAAATGGTGGAGAAACAACCTTTCAGGACTAGGGTAGTGCCTCTTCCCACAGGAAGTGTTACCTTAGAGGGTGAGACACCCTAAAGGGAGGAAGCCAATTGGCTACTACCTGTCACCACCCTGTAACACCCCTAAATTCTGTATTAGGTGGCATCCCTAGACCTTGAACCTAGATTCGACGGACAAGAAGAAGAAAAGGACAAAGAGGATTTGCTGACTGAGAACTGAAGCCCTGCCGCAGAATAAATTGGTGCCAAACCCTGCCTGCTGCCTCTATGACTCAACAATCTTGGTGTGCCATGTCATCCTGAACCTATGAAGATTCCAAGAACCCTGGAGCTCCTCCAGCTTTTGTGAAATCACCAAGAATCTCCCCTGGAGTGAAGGTATCACTCCCCTGCACACTGCAGGCACCAATCCCGCTGAGCCTGAATTGTCAACGTGCTGCTCCCTGAAGACTTTGATGCAGTACCCACACCAAAAGAGGTACACCAGCTCTGGAGGGTCATATCCATCTACTCACCAAGTTTGGAGACACCAGGACCACCCGACCACACCGGCAACCATGAACCAGTGGTGCTCCTATGGTCCTGCAACCCTTACGACCTCCTCCCTCCAGTGGGATCTACAGGACTTACTTCTAAGTCCTCCTGTGCAGTGTCTTTCCATGTGGCCCCATTCCTCATAACGCACCAGCTACCAACACCCTCAGAACCCTGATCCCGGCCAAATCCAGGATGCTCATGGTCTTCTTGTGCTGGAACTTTGGACCTGGTCTTGCTATTGATCTAAAATGAGAAGATGAACTTTGTGAAAGCATTGCCTGATTTTATATGCATTTTTCTGCTTTTTCCTGTTGACCTCAATGGTGCGTAATTAATCACAAAAGTGATATATTTTCCAAACTCTTAAAGATCGTAGCTTCTAAAGCACTTATTGTAGATCAAAGTGATTGGTCTTAAAAAATACATAAAAATCAATATTATTCTTATAAATTGATCTCTGATTTATTCTTGAGTGTATGTCTCATTTTTTGCAAATGCTTAGCACTACCCAATGATAAGCATATCTGTTGCCTACACTACCACAAAAAGAGCATTAGTGTGATCTAACCTCTGTGTGCCAGTAAGGAATCCACTGAACTCAGTACATTTTATAGAGAGCTAGCTCCCTACAGCCCTCAACGATCCTCAGAAGCCAAGAGGACTTCATCTCCCAACCAGAAGTGCACCAGGAGGTGCATTTGCAGAGTGTTTGAGAAAGAGGTCAGGGCCTCCAACAAGGTCTGACAATCCTGCTATAAGGGACTTACTTGTGCCAACAATAGGGGTTCTTGGCCTCCAACAACCCTCAGCAGCCAAGGGAAGTTCATCCCCCAACCAGTAGTACGCAAGGAGGTGCATTTGCAGAGTGGTTGAGAAAGGGGACAGGGCCTCTGACGAGGACTGAGACATCCCAGTTTGGGGGCTTACTTGTGGCAACAATAGGTGTTTTTGGCCCCAATGACCCTCAGCAGCCAAGGGGACTTCATCCCCTAACCAGTAGTGCGCTGGGAGGCGCATTTGCAGAGTGGTTGAGAAAGGGGGACGGGGCCTCCGATGAGGTCTGAGCAATCTTGCTGTGGGAGACTTACTTGTGGCAGCAATAGAGGTTTTTGGCCCCCAACGACCCTCAGCAGCCAAGGAACCTTCAACCCACAGCCAGTAGTGCACCAGGAGGTGCATTTGCAGAGTGGTTGAGAAAGGGGGCGGGCCTTCGATGAGGTCTGAGCAATCCCTCTGTGGGGGACTTACTTTTGGCACCACTAGGGTTTCTGGCCCCCAACGACCCTCAGCATCCAAGGGGACTTCACCCCCCCACCCGTAGTGCACAAGGGGGCGCATTTGCAGAGTGGATGAGAAAGGGAGCAGGCCTTCAATGAGGTTTGATCAATCCCGCAGTGGGGGGCTTACTTGTGGTAACCATAGGGGTTCTTGGCCCCCAACGACCCTCGGCAGCCAAGGGGACTTCATCCCCCAACAAGTAGTGCACCAGAAGGTGCGTTTGATTAATGGTTGAGAAAGGGGGTGGGGCCTTTTTTTATTTTTAAAAGAGATGTTTGCCCTTGCTGGTGGTCACAGGGGTATCCCACCAACACACCTAGGGGTCCGGGTATTCCTACCCTGCCCCCTTTTCTTTTATTTAAATGTTTTTATGTGGGGCTTGGCTGAAGTCGAATGCTAAGATGGCTGCCAACACGTCCTGGTTGAAGCGTTGGCAGCCAATCAGATCTCGCCATGAGATCTGTGCTTAGGCTCTGCCCATATATCCTTATCTGATTTCCCTTAAATTTCTCAACATGATTAGAATACTCAACAATAGAATAGGGTGTGGGATGGCGTGGGGATGCATAATAGGGAGATGGTTGGGACAGAGAGAGCAAAGGGTACTGCTCGAGGTCATACCTGTCTGTGCCTGCTGGCTCCCTTATTAAGAATAAACCTGCATAACTACAACATGTGTGGTCGCATCATTCATTACAAAGTTGGTGATGAGATAGAAAAACGTTGCAGAGCAAGGGAGCAAGCAGAGAAGCCTTGCAGTACGAATGTTGAGTTTGGAAACACAGAGGAAACGGAATCGAACTTTACATTTATAGAGGTGCTGCTGGTGAAATAGTGAGTGTTACTTACTACATTGGGTACCTTGAGCACTGTACAGGACGGGGCATGTGTTCTGAATTATGCTTTGGGCCAACGGCGCCAGTGGGAATTATCTGTTGCTGCTTTATGCGCTGAGGAGTGGACACATGCAAGCAAGACTGAGGCCTGCGGAGTGAGCAAGAATCGGCCATTGCTACTTTAGCTACTGAGGAGTGGACATGCATGAGCAAGACTGAGGCCTGCAGCATGAGCAAGAATCAGCCTTTGCTGCTTCACTTGCTGAGGAGTGGATGCGCAAAAGCAAGATTGATGCATTGAGGCGTGGCTGGCCACATAATTACGCCTGGCATGCAGGGGCCATTTTGAATTGGGCAGCTAATGACGTTAGCTTAATAGCATTGTGGCGCATATGGCAGCCATTTTGGAGGACACATTTGACATGAATTTGGTTTTCAAGGAGTTAGCAGTTTAGCGTTTTATTGTCAATGCGAGGATCGGTTTGAAGGAGGAAGTGGTAAAGCATATTGGCATTTATGTGCTAGTTGTCAAATTGGTTGGCACAAGTTACACAGGCTCTTGAAAATAAAAACATTGTTTTCACCACAGCAAGTTTTTTTTTTCAGGAAGTATTTGAATTGGCTATTCCTGCTTGCAAGAAAATGTAGCCCGTTTATCACTGTCACAAATTTATTTGGATGATCATCATCACACCTAGTTCTATAGAAGGAAGGTACATAATTAGTTTGTGGTGAAGAATGGACAGTGGGTTTCAGTTTATTGCTGCACACTAAACAATTCCACATTCTCTACATTTATTTTACTCTGTGTAACAAATTGTTACTACAGTGAGTTAGCAGACATTTTCATTAAGTCCACCACAGTCGTTTTGGGCAGCAGGATCGGAACATGGGCTGAGATGGAGACAATGAAAAGAGCACTTCCCGAATTATACTGAATCTGTCGATTAGGATGATAAAATGTCTCCAGAACACAAAAATTGGATTCTGCTACATTCTTTAGGCCCACAGGGACTAACAACTTCTGTAATTTGGATAAGCATTTTTCCTCAAAAGGTTGCATAGGGGTAACAAGGTTCAAATGTTTCCAAAGGAAACAACTGAAGTCCGAATCCATTGACGACTTTGTGAGCAAATCAAGATAGCGTGTGTACATAACCAAGTTTAGGGAAAATCTAGAAAAAGGATGTAAAAGTAAAGTAAAGTAAGATTGGAAAATTTGATAAAACATTTTTAGGAAGTGAGGAATGAACTAGGTGTACAGGGAGAGAATGTGTGGAGAGGGGAGAGAGTAATTCCACCAACAAGTTTGAGAGAATCAATAGTGAATTTATGTCATTTAGCACATTTTGGCATTGTTAGGACTTAACAAGCTGTAAAAGCATCATTTTGGTGGCCTGATATGGACGTGGAATTGAAAGATATTTTCGTGATTGTGAAGTATGTAGAACAGCTGATAAATCCTTAGCTCCTTTGAGGCCTCCAATGGGGTAAGCCATGTACCTAACTTTCCTTGGGAGTTTGTGGCAATTGACATTATGGGACCAATCAGTATGGATCATAAGTACATGAAAGTACTAAATGACATGTCTTCTTGATGCCCTATCCTTCAGATTGCAGAGAAAGTGGATACCAATGAAGTGTTGACATTTTTAGATCATGAGTTTTTGCTAGAAAGCATTCCGGCAAATTTACTTAGTGATGATGGGGTGCCATTTACATCGGTTAAGACCACAGAATACTTTGAAAGGTTAGGTATTTTAACACAGGACAACTGCATTGTATGATCCCAGGGTATCGGTGTATGAAACTATGAGGTATTCTCCTTTTGTTTTAATTAGAGAGAGATACCCAGGAACAAAGTATACACCAACAAGATGATGTTAATGGATTGGATGTGCCCATTATTGCAGATAGAGATGTTACTTTCAGCGAGTTTTCTTCTCAAGAGGCTAGTAACAAGAAACATTCGTCTCAAGCATGCACCTCATTTGAAGGAAAAAAATCAAAACATTAAAAGAAACCACCGGTATGGGTGGAAGAGTATTCTCAGATAATTTTCCTTAGGATGTGTTTTATTGGAAAACGTTCTTGTGGGAAGAAATGCAGTGTTATGTGGTAGCACTATAATTATCAGTACATATGTTTTTTTTTTTTTTGGGGTGTCGTATATGCTAAAAAAGAAAGAAAGGGGGATGTGTTATATCATGATTAGAATACTCATCAATAGAATAGAATGTGGGATTACGTGGGGACAGATTGTAGGGAAATGGTTGGGACAGAGAGAGTGACAGGACCTGCATGAGGTTGCAACTGTGTGTACCTGCTTGTTTCTTTAAAAAGAATAAACCTGCATAAATACAACCTGTGTGGTCGGATCATTCATTACAGACTCGGCTGAAGCTGAGTCCCAAGATGGCTGCCAACACTTCCTGGTTGAAGTGTTGGCAGTCAATCAGATATCACAAGGAGATCTGTGGTTAGGCTCCACCCAGATGCCCTTATTTGCTTTCCATTACATTTCTCAACAACTGCTGAACAAATATATACTGGATAACTGAAAGCGAGGTCTGCGAATCAAAATCTACATTCCTGCCAAATTTGGTGTAAATCCGTCCAGCGGTTCGGGCTGTAGTCATGTTCAAAGCTCCTATGCGAATTAGCATGGAAAATTATACATTTGAGATGTCATCAGTGATGTCACTGACCATGTCATGAGTAATGTAATATGTGAGATTATAAGAAGTGCATTGCGAGGGCGTAAGATATAGTTAGCTCAGGTATCTATAACTGCTGAATTTCTATGGTTTTGTATGAGTGAAATTTGAGCCTAACTATAATGTCCCTGTAACCTTTGGTTTTTTCAGTTAATTTGTAAAGTTTTTTAAATTCTAATTCCTAGCTATAACATCTCTGTAACCTTTGGTATTTTTCAGTGAATTTCTAAGCTATATTTTTACTCTATTTCCTAACTGTAATGTCCTTGTAGTCTTTGGCTTTTTCAGTGAATTTCTAAGGTTTTTTCATCTTTAGGTGTCTGTGTGGGTGTGGTAGTAGCTGTGTCAGTGACTGGACCAAAAGAGAACAACACTTGCTCCTTCAGCAAAAAAGAGTGCGCATTTTCCCTCAAAATATGTATCCAAGTAGAGGAGTTTCTAGTAGTTAATTTGTAGCTGTTACCTCCTTGCATAAATGTCCAGTGTGTATTCTACACTACAGATGTGTAATGGAGTATGAAGAAATGTCAATAGTGACATTCTGTGCTTTTTTGCAGGGGCGTCCCTTGGTCAGTAAGATTGAAGTCTGAACTTGAGATTTTCCAACAATCAGACTGGCATATAATGTTTAAATACATTATATGACAAGCAGGGTTTATGAGAGGGGCCAAAAGGGCAGTGGAAAGGAAGAGGAATATGGATTGATTGGACTGTTAAGAGAGAAAACACAATATTTAGTAAAATAACCAATACTTTCGAGGACTTTCAAATCAGAGAATGAGAGAATGTGTGTGCGTTTTTGTCTGTGTATATGTAAAAATTCCTGCTGAAATCTGACTGATATCTCACAATAGCTGACTGAAAGGACCTGTACCCAACTGCTTATCAGATGAAACATTAATACGTGGGGTGTAACACTCAAAACACCACCACTCATGAAGCTATGTCCCTGGTGATTTAGCAATGTGATTATTCCTTGTGTGTCTTTATGCAGAAAATTATCATAACATGATGACGAAAGTACAAAGATGTAAATATCCACCAAACAATGTTTCTTCCTTTTTAATGTAGAAATTTTGCGAGATAAGCACTGGTGGGCGTTTTGGTATGCTGCCCATCATCTTGGCAAAACACGGATGCTTGTGAGGTATGTACAGTAATATGTTGCCTAAATTTATATTATTTTTTTCTCAAAAAAACTCCCGTCGGGACCCTTTGCGGTGGGTACATGACCCTGGTGTAGATTTGGTAGTAGGAAAACACATTTATAGACACTTTAAGGCTTAGGTTAAGGTAGGATATTTAGTAATTCGGTAAGGAAAGTAGTAGAATAACAGATGAAAAACATTTTAATGGTCATTTTAATAGTTTTAGGGGAGTTACAAAGCTGTTGTGCACCGTTCCTGCACGTATTTCCGGAGTCGCGTTGAGGACGCGACTCTGGCCTTTTTTTTAACAGTAGTAAAACACATATATAGAAACTTTTACGGTTTACTTTAGGGAAAGAGGAGCACTAATTGACTAAAAAAAAACAGCATAATTAGGCAGGAAATACATTTTAGGTGTCGTTTTAGCATTTTACTAAGTTATCATGACGCCGCCACGATGGAGCCACGCCGGTGTCACGCATCTCATGTGACACAGAAACAAATGGATTTGATAGGTTAAACACCTTTCTATAATGAATACAGGAAGGTCCCACCCCTGTCCTCCTTGTTTTAGGAGTGACTGTGAGTTTTCACACTTTCCTATTGGCACTGACCATTTTGTATATATGGGGTCGGTGTTTTACTTTATTTTTTCCACCAATTGTAAATGGCATATGCTCAAGAAGTTCTTGGGGAGCAACAAGACAATCCTTTAATGGAAGAAGAAGTGGTTCCGAAACAAAAAAGAAAGAATTGTTTGGCAGTTTTTCTCGATTCTGGAGGGACAAAAAAGTGAATGCGCAAAAAGTAATGTGCACACTATGCTAGGAGATTCTGTCACATGGAAGTGAGAGAAAGTCTTCTTGTGGTACTTTAAGAATGTATAAACATTTCAGAACTATCCACGGAACCCATTTGGCAAGAGCCGAAATGGAAAGATTGAAAAGCCAGGAAGGAAGATATGCTGGTGCACAAGGAGAAGCAGGCACATCATATGATGCTGTAGAAATTTTGGGCATTTCGAATACCATTCCGGAGTTTGCTAAAGGTAGCATTTTTTGCCCAAAGTGCAGAGAAATACTTAGGGTAGGTGAACAAGCTGTTCCTATTTCAGTGCTCATCATTAATGCACACACTTGTCTATTTATTTTTAAGTACAAGAGAACTTTCTGTTTTTTTGTATGCTTGTTCTTCTAAAGCCATTTCCATTTTTTTCTGAAGAAACAAACAAAAAAAAAACAATTGTTAGAACCACCCAATCGAGTTTAAGAACACAATGTATATGTTAAATGTATGTTTGTAACAGTGTGAATGTGTCTTGTTTTGTCTATTAGTATGTTCTTGAGTGATTAAATGAATATATGGTTGTGTAAGTGATTCAATGTATAAACGAGTACATGTATGAGTGGCTGTATTGGCAAGTGAGTACATCTGTAAATGGTTGTATAGGTGAGTGACTGGATTTGAGAATGAGTATATGGGTTAATGACTGTGTGTGTGTGTGTGTGTGTGTGTGTGTGTGTGGATGTATCAGTAAGTAAGTGGGTGTGTAAGTAGACTGTATGGGCGAGTGAAAGGGTGCGTGGCTGCCTGTATGGGTGGCTGAGTGTGTCTATGAGTGGCTGTATGGGTGAGTGAGTGTGTGTGAGTCGCTGTATCATTGACTAAGTTGGTGTATGACTACCTGTATGAGTGAGTGAGAGACTGTATCAGTAGCTATATGGGTGAGTGAGATGGTTGATGGGTGGTTGTATGGGTGAATGGGTGAGTGTGGCTGTATGGATGTATGACAGTGGGTATCAGTGCCTGTATGGGTGAGTGAGTTGTTGTTGAGTAGCTGTATGAGTGAGTGAGTAGGTGTGTGAGTGGTTGTATGAGTGAGTAACAGGGTGCATAAGTGACTGTATGGGTAAGTGAGTGGGTACATGACTGGCTGCATGAGTGAGTGAGTGAGTAACTATGTGAGTGGCTGCATTAATGAGTGATTGGCTGTGTAACTGCTCTATGGATGAGTGAGTGTCTCTATGGGAGAATGAGTTGGTGTTGAGTGGCTGTATGAGTAAGTAAGTGCATATGTTAGTGGTTGTATGAGTGAGTGACTGAATGGGTAAGTGAGTGGCTGTGTGACTGGCTGTATGAGTGAGTGAGTTGGTGTGTAACTAACTGAGTGAATGAGAGGCTGTATGAGCAGCTATATGGGTGAGTGAGAGGCTGCATGAGTGGCTGCATGGGATAGTCAGTGGGTTTATCACTGGCTATATGGGTGAATGAAAGGGTGCACAAGTACCTATATAGGTGAGTGACTGGTCTTTAAGTGCCTGTATGGTTGAGTGAGTGGGGGTGTGAATTGTTTATGAGTGACTGTGTGAGTAAATCTATGGGTGAGTGAGTGGCTGTGTGAGCAGGTATATGTGTGAGTGAGTGCTGCATGACTGTTATATGGGGGAGTAAGACGGTTCATGAGTGCCTGTATGGGTGAGTGACTAGGTGTTGAGTGGCTGAATGGATGAGTAAATAGGTATGTTAGTATTTGTATGAGTGAGTGGCAGTTTGCACAAGTGGATGTATGGATAAAGAGTGGGTGGATGAGTGACTACATGACTGAGTGAGAGGGTGGTTCAGTGGCTGCATGACTGAGTGAAAGGCTGTATGAGTGGCTATATGCATGTGTGAGGGTGGATACGTGGCTGTGTGATTGAGTAGGTGTGTTAGTAGTTGCATGGTGACTAACAGGGTATAAAAGTGACTGCATGGGTGACTAAGTGCGTAACAGAGTGCCTATATGAGTGAGTGACTGCCACTCTCAGTCTCTGTTTAGGAGAGTAAGTGGGTGAATGAGTGGTATGTGGGTGACTGAATGTGTGTAAGTGGCTGCATGGTTGAGTATGTGTGAGTGATTCCTTTATGAGTGACTGAAAGGGCCTCCATGAGTGCCTGTATGAGTTTGTGAGAGGATACAGGATAGCCTACATGGGTGACTCAGTGGCTGTGTAAGTGGCTGTATCAGTGAGTGAGTGGATGTATAACTGGGCGTTTGGATAAATGAGTAGATATGTTAGTACCTGTATGGGTTAGTTAGAATCAGTTGACAGACCTCATAGAAGTGGCAATCAATTGAATAGGAGTTTTCTAGTATCCCTACCTGGTAAGAGAAACTGGTCCAAAGGGCTGTCAACTGCTTTTTATATATGAAGACCCTCTGCATGACTATGTCAAAGAAATATGTCTGTAGCAGCAAGTGTATCTTTATATATCTAGACACATATCACTCCAAAACCTGTTGTAAAAGAAAAAGAATAGAAATATCAGTTAACATTTGATTTACAAAATTCAAGTAACATAATAGTATACCATGCTCAAGCTGTAGTAGTATATCACAATAAAGTAACATATTTTATTTTCAGTTTTTACTGTTCTCTGCTTTCATATTTTTACACCATAAACAATATACTATATAAAGCCTCATCCTTGAACAGTGAGGAAAAAAACAATCGTATGGATTCAGAAAAAAAACTATAACTGCACAGTAAACAATTGTAAATAAGTGACACAATTCATTGCACTCACTACAATTCGATAAACTGTTCTTTTACTAACATTTGCTACACTAATTAAAACAAATGTACCTCAAAACCTTTCCCTTTATTATTATACCTCATACACAGCTACTAATAAATATAATCCACAGTTGAATATTGGAGATACTTTTTAAATTATCACCCCTAGTAGGCTAACTAATGTGTATTACGATGATCAGCCATGTAGATAAATTATAGTATATTACTTTCTTATTCCGATATAGTACATAGAAGTTCGGTTGAAGAAACAAGAGGTGACAAATTTGAGGTTTGAGGGGTAGTTTTGGTTTCAATTGAAGGTTGCTGTGATTTCATTGTGTCTATTTTGTCATTGTGTTCCATTGCAGTGTTTTATTAGAGTGTAGTATCCACATGCTATATTAACTCCTATGTCAAAGGCAAATGGACTGTTGAATTTTGGGGAACGTTTTCAAGACATCACCCCTGATAGGCTGAATGATGTCTAAAACATTGATTATCCACTTAGAAGAGACACTGTATATTAGTTTTCCCCAAAAATACTCTTTAGAACTTTGGTTGGTGAAACAAGAAGTAAGAATTTTGTACTTTGAAAGGCAGTTTTGGTTTGGAAGCAAGGTTGCTGTCATTGCATTCTGTCCATCCACTTTTACTCTTTAAATAGACGGTGTAGTTTTTAGATGTTATATTAAGTCCTTTGTGAAAAATAATGCCTACAGAACTGTAAGTTCTTCCACAGATATATGTTCAGCTTTGAAGTTTGTGATTTCGGTTTCCAGTTTAGATCGATCTGCTCTTCATAGTTGTAACATCAATATAAGGTATTTCCGCTACTTTTCAGATGCAGTGTAGACATAACATCTGATCTACTACTTGGGCAGGACATTTTTTGGTTTGCGTTCTTAATCAATCTATTAAAAATCAAAGGTTTGCAACCTGGTAGTGTTAAGTAAAGAAATCAGAATTATTTGATTGGTGGATGCAAATGACAATCTTCACAGTCATGATTCCATTTGTAAGTGAGTCCAAATAAGTCATCAATGTATACTTCTTCCTCTTCTGGTACTACAAGCATAACCATTGTAAATTCTTGTGCATCCTGCTGAGTGTTGAGAGTAAATATCAGTGATCCATTACATATATCTAAAAAGTCTGAAATGTCTGAAGCAGAAGATATTACAGATCTGTCACTGAGTAAACATTGGAGCAAATGATGCAGTGCAGAACACAATCTCTTATCTGGTTTTTGCTCAATTTGATTTACAAAATGTGGTAAATGAAACAGCACATTGAGAACAATATTTGAATAGCAGTTGACACCTGAACTGTTTTCCAAGTGATATCCTACAATATCTCCTTCGTTTTTACAATTTATCCTTCTTAAAGCCTTCTAGCCTGTGCTGGTTTGCTGTCTTTTCTAGAACATCAGTCATTTGTTTTGTAAGCTTCTGCTTTGGGCAGATTACACGTTTCTCACAAATAGGGTACAAACCTATATGAAAAGCGTACTGACTTCTTAACTGATTGTACACAGCTTACATCAGCACTGACTTTCTTATCATCAAATTCAACTAAAAACAAACCAGACAATGTTCTAACTAGGGATAATGCTACATATGACATACCTTCTTTAAATACTGTACTACCAATATTAATAATAGCTGCATTAATAAAAGCTGTATCTAAACTTAAGCTTTGAGATTTATGGATAATTACAGCACATGCTAGAGAGACTGGAAACAGTTGCCATTGCGCATATAAGTCCTTCAAGCAAAAGATTTACAATACATTGGCCAATCTGCTTCATGCCATCAATCTGATCAATCTGATCAAATTTTATGGCTAAGTACTCAAACTCATCCCTATTTGGAAAATGAATGAAATCAATAACTTTGCCCGTAGCACCATTTACTAACCCTTCCTCCATAGTAAATTCCGCCGCAAAATTACTCAATACTTTTTGCACACGCACAAACACTTTTCTAATCCTGGAATCCTCGACACAGACTTTTCCAAAGAATCCAATTTTTCTTGTAGTTTCTCAGTTAGTAGTATTGTTACTCTCTGGTATTCCATTTTATCAATAGCTGTAATCACCAGAATATCTTCTTTCTGCAGCTTCAGTAATTGTTTGTTGAAGTTGGAGTACTCTTGAAGTGTAGGCATTAAACAGACTATGGTTTTGTCTTTTTAAATGAAATTGTACATTTGTTGTGCTGCTGTGTTGCCAGATGAAAAAAGTTTCTGAGTAAGTCGACTTTCCAAAGCACATTTCCCCTCCTTTGTCAGAACTCCTACTCTAATGTCCTTTAGAATGTCTATATTCCACATCAGATGCTTGACACATATTCTTCACTAGTTCCTTGTATTCATTCAAAATGTAATCAAATATGCGCATTGCCAATACTTCCCAGAGAATTTCTTGTTTCATCATGCAGAAGTGTCTTTAAAACAGGCTGTCCTTTCACTGGAATGAGTTGCAGTAGGACTCCGAAGACAACTAAATGCTTTCCTTCAAACAGCGCATTTTAAAAATCTGCTGCATTCTTTATTCTAATAAGACAAGCATTAAGTTCAAAATCATGCTCACCTCATCGATGATCAAAAGCTTCAGTTTCTTTAATACTCTTGACACCTCATGACAAGCTTCACCAGATAACTTCTGCTATTCCAGCTTATTATCGTGCTCAACAGGTAGCATAAGTAGTTGGTGTAAAGTAATTCCTTTGATGCTGTGTGCAGCTAATCCAGTTGGTGCTGTGATAACATATGATAAATTGGATTCTGCAGATAAGCGATGAGTACTTTAATTAAAAAGCTTTTCCCAGTGCCAGCTTGACCACTGATGTCTAGTAGTATTGGTTTAAATTAAGAACATTCACATTCTTTTATCTCGTGCAGAAATCTATGCTCTATTTTATCTTTTATTTCGATAAAAATGTCTTTCTGTTCGTCATTCAGTTGTGGTACTAAGTATTCAAAATCCACATTTTCCTCTCCACCTTGTTGCATTGCAGTCTCAACCTCACCCATGGCTATGGCTGCTTGATTTTGAATAATTGGTTGTCCAAGTGGAGCTTGACTCAGTGGTGCAGAATTTTGGCTGCTTTGTGAAGTCCCCTTAGCTACTTCGGCAGCAATGGTTTCTTCCAGTTCAATCTCATCTTTCAAAATTTGCAAATAGTTTGAAAAGACTGAACTCTGAATGTTGTTTTTTACAGCACTGAAAGAGTGTTTGTAGCAGTCATAGTCTCCAAGTAGTTCTGATTTAGCACACCAAGGTTTGAACAGTTGCAGAAGTGCCAAATAGAAAAACTCTTTTCTATCTGCAGTTTTGCAACTCAGTTTCCTGTGGTTAATTCGATATCATTTGCTAGTCTCATTAAACAACAATCACATCCAACTACCACAGATTTTCCTTCTTCTATTTTTTCTGTCACATTCCTTTTGTATCTGTTGTGCTGAAGTATTTCATAAAGGCACATGTCTTCTAGATGTAGACTTCTTCTCGGATAGTACATATCCAACATATTTGTCTTCACAATGTTTGTACTTTTGAGGTCAGACTATGCAAGATACTAAATTTCTGGGAAAGACTTTAACACTCTATTCCATGTACTTGCTAGGCCTAGACTTAACCAAACAATTCCCCATGACTTTGAGAACAAACTGGCTGAGCTCAGTCGGTAACAGCACTCATAGGAGCCCATCTCTCCATGGGAAAGCATTTTCAAGCTGAATTCTGTACAATTTCTTAGATAGACTCTTTTCTGCAGAAATCTCCTCCCACATCTCCTTCATCTCTGTATTCTCTGATTTAGCAATGTATGAAGTGATATACCGAGCAACAGTGATGGAAATGTCTGCAACAAATTGTAGATCGATATTTCCATTCCATATCTTTAGAATCTCATTTTTAGTCATTTATATATTTGGAGGCTTCTGTTCTTCTCAGGTTGCATGCGTTTTTATCAGTGATTTCCATGCCAAAGTAGGTGTGACTGCAGACATAAATCTGTTCACTCTTTTTTGTGAAAGTCACAGGTCATGGGAATCCAAATAGCCATCTTGTGAAAAATGTTCCTTTGCATCTGTATTTTCGACTACAGTACTTTCCACATCTATGAGTTTGAAACCGTAGAACTTGTTGTCTCAAGCCCATTTCATCACCGTCTCTTGGGATGGCACATGTCACATACTGTTGTATGAAAGACAAGACAGACTCATCACTGTCTGTTCCAGATTTCAGTGCCTCCTTTATCCATAACAGCATGTGAATATGAGGAGCACCTCTTGCATGGTACTCGATTCGCCAAAAGAAATCAGTTACTTCGCCAAGAGGAGGATTTGTTTTGGTGCAGATAAAAGGTATCAAAGCTTAAATCCTGTGGTTATAATATCTGCAAACATTAGTGGGAACCAAGGAGCAAAGTTTTCCAGCTGTCTTCACTGTGATGTTTTTAATGTTAGAGTTGGCTTCTCAAAAATTCAAGCAGGTCATCCCATGCATACTCAGCACAGCTGAGTGTCAGAAACCAAGTAGGTGTACCTAGATTTCTTAACATAAATTGTCAGCTCTCCATGATGGGGATACCAGTATTCGCTGGTGCCATGTGGCATGTCATCCAATAATCAAGTTGTACTCTAAGCTTTCATCCTTCCTATGAACTTTGTCAATGGATTCCTTTGCAGACAGATTTTGAAGATTAACTCCTGTTTTCAGCATATGGTTAACAGCATATAAAAAAACCAAACAAGTCAATCTCAAACAGAAGATAGAATATGTTGGGAATACACTGTCAAAATCTTGTATAATATGGTTGACTGGTGTTCAGCTGCTGGAATCTATACAGGGTGGCCTCCTTCTCCAGTGGGAAACAGCTGTAAAAAAAGCGAGCTTCTAAACTTTCTCCCACACACTCATAGGAGCTCCTTTTGCTTGCTTCATTTGAAAGAGGTCAATAGTATCACTGATGACTTCTTTAGAATGCAGAGGATGGATGCTGTTGTGTAATTAACTCTCTTCTGATCTGGAACGATCCAATTTTCCAATCTGTCCATTTGATGGTGATGGTTCATCCTCTACATATGTCACATCTTGAACAACATCAACATTTTTATAATAAAGATTATTTTGTAACAGGTATAATGTCACTTTTTTTTAAACTTTACTAACATCCACTAACTCTTGCCAGATTTTTTTACCCATTGTAGGCACACCATTTACTAAAATGACAACTGGTTCATAATCCTCTCTGTGTACACCGACAGTTTCAATATTCTGTTTAAAATCTAAAGGTAAGTAAACAACTCTTCCTTTAGAGCCTTTCTGAAGGTCAGTTGGTGAATGCTTCCCTGTTTTAGGCTCCATACGAACTATAGCCTGAAGTGTGTGTGTACACCTTTTATGAGAATGGATTCATAAACATTCATACCTCATAATTCTTGTGGAATAAATATTAATTCTAACTAGTTATGTACTGCTCTAGCTGGCATCTTGTTTTCCTCATATTACATAAATTTTGCAGTGTGGACAATTCAAACCGTTCCTCTACAAATAAATAAAGAGCTAATTCGTGCTACTTATTTCTATTCTTCTGCTCAATTTTTGAGGATACAACTACATTGCAAGTTTGGCTTTTGTAGTGAGTGCGTCGAAAACAAATACAAACAGTTTGGTTTCTCAGAAGAAACTGTGTTAAATTTCCTAATCTCTTCTGTAAAGTTATCAACTCTAATACCTGTCTCCTGTACCTCTACACCTTTACCTACCAACTCCACATTTTGCCTACACTCTTTTTCAGGACCAAAGAAATTAAATTGAACATCTTCACAAACTTTTTCTACCTCTACTACTGTACCATGTAAAAGAGCTCTATTCATTTCTCCTAAACATAAGGCAGGAGTTTTGACATAGTAAAGCCTCCTAACTAAATTTCGCATTTTTGAGTGGTGAACTGCTAATATTCAAAAGTGATGAAATGTGCCTTGGCGTACTTTCTTTGATACACATGCCAGTGAATATCCCTGTAAATTTGTATACTTTTTTACTTTGCATGGCTCTAATCCTTGTAAAATCCCTATTTTTTGTTTCATACTTTTGCATGGGAAGTTAAGTAGATAACTTCTATATATATCAATGGATTGCTGCAGAACACTGCCAATACTGCTACAGTTCCATTTGTATACAGGGGCCTGTCTATACCTTTCTTGTACCTTTTAGCTATCACTTCTTCAACATTCCTAAGAACCATATCCTCTTTTGAAATGGGAGCCCATCCTTCACCTCATAACATCGACCAGTTGCTTCAACTGCATACACTAATTTGTTCTCTTGCAAGTATCTTTCTTCATTAAAGAAAGGCTCAGTACTGGAAGTATGCTTCCATTTGCCATTGAACATTTTACAGTAATCATTTCCATTTACTACTCTTTTCTTTTGGCTTCTTCTCATCATAGACAACACTTTTTTATCCAGTGTTCTCATTCTCCCCAGTATCAAAATATATAGCTTACCCTTCAGAGCAAACGTCTTATCAACTACAGTATCAACACGTTTTTTTTTGTTTCACTGCTTCTCTCTCATTTATACTGTTTCATAGTTTGTATCAGATTCTGAGTTACCCTACTACAGAACATTCTGACTCTAATTTCTTTAAACTGCCTCTGTCTCCTTATTAAAGTATCTCCTATTGTATACAATTTATTAGTCTTGCTGTCACTAACTTCTTTCCTTTGTTAGCTGATTTGAGACTTCCCATTTTGTTTACTGGGTTTTGATTACTTCCTACTTTTCCACATACTATTTTAAGAAACTTCTTTGTTTTCTTACCAGCCTCTCTTTTGTCTTTAGCCACATTGTCCACATTCTGTCCCTTTTCTTTTAGTATTCTCTGGCGATAGTATTCTTTCTTCGGTTTCTTTATTCTTGGTGTTTTATTTAACATTTTAAATATCTGTTTTTAAGTCGACGTAGAACTCTGCAAACTAAAAAGAAATAAATATATTTATCAATTTATTATATGTTATAAAATTACATAAATTAACCAATTAATTTCCTATACAAATACTTATAACTCTATATGTTAGCTCTCTTAGTGACTCGCTGGGTTTCTTAATGTGCATGTAAGGGACTGCATGGATTGCTCAGTGGCTATGTTAGTGAGTTTTGGGATATTTAAGTGTGTCTCTGCCACTGTCTGAGGTATGTGAGTTGCAAAATGGATAGGAGAGTGCCTCTGTAACTGGACATTTTTATCTGCAAGTGCACATGTAACTCAATCAGATTTGAAACAACATGAGTTACCTTTTAGGGTCATAGCTCCCTGTTCTATGGCCTACCAACAGCCTGCCTTAGGGCTGAGTCATATGTAGTAGAACAGGAGTGTAATGCTTAGCAACATTGTCTTTAATGTGAAGTCAGCCTAGAATGGAAACTGCATGCACATGCTCTACAGTAGCAGGACAAAGACAAGTTTAGAAACCTACTTGTCACTTGACACCTGTATGTCTCCATGAGTGCCAGTTCTTCAGTAAACATCTAAATGAGTGTCCCTACATAGGTGTGTCATTGGATATGTAGGTAAGTATGTTGGTTTATGTCTGGCTTTCTTAGTTACTCTATGGGTCTCTAATTGTGTATGCAAGGGGCTGCATGCAGTGCTTACTGGTTGTGTCAGTGATTTTGGGACATTTAATGAGTGTGCAAGTGCCTCCTTTACTACTGGATACATAAGAGTTGTATGTGTGCGTGAGTGAAAGTTTAGGTGACTGTCTCTGTCTGACTTGGTATATTATCGGCTATGTACTTTTTCACATAGGTATGTGAGTTGCAGTATAGGTAGGAGAGTACCTCTGTAACTGTACATATCAGTCTCCAATTGCACATGTAATTCAATCAAACTTGAAACAACATGTGTTATCTTTTAAGCTGATAGCTCCCTGTAATATGGCCTACCTACATCCTGCCATAGAGGTGAGTTATATGTAGTAGAACAAGATAGTAAGGCTTAGCAACATGTCTTGAATGTGAATTCACCCTAGGAGGGAAACTGCATGCACAGGCTCTACAGTAGCAGGCCTAGATATCTTTAAACACCTGCTTGTCTCCATTGGTGACTTATAATTGTAAGTTCTTCAGTACATATCTGAAAGAGTGTCTCAGTGCTTATTTCGTTGCCTCATTGGATTTATAAGTAAGTATGTTGGTATGTTAATGTTACTGGTACTGATAAAGCGCACAAATACCCAGAGGTGTCTTGGCGCTGGTATATATCTGGCTCTCTTAGTAGCTCTATGGTGTGCATTTAGGTGGTTGCATGGATTGCTTACTGGCTGTGTTACTGAGTTCTGGGGTATTTAACTGTGTATACAACTCCATTCATTTTCTACTGGGTATACTAGAGGTGTTTTGGTGTGTGAGTGAATGTTTAAGTACTTGTGTCACTGTGTGACTAGGTGTATTAGTTGCCTTATCATTTTACACATAGGTATGGACATATGGGTCTGCAAGTGCACATGTAACTCAATCAAACTTCAAACAACATGTGTTATCTTTTGAGCTCATAGCTCCCTGTCCTATGGCCTACCTACAGCCTGCCTTAGGGGGGGGTTGTATGTAGTAGAACAGGAGTTTAAGGCTTAGCAGCATGTCTTGAATATAAAGTCGGTCTAGAAGGGAAACTGCATACACAGGCTCTACAGATGCAGGCCAAAGATATGTTCAGACACCTACTTGTCTCCATGAGTGACTTGTAAGTGTCAGGTCTTCAGTACTGTTAGAAATGGGGGTCTCTAGTTGGCAATGGCTGGCGCCACTGTCCAAATAGGGACCCTTCTTCCTAAGTCAGGGCAAGTGGGCTACCCCCTTTGATAACCCCTGCTCAACCCTGTGGTAACGTAGCACGAGCAATTAGGCCTATCTCCAAGGCAGTGTGTGAAGCATTTATGACCATGCACAATAAGGCAGTAACGACACCACAAAAGGACACAACTCGAGTAGGTATAGAAAAAATAGTATCTTTATCAATGGTTTAGTACGAGACTCTCAAAAGCGTTTTAACCAGTTACAATGCACGTAAATCAGTAGGGACTTAGAAAGGGCAATACGTAATCACCAGAACGTGGCACTGACTGAGTTCAAGGCCTGGGTCTGCGCGACCCGTTGCGCACCAGATACCTGCCGTTGGACGGGGACACAGCATGTAGCTTCTCGAAGAAGCGGAGACGGTGACAGGCGGACTCCCAGCGACCACAGTTCTCGATGGCAGTGGTCCGCAAAGTGCACTAGCAATGATTCGGGCACTCCAGGACAGGCGGGCCCTCAGCGGCAGCAGCACGCGGCGGCCCGGGCTGGTGGTGGCGATGACTCTCGTCGTGCAGCTTCGTGGTGGGCTCGTGGCGGCAGCAGCGCTCTCCTAGCTGCGTCGGCCCACGGGACGATTCATGATGGAGCAAGGTTGACAAAGACGCGGTGGCAGCTCTCTCTTAGCTGCGGCGGCCCACAGGACAAATCCCAATGATGCAAAATTAGCAGGGTGCGAGCACTCCGCGGCAGCAGCTTTCTCTTAGCTGCGGGGGCTCACAGGACAAATCACGATGATGCAAAGTTAGCCAGGGTGCGAGCACTCAGCGGCGGCAGCTCTCTCTTAGCTGCGGCAGCTCACAGGACAAATCACGATGATGCAAAGTTAGCCAGGGTGCGAGCACTCAGCGGCGGCAGCTCTCTCTTAGCTGCGGCAGCTCACAGGACAAATCACGATGATGCAAAATTAGCCAGGGTGCGAGCACTCAGCGGCGGCAGCTCTCTCTTAGCTGCGGCAGCTCACAGGACAAATCGCGATGATGCAAAGTTAGCCAGGGAGCGAGCACTCAGCGGCGGCAGCTCTCTCTTAGCTGCGGCGGCTCACGGGACAAATCACGATGATGCAAAATTAGCAAGGGTGTGAGCACTCCGCGGCAGCAACTCTCTCTTAGCTGCGGTGGCTCACAGGACAAATCACAGTGGTGCAAAGTTAGCAAGGGTACGAGCATTCCGCGGCAGCAACTCTCTCTTAGCTGCGGCGGCTCACAGGACAAATCACGAGGTTGCACAACTAACACAAGTGCGGGCATCCAGCGGCGGCAGCTCTCTTAGCTGCGGCGGCCCACGGGGTTTCAGCGAAGGTTCCGAATATTCAATGTAAGGCGGGCACTCAGCGGCGGCAGCTCTCTCCTAGCTGCGGCGCCCCGCACAGTTTCAGCGAAGGTTCTGAAGATTCAAATTAAGGCAGGCACTCAGCGGCGGCAGCTCTCTCTTAACTGTGCCGACCCACACAGTTTCAGCGAAGGTTCTGAAGATTCAAATTAGGGCGGGCACTCAGCGGCGGCAGCTCTCTCTTAGCTGCGGCGGCCCACACAGTTTCAGTGAAGGTTCTGAAGATTCAAATTAAGGCGGGCATTCAGTGGCGGCAGCTCTCTCTTAGCTGCGGCGGCCCACACAGTTTCAGCGAAGGTTCTGAAGATTCAAATTAAAGCGGGCACTTAGCGGCGGCAGCTCTCTCTTAGCTGCGGCGGCCCACACAGTTTCAGCGAAGGTTCTGAAGATTCAAATTAAGGCGGGCACTCAACGGCTGCAGCTCTCTCTTAGCTGTGGCGGCCCACACACAGAATTCACAAGGGTTACCAGTTCGCATTCCTCACAGTAGGACTAGAGGTTCCGGATTACTCGACGGAGGCCTCACCTGCAAATAGAATTCCTAGCAAAGGAATTCGGGTGGCTGGCGGGGTGAAGTCTAATGTCCCTGAGACTTCAGCAGGAGGCGCTCTCAATTCAGGCCCTTGGTTAGTTTCTTCAGGAAGCTTGGTGAAAGTTTCAAAGTCCTTTCCTCTGTCCGCTCGGACAGAGTTTCCGTCTTGACATCCAGAAGGAACACACTTGAAACAGGATTCAGCGCAGCGTTTTATACCTAAAAAGTCTTTGTTCTCTGCGGTCACAAATCACTGCATCCAGTCAGAACCAGTTCGGTGGGGTCGGGGAGCACTTGGTTTACGAGGCAACATCCTGCCCTTTGGGAATCTGGGGGTCTGCTAACAGACGCCCAGTGGGAGATGGAGCCATCATTCACCTTGCCAGGAACAGCCCTGCTCGGATCAAAGAGTCACCCCTCCCCATACTCTAAATGCCGATCTCTCTCTCCAGCCAGGTCTGACCCAGCTGGCCTTGCTGCTCCAAAACCAGGCGGCCAATACACACGCAAGCAAAAAGCCTACAGGAAACCTTCAGATCAGAAAATACCTCGTTTCTAGTAGAGGCATTTTTTAACACGGGCTACGCTAATAATCCTTACTAAAAGATGCATCTCGATGTTCTGAGCTTAAACATATCAAATTCGACGTTCCCATCAGGTTCCTGGGGGCAGGGAGAATTAAGGCATGCAATACTCAGCCTGCACATTCTGGCCTATGAGAACGGGTGGCCTCGCAATAGTAACAGTGAAATGGAGGGTAACCCGCTATTAGAACATGCTACACAGACATACTTTCAAAGCTGCTTTGGTGGGTAGCGCAAATCAGCGCTGCCGGCCCACCAGCAGTATTTGGTCTACCAGCCCTGGGCACATGCAGCGCACTGATACTAGGGACTGACAGGTAAACCAAACAAGCCAATTATGATTATGCCAATTCATACAGTTATCTTTCCACAGGGAGCATTCGCGCTGTGTCACTGATTGGCAGTGGCACAGCACCCAGAGCATCTAAATCCAGCCAACATAAAAGGTCAGAAGAGAAAAGAGGAAGGGAGACCCGCGCCAATGATGCCAAGTCTAACACACGTCCCCTCCAGCTGAAATGTGGGGAGAACTAACCATTCCCTTGGGAGTTCTCATCACCAAGGCGGAAAAACCTGGCCAGACCGTCAGCATTGGCGTGCTCTGTACCAGGGCGGTGTTCCACCGTGAAATCCATACCCTGTAGGGAAATGGACCACCTCAACAACTTGGGATTCTCACCCCTCATATGCATCAACCATCTAAGGGGCCTGTGGTCTGTCTGAACCCGGAAGTGAGTCCCAAACAAATTTGGCCTCAGCTTCTTCAGCGCCCAGACCACAGCAAATGCCTCACGCTCAATTGCACTCCACCTCTGTTCCCGGGGAAGTAACCTCCTGCTTAGGAAGGCTACCGGTTGGTCTAGTCCCTCCTCATTGATATGTGACAGAACAGCCCCTATACCATGCTCTGAGGCGTCTGTCTGGACAACGAATTCCTTTGAAAAGTCGGGCGCCTGAAGCACGGGTGCAGTGCACATGGCAGTCTTCAGGGCGTCAAAAGCGTTCTGACAGGTGTCAGTCCAGTTTACCTTCTTTGGCTGCTTCTTAGAAGTCAGCTCAGTCAAGGGTGCAACAATGTTACCATATCCTTTGACAAACCTCCTGTAGTACCCCGTGAGTCATAAGAAGGCTCTCACCTGTGTCTGAGTCTTAGGGGGTTCCCACACCAGGATAGTTTCAATTTTGGGCTGAAGGGGCGCCACCTGGCCGCTCCCCACCTGGTGCCCCAAATACACTACAGAACCCTGCCCAATCTGGCACTTACTGGCTTTGATTGTGAGGCCTGCCTTCCGCAGTGCCATCAATACCTCCCAGAGGTGGCGCAGGTGGTCCTCCCAAGAGGAGCTAAACACCGCAATGTCATCCAGGTAGGCGGCACTGAAGTCTTCCAGCCCAACCAACACCCGGTTGACCAGCCTCTGAAAGGTGGCAGGGGCATTCTTCATTCCAAAGGGCATCACCCGGAACTGGTAGTGCCCATCGGGTGTGGAGAAGGCTGACCTCTCCTTTGCTCCCTCGGTCAAGGCGATCTGCCAATACCCAGACGTCAAATCAAATGTGCTGAGGTATTTGGCAGCCCCTAACCGATCTATGAGCTCATCAGCTCTGGGAATGGGGTGCGCGTCAGTCTTCGTGACTGAATTGAGGCCCCGATAGTCCATGCAGAACCGAAGTTCGGGGGTGGTACCAGGCGCTGCAGCTTTTGGTACCAGGACCACCGGGCTGGACCAAGGACTGCTAGAGGACTCAATCACCCCAAGGGCAAACATTTTGGTAACCTCATCCTTAATGTAGGCCCTTACCCGGTCAGTCACTCGGTAAGCCTTGTGCTTAATGGGGGGACTGTCCCCAGTGTCCACGTCATGGACACACCAATCAGTGACACTAGGTACCAGGGAGAACAGATCACTGAATTGCCCCACCAGTTGGCGACAATCACCCTGCTGCTCAGGGGTCAGTGTGGTGGAGAGGACCACACCCTCCACTGACCCATCTTGCTCCCCTGCACACAGGAGGTCAGGAAGGGGCTCGCTCTCCTCCTCCATCCCAGCATCTGTGGCCAGAAGCATGCCCACTTCAGACCTCGCAAAGTGGGGCTTCAGGCGGTTAACATGCAGGACCCGCAAGGGGTTCCTGGGAGACTGCAAGTCCACCACGTAGGTAACTGGACTCTTGTGCTCCACCACCTCAAAGGGGCCGGTCCACTTATCCTGGAGCGCACAGGGCTCCACCGGGGCCATGACCCAAACCTTCTGTCCAGGCTGAAACTCGATCAGAGTGGCATTCTGATCGTGCCAGCGTTTCATCTCTTCCTGGCTGGTTTCCAGGTTTGCCTCAGCAAGTTTCCTGAAACGCCGAGACTGGTTCCTGAAGGCCAGCATGTAACTTAACACATTCTGGGGAGGTTTCCTGGGAGATTGCTCCCAGCCTTCCTTGACCAGACTCAGAGGCCCTCTTACCGGGTGACCATAGAGCAGCTCGGAGGGACTGAACCCTAAGGACTTCTGTGGCACCTCACAGTAAGCAAACAACAGGCATGGTAAGAGGACATCCCACTTACGCCTCATGGGCTCGCCTAGGCCCATAATCATGCCCTTAAGGGTCCGGTTGACTCTCTCAACCAGCCCATTACCCTGGGGGTGGTAAGGAGTGGTGAACTTATATGTTACCCCACACTCCTCCCACAGAGACTTCATGTACTTGGAGATGAAGTTAGTTCCCCTATCGGACACCACCTCTCTGGGGAATCCCACACGGGAGAAAATCCCCATCAGTGCCCGTCCCACCACGGGGGCCGTCACTGTACTGAGCGGGATGGCCTCAGGGTACCGGATGGCATGGTCCACCAAGACCAGGATGAACCTGTTGCCCATGGCTGTCTTGGGATCCAGAGGCCCCACAATATCAATGCCTACTCTTTCAAATGGGGTGCTCACCACGGGAAAGGGATGTAGTGGGGCCTTAATCTTCCCCCCACTCTTCCCACTTGCCTGGCAAGTCTCACATGTTCTGCAGTGAGCATCGGAGCTCCTGCGCATCTGGGGCCAATAGAAGTGGGTGACCAGCCTCTCAAAGGTCTTGGTCTGCACCAGATGTCCGGCCAGTGGCACATCATGAGCCAACCCCAGTAGGAAGGTCCTGAAGCGCTGGGGTACCACCAGCACACGGGCTGACCCAGGCTCAGCAACCTTAGGCTTGCTGTAAAGGAGGTCGTTCTCCCAATAGATCCAATGTGACCCTGTCTGGTCACCTACTGCCTGGGCGGCGGCCTGTCGCCGCACCCCTTCAAGAGAAGGGCAGGTTCTCTTCTGCTCGCAAAATTCCTCCCTGGAGGGCCCCCCTTCCTGCTGCCAATGGGTCAGCTCCGGTAGGTCCCCCAGTTCGGCCACTTGTTCCCCTGTAGGTTCCAGGGCATCCCCCTCAAGGTCTGCTCCCTCCGGGACCGTGGGAACCGCGGGGGGCGGTATCCCGCTCCCCCTACCCCTTCTCTTTGGGCCTGGGCCATACTTTCAGGCTCCAGACCCTCCTGAACATCCTTCTGAGCTGTCCTGGACCGAGTGGTCACACACGCCCACTCAGGCAACCCCAACATTTCCAAATGAGACTTTCTCTCCACCATAGCCCACGGGGAGTTCTCCAGATCGTTGCCCAACAGACAGTCTACAGGCATGGTGGCCCACACAGCCACTTGAAGAGTTTGTGTGACCCCCCCCACTCAAAGGGAACCTGAGCCACTTCACACTGGCTCTCTGAGTTGTCTGCTGACAGTACAGGGCAGAATGCATGGGGGACAACTTGCTCTTTGGACACCAACCGGGAGCTGACAGCAGTCACACTAGCTCCGGTGTCCCTGAGAGCCTCCACCCTATGGCCATTGATGGTCACCCACTGCCGGTACTTCTGAGTGTTGGTCGGCAGTGTGGGGTTAGGGACCTTCTCGAAGTCCCCTAGCGAGACAAGGGTTAACTCTACGGGATCCCACCCACCTTGGACCTCCATTTCCTCCCCCCCAGGGCAACACTGGCAATCTGGCGGGATGGTGCACGGGGTGGTGCACGAGGGGATGCATTGGGGTCCCTCTGGGGACACTGGGGATCATAATACCGGTGGCCCACTTGACCACACTTGAAACAAGTAAGGGGCCCCTTATGAACAGGCCTACCTGTCGAGGACACTGGCTTCTTCTCAGGGGGAGGCTGGGATACCACCGCATGGTTCCCTTGGGAATTACTTTGGGGCCCTCTCTGGAACTCCCTCTGTTTACCCTTGTCCCCCCCACTTTTCTGCTGGGGACCCTGCCCACCTCTGGCGAAGTCTCCCACAAAACCTTTGCAGAACCGGGTGCTCACCCAGCGGTCCGCCTCCTCAGCAAGCTTCCTAGGGTTAGTCAGCTTGCTATCAATCAGATGCTGGCGTAGCTCTGGAAAACAGTTACTGGACAAATGCTCCCACGCAAACAAATCATACAATTGCTCGAAAGTTTCCACTTTGCTACCTTTTACCCAGCGATCCATTGCTCTGCAGAAAAAAGACACATATTCAACCCATGTGGTACCCTCTAACTTCTTACAGGTCCTAAACCTCTGCCTGTACATTTCCGGGGTCAAACCATAACGGGTCATCAAAGCTTCTTTCATATGGGCATACACCATCCTGCTCTCCTCAGGCAGGTCCAACAGGGTATCCCTACCATCACTCACAAAGCGCCCCCACAATCCCGCTCCTCAATCCTGCTCAGGGACCCGGTGGGACACCATTGCTATCTCATATGCGGCAAACCATTGCCCAATATCCTCACTCTTGTGAAAATCCTTAATGACATCTTTAGGAATATAAACCCTACTCTCAGGAGTTACTAACGGTATGCTGCCACCAGAGGGGGAGACCGGGACACTCCTCGCCCTGATCTCTATCTCCCTCAACATTCTCTCATGTTCCATTCTCATTTTCTCAAGTTCAAATGACAATCGATTTTTCTCAATGTCTAACTTTTACTCTCAAGGTCCTTCTGACCTTCCAATTTAGCCATCTCCAAACTATGCCTCCTATCTCTCTCCCTGTCCTCCAGCTCTTCTGGGGTCAGGCTCCTTTGGGAGACACTAGTACCTGGATTGGAGGGTGTTCTATCTCCCCCCCCTCTACTGCATCATCCGGCTGCCCACCAGCATTCTCTTCCTCATCCACCGCGGACTCTCTCGCTTCCCACCAGGCCTTCAGCACCTTGTGGTACTCCTCCTTCCTAGAGAGACCTATCACAGGGACTGCGAATTGCCTACAAAATGACTTCAGCTGTTTGGCAGCATAGGTATCCAATCTTCCCTCCTCAAAGGCGAGATCCTCCGAAGCATTGGAGGTTGGCCTTCCCATATTAGCAGTACTTATGGCTGCGATCAACAATTCAATACTAAACAACCAACTAAAAAAAATTCGGAGAGAGAAAAAAAAAATCCACGCGTGTCTGCGCTTTGGTCTGTACTCACTAATGGTGTCTACCAGTTATTGTACGTGGATCATAAATGCAAGTTCTGATCCTCACCGCTGACCGCCAATGTTAGAAATGGGGGTCTCTAGTTGGCAATGGCTGGCGCCACTGTCCAAATAGGGACCCGTCTTCCTAAGTCAGGGCAAGTGGGCTACCCCCTTTGATAACCCCTGCTCAACCCTGTGGTAACGTAGCACGAGCAGTTAGGCCTATCTCCGAGGCAGTGTGTGAAGCATTTATGACCATGCACAATAAGGCAGTAACGACACCACAAAAGGACACAACTCGAGTAGGTATAGAAAATATAGTATCTTTATCTAAGGTTTAGTACGAGACTCTCAAAAGCGTTTTAACCAGTTACAATGCACGTAAATCAGTAGGGACTTAGAAAGGGCAATACGTATTCACTAGAACGTGGCACTGACTGAGTTCAAGGCCTGGGTCTGCGCGACCCGTTGCGCACCAGATACCTGCCGTTGGACGGGGACACAGCATGTAGCTTCTCGAAGAAGCGGAGACGGTGACAGGCGGACTCCCAGCGACCACAGTTCTCGATGGCAGTGGTCCACAAAGTGAACTCGCAATGATTCGGGCACTCCAGGACAGGCGGGCCCTCAGCGGCAGCAGCACGCGGCGGCCCGGGCTGGTGGTGGTGATGACTCTCGTCGTGCAGCTTCGTGGTGGGCTCGTGGCGGCAGCAGCGCTCTCCTAGCTGCGTTGGCCCACGGGACGATTCATGATGGAGCAAGGTTGACAAATACGCGGGCACTCAGCGGTGGCAGCTCTCTCTTAGCTGCGGCGGTCCACAGGACAAATCCCAATGATGCAAAATTAGCAGGGTGCGAGCACTCCGCGGCAGCAGCTTTCTCTTAGCTGCGGGGGCTCACAGGACAAATCATGATGATGCAAAGTTAGCCAGGGTGCGAGCACTCAGCGGCGGCAGCTCTCTCTTAGCTGCGGCAGCTCACAGGACAAATCACGATGATGCAAAGTTAGCCAGGGTGCGAGCACTCAGCGGCGGCAGCTCTCTCTTAGCTGCGGCAGCTCACAGGACAAATCACGATGATGCAAAATTAGCCAGGGTGCGAGCACTCAGCGGCGTTAGCTCTCTCTTAGCTGCGGCAGCTCACAGGACAAATCACGATGATGCAAAGTTATCCAGGGTGCGAGCACTCAGCGGCGGCAGCTCTCTCTTAGCTGCGGCGGCTCATGGGAGAAATCACGATGATGCAAAATTAGCAAGGGTGCGAGCACTCCGCGGCAGCAACTCTCTCTTAGCTGCGGCGGCTCACAGGACAAATCACGGTGGTGCAAAGTTAGCAAGGGTACGAGCACTCCGCGGCAGCAACTCTCTCTTAGCTGCGGCGGCTCACAGGACAAATCACGAGGTTGCACAACTAACACAAGTGCGGACATCCAGCGGCGGCAGCTCTCTTAGCTGCGGCGGCCCACGGGGTTTCAGTGAAGGTTCCGAATATTCAATGTAAGGCGGGCACTCAGCAGCGGCAGCTCTCTCTTAGCTGCGGCGGCCCACACAGTTTCAGCAAAGGTTCTGAAGATTCAAATTAGGGCAGGCACTCAGCGGCGGCAGCTCTCTCTTAGCTGCGGCGGCCCACACAGTTTCAGCGAAGGTTCTGAAGATTCAAATTAGGGCAGGCACTCAGCGGCGGCAGCTCTCTCTTAGCTGTGGCGGCCCACACAGTTTCAGCAAAGGTTCTGAAGATTCAAATTAAGGCGGGCACTCAGCGGCGGCAGCTCTCTCTTAGCTGCGGCGGCCCACACAGTTTCAGCGAAGGTTCTGAAGATTCAAATTAAGGCGGGCACTCAGCGGCTGCAGCTCTCTCTTAGCTGCGGCGGCCCACACACAGAATTCACAAGGGTTACCAGTTTGCGTTCCTCACAGTAGGACTAGAGGTTCCGGATTACTCGACGGAGGCCTCACCTGCAAGTAGAATTCCTAGCAAAGGAATTCGGGCGGCTGGTGGGGTGAAGTCTAATGTCCCTGAGACTTCAGCAGGAGGCGCTCTCAATTCAGGCCCTTGGGTAGTTTCTTCAGCAAGCTTGGTGAAAGTTTCAAAGTCCTTTCCTCTGTCCGCTCGGACAGAGTTTCCGTCTTGACATCCAGAAGGAACACACTTGAAACAGGATTCAGCGCAGCGTTTTATACCTAAAAAGTCTTTGTTCTCTGCGGTCACAAATCACTGCATCCAGTCAGAACCAGTTCGGTGGGTCGGGGAGCACTTGGTTTACGAGGCGACATCCTGCCCTTTGGGAATCTGGGGGTCTGCTATCAGACACCCAATGGGAGATAGAGCCATCATTCACCTTGCCAGGCACAGCCCTGCTCGGATCAAAGAGTCACCCCTCCCCATACTCTAAATGCCGATCTCTTTCTCCAGCCAGGTCTGACCCAGCTGGCCTTGCTGCTCCAAAACCAGACGGCCAAAACACACGCTAGCAAAAGCCTACAGGAAAGCTTCGGACCAGAAAATATCTCATTTCTAGTAGAGGCATTTTCGAACACGGGCTACGCTAATAATCCTTACTAAAAGATGCATCTCGATGTTCTGAGCTTAAACATATCAAATTCGCCGTTCCTATCAGGTTCCGGGGGCAGGGAGGATTAAGGCATGCAATACTCAGCCTGCACATTCTGGCCTATGAGAACGGGTGGCCTCGCAATAGTAACAGTGAAATGGAGGGTAACTCGCTATTAGAACATGCTACACAGACATACTTTCAAAGCTGCTTCGGTGGGTAGCGCAAATCAGCGCTGCCGGCCCACCAGCAGTATTTGGTCTACCAGCCCTGGGCACACGCAGTGCACTGATACTAGGGACTAACAGGTAAACCAAACGAGCCAATTATGATTATGCCAATTCATACAGTTATCTTTCCACAGGGAGCATTCGCGCTGTGTCACTGATTGGCAGTGGCACAGCACCCAGAGCATCTAAATCCAGCCAACATAATAGGTCAGAAGAGAAAAGAGGAAGGGAGACCTGCGCCAATGATGCTAGGTCTAACAAGTACATATCTAAATGAGTGTCCAAGGCCCTATATAGGTGTTTCATTGGATATGTAGGTAAGTATATTTGTAAATGTCTGGCTCTCTTAGTTACTCTATGGATCTCTAAATGTATATGTAAGGGGCTGCACAGATTGCTTAATGGCTGTGTTAGTGAGTTTTGAGCCATTTAACTGTGTGTTCAAGTGCATCCATTACTACTGGATACATAAGTGCTGTATGTGTGTGTGAGTGAATGTTTAAATGCCTCTGTCATTGTCTGACTGGGTGTATTACAGGCTAAATCCTTTTATACATAGGTATGAGTTGCAGTATGGGTAGAAGAGTGCCTCTGTAACTGGACATATCGGTCTCCAAGTGCACGTGTAACTCAAACAAACTTGAAACAACATGTGCTATCTTTTAAGCTAATAGCTCCCTGTTATATGGCCTACCTACATCCTGCCATAGGGGTGAGCTTTCTGTAGTAGAACAAGAGCTTAAGGCTTAACAACCTGTCTTGAATGTGAATTTGGCCTAGCAGGGAAACTGCTTGCACAGGCTCTCCAATAGTAGGCACGAGATATCTTTAAATGCCTACCTGTCTCCATGAGTGACTTGTAATTGTCAGTTCTTCAGTACATATCTTAAAGAGTGTCTCAGTGCCTATGTGGCTGTCTCATTGGATTTGTAAGTAAGTATGTTGGTATATATCTGGCTCTCTTAGTAACTCTAAGGGTACCCTAATGCCCATTTAGGTGGTTGCATAGATTGCTTACTGGCTGTGTTACTCAGAATTAGGCCTGGGAGGGGTTCAGGGAGTTCTGCTAGGAGAAATTCTGCGAAGTGGTTAAAATAATTCTGCGACCTAAGCTAAGTTCCACGAGCTACACGGAGTTCCACGAGCGGGTGGAGTTGCTTGCCACGCCTGCTCGTGTAATGTTTTACCATCAAACGTAACGCAACGTGCGTTCTCACACCAGAAATGGCACACAAACTGCACCACGCGGATCTCTTGGGCACGGCCATTTTGGTTTTGCTGTGTTTTATGGTGCTGGGCCTATTTTTCAATCTCCATACGATCTTCTTAATCCTAGCTATCAAAAATCTATCTACCCCTCATTTTTTATTATATCCTTACCCTGTGTCTTTGTATTTTACACTTATACCTAATTTTTTATATTTTTGCGTGACTATTTGTACTTTTTTTTACTTTACTTTCTTTTTCCTTCCTTCCTTCTTTTTTATTCTTTTACTTTCTTGTCTTCCCCAGCCCCCACCCAGCACCATGGCAGAGCAGGGGAGCGGCAGCTCCAGGCCCCCCCTGAACCACCAGCGTGGGGGTGCAGCCCCTTCTACTATTCACGGAGGTGGAGGTGGCAGCACTAGTCTGTTATGTGCAGTGCCACCTCCCTCCACCCTGGCAGCAGGTGGCAGGCCTGGTAGTGGCCACACCCTCCGGGAGTGGAAGCAACATTGGGGGAGGGTGCGCCTGGCTGTTTGCCACTGTTCTAGGATCCAGCGCACCCACCAACAGCTGATGCACCGGTGGGCGGACATACTGGATCGGTACCAGGACTTGTTAGACTTGCTGGGCGTGGTGGTTGTGGGGCTTGGTGAGTAATAATTATTTATTTATTTTGTTATATGTATGTTAATATTTATCAGGTCATTTAAGTTTATGGTAAAAATATTGTGATAATTATCCTAGAGTAGACAGGTGCTCAGAGGTGCTACCTAATCCTACTCATGTTGTTGGTGCACGCTTGGACTGTTTATTTAAGAAGTCATGCAGAGTCTCCTCTATCCTGTCACTGAGATAGTGATAGCTTTTGGTATTAGTGAGCTAGCCCATTCTCTCACTTCTCTGTGCCTTTTGTTTTTGTAGTCATACAGTCCCAATTCCCAGTCCCAACCCCAAGCGATTTCCTAATGATGTGAAGTTGGTAACTAGTAACTATGCATGCATCAGCATGTATGCATTGAAAAAAATGCAGACTGAAGTGACCCTTCAAAGATTGAGTGATCGAGAATGAGGTGAGAAGCAAAGGTCAATCATTGCAATTTATTAGTAGTTCTAATGTAGTTTAGGAAATTTGGAATTGGGTTACTAAATTAAGGAATAGGTCCATGATAGTAATAGAAGAGGGGATTTGATCAAAAAAAGTTAGATCAAATGTCACTGCGTTTGCCTCCCCCAGTCAAAACATTTTTAGGGAAATTACCCGAACCACAAATCTTTTTTCAATTCTATTTTGTTTATTTATTACATCAGCATCCAGGGGCAGGAGGGATATGGCTAGTAGCACCACCGTGGCATAGGCGGAGGGCCTCCAGGTGCCTCCACAAGTGCAGATGGCTCTCCTGGGCCCAGTAAGTCCTTCTGTTAATATTATGTATTTCCCTATCTTGATTATTCTTTTACCGCTCCACATTTAGAATTATATATTTTCCTTTTTCTGTGCCTGTCTTCTTATTTGTTTCTAACTCCACTTTGATCTGTTTCCTAAATCCTTCTTATCCCTGTATGTATTACTTACTTTCTCTATATTTCAAGTTTCTGTACTTGACTTCAGAACTATCTGTACTAGTCTGTAGCTTCCTTTTTCCTCTGCTTTGTCAGTAAGCTTCCGCTTTCTCCTTATAGACTGGTGGTACAGTAAGACTCAGAGAACCCATTTTAGGTCAGGTACTCTACTGTGAAAACTACATGCAGTTAAGGTATTCTACGCATGTTTGTTGAGAAGGCTATCTTTTTCTTGCTCATGCTCAAACAGCACATTAAAACTAGAGAATGGCCATGGTCAAGGTGGAACCTCCAGTGTTGTAAATGCATTATTATCATGGTATACCAGCAGTTAATGAACGTGCATCATGGCTGGAACTTGGAAGTATGATGAGGAGGACGGCCTCATTGCATACCATTTGATCTTCATTGACCAATTATTGAGCCACTTCATTGCTCTTTGAAAACTCAGATTCATTATAGCTCTGACCTTCCATAATTGCAAAACGTTTTTGTATGGCATGACTACCTGGCTTTTCAATGATTGTCAACCAACAAAATGCACAACGTGATGTTATGAATTTTGATAGAAGGTGAATATACTGTAACTGTGTGTTTTTTTTTGTGGTTGTATGTTACTTAAAAAAACAGTGGGAGGAATATCTCACATCTCAAATTATAAATGTGCAATGCTATTTCTAGCCGCACATACCACCAGTGCTGGGGACAGTGCTGCCAGTGGAGGGGATGCGGCTGCAGCAGTCACAAGTAAGGGGGTAGAACTAGCGACAGCAGGGGCAGGCAGTGGTAAGTTACATTGCTTTCTTATTGACAAATAGTAATATACTCACTGTGAGGGCATTGACTGACTGGTAAATATCATCCCACTCTAGCAATACAGTGAGAGGTGAGTAGTTATGTCCTCTTCTATTTGCAACTCAGTAGACAAAGGTTCACAAATGAGCTTTAAGAATGACGGGTTGATGGAAAGATAAAACAGGATGGAAGGAGACAGGATGGGTGACATGTATGTAATATATGAGTGAAAGGATATGTGTGTGAAAGGATGCATATAGGTGGGTGAAGATGATAGGAATCAATCTGCATGGTTGGGTGAAGAATGGTTGAAAGGAATGCTTGGGTGGGTTAAGGCAAAGCAGGATGGGTGAATGAAATGGATGAAAGCAAGGATGCATGGGTGAGTAAATGGAATGTGGTGAGAGGTTTATTTGGAGCTATGTTTGGATGCATAGATTGATTGGATAATGATGACTAGTTTTCTATAGCGAAAGAGTGGATGAGAGAAGGTAAGGCTCAAATGGTGTATATCAAAGCCAAGGGTGAAGATTAAGATTACTAGAAGAACAATGCAATGCTGAATGGATAATGTAATTTGATTAGCTTCTGTGAATGGGATAGTCTGTGACGAACGTGCCAAAGCTATATCTCTATCCTTCATCCTTTCACTAATGAACTGCAGTACATCGCTTTTCCCACCGTCTATTTCCTCAAAAGGATGTAGGTTATAGCTGAGGGAGTTAAAGGTTAAATACGCCTGAGGTGATAACAAAATTAACATTACCTTAGCAACACAACGATTCTTGTTTGGAAATCCCTGTTGACAATTTGTATGGCCAGCTATTAAGATAAAATCTAAACACCTTGACCCAATATCCAACAGGCTTCCCAAACCTTGCAGAGAGTGAGACAAAGGTTGGATTACTTTGGACAGTTTTAGTGGACTCATCACCTATGAAAAATATGCAAATTAATAGGTCAGAGTAGAGATGCTAAAAGAAAATTCAAGTTGTCTGATCATGTCAGAATCATTATTGTAGCTAAAACTAGACAATTCATTAGTAAATGGGCTTAATTCGTGAAGTCTCAAACCATTTAAGCACTTTACTAGAAAATCCTTCAAAAGAAAAAAACAGCAGTTTTATAAAACTGGTGTGTTGCTGTCTTTATTCTGCCTTAATTCCTTTCTTCCTTTCAGACAGTTAGAGCTTTTGACATTTGCCTTTAGTTTTATAGGAGCAGGTAAAGGTGGCTGTGACTCTAATCACATCAAATCAAATGGCCCCAGGGGACCATCAATATACTGCTACTGTGACACCCACTACATCATTTTAAACAAAGTTTTGGCACAGAGTGACAGAGCTTTGTTTACAAATTTTTTTTCTTCCTTTCTAGCTGCTCCTTGTCAACAGGGACCAGGTCGCCAGGATGCAGCAGCCCGGATGCGGCAGCGGAAGCTGGAGGCAATATGGGCCGAATACCAGTGGCTGGTGGTCTAGGAGGAGGAGGAGGCAGTTGCCCAAGGCCCCAGCACCTCCAGTTTCCCAACAACAACATCGGTGCCGCAATCTGCAGGCAGCTGCGCGCCATCCAAGAACAAACACTGCTGCCCCACTCTCAGTCTCAGACCGCACCCTACTGCGCTGTGTCCTGTCAAGGCTGGTGCACATTGAGGCCAGGCAGAGAAGAATGGTCCGGCACCTCAAGGAGATCTTGCGCCATGTCTAGTTCCCTCTGCCTCTTTTTAACTTTTATTTTGGTGGGTGGGACTTGTTTGTTGTTGTGGGTGGGGAGTATGGGGATGTGGGTGTTGGTATTGGGTTTTCACGGACAATGGTTGGAGATGGGGAAATTTCATTTGTTTGGGAGAGGGGTGGGCCAGTTGTTGTAGGTGGGTGGGTTTTTTGTTTGACTAGAATAATACATATTTAAGTTTCTTTATTTATGCCTCTAACCAAGGACTTTTGGGGTGTTTTACTTTTCAAAGCTGCCTTTTAGAGCAACATATTTTAAAATGTTCTGATAATGTGTAACAACAATTAGGTATGTGGTATGCCTATGTTGTACTTTGGATCTACTACTCTCCTAGTCTCTGCAGTCTGCAACTATATTGACAATTATACGTGGTGGGGGTTTGCCGTTGTCTTTCCTACAACAACTTAGTAGAACAACAAACTATAGTTCTCCTACCGAATAGAATAAGCAAGGCCTGCAAGGTGCCATAGTGGTGGTAGTAGTATCAGGCTAGCACACTAACAACAGTGCAGGAATGAAAAGTCAGGTCCCACTCCCACCTAGGTCAACTCCAACTGTAAGATTTTAATCAGAAGGATTATTCATTGCAGGCAACTAAATGGAAATAAAAACATATGAGTTAGTGTGTTATATATTATTAGCTTTACAAACACTTGAGACTAGACTAGCACACAACAAAGAATACCTGATGCAGAATAACAAACAGGAAACAATATTTAATTAGTCAGAGGAATGGTTGGTGAGCTAGTTTTTGGAGAATACAAAAGTGACTCTTAGTCTTGCATTGTGATTCGTTAGGAGGAAGACTTAAAGTCTGGAGTGGACATGGTTATTGGTTAAGTGTTTGATGCAATGCACAATGTATGAATGATGATGCTGATGAATGATGTTCTTCTATAACTAAAATATCAATCACTGTTTTGAGTGGGTGGGTAAAGGGTTGTTTCAGTAATAGGTGTAAAACTGAAGATCCTTGTTAGAAATGGGATCTCTGGTTGGCTAAGGCTTGCGCCAAAGCCAGGCAGAGACCACCACTCTAGTCAGGGCGAGGGAGTTACACGCCAAAGATAACCCCTGCTCACCCCCTTGGTAGCTTGGCACGAGCAGTCAGGCTTATCCCGGAGGCAATGTGTAAAGCGTTTGCGCACGCACACACAGCAACAACATACTAGGCACACCACAAAAAGGAACTCCACACAAGGTTATATAAAAAATAGCCTTTGTATTCTCATAACACATTAGAATAGTAAACACATAATATACATTGTGCCACCTGGCACTAGGTCATATCTACAAGGGATTATATACACCTGACAGGGCCCACTGGACCACTGTCAGAACCATCACAAAGCGAACTTAGTAAAAGTAAAACAGATCATAAACGTACAACCAGTAACCACTGGTAATCACTGTACTTAGCATCAGCCTGTAACATAAACTACATTATGCACAGTATCACATTTAGGCGCGAATTACATTCTGCGCCAACAACCTCACCAGCATAAACACATTATGCAATCAACTCACAAGTCTAAACGCATTAGACCCTAACCTCCTAAGTATAACTCACATTAGGGGCATAAATCACAGTGGAACATAATCTCACTAGCATAAACCATAATATGCAAACCAACCTCATAATTATAAAAACCACATTTAGAGGTATAACACAGGGTGCATAAAACATAGTACATGAATTACATTTCCTAGCACCCAAAATCACATCAGCACATAAATCACATTAGGGCCTCGCGCCCTATTAACCTAACAGTCCCCCTGGCCAACTGGCCATCTCAAAAGGGGCTCAAACGCCCTATGTCCAAGAGTCAGGGCGCGCTGCCAATGCAGCAGAAGTCAAGGGTGCGCAATTGCGCAAACCTAAACGTTGCAGCTGGCACTAAGTGCTGCGCAGCTGTGAAGATATGGGGCAAAGGAGTGCATCTCACTCCTAACTTCATAAAAGACAGGCCCCCAAAGCACTGTGGCCTAAACGATGCAGCTGCCCACTACTTGCTGGGCAGCTGTGAAGAATTGTGAAGGCCTGGCACCTCTGTGCCGCTTCTGTCCTTCTCAGGGACTCCTAAATCAATCTGCGCCAAACGTGGCCGCTGCCCTCTATCAGGCGGGGCAGCGGGGAAAATGGCCTGAGCCCTGCTCTGGGGCTCTTGAATAATAAAACGTGCCCTCTTGGTGCAGCTGCCCTCTGCGAGCGGGGCAGCTGGGAGGAATGCGGCTATGGGGCCTGGGCACCTCTGTGCCCTCACGTTGGAGCCACACAGGCTCTGGAAATGGACCGTGCCCCCTCGTAGGAGCGGTAATGAAATGCGGCCATGTCCCCCGCCCGGCCCTCACTCACCGGGCTCTGGCGCCGCTCTGGGTCTCCTTTCCCTGGTAGGCGGGACCAGCGCGTCTGCCTCCTTCACCCGGGCCCCCTCTCGGGACCCGGGACTTCATTGTGGAGCCCGCGAGGCTCCAGCCGCATTGCTCTTCACCTGGGCCTCGTCATGGGACCCGGGACTTCATCACGGAGCCTGCGAGGCTCCGGCCGTATCTCTGGCGGCGGGGTGGGACTTCCTCTCCTCGCTCCGCCCATCTCCCAGGCAGACGTGCCTGACTTCCGGGTCGCGTTCAGACGCGGCCCGGAGATTCCCTTTGCTTTGGCCCAGCCGCGGCGGTGATTCCGTTTCTCCTGCCGCAATGAGGGGTAGGCTCCCTCTTAGTTTAAAATATAAAGCGGGGTGGGCTCCCGCAGTAAAAATAAACATCATAAAGCGGGGTGGGCTCCCGCTCGACCACAGCAATTTTGGGGGAATCCCTACGCTGGGGATTCCCTCAAGGCAACATGCAGCTCCGCGCTGCGAAGCTCCAGCGCTCCTCCAGGAGCCGGATTTCAGCGCTCACAGGGCGCAAGATGCAGGCAAAAGTCCTGTAGGCAAAAAGAAATGCAGAGCGAGCTCCTCCAAGGTCCAGGAGGATCAAAAGCACAGTAAAGGGTCCCAGGCACAAAGTCCTTTAGGGAGCAAGGGGGCCAGGCTGGTCCCAGGGAGGCAAGCCCTCCTGGGCCCCAGCAGCAGCACGCCCCGCAGATTCAAGCACCAGAACAAGAACATTTTCATGGGGTCACAGCCCCTATATTTATACTACAATTTCCCTTTGTGTCACAGCACAGGGCTTGGGGATACCAGTCAGAACTGGTATAGGGGGGATTTGGAGCACTTTGTTTTGCTCAGCTCCTCTCTCCTTTGTCAGGTGGGGGCTCAGGGATTAGACGCACCACAGGGGGCGGAGCCAGCATTGTGGAGGGAAGGCACAGCCCTATTCAGGTCCCAGGTGCAACTCCTCCCTCCCATCTGCATGCAGATCTCTCTATTCAGCACTGTGCTGACTCACCCTGCCCCTCCTGGAGCCACACACATCTCCCAGCCCCTGTCACTCACAAGCCAGACATGCAATTCACATCAGGCAGGCAAACACAGAGCACACATAAATGCCAACTTCTAAAAGTGGCATTTCTACACCAGTCATAATAAATCTGCGCACACCATTGCGCAGCATTTATTCACACAATTTCATACATACCAGACTTGACCATGCTGCACCTCTCATACCAGGAATTACCATGGACACACTTATCCACCATGCATTCCTATGGGAGGGCAGGCCAATCTCACCACAAGTACACAGAGAGCGCACGCACTTTCCACTGGACCACAGTGCGAAAGTGCTCAGAGGCCTAAAATCACCAACACCAGGTTACAGACAAGGCAAAAAGTTCAGGGGTGAACCTGCCAAAAAGGGCCAAGTCCAACAATCTTGCACTGAGTTAGTGTTGCTTTCACCACATCCGCCCCACCAAGTGTGTGATCCATTGGTGGTGTAAATGAAGCCACACCGCAATAAATCAAACAGCCCGGGGGAAGAGGATTAGGGATTTAATGAATGAATGGGAAGGGGGATTTGGGGAAAGGTTTGACAAAGACAAAAACTACACAAGGACAACATTCATCTAGGCAATGAGCAGCCAACCGTCATACATTTATTAAGGGAGGAAAAGAAAACAAAGAAATGAGTACGGGTAACTTAAATGCAATGCAAACCAAACAGTCTGTCTGTCCCCAGAGAGACCCAAGTTACATGATATTTAAATGTTCTGTTACCTAGCTTTGAAAGATAGCAAATATAGTGCAAATTATGTAGGAGTCAAGTGAACAACACATACAGTTCTAATTATTATTGAAAGAAAAAATGATACTGTATTGCTAAATTGGGAGTTCTATCTGCATTCTTCTTAGACTGTCTGTCAATCTTGGGTGCCTGGCTGATGCGGTCCGGAAAGGCAAGCTTGAGTGTTATGGTGCTTTTCCAGTTTGGCGCAGGATAATAGAAGGCCTGCGGATTGTAAAACAAAAATGATATTGTAGAATCAAGAAGAAGGACAGAAGGTAAACTTCATAAGCAGTGCACCAAGAAGACTCAGAGACAGCGCAAGAGAGAAGAGAAAAATAGTCCTTTTTGCACTCATTCATGTTATGACTGATGTTTGAACAGTTAGGTGAGAGCAATTTTACAAAAACCAACAATCACACAAAAGTGACAGCATGTAACCATCGGTATTGGGCTGAACAAACTTGCAACTGTCATGATCATCAATCCTGATCATAAATCATAACAATATTATGTAGCCTAACAGCACATGCATAATGTGATGATCATTCATGAACACATGTCTGTCTCCAGTTACCTACAAGAACAGGACCCCCACCCAACCACCACTTAGCTCCATATTTGAGCCAGACAGCACTGAACACACAAGTAAAATCAATGCACTGCTTTCACCACCACTCCAAAGAATTGGGTAGGCCACTTTAAAGTCATCACAAAATCGGTTGGTTTCAGTGAAGCTGAAAACTTCCTTCTTCTAGTAGCAGTTCTTGAAGTAGTCATGCTCACGCTCTGAGTCCTTCCATCATCCTCCTGACTCCGAGTAAGGTGTCCAACTCCGTACCGGCTGAGTCCCGTCATTTTTTGTGTAGACTAGATTTGAGTTTGTGTTACCTTAAGGGACTGGTCGGGTCTTTGAGGAGTGTGAAGCAGAAAACAAAGCAGTGTGAAGTGGACCCAGTGGAGAAATCTTGCTAAGTCACAAAGGGGAAAGGGAAAAATCACCTTCAGGAGAAAAATGTATCAGCCGGCATTACTTAGGCCACCAGCATTGTACATCATCACAAACACATTCAAGCATAATAGTTACAGATAAACAAACACCCAGTGTCACTCCCTGCCACCACATGAATCATCTCAACACACTCACAAACAACAATCACTCAGCGTGCAATGCATGCCATTTACCTATTCTTCTAATTCAGGCATGGTCATCGTGGTACATTGACGATCCATTGTTCACAAAACAAACATTGGCCAGTCTTAAGTTTTAAATGAAATAATAGAGGTCAGTCCGTCTAGGAGAATAAACTAAAAAAGGATAGATAGGCACAGGATGGGGGCAGGCACACATTTGTATGTCCAATGTCCTTGAGGGAAATGTGTTGGATGGGGCTTGTTCGCTGCACATTGGTGCAACTCCAATGTTATGAATCGCAATATACCCCAATATAGGCCTGGGTAGTCTCCTATCCTTTCACCTACATTTACCCTGCCATTGCACTACATAACGGTTTTTGGTGCTGACCTTTTACCTAGTTAGATGCTGAATAAATGTTGTGTGGTTTTCTCTGAAAAACTAGCCTCATTTATTATGCATGAGGATTCTCAGAATCACAGCAGGATTACCATCTTCTGCATAATTACTATATATAAAGTTCATCACTATCGTCATCCTCGGCCGACATGACACAGAAAGGTACAACCCCTGAGGGTACCTTTTGGGAATATAAACACCACATCTCCACTGAGGAAGAGAGAGGAGAAAGACTTCCATGCTGACACGAGACGCTGAGTTTCCTGCACGCAGACACTCCAGCACGCAGTGGTCTGACATGCCTTGCGGGGTGTCCATCTCGAGACCAAGATGGGGTCCTTCATTTTTTCACTTCAGGTAATGGGGTTGGCTTTATCCTAGGGGGATTCTTGGCTATACACCTACATAAATGCTAGGTACATTTAGGTACATCTAGTTAGGGTTAGCATCGTAGGAGTACGCATTATTACTGTCATGTATTTATATGCCTGCAAATATCCATTGTTATAGCACTATGGTAGAATTCTACCGTCTATTTACTCTAATGATGCTTATAACTGTATACATCTGTTTCTGTCTTATAGTTGTTGCTGCACACATATTTTACACTAGAATGAGGCTGGTTCAATAAATGCTTATTTAAAACATCCCCCTCGTTTATTCAGTGCATCTCTCTGAGACAAAGTGAGCACGAGTGACTGAGCAAAAAGTACTGTACTGTTTCCACGATCCCTGTGGGCTGAGGGTTGTCATGTTCGATAGTGGCCAGAACCTATTCTCTCCTTGGTAAGAGGGGTTTATAGTGGCACTGTGAGCTAGATGGTATACAGGTGAACATATCCGGTGGGGGTGTCTGGAATCAATCTGGACACCAATCCCACAGTTTATGTTGTCTAAAGGCGTGGATCCTATATGGATTTATAGGAACTACACAACACCAATCCGGCAATAAAATGTATCTAAGATGGTGGAGCTGCATTAGTCAGTCAGACACAAACAAATAAGATCCCCCCCATCTTTTTTGGGGGGGGATCAAAGCAGATCAGCGATAGAGAGAGAAAGTTCTATGGTTGGTGGCCCAGGCCTAGTAGTCAGGGAAGTATAGTTAATCCTCAAACTCAGGTGGTTCGCCCAGCTAACACATTACTTCCATGACCTTAGTCTGACCAATCACCTTCATCTTCCTCCTGTCACACTTCAGGTATGGAGTAATTTGGTGGTATAAAGTGCTGATTCATTTTGATCATGCTTAATCTCTCCGTGTTTTGGGCTAGGAGACCGGTCCCTCTGACTGTGACAACTGCACCAGCAGCACTAAAAACACGCTCAGCGTAGACATTGGGTACCGGGCAAGGCAGATAGTTTATTGCCAGCCTGCTGAGCACTGACCAGTGGCGCCTCTTCCCGTACCAATACACCAATGGGTTTTGATCAAGCTAGACCTCTGTTGGGTCATCCGTATTGGCCTTGACCATCTGCTCAATAGTCGTTGGTGCTCCACCATGCTCAACCTCTTTTTGTCTCTGCCTCTGCCCTGGACTTAAGCCCTGCCAGTAGAAACCAATCATATGCAGATTTTTGGGCTTATGCTCCTGTTCCTGTTGTTGCTGGTGTTCTTGTTGTTGGTTTTGCCTGCAGTGCACCAACAGCACTTCCCTCAGGCTCTGAAGTTGAAGACTGCACCACAGAACTTGTGCCCTGGAGGAGTGGGCCTCTAATTCCCGGTCATTCTTTTTCTAGCTCACTGGCTTGCTCAGCAATCCATGTTTTGTAGTTTGCACCATCCCCATCAGAAAAAGGGAATGGAAGTGGACAGTAATGGTTTGTACCGTGGATCAAAAATTGTGGCATAGATGTAATGTTTGGATGAAGCAATGCCACTTTGCACCCTCACATTAACAGATAACGAAGAGTTAAGCTCTCCACCAACTCATACGCATCTTTTTTTTCCTCCACACCTGCGTACATTTCAGACACTTCGTTGAGCTGTTCCTGTAGCATATGCAACAATGGGATAGCTTAGCCCATGGTACTGTCCTCTTTGCTGACTTCCGGTATGAACACCTTAAAATGAAGCAGCATCTCTGTCAGGCATTTAACTAGGCCCCATTGGTCAATCTCAATGATCATGCCTTTCACAGTTGCCTCCCCTCCTTGCATGACATATTCATTGATCAGTTTGTACTGCTCAAACAGACATTGCAACATGTAAAAAGTCACATTCCTGCTTGTTGGCACTTCCTGTATGAGTGCTTTAACTGCCATTCTATTATCACACTGAATGACCCTCATCTGCTTCCGGGCTTTAAAAGAATGGCTGAAATGTGTGCAGATTCTTCTGAAGGTGAACAATAAGTTGCCGACTCAGTCTTCTTTTTTGAGAACGTCCTGAACAATGATGTTGATGTAGTGCGCCAAACACAGGACCCTGAAATAGCCACCATTTGCCATGGCCCTAACTATATTACTGCCATTGTCTGTGGCCACAAATCCAATCTTAAGCCCTCTTGGTCACAGCCAGTCATAGACTTTGTAGTTAAAGTCTTCCAAGTTGTTTGCAGAAGTATGGGATTTCTCCATATCGAACATAGCTACTTTCTTCTGAATTCCATTACAAATCTCAGCAGCGTCAATACCTGCAGATATCATTTCTCTAACCCCCACAAAAGAAATCCAGTGTGCAGTGATGCACATGTAATCAGTGGATTGGCACTGGTCCAAATATCTGTGGTCAGGTGGATAGTGTGAAAAGCACTCTGCTGCAAAGCTTGTCCAAGCAATTCCAGCACATCATGATGTAGCCCTAAAACAGAAACTCTGGCAAAATAGGTCCAGCTGAGAATCTTCAATTTTGGGCAGATGGCTGCCACAAATTCTAGAAAACCCACCCCTTCCACAAAAGAAAAAGGGAGGAGGTCCAGCGCTAACATTTTAGCCAGCTTCGCGTTGTACAAACGTGCCATTAGGTGCTTGTGTTCGTACTGCCCCTCCTGCCTAAACATGCCAGGAATAGTAGCCTAGATTTTTTTTCTTTTCTGGTGCCACTGATGTAGGTGACTTCTTGAGAGCAGACAGTGGTAGGCTCAATGTGCGTCTAAGCAGGGCAGTCACTGTACTCTCTTGCCTAAGTGTCTCGGCCTGAGTCTTGTGGCATTGCGATGTTGCTGATGTGGATGATACTACTGCACTGCTAGGAGCAGGACTGCTTTGTGTAACATAAATGTCTTCCTCTTCTTCACCTTCCACTGTGATCGGATTGGATTCCCCTTCACCAACAGCACTTGCAGGTTTTTGGCCGCTAAGGTGTGCCTCTCAATGGATTGTGTGGTGTTTTCTTAAATGGGTTGTTTGGCCTACGGTACCATAGTTTGTACCAAGCTTACCCCGACTAACACTTGCTCCGCAAATGGAGCATATGGCAATGTTGTTCTCCTTCTTGCTAGTTGTAAAGAAGTCCCAAACTGGGGAGGTCCACTTTCTGATGAAGATGGCACTGCTAATGTCGGATGAACTCGAGGAAGGTGTCGTTTTGATGTTTGCCTCTATGCAGTACCTACTTCTATTGAGGTGGTTGTATATGTAGGTCGCTGCCAGGACTTTGCAAATATGGCAGCTGGTAGTGATGGTGGTGGCATCTGTGGTGCCACATCCCTCACAGCAGGTTGGGATGGGGTAACGATGGTCTTTACTGGATCTGGGCTAACATACATGATGACTGGCTCACCATCATCCTTCTCTACATCCAGAAGGTTAAGGCTTTGAGGAACCTTCCTTTTCCCTAGCCTTTAGTGGCGTGTCTCACTCTCAGACTGAGGTGGGATTCAAGTGGTGTCTAGATCATCAGAAGGGGGCTTGGAGAAGAAGATGGTGGACTAACCCTCCTTTTTCTTGCTGCAGATCTGGAAGACAATGGATCTTCTGAAATAGTGGTTTCCTCTACTTCCTCAGCATGAAGCTCAATCTCCTGAACTGCTCCTACTTCAGGAGGAACTACTATTTGCGGCTGTGGCTGTTATTATCCTCTTATTTGAGTTTCCTGCAACAATTGGGTACTCCTTTGTGAAAGAGATAAGTCAATTTCAACGTCACTGCTCATCGGCGTTGCCTTGATTAGACTAGCTGCCTCTGTGACAGACATGGGCTTGGGCCTAGGTTGGGGAGGGTCCGCTGATGTGGGGGTGCTGCTCCCAGCTTGTTCCCTGGAGGCTGGTGCGGCAGGCACAGGTTTTGTTTTTCAAAAAAAGGTCTGGGTCGATATACCAGTGGTGGTCAGCTCCTTCTTCTTATCACTGGCCAGTTTCTTGGTAGCACCTTTCTTTGGGGCCATCTTGAAGCTCTCAGTTGGCAGTGGCAGCTAGCTTTACAAGCTGAAGAGATATCAGTGATGTGTGGTCAGGTCACACGTGCACAGGCCTTCTGTCTGGCAGTGCTGTGGGTGATTTTGTCTCTTGTGCACCTAAAAGCAAGAAGAACATCAGTGAAAACATGGCATTGTTGCAGTTCAATTAGTAGTACAAACTAACAATATAATTTAGTCTGGTCAATGACTACTTAAGTTATTATATAAATAATTAACAATACAGTGTATCCACTGTTGATTCACAAAGCCACATCTACATAAACTTTAACTTTAATGGTGTGTACACTCAGGAAGGATAAGAAAGAGCAACAACAATAACATACAGATGTAACTGTGTGCTTTATGTGCATCAAGTGGGATGTGGCACTCAGGGAGGTGCAGCTGGCAAATGATGACAATGGAATAATCCCTAGACAATGAATGCTATTGTGCACATATATCAGACAAGGGGTTGATTCATTTATGCCAGATGTTATGAAAATAGTTAAAAACAAAAACAAAACATTTAAATAAAAAAATTAAAATTAAAAAATTCAACAAAATTAAAATTAAAAACGTAAAATTTTTACAAAAAATCTAAAAACAATAAAAGTACAAATTAAATTAAAAAAATTAATCTGAAAAAATTTAAATAAAATAAATGTTTTATAAATAAGTAAAATTATTCACAAGCATATATATTTGTAATTTAATAAACTGCTATGTCATTTCTCAACCATCTCCATGCTTGCCTATGACAAAAGGCCACACTGGCTGGACACACAAAATGGCCACAAACCACATGGTCGCAACAATAACAATCATCAAGGAGGCATGGCCACAAGCAAAGAACAAATGCAAGACTATGGCAAAAACATAATGGCTGCCAGCCACATGGTCACAAGAAGAAGCAGGAGGCCTGGAAAACAAAGAACACATGCAGGCCTATGGGGAATGCACACTGGCTGGCTACACAAAATTGCCACCAGCCACATGGTCGCAAGCACAACAACCAGAAAGAAGGCATGGCCACAACAAAGAAGAAATGCAGGCCTATGGCAACAGCATAATGTCTGGCTACATAAAATGGTCGCCAGCCACATGATCACAACAACAAGCAGGAGGCCTGGAAAACAAAGAACACATGCAGGCCCAAAGACATTGACTATACAAAATGGCCCCTGGCTACAAGGAATGGGGAACAAAGACAAACTGTGGCCTATGGCAAACACACTCACACACTGGCCAGACAAAGGAGGCATGATAACATATAGAACACAGAATTAATTCAGCAATGCCAAAAATGAAAATTAACAGGACAAAAATGTTTACCTTTGACTTCTTTAAATGTCTACTTGTCATTAGGAGTGACCTGTGTCAGTTCTTCAATACATATCTAAATGAGTGTCTCCATTACTGCTGGATTCATAAGAGCTGTATGTGTATGTGACTCAGTGTTTAAGTGCCTCTATCACTATCAAGTTCAAGTTCAAACAAGCTTTTTCGGTTAAAATGAAACATAACCATAAAAGCATCCTACAAATTATGCATATCTTCATATTTCAGGATATACAATAAAATACATAAAAACAGGAGAATAACAAAAAAAAAACAAGCAGCAGACCTCGGTAAACCATATACATAAAATGCTATGTGCAGGGTATCCATTTCAAAGCAAAGCTATAACTCTAGTGGCGTCGTTATTCATCACAAGATGTATAGCAAAGTGCATTTTAGTTTTAGCGCTTCATAAGTCTATCTAAAAAGGGATAATATATAAAGTGCCGGGGGCAGAATATGTAATTTAGGAACATAATGTACAACCAAGGACATCATTTACGTAAAGTGCTAAGAGCGGATTAGTGCAATTTATCCAATTCAAGGCAAGGCTGTAGCTCTAATAACTTCGCAATTCATCACAAGATAAACAGGTAAAGTGCATTCATTTTAAGATTTCATGATTGTAACTGAGAAGACAAGATACATAAAGTGACATGTACATAACATATAATTTAAAAACTTATTGCACAAATAAGGACATCATTTATCAATATATGCCACGTTGTCTTCATAGACAAGGGCCTCAAGATGGGAATTATTATGTCTTATTTTGATTGACTTCTGGATATAGGCCACCACTGCATTACAAACTCTAATATTTACCAGGCCACAAATATACTCAAAAGCAGTTTTATATGTGAACAGTCTCTCCTTTAAAAACAGTGGTCGTAAGAGACTCTTCCTAATGTCTCTATAAAAACCGCAAAATAAAATAAAATGCAATGTTGTCTGATCTGATTTTCCATCACATGGGCACTTTGGAAGATTATGATTCCACTTGCCCATCGTTGGAAAAGCTAATAAAAAGTGGGCTAGTCCCATTCTTAATCTAGTAAGTTAAAATCTATGTTTTGTATTTGTGATCTGTAATAAGTAATACGGTATCCAAGACCCAGAGGTCCTATCCAAGTAGGCCTTAGTCATTGGTTTCAAGTTTGCATCAACGTCCCTTGGCCAATTCCGTGATTCCATTAAACTAATCTTCAAATCTTTTTATCGTACTCGAATATTTGGGAGGGATTTTTAAAATCAATGTTTATGGCACATTCATTTAAAAGATTTTTAATATACATTAACCATGGGATTTTTATTCCTTGGTCGAGGGCAACGCAATACTTAATAACATCCTGTGTAAACTTTGTACCTTCCTTACTGCAGATGCCATGCCAGACATTTAAACTTATTGCACTTATAAAATCATTTATATAGGGGGCTTCTAGTTCTTTATGCACACTATACCCAGGAGTAGAGCTGGGTACAGCTAACAGCCGTTGCAAAAAGTTATTTTCTTGAGTCTGAAGGGTTGCACAATTTGCCACTCCCAGTAAGACACTTGCTCTTATATAGTGTCATAATTTCCCTGATAGGCTTATTGCCCATTTTATGTGAGAATCTAAAAATTGACTCAGTTATCCTCATAAATTTTAATTTACAGTGTTCGATGTGGGCTCCCCAGTTTCCCTTTGCTGTAAATACTATCCCTAAATATACAAAATAATTTGTTGCTGCAATAGGGACACTATTTACGTGGTGATTCCTAGTTTTTGCTTTTCCTTGTCCACACACCATCGTAAAAGCCTTTTTCAAGTTAAGTACTAAATCCTTTTCCTGCATATAGTCTGCGAATTTTTCAATGAGGGTCTGGAGCAAATTCGCAGTTCTCGATAAAAGAACTGCGTCATCCGCGTAAAGTAAAGTCAGAACAGCATGTTTGGCTACTCTAGGGACATCAGCGTTTAACTTTTGCAATTCCTCATCTACACCATTTATATATAGGGAAAACAGGAGTGGGGCAAGCACACACCCCTGCCTAATACCCCGTCTTACTCTGAAACTAGTGGTGCACTCTCCCTCTAGCCCATAGCGAACTCTTGTGCTCAGGCGGCTATATATTTGTGAGAGGTATATAATTATGTCATTTGGTGCACCCATACAAATCAAAGTTTGCCATAATTTCGCATGATTTACTAGGTCAAAAGCACTAGTAAGATCAACGAAAAAGAGGGGTAGGTGGCCCTTTTTTACACTTGTATATTTACCAATCAACAAATGCAAATTGATACATTGTTCAATTGTCCCTATTTCCCTTCTAAAACCATATTGTGATTAATGAGGATTTTGTTTTCATCTCCCCATATTTCCAGCCTCTCCAACAATATCCTACCAATCATTGTTGAGGTTGTATCAAGGAGGGAAATAGGGCAGTAGCATTTGGCATCACTTCTGTTGCCCTTTTTAAAAATCGGGACAATTATGCTTTCAGGCCATGTTTTTGGTATCAAGCCCCCCGCAATGATGTTAAACACTTTTTGTAAAAGAGGGGCCCAAAATCCAATGTCATATTTAAAAATGTCTATCGGGACCCCATCAACACCAGGTGCCTTTTCATTTGCACTTCTTTCTAAAGCCGATGTAACTTCGTCCAGAGTGATAGGTGCCAAATTTGGTGGTTCAAGAGTTATAAAAGTCTTAGGGCCATATTATCAAGAACGCCGATAACATTATCGCCGCTTTAGTGGCAGGAAACTGCCTCTAAAGCGGCGATAAGGGGCTTGATAATATGCCCTATAGAATTCCAATAGAAGCCCAGGTTCTGGTGTGAAGGACATCAAACCTGGGCTTCTATTGGAATTCTATAGAGCATATTATCAAGCCCCTTATCGCCGCTTTAGCGGCAGTTTCCTGCCGCTAGAGCAGCGATAATGTTATCGCCGTTCTTGATAATATGGCCCTTATTATTTAATAGTTCTGCAATACCATCGGGGTCACTGTTTTCTACTAAAATAGGGGTTTCATTTTCTGCATTAAAAACCTGCCCAAAATGACGTATCCACTCTTGGAGGTGCACCATACTCTCAATTTTAGTAGCACAATTTTCTTTAAAAAACGGGTGATTTATAGTCTTCCAAAATATGGAGGAATCCTTTGTATTGGCAGCCAGAGAGAGTTTTTCCCAAGCATTATCTCGAATTTCTCTCTTTCTTTTTACTATGGACTGTTTATATAACAACCTCTGTTTTTTAATGAGTTCACTATCTCTGGGCCTAATTTTTAAAGCATTTTTTAATGATCGGTTTGCCTTTGTGCATTGTGAATCGAACCAGCCAACTATTTTCTTAGCTTTTTTCTTACTCTTGATTTTCAATCCCCTAGAGATTTCAGCGGTAATGTTACAAAAGGCCCCAATGATCTGGTTGTCAATAGAATCCCCCCTATTACACATTTCTATATCTTGTTTACAATTACTCATTAGACTGTCCATAAATTCTTTTGGATTTATTCCAGACCATTTGTTAGAGATACCGTTTTCCCCCTGTGTGGAAATAAAGGGTGCTAAACGGGGCCCAGTCTGAAAGGTATCAATTAATCTAACTGTTAAAAAAAGTGGATGATGATCACTAACACAACTTATTTTCATCTCCATTTTTTCTATTTGATCTTGACCATGTGCCGAAATAAAAATATGATCAATGATTGAACACTGGCCATGCCCCTCGAAAGTCGGTAGCTGGGATTGTCCATCCGATGTAGACTGATCCAATAGCTCTAAATTGCATTTATACATTACCCCGTTAATGGATTCGCCATAGAGATTATGCGGGAAATGAGAATAACTTTCCCCATACTCATTCCCATATCCACAGTGCTTTCCTTCTAAAATACCACATTTTTTACTATTAAAATGTCCAACCCAGATCAGAAGATAATCGCTCTTGTTCTGTTTTAAAAATAAATCAAGTTCCTTCTCAAGAGCCAATATCACTTGTTTTCTGGTAATATTGAAAACATTGTTATAAAAGGTAATTACTACAAATCACTGGTGATCAACAGAATGGAACCACAGAAATTGAAAAAAGGGAGAGTCAATATAAGCTTTCTTCAGAATCAATGGGCATGTGACTGAAAGTAGGACTGCTAGGCCTCCTTTGCCCTTCCATTCCGTGAAGGGGTCGCTGGGTGTCAACAATTGAGAAGCCATCTATGTGAAAGGGTTCCATGTGCCAGGTCTCTTGCATGCAAATAATTACACAGTTATTTAAAAATCAGGCCATGTATCATCATTCAGTTTCTTATTTATACCCGCGATGTTCCATGTTACTAGAATCAGATTTTTAAATTTCAAGTTTTGAGTTGCAGGTAATATCTCATCAATTGGGCCAAAATCTTGTGCAACTTTCTGGTGTAGTCAGTCCACATCGCTCCATCTTCTGAGAGGTAGAAATCTATTAGACAAATCAAGTGGTCTATACTTTTCCATCGTTGTAGGACCATTTCCAAACTGGCTGGGATTTTCCACATCTGGCTTATAGAAAAACCCTAATGGTACCGCAGTGATGATCTTATTCCGGTATTTTGATGGCATCTCCCATTTATTGCATAAATCTTCTAGCAACGTTCTAACCATCTCTGGGTGTTGAGAGGAGACTACAACACAATCCCCTTCACAATTCTTTGGTAATTTCCCTACCCAGGGTACTCTTCTTACCATATTGATACTTTGGGCCAAGGTATTTGAGTTATATTGACAATGATTAGCAAACCAAAACACAACCTTATTTTTCAATTCTTCCCAGTCCTCGTTTACACCATCCTGTAATTCTGGCACATCTTTCAAGATGATCGTATAAGGTGTAGCCTCGGGAGGAAAGTGTAGGGGTCTTTGGGGCCTTGTAGGTGACAATTTGTGTTCATATTTATCCGCATTTTTAATATTAGATCTTATCTTTTTTGTCACATGATGAGCTGACATCGTGGGACGTGACCCAATATTGGTCTCTTCCTTATCCGTTTACCCCAGGGTGTTATTTCCTTCGCACTATATTACTGACCCCCGTGAGCCACATAGAGGGTCGTTTGTGGTAATTTCATGGTTGTTAACCGTTGCTGTTATATTGGTTGTATCAATCTGTATATTTTCATTCTGACGTTTTCCTAGCGGTAACAACTCCTCAATTAGTTTAGAGATATTGGCTACATCATTCTTAATTTTTGAGATTTCTGATAACAAGTTTTTCTCAATTGAATCAATCTTCCCATGTAACTTTTTTAAAAGTAAGTCCAGGTTATGGGTGTAGTCATGACTTACAGTAGCCCTCGAACCCCCACTCTGCTTCTTAGGCAATGGCTGTAGTTGTGGTTGAGGTTGTTTAATAGATTGTTTGATAGATTCTTTAGTTTTTTCCTTCGATAACTGTTTGCCTTTAGTTACAAGGGGGGTAAATGAATCTCTACCTTCTGTTAAGGCTGATATTTCCAGTGGTAACATTGATACACAGGGCGCTACATTGTGTATTAAGGCTGTACTATTCTTTTGTTGAGGTTTATTATTTGTAACTGTCTCCAATGCAGTTGCATCCTCTATAGTATCTTCAACCACATTAGTTAGTGCAATCTTTGTAGCCGCTAAACGCTCCTCAACATTAACAATCTCGCTATTGATTAGTCCCATCGCAGTATTTAGGTAGTTCGTAATAGATGCCTTCAATCTTGCATTCTTGTTTTTACTGCCTGATGTAACACCCACGAGCTTACGTTTTCCCATGATTGTATACAACAGCGGTGACCAAAAAGGGGCACGAGAGGATAGATAAAATAGATATATTTGTATGAAGTGGTTTCAGCCACTCTTACCATGAATCAGAGGATTTTATTAGTAAACTTTAGGGACGTGGCCCAGCCTCTTCCGGCCGCTGACGTGTGCAGACGGGCCTGCCCTTGGCCCGGGCTGCGCCAGGGCACGGCCCAGGCACGCACGCACGCATGCGTCCCGCACTGCGGGAGCCTCTGATGATTTTTAAAAGCGCCTCCTGGTGCTGTGAGGTGCGACGGCGGCAGCAGGCCGGGCTGCAAGGGATGCTGGGGAGTGTGGTCCTGGCTCCCGGCTCCCGGTCTCCTGGCCCCCAGCAAGGGACAGAACAGCAAGTCAAACGGGTGTCCCGCGCTTCGGGAGCCCCTGATGATTTTTAAAAGCGCCTCCTGGTGCTGTGAGGTGCGTCAGCAGCAGCTGGCTGGGCCACAAGGGATACTAGGGAGTGTGGTCCTGGCTCCCGGTCTCCTGGCCCCCAGCAAGGGGCAGAACAGCAAGTCAAACGGGCGACATTAAGGGCCTCCTTGAATGCCACAGCCAGATTGATTACTGGTACAAAAAGAAAGGCTCACATATCCCCATCCCTAAAATCCTTATACTGGTTGCCTTACGAAGCAAGAGTACAGCTAAAGCAAGAGTACAGCTAACGATTGCCTACATGACTCACAAAGCCCTATATTTTAAAACCCCCTTTTATCTGGCTCAAAAGCTAGAATTATATGGAGGGGGTATACCATCACGAAGTGCAAGTTCATTCCTTTTGAAACCACAGATTTTCCACAAAAAGAGAACTAGTCGCAGAGCTTTCTCAGGCTCTGCCCCGAAGATCAGGAACTCTCTCCCACCGGAAGTGCGCCGAATCGCCTCCAAGGCTTCCTTCAAAAAGGAAGTAAAATTAATCCTAATGAACAAGTATCTGCCTTAAATGGCTCCACTGCTTACTCACCGCCCCCTGATTATTTACTATATTGGCTTAACACCTGTGAAGCCCAGCATTGCCTGCTATGCTCATATAAGTAATGTTTGTTCTTCTCCCAGTACGGTATTGTCTTCTCTAAATGTGATGTACTTTGATACCCCCTCGGACCTTGTTCGTCTTTGCATATTTAAGTGATGCTGGTCCTTTCCCACTATTATTTCCTACCCATCCAAATTGTGAAGCACTCTGATACCCACCTGGGTCATGTTCGCACTATATAAAACTTTATAAAAACATAAATAAATAAATAAAGTGAGCAAGGGACCCACGTCTGGGCATACCCTGCCAACTTAGGGCGAACAAAGCAAATACAAAGAGATGATGGTTGGAATGATGGATTCAACCCAGATCTGTGACTGGGGGTGAGTGTCTGAAAAAAGTTTCAGCGCTCCGTCCATCATCTCCTTGTGTTTGCTTTGTCCATCCTAAGTTGGCAGGGTAAGCCCAGACGTGTGTCCCTTGCTCATTTTAACACTGGATTCAGGGTAGCCTGGCTGATGAGGGGTGTTACCCCGAAACCGGTCCCAGGATGCTTGTTTCCAGTCCAGGGAAGACCTGGCTTGGCAGTTCAGGCTGGACTATTCCCAAGAGGCACAGGGCCAAGACTGATTTGCATATGGCTGGGTCTGAAGTGGGGTGGCTAACTGAGCTAAAGAACGATGATGGACCAGATCTGTGACAGGGGGGGAGTGTCTGAAAAGTTTCAGCGCTCCGTCCATCATCTCCTTGTGTTTTCTTTGCTCGCCTTAAGTTGGCAGGGTATGCCCAGACGCGGGTCCCTTGCTCACTTTGCCACTAGATTCAAGCTAGCCTGACTGATAAGGGGTGTTACCCCAAAACCGGTCCCAGGATGCTTGTTTCCAGAACAGGGAAGACCCGGCTTGGCAGTTCAAGCTAGACTGTTCCCATGAGGCACAGGGCCAAGACTGATTTGCATATAGCTGGGTCTGAACTGGGGTGGCAAGTGAACTAAAGAATAATGATTGATTCAACCCAGATCTGTGACTGGGGGTGAGTGTCTGAAAAGTTTCAGCGCTCCGTCCATCATCTCCTTGTGTTTGCTTTGTTCACCCTAAGTTGGCAGGGTATTCCCAGACGTGGGTCCCTTGGTCACTTTCCCACTGGATTCAAGCTAGCCTGGCTGATGAGGGGTGTTATCCCGAAACCAGTCCCAGGATGCTTGTGTCTGGTCCAGGGAAGACCTGGCTTGGCAGTTCAGATTGGACTGTTCCCAAGAGGCACAGGGCCAAGACTGATTTGCATATGGCTGGGTCTGAACTGGGGTGGCTATGTGAGCTAAAGAACGATGATGGATTCAACCCAGATCTGTTACTGGGGGTGAGTGTCTGAAAAGTTTCAGTGCCCTGTCCATCATCTCCTTGTGTTTTCTTTGTTCGCCCTAAGTTGGCAGGGTATGCCCAGACATGGGTCCCTTGCTCACTTTGACACTGGATTCAAGCTAGCCTGACTAATGAGGGGTGTTACCCCGAAACCGGTCCCAGGATGCTTGTTTCCGGTCCAGGAAAGACCTGGCTTGGCAATTCGGGCTGGACTGTTCCAATGAGGCACAGGGCCAAGACTGACTTGCATATGGCTGAGTCTGAACTGGTGTGGCTAAGTGAGCTAAAGAACGATGATGGATTCAACCCAGATCTGTAACTGGGGGTGAGTGTTTGAAAAGTTTCAGCGCTCTGTCCATCATCTCCTTCTGTTTGAAATGAAACTGTCTTTCCATTCCTTTGAGACCACAACATGGGAACAATCTACAACAACTTGCGCTTTGACATGGAGCATATATATAGAAGTGATGGAGTACATTTCTCTGAGAAATGCAACATGATATTCATTAATTACTTGAAAGACTGCATCCTGTTTTGTGTGTGGTTGTCATCTACACAGAATACATCAATAGGCTCTTCAAAGAACCACCCTGTTACCAAACAGTAAATCATTTTCATTTTAAATCCTTTTCTCAGAAAAATAAATTTTGGAGTTGCAACTCCATCGCAGATCTGCAAAGCAAGAGCATGAATTCAATTCACAACCTCACATAAAAAATTAGAACTCTCAGTTTGACTCTGTGCATGTGGCAATGGCTCTGCAAGTAGTTTTGTGAGTGCCTAAGTGTGTGTATAAGTAGGTGCATAACTGTCTTAGTGGGTCTGTGGGTGCATAAGTCACTTTTTTGAGTAGGTGTGTCACTGGGTGAACAAGTACCTCAGTAGCTCCTAGAGTGGGTGCATCAGTTTCTGAAAGGATGTGTAAGTGGGAGCAAGAGTCTCTGAGTGGAACGATGACTGGGTGTATGAGTCCTTGAGTGAGTGTGTGAGTGGCCACATGACTGCCTGAGTGGGGTCTATGAGTGGGTACATAAGTGAGTCTGTGAGTGAGTGTGTGAGTGAGTGTGTCTGGCAGTGGTTGCGTAAGTGTCTGAGTAGGTTTGGAAGTGGCTGCATAAGTGTCTCAGTGGATCGGTGACTGGGTGCATGAGTCTGCTAGTGATTCTGTGAGTTGGTGCATGAGTCTCTGAGTGGGTCTGTGACAGGCTCCATCAATGTCTGAGTGGGTCAGTAAGAGGGTGTGTGAATCTGAGTGAGTCTGTGAGTAGGAGCATGAGTGTCTGAGTTAGTCTTTTAGTGGGTGCATGTGTGTCACAGTGGGTCTGTGAGAGGATGCATAAGTGTCTCAGTGGGTCTGTGAGTGGGTGTATAAGTCTCTGAATGGGTCTGTGAGTTGCTGTGTGAGTTTCTGTGTGGATTTTTGAGTGGGTGCATTAGTCTCTGAATTGGTCTCTGACTGAGTGCATGAGTGGGTATGTAAGTGGATGTGTGAGGGCCTGATTCACAGAACTAATCTGAGACAAAATCCTAAACTTACTACTTTCGGTATTCACAGAAGGCATTTAGTAGTAGTAAAGTTAGGATTTTGTCTTAAGTTTGACTTAGGACAAACTTAAGACAGACTTAAGACAAACTTAAGACAGACTTAAGACAGACTTAAGACAGACTTAAGACAGACTTAAGACAGACTTAAGACAGACTTAAGACAGACTTAAGACAAACTTAAGACAAACTTAAGACAAAATCCTAACTTTTCTACTACTAAATGCCTTCTGTGAATACCAAAAGTAGTAAGTTTAGGATTTTGTCTCAGATTAGTTCTGTGAATCGGGCCCTGAGTGTCTGAGTGGGTCTGACAGTGGATGTGTGAGTATATGAGTGGGTTTGTGAGTGTGTGTGTGAGTCTCTAACTTGGTCTGTGACTGTATGCATGAGTGTCTGAGTGGGTCTGCAAGTGGGTGCGTGAGTCTCTGAGTGGGTCTGTGAGTGAGTCTCTGAGTGGGTCTGTGAGTGGGTACATGAGTGTCTTTGTGGGTCTGTGAGTGAGTCTGAGTGGGTCAGTCAATGGGTGCATGAGTCAGTGATTGGGTCTGTGAGTGGGTCTGTGAGTGTCTAAGTGGGTCTGTGAATGGGTGTGTGAGTGTCTGAGTGGGTCTGTGAATGGGTGCATAAATGTTTGAGTGGGTCTGTAAGTGGGTACTTGAGCTTCTCAGTGGGTGAGAGCGTGGATGCATGATTTGGTCTGTGAGTGGGTGCATGAACTTCTGAGTGGGTGAGTGAGTGGGTGCATGAGTGTCTGTGTGTATCTGTGGGTGGGTGCATGGGTAGATGAGTAGGGCTGCTAGTGGATGCAAGAGTGTCTGAATGGGTCTGTGAGTGTATGTGTGTGTGAGGTTTACCTGGGGTTTCCGCAGGGGCGAAGTGGAAGGAACAGATACTGAATCCCAACTTTCCTCACCCACCTCCTTTACCCAACAACGTCAAAGCAAAAGAGGAGAAGGTGGGGAAGAGGGAAAACAAAACAAAGAAACAGAGAAGGAGTAGAATCCTCTGGTCTGTCCGGTGTGGTGTTGCATGTGTTTCCTAATAGGCAAAAGTACAAAAAGGTAAGTATGACCCTAGAACCACGAGCGGACTATATATAAAGTGAGGCTAAATGTAGGAATATACCTGTTGAATGTTCTGATGGTAGGATAAGGAAGATATGAACAACTAGAACTTGAAACTGATACAGTGGCATCTAAAAGGTAGAAATTTGCAAATTACTCATTAGGACTGCAAAAGTCAAGCATTAAACAATGATAAGTGTGAAACATACCAACCTCAACGGAGACCACCACCTGGATTCATTAGACCCATAAAAACGTATTTTATCCTGAAGAACTAGGAAAAAGCCAAAAAACGAATTTTCCCAGAAACAGGAGAAAAAAGGGAGAAATAAATGGTGCACAAAAAGGTGTTGGGTCAGGATAGGTTTAACCAAGCTATTCAAAATTAAGTAACTGATATCTTTCTCTTATTTTGCAGCAAAAGAGAAGAAGCAGGAATAATTTAGGGCAGAGACTTAACTCCATACCACTGAAGAGCAGCAGAATCAGATAAGTAACTCATTTCAAACTATTCTATATAATTTGTTTCCTACCGAAGGATGAAAACAATGGTTCTTTAAATACTTCTCTTTGCTTGTATTCCTTTCCAGATACAGAAAGAACAGCATTAAGGAAGGCTGTTCATGAGGAGAAGTAACTAAGCTGACCGGCGAGGGGACCGCCAACACTGCAGCAAGCCCCGGATGAGTAGCGATGACCCAGAAGGCAAAAATACAAAAGACGTTGGAAGAAGAGAGCCAAGGACGTTTCAACTCTCTGATGGGGTTGCAGGAATTCAGGTACGTGCGGGCTTCATTCACTGGGAAACTGAGGGAGGCTAGGCGGGGTACGAAACAGAATGCAAAGTGCATTCCCATCGCAGACCACCCACTTTTGTAGGTCTCATGCACCACCTTCACCAGCTAACTCGTCTTTGCCAGCGGGGCGTGTGCTCAAGGCTGCAGGTGGTTAGTGAAGCTATGGGCGGGACAGCACAACAGTGTGAGTGTCTGTGTGGGCCTTTGAGTGGGTGTGAGTCTCCTAGTAGGACTGTGAATGGGTGTGTGAGTGTCTGAGTGGGTCTGGGAGTATTTCAGTGGGTCTGTGAGTGGCTGCATGAGTCACTGAGTGGGTCTGTGAGTGCATGTGTGAGTGTCTTAGTGGGTCTGTGAATGGGTGTGTGTCTGAGTAGAACTGAGAGTGGCTTGGTGAGTGTCAGAATAGGTCTGTGAGTGGGTGCATGAGTCTCTGAGTGGATCTGTGAGTGGGTGCATGAGTGTCTGAGGGGGTCTGAGAGTCAGCACATGAGTGTCTGAGTGGGTCTGTGAGTAGATTCATGAGTGTCTGAGTGGGTCTGGGAGTGGATGTGTGAGTGTCTGAGTAGAACTGTGAGTGGCTTGTTGGGTATATGAGTAGGTCTGTGAGTGTGTGCATGAGCATCTGAGTGGGTGAGTGAGTGGGTGCATGAGCCTCTGATAGGGTGTGAGAGTGGGTGTATGAGTCTCTGAGTAGATCTGTGAGTGGCTGCATGAGTGTCTAAGTGGGTCTTAGAGTCAGTGCATGAGTGTCTGTGTAGGTCTGTGAGTGGGTGCATGAGTGTCTGAATGGGTCTGTGAGTGCATGTGTGAGTGCCTTAGTGGGTCTGTGAATGGATGTGTGTGTCTGAGTAGAACTGTGAGTGACTTGGTTAGTGTCAGAATAGGTCTGTCAGTGGGTGCATGAGTCTCTGAGTGGATCTGTGAGTGGGTGCATGAGTGTCTGAGTGGGTCTGAGAGTCAGCACATGAGTGTCTGGGTGGGTCTGTGAGTGAATTCATGAGTGTCTGAGTGGGTCTGTGAGTGGGTATGTGAGTGTCTGAGTATAACTGTGAGTGGCTAATTGGGTATATGAGTAGGTCTGTGAGTGTGTGCATGAGCATCTGAGTGGGTGCATGAGTGTCTGATTGGGTCTGAGAGTAGATGTATGAGTCTGTGAATGTGTCAGTGAGTGGCTGCATGAGTCTCAGAATGGGTCTGTAAATGGGTGCATGAGCATCTGAGTGGGGCAGTGAGTGGGTGCATGAGTGTCTGACTCAGTCTGTGACTGGGTGTGTGAGTGTCTGAGCAGGTCTGTGAGTGGGTACATGAGTCTCTGAGTAAATCTGTGAGTCAGTGCATGATTGTCTGTGTCGGTCTGTGAGTGGGTGCATGAGTGTCTGAATGGGTTTGTGAGTGCATGTGTGAGTGCCTTAGTGGGTCTGTGAATGGGTGTGTGTGTCTGAGTAGAAGTGTGAGTGGCTTTGTGAGTGTCAGAATAGGTCTGTGAGTGGGTGCATGAGTCTCTGAGTGGATCTGTGAGTGGGTGCATAAGTGTCTGAGTGGGTCTGTGAGTGGATTCATGTGTGTCTGAGTGGGTCTGTGAGTTGGTGTGTGAGTGTCTGAGTAGAACTGTGAGTGGCTAATTGGGTGTATGAGTAGGTCTGTGATTGTATGCATGAGCATCTGAGTGGGTGAGTGAGTGGGTGCATGAGTGTCTGAGTGGGTCTGAGAGTAGGTAGATGAGTCTGTGAGTGTGTCAGTGAGTGGCTGCATGAGTCTCTGAGTGGGTCTCTGAGTGGATGCATGAGCATCTGAGTAGGTGAGTGAGTGGGTGCATGAATGTCTGACTCAGTCTGCAACTGGGTGTGTGAGTGTCTGAGTGGGTCTGTGAGTGGGTACATGAGTCTCTGAGTAGATCTGTGAGTGAGTGCATGAGTGTCTGAGTGGGTCTTAGAGTCGGTGCATGAGTGTCTGTGTGGGTCTGTGAGTAGGTGCATGAGTGTCTGAATGGGTTTATGAGTGGGTGCATGAGTCTGTGAGTGGGTGTGTAAGTGTCTGAGTAGGTCTGTGAGTAGCTGCATGAGTCTCTGGATGAGTCTATGATAGGATGCATGAGTGTCAGAGTGAGTATCTGAGTAGATACATGAGTGTCTGAGTGGGTAGATGAGTAGGCACATGAGCGCCCGAGTGGATCTGTGACTGTGTGTGGGTCTGTGAGTGTATGCATTGCTGTGTGAGTGAGCATGGGAATGTATGTTTGTAAAACAAATTTTGGCAAGGTTTGTCACTCTGCCATGATATTACATGGGGGGCCGCGATGAGCCTCACAACAGGTCTGCAATGCCAACCACATGTAAGAAAATGATTTGGGCCATTTGTAAACTCTTAAGGGGTCCCTCAAAGACCCCTACAATGCACCCATGGGGTCAGGGTAGCCCTACCCATACTTTCTAACCATTTTTCCATCCCCCAGGGCCGTGTCCCACTACATAAAATACAGATGCAACTTTCTACACAGTTGTGGCCAGCGAATCACAGCACTTTCTCTGGCATGTGGGGCCTCAAACTTCAGCGCTGCAGCTTCAAAGGATCAGTGTCCCCAGATATACAAATTTGGATTTCTTTTAATAACTCTAAAACTACTGAACAGATTTAAACCAAATAACAAAAAGCACTCTTTCGGTCAAATTTGGTGAAATTATGTTCAGCGGTTCGGGCCGTAGTAGTGTCTAAAATTCCTACAGTAACATGGGAAACACACTTTTTTGCCCCCCCTCCCCAATTTCCTCAGCGCCTGCTTGTTGTATCACACCAAAACTTTCCATGCAAAGCTAGAGTTACCGGCGAACATTTTGGGGAAAATTTCATGACGGTTCGTCAAACGGCACTAAAGTTATAGGCAAGTCAAGACCAGATGGTCCTAACTATAACTACCAACTGGCGATATATAATTTATCTTATAGTGCTGCATACATTTTTGCAAAAAAGGAAGCATGGAACTCTAAGTAGTTCCCAAGTTTAGGTGGAAAGCAGCTCCTTCAATATAGAGCACCTTGCAACACCACTGACACCCTGCATCTGCTTACCTGAAATGTCTATTTTTTTAGCAGAGTTTGTAAGCTTATGATTAGTACAGTAACATCCATATTGAGCTAAAATATGATAAAAGCCTTTAAGACTCCAGGCAAAGTATTGCAGCATTGGATTAGTTAAATACCATCCAAGCCAACCTGGAATGAATGAATAAAACCAACTCCTGGCACAGGTATTTCGCTCTATTTGGAGCTCTTCAGGGAGGCACAGCTTTGTCCAGACACAAGGGAGCACTGAGTATAAGTCAATACAATATGCTTTCAGGCTTAGAGTGCTGCATAAATTATGCAAAGATGGAAGCAGGGAACTCTGGCTAGTCCCAACATTTAGTTCGAGAGCAGCTCCTTTTATATGGAGCACCCTACAACAAAACAGACACTCTGAATCTACTCATCAAAATTCAGTGAAAACAACTTTGATATGAATACACTGTGTTTTTTTACCATATGACAATAATATATGCAAAAATAGGTACTAGACAAATCACTTAAAACACTGTCATCCACTTACAAGAGTCACAGATTTAGGATATTATGGAACAAATAAAAATGAATTTTGCCAACTTTTAGCTAATGGAGAGTGAAACAGTCTATATTGGCTCTTTTTTGCAAATGCTTTAGTTTCGGCTTTTATTTTTTTCTGTAGTTTTCTATCGAAAGATCTTTGCTTGTAGCATTTTCTGCAAAGTAAAGCTGCTCAATTTGTCAGCTGATTATTGCAGTGTCTTCAGGGGTGAGTGTTAGCAAGATGAGACAGCTGCCTCCTTATTTGCAGTAACAAGCGCTTAACACAAATCAAGAAAATCCCATGCAGACACACGCCACTTGAAGCATTTGCAAATCTGAAGCATTCCCTAAGCAAATGCATATCATTTTGCACATGGGTCGCTGGAATTGTCCAGAGGCACCAGGACTGTTATTTTGCTTTGAAAAAATGTATCCTTTATTTCTGATATTACAGTATCTTAGGCCCTATATTAAATACAAGATTAAACCGTTTTGAACAAATGCAACATGAAACTATTATATCAACCCCCAAAGTCTGGAAGAAATGTCAAAAATGATTTGACTGAAATAGGGCAGCAAGTTAATAGTAAACACATGAGAGAGTTAATGATTTGCATTCTCATTGTAAAACCTTCATGCACATTGACAATGTATTTGTGGTATTTAATAAATACTATTTATTTGGAAAATAGGTTTAGAAAAATAAAACACAAATGAAATTCATTATTAGGCCTTGACATTATAGCATACAATAATGCATTGTGTGCTTTCCTAGGAACCATGCTTAATTTGTGAAGGTGTTTGCAGGTGCTCCTTTATTAGGTGGCAAGCTCCAGCAGTCATAGGATGGGACACGGACTGGACTTTTTCATCATCCGACATGGAGATGGAGCAGGAAAGGCTAAAGGCAAAACAAGTACTAAGAAAAGGATAGAAAAGCAGTGACAGAGGGAGAAATAATTGATGAAAAAGAACCTGCAAAGAGTCAGATAAATAAACAAGAAATGTAGAGTAGATTAAGTAAACGGCATGAGGCGGAATCAAAACTCAACATCCTTGGTAGTCGACAGCTCTGATATTCAATAGTGTCTGCAATGTCCTCTCAAGAAAAACTTTGGACACCTGCAATTACATTTTTACAAATTAAGCATTGACAAGGAAATCTCACTTGCCCTTCAAATTATAATTCATATACCACTCCCCTTCAGTGACTGCTGATATGTTTAAGAATTTATTTTAAAAACTGGCTAGTACGGTGAGAACTTAGGAAGTTGAATGTGGAGAGCTATATTGGGTCATGACCTTTGAGTTCATTGCGGGATTCCCATAATCTGAATTGAAAATAATTACTATCAAACATGTCACAAACATATTGTACTGCTAATTTAATATTTGTGAAAATGTTGTATGTGTGCAATACTTTGAACATTTTATTAACATTATATGTTTTTAGTGTTAAACAATAGCACACATGTATCATAAATCAAGAAAAATAAAACATTAAAGGACTGATTATAAGTTTGGTGGTGTGGGAACGGGCCACCACGACACCGCCCTGCTCCCACACCACCAAACCTCAACGCCAGCTGCCTGCCAGATTACGAGTTATCTCGTGGTCAGGCGGGCAGTACTTTGGCATTCCCACAGTGGTGCCTTTTAAAAAGGCACAGCAATGGGAGCGCCACAGCCCGTTCCTGCACGGCATGGACTGTAAGGTTCATGCTGTGCAGGAAAGGGGGTGCATGCAGACAGGGGCACACCATGTGCTCCCTTGCATGCATCTCATAGCCCTGAGGGAACAGGGGCCATGTAGGGCTCTCTAAGTTTTCTCACTGCCACCCTTTTTATCGCAGGCTCACCTTGATGAAAAGGATGGATGTGATGAAACGCATAATATGCTTGGCGGTGCCGTAGCACCACTGCCAGTATATTGCGGTCCTCAAACCACAGTGCCACCACCATGGATCCCTGGCAGTTGAGTCTGTCCTATTGCAGTCCAACTGCTGTACTTGTAATATGGCAGTCGGACCACTGGTGCGGTGGTCCATGACTGCCACTGCACCTCCACTGTGAGTTTGTGGGTCCTATGGATGGCCAAACTCGTATTCAGGCCCTAAGTATGTTGGGTGAAGTGAAATTCTATTTGCTTGTTAATTGTGTGCACCCAGGAAAAAAATTGAATTTATAATAGAGGTGTTTGCATTTAACATGTAGATGTGATGCATGACTATTTTGTCACATAGTTCCTCCTAAAGAATGTACAGAAATCTAAAACATTGTGGCTCTATTGATCAAATTCTGAAATACATTGCCATTTCAGTTTACCAGACCTTTAAGCTGATAGCGTTATTATGTATCAATGTGTATGTAGACTGAAAAGCAACCATGGTAAACTGTAATTTTTTTCTGTTTTGTTAGCGTTTCATAGCAACAGATTTCTCTGTTGTTCTATAGCAGTATATTGGAGCTTTGCTGTGTATTTCCAAACTGTTGATCAGGAGAAGAGGTAAATTGGTAACTGTGGTTGCGAGAGGCTGGTTTGCTTTTGAATTTTTTAAATGGGGGTTTTATTTGTTTGGCAGGTTGGGCTAGTTGAACCTAGGGCATGCATGTATAGTGTAGTCCTTGTTTATACTGGTTCGGGGATATTGTCTCATGAATTCCTTGAATTTACTTATGCAGATGCTCTCCATTGATCTGCTGCATTGTGCCGGCAAAGATGAGGGGCCCAATTCACAAAGGTAAACTGAGATGAAGGTCTAACTTTACAACTTTCTGTATTCACAAAGGGCATTTAGGAGTAGCAAAGTTAGGGGCATACGTACGAGGAAGTGGCGGAGTGAGGTGTTAGCCGTCACGGCTTAACGCCTCACTGCTCCACTTCTGAAACGCAAGGCTGCACCATGAATCTCTAAGCCAAGGGTTTTAGAAAGCCAGGGTATATAGGCGCTCTGCTATTAACGTAAGTTCAAAACCAGTGACATTACTTGGTGCTACTAGGAGAGGGGATAAGCCCTATAACCCCACCATTTAAGTGAGGGAAAATCCCTCACAGTTAAAACAATCTTAACACGACCTAGGCACACAATAAGATAATAAACAGTATGTAAAATTCATTACAAAAAGTCCAATTCAATCAGAGAATCCAACAGTCATGTTGCAGTCTTGTTATCGTATCTTTTAATTGCGTTTTCATTGAGCCAGAACAGAAACCAGCCGACACGTGTTTCGTCGCATATGGAATGTAATTCCGCGACTTCCTCAGGGCTGAATAACACAGTTTGAACTCCTTGTAATCGCGCTGCCGGTGATAATTCCAACCCGGCTGTTGAGTCTGTCCTATTGCAGTCCAACTGCTGTACTTGTAATATGGCAGTCGGACCACTGGTGCGGTGGTCCATGACTGCCACTGCACCTCCACTGTGAGTTTGTGGGTCCTATGGACGGCCAAACTCGTATTCAGGCCCTAAGTATGTTGGGTGATGTGAAATTCTATTTGCTTGTTAATTGTGTGCACCCAGGAAAAAAAAATTGAATTTATAATAGAGGTGTTTGCATTTAACATGTAGATGTGATGCATGACTATTTTGTCACATAGTTCCTCCTAAAGAATGTACAGAAATCTAAAACATTGTGGCTCTATTGATCAAATTCTGAAATACATTGCCATTTCAGTTTACCAGACCTTTAAGCTGATAGCGTTATTATGTATCAATGTGTATGTAGACTGAAAAGCAACCATGGTAAACTGTAATTTTTTTCTGTTTTGTTAGCGTTTCATAGCAACAGATTTCTCTGTTGTTCTATAGCAGTATATTGGAGCTTTGCTGTGTATTTCCAAACTGTTGATCAGGAGAAGAGGTAAATTGGTAACTGTGGTTGCGAGAGGCTGGTTTGCTTTTGAATTTTTTAAATGGGGGTTTTATTTGTTTGGCAGGTTGGGCTAGTTGAACCTAGGGCATGCATGTATAGTGTAGTCCTTGTTTATACTGGTTCGGGGATATTGTCTCATGAATTCCTTGAATTTACTTATGCAGATGCTCTCCATTGATCTGCTGCATTGTGCCGGCAAAGATGAGGGGCCCAATTCACAAAGGTAAACTGAGATGAAGGTCTAACTTTACGACTTTCTGTATTCACAAAGGGCATTTAGGAGTAGCAAAGTTAGGGGCATACGTACGAGGAAGTGGCGGAGTGAGGTGTTAGCCGTCACGGCTTAACGCCTCACTGCTCCACTTCTGAAACGCAAGGCTGCACCATGAATCTCTAAGCCAAGGGTTTTTAGAAAGCCAGGGTATATAGGCGCTCTGCTATTAACGTAAGTTCAAAACCAGTGACATTACTTGGTGCTACTAGGAGAGGGGATAAGCCCTATAACCCCACCATTTAAGTGAGGGAAAATCCCTCACAGTTAAAACAATCTTAACACGACCTAGGCACACAATAAGATAATAAACAGTATGTAAAATTCATTACAAAAAGTCCAATTCAATCAGAGAATCCAACAGTCATGTTGCAGTCTTGTTATCGTATCTTTTAATTCGTTTTTCATTGAGCCAGAACAGAAACCAGCCGACACGTGTTTCGTCGCATATGGAATGTAATTCCGCGACTTCCTCAGGGCTGAATAACACAGTTTGAACTCCTTGTAATCGCGCTGCCGGTGATAATTCCAACCCGGCTGTTGAGTCTGTCCTATTGCAGTCCAACTGCTGTACTTGTAATATGGCAGTCGGACCACTGGTGCGGTGGTCCATGACTGCCACTGCACCTCCACTGTGAGTTTGTGGGTCCTATGGACGGCCAAACTCGTATTCAGGCCCTAAGTATGTTGGGTGATGTGAAATTCTATTTGCTTGTTAATTGTGTGCACCCAGGAAAAAAAAATTGAATTTATAATAGAGGTGTTTGCATTTAACATGTAGATGTGATGCATGACTATTTTGTCACATAGTTCCTCCTAAAGAATGTACAGAAATCTAAAACATTGTGGCTCTATTGATCAAATTCTGAAATACATTGCCATTTCAGTTTACCAGACCTTTAAGCTGATAGCGTTATTATGTATCAATGTGTATGTAGACTGAAAAGCAACCATGGTAAACTGTAATTTTTTCTGTTTTGTTAGCGTTTCATAGCAACAGATTTCTCTGTTGTTCTATAGCAGTATATTGGAGCTTTGCTGTGTATTTCCAAACTGTTGATCAGGAGAAGAGGTAAATTGGTAACTGTGGTTGCGAGAGGCTGGTTTGCTTTTGAATTTTTTTAAATGGGGGTTTTATTTGTTTGGCAGGTTGGGCTAGTTGAACCTAGGGCATGCATGTATAGTGTAGTCCTTGTTTATACTGGTTCGGGGATATTGTCTCATGAATTCCTTGAATTTACTTATGCAGATGCTCTCCATTGATCTGCTGCATTGTGCCGGCAAAGATCAGGGGCCCAATTCACAAAGGTAAACTGAGATGAAGGTCTAACTTTACGACTTTCTGTATTCACAAAGGGCATTTAGGAGTAGCAAAGTTAGGGGCATACGTATGAGGAAGTGGCGGAGTGAGGTGTTAGCCGTCACGGCTTAACGCCTCACTGCTCCACTTCTGAAACGCAAGGCTGCACCATGAATCTCTAAGCCAAGGGTTTTTAGAAAGCCAGGGTATATAGGCGCTCTGCTATTAACGTAAGTTCAAAACCAGTGACATTACTTGGTGCTACTAGGAGAGGGGATAAGCCCTATAACCCTACCATTTAAGTGAGGGAAAATCCCTCACAGTTAAAACAATCTTAACACGACCTAGGCACACAATAAGATAATAAACAGTATGTAAAATTCATTACAAAAAGTCCAATTCAATCAGAGAATCCAACAGTCATGTTGCAGTCTTGTTATCGTATCTTTTAATTCGTTTTTCATTGAGCCAGAACAGAAACCAGCCGACACGTGTTTCGTCGCATATGGAATGTAATTCCGTGACTTCCTCAGGGCTGAATAACACAGTTTGAACTCCTTGTAATCGCGCTGCCGGTGATAATTCCAACCCGGCTGTTGAGTCTGTCCTATTGCAGTCCAACTGCTGTACTTGTAATATGGCAGTCGGACCACTGGTGCGGTGGTCCATGACTGCCACTGCACCTCCACTGTGAGTTTGTGGGTCCTATGGACGGCCAAACTCGTATTCAGGCCCTAAGTATGTTGGGTGATGTGAAATTCTATTTGCTTGTTAATTGAGTGCACCCAGGAAAAAAAAATTGAATTTATAATAGATGTGTTTGCATTTAACATGTAGATGTGATGCATGACTATTTTGTCACATAGTTCCTCCTAAAGAATGTACAGAAATCTAAAACATTGTGGCTCTATTGATCAAATTCTGAAATACATTGCCATTTCAGTTTACCAGACCTTTAAGCTGATAGCGTTATTATGTATCAATGTGTATGTAGACTGAAAAGCAACCATGGTAAACTGTAATTTTTTCTGTTTTGTTAGCGTTTCATAGCAACAGATTTCTCTGTTGTTCTATAGCAGTATATTGGAGCTTTGCTGTGTATTTCCAAACTGTTGATCAGGAGAAGAGGTAAATTGGTAACTGTGGTTGCGAGAGGCTGGTTTGCTTTTGAATTTTTTAAATGGGGGTTTTATTTGTTTGGCAGGTTGGGCTAGTTGAACCTAGGGCATGCATGTATAGTGTAGTCCTTGTTTATACTGGTTCGGGGATATTGTCTCATGAATTCCTTGAATTTACTTATGCAGATGCTCTCCATTGATCTGCTGCATTGTGCCGGCAGAGATCAGGGGCCCAATTCACAAAGGTAAACTGAGATGAAGGTCTAACTTTACGACTTTCTGTATTCACAAAGGGCATTTAGGAGTAGCAAAGTTGGGGGCATACGTACGAGGAAGTGGCGGAGTGAGGTGTTAGCCGTCACGGCTTAACGCCTCACTGCTCCACTTCTGAAACGCAAGGCTGCACCATATTTACAAGGATATGGTGCAGCCTTGCATTTCCCCCTGCACTGGCACTACACTTAGCAGTGCAGCACCAACGCAGGGTGCAAGGGTGTGGTGCAAGGGTGTCTGCGTGTAGGGCAGGATTGTTTATGTGTAGGAAGATGTCCCTTCCTGCACATAAACAATCCCAAAATGCCATTTTGTCCCTTTGTGTGTGCTGCTTCATGCAGAACACATGAAAGTCACAAATTGGCATTTTCTTTACAGATTGTTTATGTACAGGAAGGGGACCTTCCTATACATAAACAATCCATGGCAGTTTGCTTTTTCCGTGTGTGCTGCACAAGGCAGCACACATGGAAAAAGCAAAAATGCAGAGAAATAATCCATTTCTCCTCGTTTTGCCAAGTTAAGACCAGGTTTTCCCTGGTCTTAATTTTGGCTCTGCCTCCTATGTACACTGCCCTTGTACATAGGGGGCAGCATCAAAATCAATGGGTGTTGCGGTGGAACGCACCCGTAACACCCACTGCCCACCCCTTTCACGCTAACCATAGCGTGAAAGGGGGCCTTATTTACAAGGCAGCAATAAGCCGCGTTAAGTGGCATAACGCTGCCTTGTAAATAAGGCTAAGCCCCTATCACCACCACAACGTTGGAAAAAGTGATGTTGTGGTGGCGATAGGGGCTTGTGCATATGGCCCTTAGACTTTTGTCTCAGTTAAACTTAAGTTTTGGTCTTAAGTTCAACTAAGACCAAAACTGAGACAAAAGTCTAACTTTGCTACTCGTCAATGCTCTTTATGAACACTGAAAGTCGTAAAGTTAGACATTCATCTCAGTTTACCTTTGTGAATCGGGCCCGTAGTCTTCAACTATGTTATAGTCCAAGCAACATCTTTAGTGAGAAGGTTGGTTCTGTTTTAATTCTCTAGTATAGATTAAAAGATGAGGAAACCATGAGAATTACGTATGTAATTTCACTTCTTTCTACCCCTACTTATGTTTTTTATTTCTTTGACTATTTCATACTTGTATACAACGTGTTATCCCTGTAAAGCGCTCTGATACCCTAATGGGTCACGTTCGCGCTCTATAAAACACTAAATAAATAAATGTAGAGGTTTTTTTGTTGCTATGTTTCTATGGAAAATACCTTTACTCTGTGAGTGTCTTTGGAGTTGGTCAATGGCATGTAAGTTCTTGAAAGACTAGAACTATTTGAAATTCTGCTGCTAATATCATGCAGATGGTATTCTGCTTCTTTCTATGTGCCATTCCAGCCTCTCTTCAGAGAGCCCCTCTTTTTGACAATCTCAGTTAGTTGCAGGGAGCCAGGCTTGGAGTGAGATAGGAGCCAGCCTTTGGATCAGAACCTTATTGTGCTGGGAGCAAGACTCTCTCACGTCTCCAATTATACTGACCTCCATACTCTTGCATTAATAAAATTATACGTATGCACAGAATCTCCCCAGGTAAAAATGCTTTTTGATTTGGCCCGTGGTCTCTGCCACAGTTTTCGGCTGACTGGTGTCCTAAAATGTTGGATAGCTAGAGCAGCTCTTTTTTAGGTCGAGCCTAGACAGCGCTTGCGCTGTCTGCAAGACCTGTTGTATTGTATTCTATGTGTATTAAAAAAGTAACTGCTTTCTATAGGCTGTTGGCTGTGCCATTCAAAAATGTAGCCTTTGTATTGGCGTTGGGTTGTAAAAGTCCCTCCCTTCTCTCCTTCTGGCGATTTCACTTAGTAAGTATTTAGTTTGGCCATCACACTGTGTGGCGTGTGATGGCCCCTGTTTACAGAGACGTGCATCTGTTAGCAATTATCCTTATGGTAACTGCAGTCTGACTTCCATTCTGACCTAAAGAAGTTCTGTGGCTTTGTTTCTGTTTCAGCGTGCATCTGTTAGCAATTATCCTTATCTTAACTGCAGTTTCACTTCAATTCCGACCTAAAAAAGCCATGTGCCTTTGTTTATGTTTTAACGTGCATTTGTTATGAATTATCCTGATGGTAACTGCAGTATGAATTTTATTCCAACAGTCAAACTTAAAAATGATATTAAAAAACCACGGAGCATTTTATTTTACTAATATTAAACATTGCGTGTTATTAATTAAATAATACAGTAGAGCTTTTTAGTTTCCTTTTCTGTTGAAGTTGTCAGGTTTGTTTTCCGTTTTGCCAGCGGACATGGGCAGAGATGCTGGAGTCATGTAAGGTGTGGCTGGAAGTAAATCGCAGTGCATATGCACTTGTTTCGGCACCAGCTTTTTAGAGATAACGATGGTGAGCACCAGCAGGACCCGGGCCAATTAAAAGTGGTGTTATTAAAAAATAAGTTAGAGCATTTTTAGTTTCTTTTTCTGTTGACGTTGTCGGGGTTTGTTTTCCGTTTTGCCAGCGGATATGGGCAGAGATGCTGGAGTCATGTAAGATGTGGCTGGAAGTAAATCGCAGTGCATATGCACTTTTTAGAGCTAACTATGGTGAGCACAGGCAGGACCCGGGCCAATTAAAGCTGGTGTTATTAAAAAATACGTTAGAGCATTTTTAGTTTCCTTTTCTGTTGACTTTGTCGGGGTTTGTTTTCCGTTTTGCCAGCAGACATGGGCAGAGATGCTGGAGTCATGTAAGGTGTGACTGGAAGTAAATCGCAGTGCATATGCACTTGTTTCGGCACCAGCTTTTTAGAGCTAACGATGGTGAGCACCGGCAGGACCCGGGCCAATTAAAGCTGGTGTTATTAAAAAATACATTAGAGCATTTTTAGTTTCTTTTTCTGTTGGCGTTGTCGGGGTTTGTTTTTTGTTTTGCCAGCGGACATGGGCAGAGATGCTGGAGTCATGTAAGGTGTGGCTGGAAGTAAATTGCAGTGCATATGCACTTTTTAGAGCTAACGATGGTGAGCACCGGCAGGACCCAGGCCAATTAAAGCTGGTGTTATTAAAAAATACGTTAGAGCATTTTTAGTTTCCTTTTCTCTTGACGTTGTCGGGGTTTGTTTTCCGTTTTGCTAGCGGACATGGGCAGAGATGCTGGAGTCATGTAAGGTGTGGCTGGAAGTAAATCGCAGTGCATATGCACTTGTTTCGGCACCAGCTTTTTAGAGCTAACGATGGTGAGCACCGGCAGGACCCGTGCCAATTAAAGCTGGTTCTCTTGGGCTCATTAATACAACTATATCAAATAGTCAAACTTAAAAATGATATTAAAAAACCACGGTGCATTTTATTTTAGTAATATTAAGCATTGCGTGTTATTAAAAAATACTGTAGATGATTTTTTTTTCCTTTTCTGTTCACGTTGTCGGGGTTTGTTTTCCGTTTTGCCAGCGGACATGGGCAGAGATGCCGGAGTCATGTAAGGTGTGGCTGGAAGTAAATCGCAGTGCATATGCAGTTGTTTGGGCAACAGCTTTTTAGAGCCAACAATGGTGAGCACCGGTTGGACCCGGGCCAATTAAAGCTGTGTCTGTTGGTGCGATTAATACATCTATACCAAACAGTCAAACTTAAAAATAATATTAAAAAACCACTGAGCATTTTATTTTACTAATATTAAGCATTGCGTGTTATTAAAAAATATGGTAAATCATTTATTTTTTCCTTTTCTGTTGACGTTGTCGGGGTTTGTTTTCCGTTTTGCTACCACTGCTCTTTAATACTTTCACTGCTCTTTAATACTTTTTATATACTAAACTCCAATATACGGCGAGACCTATTAGCACTGCCAATGCTTGATTTTTTCATGGTAGACAGTAGCAAACGTGGCTGCTTGGTACGGGAACATTTAAGGGATGTGTGGTTGTTGGCTGGAAATGTAGCTGTGTTTCTTGACATATCGAAGTAAACAACAGTACATAAAACAATAACATACACAAAGAAACATAACTTCACAAAACATAACGGATTACAAAAAATCGTAAAAACAGGGTTCAACACAACCACTGTAGCACAATATCATCTTACAGTAAGTAGCATGGAAGCACAGGAGCACAAAAAATATCAGAACTCATCACCAAAGTAATACAATGCCACAAAACAAATGTGAACAAATATTTTTGTCACTCTTCGCCACCTCCAGAAATCTGCATTCATATTACAGTGATGAAGGTGCTTCCACCCGGCACAGCGTCAACTCACAACCTTAGATATGAAGTAGTGCCAACAATTTTTTTTTTTTTAATCTGGCCCACCGTCTCTGTCACCGTTTTGGGGTGACTGGTGTCTTCAATAGTTGAAGAGCCCGAGCAGCACTATTATACTGCCTTAGACAGTAGTAAATGTGACTGCTTGTCACAGGAGCTTTAAAATCGTGTGCCGCTTTTGGCTAGACATGTTGCTGCGTTTGCCTATATATCAAAGTAAACCACGATATAGCACAGTAACGTACACAAAGCAATATAACAACAAGAATAAAGCATAATGGCATAACAACCAAACAGCCAAACCATAACAACCACAGCACAACGCATCACTTTGCAAAAATGCAGTGTAGAAAAACACAGCAGCACAAAAAGAACAACAGGTGCCACACAACAAATATGCACAATCCTGTGACACATTGCCATCTCCAGAAACTTGCATTGAAAATATAGTGGAAAAAGCTGTTTACACCAAGCACTACCTTAATTTACCACCTTGGACGATAAATAATGCAATTCAAAAATGATTTATAATCCTACTCTATGAGTTAGTCCAACTACTGAAGCAAGCAGAGTTCAGAAACAGAAAGTGAAGGGTTCTTTTCATGTTTTTGAGCTTGGATGTCCGGAGTTTATGCATACTTTAATTGCATAATCTTTCCTTTAATTTGATTGGAACTGCATGACCAGTGACAAATATATATTTCCTCCTCGACCTTAAAGCGGATCATCAATGCTGTTTCACTAATGATGTACTTTTATTGCGTCTGGAAACTCTATTAAGTTTATCTAAAAACATTTGATGAAATCTTTAATACCCACTCTAATTGCCCGTAACACATAACTAATGTGGCTTAGGGCTATATTCACATAACAGAATATGTGCTGAAACTCCAGCTCTGTTATAGGTGAGTTTGATCTAAATAAGTATAGCTACATCTAGATAAGGAGAGCAACAGCGTAAGTGACAATGACATAAATGTAACTAGCTCCCAAAACACTTATCCGATGGATGAGAATTTGGGGAAAATGTGCATTTTTAAGTCGTATGTTGTCGAAGGTTTTCATAGATCTGAACCAGAGCAATTCTTACTTAATGCAAATCATGTTTTGGATGTAAACTCATGTTGGCGACTTAAGGGATAAGAACTGAAGAATGTTTGAAATTCAATTATCGTAAAGTTAAACAGCTTTCTCCATAAGTGCACCTAATTGGAAAACACCACAGCAATCTGTTCAGAGTCGGTCCGTCGTTTGCAATCTATAAAGACGCAGGCACTTTAAAATGGGATGGATCAAGAATTTGTTTTCCTAGAACTAATTCCAATAGTTAATGCTAGTTGTTCCCAATACAGGCTTTGCATTAGCACTGCTAGCAGACTATAAGTCAGGTAAGTATTAGGAAGTGTATCTTTGTGTTAATACATGTATGTTTTATGAAACGGCAATGATAGTAAGCATGATTATTTTTCTACCTTTTGCTCTTTTTATGTTTCTTTGTGCTTTGTAAACATAAACAGAAGAAAATATAATGCAATACATTTTACAGCTACTGGTGAAAAATAAAGAATATATTAAAGCGTCATTTCTAGTGATAAGGGTGTAAGATTTATCTCCGTTTTTCTTGGAAAGGCCTTTTGCACTGCTGACAAATTTGGCACAATTTCATGTATATACACGAAATTTAGCACTCAGTTGGAGCCTTCTAGCTACACTTCGTGACTTTGAGTTTTGTACATATCCAAGTGGGGGAAAATGTTGTAGGTGAGCGAGAAAGGTGTCTTTTCCAGTCTAGCTCCCACTGGAAAGTTTGCTGACTGCTATGGCAAAATCTACTGATGGAATTATACAAAACATGCCGTGAAACTATTTTGAATATAACTAACAGGGCATTTTTGTGTGTTTTTTGTACATTCTCGAGGAGTTTTGAGCTATATCTGTTTAAAAAGGTGTCGATGGGCTTCAGAAGATTATTCGGAAAAATACTTTTGTATACCATGGGGCATATTCTCAAGGCGATATCGCTGCGTTAGCGGCACTTTTCTGCCGCTAAAGCAGCGATATTTTTATCGCCGTATTCTCAAGCTGTCGCTAACAGCCGTTAGCGACAGCTTTCAGGCGATAGCGGCCGCTAATAACATCGCCAACGACGTTAGCGACAACTAACGTTAATCATATGCAATATAGGCGTTCCCGTGTTAAAACGTACACTAACCCCACTTCGCAATATTCTCAACAATCGCCCGGACCGGCAATGCGATAAAAAAACACACGTTAAGGCCCGTTAGCTACTGGAACTTAAGACCAGAAACAAGGAGGTCTTAAAAATGGTGATAAATAGTAGTACATAAGGGAGACTAGCCCAGAGCCTCATCTGAAGACCCACTGATGCCATGGAGGTACTAATCATGCAGCTTGGAGCACCAAGAAGGCCACAGCAACCACCGCCACTGCCACCTCCCCCAGGACCACCACCGAGGATGCGCCGAATAACACAGCGGGTCCATCGCCGACGCCTCAGCCTCACAGACCTAACGCCAGAGGATGTCATTGCCCACTACAGCTCAAAAGGACATCCATCCGCCGCATCCTGACCCACATAGCCCACAGGCTGACGGCACCAACACAGCGGATAACCAACAGCCCTCCGCAAACAAAGCTGCTGGCTGTGCTGCGCATGTTGGCCTCTGGTACTTTCCAACCAACAACTGCCAGAGTCGGAGGAGTCTCACAGCCAGCCCTATCAAAGTTCCTCACAACTGTCTTGGATGGCATCATCAGCCTGATACCCCAGCACCTTCACTTCCCCAACACTGTGCAGGAACAGCTGGATACCAGGCAAGGGTTCTACACCATAGCTGGCTTCCCGCATGTGTTGGGGGCAATTGACTGCACACATGTCCTACTTGTGCCTCCTGCCGACACTGCACACATATACCGCAACAGAAAGCACACACATTCCATCAATGTGCAGGCAATAGTGGACCACCGGGGCCTGTTCACCAATGTCGTAGCCAAGTTCCCAGGCAGTGTGCATGATTCATACATCTACCGCCAGTCCATCATCAACAAGCGCTTTCAGGATGGCACATATGGAAATGCACTGCTCGTTGGTAAGTACTAACTGAACACACCACACACCTCAACTCCACAATCATGGAACTCACAACTGTGAGAATGCAAACGTTCCAAACTCACATACAACATGCCAATCAACATGCCCACCTACCAGACACCACAACACAAGTAGCTGTGGTAACTGGGGCCAGCCATGTAGACAAACCATCCCCAAAGCCATAGCCCCTCTGCCACACAATTGCAAATGTGGGGAGGGGTGGGAAGCAAGTATGTGCGATGGAGGTACTCGACCTACGAAGAAAGAATGCACACAAGTGTGGCAGTGGTGTGCTGGACAGTCTTGAGTGTGCAGAGCACAGACATGTCCATGTGGAATATATGACTGAACAACTACTGCCTAAACCACAAATTCCTAAAGCACGAAAGCTAAACAACGAGCAATATCTAACAACTACTTTCTTAACAACGAATGCATAATCCACGAAAAAACCCTTTAATTTGCTGATTACCCATTCACATGCATATGTTCATTTAAATGCGCTTTTTTAACAGTTATAATAAAAGAAACATATTACACATTTTATTAAAATAGATTTTCAGTGAGGAATCATTATTATTATAAATAACATATATTATAAACGATACACATATCTTTCTTAAAAACCGGACGAACAACAAAAAAACTGTAATACACGCTTGAAAACGCTAAAAAAGAGTCCATCATCTATTTTTACACTACTGACTACAGTACTAATTAAAATGGCGGCATAACAAACAAAAAAAAGGAACAAATGCAGTTTTAAAAGAAATGTCAAAAAATACCGGTTCTCACAGAAATAAACATATTTTCAAAAATAAAAACCCACCCATAACCACTAACAACCCTATATCCAATTGCGACAGGTAAGTAGTTAGAAAAAAAAATAGATCCATAAAGACCAAAAAGTATAATTTAAGTTTAAAAGATCATTAAAAAGGCCTACCCGAGCATTCCCAAAGACGGAGATCCATCCACGTGCAACCATGCAGAATAAAAACTTGCTGCTTCCCCATAGTCCTTTAAATTCGCTGGACAGGAAACACTACAAGCATTATATCAGGGGTAGGGGGCAATAAGTAGTGACGTGCAACATGTCATGGCCTTGGCAGTCCAAATTAATTACATCACTGCCATTAAAAAAAAAAGATGGACGAAGAAGAATGACGAGAACATAGTGCTCCTACTGCCTGCCAAAAAGCATAATGCAAATAGAAACATCAATATCAGGAAAACGGAGAAGAGTAAGTAAAAGGAAGTCCATGATCACTTCTCCTCTCTCAGACTGAGCACACCTGCAAAATTCTAGCCCCTCTCTCACTCACTAGAGTTTCGGCACTCTGTCTATTCTCCAGCCCTACTTCACAAGCCAAGTGTGATGCCTGAATCATTCTGCCCTGTACAAAAACCTTTATCTTGCAACAAGCTCCCTCACATGTAACCAGTCAATACCCCTAACACCCACCTCTCCTGCACCCTGGCGCATTCACGACACTACACCTCTCCTGCACCCTGGCGCTTTCAGGACACTACACCTCTCCTGCACCCTGGCGCTTTCACAACACTAAACCTCTCCTGCACCCTGGCATTTTCACGACACTACACCACTCCTGCACACTGGCGCTTACACAACACCACAACTCTCCAGCACCCTGGCGCTTTCACAACACCCGACCTGTAACCAGTCTCTACCCCTGACGCACACCTCTTCTGCGCCCTGGCACTTACACCACACTACATCCAAACCCTTAATCAACCAGAAATAAATTCCGGTCAGGTAACACTAAAAGCATTCCAAAAGTATATCAGGGATGGGGGGCGGAGAGCAGTGTCGTGCCACATGTCATAGCCTGACAGTCCACATTCTAAACATGCGGAGAAGAAAATATAAAAAAAGCAGTCCACTTTCTCATTACATGACATCGCTTCCGTTTCAAATGGAGAGAGGGGCGGTAAAAGCGCAGGACACAAGCATTCCCTAAAAAATGAGGGGTAGGAGGCGGATAACATTCCACATACTATACATCAATGCCGTTTCCTGAGGAGTAAGGAACAGTGAATGCGCCGAACACAAACAATAAAAAAAAATGAAAGGTAAGAGCCGGTGAACATTCTGTCAGGGCTATAAATCAATGCCGTCCTGAAAGAATACTGCGAGAACAGGCAACTTTCAATTTCCATGACATCGCTGCAGAGAGAGAGAGAGAGGGAGAGACCGTTTCCAAGGGAGTGACGTACCACTCATTGTTCCAAGCTTTGTTCACGTCTTCGTTGTTCAAGAAAGTCGTGGCTAAGGACTTCGTTGTTCGGGATAAGTAGTTGTTAAGACCTCGTTGTTCAAGTAAGTCGTTATTAAAACTTCGTGGTTTAGGATGTTTCCCGTCCATGTGGGCATATAGTGCGTTTCCGTTGTCCAGCCTGATGGCAATGACAGCGTTGGTGACTGACCTACCTGACGGGGGGTGGGACCAATTGAAGGTAGCATGGAGGATGCAGAGTCTGTCGAAGCTGCTGCAGGCCACTGCGTACACCTGTGTGTACATGGAGAGGGAGGAGTCGAGTACGATGCCTAAGTACCTAGAGTTGTTGGGGGGGCTGCCGAAGGCGGTGGCCCACCAGGTGTTGCCACATGCTGATGGGGTGGTCATGAGGATGAGGACTAATGTCTCCTCTTCGTAGAGCACCCCCCAGCTGTTGAACATCCATGTTGCAACTTGCAGCAATCCTCCATGGAACCCCAGTCTGGTGTGTGTGGGCACCTTGTTGAGGGAGAGTATGAGCTAGGTGTTCTTGTAGGTGGTGATGTCCAATGGTTCCCTCCATGTAGTTCCAGTTCTACTCCAGGCGTCTGCAGATGCATCTGTCATCTTGGATGTTGTTGGTGAGCGAGGTGGCATTCATAGCACGCTGTATGTTGGAGTTGCATATTGGGGCAAATGTGCATGCGCAGTGGGAGATACATGTGTGGAAATTCCAGACAGCGCTGTTGGTGTTGGCTGCAGCAGTGTGGGTGTTGCAGTTGATGGTGGAGTGTACAAGATCCCCCGGGACTCTGCTCCTGTAACTCTGTGTGGCTCCGGGTGTGGTTTTGGGTGTCATGGGGTGTCACGACGAGGAAGTGTACGCTGTGCTGGTCACACCATGGGCGTGGAGTGGTGTTGATGAGGTGGACGCAGGTTCCACATGTGAAGATGGGGTCAAAGGTGGGCCCTGACTTGTGGCTTAGTGTTGAGAAGAGTTGGCTCAGTTCAATGTTAGCAAGCATCTGCCAGAGGGTAATGGATTTGGAGTTGTTGTGGTATGTGAGGTGGAGGCTCCGCTCATGGATGAGTACATAGTCCATGGAGTAGATGATGTGGCGTGTGTTGATGTTGATGGTGATTGTGAAGCTTTCCTGCCCTCTGTGGGCCCTGCAGGTGAGGGTGCCACTGACTGTTGCTTTGTGGCAGGTCTGGAACGGAAAGTGCAGGTGTTGTGCATTGGGGAAGGTCTAGCGGCAGTGGTGGCAGCTGACCAGAACGTGATCCGTGTCTGGTGTGGCCCATTGGCATCTAAGTGTTCTCCTGGCGTTGACTGCGAGGAGTGCGGGTGAGTGGTAGCGCTAGACGTTAGGAGAGCCAGGGACCCTGCTGGTGTAGGTGCCAGGCTTGCGGACATGTGCAGACAGGCCTGACATTGGTGCGCTGTTGGTGTGCTAGTGATGCAACCGCGCAGCGCACACAAGTAAATAGGCTCAGGGGGAGGGAGGAGCAGCTGTGAGGCACTGTAATTCGCATTGATGCTGGTCATTTTGTCAGAAGCTACACATGGCAAACCTTAATCCCAAAATAGCACCAATCACACACCACAAAACTATTAGCACTGCCCACACAGCATGCATAACTACTAATGGACACATCCCTCCATTACATGTTACAGGTGATCAAGGATATGCACTCACCTCATGGATGATGACACCCCTCCGAGCCACCAACACCCAGGCCCAGAGGCAGTATAATTTGGCCCATGGACACACCAGGGGCATTGTGGAGCGCACATTTGGCGTGCTAAAGTCACGTTTCCGGCACCTTGACATTACAGGTGGAAGAATGTTGTTCAGCCCAGAAATAGTGTGCAAGATTATCATAGCATGTTGTGTATTGCACAATATATGTGTACGCACCAATGCCCCATGGATCCAAGTGCCAGATTCACCGGATGATGAGGAAGATGAGGTAGGTGGAGCACACCCCACAGCTTCTGCAGCAGGAACAGCCCGCAGGAACAGAATCATAAACAATTTCTTCACCTGAGCACGTCACATCGTGACTGTCCTTAGCAATCATATATCAGTTCTAAATTACCACAAGCACAGTATATGTAAATTAAAAACACTGCACACAAACCCTGTGTGCATGTTTCTCCTCCGCATGAGTACATCACTCTGACAAGTCTAAGTATAACATTAAGTGGTAACAACATGACAATTTCAAACTGATGGTGGATATGTCACCTCTGAACAGAGATGCTGTTTAGGGTGACATTTGTCCTAAACTAGACATGTCAGGGTGTCAAATGGTGTACAAACTTCTACTGTTCAGCGTGTCATATGTTGATAAAAATTACATATAGGGTGTCAATAGTGGTAAACTATGAATCTCAGGTTGTCATTTGGGTTCAAAAAACAAAATGTGGGTGTCATTTGGGGTCAATTATGAAAATGTGGGTGTCATTTGGGGTCAATTATGAAAATTTGCGTGTCATTTGGGGTCAATTATGAAATTTAGGGTGTCATTTGGGGTCAATTATGGAATTAAGGGTGTCATTTGGGGTCAAATCAAGCTTATCATGGTGTTCCCTGGGCCAAGAAATGAAATTTCATCTAAGACTGTTCATCTGTGTAAGAACTTGCACTTAGCGTTTGTTAGAAGGTGGTTCTGACACTATGGGCCGCCCGGATTTTTCGCTTTTTGAGCACCTAGGTGTTGAGGTTTTACTGGGGGAGAGCCTCATAAATTGGGACTCATCCACAGTGAACTCATGATGAAAGAGACTGCATGTGGATTTTACTGGTGTCCCCTAGCTTGACTAGGCTGCTGCGCAGCAGCTGGAGTAAGGGGCACCGGGCTGGTTACATGCAGACACCTGTGTACATGCGTGTGCACACGTGTAGGGGCTGCGCAGGGGAGATTCTTGGTGTGCACAGTCCAGGAGCAGCTACAAAGTGAAGGGTGTGGCAGGACTTATGCAGAATTGGGTGGTGACACGGAATAGGCCTTATACGCTAGGAAGGAACATGCCAGGGAAAGTCAGTGTGCTTTACTGTGTTTTTCACTTCATTATTCCCCTATGGGGATGTGGAGCCCATGTGCTAGATTAACTTCCCTAAGGCCTACAGATTCCAGACACGCACTAAAGTCCACTGTAGCGGATGTGAAAAGGAGTATTCTGCAGAGTCCCAAGTCATATTTGTACTGCTTTTGGGTCGTCCAGAAATGTCACATCTCTCTGAGTCAGTCATAACCAGGGCCAGGCTGAGGGCTGACCTCAGCTGGACGGATTGATAACCTTTTCTTCCACAAGCTAAGGCCTCTACAAGAAGAGAAGATGGGTGGGGCTACAGGCTCATCCATCAGCAGCTATCACTGGGTGCCAGGCACCAGGCTGCACCAAGGGGGGAAGGCAGCCAGAAAGGAAGGGCTCGTGTTTCAGAGACCATGTGGCCAGAGACCCTGGACGACGTCATTTTGAACAAACCCAGAGGCTGGACAAGGAGGAGTGGAGCAGGGGCAGGGAAGTGATGTGTCGCTGTTTGATAGGACAAACAGAGACTTCCTGCCAGCCCCCTACTCAACTTTTAAAAACCACTGGAAGAGGAAGAGAGCTCTCTCTGGGGTGTGGTCTGCGGAGGCTGAAGGTGGTGGAGCCTGGTGCAATGGGCAGCTGGAAGGAGAAACCCCCTGACTGCCCCCCAGGGCCCGCACAGCACCAGAAGAAGAGCCCAGGACCAGTGCGCAGAAGCAGGGGCCTCTGCGCAGGGAGAAGAGAGGCCCAGGAAGAGGGCAGGCAAAAGGCTGGCGCAGGGAGCCAGTGAAGACAGCTCCCTGCCGAATCACCTCCTCTCAGAGACCACAAGGGCGAAGGAGAGTGTTCCCAGTGGCGGGGGCTGGTCAAGAGGAGCGAGAGGAGACAAAAATGAAGAGAATCAGACTCCAGGGGGCCGAGATATGCCCCCCAGAAGGTGAGTGACCTTTGACCTACAAGATGACCGATGACGAAGCACATGGGGCTCCGCCGCCGGTCTTGCATGTGCCCCCGGGGTGGATCAGGTCCGGGGGCTGGCCCCAACACAAAGCCCAGTCGGGGAGCACCGTCGTGCTCCCCGTGAAGAGCTGGCCGCGCGGTGCCAGGAGCCCACCCTGGCCCCCGCCGCACAAGAAGCCGGGGAGCGCCGGCACGCTCCCCGCGAAGGTGTGGAGGAGGAGGGGCCTGGGATCCCCACTCCGGGCCCCGTGTGGGAGGAGGGGGGCGGGGGAGCACCGTCGCGCCCCCGCGAAGATGTGCCCAGAAGCCGGGGAGCACCGTCGCGCTCCCCGTGAAGATTCCGGGAGGCGGGAGTACCAGGAGCCTACCCTGGCCCCCGGCAAGAAGACTGAAGTCGGGGGAGGCGCCATCGCACCCCCCCGTGAAGACTGTCCAGGGGCCGGGACCCCATCCCCGGGCCCCGAGGTGCTGGTGAGGTGGCGGGGGGAGTGCCGTCGCACTCCCCCGAGGTCCGCCGGGACCGGCGGGAACCTCCGTGTCTGAGCGGGCAGACCAGAAGATGAGTGCCGGCTCCCGCGGCAGCACACGAGGGTGCTGGCCGGGCATGGAGCCGGCGGGGGCAGCCGGGGGTGGGCTCCCCAGGCTGCCTTCCAACAAAGGAGGCAGGAAGGGGTCCTGGGTGGGACCGGGACCCCGGAAGGAGAGTTGGGGCATCGCGGGGCCCGGATGGGACCGGGCCCCCAAAAATCCGCCAATCGGCCGGGGGTGGGCTCTCCGAGCCGTTACCCTCACCCTGGGGGTCAGGGTGGGACCGGGCCCCCCCAACAAGGCCAGAAGATGCGGAGAAGCCGCCAGCGCGACCGCGGCTCTCCCCGGCACAGCGGGAGAGCCGCTCATCCTTTATTCACACAAAGGAGCACGAAGCGCCCCATAATGCCTTGCCAGGCATTGGGAAATCATCGTTTTCGGTGCGTGGTGGCCCCCAGAGGAGGGGGGTCACCCTCATTTGTGAAAAGGGTGCTGGGGGAACTGCTGGAGAAGCGCAGTCTCCCCCCCCAGCACGAAGAACAGTCCCACCCTAAGTTTCCTAGGGATTGTAAAGGGATAACCCCTCAAGAGCTCAGCCAGCTTAATAACACCTTCTAGGCTGAAACTTTTGTTCTACAGCTGAGGGTGTCGTGAGAAGTGCTTCCTGGAGTGAAGGGTTGAGTTGGGGATTTCTGGAGAAGGGCATCCCCTGGAGGTGAAGAGGTGTAATTGCACCAGAACTGCATTTACTAACGGTTATTCCTTTATAGAGGGACTGAAAGTCACACATGTAATGTGAGGTACCTGTGTAAGGTGATGTCATAAGCAAAGTGGGTTATGTTGCCAGACACTCCTGCTAGGGTGTCTGGCTGTATATGCGTAATCCTGTGATTTCATTTGTGATGCCTTTAGGGGCTGTAATTGCAATGCATTCTAATGATCCACAAAGGGGCTGAGTACTGTCATTCTAAAGTGTGCGTAAACATGTATTCTTGCTGCTGCGCTTAAGTGAGGAACAACCCAGACTGTTAGCCCTGAATATGTAGGGGTGCATACTGCATGGTCAATATAAGATGCTCAGCCAGGGTTATGTGTCACTAGGGCAGGTGTACCTATTTTTATTGCGTGTGGAGGTAATGGGGTGGGTCGCCACTGGGATGGTGCCAGTGCGCAGGGCCCTCGCTCCAGGTTATGCGCAACACACTGCATTAGGGGGCAAGATGATGTGCATACATAGGAGTGGTGGTACTAGACCCCACCCCCTTTTGGGAGGGGTGGAGATGTTACGCAATGTCACAAAGTAATTCCAACAGCTTATGTATATTTGTAAATTGGTGCATAGTATTGAGTAGTGTGTGTGTTTAATAAATGTACTCTTACTTTTATAAAGCAAAGTACAGACTGGACAATCAATTATTGAGTGTTATTTCTGCGCACCTGCAAATGGCGATTACTAGCCCACACCACCTCCCTTGAGTAAAGCCTCAGACTGCTCTGCAACGCTACCCTCTGAGAGTCAGGCGCTACAATTGGGTGTTTGGTTCCCAGTGAAGGATAAATGTAGTCATGTTATTTGTGCAGGCCTCACAGATGCTGCCTCGTTTTCCAACAGCGTTAAAGACTGCCCGCAATTCCGAAATTGCGATGTATTTTTCACACTAGCAATGGAAAAAACATCGCTAAACACATGGAACCATACGAAATGTTACCCCAAACCCTTTTGCGTGCAGATTTTCATCGCTAAGTCAAAAAACGGGCCGCAAACACACAGGAAGTGGTCTGCATGCTTCCTGTTTACTGGAGGAGTGCTGTGCACTTTCACTTTCTCTTTTGAGCACATTGCTGGTGATTGTGGAGAGTGCTGGAGGTGTTTGGTGGTATGTGCTGCAGATTGGTTATTTGGAGAGTGTTGCTGTGTCCTGTCGATAGTGTCCCTGTGAAGTGTGTTGTACTTGTTTTTATGTGTTTAATAGTCTCTTGTCCTCAATCTTGTCGGGTGTTTGTCTTGGGGTAGTTAACTTACTTTGTAGTTGTTGGGTTTGTTATATTGGGTTTTGATTTCTTGCAGTGCGTTTAGGTGTGTGCAGGGAGATGGTGGGTGTGGGCAGGGAGGGCAGGATGTCCGAGGTGGCATTGGGGGGCCTCTTCTGGCTGATACATTTTTACCTGCCATGGATGGTGGAGATGAGAGGCCGTATCCTCTCCGGATATGACGTAAAGGTGCAGAAGGTCAGGTGGGAGCATGTGCGGGCGCAGTTGCTGCGTGTCTTTGGGGTGGACAGGACTGTGCGCCAATGGAAGCACTGCTGGCAGGATTGCCTGGCCCGTGAGGGTGACCTGCTGGACCACCTTGGAGTCATCGTTGGCCTACAGTGTGTTAAGTTTAAACTCCAAATTTCATTATGAACACTGTAGTCGAAATCCAGAATGTATGTGTGTGACACACTGGTGTGCAAGTGCAAAAATGTGGCAGAGTGAGGCGGGAGACGTAATGCGTTCACGCCGAACGTTGACACATCAGTAACACAACGCTGCATCATATTGACAAGTATAGTGTGCAGGTTGGTGTTATCCACTGCGCTTGCACAACACTTAGCACTGTAGTGCCAAGGCTGGCACCATTGTGCAATACTGCATGCAGGACAAAGATTGTTTGTGCACAGGAAGGGTGACTGTACATGAACAATTCAAGGCATTGTTTCGGGGACCTGTGTGCTGCACAAAAGGAAGTATAAAAATGCTGTGCACATGAATATTGGTACGTTTGCTACGCTTCCGTTGTACATAGGCTGCGTGTGACAATGTTTGAAACATGTACAATAGATCAAAGGTAAAAGGACATCTCCAGAGTGTCATACAGCACCAACACCTGTGAAACAGCCTTGTGCGATCTGCAGCTATGCAATCGTACACAGAGCATGTATTACATCATGTTGCATGTAGAAATGGGGCCTTGTGAATGTGTCACACAACTAGGATACGCAAGTTTGCTAGCATTGTCGTCTTGTTTGGCCCAACTCAGCATTCACAGGTCTTGTGTGAATGGCAGGCAAAGTAGACCCAATCATTTAGCTAACATGTATCGCAACTGTACAGTTACGGAACATTGTCTGCAATGGTGATGATATGTAAGATGAATGTGACACGTGTAATTTCACGTCTGATACCAACACATATTGGGTTTTATGTCTCACAGCTGGACAACCTCTCATCACGCAGGGGGACATCGAAAAGTTCAAGGACCCACACGCCACTGGTGAGTTTGGACATCATATATTGGCATAGTGCGGTGTCATGTATGGCTGGCTAAAACAAGCGATGGCGTAGTATGCAGTATGGGTGTGTATCACATGTACCTTGGCTACAGTGTGAAGATGTTTTGTTGAAGTCATAGGTGTGTATGAATCAGTAGGTTAAGGTGGGGCTGTGCATTTGTCTTCTAGTCGTAACATTGCACATACCCAGTCAGTGATACACATGTGAATTAGGTCTATGGGTTCTGTCACTGCAGCACATGCATGTGGATGACGGAGCGCACTGATAGGATAGGAGACATGTAAGTGGTGTAGCAGATGAGTAACAGCAGACATGGAATGCATGTTCATCCTTGACTGAGATGACTGTGCAAGTGGGACTGATCATGCACAAGGAGGCTGTGGTTTTCAGGCCTTGCGTGTTCAGACACAGGTTGTTAAAGTTATTTCGCAGGTATGCTGCATACCAGCTTCACAGAAGTAGCAGTGCGCAGTTCTGAGCCAAGCATATCAATGGCACGTTCCACAAACACCTAGCAAAGATGGCCCAACGAATCACATAGGCATGTTTGGCCACTGCTATGGTGTTGTCATGCTTCCTCCTTGGAGTAAATCCCTGGTCGACTCTGGCTCAGGTGAATGAGCCCCTCTGTACAATTTGGTGACATCACTCCGCATGCATTTACCACGCATGCTTCTGTCCTGAAATTATTGCCGTGCCACATATTTAACAATGCAGGCCTCTACAACGCTATCTGTGAGAATGCATTGCCCATTACAACCCAATAACCATTATGACTCCAGGTTGACGTAACAATTAGGCCTGGGTGGTAAATTCCGTTCCGCTCGCGGAATTTGCGGAGTTTGGGTAATTTCGCGTTCCGCGGAGAACGCGAAATTGCCAAAAATTCCGCGATCCGCGACTTCGCGGAGTTTTTGCTTGTTCGCGCCTTCAAAATGCGTGTTCGCGAGATATTTCTCCCCGAGCACGCAAACAGCGTTCGCGAACAGGAAAAAAGCATCGCGAACGGGCGGAACGAGCAATTCCGCGTGTTCGCGGAACTTTTGCGTGCTCGCGGAGATTTTTTACCGTTTCGCGGAGCTTTGCGTAGCGCGATTACGCAAATTCCGCCCACCCCTAGTAACAATGGGGAATGCCTTGTAACAGTTTGCGTTGTGAAGGACTGCATAGTGAAATTTACTACAGAGTGACAACAGTGGATCTAAGACATGCATGATTGACAATTCATATGAAACGATGTTTACCCCTCTGGGCAGCAACGCTTCACCTATTGTGAAGTAGTGTTGGAGAGAGGCCCTGTGCCTCATGTCCAAGTCAGTGTTTAGCCACCTGACATGTTTCCATGTGTGCTGCATGATGCAGCACAGATGAAAGTGTGAGTGGGGCTGTCCCAGTATTGTCCTGTGCCAGAGGGTAACCTTCCTACACATTAACAAGCCCCCCCTGCACACAGACACCCTTGCACTCTTGTACAAGAGTGCCTGTGTTTGCACAGACTTGATGCACTGCACACATAGTCGCTGTGGGACACTCAGGGCTGCACATGAGCATCGTACATATGGTGCTGCACTGTGTTGCAGGAGAGGATGAGGGTGGTGCTACACACAGAGGGACAATGCCTCCATCCTCCGATTCCTTGTACATGTCACCCTCAGTCAGGGTATGTCACAGCACCATCATTTTACACTGACAGTCTCATTTGTTTGTGACTATATATGTCCCATGCTATGCACTGGCATGTCAGTCTCACCAGCATGTAGTCACAGATCCTGGATTCAAGATTTTGTTGTGCAGGTCACTCTCTGAATACACATAGTTACGCCAGAGTGTAGGCTCCCATTTTTGAGTGATCATGTATGCCAGATTTGTATGGAGAACATTGACATAGTCCAAAGGACTCACAAATTGCCATTGTTCATATTTTACAGACAACATGACGCCAGAGGAGTCCCACGCCTTCCAGGTGAGTAAGGACCGGTACCTCCACATTAAGAAGGTCCCAAAAGGGTACTGCAACATGGAACGGAGGTACCAGGAAGACAAAGAAGCTTGCACTTGGAAGTCGGTGCCCGAGGTAGCAACACGTGGGTGAAAAAGTGGCACACAGGCCATCCCAGGACCCTCTGGCGTCAGTGGTGGGTCCCAGCATGGACAGGCAGTGTCCCATCCCCCTACAACCTCATACACACAGGGGACAATGCCACCTGCACCTGCCGATCAGGGTGTGAGTTTCACTTTGCGGGACAGGAGGACTCTGATGGACAACAATGTGATGCTGGCAGAGCTTAGGAGGGAGATGTCCGAGCAGACCAGGCTCATGGAGGACATGAGGAAAGCCCTGGGACTCCCATGATGCCTGCCCATGTAGAGCCCCATCCCCCTCTTCTCCCTTTCCCCAATGTTTTGTCTAGTATTTTCGGTATTGTTAGGTAAGTATTTTAAGTGTTAGGTTGTGTAGTTTTAGTGTAGGCATAGGTAGTGTTAGATTTTAAGGTAGTTTTAGAATATTACTGTTATATAGTATTTGGGGATAAGTTTCCTTTTCCTTTGGGTGGGGGGTTGATGTCTTTGTTGTTTAAAAAAAATTCAAAAAAATACAAAAAAATATATCTTTGTGTAGTTTAAGTGTGCAGTTAGTTTGTGTATAGCTTAGATGTCTTTGTCCTGTCTCATGATGTGCCTTAAGGGTGGGAGGGGGTTGATGTCTTAGATATGTTGTTGCGTGTTTAGGATTAGTTAGGGTAGAGAGTTCAGGTACTTTTTCACTTCGTTCTAGTTAGTTTAGATTAGTAGTAGTTAAGATTATAGTTAGTTTATAACAGAAATATTTTGTAATTTGATAATAAATGGTTACTAGTTTTCATTTCGGCTTGCACTTGTGTCAGGTGTGATGTGGTGGAGTGTGGCTTCTCACCTTGTATGCATCTCATATCATCACTGGACACTCCGTTGAATGTGTAAGTGTGGTCATGACATGTTACTTAGCAGGATGGATTGTGTCAGGATACCTTAGATGTGGGCACCGTAAACTTGCATGGATAACAGGGTGGCAAGTAGGATTTACGGCCTAGTCTAGGGGCAGTCGTTTGGGAAGTTATACATCTTAAGTGTGAGTCACGGAGTTGGACAGCACATTGTTGCCCATTTACAACACTACGTAGGAACATGGCATTGAGAGGATATTGGAGTAGCTACTGTTATCCATCATGGAGATGGATGGATGCGCCAGGTACCACTGATTGCGTCATAACCCTGCATCTCACATGCTCCTTGCGCTGAGTCCATCTACATTGCACAGCCCTTGGCACACTTGCTGCGTTGTGCAAGTGTGTCAGATTTGTTTGAATTATATGTTCCTGTGCATGGAGGCTGAACCTCCGGGCCATGCAAGTAGTAGTCTTTCTGTGGGTCCATTGGGAACTGCATATGGCAGAACAGTGGGCCTGATTCACATGAGTCATCTGAGAGCAAGTCATGAGTTTACGTTTTCCGGTATTCACAACAGGCATTTAGGAGTAGTACAGTTAGATGTACTGACTTCACTTCTCCTAACTGCCTTTTGTGAATCACTGAAGTTGGAAAGTCATGTATTTGTCACCTTGAACGTTTTTGGGCATGCACACAGTTCTGCTGCACACAAAAGGTGAAATGTTGCATTGCTCCCTCTTGTGCCAGTGTCATGGCAACTTCTCCCAGCTGTTAACTTTTGGCATTGGCTCATAGTGATGCCACCCCTGAAATGGTGGCACTGCTTCTGACTTTATGGTCAGTGCAGTGCAACATGCATGCCTTGTCACATTGCCCTAGCCGCTCACAGTGGTCACAGCATGTGAGGGTTGCAAAGTCAGTAAGCATTGTTCGTCCACAGGAAGGGGCTGACTGACGCCTGACACTTTGGGGTGGGTCCCTATTGCCAACTCTACTTCACTGAGGCAGACTGGTTCAAATAGTGGCTGATAGACATGTGCCCTTACGTATCTTCATCAATGTGTGTATGGTGTGCACCATCTTGGGATGTGAAATGCAATGTGCACCTTCACAACAGGCTTCGTCCACCCTTTAGAGTGTGAGTAGATATGCCCAGAGATTTTCTTTTTGCACTTGTAAAGGGGGACACTACTTCTGGGCTGCAACAGACCTTGCCTTTTTTACACACATTCCTATTTCCTTCATGGATGTGGGGCTAAGTTGGGATATTGCTAGAGTGTTGTTTTGGAGCAATGGGGGCACAGCTGGTTCACACATACCCGCTCATCTGACTGCCTATCTGGATCACAGTAAAACATGTACATTTGTATCATTTCCCTGGGTGTACCTTTTGGTGGAATCACTGCTCCTACTTTTTAACAGACTGCTATACTGGATTGGTCATGGACAACAGACATCTGTGTGAGCTAAATATGTTTATTCACATGTCCGTTGACATAGTTGGAGACTGGACCAGTACTTGGCCATGCAATCCCCACATCACATTAATGCCCAGTGGAGGGCCAGACAGAGTCCTTTAGGGTTGACAAGTCCAAAGGATGAGGAAGAGTTCAGTCAGCAGTCTGATTGCTGTGTCATTGGTAACCAGACAAAATAGGGCAGTCCATGTCGAGGTCCAAGGTGAGTGTCACAGAGTGTATCGGGGGACAGTGGGAGGTAAAATTCCAGGGCATGATGCTGATCCCCGAACCAAGTAGAAACTGGCCATTTGGCATAGATGAATGCTACTGCTTCCTCCTTTGCAATGAGGCAGATTCATCCACATCTTCGTCCTCGGATGTGTCATGTGCCTCACATGTGGGTGGTGGTAAATTGGCAGCAGCACTGTGAGGCACTGACACATCAGGGGGTGGAGATGTGGATGTAGAAGCAGCACCAAAGGGGATGATGGATGGAGCGTTTGAGCAAATCAAACACTCACCCCCAGTCAACTGATCTGGGTTTAATCCATCATCATTCTTTAGCTCACTCCACCACCCCAGTTCAGACATGGCCATATGCAAATCAGTCTGACCCTGTGCCTCATGGGAACAGTCCAGCCTGAACTGCCAAGCCATGTCTTCCCTGGACCGGAAACAAGCATCCTGGGACCGGTTTCTGGCTATTCAGCCGTCATCAGCCAGGCTAGCTTGAATCCAGTGGCAAAGTGAGCAAGGGACCCACGTCTGGGCATACCCTGCCAACTTAGGGCGAACAAAGCAATACCAAAGGGGATGATGGACGGAGAGTTTGAGCAAATCAAACTCTCACCCCAGTCAACTGATCTGGGTTTAATCCATCATCATTCTTTAGCTCACTCCACCACCCCAGTTCAGACATGGCCATATGCAAATCAGTCTGACCCTGTGCCTCATGGGAACAGTCCAGCCCGAACTGCCAAGCCATGTCTTCCCTGGACCGGAAACAAGCATCCTGGGACCGGTTTCTGGCTATTCAGCCGTCATCAGCCAGGCTAGCTTGAATCCAGTGGCAAAGTGAGCAAGGGACCCACGTCTGGGCATACCCTGCCAACTTAGGGCGAACAAAGCAATACCAAAGGGGATGATGGACGGAGCGTTTGAGCAAATCAAACACTCACCCCCAGTCAACTGATCTGGGTTTAATCCATCATCATTCTTTAGCTCACTCCACCACCCCAGTTCAGACATGGCCATATGCAAATCAGTCTGACCCTGTGCCTCATGGGAACAGTCCAGCCCACACTGCCAAGCCATGTCTTCCCTGGACCGGAAACAAGCATCCTGGGACCGGTTTCTGTCTATTCAGCCGTCATCAGCCAGGCTAGCTTGAATCCAGTGGCAAAGTGAGCAAGGGACCCACGTCTGGGCATACCCTGCCAACTTAGGGCGAGCAAAGCAATACCAAAGGAGATGATGGACTGAGCGTTTGTGCAAATCAAACACTCACCCACAGTCAACTGATCTGGGTTTAATCCATCATCATTCTTTAGCTCACTCCACCACCCCAGTTCAGACATGGCCATATGCAAATCAGTCTGACCCTGTGCCTCATGGGAACAGTCCAGCCCGAACTGCCAAGCCATGTCTTCCCTGGACCGGAAACAAGCATCCTGGGACCGGTTTCTGGCTATTCAGCCGTCATCAGCCAGGCTGGCTTGAATCCAGTGGCAAAGTGGGCAAGGGACCCACGTCTGGGCATACCCTGCCAACTTAGGGCGAACAAAGCAATACCAAAGGGGATGATGGACGGAGCGTTTGAGCAAATCAAACACTCACCCCCAGTCAACTGATCTGGGTTTAATCCTTCATCATTCTTTAGCTCACTCCACCACCCCAGTTCAGACATGGCCATATGCAAATCAGTCTGACCCTGTGCCTCATGGGAACAGTCCAGCCCGAACTGCCAAGCCTTGCCGTCCCTGGACCGGAAACAAGCATCCTGGGACCGGTTTCTGGCTATTCAGCCGTCATCAGCTAGGCTAGCTTGAATCCAGTGGCAAAGTGAGCAAGCTGGAATGGCATGGTGAGCAAAAAAACGATGGATTTGGGCCCAGATCTCTGTACTGGGGTGAATGTATGACATTGTTCTGCATTCTGTCCTTCAATTGTTGTTTTTGCATTTGTCACCCCAAGTGGGACGGGTATGCCCAGATGTGGGTCCCGTGCTCTCCATGCCACTGGAATCAAGCTATCCTGGCTGAAGAGGGGTGAAACCCCAAAACCGGTCCTAGGATGCTTGTTTCCAGTCCAGGGAGGACCTGGCTTGGCAGTTCGGGCTGGACTGTTCCCATGAGGCACAGGGTCAAGACTGATTTGCATATGGCTGGGTTCAAACTGGAATGGCACGGTGAGCAAAAAACGATGGATTTGGGCCCAGATCTCTGTACTGGGGTGAATGTATGACATTGTTCTGCATTCTGTCCATCAATTGTTGTTTTTGCATTTGTCACCCCGAGTGGGACGGGTATGCCCAGACGTGGGTCCCGTGCTCTCCATGCCACTGGAATCAAGCTATCCTGGCTGAAGAGGGGTGAAACCCCGAAACCGGTCCTAGGATGCTTGTTTCCAGTCCAGGGAGGACCTGGCTTGGCAGTTCGGGCTGGACTGTTCCCATGAGGCACAGGGTCAAGACTGATTTGCATATGGCTGGGTTCAAACTGGAATGGCATGGTGAGCAAAAACGATGGATTTGGGCCCAGATCTCTGTACTGGGGTGAATGTATGACATTGTTCTGCATTCTGTCCATCAATTGTTGTTTTTGCATTTGTCATCCCGAGTGGGACGGGTATGCCCAGACATGGGTCCCATGCTCTCCATGCCACTGGAATCAAGCTATCCTGGCTGAAGAGGGGTGAAACCCCGAAACCGGTCCTAGGATGCTTGTTTCCAGTCCAGGGAGGACCTGGCTTGGCAGTTAGGGCTGGACTGTTCCCATGAGGCACAGGGTCAAGACTGATTTGCATATGGCTGGGTTCAAACTGGAATGGCAAGGTGAGCAAAAAAACGATGGATTTGGGCCCAGATCTCTGTACTGGGGTGAATGTATGACATTGTTCTGCATTCTGTCCATCAATTGTTGTTTTTGCATTTTTCACCCCAAGTAGGACGGGTATGCCCAGACGTGGGTCCCGTGCTCTCCATGCCACTGGAATCAAGCTATCCTGGCTGAAGAGGGGTGAAACCCCGAAACCGGTCCTATGATGCTTGTTTCCAGTCCAGGGAGGACCTGGCTTGGCAGTTCGGACTGGACTGTTCCCATGAGGGACAGGGTCAAGACTGATTTGCGTATGGCTGGGTTCAAACTGGAATGGCATGGTGAGCAAAAAAACGATGGATTTGGGCCCAGATCTCTGTACTGGGGTGAATGTATGACACTGTTCTGCATTCTGTCCATCAATTGTTGTTTTTGCATTTGTCACCCCGAGTGGGACGGGTATGCCCAGACGTGGGTCCTGTGCTCTCCATGCCACTGGAATCAAGCTATCCTGGCTGAAGAGGGGTGAAACCCCGAAACCGGTCCTAGGATGCTTGTTTCCAGTCCAGGGAGGACATGGCTTGGCAGTTCGGGCTGGACTGTTCCCATGAGGCACAGGGTCAAGACTGATTTGCATATGGCTGGGTTCAAACTGGAATGGCATGGTGAGCAAAAAAACTATGGATTTGGGCCCAGATCTCTGTACTGGGGTGAATGTATGACATTGTTCTGCATTCTGTCCATCAATTGTTGTTTTTGCATTTGTCACCCCGAGTGGGACGGGAATGCCCAGACGTGGGTCCCGTGCTCTCCATGCCACTGGAATCAAGCTATCCTGGCTGAAGAGGGGTGAAACCCCGAAACCGGTCCTAGGATGCTTGTTTGAAGTCCAGGGAGGACCTGGCTTGGCAGTTCGGGCTGGACTGTTCCCATGAGGCACAGGGTCAAGACTGATTTGCATATGGCTGGGTTCAAACTGGAATGGCATGGTGAGCAAAAAACGATGGATTTGGGCCCAGATCTCTGTACTGGGGTGAATGTATGACATTGTTCTGCATTCTGTCCATCAATTGTTGTTTTTGCATTTGTCACCCCGAGTGGGACGGGTATGCCCAGACGTGGGTCCCGTGCTCTCCATGCCACTGGAATCAAGCTATCCTGGCTGAAGAGGGGTGAAACCCCGAAACCGGTCCTAGGATGCTTGTTTCCAGTCCAGGGAGGACCTGGCTTGGCAGTTCGGGCTGGACTGTTCCCATGAGGCACAGGGTCAAGACTGATTTGCATATGGCTGGGTTCAAACTGGAATGGCATGGTGAGCAAAAAAACGATGGATTTGGGCCCAGATCTCTGTACTGGGGTGAATGTATGACATTGTTCTGCATTCTGTCCATCAATTGTTGTTTTTGCAGATGTAGAAGCAGCAGCAGCAGCAGCAGCAGCAGCAGCAGCATTCACCTGCGCCAGACCTTGCTGCAGCAATGCAGTCATGATGATCTGCAGGGCATGGAAGATTCCAGCTACATCTCGCTGGTGTGCAGCCGTGGCAGCCATTTGTTCTGCCTGCATCCGCTCCATGTTCTCCATTATCCTTCGCATGAGGCCCAACTCCTGGCTGCCATTGCTGGAGCCACTCTGAGTGGACAGTTGTTCCTGTCTCTGAGTCATGACTCCAGCGATGTCAGCCAGGGAGTTTTGGAGAGCATTGAGCGGACTGTGGTTGTCCGTGACTTTTTGTAGGTGGTCCCGGATGGAAGTCAGACACCCACTTATGGAATCAAGTTTGGCCACCAGGCTGTCAAACCCCACCCGCACCTGATGAGCCATCTCCTGCTGGACCTCTAACACATGCCATTGGAATGCCAGGTGTGGGTCCTGGGGGTCCTGGGAGACAGCCGTTGTGGTAGGTGCTTGCTGCTGTGTGGTTTGTGCAGGGTTGGGGTTTGCACAATGCAGCTGGGTTGCCATGCTCCTGGAGATGGGGTGCTGATGGAGTCTAGCTGCTGTTGGAGGGTGTCCGTGTTGATGGTGGCGAATTCCTCCTCTTCATCAATAAAGAGTGGGACAGGCTGCTGTTCAGGAGGTGATGTTTTTCCCTCTGCAATGTAAAGGGGAGATGCAGTTTAACTGTGTGTTTCATGTATGATCATGCATTGGATGAGTTTACAAGCAGACTGCATGACAATGTACATTGTGACTGTTTGTGAGGAGATGCCTATTTGTTGAGGGATGTTGACTTTTTGTACTACATCACGGATATGAGGTTGTTCCTGTACATTGTCATCTCACAGTTTACATCTATGACAAATGTGATTGGCCAGTTTGTACACACAAGCGGCACCAGTTGTGTCCTCTGTTCATTTATGAAAGTGATGCAGTTTGTCCCACATTGTAGTCAATGTTGATGAGCTCCAATTTTTATGTGTGTGCGCTGCATTGTGGGATACTCGCCCATGCAGCTTTGGTTTTACTACCCCTTATCCCTTTCAGGCAGTGAGCCTTCACTTCTGTGCATTTACAATGCCGAGATGTTGCAAGATGGGGTATATATGTGTCTGGGTCAGACTTGGGACACTTGTGCATTGTTTGTCAGCAGATGTCTTGTTTACGTCAGGGGTTGTATGTACACGAGGATGTGTCTGAGTGTGACCTGCTCCTTTAGGGATGTGGTCCACACTCAGCCACCTCAGTGACGTGGCCTGCACCATGTTGAGATGTTTGGGGTGCAGGCATGCTATTTATCATGCACTGTCACTTGCCTTGTCAGTTTGGCTCACAGACCCGCACTTTGCTGTGTACTGCACATGTACATGTGTTTGTTGCGAGATTAGTTATGTGTGAGGAGGGCCCCCTTTAGGCGCATTGGCTACTAAGGCCTAGTTGCTGTTTCAATGTGTGCTGCACTGTGCTGTACACATGTGCATCCAGGTAGCTTTGTCTATTGTGATTTTTCTTGCATGCATTGCTTACTGCCCTCCTGTTGGCTTACCCGTTGTGAGTATGGTGCTGCGTGAGTTTCTATTGTTGTTGCTGGCTGGCCAGACAGTGTCAACACCCATTACCCTCAACATTGACCCCACGTGTGGTGTGTAAGTGGGGCTGGATTTGATGGATGTGGATTTCCTAATGCGTATTTGTGGTGCTCAGGCCTTGTCACTGCCGCCCTCCAAACAGATGCAAATGGCAGGCTGAGGTGTGTTTGTGTATGTGCCACGCAGCTGATCACATGGATGATACATGCTGTCCTGGTTACGAATATTCAATGCAGGGCTTTGCGTGTGGGTGATGACAACCATGACTGCATATTTGTTCACTGTCACAGTTGACTTTCCAAACAGATAGGTTTACATGCACATTATGGTGTAATGGGCAAATCACAACAGGACTGATGTGGAATGGTGTTTTCAGTATGGCAGATGTGTACACTTGAGAGTGGAGGTGTAGCACCTTTGATACACCTCATTATTTGTAGCAACTTTGATATCCTTGCTTGTTGTCATACTTTGGTTGTCTTACTTCTTTACAGGGACATTGCAGTTCTGTGAGTCTGGCACACAGACAAGTCATGCAGTACAGATTGTTTGACACATTCCTGATATGCATTGTCCCCGCACTGTGGTGTTGTAGGCATAGCCCCCCTGCTCATTGTATTACATCACCTTTTGAGTGAAGTCTGTTGTTTGTGTGCATTGTGGGATATGCACCTTTGAGCCAGTAGGCCGCATGATCAGTTTGTTGTGACATTGCATGTGGTATGCAGACTCACTAGATGGTTTCTCACTTGGTATACACACAGTAACAGCTCACAGTGTGAGTCCTGCGGTGCGGTGGTGCGGGCGGTGGTGTGGGGTGGGGGAGGGGCAGGATGGGGGGTAGTGGAGTTGGACACACAATGTGCTGGAGTTGGGTAAGTAAATAAATGAATTTAGAAATTTACCTTGCACTGTCTCCACCGCCGAGTTAGCGATGCAGCAAGTGCAAGGTAATTAGTTGGATTTATTTATTTACTTACCTCACTCCAGCCCGTCGTGTGTCCAACTCCACTACCCCCCATCCTGCCCCTCCCCCACCCCGCTCCACTGCCCCACAGGACTCACGCTGCGAGCCGTCACTGTGTACACAGGACTGCATCTCATGGACATGCAGGCGGACACATTTACTGGAGATGTGGCAGGATGTCTACATGGCCCCCTTGCCTCAACAGCACAAATTTACAAATCGTCTGCACAGGGCCCCATCTCTCTGATCCTTAACATGTGGATGCACTATGTGTGTGACTGATCATGTGCATGAGTGGGCATGCCACCACCAATGTCAGCAGACATGCAGCATTGTGCCCATGTTTCCGCGTTGTGGGCAATATTGTGTATGTGCAGTTGTGTCACCCTTGATGCACATGCACATTCTTGCACACAACTCCGACATACAGGCACATGCATAAGCGTGGTGTTGAGGCAAGGGGGCCATTTTAACACCCAGCCGTATCTCCAATCAATGTGAGCCTTTGCTCTTTCACGTAGCCCTTATCTTGTGGTCTGATATGATACTTGGACTATATTTGTTTGACTTTTCTGTGCACATTTCCAGGTCTGTGTGCCCACCAATATGTGTCTTGCAATGTATTGGTTGAGTAGGGTGATATGAGTCTATGCCACCAGGGCCAAGGGTATCTGGGACATGATCCACAGTCATTGTGGGTGTGCACTGCAATATATTTAATTGTGCATGAGTGCCATTGGGCCCATCTCCCCCTGTCCCCCCAGTCCCTGGTTGTTACTCACCCTGTTGCTGTTATGTCTGGTCGTGTTGAGCAGTATCCTGTCCCGGAACTCCGACCACCGTCTCCTCACTGATGATTTGGGACACATGTTCCTCCAACTGATCCAGCTCCTCCTGTGGCGCTGGACTCCCACCTCCAGTCTGCATTGCTCCTTTCAGGTTGGCTGCAAGTTTCTGCTTGGTCTTGCGCTTAGCATCATGCCAGCGCTTCTTGCAGTCATCCACTGTCCTCCTCACCTCTCCGACAGCATTCACCTTGGCCACGACGGACTGCCATATTGCATTTTTGGTTGCCAATGACACAGTGGAGCGGACAAAAAGTTGTTGTTGGTGTTCTGTCACCTCCGCAATAAGGACCTGGTTTTCCTGCTGACTGAACCGTGTCTTCCTTTTTCTCTTCTCCTTGCCCTTCCCCTGGGTCTCTGGCTGGTCCTCCTGGGTGTTTGTGGGGTTGTTGCTGGCCTCTGTGCTGGGTCCAGGCTCCTCCATGGTTCATCTCAAATGTTTCTTCTTTTTTTTTTTTGGGTGTTTGGGCTGCATAGCGGGCGTTTTATAGTTGTTTTTCCCGCCTAACGTGAGAAAAGGTGCGCTGACGCTAATTAGCGTGCCGTTCCTGGTCGCTAATCGGCCCATCGCCACTTGTTTCACATTAGCGTGGCGAATTTTATCGCAGTGGCGCTAATCTTATCGCCGGACATTTGACCCAGTAGGGGAAACTGTCGCCTGTTAGCGGCCTGTTGTGAATACGCCGCTAACACAGCGATAATTTCCTGTGGTACAGGGCGATAGGAAAATGCACGCTAACTGAGGTTAGCGATAGATTTCGCCATTTGTTGTGAATATCCCCCCTTATCTGTTAAAATGTGGTCCCTTCTCATATCTAGATCCAGTTTGATGCAATTGGTGACATTACATTTGATCTCATCACTCATCTCATCAATTATGTCATTTGAGATGTCATCACTAATGTCACTGATGATGGCATTTGTGATCTCCTTAGTGATGCCATATGAGTGGCCACATGCAGAGGAGGTTGCATACAAAACTATACAACTTGTAAATTCCAGTGATTTGTAAGTTTTTCTTTCAAATAATCGGGCTATTCTCAAAGGTAATTTACACTTGTGAATAATTTACTCTTACACTTTTGAGTAACTTTACTACTATTGGCTATTCACAAACTCTGAGTTTAGAGTCACTCAAAAGTGTAAACATACATGTTTCCACCTTCTGAAAAAGGGGTAGTAGTCAAACTTACAGGCGTGAGTTACTACTGTCAAACAAAAACAGTAGTAAGTCAAGCACCACTCATTGTCAGTGAAATTGCTCTCCCACCCTTGCAGCTCCACCATTAAGTGAGGCCTGCCCCTGCACTCTCGAGTGTTGGTGATCGAGGACCTCCTCCACCCGCAGGTTTCCCTGCGCCTCATCCCTGGTGGTCCAGTGGATCTCTGTCTCCTTCCTCTAACTCTGCTCTTTCACTCGTTTTTCTACCTTTTATCTTTCACCTTTCTGCACTTTTCTGCATCTCTGCTCTTCTGTGCCTTATTTCTGCTCATTTTCCCTTCCTCTCGCTCTGCCCTTTCACTTCTTTTCACTCGTTTTTCTACCCTCTTTTATCTTTCACCTTTCTGCACTTTTCTGCATCTCTGCTCTTTTGTGCCTTATTTCTGCTCATTTTCCCTTCCTCTCGCTCTGCCCTTTCACTAGTTTTCACTCGTTTTTCTACCCTCTTTTATCTTTCACCTTTCTGCATCTCTGCTCTTTTGTGCCTTATTTCTGCCTATTTTCCCTTTTTTCTTTATCCCTTATTTCCTCCCTTTACCTTTCCCTGCCGCTGCTGCCCCGCGGCCCCTCCCCCAGCGCGACTGGCCCAATCCAGCTCTCCTCCCCGCTCCCGCCTCCCAGCTGTCCAGCCCTCCCTGACCCCTACTTAATGGCGGCCACTGCGGGGACAGGCGAGCAAGACCACTGACTCATTGACAGTGAAATTGCTCTCCCACCCTCGCAGCTCCACCATTAAGTGAGGCCTGCCCCTGCCCCTGCACTCTCGAGTGTTGGTGATCGAGGCCCTCCTCCACCCGCAGGTTTCCCTGCGCCTCATCCCTGGTGGTCCAGTGGACCTCTGTCTCCTTCCTCTAACTCTACTCTTTCACTCGTTTTTCTACCTTTTATCTTTCACCTTTCTGCACTTTTCTGCATCTCTGCTCTTTTGTGCCTTATTTCTGCTCATTTTCCCTTCCTCTCGCTCTGCCCTTTCACTTGTTTTCACTCGTTTTTCTACCCTCTTTTATCTTTCACCTTTCTGCACTTTTCTGCATCTCTGCTCTTTTGTGCCTTATTTCTGCTCATTTTCCCTTCCTCTCGCTCTGCCCTTTCACTAGTTTTCACTCGTTTTTCTACCCTCTTTTATCTTTCACCTTTCTGCATCTCTGCTCTTTTGTGGCTTATTTATGCCTATTTTCCCTTTTTTCTTTATCCCTTATTTCCTCCCTTTACCTTTCCCAGCCGCTGCTGCCCCCGCGGCCCCTCCCCCCCAGCGCGACCGGCCCAATCCAGCTCCCCTCCCCGCTCCCGCCTCCCAGCTGTCCAGCCCTCCCGACCCCTACTTAATGGCGGCCACTGTGGGGACAGGCGAGCAAGACCACTGACTCATTGTCAGTGAAATTGCTCTCCCACCCTCGCAGCTCCACCATTAAGTGAGGCCTGCCCCTGCACTCTCGAGTGTTGGTGATCGAGGCCCTCCTCCACCCGCAGGTTTCCTGCGCCTCATCCCTGGTGGTCCAGTGGACCTCTGTCTCCTTCCTCTAACTCTGCTCTTTCACTCGTTTTTCTACCTTTTATCTTTCACCTTTCTGCACTTTTCTGCATCTCTGCTCTTTTGTGCCTTATTTCTGCTCATTTTCCCTTCCTCTCGCTCTGCCCTTTCACTTGTTTTCACTCATTTTTCTACCCTCTTTTATCTTTCACCTTTCTGCACTTTTCTGCATCTCTGCTCTTTTGTGCCTTATTTCTGCTCATTTTCCCTTCCTCTCGCTCTGCCCTTTCACTAGTTTTCACTCGTTTTTCTACCCTCTTTTATCTTTCACCTTTCTGCAACTCTGCTCTTTTGTGCCTTATTTCTGCCTATTTTCCCTTTTTTCTTTATCCCTTATTTCCTCCCTTTACCTTTCCCCGCCGCTGCTGCCCCCGCGGCCCTTCCCCCCCATCGCGACTGGCCCAATCCAGCTCCCTCCCCGCTCCCGCCTCCCAGCTGTCCAGCCCTCCCGACCCCCACTTAATGGCGGCCACTGCGGCGACAGGCAAGCAAGACCACTGACTCATTGTCAGTGAAATTGCTCTCCCACCCTCGCAGCTCCACCATTAAGTGAGGCCTGCCCCTGCCCCTGCACTCTCGAGTGTTGGTGATCGAGGCCCTCCTCCACCCGCAGGTTTCCCTGCGCCTCATCCCTGGTGGTCCAGTGGATCTCTGTCTCCTTCCTCTAACTCTGCTCTTTCACTCGTTTTTCTACCTTTTATCTTTCACCTTTCTGCACTTTTCTGCATCTCTGCTCTTTTGTGCCTTATTTCTGCTCATTTTCCCTTCCTCTCGCTCTGCCCTTTCACTTGTTTTCACTCGTTTTTCTACCCTCTTTTATCTTTCACCTTTCTGCACTTTTCTGCATCTCTGCTCTTTTGTGCCTTATTTCTGCTCATTTTCCCTTCCTCTCGCTCTGCCCTTTCACTAGTTTTCACTCGTTTTTCTACCCTCTTTATCTTTCACCTTTCTGCATCTCTGCTCTTTTGTGCCTTATTTCTGCCTATTTTCCCTTTTTTCTTTATCCCTTATTTCCTCCCTTTACCTTTCCCCGCCGCTGCTGCCCCCGCGGCCCCTCCCCCAGCGCGACCGGCCCAATCCAGCTCCCCTCCCCGCTCCCGCCTCCCAGCTGTCCAGCCCTCCTCGACCCCTACTTAATGGCGGCCACTGCGGGGACAGGCGAGCAAGACCACTGACTCTTTGTCAGTGAAATTGCTCTCCCACCCTCGCAGCTCCACCATTAAGTGAGGCCTGCCCCTGCCCCTGCACTCTCGAGTGTTGGTGATCGAGGCCCTCCTCCACCCGCAGGTTTCCCTGCGCCTCATCCCTGGTGGTCCAGTGGCCCTCTGTCTCCTTCCTCTAACTCTGCTCTTTCACTCGTTTTTCTACCTTTTATCTTTCACCTTTCTGCACTTTTCTGCATCTCTGCTCTTTTGTGCCTTATTTCTGCTCATTTTCCCTTCCTCTCGCTCTGCCCTTTCACTAGTTTTCACTCGTTTTTCTACCCTCTTTTATCTTTCACCTTTCTGCAACTCTGCTCTTTTGTGCCTTATTTCTGCCTATTTTCCCTTTTTTCTTTATCCCTTATTTCCTCCCTTTACCTTTCCCCGCCGCTGCTGCCCCCGCGGCCCTTCCCCCCCATCGCGACCGGCCCAATCCAGCTCCCCTCCCCGCTCCCGCCTCCCAGCTGTCCAGCCCTCCCCGACCCCCACTTAATGGCGGCCACTGCGGCGACAGGCAAGCAAGACCACTGACTCATTGTCAGTGAAATTGCTCTCCCACCCTCGCAGCTCCACCATTAAGTGAGGCCTGCCCCTGCCCCTGCACTCTCGAGTGTTGGTGATCGAGGCCCTCCTCCACCCGCAGGTTTCCTGCGCCTCATCCCTGGTGGTCCAGTGGATCTCTGTCTCCTTCCTCTAACTCTGCTCTTTCACTCGTTTTTCTACCTTTTATCTTTCACCTTTCTGCACTTTTCTGCATCTCTGCTCTTTTGTGCCTTATTTCTGCTCATTTTCCCTTCCTCTCGCTCTGCCCTTTCACTTGTTTTCACTCGTTTTTCTACCCTCTTTTATCTTTCACCTTTCTGCACTTTTCTGCATCTCTGCTCTTTTGTGCCTTATTTCTGCTCATTTTCCCTTCCTCTCGCTCTGCCCTTTCACTAGTTTTCACTCGTTTTTCTACCCTCTTTTATCTTTCACCTTTCTGCATCTCTGCTCTTTTGTGCCTTATTTCTGCCTATTTTCCCTTTTTTCTTTATCCCTTATTTCCTCCCTTTACCTTTCCCCGCCGCTGCTGCCCCCGCGGCCCCTCCCCCAGCGCGACCGGCCCAATCCAGCTCCCCTCCCCGCTCCCGCCTCCCAGCTGTCCAGCCCTCCCGACTCCCTACTTAATGGCGGCCACTGCGGGGACAGGCGAGCAAGACCACTGACTCATTGTCAGTGAAATTGCTCTCCCACCCTCGCAGCTCCACCATTAAGTGAGGCCTGCCCCTGCCCCTGCACTCTCGAGTGTTGGTGATCGAGGCCCTCCTCCACCCGCAGGTTTCCCTGCGCCTCATCCCTGGTGGTCCAGTGGCCCTCTGTCTCCTTCCTCTAACTCTGCTCTTTCACTCGTTTTTCTACCTTTTATCTTTCACCTTTCTGCACTTTTCTGCATCTCTGCTCTTTTGTGCCTTATTTCTGCTCATTTTCCCTTCCTCTCGCTCTGCCCTTTCACTTGTTTTCACTCGTTTTTCTACCCTCTTTTATCTTTCACCTTTCTGCACTTTTCTGCATCTCTGCTCTTTTGTGCCTTATTTCTGCTCATTTTCCCTTCCTCTCGCTCTACCCTTTCACTAGTTTTCACCCGTTTTTCTACCCTCTTTTATCTTTCACCTTTCTGCATCTCTGCTCTTTTGTGCCTTATTTCTGCCTATTTTCCCTTTTTTCTTTATGCCTTATTTCCTCCCTTTACCTTTCCCTGCCGCCCCCGCGGCCCCTCCCCCCCAGCGCGACCGGCCCAATCCAGCTCCCCTCCCCGCTCCCGCCTCCCAGCTGTCCAGCCCTCCCCGACCCCTACTTAATGGCGGCCACTGCGGGGACAGGCGAGCAAGACCACTGACTCATTGTCAGTGAAATTGCTCTCCCACCCTCGCAGCTCCACCATTAAGTGAGGCCTGCCCCTGCACTCTCGAGTGTTGGTGATCGAGGCCCTGCGCGGCCGCAGGCTGCGGGCGCGCCGCTGGCGCGCCGAAGGTGCGTCAAAGGCAAGCCCGTCTGCGCCCGTCCGCGACCCGACCGCGACCAGCGCCAGGAACCCTGGACCTCCGCCCGCCAACACTACGACCCAGCAGCACTCCACGCACTCAACCCAGGCCGCAACAACAACTGCAAGCTAGCATCACCAGCCGACTCCCACGGACCCTTCAGCTGTCACCGCTGCCGGCACAGCTGCAGCACCGCCAAGAACACGGATCCAGCACAACCCGCCCACAAGAACACAACCGAACCGAAGACCCTGCAATGCATCCTCCTCAACGTCCGATCCCTCCACAAACACGCCACAGAAATCTGGGACCTCCTCGACAGCACCACCCCGGACGTAGCGTTCTTCACCGAAACCTGGACCAACACCACCTCGGGACCGGACATCGCCATCGCCATTCCCCAAGGATACAAGATCTCCAGGAAGGACCGCCCCACCCGCCCAGGAGGAGGAATCGCCATTGTCCACAAATCCAGCCTCCGCCTGAGCACACTCCCTGACGAGCCCACAGAACTGATGGAACACCTTCACTTCAAGATACTGGCCAGCCCCACCGCCACCCTCCGAGGAACCCTCATCTACCGACCCCTGGACCCCGCGGACCCTTCGCCAACTCCATCACGGACATTATCTCCCCGCAGGCCATCACATCCACCAACTACACCCTGCTGGGAGACCTCAACTTCCACCTCGACAACCAACTGGACCCCAACACCACATCCCTCCTGGACAACCTCCACAACATTGGACTGTGCCAGATCGTGACCGAGCCCACGCACTCAGCAGGACACACCCTCGACCCCCTCTTCACTACAGGAAACTCCATCACCTTCAGCCACACCACCGAACTCCCATGGACCGACCATCGTTGCCTCCACTTCACCTTCAGAACACCCACCATCCACAGACACCAGCACCTGCTTCCACGAAGAAACTGGACCAAAATCACCGACGACCAGCTCACCTCCTCACTCAACAACTCCACCCCAACCATCGCGGAAAACGACGACCCCAACACCGCAGCCCGAACCCTGCATAGATGGATCTCGGACAGCACCAACACCATAGCACCCCTCAAGAAAAACAACAATACCCGTGCCAAGAAAGCCAGATGGTTTACCACCGAACTTCGAGAGTCCAGAAGCACATGCCGCCGCCTCGAAAAGGCCTGCAGGAACACCAAATCCACAGAAGCCCACGACAACTTCAGAGCCGCCACCAACGCCCACCATCAACTCATCAGAGAAACGAGGAAAAAAGCGATTGAAGACAGAATCTCCACCCACGCGCACAACAGCAAGGAACTCTTCAGCATCATCAAGGAGTTCGCCCAACCCACTAGCGAGTCTACCGACATCCCTCCCTCACAAGACCTCTGCGACAAACTCAGCACCTTTTTCCACCACAAAATCAAGAGCATCTACGACAACCAACACACTGAACCCTCACCAACCACCCCCGACACCCGGAAACCAGCGATTGACGACTGGACAGCCCTCACCACCGAAGACACACTGAAGACAATTAAGTCAATCCACTCAGGGGCCCCCACGGACCCCTGCCCCCACCACATCTTCAACAGAGCCTCCGACACCATCGCACCCATGCTCCGCCACACCATCAACCGCTCCCTGGTGACCGCCTCGTTCCCCGACGACTGGAAACACGCCGAGGTCAACCCCCTCCTAAAGAAACCCTCAGCGGACCCCACCGACCTCAAAAACTACAGACCCATCTCCCTGCTCCCGTTCCCAGCGAAAGTAATTGAGAAAGCCATCAACATCCAACTCGCCACATTCATTGAAGAACACAACATCCTCGACTCCTCCCAATCCGGCTTCAGAAAAAAACACAGAACGGAAACCGCCCTCCTCGCCGCAACAGACGACATCCGCACCCTACTGGACAAAGGAGAAACAGTAGCCCTCATCCTCCTCGACCTATCAGCGGCGTTCGACACAGTCTCCCACCGCACCCTAATACGCAGACTCTACGACGCAGGAATCCAGGACAAGGCCCTCGACTGGATCCGCTCCTTCCTCTCCGGCAGGACGCAGCGGGTCAGACTCCCCCCTTTCCGCTCAGACCCCACACCTACCACCTGCGGAGTCCCCCAGGGCTCCTCCCTCAGCCCGACGCTCTTCAACGTCTACATGGCTCCACTCGCCCCCATCGTCAGAACCTACGGACTCAACATCGTGTCATACGCAGACGACATCCAGCACATCCTCTCCCTATCCACGAGCCCAACACCGCCAGACGCAACTTTCGAGAAGGCATGGAAGCCGTTGCCAAATGGATGAAAAACAGCTGCCTACAACTAAACACCAACAAAACAGAAGTACTCATCATGGGCCCAAACCCCGATGCCTGGAGCGACACCTGGTGGCCCCCGCCCTCGGAAACCGCCAACCCCCACGGACCACGCACGCAACCTGGGAATCATCCTGGACTCCGAGCTCAAAATGGACCGCCAGATCAACTCTGTCTCGTCTTCCTGCTTCCACACCCTCCGCCTCCTTCGTAAGACCTTCAAATGGATCCCCTCGAACACCGAAAGACCGTCACTCATGCCCTGGTCACCAGCAGACTCGACTACGGCAACGCACTCTACGCCGGAATAAACAAAAACCTCACCCGCAAGCTACAGAACATCCAGAACGCCGCCGCAAGACTGGTCCTCAACCTGCCAAAACACTGCCACATCTCCCAGCACCTGCGCACACTCCACTGGCTCCCTGTCGAGGCGAGAATCACCTTCAAGATGCTCACCCACGCACACAAGGCCCTCCACGGCACCGGTCCAGCATACCTGAACAGCCGACTCAAATTCCACGCACCCCAAAGGACCCTACGATCAGCCCAGCTGTCCTACGCCGTGGTCCCCCGCACCAGAAAGACCAGATCGGGAGGCCGCTCCTTCTCCTTCCTCGCGGCCAAAGCATGGAATGCCCTTCCGCTCCACCTCAGACAGACAACATCGCTCCCCATCTTCGCAAGAAACCTCAAAACCTGGCTCTTCGACAGACCCCCTCCTTGATGGATGGAACCTGCATCCCCCCCAGCGCCTTGAGACCCTTACGGGTGAGTAGTCGCGCTTTAACAAACCCCTGATTGATTGATTGATTGATTGACAACCATTAATACTGCAACTCCGTCCCATTGAAAATAATGGGGGTAGGAACTTAAAATAAAACCCTCAGAAATAATATTAAATTAAATTAACTTAAATTAAATTAAACTATTTAAAAAAGTTAAAAATATAAATAAATATAACAATGTTAAAATATATGAAATAATGTATTATTTAATTCTAAAATATTCTAACAATTTTTTTATATTTTAACGACTATGACATTTTAATAACATTTATTTGAATTACTTTTAATTGTTTCTATACATTGCTGTCAATAACTGTTAAAGCATAATAAAAAATGTAATGTTTTTAATTTAGGTGGGAATTAATTTTTTTATTTAAACTTCAGCAAACACATTTTACTGTAATTTATTATATATTAAATATCACAGATTAAATTCAAAATTAAGTTGATTGAACTTGTTTTACTTTGTACTACATTTAAAATAAATATATAAAATTAATTAACAATTATATTGAAAACATATTTTCAATACATTTTTCCAAGTTTAAAAGCTTCTTTAATTTTCTGTATACTTTTCCATATGTAGAACTATGCCCCAACTGAGAAGCCTTCCTTTGGTAAAGTATAGGAAAATGTCGAAATGTTTATTTTGCTCAATAATAGTAAAAATATTTCCATGCTAAATATAAATGTAAATAAATTAATTTCACATATTTCATTAAAATACAGAACAAAAAATGCTACAGCGCTATTACCTTGATTTTGAATGAAATATTTTATTAACTTAAATATATTAAGTTATTAAATAAACATTTTTCCCGAAGTAAAAGTTAAAAATATCATGCATTAATATTTGTTAAAAGTAAAGCCAAGATATAAGTAAAAAGTAATGCATTTATATTTTATTGAAATTTGATCTTACATTGTTTTTTAATTTTAAAAAGGTTGTTAAAATATTTTATAATTAAAAAATAAACCTTTATTAATGTTATATATTTTTAAACATGCAATTATATTTTGTATATTTTTAACTGTTTTCAATTATTTTATTTTATTTGACATGGTTTCCTATGGGACTTTAATATTGTCTATGGTATGCTCTTGTAGTATCAGTGGGTGCCCATATGTGGTGCTGTAATTACTTTTGCTCTGATCTGGAGTAATTTACTACTTTTTTGCATCCTTTTTTTGGCTGTAGTAACTTTATAAGTGCACTTTGTGAATAGCAATGGGCTTACTCTTTTGTGGGTGGGTGCTAATCTCACCATACACCCCTCCATTACCTCCATAACCCCCGAAACGCCTCTTTCATCCACCCTAATTCCAATCCCCTGTAGAAGTAAATATTCCACATTTTTTAGCCACTTCCATCTATCCATCCCTTATTTACTACTAAAATGTAAACTTATGAAAGTGGAGCTTCCGTAGATCTCTCCACAGAAAAAGATGGGAGAGGCAGAGGTGTAACCTCTGCACATAAGTTTGTGAATTGCATTTTGCAGGTTGTTTGTAGTGCTATTGTGGCACTATAAAATATACTAAAAAATGCAGTTTGTGAATAGGTGCCATGTATAATTGAGATCTATTTATAGAAATAAGAAGAAATGGGGTAGAGCATGACAATCTATTAAAGAAATATTGAGCACAGCAGGCAAGCTAAGTAGAAGGAATAAAAGAGAGCATTTACTGTTTAAATCTGACTACATACTTAGGCCCTCATTTACAGTACTTCGGCATAGGGCACACCGCAAGCCTTTCTGCTGCACTGCCCTACATCAAAAGAAAAGGGGAGGAATGCACTATATCTATGAGATACGTCCCATGTCTGTCCTCTTCCACAGTGCTGGCACACAAATGGCATGGTGCAAGGGTGTCAGGTTGTTTTTGTAGGGGAAGGCACACCTTCCTTCACAAAAACAACCCTTACGCCACTCCTGAGAAGGCGTAGGCTTTTGACGCATTCCCAGGTATAGAGTGTGCTGTAAAACTAGTAGGGGCATATTCTCAAGGAGCCATCGCCGAGTTAACGGCACTTTATCGCAGCCAAAGTTGCGATAAATTTATCACCCCATTCACAAGCTGGTGTTAACAGCTCATAACACCAGTTTACCCACGATAGAAGCCGCAAAAAACATCGCCACAGATGACCCCCGCAACTATCGCTAATGAGATGCAGAGTAGGCATTCCCGTGCAAAAAGCCCCGAAAACACCACTCCGCAACATTCTCAACGACCAGCCAGATCGGCGACAAGACCACAGAACAGGCGATAAGGCGCATTAGCAGCAGGAAACTAACACCTGCTCTGACCTGATGCAAAGTCGGACCACAGCCTGCACCACAAAATGGAGCCCAGCCCAGAGCCACACCTGAAGGGCAACAGATGCCATGGAGCCACTGATCATGCAGCTCGGAGCCCCAACAGGGCCACAACACCCACCGCCACCACCCCCAGGACCCCCACTCCCCGGGCACCCCCCCCGGCCAAAGACATGCCACATCAACCACACGGAATCATGTACCAAATAATCCGCCTGATGTCGCACAACCACATTTGGTGACATGCATGTGTCGTCACAAAAATGAGCATCACACATACACCTTCGATGTAACAAATGAAAATGTATTCAAAGAAACACAGAACAGAAATGAAGACACATGGCGGCTCCCCTCGGGACAATCCGCAAGACAAAAATCATGATGAGAAGGTGTGTCTTGCACACATCAAAGGACTGAGAGAGAGTGAAGGAGAGAGAGAGAGAAAGAGAGGGAGCGAGAGAAAGACGGACAGAGAGGGGGAGCGAGAGAAAGACAGACAGAGAGGGGGGGCGAGAGAAAGACGGACAGAGAGGGGGAGCGAGAGAAAGACGGACAGAGAGGGAGAGCGAGAGAAAGACGGACAGAGAGGGGGAGTGAGAGAAAGACGGACAGAGAGGGGGAGCGAGAAAAAGACGGACAGAGAGGGGGAGCAAGACACAGATAACAGAAGAGATGGACAGGGAGAGAGAGTGCCAACAATGCGCACCCAGGCACACTGCCCACCTGCTGCCACCGGTGTGTCTCCAACCACGTGCCGGTACGTAGTGCAGTTCACCAGGTCACACATTTGAAACAGATCCGTCATCTGAAACAGAGTCAAGAAACGGCGTTAAAATTATCGCCGCTTTAGCGGCAGAAAACTGCCGCTAAAGCGGCGATAATGGGCTTGATAATATGCCCTTGAGAATTCCAATAGAAGCCCATGTTGACACCAGAACATGGGCTTCTATTGGAATTCTCAAGGGCATATTATCAAGCCCATTATCGCCGCTTTAGCGGCAGTTTTCTGCCGCTAAAGCGGGGATAATTTTAACGCCGTTTCTTGATAATATGCCCCTAGATGTTTACAGTGGTGTTTTGCTGAGGATATGTTGGCAATAAACAAAGGTGCTGATGGATTTGTAGGCTGAGAAATAAAACATAGCTACAGGATAATTTAATCCATGGCATCAGTGAGCCATTTCTTGAACATCAGTGTTTAAAGAAGGGCCATCAGCAAAGGAAACTTGTATAGAAGATTTAAAAATAGCTGACAACTGTTTAGTGTCCAGCCTTGCACAGCGGTCTATTAACTGCTGGGTCGTGAGGTTGATTGTTTTTTTTTAACATACCAAAATTAATAGAAAAGAAAATGACCTCAAGGTTTAAGAAAACGATTGGGTCTAACGATTGAAACTGAACAAAAGAATGAGAAGAAAATAAGACTTCAATGGTAAGGCCATCCTGCTGGGTCAATCAAATGTCTAATTGATCAAGGCTCAGCTCCCGAAAGTCCTAGCAGCTTCTGATAATTAAAATCAAAGGGATCATCTGCATGGAGATTAAAGTCGCCCAGGATGACTAGGTTGTTAGTGTCAACAAGACAAGCTCAAATAACAAATGCTAAAGTTTTCACGTGTTCCAATGACCTGCAAACGAATACACATTTAAAAATAGCATTAGCATTAATATTGACCGTCAGAGGCTGAAATTCAACAACCCAAATTAGGTTGATAGAGTACAGGGAAATTGTAAACTGAGATCTATAAATATAGGCAACTTCACCTCCAGTTCGACCAGGACAATCAACATGTTGAATTAAAAAAGCCTGGAGGGACTTCCAAGTCTGTATCTGGTGCTGTGTCATCCTTTACCCAGCTTTCATAATGTGAGAAACCAGGGCTTTTTGCAGTGACCCCTCACTTTTTGCCTCCATTTTGAATACTAGATGCTGGTTTTCTGACTCTGATTGTGCCCTGGGCTCTGCTAACCAAACCCAGGGCCTGTGCTCTGATTAAAAGTACATGGTAATTACATATAATTACAGTTGGTACTGACAACCTACCTGTAAGTTCCTAGTATATGGTAGGGCCTGTAGGTTTAGAGGCCCAGCATATTTAATGCACTCAGGTGTGCACTGCTGTGTTGCCTGCTGTCGTTTTAAAGGCAGCCCTGCTTTGCAGGCAGCTTTTTAAAATAAAATTATATCCAAATTCGACTTTGTAATTAAAAGTACTTCCAAAGTCTTAAACTACCTTATTTTTACATATATGTCACAACTAGAGGCTCCCCTAGGTGACCCAGGGGTGGGGTGCCTTATAAAAATAAGCACAAACATTATAAAAATATATTTTTATTTGCCCTGGTGATGGAAAAACCTCCAATATTGACAGGAGCCAGGTAAAAATATCCTTCAAAGTATTAAAATAATGGGAAGTGGTCTCGCCAGGTAGCAAGATGGCCGCTCCGTGAGAGGGCTCTGATGGCAGAGACAAGAATCCAACACCATCCTTGTTGACTGGGGGCACCCACCCGAACAACAACATCAGTACTGAGTGGGGTGCCCCGCCAGACCCGGATTGAGGCATTCCGGGGATGGCTGCTCCCAACCACAGCACCGCGAGAGCACAAGACTGTGTGCCGGATTGGAGGCCTGTATCTCACGCCGCGAGTGCTCAGGCCATGGCCGCTCGACTATAGGCTGTGCCGGTTTGGCCCCGCCCTGCCACTGATCGATGGCTAGAGGAGAGGAGCCGGAGGGGTCGCTTGACCGAGCCAGGTAAGGAGGAGGGGGCTGGGGGCCTGCCGGGGGTGGCTGGTACCTGCTGTGGGAGCAGCAGGAGCCTAGCGAGAAACAGCGGAGGGGGCGGCTGCTCTCACGGTGGGGTGCTGGCCAATCTGCAGTGAGGCCTCGTCTCCTGCCTAGCCCTCTTGGATTGAACATGTGGATTTGCGCCGCCTCAGAAGAGATTTCCTTGGCCAGAGGATGGGACGGGCAACCTCCTATGGTATCTGAACCCCGTGCGGTGAACGCCGGAGCATATCGGCCCCTGCGCTGGTCACTGGGGGCTCAGGACTGCGGTCCTCACTATGGATCCCGGACTCGTGGCCCCCTAGCTGCCCACGTGCTTGGATGCCTGGTCTCCCCCCGCTTATCGCACTCAACAGTTGCCTCAGCTGCGACGCGGAGGGGATGCTTCGGGAGCACCATGCTGGGCACACATCATTCTACAGCTGCACCCAGTACATCTAGAGCCAGACTGAGTGGTCCCCATCTGGTTTTTTGCCCCTGGGGCAGCGCGACACCCAGCTGACCAGGGCCCGACCCTAATTGTTGGACACAGCACTTCCCTGATAGGTGTTGGCCCGCTGATTTCCCTGAATCAGAGGTGATCACTATTGCATAAAAGTTGAGGCCTGCTCGTGCCCCTCCTGTGAGTCTGGTCTGAGGAGGTGTGGCGGGGCCCACACCTTGCAGGACTGCGATATCCAACTGTCAGGACAGCAGTTGGAAGCGAGGTGATAAACAAGCCGCTTGCGAGTGATTGAGCAACCTGGGACATTACATCTGCGTAATGAGTTTCTCCCTGCCCCCGCCTACTAACCATCACAAAATGGGCAAACACGATTGAAAGCAAACCAATCTGTCCTTTGAGTAAAGGCGCTCCACCCGCCAAGTTGACAACACCTCAGACCAGGATGCTGACCTGGTACAGAGTGCAGTATATTGATCTCCGTGAAATACTTAAGGATGTCAAATCGAGCCTTAAAACAATAGATTCCAAGCTGGACTTGCTTACATCTCGCCTTGATCATTAAAAAGCGGGTGGACACACATGATACGCTGCTTGGCCATCTGGAAACCCGAGTTTCTGATGTGGATGATTTCCAATCGGAATCGAAAGAATGCCTCTTGTGCATGGAGAGAGTCCTGGAGCTGATCAAGTCCAAAAACGAAGACCTGGAGGCCCGCTTGAGACGCAACAATCTCTGTATAGTGGGTATACCCAAAACTACAGCCATCTCCAGGATGGAGGACTTAGTTGAGTCTCTACTACGTGACATCTTCGGAATGGATCTGTCGCCTGTTTTGATTGTGGAGAGAGCTCATAGGTCACTGGGGCCCAAACCGCCAATGGGGGCCTCCCCCATCCCATCGTGGCCCGCCTGCTGAACTATCGAGATCGGGACACAATCCTTAGGCTGGAAAATGAGAAAGGACAGATCCAACATCAAGGTAACAATATTTCCTTTTATCCCGATTTGACAGTGGTGGTGCAGGCGGTGCACCGGGAGTTACTACCTGCCAAAAAAGTTCTACAGCAAGCAGGGGTGCAGTATGCCCTTCTGAACCCGCTAAGCTCAGGATTTCCCACAATAGCAAGATGCACTACTTTACAGACACTAAACAGGCTTCAAAGTTTGCAAAACAGCTAGTAAAGGCCCATGGCTCTCCGGCGGTCTCGCCGCAGTCCTTTACTGGGACACAACTCAGTGGCAATAATTGATTCTGACTTTATCCATCTCACACACTCGACTGGGTGCGGGTGGTGGGGGGGCGGTTGCACCTTTAATACTGCATGAATCACCGCTGATGCTGTCCTTGATGGTAATAATGACAATTGTTGTCATTTAATAGCTCTGTACCACATAGTTCTGTTCATTCATGTTGCTGGAGACCCCTTTTGTTTCAATGTCTCGGCCACCTGCTGTTAAGGTGGGTTGTTCGCCCGGTGTCTCCACGGTCCCTAGGGATAATTCCCATTTGTTGTGTATATGGGGAGGGCTTTCACAACCTGTTTGGGGGGTTGGTGTGTGTGTTGGGTGGGTGGGGGTCTGTTCCTTGGTTTTTGGGAAGGCAGGTGGGGGAATTCCACAGGTTCCGGAAAAAAGTTGCTAAAACTCATGCACTGTTTATTTGCTGCACACTGCCTTTTTGCGCACTGTGTTGGCATGGCTGACATCTTCAGTACTTGGCACTCTATCATAACTACATTCAGCTCTCCCCTCGACTCTCCCCGGTAGCATGAGCTCGTGTCCTATCTCACATGTAATGTGCGTGGTCTGAACAATGGAATAAAGGCTTGACTGATCCATGCCTATCTCGTAAGACACAAAATCGAATTATGTTTTCTCCAGGAAACTCATTTGGCCAAGCCCCAGGGCCAGGCCTCCATACACATAGGTGAAGGGCAGCATACTTTTCCACGTACTCGAACTTCGACAGAGGGGTCGCTATCCGAATAAAAAAGGATCTACTGTGACAGATATCCTACTGTTTTAGTGACACAGATGGATGGTATGTTATCTTAGCAGGCACACTACACAGGCACCCCGTAGTGCTGGCAGGAGTCTATGGGCCTAACTCCGACGACCCGGAGTTCTTCACGAAGGTGTGGCATCTAATTCTGGACTGAGGCCCGGGATGATACTATGGGTGGGGCGATTTTAACATACCCCTGGACGATTCAAGGGACAGGTCCGGAAACTCCTGACGTCCCCACCCCCAAGCAGCCAAGACTTTACACATACTAATTACTGATAACCACTTGGTAGATATTTTGGTGGCTAACACACTGCGATACTCTCGAAGGTACATATGTCTCCTCCCAACATAATGCATGGTCCAGAATTGATTTCTAAAGATGCCCAACAATGGACCACATCAGACACCCATATGCCACAAACCCTTTCCTACCATGCCCCTGCGTAGCTCGTCCTTCACCACCCCCAGGCCCGTCACTCGCATTCACCTGGTGCCTTCCATTAGGCGCATTGAGAGATGCAGCTTTCACAGGGGAAATCAAGGAGGCCATTGAGGAATTCTTTGAGCAAAATATGGGTTCCGTCAGCGCCTCTTTTACTTTATAGGAAGCCTTTAAGGTTGTTATTGGGGGAGTATATATATGTATCGCTAAACAAAATGGCATCCTTAGGGCTATCTGTGGGTCACTTACCAGATTAGAGAACGATATCAGAGCTCTTGAGACAGATCTTTTCCATTCCAATGACCCCACCATACTGGCCACTATATGAGACAAAATGACAAATATTTGGAAGAAGCAACACGCAAAATGTATTACCTTGGCAAGGAGGCCCAAGCCCAACAGTATGGGAAGGGCGACCACCCTGGTAGGATGCTAGCCTGGTTGATAGGGAAGCCACACACTTCTGTCTATGTATCGGAGCTCCGAGTTGGGGAAGGCTGGCTTTGCTCTGCTCCCCCGGATCTCCTGCACGTTATGTCTTCCTCCTACTCCCACCTATACCCTGCTACTTCCATGGCCACCCCTGTGGACCTAGGGATGTATCCGGACACTGTACAACTGTTCTGGCTGTCTAATGCTCAATGGGAATTTTTTGGATTTCCCCATAACTGTGAAGGAGATAGCACAGGTGATTGCAAGTTTACCTGGAGACAAGACTCCAGGCCTTGATGGCCTAACAGCAGCCTTTTACAAATAATACTCCCAGCTCTTGGCCCCCAGACTCCTGGATATGTACCATGATTCGGTGAACACTGGGTACTCCCCCGTTCTCTGAGGGAGGCAGTAATAGTCACACTACTAAAGCCTGATAAGCCAGCAGACCACTGTAACTCCTATCATCCTTTGTCACTTATAAAAATCAATAATAAGATATTCACCAAGAAATTGGCGAACCGATTATTACCACTGCTGCAAGTGATGGTGCGACCCAACCAGTCCGGCTTCATTCTGGGGAGGTCGACATCTCACAACTTCTGAACTTTATTCGAATTGATGCACCATCTGTATCCACGGATACCTGCCACAGCAGTGCTGTTGGACACTACCAAAGAGTTTGACTCACTGGAATGGGCCTATCTCTTCTCGCTACACTTGATGATTGGGCCTCAGCACCCGCTTTGTCACTTTGATTCAACTCCTATACATTCTTCCCACTGACCGTGTGTGGCTCAATGTCCTTCTCTCCGAGCCATTTCCCATCACTCGCTGCATGTGACAGGGATGCCCACTCTCACCTCTTCTATTTGCGGCGGCCATGCAGACAGGGGCATCAGATTTACATCCAGGGGTCTAGTAATTTCCTTGTATGCAGACAATATCTCCCTCTATGTTCGTAACCCCCAGATCAACCTGGCCCCACTAACGCAAAAGGTCATGCATTTCGGTGGCTATTCTGGTATTCAAGTAAACTGGGCCAAATCTGTTCTTTTTGCTCTGACAGATGCCATATTGCCCTTTTCAACTGAATATCCTCTGAAATAGGCCACCAGTCAGGTCAAATATATGAGCATCTGGCTAAGTAGAGACCGTGATGAACTATGACAAGCCAATTATGGACGCATTATGGACTCGTTGGAGGACCAGGTCCCAGTGTGGTCCAGAGTTCCGCTATCTATAGCTGGCCGCATCGTCCTGGCCAAAATGGTCATACTCATCAAATTCCTCTATTTATTTGTTAATGTCCCGGTACCCCTCAGTAGTATTTCTTCAAACGACTACTGTCAAACCTGATCTCAATGATAAGGGCTAGACGGCAACCACGGGCCTCCTACGAATTGCTTACATTACCTCAATCACAGGGGGGGTATGGGGGCCCCAGACAGGCATCTTTATGCCCTATGTGTCCAAGCCAAGTACCTACACTACTGGATACACCCCACACCATTCCAACCACATGTAGCCATAGAAAGTGATAGGGCATCCCCCTGGCCGCTCATGACAGCCCTATTCCTCCCCTACAAACCGCCTAGGTCAGAAATCGACACCACCCAGATCGTATGTTGGGCATGGGATGGGTTTAGGAGACGCCACGGCATCCTGCAGTTATATACCCCTTCTGTCCCTGTGGCTAACAACCCCCTGCTTCCACTGCTTCATGACAGGGAAGCTGCCATGTGCGCAGACACGATGGGCATACATACCTTTGCGGATCTTTATCCCAATGACCACTTCATCCCTCCACTGGGGATAACAGCCCCTTCTGCTCTGGCACCGCTTGACACCGCTTGACACCTTATAATTTCAGCTACGCGCTACCTGCTGTGCGCTCCATGAGTCCTTCCTGCGCCCCGCCCACTCTCACCATGCTGGAATACATATATAACACCGCAATGCAGCGAAAGCTAATAATGCACCTCTACACTCACATGCAGAAAGCCTTTCCAACCCACGTCCCAAGGGCCTGAGAGGCATGGAACTCCGACTTTGATACCTCGCTGACTGACACCCAGTTGACATTTTGCTGTAGTCAAGTCAAAATGCTATCCCCTAATTACCGGCTCCACCTCATATATTTTAAATTTCTACATCGGCTATATAACACGCCCACACAACTTTTTCAAAATGGCTGTTGATTCGCATTGTCTTTGGTGTTGGGCACCATAGGCTGATTTAATTCACCTCGCATGGCACTGCACTAGGGTCGCTATCTTCTGGCACAAGATCTTCCACATAATACACAACATCACCGACATGCAACTCCCACTCATTCCATTGATCGGACTGCTTGGATCCGTGAAGAGGTACAGCACGATTCCTGCATATTGACCGCCATGCTGCTCCTATTAGCCAGGTACAGGGTCGCAATGCATTGGGGATGGCAACAGACTCCAACAATTAATGCATGGCTCAAAGATATCTTCTATTGTCACAAGCAATTATCCACTTTCTGGGAGCTCATGCCGCCGGGATCCCATCCTAGAGATATATGGGAACCCTTCACCAGTTACCTCCAGCGGCGTAACTCAGCTTCACCTATGACAGTGGAGTGCTTGTCAGACGCCTTGGATGCTACTACCTGGTTCATGTCGCCACATCACTTAGGCACATGCACCTGACTCAGACTGCCCATGGCCCGTCGATGCACACCACTGTATATATCCAGAGGTCAAAATGTAGCTCAGGGAGACACTGTGCTAGTAAAAGTGGGTTAGACTGGTCTGGACCAATGTGCCAGTTAAAGTGGAATGTACCAATTGAACACACCTGTAAGCATTGCATGTATTGTGTTCCTTGAATGATATGTTGATGTTCTGTACAATGCCAACTAACAATAAATAAACTATATAAAAAACTATATAAAAACCAGTATTAAATTAATAGTTAGAATAAATCCAACAATTTGCCAAGCTTAGATTTATTATAACTATCATAGAAAATAAGTTATAGAACCTTATTTTCTGATGCTGGGCCAAATTGCTCTCCTCTGATGAGGTGAGAAGTGGCCTGCATGGAGACAAAGGACATCTGGTGGGAGGAGATGTGCAAGCTGCAGAGCAAAAGGCAGGAAAGAGGCTTGGTAACCAAGTGGTCTTCAAAGAGGGAATGGCAGTTACGACAGGACATAGGCCCACCCCCATTTCTGCACCCCAGCCAGACAGGAGCCCCAGTAATTGAATTAGCAGGGGGCCCGGAAGGGGAGTGTTAGATAAACTTAGCCATGCGAGTAGACTGGCTTAGCCAGATCCTAACTTGCAGGAGAGAGTTTCTCCATTTTTGATTTTAAAGGAATAGGGCTTTCTGGGACAATAATATGCCACATTTTGGAGGAAATTGTCATAATTCTGGGTGTCACTCTGAACCCTATTGGTCAGGGGTGCCCCCCTGCTTGACACCCAGGAAAACTGGATAAATATGGGAAAGCTGACCAGCACCTCATATCCTTGCCTGAAACTACAAGAAGAAGAAGGACTGACCTGCTGGAACCCTAGCCTGCACCCCAAAGGATTGCACTTTGAATGACTGTACCTGCCGCACACTTTGGAACCATAGCCCTAAGGACTTTGCCTTGCTTCAAGAAGAGATGGAGTGGACACCCTCAAAGCGACATATTAAAAGAGCTCCTCCTGTATCATCTCCACCAAGAAGAACCCACCTGGACAGCGTCCAAGGGACTTTTAAGGATTTGGCTAAGTGCCTTCTGGGAGACGTAGTCCTAACATCCCAAGGACCATTTCAAAGTTTCTAAATCCTTGGATTGGTGTTGTGGTCACTTGGGAACCAAAAAAGGACCTTCTGGAAGAAGATCCATAAGTTTGGAGAATTGTTGTCAAAAACTCCATAAGTTGACCCACCCTTCGTCGAGAGTCAAGCCAACGATGTCCCAGCCTGGAGTTCAAGTTCATCCCACTGAAAGCTCCGGAGCTCAGCACTTCCAGGATTTCACAGAGGCCTCGTGCTGGACCAAGTCGCCGTCATCGACTCCAAGCCTGGCCTGATGAGGTGCCTCGCTCGACGATGAGAAAAAAGCTCCAGAAAAACGACTAAGTCCGAGGCAAAAACTTGACTGGGGCCTATCGCTCAGTGTATCTGACCCACGCTCCATCGCCATCGGCCTCAAACTTTGACTGTGTCCCGGTCAAGCGCAACCAGATATCCCAAGTTGGCGCTTTTCATTTTTAGGGACTAGAAAGTATTTAATCTTTAGAAATTAATATCTCTGGTTACCTACATTTGGTTTCTGTCGTTTTGGTGTCATTTTAATCATAAAACTATTTTGGATTTTTATAAGTTGGTGTTTTATTTTTATTGTGTGTTGTGTCTTACTTGCTTAATGTATTGGTGTTTTTAAATGCTTTACAGCAGCCAGGTACCAAGAGTTGCGCAAGGCAATAATTTATTGAGACCTTGACAGGGCCTTATAATGTGATTGTGGCCTTATTACTAGTGTTAAGTACCTACTTACCCCTAGTAATAAACCACATTCCAACACATAATAAAAGCCAAGTCTGATTGATGGTGAAGCATTAAGTTAATATATTATAATGATAATATTATTAAGCATGTATGTGTTCAGTAGTAGGTATTTCTTGAGACATTTTTTGATTGAGGAAATAATGGTCCTCGCCTGCTATCAATTGGAATGTTTTTATTTGTCAATCAATCAATCAGGATTTATAAAGCACTGCAATTCACCCGTGAGGATCTCAAGGTGCTGCAATTGCCAGCTGCTTTGTGGTGACCTGTTCATTCGAACTGCCAGATCTTTAGTCCTTTCCTGAACTGCTATCAAACTGCACTCAGTTTGATAACATCTTTCTTACGGATAGAGTGCAACATGCTGCCATGAGTAAATTCACTTTTGATCAGTTTTGCCTGCCATGTGGGGTGCCACAGGACTCCTCCTTGAGCCCTACTCATTTCAATATTTACGTCACCCACTGGCAATAATTATCGAATCATTTGGACTTTCGGTGGTGTCATATGCCGATGATACCCAAATTGTGGTATTGATATCCAGTGATCCTGAAGTCACTGCTTTAAGATTTAGCTCTTGTATGTCTCAGATAGGCTGCTGGATGAGGCTAAATTGCTTAAAGCTCAACTCTGGGAAAACATAGGTTCTCCTTTTAGGCAAAGACAATTCATTCTGGATGCCAAGTCGATGGCCTCGGGACAGGGGGACACTTCCCTCACTGGTGTGGAAAGTGAAGAACCTGGGGTTTGTCGTTAATGATAAACTCAACTATGAAGATCAGGTTAACGCCCTGGCTTCATCAGTATTTTTCACTTTAACAATTATCAGTAAGATGTGCCCCTTCAAAAAACGATGGTTACCACTCTTGCTTTAGCCAAACTGGACTTTGGTAATGCCCTATTTATGGCCACCCAAAAAAGACTCCTTCATAGACTGCAGATGCTACAGAATGCGATACAAAGGGGATGATGGACGGAACGTTTGAGCCAATCAAACACTCACCCCCAGTCAACTGATCTGGGTTTAATCCATCATCATTCTTTAGCTCACTCCACCACCCCAGTTCAGACATGGCCATATGCAAATCAGTCTGACCCTGTGCCTCATGGGAACAGTCCAGCCCGAACTGCCAAGCCATGTCTTCCCTGGACCGGAAACAAGCATCCTAGGACCGGTTTCTGGCATTCCAGCCGTCATCAGCCAGGCTTGCTTGAATCCAGTGGCAAAGTGAGCAAGGGACCCACGTCTGGGCATACACCCGCCAACTTAGGGCGAACAAAGCGATACAAAGGGGATGATGGACGGAACGTTTGAGCCAATCAAACACTCACCCCCAGTCAACTGATCTGGGTTTAATCCATCATCATTCTTTAGCTCACTCCACCACCCCAGTTCAGACATGGCCATATGCAAATCAGTCTGACCCTGTGCCTCATGGGAACAGTCCAGCCCGAACTGCCAAGCCATGTCTTCCCTGGACCGGAAACAAGCATCCTAGGACCGGTTTCTGGCATTCCAGCCGTCATCAGCCAGGCTTGCTTGAATCCAGTGGCAAAGTGAGCAAGGGACCCACGTCTGGGCATACCCCGCCAACTTAGGGCGAACAAAGCGATACAAAAGGGGATGATGGACGGAACGTTTGAGCCAATCAAACACTCACCCCAGTCAACTGATCTGGGTTTAATCCATCATCATTCTTTAGCTCACTCCACCACCCCAGTTCAGACATGGCCATATGCAAATCAGTCTGACCCTGTGCCTCATGGGAACAGTCCAGCCCGAACTGCCAAGCCATGTCTTCCCTGGACCGGAAACAAGCATCCTAGGACCGGTTTCTGGCATTCCAGCCGTCATCAGCCAGGCTTGCTTGAATCCAGTGGCAAAGTGAGCAAGGGACCCACGTCTGGGCATACCCCGCCAACTTAGGGCGAACAAAGCGATACAAAAGGGGATGATGGACGGAACGTTTGAGCCAATCAAACACTCACCCCCAGTCAACTGATCTGGGTTTAATCCATCATCATTCTTTAGCTCACTCCACCACCCCAGTTCAGACATGGCCATATGCAAATCAGTCTGACCCTGTGCCTCATGGGAACAGTCCAGCCCGAACTGCCAAGCCATGTCTTCCTGGACCGGAAACAAGCATCCTAGGACCGGTTTCTGGCATTCCAGCCATCATCAGCCAGGCTTGCTTGAATCCAGTGGCAAAGTGAGCAAGGGACCCACGTCTGGGCATACCCCCGCCAACTTAGGGCGAACAAGCGATACAAAAGGGGATGATGGACGGAACGCTTGAGCCAATCAAACACTCACCCCCAGTCAACTGATCTGGGTTTAATCCATCATCATTCTTTAGCTCACTCCACCACCCCAGTTCAGACATGGCCATATGCAAATCAGTCTGACCCTGTGCCTCATGGGAACAGTCCAGCCCGAACTGCCAAGCCATGTCTTCCCTGGACCGGAAACAAGCATCCTAGGACCGGTTTCTGGCATTCCAGCCGTCATCAGCCAGGCTTGCTTGAATCCAGTGGCAAAGTGAGCAAGGGACCCACGTCTGGGCATACCCCGCCAACTTAGGGCGAACAAAGCGATACAAAAGGGGATGATGGACGGAACGCTTGAGCCAATCAAACACTCACCCCCAGTCAACTGATCTGGGTTTAATCCATCATCATTCTTTAGCTCACTCCACCACCCCAGTTCAGACATGGCCATATGCAAATCAGTCTGACCCTGTGCCTCATGGGAACAGTCCAGCCCGAACTGCCAAGCCATGTCTTCCCTGGACCGGAAACAAGCATCCTAGGACCGGTTTCTGGCATTCCAGCCGTCATCAGCCAGGCTTGCTTGAATCCAGTGGCAAAGTGAGCAAGGGACCCACGTCTGGGCATACCCCGCCAACTTAGGGCGAACAAGCGATACAAAGGGATGATGGACGGAACGCTTGAGCCAATCAAACACTCACCCCCAGTCAACTGATCTGGGTTTAATCCATCATCATTCTTTAGCTCACTCCACCACCCCAGTTCAGACATGGCCATATGCAAATCAGTCTGACCCTGTGCCTCATGGGAACAGTCCAGCCCGAACTGCCAAGCCATGTCTTCCCTGGACCGGAAACAAGCATCCTAGGACCGGTTTCTGGCATTCCAGCCGTCATCAGCCAGGCTTGCTTGAATCCAGTGGCAAAGTGAGCAAGGGACCCACGTCTGGGCATACCCCTGCCAACTTAGGGCGAACAAAGCGATCCAAAAGGGGATGATGGACGGAACGTTTGAGCCAATCAAACACCCTGTGCCTCATGGGAACAGTCCAGCCCGAACTGCCAAGCCATGTCTTCCCTGGACCGGAATGCCCAGACTTTGCCACTGGATTCAAGCAAGCCTGGCTGATGACGGCTGAAATGCCAGAAACCGGTCCTAGGATGCTTGTTTCCGGTCCAGGGAAGACATGGCTTGGCAGTTCGGGCTGGACTGTTCCCATGAGGCACAGGGTCAGACTGATTTGCATATGGCCATGTCTGAACTGGGGTGGTGGAGTGAGCTAAAGAATGATGATGGATTAAAACCAGATCAGTTGACTGGGGGTGAGTGTTTGATTGGCTCAAACGTTCCGTCCATCATCCCCTTTGTATCGCTTTGGTCGCCCTGAGTTGGCGGGGTATGCCCAGACGTGGGTCCCTTGCTCACTTTGCCACTGGATTCAAGCAAGCCTGGCTGATGACGGCTGAAATGCCAGAAACCGGTCCTAGAATGCTTGTTTCCGGTCCAGGGAAGACATGGCTTGGCAGTTCGGGCTGGACTGTTCCCATGAGGCACATGGTCAGACTGATTTGCATATGGCCATGTCTGAACTGGGGTGGTGGAGTGAGCTAAAGAATGATGATGGATTAAACCCAGATCAGTTGACTGGGGGTGAGTGTTTGATTGGCTCAAACGTTCCGTCCATCATCCCCTTTGTATCGCTTTGGTCGCCCTAAGTTGGCGGGGGTATGCCCAGACGTGGGTCCCTTGCTCACTTTGCCACTGGATTCAAGCAAGCCTGGCTGATGACGGCTGAAATGCCAGAAACCGGTCCTAGGATGCTTGTTTCCGGTCCAGGGAAGACATGGCTTGGCAGTTCGGGCTGGACTGTTCCCATGAGGCACAGGGTCAGACTGATTTGCATATGGCCATGTCTGAACTGGGGTGGTGGAGTGAGCTAAAGAATGATGATGGATTAAACCCAGATCAGTTGACTGGGGGTGAGTGTTTGATTGGCTCAAACGCTCCGTCCATCATCCCCTTTGTATCGCTTTGGTCGCCCTAAGTTGGCGGGGGTATGCCCAGACGTGGGTCCCTTGCTCACTTTGCCACTGGATTCAAGCAAGCCTGGCTGATGACGGCTGAAATGCCAGAAACCGGTCCTAGGATGCTTGTTTCCGGTCCAGGGAAGACATGGCTTGGCAGTTCGGGCTGGACTGTTCCCATGAGGCACAGGGTCAGACTGATTTGCATATGGCCATGTCTGAACTGGGGTGGTGGAGTGAGCTAAAGAATGATGATGGATTAAACCCAGATCAGTTGACTGGGGGTGAGTGTTTGATTGGCTCAAACGTTCCGTCCATCATCCCCTTTGTATCGCTTTGGTCGCCCTAAGTTGGCGGGGTATGCCCAGACGTGGGTCCCTTGCTCACTTTGCCACTGGATTCAAGCAAGCCTGGCTGATGACGGCTGAAATTCCAGAAACCGGTCCTAGGATGCTTGTTTCCGGTCCAGGGAAGACATGGCTTGGCAGTTCGGGCTGGACTGTTCCCATGAGGCACAGGGTCAGACTGATTTGCATATGGCCATGTCTGAACTGGGGTGGTGGAGTGAGCTAAAGAATGATGATGGATTAAACCCAGATCAGTTGACTGGGGGTGAGTGTTTGATTGGCTCAAACGTTCCGTCCATCATCCCCTTTGTATCGCTTTGGTCGCCCTAAGTTGGCGGGGTATGCCCAGACGTGGGTCCCTTGCTCACTTTGCCACTGGATTCAAGCAAGCCTGGCTGATGACGGCTGAAATGCCAGAAACCGGTCCTAGGATGCTTGTTTCCGGTCCAGGGAAGACATGGCTTGGCAGTTCGGGCTGGACTGTTCCCATGAGGCACAGGGTCAGACTGATTTGCATATGGCCATGTCTGAACTGGGGTGGTGGAGTGAGCTAAAGAATGATGATGGATTAAACCCAGATCAGTTGACTGGGGGTGAGTGTTTGATTGGCTCAAACGCTCCGTCCATCATCCCCTTTGTATCGCTTTGGTCGCCCTAAGTTGGCGGGGGTATGCCCAGACGTGGGTCCCTTGCTCACTTTGCCACTGGATTCAAGCAAGCCTGGCTGATGACGGCTGAAATGCCAGAAACTGGTCCTAGGATGCTTGTTTCCGGTCCAGGGAAGACTTGGCTTGGCAGTTCGGGCTGGACTGTTCCCATGAGGCACAGGGTCAGACTGATTTGCATATGGCCATGTCTGAACTGGGGTGGTGGAGTGAGCTAAAGAATGATGATGGATTAAACCCAGATCAGTTGACTGGGGGTGAGTGTTTGATTGGCTCAAACGTTCCGTCCATCATCCCCTTTTGTATCGCTTTGGTCGCCCTAAGTTGGCGGGGGTATGCCCAGACGTGGGTCCCTTGCTCACTTTGCCACTGGATTCAAGCAAGCCTGGCTGATGTCGGCTGAAATGCCAGAAACTGGTCCTAGGATGCTTGTTTCCGGTCCAGGGAAGACATGGCTTGGCAGTTCGGGCTGGACTGTTCCCATGAGGCACAGGGTCAGACTGATTTGCATATCGCCATGTCTGAACTGGGGTGGAGGAGTGAGCTAAAGAATGATGATGGATTAAACCCAGATCAGTTGACTGGGGGTGAGTGTTTGATTGGCTCAAACGTTCCGTCCATCATCCCCTTTTGTATCGCTTTGGTCGCCCTAAGTTGGCGGGGGTATGCCCAGACGTGGGTCCCTTGCTCACTTTGCCACTGGATTCAAGCAAGCCTGGCTGATGACGGCTGAAATGCCAGAAACCGGTCCTAGGATGCTTGTTTCCGGTCCAGGGAAGACATGGCTTGGCAGTTCGGGCTGGACTGTTCCCATGAGGCACAGGGTCAGACTGATTTGCATATGGCCATGTCTGAACTGGGGTGGTGGAGTGAGCTAAAGAATGATGATGGATTAAACCCAGATCAGTTGACTGGGGGTGAGTGTTTGATTGGCTCAAACGTTCCGTCCATCATCCCCTTTTGTATCGCTTTGGTCGCCCTAAGTTGGCGGGGGTATGCCCAGACGTGGGTCCCTTGCTCACTTTGCCACTGGATTCAAGCAAGCCTGGCTGATGACGGCTGAAATGCCAGAAACTGGTCCTAGGATGCTTGTTTCCGGTCCAGGGAAGACTTGGCTTGGCAGTTCGGGCTGGACTGTTCCCATGAGGCACAGGGTCAGACTGATTTGCATATGGCCATGTCTGAACTGGGGTGGTGGAGTGAGCTAAAGAATGATGATGGATTAAACCCAGATCAGTTGACTGGGGGTGAGTGTTTGATTGGCTCAAACGTTCCGTCCATCATCCCCTTTTGTATCGCTTTGGTCGCCCTAAGTTGGCGGGGGTATGCCCAGACGTGGGTCCCTTGCTCACTTTGCCACTGGATTCAAGCAAGCCTGGCTGATGTCGGCTGAAATGCCAGAAACCGGTCCTAGGATGCTTGTTTCCGGTCCAGGGAAGACATGGCTTGGCAGTTCGGGCTGGACTGTTCCCATGAGGCACAGGGTCAGACTGATTTGCATATGGCCATGTCTGAACTGGGGTGGTGGAGTGAGCTAAAGAATGATGATGGATTAAACCCAGATCAGTTGACTGGGGGTGAGTGTTTGATTGGCTCAAACGTTCCGTCCATCATCCCCTTTTGTATCGCTTTGGTCGCCCTAAGTTGGCGGGGGTATGCCCAGACGTGGGTCCCTTGCTCACTTTGCCACTGGATTCAAGCAAGCCTGGCTGATGACGGCTGAAATGCCAGAAACCGGTCCTAGGATGCTTGTTTCCGGTCCAGGGGAGACATGGCTTGGCAGTTCGGGCTGGACTGTTCCCATGAGGCACAGGGTCAGACTGATTTGCATATGGCCATGTCTGAACTGCGGTGGTGGAGTGAGCTAAAGAATGATGATGGATTAAACCCAGATCAGTTGACTGGGGGTGAGTGTTTGATTGGCTCAAACGTTCCGTCCATCATCCCCTTTTGTATCGCGATGCTACAGAATGCAGCTGCTCGGCTTTTGTTCGGAATTCCTAAATATCAGTCTGTGTTTCAGGCCTTGATTAAGCTACACTGGCTTCCAGTGGCAAAGAGAACAGAATTTAAGGCTGTCTGGATAGCTTTTAATGCTCTGCATAACATTAGCCCAGGCCATCTTCAGGAAAGATTTATTTGGTACACCCCATCTAGGAAACTCAGATCCTCAGAAGCTAAGCGCCTAATTCTGCCCAAAGCCAAACCAGCATCATAAGGAGGCAGGGGTTTCTTTATGGGGATGGTAAAACTATGGAACTCTCTCCCCATGCATGTAAAAAACTGCCCAGACCTTTTGTCCTTCAGGAAATCCCTTAAGACCTGGCACTTAAGTCATTAGAGAGGCAATTCCTTCCACTGTCTTTTTCAACCCACTACAGTACCAGCCCTAAGATCCCTCTGGGCATTCATTCACTATATAAAATTAAAATCAAATCAAATTTGAACTCCTTGAGTAAAGAGGTGGTCTTGAGGTGTAGGGGAAGGTTGCTCCAAGCTTTGGCTGCCTGGTGTGAGAAAGAGCATCCTCTGCTGTTGCCTCAGCAGATCCAGGGGTGTCTGCGAGGAAGAAGGAGGTGAATCGTAGGTATCTGGTCGGTTGGTGGAAGGTCATGCGTTTGTTGATGTATGCTCCATCTGGGGAGGTCGAGGATGAGTCTTGCCACTGACTTTTGTATTGTATGTAGTCTCTTCAGGAGGCGAGCGATGATTCCTACATAGAGTGAGTTCCCATAGTTGCGCCTACTCATGATGAGGGCCTGTGTGATGGTCCTTCTGGTGTTGACTAGGAGCAACCTGAAGATCTTGCGGAACATGCACAGGGTGTGGAAGCAGAAGATGAGACTGTGTTTACCTGTTTCTTCATAGAGAGCTTGCTGTCCAAAATGATACCGAGGCTGCGGGCATGGTCTGTCAGGGAGGGGGATGGGCAGAGTTCAGTAGGCCACCATGCATCATTCCATGGCAAGGTGTTCTTCCCAAAGATGAGGACTTCTGTTTTGTCCGAGTTGAGTTTGAGACAGTTGTCCTTCATTCAGTCTGTGATGTTCATCATACAACTGTGGAAGTTGACTCTGGTGGTGGAGGGGTCTTTTGACAGTGAGAGGATGAGCTGGGTGTTGCGGGCATAGAAGCTCATGTTGAGTCTGTGCAATCTGACGGTGTTGTCCAGGATGGTCATGTACATATTGAAGAGGGTGGGTCTGAGGGACGATCCTTGAGGCAAACCACAGATAGTCTTCTTGGGTTCTGATGTGAACGGTGGGAGACTGATTCTCTGGGTCCTTCTTGTGAGGTATGAGGATATCCATTTGAGGGTGTTTTCCTGGATTCCGATGTGGTGGAGCCTGTTGTGATGGGAGATGGTGTCAAAGACGTCTGACAGGTCCAGGAGGATGAGGTCTGCCATTTTGCCATGGTCCAAGAGGGCCCTGATGTTGCTGGCGGCTTCAATCAGGGCTGTTTCAGTGCTGTGGTTGGCTCAGATTCTGGATTGAAAGGGGTCCAGGAGGTTATTGTGTTCCAGGTGTTCGGTGAGTTGCTGGTTGTTTGCCTTCTCAATAACCTTTGCTTGAAATGGAAGCAAGGAGACTGACTGGTAGTTCTTTGGTTCTGCTGGTTCAGCAGATTGTTTCTACAGGAGTAGCCTCACTTCAGCGTGTTTCCAGTCCTCAAGGAAGGAGACTAAGGTGAAGGAGGTTTTCAGGACTCTCTTGATCTTGTTGTCAATCGTCTTGCTCCCAAGGTTGAAGAAGGGGTAGTGACCGGGGTCCGTGGGTGCTCCTGAGTGCAAAGAGTTCATGATGGAGATTGTGGCTTTAGTTGTGAAAGGGTCCCAATGGGTGAGCAGGTGTTTGGGTTTTGTTTTTGTGGGTGTGAGCAGGCTGATGCAGTCGGTGGCGGGGGGTTGGGGTTTTTAAAGACTTTTGAGGCGTTACCTGGAAAACAACAGGACAAGGCGACTTTTCTGTTAAAGCATGAAATAAATAAACAAAGGGTAGTTCTACTAAGAAGAATTATTGTAACTCTGCAAAGGAAATGTTGTTAGCCAGATAGCTGGTCGTATTTAGTCTTAGAGCTTTATATACAGTGTAGACTGATTTTGAGGCCTCAACATTGATGGCTCTTTTAGTGAATGTAGTATCAGTATGATGTGAATACATTTTTGGTGTCAGGGATTCATCTTTTGAGTTTATATTGAACCACCTAGACTGAAGTCAATAGGAAGCCATTAAGGAAAGAGTTTACAAAAGGCACAGGATAACCTGAGTCTGTTGTGCTTATTTAAAATCTTTTTTTGGTATGACAGTCTTAAGAGGTATTAGCAAACTTTGGTGATACATGGCATTTTTACCAACGTTTTTTTGCAGGCTTCCATGTAGATATTGTTATCCAAAGTCACTGATGGCTAGTAATTTTGCAATGGTAATAGGTTCAAACTTAATTCTTGCTGTTTTTAGATTATCTTGCCATTTGAGTTTAATCAGGATTTCTATTTGCTTACTAGCCAAGTTGATCTGCAGAATCATAGTAACGTATTTGTTGATATAGTTTAGGTTCATAAGCATTTGGCCAGGTCCTATTGTCTACAGGGCACAAGTGGCCACCAAGTGGTTCCAGATGCAGATTACAGAAGATGAAAGCATGCATGGTTCCCTGAAGTTCACTGAAAGGCTTGAGCACTGACATCATTTTTCACCATCTGAGACCAATCAGTCTAGTAGCATTAATGCATTTTAGAGAAGTCTCCTCGGTGGGTTTTCTTGAGAGTTGTTAGATAAGATGTATATTCCTGTCAATGGTGTCAAATGCTGAGAATAGATCCAGTGAGAAAATGTGACATGTCTTTCATTTTCTACTCTTCTGCAATGCATAATTTATAAGCCAGAGGATGGCTGTTTCTGTTCTGCAGTTGATTGGCGTGGGTGCTTGAAGAGAAATATATTTTTTAAGCAAAAGGTTAGGTTGAGCTATTCAATTACTTTTTCTGTAGGATTCTTACAACAAAGGCGAGTTCAGACATTGGCCAGTAGATATCATTTTGTCTTTGATTTGCATTGTGTTTTGTTGGATGGAAGTTATAATAATCTCTTGTTTTAAGATTTTCTTGACCTCACTGTGATACTGATGGGTTTAAAATATTTAGCCAATATAGGATGAGTCACAGGCCAATTTAACTAGTGAAGGGAACTGATCTATACAGTAGCTGAATGGTTTGGTGGTCAACCTATTTATGGAGAGTTTGGAAGTGTGATTTTCCTGTACAGTGTTTTACCTTGAGTTGCTTGCTGCAATTTCTTTTCTGATGATAATAGTAGTTTTACAAATTTTTCATGCAGTGCAGTGCAACAACCAAATTTGCTGCACAGCTTTGCATAAGATGAAAAAGAGTGTAGAGCCATAATTACTAGGATTGACTTGCTGCTGCTGTCATCCCCTGCACTGGCACACAACCCTGGTGCAGAGGTCTGTGACCTGCGCTGCATAATATTTGTGCTGGATGCATACCTTTCCAGCACAAATTCTCATGCTTGGAAAAACTCAGAAGAATTCTACACATTGGGTGTCTCCTGTGAACTGAAGCACAGGTGCCATGTGTTGGTTCTCTTCAGAAATTAAGACAATTCCCTTTGTTTTTAGTTGCTTCTAGTAGGTATTAGGTTTTGACACAAAGCTAGATCTAGCTATTTAAACAGATTGAGCTTCACATCAACACATATGGGTATTTGCTCTGATGCTCCCTAGTAATGCCTCAGTAATGTTCCTCTGTTGCAAAGCAGTTATTGCACTGAGAAAAGGTCACTTGACTTTTCCAGCACAAAGCACCTTTTGCTCTGGATATTAAGTGCCATGCAGGAGTTTACGTCACCTTGCATCGCCCTCTGCCACTGGAAACCCTTTATTAATCTGGGCCAATATTTTCAAGAGAAGTGATTTGAAATTGTGGTGCAACAATCAGAGACGTGAACAGGGCAATTCAGCCTTTAGGGATTTGAGATTTTATAACTTTGAAACATTTTGTTGTGCAGTATTTTGCTACATTTAATTCATATTCTAGGAAGTTGCCTTTGAGTTTGTATATATTGTTTCAGTGTTCTAATTTCTGTTGGCATCTTCAAGACAAGTTATCATTTTTCTTTTGCAACTAAGTTTAGCCAACAACCAGCCTGTGTTTAACTTTGTTCTTTTTCTGGCTCTCTTGACTGATTTTCAGAGCTCAGGGCCTCATTTATGGAGATTTGGCATAGGGCAGCGCAGCAAGTCACCTAGCTGCACTGTCCTACATCAAAGTGAAAGGGCAGGAATGCACAGTATTTATCCAATATGGAGAATTTCTGTCCTTTCCGCCTGTGCTGGCACTATTTTGGCAGCCTAGTGCCAACATAGGCACCCAGGCACCATGGTACAAGGGTGCCTGTGTTGTCGGGTGGATTGTTTTTGTGCAGGAATGGGAACCTTCCTGCACAAAAACAATTCTGGGAGGCTTTTTCCTCTTTTTATGTGTTTTGAAGGATGCAGCACACATGGAAAGAGGAAAAAAAACTAGGAGAAATAAAGTTATTTCTTCTTGTCTCATCTCCCAAGGGGAGACGTAATTTTGTGGCACATACCAAGGTTTACATGGTTTTGAAAATCTGGGGAAGCATCAAAATCCATGGGTGTTGAGTGGGAACACCCACGGCAACACCCATGGAACGCCTCCCTAGAACAGAGTAAGGCAATACACAGATTTGCGCTGCCTTGCCATACTCCATATCTATGAGGCCATTCAAAGCCACGCAAAGTGGCTTTTGCATGATTTCATAAACAAGATTTTGTAGTTTGCATCAACGGAGCGTCACAAAAAGTAACATTACAGCGGTGCAAGGGGCTCATAAATTTGCCCCTCAGTGATTTATGGAATTTTAGATTTACTGGTCAAGCATCTCAGTTATGTTTGTTTGCTTATTTGTCTTTTGCAACAGCAAGCGTATCACTGAGTTCAATATTATAATGCTGTATTTTCATTTTTTCTCCTCTGTGTGACTGATGGTTTTGGTTTAGACTTGTGCTTTCCTATGGTGGATGTCATGTGGAAAGAGAATTGATAATGGTCATTGAAATCAGTGATAAAAGGTTCCAAATTTTAATGTGCCTGGGTTCTACAACCATTATAGCACATATCAATCTTTTGCTTTGAGTGAGGTTCTGGTGAATGATTAAGGGTGTTCTTGAGAAGAAAGTCCTTATGGTTTTATTTAAGGTTAATGTAGGTTATGTTTGGGTTTCGCATGCTTTGCATGATTAATGACAGCTTGGCACCAACTGGTAAAGCAAATTTACTCAATATGATAATATTTGGGAAAGAGCAAATTTGTTTTCTCAAGGAATGAAGTGAACAAGAAGGACAGGTCAATAAATCAGTGTCTAATACTGAAAAGCAAGGCCGCTTTTTCTTCTAGTGCTCAAACTGGGGCCATTCAAGAGCAGGAAAGAAGTGAAGCATAGTTATTATAATAGAATATAAACAATGGACCTGTGCACTAGAAATGGGATTTCTGATGGTAGAAATGTAAATATTATTCTTGACATATTGGTTGCTCAGCAATCAGTCAGGTTTGCCACCTAGTTCCAGTGATAAGTGGCATGTAGGTATGACTGTATATGGTATTTCTATAGCACAAACTTAGTAAAAAGGACAATGGAGAGCATTACAGCGTCAAAGACAAACATAAATTCATTGTGTGATGGTGAGAGATAGCTGGATTATGGCCATTTTGTAGGTATAAACAATATCTTATATAATGTATTCTAATCAGGCAGTATTCTAATGTGAATCCTTCCAAATTACTGTAACTGCAGTGATGAAGGCTTGTCAGAGACAGGAAAATTGCATCACCTAATTCACCACCCGGGGCGCCCACAACTGGCTAAGTAATTGGGGGCTTTGGGGAGGGAGCCTTAATTCACCTGTGGCCTCTGCCTACTCTCTTGCTAGCACCCATACTGGGTACTGGAGGGACCCAGCTATTTTTTTACAGTGGGTGCCTCAGTGCGCACCCAAGGCAACCACAACTGGGGGCTTTAGGAGGAGTCCCAAAGGCCCGCCGGACCCTGTCAACTCCCTCGCCAGCACCCAGATTGGATTCTGGAGGGAGCTGGAATTTTTTTTTACAGTGGAAGCTCCAGTGCCCACTTAGGGCATCCTCAACTGGCCAAGTTATTGGTGCCACGGGGGAGCCCCAAAGGCCCTGTGGCCCCTACCGACTCCACAGCCAGAACCCATCCTGAGTGCTGCAAGAGACAGCTCCATTCCTTTGCTCCCACCAAGCTGAAAGAGCAATGTTTTCCTCTTCTCCCGCCCAGGAAGGAGCAATGTTGTGTTCCCTGCAAAAGAGAGTGTGGGCAGAGAATAAAGTTTACATTCCCTTCCCGCACTCTCCCGGGCACAGAAAACAGCATTGTCCCGGGAGTTGGGAACCCCACCCCAGGACACTACTTTGATCGGGCCCCAGGAAGGGGTCCCTGGGCAGATCTATGGCTCAGGAAAGGGGGGCCCGATGTCAGCATTTCCTAAAAAAAAACTATGGCCCTGAGGAATGGCTTCTATGAGGCTCAGGCAGGAGGACTGCACACCCCACTCCCGGAAATTTAAAACTCACCCCTGGCGGAATGGGTCCCCCGGCCCTCTATGAGGCTCAAGGTGGGGGCCACACACCCCTTCCCTAAATTTAAATCTCGGCACCAAGGGATAGGGTTCCGGTGCCTCTATAAGGCTTCATGAGGGCTGCCCCATGCCCTTCCTCTTACTGAAACACTTTTTTAAAATTCTTTCCAGCGGGTCAGCAGATCATCTTCATATTTGTATAAAATTTAAAATAAAAGGTTTTTGCCACTGGAGAGGTGGTCCTTCTGGCACCCTCCCACCAGGCCAAGGTGATCAGGATATCCCTACCCTGCCCCTATATGTTTTTTTACTTATTGTGTTAGGGCAGGGGGCTGAGTCCCCGGGTCCTAATAACGCTGACGTCACATCTTTGTGCTGGAAGCCAATCAGATCTTATCCTTGGATCTGTTGGCTCTTCGACTTCTCCATGGCGAGATATATACATACATTTTGACCCTTAATTTCACAAAAACTACTGAACGAATTTACACCACATTATAAACTTCCAGCTTTCGGACCTACCCAAAAAAACAAAAAAAACAATGCTCAGTCTCCCGCTCATCATTGCTATTCGGACCCCGGGTGGCCTGAGTCCCAGGGGACATTTTAATTAAGGAGGGGGCACATGGGCCCCCCTCCTGGGGCTTATTGATGCCCCAGGAATCACCACCTCCCTGTGGTTGATTTGAAAAAAATGCGGGGGAGGCCTGTACAGCCTGCCCCACTGCCTCCTGGACCCCCCCAGCCCTGGGGACCACAACCTCCCCGGGGCTTTATGTTTAAGTAATGCAGAGGAGCCACACAGACCCCCGCAGCCCCAGGGGATGCCATCTCCCCACGGCTCTAATTATAATAAATACAGGGAGGCCACATGGACCCCTCCGGAGCCCTGGGGACTGCCACCTCCCCTGGCTTTTTGTCAAATGGAATGCAATGGGGCTGCACTAGAGGTAACAGGAGTGCTTGTTCCCAAAGGACCCTCAGCAGCAAAGGGGACTTTATCCCCCAACCAGTAGTGCACCAGGAGGTGCGTTTGCAAAGTGGTGAAGAAAAGGGACGGGGCCTCCGGCGAATTGCTGGTCTGTTTTTTCTCATATTTTTCATAAATTAGGGAAGGGGGGTTGCATGGCCCCCCTTCCCTGAGCCATTTTTGCCCCCAGGGACCCAATCCCCCAAGGCCTGGTCTTTTTTTTATAATATATAATTAAAGGGGGCAGAGCCTCCGGCGACTTGCCGGTCCATTTTTTTTCATATTTTTCATTAATTAGGGAAAAGGGCTGTGTGGCCCCCTTTCAGGGCCTTTTTTCTGCCCCAGGGACCCCATCCCCCGGGTCCGGTATTTTTTTTTTACGTAAAGGGAAGGGGCCAAGTGACCCCACTCCTGGGCTGATTTAGGCCCCTGGGAATCCATCCCCAGTGGCCCGGCCTCTATTGTGGGTGCTCTGGTACCACCCAGGGCACCCACTCACCACTATTAGGGACCGCAGGGAAATCCTGAAGGCTCCTGCGGTCCCTGCCAGCTCCCCACCTCCTGCGGGAGCCACCATTACTTTTACAAAGAGGTAGCTGCTAAACATGCAGCTCCCTCTGTGTAAAAGCAATTTTGCTCCGCTTCTAGCAAGCAAGAGTATTTTTTATGCTCGCGCTTGCTAGAGGGAGAGCGTTTGCTATGGCTTGGCGGGAGTGGTAGAGCTCCTGCCAAGCCATAGCAAACAGCTATGTCCCGGGGTGGGCACCCCAGGACATAGCAGGAGCCGACCTGCGGTGTGGTGGTCCCCAGAGCCATGTATGCTCCAGTAGGGGGGGACGGGGACCCCCGCTATTGCAATACACAGCCCCGGGGAAGTGGTGGTGCCCAGGGCTGCAGGGGTTGTACAGCCCCCTGACTTAAATTGTAAACATATGCCCCAGGGAGGTTGTGGTCCTTGGGGCTGCGGGGGTGCGCCAAGGGCCCCCCGCATTTATTTCATTTTAGCCCCGGGGAGGTGGCTGTCCCAGGGCTGCGGGAGGGCCATGTAGCCTTTCGCAATAATGTTATATTTAGCCCTGGGGAGGTGGCAGTCCCAAGGGCTGCGGGGGACCACATGAGCCCCCCTGCATCAATCGCACATTTGCCCTGGGGAGGTGGTGGTCCCCAGGGCACATTGGTTACTGAGCAGGCAACCCCCACATAAACTAAAAACAATGTCCCGGGGAGGTGGCACTTCCAGGGGCTTTATAAGCCCTAGGAGGGGGGCCCATGTGCCCCCCCCTCCTACATATAATAATTATGACCTCAGGACCTGGTCCATCTGAGGGCTCAGGATTACAGAAGAACAGGAGACCGCTCTTTTGTATTTTTCTTCATTTTTGGCGGGATCTGTGAATTCAGCGCGACTCCTGCCGAACATTTAAAAACACAAATGTCTTTTTGGCCCTGCAGTGTGCCTGTGGGACCCCCCTCCCCAAGAGGTCTATAGGGTGAGGGTGTTTCTACCCTGCCCCCATTTCTTTTTTAAAATGTTTTTTTCTGTGACTCAGTTCAAGCCGAGTCACAAGAAGGCTACTAACACTTCCTGGGTTGAAGTGTTGGCAGCCAATCAGATCTCAGCTAAGCCCGGGCGGAGTTCGCATAGCCGCGCTATGCGAGCCTACGTGAAGCGGCAAAAAAACTCCAAACGCTACGCGGAGTTACGCGAGCATGCGGTGTTGCTTGTTCCGTATGCTCGTGAGATGTTTTTGACGTTCTCTTGCATGGTTCTGGGGACTGTTTTTCATCCCTCTCTAATCTTTTCAATCCTTTGTTTTTTTACACCGTTTTTCTGATCTTTTTTATTTATTACCTATCCCTCTCTCTCCCTAAGTGTATATTTTGCGTTTTATTTCTACTTTTACTGCGCTTTTTCTACTGTTTTATATTACTTGCTTTTTTACTTTCCTACTTCTTCTCCTGACTTTATTTTTTACTCCTACATTTTCTTTTCCGCCCCCCTCCCACCCAGAACCATGGCTAAGGCTACTACTACCTCTAGTAGTTAGAAGGGGAAGGCCAAGGCTACTGCTGTGCCTGTAACCAAGAGCCGCCTTCCTTGCGGCAGATGGCGCCCAGAAGGGGTGCATCCCCGGGCCCTTTTCTCCGAGGTGGAGGTGGCTGCCTTTTTTTGTACAGCACCACCTCCCCTTAACCTTGGCAGCAGGCGGCAGGCCCGGCTCCGGCTATGCTACCAAGGAGCGTTACCGCCGGTGGGCGAGGGTGCGCCGAGCAGTGTTTCGCTACTCTAGGGTCCGGCGCACCCATAACCAGCTGACTCACTGGTGGTCAGACATCTTGGACCGGGAGCAGGACCTTCTGGACCTGCTAGGTGTTGAGGTCATGGGGCTTGGTGAGTAGCTAATTATAGTAGTATTGTGTGTTTTGTTCTGTGTTATTGCGAATATTAATTTTTTCCCAAATAGCAAGAATGCTGCTTCTTACATGCAGGTAAGTTACATTTAAAAATCTTATATTATGTGACTGTTATTCTTCTAGACACTAGACAGGTGCTCGGCGCTACTAATCTTACTTGTTTGCAACTTTGCGCTCGCTTGGGCTGATTATGTAAGAGAGTTTAGAGAACTTAAGTTAGGTAATGCTAGAGAGACTCCAGTCCTTTCTTTTGTCCTGTCACTAAGATAGTGGTGGATTGGTAGGTAGTTTAGTTACTTAGTATTAGTTGGTAATATTTTAGCATTCCGCATGACTCGTCCTCCGTCACGTCACGTGCTGCAGACTCCAGTCCTTAGTAGAACCTTTTGTAGTTTGTTAGTGAGTGAGTAATATAGCAACTCATCAGCACATCAGCAGCAACCAACCAACAATTTGGTGTATGCAATATGCATGCATCCATCTATGCATTTTTGAGGACTAAAATAAATGGAAATGCAGACTTAGTGAACAATTGGCCCGTCAAAGGGCGTTGATTCATTGATGATTTGATTTCGAATGAGATTGAAAAACTTAGAAGAAGCAAACATATTTTTGGGCAATTGAATTCATTTCCAATGTCTCTGGAATAGGCGGGCTAGGCTAGGTGGTACTTACTTACAGGTGTAGGATTCTGGAATCGGAATGGAACACTGGATTAATAAATATTTAACTAGACGGTCCGCGATACTACTACTACTAGTCGATCAGATTAGACAGGTCAATTTTATTGCAATTGTTGTTTCCTGTCCAAAAATGTTTTTAGTGCGTTTTTAAAAATTATTTTTTTTGTTTCACACTAATCAATTTTTGTCTCTTTATTATATCTTACATGATCACCATCCAGGGGCAAGAAGACGACGGGGTCGTCTGAGTCAGGACTCAGGGCTGGAGATGCCTCCTATGGCCAGGATCGCTCCTCTACCGAGGGCTCTGCTGCTGGCCCCAGTAAGTCCTCCTGTAGTTAATATTAATAATTATATTTCCCTAACTTTTAATGCACCTTATTTTTTCCGAACAATTATTTCCGTTTCCTAATTCTGTTTTTTTACCAAATCTTCTTCGATCTATCTGTTTCTGAATTCTTGTTATCCTTGCATTACCTACCTACTTAGTTATATTTTTTTCTAGTGTCTGTTTTTTTTTTACATCAATCTAACTGCCTCTGACTCTGTACTCCCATTAGTCTGTCTGTAGCTTGCCCAGTTTGCCACTCTTTATTTTTAAAAAGTTTTAAAACTCAGATTCACCAATAGCTCTAGCCACTGAGCCCAGTCCTTTGGATTGTCCTCTTCTTAATCTTGAGAGGCTTTTCAACAATTGCCACCAACAAAATGCCCAACCAGATATTTTACTATTTTTGATAGGATAGGACATACTACTGTCTACTCTATTCTAGTAACAAATTTGTAGAGATGTATGTGGTATATGTATGTATGTATTGTATTTTCTCAATCTTGCTAGTGAAAAAAAAAAAATAGAGGGAGGCATATATACCATCTAAAAAATGTGTAATGTTTTTTCTAGGCATACCGACCACCAGTGTCAGGGCCAGCGGAGGGGCAGGCGACGCCAGCAAGGAGGGAGCAGATGCGGCAGCTTCTGTAGGGGTGGGTGAGCCCGCAGCAGTGGCGGGTGTTCGACTGAGAATACGTCTGGCTGACTCCTTCTAGCATTGTGCCAGTTAAGTTAGCATTTGCGGCACCATTTTGTATTCAGCCGCCATTTTGTACCATGATCAAAATTAAGCTTCTGTCTCATACTGTCTGCCTCAGTAGAAAGCAGCCATGATTGTTTCACTTTATTATTCAAGGTTGAGCTTCGCTGCACTAATGAATAGATCATTCTGTTCTTGCATGCCTTTCCTCATAGGTAGCCTGCTCCCACTCTCTTAGAGAGCTGGGCCCGGGCAGAATAACCTTGAAGCTGAGATAGCATGTACCCGGTCCCAGGAGTGTAGCTCATCCTTCTGTGCCTCCTTTGTTAACCTGCTCCAAATGTAAATTTCCAGTCTGGGCGGGTCCTGTTGGGTATTGGAAATGTATAATATCTGATGTTATGTTGGTGAGGGTCAGTCCCTCGGCAGCTATCTAAGGAGGCTAGTCAGATCGGACTCCGCTCGAGCGCATACTAATAAATAACTTTGGTTTGTATTCTCTATTGCCTGACCGACTCTTTATTTGTTTGGAAGGCTGAGAGGTGGTCGCAAGTGACCCGGGTGGCCCTAATTGGGTCACTTCCTTCAGTTGGTGCCCGAACAGGGACCCCATCGGGCGAGTAACCCATCTTTGCCCGCGGATGGGTGAGGAGGACGGGGCCACGTCGGGTCGGATGGGCGGACCGGGGATTCCTGCACGAGAGAGTCTTGCACTCGCAGCTGCCCCGCCTGACTGACCGGGTAGTGCCTCGCCCAGTGGTCATCCCGGCTGGCGTCCTGAACAGCGAAACCCTTGGATTTGACCATTTGGTCCGAAGAGTCGGCAGTGGAGAATACATTCTCCTGACCTGTGTGCACCAGGTGAGTTTGTTTGGTTCTTTGTGGTTATGGCGCCCTTTTGGTTTGTGTTTGGTGCGGTCTGAGGATCAGTTTTGGACAGGCACTTGGATTTGTTTTTGGGTTCTTTACTATTTTTGACTTGCATTTGATGAGGTCTGCGGACCGATTTTGGCGAAGGTATTTGCAAATTATTTGTCTGGCATGAATAGTGAGCTTGTTTTCTCCTAAGATGCCTTGCCTGAGCAGGTTGTGCTGTGTGGGGTGCTGTTGTTGTTCTGCTGATGCTCGATTGGAGGAAAGGCAACCTGCGCCTCCGGAGGGCACCCCGAATTTTGATATGTATGATAACATGGCTTTGGCCCTATTATGTTTAGTACATTATGGCACAAATATACAAGGTACAATGCCGAGTTGCAGTGGCCGTTGACAAGTACCTTTGATGAACAAAAACTGAATTTCCTGCAGGATAAATTGTTTGCAAAACGAAGTAGGCAGTCGATGTTTGATTATCTCCAGGTATGGCAGAAGGAAGCTAAGCAGAGGCGAATGAAAGCAGAAAAAGAGGCTCGAAAAGGGAGGATGCAGACAGTGACTCAGAAAGCAGTAGCGTACGATAGAGCGAAAATAGAGAAAGGTATAGAATGCGCTGATAGAAAGTTTCAATTGCAATGTGACAAATCCTATGTCGCCCGAGAGGAAGGCGATCCCTTTGTGGAGGAGTTGTTAGAAACTCGACCCCCACCCCCTTACGCACCACAAAAAATATATTCCGTTGTCCCACAGTCTCTCCCATCTGTTCTTCCTGTTCCTGTTGCTCCCATTCCTTCTACTGCCGACCAAGCCGCTTTGGCCACTGCACCCCCTGCCACATCTTTAGCCTTGCCTCCGGCAGTTACAATGACCACTAGTCTCCCTGCTGCGCCTATCGTTACGGCATCACCCTCCCCAGCCCTGACAGTTACTACACAGCCATTAATAACTCTGGTGCCTGCTCCTTCGGCAACTGTGTCTTCCCTGCTTCTGCATTCCCCGACTTTGCTGAGTATTGGCACGCCGGTGTGTGGACTAGGCGACGGGGACTGGGTGACTGCAAGGAAGCGATTTGGGCGGGTATTGATCCGATCTGATGTGGGAGATGCAGAGAAAAAGATGGTAGCTAATCAGGCAGCCCAGTGGGCCCGAAATCCGATTTACAGTGTGGAGGATGTGTGGAGTGTGTTGAAAGAATATGAGCTGTTCGTACAGCAACATGCACTTAAGCACATGTCGGCTACTTTAATTGGATTGCGGGAACAGTGTTTCAATGGTGTAGCAGCCCAGATTATTTATGATATTCGGGACCGTGTGTATGCTGCTGACATGGCCCCTAACAAAGTTTTTGGTAATGATGCAGTGTTAGTTGGTTATTGAGGTAGGTTACTTCAGAAGAGCCCGACGACAGGAGCCTAGTTTCCGATGAGGGAAGTTCACCCCATTTATCACCCTGAAATACTGGAGTTGCGTGATCAGCATGATGCTGTTTTCAGACAGCGAGTAGAGGCTCGTTTTCAAGAACAATGGGTTTATACTCCATGGAAAAGGAGTGAGGTTTTGTCCCTCAAGACTCAGTTACCCGACCTTAGAAAGAATCCTACTGTGTATTATAAGGAATTAACGGAAGCTGCCTCATCGACAGTGATGACACTAGCAGATACTGAAATGTTCTTTGGTTTGTTAGTGCCAGTGGATGTTTGGTGACAGTTGCATACGCAGGACCACGTTGTGGAATTGGGTGGTACCTGGGACGAGATTAGAGCATGGGACAAGGACAGGAAGCTGGGTGAGAAGCCCAAGGCTGAGATATTAGCTTTACCCAGCCGAATTATCTATATGCACTCCCTTATTCCACCAAGAAGAGTAGACTGGGACAAGTTAACAGCATGTCGTCAGAAGAAAGATGAAAGTGTGTCTGATTTTTTCGCGCGGCTTGAGGGTGTGTTTTTGGATTTTAGTGGGCAGGATTTATCAGTCAAAGGGGGTGTCCGGTTGTTTGTTAATAGATTTGTTACGAACTTACTCCCAGAGATTGCAGCTCAGTTGCAGGCTTCAGAGAGCACTGAGACGACATCCTCTCCCTCCGTTATACTGAGTATAGCACAGTATTATGAACATAGGGAAAATGTGGAGAAAGAGAAGGTGGAGAAGAAGCACGAGGAGTTGAAGATGAAGGTGTTATTACAGCAGGCATCTAGGGGAAACAGTAGGGGTCGTGGTGCTGGTCCGGCCCGGCAGCTTCCCCGTGCAAGCAGGAACGCTGCGCCTGTGGGGCCAAATCAGTGCGCGTACTGTAAAGAGGAGGGGCACTGGCATAGCGAGTGTCCGGTGTTATTACAGAAAGTTGCGGCCCCTAGTGGACGGGGTTCTCGTGGACGGGGTAGTGGAGTAAGTGATCAGGACAGGGCTCAGGAAGGTGGGGCATCGCAGGGTCGTTCTGACCAGAACTATTTCAATGATCCTCGAGGACGACAGTATTATGATGATGATTATGATCTGGATGAGGTGGCAGGGATGTCTCACAGCTAGGACAGCCAGGGACAGGGTGAGGGACCAGTCCAGATACCTGTAGATCAGTGCAGTCCTTATGTCACCGCAGATTTGCAAGGCTCAGTTAAGAAATTCTTAGTGGACACAGGTGCAATGAATAGCTCTGTTTCTCGTTCGCTGGTCCCGGGGGCAGCTCTGTCTGGCCAAAATAATGTTTTGGTAGACTTTTCTGGTGTGCCGGTTGTGAGCCCCATTTCTAAACCCCTTGCCTTGACTATTGGTCCCTTTACTGTGGATTAGCCATTTCTGTTGATGTCTAATTGTGGGGAAAATTTGATGGGCTTGGATTTATTAAAGAGACTACATGCTACCATTTTTTGTTCCCCGAACTGTGTTTATATGATGATGGGCCCGAACGTTGGTAGCACTAAGCATTGTCTGTCCAAAGATGCACCCCTCCCGGCTGAATTTAAGGATGTGCCGGACATGTTGTGGGCCACTGGGGATACAGATGTGGGATGGTTGACTATTCCCCCAGTTTCCATTAAAGTTAAAGACAATGCTATTTTGCCTAGTATTCCCCAGTACAAAATTCCACAAGCTGGGGAGCGAGCTTTGCTGCAAATTATACAAGATCTCATCTAGTCAGGTGTGGTTGAAGAGACGACTGCGAATGGGTGTAATAGCCCTATTCTTCCCATTCTCAAAAAGGCTTCTTCAGACTCCCCCGATGACCACCCAGATGTTTATCGTTTTGTGATTGATTTGCACTCAGTTAATAAAATAGTGGTCCCTCAGTTCCCGGTCGTCCCTGATATTACCGCTCTTCTGACAATGATTCCTTACTCTGCTTAATTCTTCTCTGTCATTGATTTTAAAAATGCGTTCTTTAGCATTCCGATTAATCCTGATAGCCGACATCCGTTCGGTTTTACCCTAGCTGGCAGAAGCTTTAGATTCTGTCGGGCTCCCCAAGGCTATACAGAGAGTCCCAGTATATATAGTCAAGCCTTTAAAGCCCAATTGGACTCCCTTTTGCTTCCCCCAGGTAATGTCTTGCTGCAATACGTGGACGACCTTCTTATTGCTTCTGACACTGAAGAAGGTTGTAGAAAAAGTACAGTGCAATTGTTACTGCATTTGGCGCATCATGGACATAAGGTGTCCCTTTCTAAATTTCAGTATTGTCGACAGGAGGTCGCCTATTTAGGTCACCTGCTGTCGAAGGAGGATAGGAGATTGACCCCAGAGCGTTTTATTGCTATTGTTAAAATGCCTCTTTCTAAGACTCAGAGGGACGTGCGCGCTTTTATTGGCATTACTTCTTATTGTCGGCATTGGATTGCTAACTATTTGTTACTAATAAACCTTTGTTGGCACTAACCACTAAAGATTTGCTTGAACCCTTGCCCTGGACGCATGAATGTCAGCAATCTTTTGAGCAATTGAAAGTTGCGCTTTGCTCTGCACCTGTGCTTGGTACGCCAGACTATGCAAAGCTGTTCATGTTGTATGTACACGAGATGGCTGGTTGTGCGCTGTCTGTTTTAACACAGGCCTTTGGAGGTAAGCAGAGGCTGTGTGCTTATTTCTAAGCCTTGCTTGACCCTGTCACAAGAGCCCTCCCGAGCTAAGAGCGACCGCGGCTGTGGCCGTCTCTATCCGACAATCGGCGGGGCTCGTACTTGAGACTGATCTCACAGTTATGGTCCCCCATGCTGTGGATACCCTTTTGAATAAAACCAAGACACAGCACCTTACCAGTGCACATATGACCGGTTATGAGCTAACTCTCTTTGCCCCACATATTACGATCAAAAGATGTGCCACTCTGAACCCTCCAAATTACCAATGAGAGAGAGAGGGAAGTTAATTAAGATGAGGAACACTCTCAATCCCCCGATCAGATATGTTTAAACAACGAAAGAGTGTGACTCTTCAAATCAGTTGAGCATCTATGTGAAATCACTTAGATTTCCTATGAAAGCCCTCACTCACCAACCTGGTTGATGACATGCTTCATCATTGGGCCCACCAGGAGAGGCCGAGTGCCACCCTGGTGTGCTTCGACGTCAGAATTACTGCGGAGCAGGGAAAAATTGTGGAAAAAGTGATATGTGTAAGTGATTTAAAATTGACTGGTTGAACTCAAAGATCCAATTTAATAGTTGGCCAATCAGTCAAGGATAAAAAAGACGTGTAGGACACTTCGACTAAATAAATTGTTCAGCCAGGTCCATTAATAACGCTCTCACCACATTGCATACGGTAGTTGAAATATCATGAGTCCCCTATCAGTCTGCTCAGGCAGCTGAACTAGTCGCCCTTATTAAAGCCTGTGAAGTGAGCGAGGGACTGGCTGCTAATATTTATACTGACAGCCAGTATGTATTTTGGGCGGCTCTGGGCAGAGAGAGGGTTTCTCACTTCCCATGGGACACGCATCCAGAATGGCCCCCTTATACATAAGCTCCTCTCTGCCCTGACACTCCCTAAGAAATTGGCCATAATAAAGTGCAGCACCCACAAGGCTGTCACTGATGGTGTGGGTAGGGGGAATGCGTTTGCGGATCAGATAGCCAAGGAGACAGCCTGAACTAAGATGAAAAAGATGTTTGTGGCAGGTCCTGCTAGGTGGGTGCCCGAAGTCACTATGTTTGAGGTCACACTGGACAGTGTAAAGGAGATTCAAAGCAAGGCAACGATTGAGGAGTTAGCAGTCTGGCAGGAAAGTACAGAAAGTTTAGACGAGGATGGGTGTTGGACGGATAAGTCAGGGAAACAGAGATGGATGCTACCAGACGCCTATGTCCTCGCTGTAGTCACTATGGCCCAAGGGCCAGCTCATATCAGTGCCAAGGGCATATGCAAACTGCTAGACCCCCTGTGGCAGAATGACAATATCCCCAAGACTGCTGCTCACCTGGTGAAATACTGTATGGTATGCATGATGTATAACCCCGGGAAAGGCACCCCTCCGGCTCCTGCTAATTTTGCACCACCTTCCTTCCCTTTCGAGGTCCTTCAGATGGATTTTATCGAAATGGAACAAGTCAACAATCTAAAATATGTGTTAGTAGTTGTTTGTGTATTCAGTAAATGGGTTGAGGCTTACCCTACTAAAGAGAACACAGCCATGGCGACGGCGAAGGCACTCCTAAAGGAGTTCTTCCCTTGTTTCAGGGTGCCCCGTTTGATTTGGAGTGACAATGGGAGTCACTTCTATTCAACAGTCATTCAATTGGTCTGTGATGGTCTACACATTAGGCAGAAGTTCCATGCTGCAAATCATCCCCAGTCAGCAGGTTTGGTTGAGAAGTACAATGGTACTCTCAAACTGAAATTAGCAAAGATTCAGGAGAGCACAGGATTGAAGTGGCCAGATGCTTAACCACTAGCCCTTTTGTCTACAAGACCTATGGTTCACACTAGGACAGGATTGTCACCGTACGAGGTCGTGTTCGGTCGGCAGGCAAATGTCTGGGATGTCCCACGACCTTGTCGGTTCTCTAAGATAGAATACCCTATGATGGTGGACTACCTGTATGAGTTGACTACAAGTTTGCATTCTATTCACCAACAGATTCAGGAAGCCTTGCCGCCAGCGCCTGAGGGGCCAGGACATGATCTTCGGCCTGGGGATTATGTTTTAACGAAGAACTTCCAGAAGAAGGGAAGTTTGGAGCCTCACTAGAAGGGGCCTGCCCAGGTGCTCCTTGCCACCAGCAGTGCTGTGATGGTGGCCGGCCAGAAGAACTGGATACACTACAACCACTGTCGTAGAGTGCCCCTCCCTTTACCTTACGATCAGTGGGTGCTTGATGGAGTTGGCGATTCTGAAACAGACCGAGTGCCCCATTTCGTTCCGTTCTCAGATGCCCGGCTGGTGTGGGCACACTCAGAGGAAGAGAACAACGCAGTGTTGAACGAGGCAGTGCCACCTGAGATCAAGGCCATCCAGGAGCCCCAGCCTGCTGGCCCATCTGTGCTTGAGCCGCAGTCCATTAGCCCCTCTGTGTTTGAGCCCCTGTTTGCTGACCCCTCTGTTCCTGGAAAGGCTAGGTACAATTTGCGTCCTCGACGGAGGAACAGTGCACCAAAGGGGAAGTCAGACTAGTAGGGATGGACTGCAAGGAAAAAGAATAGGGTGTACCTTGCCTGTGGTACCAACAGTAGTTTAGGGAAAGGGAGATTGGTGCATTGTTCAGATATTGGACAGGGTGAATTCGACGTGCTTCCCAGGAAAAAGGGGGGTGCACTACCGTGAACGACGTGGCATTTCTTCAGAAAGGGCTGCGATCGCCCAGCTCCACCGAAAGTGCTCAACAGCACCACCGTAGATGAACAATAGGAATCTGCCAGCGAGGCTATGACGGACGCTGGGAACTTTTGCCCATTCTCTCGTTTCTGTGCTGCCCGCCCCATTGCATTGCATTTCTTTCCCTCTAACAACAATGTATCCTTTTGGTCGCCCAATTGTTGAGGAGGAGCAGCCTTTTGCAGCACATCGTTCAGAGAGGGACAGGGTTGGTTGGCCCACATGGTCCAAAAGGAGGAAGATAGTTTTCATAGTAATTGTTATCTCCTTAATTACAATACTTGGAGTAATGTGGTTTCGGGAGGAAAAATACCCTGTGCACTCTTTGATTGGTACAACGCCTGTTCCCCTTGAGCACGTTTGTCACTCTGGCTCCTCACAAAGGTGAACACAGAAAAACATATGTAGATAACTTTTTCTTGCAGATGCTCCACCAGATGCATGGCACGTCCAATGTAATGAATTGTTGGATCTGTGGACTGCTCCCTTCAGTGACCCACAAAAATGATGTATTATTGTCCATGCCTTTTTCCTACCACGGGAGTTGCGAGGCATGGTTCCAATTGTTTACTATGGTATATACTCATTTCCATTTAGATACTATGAATATGACATTAGCTGATTATGACACTGTCTTGGAGTATATACGTGTCCACCAAGGGTTTACCCCAGGAGAACAACGGGCCCCTGATACATTGTCCCCGACAGCTTGTATGAATATATATGAGAAAGAACAAAATGTAACATGGCTTCAAAATGAATTGTTGGATTTCCGAAGTGTTTAATGTCACTGAATATTTTTAGTCCTTCCAGATACGCAATATTACTCACGATGAAGCGATGCCGGTGGTAAACACTCTGCAGGTTTCTGTGGTCAAGGATTTAGACCAGTTCAAGTGGGCGAGAGTAATTGCAATTGCACATATGTGCTGAGCACAAAAAGTAGCCCACCTCTGCTACCCCCTCACAATGTTTATTTTGTTTGTGGGTCCCAGGCGTATGTTTGGCTTCCTCGGGATGGGCCGGAATATGTTATCTCCCATTCCTCCTTCCCCCAGTGCATATAGCACCATCCAGCTACCATAGGGATCATCGATTGTGGTGCAGGAGTGCCCATCTGTCTCGTGTTAGGAGAGTTATTGACACAGAAGACATAGACCAGACAGACACTACTTTGCAGCAGTTCACTGATGCTATGAAAGGCCTTGTCCCCTTTTGGGGCCCCATGTCCAATAGCCTTAATATCCGTAGGCTCACTAGGGTGGTGGAAGGGGTCATTAATACCACTGCAGGGATCTTGACCAACATTACAGCTGAGCTTCAGGCTACGAGGCTTGTTGCGTTACAGAACAGTATGGTGTTAGACGTCATCCTAGCAGATCGGGGTGGAGCTTGCTGCGTGATCGGTAGTAGTTGCTGTGTGTACATACCGGACCATGCTCCTAATGTATACGCTGCAATACAGAAGTTGCATAGGCTCGCATCTGATATCCACCAAGAGAATGATTCTTGGACACTTTCTGGTTGGTTCTGGGGCTTCGTAGCCTCTTGGGGGTGGAAGATTCTTATCTTTCTGATAGCAATTGCAGGTGTCATTTTCACATGTTGTTTATGCGTACATTGCCTTCCTGCCTGCTGTGCATACTGTGTCGGAAAGTTAACACCTTCTCCGAAGGCCTCAATACATGATGCTAAGTCTTCGGGCATGATGATGCAGGCTGTCCACGACCTCATGACTATTGATGAGGGTATTTTTGAATATTAATAATGTGTGTACTGGCATATACTAATAGTCCTTTTACTTTGCATATAGCATTAGACAAAATTGTTAGCAAATGCTAAAATGAGGATCTGTTAGACTGAGAATGCGTCTGGCTGACTCCTCCTAGCATTGTGCGAGTTAAGTTAGCATTTGCGGCACCATTTTGTATTCAGCCACCATTTTGTACCATGATCGAAATGAAGCTTCTGTCTCATACTGTCTGCCTCAGCAGAAAGCAGCCTCGAATGTTTCACTTTATTATTCAAGGTTGAGCTTCGCTGCACTAATGAATAGATCATTCTGTTCTTGCATGCATTTCCTCGTAGGTAGCCTGCTCCCACTGTCTTAGAGAGCTGGGCCCAGGCAAAATAACATTAAAGCTGAGATAGCATGGACCCGGTCCCAGGAGTGTAGCTCATCCTTGTGTGCCTCCTTTGTTAACCTGCTCCAACTGGAAATTTCCAGTCTGGGCGGGTCCTGTTGGGTATTGGAAATGTATAATATCTGATGTTATATTGGTGAGGGTCAGTCCCTCTGCAGCTATCTAACAAGGCTGGTCAGATCGGACTCCGCTCAAGCGCATACTAATAAATAACTTTGGTTTGTATTCTCTACTGTCTGACCGAGTCTTTATTTGTTTGGAAGGCTGAGCGGTGGTCGCGAGTGACCTGGGTGGCCCTAAGCGGGTCACTTCCTTCACGGGTGGTGGTAAGTTGTACTTATATTCTTTACTTATTGACAATAGTTACACAGTCACTGCAAGGGTGTACTGTACAGTACTGTTGAGAGAGACTAAGTTGTTGTGAACAATGGTTGAAGAAGACACCCTTTACTTAGCATTAGCAATAGCATTAGCGGCGGGAGTTGAGTAACTAATGGCCTCTTCTATCTGACTCCAACTCAGCTGGTAAAGTTTTATGAAGAAGACTAAGAGTCATACGACCTTGATGGATGGTGTTGAACGAAAAGGGAAAGAAGGATGGAAGGAGGAAGGACTGGTGACATGTAATATTATATATATGACTGGCAGAGAAGGATGCGTGGGATGCATAGGTGGCTGATAGGAATCGGATGCATGGGTGGTTGAAGGATGGGTGTAAGGTGAAAGAAAGGCTGCCTGCCTGGCTGGGTGAAACTGTATGGGTGATAGGAAGAATCTTCCGGGGTGTTTCATGGGTCAAACTCAAAGGCAAGCAAGGAAGGACGCATGGGTGGTGGTTAAAAAAAAATTACAAATGTATGTTGTTGGTGAAAGGTTTGTTGAGAGATTATTTAAGAAGAACGATAGCCATGTTTACTTTAAATGGATGGATGCCTGGATGGTACAATCATCATAGCATAGGTGGAGACTGTCACTGGATGAAGACAATATAAAAGATAAGTAAACCGTGGCAGAGTAGCAAAGCCAAGGAGAATAGAATAAGAGATTCAAATTAAAAAATATAATGCCAGAAGAGCAATGCAATGATAAATGGAAAAATCGCTGGTAAGAGAAACAAGGACTGTTTTTTTTCAAGGTTTTTGATTCAAGATTGTATTTCAGAATACTCCTTGACTCACAGTAGTTTGCAAGCACAGCATATATATTGTGTATGTATGTACCCATACCTACCCACCATTACCAAGCGCCTCCCTCCAACTCTGAGGCCCACTCCCTGAGTCCCTAGTCCCTACCTATGTCATTTTCAACTGTGTCAGCCTGCCATGGGTGGCCTATCGGCTGCCGTTGTCTCATATATAATGAATGATCATTTGGATCAGATATCATCTGCCTTGTTGTAGTAGTCAGGGTGAAAGTGAAATTGAGCAGTTGCCATTGATGTAACAGAGTATGGCCATAATAGAAAAATAAGATAATTGTGTAGTTGTAGACTACAGCTGCCCCACCTGCAGACAGTAGTAAATAAAATAACGTGAGTCTGTGACACGAGTATGTCTGTCTAGGGAGTAAGCTGACTGAGCTTGCATGCCAAATTGCCTACAAGGTTAATTTAGCTAAACAAGAGAGAGAGAAAGAGAAAGACTTGTCTACTCCATAGTGCCTAGCAGTAGTAATGCCTGAAACTCCCACAAATGTTGGAGGCAGAGGAAGTGTGAGGATACCACAAATGTTATGTACTGTGCTTGCTAGTGCTACTGTGCCACTATGTGTATAATTAATTTTGTGCTACAGTGTTGCTCAGAGTATTGGTTATAATTGTCTTTTTTTTCTTTCTTGAGATAGCTACTCCTTCCCAACCAAACAGGAAGGAGTTAGGAGCCATGGCCCGGCGCCGGAAGCTGGAGGCCATCTGCAGAGAATATCGGAGGCTGGTGGCTCTGGCGGAGGAGGAGGAGGAGGCGGCAGCAGCTGCAGCCTTCTCCACTGCCCCGGGCCCCAGCCAGGACCCCCAGTGGTACGGCACCGCGATCTAGCAGCCGCCGCCGCACTTCATCTTCATTCAACACTGCTGCCTCCCCCTGTGGATGCAATTGTAGAGCATTCAAGCGTCGCATGCTTCTCTGGATGGTGCGCCTAGAGGAGCGGGTAAAGGAGGTCCTGGTGATTAACCGGCGACTGCGAGCCCGCCGCTAGAACTCCGTCGCCTTGCCCCTATGTTAAATTTTTTTGGGTGGGTGGTGGGGCGTTGGGGAAAAGTTGGGGTTTATATGGACAATGGACTGTTGGAATGGACAATCTTTGGACATTGGTTGGGGTTAGGGAGAGGGGTGGTTCAGGTGTTGTGGGTTTTTCCAATAGTTTATTTTGTTAGGGTAATAAATTATTTATACTTACTTTACATACTATGTAAATGTTTTGTGGGGGGTTACTCTTTTACTTCACACGGTTTCCTTTCCGGCTGCAGGGCCGCAGCCAGTTTTTGATTGAAATAATAATCTGCGATAGTGTAACACACCAACAGATAGTTGCGGTACTCTCACTTGTGACTTGTCCTACTAGTACTGTCAGTCTCTGCTCCTAGTCTATGCAGTCTGCAACTGGACATGGAAGGGTGTGGGTGTGTGAATTAATGAATTAATTTACATATTAATTAATTATGCCTCCCCCAAACTTCTTCTCTTACCTGTAATTGATGTTTCTTCTTACTTAGGCAAAGCGATGGCTGCATGGTGATGATGGTTTGGTGGTGCCATGGTGGTGGTGGTAGTAGTAGACACTGACAGTGACAGTAGCATTTGCAAAAAAAGAAAATGAGACAGTCAGTCACCTGAGGGAGACTCGGGAATGAGTAGTAAAAGTACAGTACACATGAAGACTGGCAAACAAGAAACCATGATGATGAATGATAAGCAATGCTAGGTAAAATAAAACATAATGGTTGCGGGGATAGCCTAGTACAAGTTACAAACTGAAGTTGACTCGACCTATGAAGTGGACAAGAGTAACCTTTAGTGCTGGAAGGATGCTGAATCGATGCTGGCAATTATATTTATGATGGATTATGTTCCTCTGGAAACAAAATTTACTTGTGAATACTGAGCATGGGTGGGCAAGCAGAAGAAGATCCTCACCCTGCCTTGAGTTAGTGTTGCTTTCACCATATCCACCCCAGAAAGTGTGTGATCAATTATTGGTGTAAATTTAATTTAGTTACACCTCAATATAAATCACACAGCCCGGGGGGGAGGGTTAGGGTTTGATGAATGGTTATGAAGGGGTATTTGAGGGAAAGGTTTGACAAAGACAAACACTACACATGGACAACACACAATCTTGGCAGACGACCATCATAAATCTGATAAGGGAGAAAAGGGAAATGAATGCATGATGATGACTTGATGGTTAAAGATGAGTAGTACTAGACTAGTAGTACAGGGCAGCAGTATATTATTAATTATTATTATTATGCAATTGCCTTGGCTGTCTGCCCCCAGAGAGACCCAAATTACATACATTTTATGTTCTGTTGTACCGGGCTTCCTTTTAAAGCTAGCAAAGAAAATTAAAAAATAGCTGTAGGGGTCAAATATATAAGCAAACATAATAAACAGCAGCACACACAGTCGTAATCCAATGTCTGGCTTGAGGGAAATGGATTTGGGGCGAGTCCGGAGTGGACTGGAGCAGGACTCGGAGGAGTGGACTTACTTCTTCACTGACTGCACACAGTTGCAACTCCAATCCGGCAATAAAAGAGTAAGACGGTGGTGATGGATTTGTTGTGATTCGAACCAAAAAGACAGAGACACACAAAAATAATAAAAGTAAATAAGCAAGAAAGAAAGTAACAAGTCGAAACTCGAAAGCCTAGTTGTCAGGGAAGTAGAGCTCGTCCTCAAACTCTGGTGGTTCACCCAGAAGTAGGTCATCTAACACACTACTTCCATGACCTAAGTCGCCGTCATCATCTTCCTGCTGTGCTACTTCAGGTAGGGTGTAATCCAGTGGTATAAAGTGCTGATTCATTTTGATCATGGTTAACCTCTCCACGTTTTGGGGCAAGACACTGGTCCTTCTCACTGTCAGAACGGCACCAGCAGCACTGAAAACACGCTCAGAAGAGACACTTGCGACGGGGCAAGCCAGATAGTTTACCGCCAACCTGCTGAGCACTGGCATTTGGCGCCTTTTCCCATAGCAATACACCAATGGGTTTTGATCAATGTAGACCTCTGTTGGGTCATCCAGATAGGCCTGGACCATCCGCTCAATGCTCAGGGGTGCTCCGCTTTGCTCGGCCTCTTTTACCTTTGCCTCAGCACTGGACCTAACAAGCCCTTGCTGTAGAAACCATTCCTGTGCTGATTTTGGTGGGGCTGATACTCCTGCTCTTGTTGTTGTTGATGTTGTTCTTGGTGTTGTTGGTGGTTTTGACTGCTGTGAGCCAACCGCACTGCCCTCAGACTCTGAAGTTGAACTTGACGCCGGCTGCACCGCAGTACTTGTTGTGGCCTGGAGTAGCAGGCCTCTAATTCCCACCTGTTCTTGTTCTAAGCGACTGGCTTCCGCAGCTATCCAAGTTTTGTACTTGGCAACATCCCCTTCTAAATAAGGAAACAATGTGTTCAGTACTTGTTTGTACCGTGGATCCAGAATTGTGGCATAAATGTAATGGTTAGATGACACAATGCCTGTTTGCACCCTTGTATTTTCAGATAGGCAAACGGTTAAGCTCTCCACCGACTCATATCCTTCTTTTTTTTCCTCCACACCTGCGTACATTGCAGACACCCCCTTCAGCTGTTCCTGTAGCATGTGCAACAATGGGATAGCTTGGCCCATAGTACAGTCCTCCTTGCTGACTTCACATGTGAAGAGCTTGAAAGGAAGTAGCATCTCTGTCAGGCATTTAACTAGGCCCCATTGGTTCATCTCAATGATCATGCCTTTCACAGTAGCATCCCCTCTTTGCATGACATATTCATTGATTGGTCTGTACTGCTCAAACACACGTTCAAGCATGTAATAAGTTGAGTTCCAACGTGTTGGCACCTCCTGGATGAGTGCTTTAACTGCCATTCTATGCTCATATTGAATGATCCTCAGCTGCTTCCGGGCTTTAAAAGAATGGCTGAAATGCGTGCAGATTCTTCTGCAGGTGGTCAGTAAGTTGCTGACTCGGTCTAATTTTTTCAGAAAGTCTTGAACAATGATGTTAATGCAGTGCGCCAAACACAGCACCTTGAAATAGCCACCATTGTGTATGGCCTTAACTATATTACTGCCATTGTCCGTGGCAACAAAACCAATGTTAAGCCCTCTTGGGCGCAGCCATTCAAAGACCTGGCTGTCAAAGTCTTCCAAAATGTTTGCAGCAGTATGAGATTTCTCCATAGCAAACATAGCTACAGTTGCATGTTTCCAAGTGGCATTAAAAATCTCAGCAGTGTCAACAACACCTGCTGCAGATATCTTTTCTCTAACCCCCAAAAAAGAGATCCAGTGTGCAGGCATGCACATGTAATTAGTGGCTTGGCAACTGGTCCACATGTCTGTTGTCAGGTGGATAGTGTGAACAGCAATCTGCTTCAAAGCTTGTCCAAGCAATTCCAGCACATTGTGATGTAGTGCTGGAACAGCAACTCTGGCGAAATAGGACCGGCTGGGAACCTTCCATTTCGGGCAGATGGCTGTCACAAATTCAAGAAAACCCACCACTTCCACAAAAGTAAAAGGGAGGAGGTCCATCGCTAATATTTTAGCCAGCTTCGCATTATACAAACGTGCCATTAGGTGGTTGCGTTCGTACTGCCCTTCTGACCTAAACATGCTGAGAATGGTAGGCTGGATTTTTTTCTTTTCTCGTGCCACTGATGCAGGTGACTTCTTGACGCCAGATGTTGTTAGGTTCAACGCCACACGTTTTTTCATTGCAGTACTCTCTTGCCTGGGACCCCATGGCGTCTCAGATGGACTCTTACTCTTGTGCCACTGAGATGTTGCTGATGAGGATGTGGGCTGTACCACTGCACCGCTGGGGAGAGGGCTACTTTTTGTAACAGAGAAAATGTCTCCCTCTTGTCCACCTTCCAGCGCGATCGTATCTTCTACTTCTTCATCCCCACCAAAAGCAATGGGTGCAGTTTTTTGGCCGCTAAGGTGCGCCTTCCACTGGATCCAGTGGTGTTTTTTCAGATGGGTTGATTGGCCTCCGGTACCATAGTTTGCACCAAGCTTACCCTGACTAATACCTTGTCCACAAATGGAACATATAGCAATGTTCACCTGCTTCCTGCTAACCGAAAAGAAGTCCCAAACTGGGGAGGTCAACTTCCTGGCGCTGCTGCTGGTGCCACTTGCAATGCCGGATGAACTGGTAGGTGGGCATGAAGTTTGACTCTCTGCAGTACCTACTTCTACAGTGGTGGTACTTGTGGTGGATATACGTGGCTGCTGGAGAAATATTGAAGCTGGAGGCGGTGTTGGTGGTATGATCCGTGTTGGTGGTATCCGTGCCACATCCCTCACAGCAATTTGGGATGGGGTAATGTCGGTCTCCACTGGGGCGGGACTAATGTCCATGATGACTGGCTCATCATCATCCTCCTCTTCTACATCTACCTCCATAACTCTAAGGCTTTTTGGAACCTTCCTTTTCCCTAGCCTTGTCTCGTGACGTTTCTCACTCTCAGGCTGAGGTGGTGAGATCCAAGTGGCATCTAGATCATAAGAAGGGGGGCTTGCAGAAGAAGTTGATGGACTAACCCTCCTTTTCCTTGCTGGGGATCTGGAAGACAATGGATCTTCTGAAAGAGTTGCTTGCTCTTCTTCCTGTTCTGCAGGAAGCTCGATCTCCTTAACTGCCCCTACTTCGGGAGGAACAACTACTTTTGCGGGTGGTTGCAGCTGTTGTTGCCCACTTATCTCAGTTCCCTGCATTGATTGGGTACTACTTTGCGATAACGATAAGTCAATTTCAACATCACTGCTCGTCGGCATTGTTGTGATTAGACTGGCTGCCTCTATGACAGACTTGGGCCTAGGTTGGTGGGGTGGGTCCACTGATGCGGGGGTGCTGCTCGCAACTTGCTCACCGGACACCACTGCTGTAGGTGCAATTTTTGCTTTCCCAAAAAAGGTCTTGGGTGACATACCGGTCTTGGTAAGTGGCAGTGCCTTCTTCTCGCTGGCAACTATTTTAGTGCTGGACCTGGTACCTTTCTTTGGGGCCATCTTGAAGATGTCAGAAGAACGCAGTGGCACAAGTTGAAGAGATGTCTGTGGTTACACGTCACGTGACGTCGTGCGCAACAGGACTTCTGTCTGGCAGTACAATGGGTGATGTTGTCTCCTCCTCTTTTGTGCACCTAAAAGCAAAGAAGCAAGAAGAACCTCACTGAAATGTGGCATTCATTGTTGTGGTTCAATTACTACTAGTAGAAACAAACAAATATAATATAATTTAGTGTGTGGTTACACTTGTTAGTGTTATTAATATTATAAAATGTATTACCTCAGTTATTAAAAAAACATAACAATACAGTGTAGCCATTTGTGAGACTTTGACAACAACAAGGGCTTTCATGGTTGGTGTACTGTAGTGTACAGTACACTCAGGAAGGATAGGAAAGAAGAAGAACAAACATACAAATGTAACGGACCTGGTTTGCCATTGTGCATCACGTGGGATGCAGCATTAAGGGAGCTGATAATGGATGGAAGCAATAAGCCAAGAGGAACAAAGGAAAGACATGCATACCTATGGCAAAAGCACACTAAAAAATGGCCACCAGCCACATGGTCACTCACAACAACTACAAGCAGGAGGCCTGGAAAACAATGAACTCAAGCAGGCCTATATGGAAACAGACTTTACAAAATGGCCCCTGGCCACATGGGGAGGCTCAGCCAAGGAAAAGGCTGGCCCACACACTGTTACAAAAACACTCACACTGGCCAGACAAAGGAGGCATGCTAAACAACACAGCTTTAATACAACAATGCCAAAAATGGCTAAAAAAGGTTTGCAAGTTACACAACAACCACACACATCCAACAAAGGTATTTATTTAACACACATGAAAAAAGTGAAAAACCCAAACAAAACACATTTTGCATTTCAATCCAATGCCATTCATGCCCTAAATGATGTTTAAATTCAACAGAAACCGTTGTTTCATGCAGAATAGGCCACATAGTAAATAAATCAATTCAAATGAATAATATTGCAAATTTATTAGAAAATGTAGTGAACTGTGCTACATTTTTTGCTGGATAAAAGAAGAAAAGATTGCATGCAAAACAACAACCAGCAAGAAGGCATGGCCACCACAAAGAAGGCTTGCAGGCCTAATGCAGAAGCACACTGGCTGCCCTTTCACAAAATGGCCACCAGCCACATGGCCAGGCCACAACAACAAGAAAGGGAAGACAGACAATGCAGTCCTATGGCAAAAACACACTGGATGCCTTCATAAAATGGCTGCCAGCTACATGGCCAGGCAGGACACAGCAAGAAGCAATAAGCCAAGAGGAACAAAGGAAAGAAGACATGTAGGTCTATGGGAAAAGCACTACCACCACCACAAAATGGCCACCAGCCACATGGTCACTCAGAACAACAACAAGCAGGAGGCCTGGAAAACAATGAACTCAAGCAGGCCTACATGGACACAGACTTTACAAAATGGCCCGTGGTCACACGGGGAGGCTCAGTTAAGGCAAATGCTGGCCCACTATTACAAACACACTCACACACTGGCCAGACAAAGGAAGGAGGCATGGTAAACAACACAGCTTTAATGCAACAATGGCAAAAACGAAAATCCAAAGGGCAAAAAAAGGTTTGCAAGTAAAACCACACACATCCAAAAAAGGCATTTATTTAACACAGATAAAAAAAGTGAAATACCAAAAATAACCACATTTTTCATTTTCAATCCAATGCCATCCATGTCCGAAATGATGTTTAAATTCAACAGACACCACAGAAACAGTTGTTTCATGTACCCATGAGGAGCTCCGGGCCTACTGGCTGAAATGCCTATTAGCAGACTACTGGACTAGTGAATTAAATAAATATTGCAAATTGATAAAGATTTCAAAAGTTGGAGAAAAGTAGTGAACTTTGCAACATGTTTCCTTTATAAAAGAAAACTAGTAGAAAAATTACATACAAAGAAACAACAAGGCCCCTACTAAAACTACAGGCCACCCACCACAATACATTTTAAAAAAACAATGAAAAGTACAAAAAAATGTAGATGCAATGCCCCAATCAAACAAACAACACCAATTTTCCAACTTACTTATAAAATCTCAAATCCAAAAGTCCTCAAATCCAATGATATATGATGCAGCAGACACAAAGAGCGATCCTTCCAGCTCCAAATCCAAATGAAAAGTGAACAGGAGATGGACAAAGCACTGGGAGGAGCCTGCTGGACAGGAACAGGAAGTTGGAGACTCTGGGGCACTTCCTTCCTCTTCAAAAAATTTTTTTAAAAAGAAAAAGGACTCCTTGCACAAAAAAGTACAGCCAAATGTCAATCTGAGGAGTTTTTTTAATCCAAATCATCATTTCGAGAAGGTTTTGATGCTGCTTGAGAGAGATTCTTCTCCAGATTGCAAATTCTGCATGTTCGGAATCGTGGTCTTCACAAAACGTCCGCCGGAAGTCTGATGGGGCGCCTGAATGACGTGTTCGCCATCGCATACTCTCGCGGGACCCTGCGGCCGGCTACCAAATCTTGTGGCGCTCACGAACGGATGGGAAATCTCGTCGGCAAAAGCAGGCATCCCAGTAAGTCGCTCCCACGCATGTGAAAACGCATTTCGAGTGCACGAACACAAAAAAAACTTTGCTCCGTTGCGGAGCGCGGAGTTGTTGGTAACTCCGCATTCTACGCGGAACGCAGAGTTGCCAAAAATCCGCAAACTCTGCGAGCAGAGCGGATTTTACGCCCAGGGTTAATCTCAGCACAAGATCATGTGTGGAAAGGCAGATGTGGTAAAGATATACATCCATTAAAGGTGTTGGTATGCAATTCATATTTTGCCCTTGATAGATATACTTATGACTCATAAGAAAGTGGTGACATGCATTTCATGCCCTATTTTCCATTTGAGTCACAGCCAGAATGTGAACTGTGCTAGTTGCAAATTCATTTCTTGAGTGCATTGCAAAGTGGGCTTCACACATGCCAAGCTTTCTATTTTGTGTGCAATAAGCGTTTCAAGTGCAAACATTTTTTTGCACATTCCAGGTTCTTAGAAAATCAGTTGAAATGATATCTATTATTGTTCATGTTTTGTTAATTTGAGGTCTACAGCATGTAATCCTTAGCATAACCATTCCATGGCCAGCCTAGCTGCTAAATCTCCCCTTGAAAACCTTCAGGCATTATGGGCTGCCTGACGCTACTATCAAAATATAAAGCAATTATTCCAAACACAAAGTTGACTTTCGTCATTATACTCAAATTTTACAATTTGGGTCCTACCCCAAAGTAGGTGAATTGTAGCTTGTGTCAGTAGAGAATCAGGATTCTGTCATCCTAAGGTTAGGAACATCTCCTTATTCTGAATTATTGTGTTTTGCTGTTAAGTGGGCCTTTTATGAGACCGATATAGGGTGCTTTGTTTCTTTGCTTAGAAGAACTGGGGTGGGACTGTACAAGGACTTTTGGACTACTTTGGGAAGAAAGAGTTGGGGTTTGGTCATAAGGGTTTGGTGTGAGATTTTTGGGATGGGTGAATCTTTCCTGCTGAATGAATGGTCCTGTGGTGATTCCCTTAGATGTCTTGGGTTATCAGTTAGATGGCAAGCAGGTGAGGTTCACCTACTGGCTCCTAAATGCAGTGTACTAGATCCTCTGGGTGTAACAGATGTACGTGATGGAGACAGGAGAGTACTAGGCTGAGCAGGAGGGTAAACCTCCCCAGCTTGGGTTGGAATGAGTCACATGTGGAACAATTGTCCAAAAAATATATGTTTGAATTGCCTTGATCATTACTGTTCTTGTCTCAAAATGGTGGATTACAGATAACAGGATATCAAACAAAGATACAGCCTCTGAGAGGATTGCCGGAGGGAGTCGGCAATTTTTTTTACAGTGGGTACCCCAGGGCAACCACAACTGGCCAAGTCACTGTGGGCTGTACATCACCTTGCCAAAGTGTGTCAGTGTAATATATGTTTAGCTTCTAGCTAGTTTCTTCATACACATAAAAAACTATCAACATCAAAAACACTCCATGAACTCTGCAATACTTATCTCCAAGACCCTGGATTCTGTTTCCTGAGCTGAAATTGGTTGATTTCAATTCATTAACAAAGGGAGAGCTTTCCAAATCTGCTAGAGTCCAGGTTCTCGCTATCAGAGGAATATAACATGATATAACTTGTTCAAACTTTAATTTAAAGATTCACTGATCTATGTTGAAACTATAATTGTAGACGTCACTCCTAAGTGTTTGCACTGCATTACAATTATTTTTAATTCATATTATCTCTACAGAATGCCCTACTTTATCCAGTCAGTCTTCATCCTTATGAGACCCTAGTAACCAGCATTGCGTTGAATGCATTGTCGGGAAACGATGGGCTAAATATTAGGAGTAGCTCAGGGCAAGAAAAACCTTTTTGGAACTGGATTTGATTGTCCCCATTAAGGATCGATTTTGTGCAGACAAAAAAAGTCTCCTTTCATCACAGTAAGTGGGATGAGATGCAGGAAATTATCCTCCTTAAGGATCAACAGAAGTTCTTGGCAAAGGTCAATGAGTCTAGTGGTCAAAATAGGGGTACTCTTGTTTGCATGATCCCGGAAGCTCAGTGGACCACTTATTTGAGACACCTATATAGGGGACCGACTGGCTCATATAGGCCCCATAGAACTCTCAATCAAAAACTCCCTGCTTGGTTTTCATTAAAGGAAGTAAAAGCCGTCATCGAAAGAGTAACGCTCTCCCGTGTTGCAGGCCCTGATAACATCCCAGCAGTAATAATTAAAACAAATAGTGTTTGGTGGGCTACAGTCTACTCTTCCCTGTTTAGCTGGATTGCTATGTCTGGGCTTTATCCTCTCTCCTGGAAAGGGTCAATATTGAAACCCATTTTTAAAAAAGTGAGCGGTACAGACCCCATACATTATAGGTTGATCAGCCTTCTTGATATTTCTCTAAAGATCTTTTCAAAGATTATCTTATCTTAGCTTGAAGACTGGGCTAGTGAAACTAAGAGAATTCCAATAGAGCAGGGGAGCTTTCGGGAGGGTCATTCCATCACAGATCATTGCTTTGCATTATGTACCATTATTTGGAAGGCCCAGGAGGAAAATCAAAGGCTGTGCTGCTTTTTTGTAGACTTCAGGACAGCCTTTTATTCTGTGGATTGGGATATCCTATGGGGGAAACTTGCTGCCTGGGGGCTCCCATTAAACTTTCTTAGGGTACTTCAATATTTGCACTCTTGTAACTGGGCCCAGGTAGAGCTAGATAAGTCATGCCGCTTATCTAAAAAATCCCAATTGACAATGACCTTCGGCAAGGGTGCGTTTTAGCACCCCTGCTTTTTAGTCTTTTTTTAGCCGATCCTCCTCACCTTTATTTCCCAATCTAATTCCTTTTCCCCAAAATTGGGAAACAGCACATTGCCTGTCTGCTTTATGCAGATGATCTGGTGTTACTGGATTATATCCCTATTAATCTGCAGAGGAAATTAAATGCTCTGCAAACTTATAGTAGGCAGAACCAACTTCACATCAATTTGGAAAAGACCAAGATTTTGGTTTTTGGGAAAAGACTAAATAAATGTAATTGGTATTTAGATTTACAGGAGGTGGAGCAAGTTGATCAATATAAAAATTTGGACTTAACTTTCAAAAGGAATTTGAACTGGGGTATGCATTGGGACGCCATCAAGCAGAAGGCCTTATTGCAGGCCAGCTGTTTATCAAGTTTTAATAGCAGATTTGGAGGACTTTCTCATCTTCCATTACTAAGGGCCTATGAGGGGAAGATACCTCCACTCGGTTTATATGGAGGAGAGGTTTTTCTCACTTGACCCGACATATGAATGGGACAGATTAGAAGGGGTAGTGCTTAGAAGGCTTCTATGCCTCCCCCAGGGCACTATGGTTCATGCCATAAGGAGAGAGTGCAATCTAGTCTCTTGGAGCCTGATGGCCTTTACTCGGGCCCTAAGATATTTCAATACATTCGTGGAGAATGATGAGGTGTTAAAAGTCTCCAAATTGTGCTGGGAAGAGATTCAATGCAGCGAAAGGACTTGGGCAAAGGCTGTAAGAAATAAATTAATTACTCTTAGGAACCTCCATTTAGATAGTGGTACAATTACATCTTGGTCCCCCTTCCCTGGCAAGTGCGCGTTGGAAGAATCGGTTGCTTTGGTGTCCGAATTGAATGACCTATCTTATCTGCGCATGAAACCATTCATCAGTTTCTCAATCCCTGCACTGGGCCAGGACACTGTTTTTCCTTATTTATCGCAGGTGCCAGACCCAGGGTTGGGAAATGAAATATTGAGGGTCAGGGTGGGTTGCAATCCAATTTATTCAGTCTGCATATACTGGACCAGGGTCCAGGATAACAGTGGTCTCTGCCCCTGCCCCCTGAAAGTTAAATGTTCCCTACTGCATATATTGATGGATTGTGTCTTTATCTTGTAAATCAAATTACGTTTTTAAGACCTCTGTTTTTTAAATATGGTGTTGTCCATAGGAGGAAAGCTGTGGAGCTGTTGACAGAAATGCATTATTTAGATGTGGCTGTTGGAACTGCTCGGCTTTTACGGTCTGTTAAACAGAGTTTCAATGATGAACTCTAGTGGGTTGGGGGTGTTGGGTAGTTAGGATGGGACGTTTTTTATGTTATTGTTAATGTTAATGTTATTGACATTTCTAAAGCGCAACTGTTACCCGGAGGTGTCCTGGCGCTAAATGAAGTCTTACAGAGGCCTAAAGACAGGAGGAGTAAATGTTAGAAATTAGACAGAAAAGAGCCAAGTTTTCCAAGCCTTCCTGAAGGCAAGTAAGTTTGTCATGCACCTAAGATGCGATGGAAGTCCATGCCAAGCCTTGGCTGCTCCCACCACAAAACTTCTGCCACCCCATTTGGCTTTTTTTACAAAGGGCACCAATACCAACTTAGCATCCGAGGAGCGCAGTAGTCTTTTTGGTGCATACCAATGGATTTGCAATTTAAGGTAGTTTGTCCCGGATCCATGAAGGGCCTTATGAACCATGCACAGAGCCTTAAATTGAACCTGTTTTCTAACGGGCAGCCAATGAAGCCTTCTGATCTCAGACGAGATTGAGGCGTATTTTGGTATGCCGGTGAGCAGTCTGGTTGCTGCATTCTGCAGAAGTTGCAGTTTATTCATAAGTCCTTCCTGGATATTGATATAGAGGCTATTGCAAAAATCCAGTCTGGACATGGCTAAAGCAGTAATAACTGTTTGTTGACTGTCTGTGGGTAAGAATGGCATGATTTTCTTGCAAGATCTTAGAGTATACGATGCAGATGAGACCACTGCATTCACTTGGTCCCTAAAACTGAGTTTGTTGTCAATCCAGACTCCTAGATTTTTTACCTTTTTGATAGGGGAGGGAAGGGGACTCACTGTATCTGGCCCCCAAGCTGAGGTACAGAAATTGACGTAATTTCCGAACAGCACAACCTCCGTTTTGCTGGAGTTTAATTTGAGGCAATTTTGGGCCATCCAGTTACCCCCAGCAGTCATGCAGTCATGGAATCGGGACGCTGTGCCCTGCAGCTTACCTGGCTGCAGCGACACCACAATTTGGGTGTCGTCTGCATATGAGGTCAGGCTGAAGCCGTAGGATTCGATCAGGGGAGCCAACAGTGACACATAAACGTTAAAAAGTGTTGGGCTCAGGGATGACCCCTGGGGGACACCACAGGGCAAAGAAAACAGTTTGATAGAGAATTCGCCGAGGGAAACAATTTGTAGTCTGTTTGACAGGAAGGATTTGAGTAGTTTCCAGACGGAGCCCTGGACTCCAATCTCTTGCAGCCGGTCCATCAACAAAGCATGATGGACCGTATCAAAGGCCGCTGAGAGGTCCAACCAAATCATAGCGGCTTTTCCTCCCTGGTCAAGTGTCGCCCTGATCTCTTCAGTAGATTTAAGCAGGGCGGTCTCCGTGCTGTGCCCCCCTCGGAACCCATACTGCGTGGGACCCAACACCTGAGCTACTTCCAGGAAAGAGCTAAGTTGAGCATTCATGATTTTCTCTGCGATTTTTGCAGGGAGCGGGAGTCTAGATATAGGTATAAAATTATTAGAGTCTTTAGGGTCTAGAGTTGGTTTTTTAAGCAGGGGCAGTATAGATGCCCTTTTCCAAATTTTGGGAAAATATCCTTCCGTGAACATGGCATTTATGATGGATGTCAAGGTTAAAATGACTGGTTCGGGTGCTAGCTTTAGTATAGAAACTGGGCATGGATCATATGGTGAGCCTGATTTCACCGTCATAAGAAGATTGAGAATATCTGATGTTATAACCGGGGCAAATTTATCAAATTGTGGGCCAGAGCTTGTTCCTAACTTAGGATCGGCTGTGTGGTCCGAGGACGTTTTGATTGTTGAGCTAGTGAATGTGGCGAAAATGGCCTCTACTTTGTCAAAGAAAAATTTAGCTATTTTATCACAAAGTTCCTGGCTAGCCTGAATGGGAGGAGGGGCAGGATGTGCTAAGGTGGTTACTGTTTTAAACAGTTCTTTAATTGAGTTTTTTGCCAAATTAATTCTCTTAGCAAAAAACTCTTGCTTTGTTTATTGAAGCATCTGTTTGTAGTGAGCTAGACCTATTTTGTAATCATTTTTTCCTTTATCATTGTACTCCTTCCTCCAGATTCTTTCAAGGTGCTTGCAGGCCAGTTTTTGATCTCTAAGTTCTTGGGTATACCAGGGAGAGGAGGGTCGTGCCCTATTGGGTCAACAGAGTTTCTTGGGAGCAAGCTTATTACCAGCTGCTTCCAACCAATTAGTATAAAGGAGTGTGGCCTCATCCGGATCTGTAGGTAGAATGAATGATGTGAAGTTTAACACTTCCTGTAATTCCTCAGCTTTTACCTTATTCCAGGCTCTGCTCAGCAGCTGTTTAGTTGCTGGTTTCCTAGTGTGCCGGTCAGGCATGGTCAACTCAAATAGCACCGCCTTGTGGTCTGACCAGACCAGTGGGAGAAGGCCTGTGAACCGTAGCTGCGCATTGTTAGAAAATATGCCGTCCAATGTGTGTCCTGCCTTGTGAGTGGCGCCAATGACCAATTGCTTTAAGTCAAGATTGCTCATCAGGTCCAGCAGGTTTGTGGTATCTGGATCAGCAAGCGCCTCCATATAGAAGTTAAAGTCTAATATAGTATGTGAGCTGGCACTAAGACCACTTTCAAGCATACTGCCAACTTGTGTTATGAATGGGCTTCTGGGGCCCAGTGGCCTATAAATGAGGGTGCCTCTAAAGGTATGATGGTCCGAGAGATAAAAACAAAAATCCCGAGCTTCACATTCGGCATTCGACGAAGGGTAGAAAGATACAGTTATAGACTTGTTGTAGACAACTGCCAAGCCACCCCCTTTCTTGTAAGGCCTATTTAATGTGTAACAGAGATAATCAGGTGGTGTTGCTTTAACCAAATCCGGACCGGAAGCTTCGTCCATCCAGGATTCGGTAATGAATGCGATATTAATTTCCTCTTCCTCAATATGTGAGGCGCAGTCAATACTGTGTTTAACTAAGAATCTTGCGTTAAAAAGAACATACTTCAATATTTTTCCATACCCGTGGCCTTTTCTGTCCCTACCTGTGTTTTGTGTCTCTTTAACCTGCTGAAACATAAGCTCCGGTAGTTTCATGTTGCAACCAGGGCAGGTGAATCGGGCATGTGGAGGCCAGGTGCCAGGTTGAATACATATGCATTCAGCGTTTAAACCAGTGGTGTTTAGACTGTGCAGCATGCTGCTAGAGTAGTGCGTAAAGATGGGGTTATCTGCAGCAGCATGGGCAGAGTGGCTGGCGCTGTGCGTGGGCCGTGCGCGGACGGGCGCAGACGGGCTTGCCTTCGGCGCGCCAGCGCCGCGCCAGCCTCTTTTTAGATGTATTCAGGGGGGCAAAGACTAGCCTGCTACCCTGGGTTCTCCCAAGGTGTCCCTTCCTGCACATAAACAATCTGAAATGGCGTTTTGTAACTTCTATGCATGCTGCTTAATGCAGCACACATAGAAGTTGCAAAACATCATTTTATTTTAATGATTGTTTATGTGCAGGAAGGTACACCTTCCTGCACATTAACAATCAATGGCCTTTTGCTGTTTCTATGTGTGTTGCACAATGCAGCACACATGGAAACAGCAAAAACAAGGAGAAATTAAATTTCTCCTTGTTGCGCTAGGGTAAGACAAGGTGTTCCCTGGTCTTAATTTTGGCGCTGCCCCATATTTACACCAACCTTGTAAATATGTGGAAGCCTCAAAATCAATGGGTGTTGCAGTGGAACGCCCACCACAACTAAGTATAGCGTGAAAGGGTGTCTTATTTGCAAGGCAACATTAAGCCACGTTAATTTGCTTAATGTGCCTTGTAAATAAGGTGAAGCCCCTATCGTCACTACAACGTCAGAAAAAGTTATGTTGTGGTGGCAATAGGGGCTTGTAAATATGCCCTAGGTATTTTCTTGTTTCGTTAAGTATTTACGCTGGCCAATCCCCAGTAGATTTTTAAATGGACCAAGCACAGTTTTGCAATATACATAGGGTGGAATAAATTATGCAGAAAAAAATGTAAATTATGAACCATAATTCGCCAAATTTGGTGGTCGTTTAATTTTTACTATTTTCAGATGTTAATTCTGTCTGGGCACATGTTTCATCTCAATACTGCAAGGTTAACTTTTTAGTACAGCAAATAGCAAGAAGAAGGTAAACATATCATTTTGCAAAGGGTTTACCACTCCGTGACACCATTTGACCCACTTGTTTTCTGTAATTTTTGATCCGTTTGAGCTCAAAATAATTGTCTTTACTGAAAACCGCAAACTACGTCAAAGATGGTAGATTGTGTGGCAAATGTAGTAAATTCACAATTATGTGCAAAACTAGGCAGCCATTGTTTCACGTAAATCCAATGCCAATAATTATAGTCAGCAAATTCTGTTGTCACCTATTCAGGAGAGGGGCCTTGCATCATGGCTTTAGTGTGTGCATCTCTCTCTCTCTGCTCCTTTATGTGTATATCGCTGCATCTGTGTGTGTGTGTGTGTGTCCATTCAAGTGCTTTCAGTGAAATTATATTCATGAGGAGTATAATTTTTTCATTCTTCCTAAAAGAAATACATTGGGGCATATTGCATCTACTTACCTTGTGGCCTTAGCCCGTCTGTCTATCCATTGACAAAGCCATCCCCCTGCCTTTGAGAGGATGTTAGGAACCTCCAATTCAGTAGAGTCTCTGTACTCATCTGGTGGAGATTATAGGTCCCTTGTGGAATCAGTGAATCTCTCGGGCACTCGCCTAAGGATTCTGGAAACTCAAATTGTTAACCAACTAGCAAGGAGTCATGGAGGAGCTCAACTATGGAATCATGTCTCATAATGGAAAGGACTGGCAGGGGACAAGGACGATTCCCACTTTTTTGGGAAGCTTCCTGATGCAAATAGAGGATGGCACTCTAGTCTATGCAGAGATGCTTTAAAAACGCCATGGCATTATGTAATATCAGTCCCCTCAAAGCATATAAGAAATCCGAGCAGCACTGATTTTGCAGCCAGCCCTGGTATGTATAGTAGATAGCCCAAAAAGTCTCATCACAGCAATTACAGCAAGAGCGGCATGAAACTAATCAAGAGCATTTGGTAGAACTTTTCATAATTGAAAATTAAGGGGCATATTAGCAAGAAGAGGCGATAATCATCGCTAACCCTGCTTAGCGTTATTTTTTTTATCGCCGGCTATCGCTGGAATATATCGCCACGCTAACGCTGTATTAGCAACGATTAGCGATATGGCGATGAATATTCCAGCGATAGCGGGGGAAATGGGCCAACATCGCTGAAAAACCAGCGATGTTGCATGGAGAAGGGAGAACACCTTGCTGATACGACCCTGTGGTCGTATCAGCATAATCCACCCCCATGTTAGGTATGGCTAACACCTGCTAATTGCAGGTGTTAAATAAATGGCGATGACACCGGTTAGCGCGACTTTTCACGTCGCTAACTGGGGCCATGGCCACCTTGCTAATAGGCGATAGGCCTGTTAGCGAGTGTTTCCCAGGTTTGTTAGTCGGGAACGCCCACTTTGCAAGTCATTAGCGATAAATATCGCTGACATGCAAAGCGATAAAAAAACGGGGATCTAATGCCCGCAAACTGTCGCTAACTGCTGTTAGAGATAGTTTGCTGATAGGGCGATATAAATATCGCCGCTTTAGCGGCAAAAAGTGCCGCTAAAGCGGCGATAGTACCCTTGCTAATATGCCCCTAAGAATTTTAACCTAAAAATTATGGGGCATATTAGCAAGGGCACTATCGTCGCTTTAGCGGCACTTTTTGCCGCTAAAGCGGCGATATTCATATCACCCTATCAGCAAACTGTCTCTAACAGCAGTTAACTGACAGTTTGCGGGCATTAGCGCCCGTTTTTACCGCTTTGCATGTCAGCGATATTTATCGCTAATGACTATGCAAAGTGGGCGTTCCACTGAACAAACCTGGGAACACACGCTAACAGGCCTATCGCCTATTAGCAAGGTGGCCATGGCCCCAGTTAGCGACGTGAAAAGTCGCGCTAACCGAGGTCATCGCCATTTATTTAACTCCTGCAATTAGCAGGTGTTAGCCATACCTAACATGGAGTGGATTATGCTGATACGACCACAAGGTCGTATCAGCAAGGTGTTCTCCCTTCTCCATGCAACATCGCTGGTTTTCAGCGATGTTGGCTCATTTCCCCGCTATTGATGGAATATTCATCGCCATAGCGCTAATCGTTGCTAATACAGCGTTAGCGTGGCGATATATTCCAGCGATAGCCGGCGATAAAAAAAATCACGCTAAGCAGGGTTAGCGATGATTATCGCCTCTTCTTGCTAATATGCCCCTATATATTTGTACTGTAGCCATTTACAAATGGCAAGATTTGTTGAACAAGCCACCTGTGAAATGTTTCATTCCATGGTGACACAAATTATGCCGATGGAATTTTTTCACAAAATTTGTCACTCTCTCCAGCACTAGTGCAGCGTCCTCTCCTTTTTCACAATATTTGTCACTCTCTCCAGCCTGGGAGTATGCAAATGAAATACGCCCCACAAGGAGATCTGTAATACACGTCTTTATTTTTCAACATACAACCACACACTGCACGCATTGCCGTAGCTTTTATAACCACACCTTAACACCTCCCAGCAGATTATGTAACTCCTGTTTAGAGTTTACCCAGAACCACAAGGGTCCTTGTGCGCATAATCTCAGGACACTACATATGAAATTTTTATCCATAATCAGATCAACCACGCGCTCCACTAATTTAGGAAAATGTGTTCTAAAAGTGCTTGGATGTTGATCGAGTCAGACTGTCTAAAATTGGCTGCAGTCCTCAATTTATATTTACACCTGCTTAGTAAAAGCCCAGGACTATAACTAGCAAATTATTGTTGCTATATTACTCGACACAAATCACGTTCCGTGTTCTTCCCTTCGGGTTTTAATTAACAGTGATTTCATTGCATATGCATTGAACATTCATATGGAATGTGCTATACATGTAGTAAATCTATGTACTACAAGAATAAAGCTTCTAATTATTTTCCCTGCAGCCATAAATATTAGCAGCAGCATTCCCTCTGCCTGTATGTAAAGCTCTAACAACACAAAGATCAATCACAGATTCAGAATAATTCCATTACTTGAAAAGGGAAGGGGTTGGAAATTGTTTTGCAATTAATCAATTTCACACAAAAATTGGCTCTTTTAACCCCTTCCGTGCTCATGACGAGCTCAGCTCGTCATGCTGCGCGGTAGCGCTGTGCGCATGACGAGCTGAGCTCGTCACGACCACACCCGCGATCGGAATGTCCCGCATACGAGCGGAATTCCGATCGCGGTCAAGGGGTTAAATAGGTGTTTCTGAAGTGTAATGTTCAGGTAAGTTACGTAGGGTGTCATTAGTATGTTGGATGCTGAATTTTCTCTATAAAATGTAGGATATCCAATGCCCACATCTTGGTTCCTTCAACACATTTAGAGACAGAAGAACTTGTTTATTTTTGATAGCAGAGCCTCAGCAAACTTGGAGTGGCGCCTGACCTCTGCAGAATTCTGCGTGGCACAAATATGTGAGGGAATTGGCGTAATATACAGACATTGGGCCTGATTCATAAACAGCACTTTGTAGTACTGCAGTAGTACTACTACAAAACGTACGACACAGTGCTGTTCACAAACTGCACTCTTGTAGTAATTTACACTTTTGATTAACAACAACAACAACAAATCTTTATTCGGCTGCAGATTCAACCATAAAAGACTGCATAAAACAAGTAAACATTTCGTGCATTTAACAAAACCAAATTTGTGACATATATACAATAAAACCATTTGATCAATCGACAATAAAATCATTTTCCAACAAAGTTCCGGAGCCGAACAGCAGAAGAAATGTACTTATGAACCATTAAGCAGATAAATTCATCTTTTAAAAGAAGGAGATGATGTAGCGCAGCTTTACACTTTCTTATATTTAAAAATCTTAAAAATGGTTTTAAAAAGAACGTCTTGGGATAGCATAAAGTTTACAAAAAAACATAAAATGTAAAGTGCTCTGTTCCGATTCTGAGTCACAAGGACACAGGTCCAATTTAGCATCACAATGTGCATCACGTGGGTACGAAACCAGTAAATAAGCAGTGCCCATCCTAAATCTTATGAGATAAAACATCTTAACATGATTAAAATAAAAAGAAAGATAGGGCTCAGTGCCTGGGGAACAAACCAACAATGAGTGTTCAACAACCCTTTTCTTTGTCAACTCCTTATAATCTCTGACTGAGTAGGAATAAAATAGGAAAACTCTTTTCAATTCAGCTCTTGAGATTTTGACTATGTTTCCGGGGGTGTCGATAAATTCTGATAAACCCAACTTCCCCAGTAAATCATAGATATGCATAATCCAAGGAATTTTCTTTACACAATCCAACTTTAAACAGTCAGTGATTATGGCACGATTCAAGGCTGTCTCTTCTTTTGCCCAGATGTTACGCCAAAGCAAAAGAGGTGCTAGTTGCAAACGAAAAGATAAAGGGGTCACACCTAGTTCGTTATGGCAAATCATAGCAGCAGTACTTTTCGGGACTGTCAATAATCTTTTCAAGAACATGTTTTCAGCCCACTGCAATCCCGTAACATTACAAAATCCCCAGACACCAGCACCATACATAGTGATGGCACACGTGCGGGCTTTATAGATGTCTATAATGGTTTCTATAGGCTGAGAGCCTAGTTTTTGGTAAATCTGAACATGGCCTCAATATTTTGATTAAAAAAACAATTCATGCCTCAATTAAGTGAGACCAAGAATTTTTTTGATTAAAAAGAATGCCCAAATAAGAAAAGGTGGGTACGTAAAGTAATTTTTCATTATTTATAAAACAGGTTTTTAAAATTGTGGGGTGTTTTCCCACCACCATAACATGAGATTTTGCGACATTTGTTTTCAGGCCAAGGTCACTCATAAAATTATTAAAACCAGTTAAAAGCCTCTGCAACCCCACCCCAGTTCTGGACATTAGCACACAATCATCAGCATATAAAAGTGCTGGGAGAGATCTGCGGCCTATTAACGGTGCGTCTATATTCCCATTATCAAGATTGCTCTCTAAATCATTAATGTATAGGCAATATAAAAAAGGGGCAAGGACGCAACCCTGACGGACCCCGCGATCCATCTTTATTGGAGCGGTTAATTCACCATTTGTACCGTACCGCACTCTACCCGTGACACCCTGATGCATTGCTGCTAAAAAGTGGACAATTGGTGGTTCAATGCCCATGGATAGCATCTTCTCCCAGAGTCTTCCCCTCTGCACCCAGTCAAAGGCAGACGTCAGGTCCATGAACCCTAAATAAAGGGGTCCAGGCCTTGCTAAGGTGTATTTGCAGATGACCAGGTGCAGGTTGAGGCACTGTTCAACTGTGCCCAGACCTCTCCTAAACCCATATTGGACATCAGAGAACTTCCCCTTTTCGGCTACCCAGGTCTCCAACCTCTCCAATATAACTCGGCCCATAATTTTACAGGTACTGTCAATTAAAGATATGGGTCGATAGCACTTAGGGTCCGACCTGTCTCCCGTTTTAAAAATAGGAACTATTATTACTGTTCTCCAGGAGTCAGGGGGACCCTGGGCTGCATAACATCTCAATAAATTCGTTAACAGCGGTAACCACAGGGGAAGGTTGGCTAAAAACAGATCCGCAGGTATACCATCGGGACCAGATGCCTTATTTTTCACAGTCTGGGATAGGGCTCTGTCCACTTCATCTAACGTCGGCGGTACCAGGGTGGGAGCCCCATATTGAAAGTTAGGGCTGTCATATGAGTTAATGCAACTTTTGTAAAGACTAGAGAAATGGTCTACCCAGAATTCAGGCATAATTGTCATGTCAGTACTGCCATTTTTGGAGCTATTGAAGTGCTCCTGGTTTACGGTGCGCCAAAAGAGCCTAGAATCTTTACTTTGACAGGCCACATGGAGTTGGCCCCACGCTTCTTGCCTAATTTCCATTTTGCGTTTCTTCAGCGCATGTTTATAGGCATACCGTAAATATTTTATCTCCATGGGGTTTCTGGGTTTTACTTTTAAGGCCTTTACCAATTTGTTATGCTGTAGGGTGCATTCGCTATTAAACCACCTATTGATGCTCTGTTGTTTAGAGCTTGATTTCTTGGTAAGTATCACCCTTGTTGTCTCAATAATTGCCTTGAAGGATTTCAACATAGATTCTGGATTGATGTTGTCTTCCAGGCAATCTAGAATTTGGCTTAAGTTTGACTCTATGATCTGCTTGAGGACAGAGTCGGGATTTACAGCAGACCATTTTCGTAAAAGCCCCTTATTTCTGTCATAAGTCAAAGGCAATATTCTAGCGGACACAATTAATTCTTCAGAGGGTGTCACCAGCTCTAATGACAAAGGATAATGGTCGCTAAAACCATTTTTATGGATGTTAAAAAACACTGAGAACGGGTTAAAATAATCAGATAAGACAATAAAATCAATTAGGGTGCCTCGGCCTCTCCCAACATATGTTACTAAATCTGCACTGGTTTCTTCTAGGAGATCAATAGTTAAAAAAAGAGAATATTTTATCAGCAGCGAGTTAAATATATTCCCACAAGGGTTGTGGTCAAAATGTTGGCCACCTTACGCTTGCCCCCATTGGTAAATGACAAGCCGAACACTTAGAAAGGGGCACACCTTGCAATTAAAATCGCCTCCCCAGAGCACAACAAAATCCATATTAATCTCCTCAATGTGCTTTGTTAGTGTAGTTTCCAATTCTTGGGCAATACTAGTATTTAAAACATTAAAATTGTTATGATAAAAATTGACAACTACCAGCGTCAAATTTTTCCTATACAGAATATTAATAATCTGAAAGTGCCGGGAATCAAGACAAGTTTTTCCCAGTCTTCTATTTAAAGTTGTCGAAAACAAAGTAAGAAGCCCTCCTTTATTATGACCACCTAAAGAAGCTCTGGCGGATGTGTGAATGGAATAAAAGCCATTTAAATATCCAATGTCACACATCCAGGTTTCCTGAAAGCATACTATGCTATATTTTCCAATGAAACCTATCAATTCTCCAATTTCTAGTTTACTCTGCAAGCCCGCAATGTTCCAGAAAAGGCTTCCGTGGGTGATCATGTTATTCTGACTGACATGCACCCTCTCCGGATCTCCTGAAGCTGAAATGTGGCCGTCCTTGAGGACCGGATCAATTGATGCATGAACATCCAACTCAACTGTCACTAATGCATTTGGTGATACTGGCATTGTTAGGGCTGATACAGAGCAGATAAAGTTGGCTAATTTAAGGATATCGTAAGAGGATGTATTCTCTATGCCCCATGAGAAGTCTATAGATGGTTCTCCTTGTGGAAGGCTAGCAGATAATAAAGGATTCACTCTCAGGTGACTAGTGACGTTAGGCCCAGGCTGTGTGTCTGGTTGATTCTGATTTTTAACACCAGGCACCTCCAAAGTCTGAGGATCCAGTCAGTCCACATGGTCTAAAGGAGAAAAACGGTTAGAAACTGGGATTGGAAACAATGACTGCGTATTAACATTTAAGGGGGCACATCCAATTCTCATATTTAGAGATGGCTTATAAAAATATCCTAATGGTACTACCTCAATGGGGCCCCCCCGCATTATTATTCCAAGAAAGCCTGTCCATAAGCCGGTGTACCAAAGAACTATTCTTAAAATTCGCAACAATGCACTTTTGATTAATTTTACTCCTTTTTGGTATTCAGAAAATACACTTTTGAAGTAACTTACAATGTTGTAGTGATTTACACATTTGTAGTAAGTCCCTATTTCTATTTTTTTCTAAGGTAAGGTGTTACAATACCAGTGGTTGGTTACGTGCTGGGCTTACTACAAAAGTGTAGGTTTACTACAAAAGTGTAAATTACTGCAAGAGTGCAATTTGTCAATACTAAAAAGTAGTAAACTTACTCAAAAATGTAAATGTATTCGAAAGTGTAAGTTACCTTTGTGACTCAGGCCCAAAATAACAGATTTTCTTTGGCAAAACAAGATTTTTCTGAAAATTGTGATCAAGCAGCCAGCATTTAGCATTCTAATGTTCACAAAAACAGCAATTGTTAGTTACAATCAGCAAATCAATCATCGCTAGGATGGTGAAAGAGTAGGAGGCTGCAAGATTTAGCAGGAGGCAAGCACTGGGGTCTACCCCCATTGCATACACTTGTGCGCATCCAGGTTTACCTGTCCATGGGTGACGGGGGCCGGGCCTGGCCAAAGTTCCTGCCCTGCTGCCAGCCCCACTGTGCACCAGTGCTAGCCATTATCAAAGTTGAATGGGTACATGGAAGCATATTACAGTGAATCAGAAAAAACTCCCTAGAAAGTCACTGAAAATACACAGATTTTAATTAGGGTGAACACGAAGAAACACTAATAAACTTCAGTTAAAGCAAAGTTATTGGTAGGACTGGTTATAAGATATTAACCTATGTTTAAAAAAAGAATCTCTGAATTTTAATTATAAAAACACTGTTAAAGTGAAGTTTTGTTTATCAAACAAAATCCAAAAACCACTGAAATTTGGCAGTTAGGGTTAGCTTTACAAACCACAACTCACATAAAGCCCTGAAAACCCTTCATCGTTGGCATCTGCGGATGACCTACCCCTGCTGCACATGGTCTTCAGTGAGGTTCTACACCCAACCTGCCACTGGTAGCCAGATCCTGCTATACACAGCATTTATCCAATAGCCAGCATGAGTGTACAACCTGTATTGGGCAGCCAACCCCTCTGTGCATGGCTTTTGGTAATATAAAGATGGCATACCAGCAAAGTCTATCCAAGACCTATGCATTACATTAAAAACCTCAGTGGTTCGCCTTTCAGGGCCAACTCATCTATGTAGACAACATAGTTTGAAACTTTTATTTGAGGTCCTCAGAAGAATTGTTTTTGGGGAAGGTATTTTTGTGTGTTTTCTTTAATTTTGCAACCTTAGCCACATATCAACATATAAACATATGTACTTCTTCTTTGCTGATGGTAAATCAGAATATGTTCTCCCATTCTCTCACTCCAAATCATGGGGTTCTTCTTCCAAAACATGACGTTGGTTTTGCACTCTATGTAGTAGAATGAAAAGATACTCACGTAAGGCTAGTTTTCTGCCACTTGCTACAGCATTTCTTGCAAAACATTGTGGGATGTATCTCATTCCTGGCACAATGTTTCTTTTCTCTTCTGCTCCTACAGGAGCCTCCAGTACTTCTGATCATGCAAGGACTTGAAGCATGATCAGGTGGTAGATATATGATGGAACAGAATTCTATCTGTCTCTTGCTAAGATTTTGGCACCTAGGAATTAACGCAGCACGGTCCGCAAGCCATTTGGCTGCACTGCGCTGTGTTAATTCCGAAGCAAAGGGATGCATCATATCTACAACAATATGACGGATCCCTTTGCTCTCCCCTGCGCTGGTGCACAACTAGCTGTCATGCGCCGACGCAGACACCCTTGCCCCATGGTGCAAGGGTGCCTGCGTCACAGGGGTGATTGTTTTTGTTCAGGAAGGGACACCTTACTGCACAAAAACAATCACAAGAGGTGATTTCATCTTCCTATGTGTGCTGCAGAATGCAACACGATTAGAAAGAGGTGAAAAAAATAAGAAATATCAACATTTCTCCTCATGGGAAGGCGTAGAATTCTGACACATTTCCAAGTTTACGATTTCTCGTAAATCTAGAAATGCGACAGAAGCCATGGGTGTTGCGTGGGAACACCCACAGCAACACCCATGGCACACCCCTTTCAAGCAAAGTGTTGCATGTAAAGGGGCCATATTTACAAGGAAACGAAAAGCCACGCAGTGTGGCTTTACGTGTCCTTGTAAATATGGGGCAGCAGGTTGGCCGCCGGTGAGCCACAAAAAGTGACGCACCGCCGGTGCAAAGAACTTGTACATAAGACCCATAGTTTCCAGGTAACCCTACTCATATTGAGCTAAGTCTCCCCAGGTAGATGTATAAAGAATCTCCACACTTCAGAATTTTGGGTGTGTTCCTAAACTTCTTCACTCTCCACAAGGTCTTCTAGTTCTTAATCCTCCTCGAGCGAAAATGGTCCAGGAATATCTCCTTCCCCTCTGGGAGTCTGCTGATACATGGCAGTTGGCCGTAGTTGAGAGCACCTTTGTGAGATCGCTTTTGGCTTGTCCAGTTACTGTCCTTCTAATCACGCTTTTTTTGGATCTGTGCATTAAAAGGATTTTTGACCTGAGAACATTAAAACCACTGATGTTCTGGGTTTGCCTCTGGACCATGCCAGAGCTTAGGGAATATGGGGACTCTCTTAAGGAACTATCAGGCATGAACAACGCCAGACAGCTTCCTTGGCTTAAATTTGTATTCAATTGATTCCAGTACTTACCGCAAATGAAGTTATGGTATGAACCTAGCACTATTTGCAAAACAGATGCTAGTGCTCTGAAAGCCTATTTTGGATCTATGTATCTGAACAATATGCAGTGGGCACTACTAACAGGCTTTTAACTGAACAATTCCTTGCACTGAAGACTGCTCCATCTTTTGAGCCCTTTCCGGATATTATCACACCTTCATTGACTAAAAGCCTTTAAAGGCTTTTTTGGCTTGGCAACCTACCACTGAAATGGTTTACAAGCCGGTGGAGGAAGGACTCAGGTTCTAGTCTGTGCCCGGCTTGCGGGTCAGCTACCGAGACCAAGGAGCACATACTGTTCTTTTGCCATGAATATTTATGCTCACAACGCAAATGCATATGCTCTGTTTGTCTGAATCTAGGGGCGACCAGATACCTTATTGCCTATAGGAACTTAAAAACTGACACCTCGACCATAATTGTGTTTGCTGTTAGCCATCGCTTGGCAAATGTATGGTGCGGACATGAAACCTTTTTTTCTGCCATAACTATTTGATTATGTGGAGCACACACTACAATACCTATATACTCTTGGGATAGAAAACTGCAATTCCCCCAATATCTAGTATTCTGTATGCCAGGTCTTTTATATTGTATTCTTGGATCGTCCCATTTGTACTATGCACTGCATTTTATGATAGTGATCATTTGAGGACCATTCCAACGATGGAATGTTTTAACGATTGCTCTATAGTTCATATTGATTATTTCTTTATAAACTTGAATTTTACTACTATGTTATTATCATGGAGGTGCTACTTTATTGTAATCTTTTACGCTTCCTTTTCACCAAAAGCTTGTTTATATCATGCACTTTGCGACTTTTGCACACTCAAAGTTACATGATTGCATTTTACAACTGCACAAATTCCTTTTTTGATGGATCACGATACTGCCAATCTTGATTGAACTGTTTTTCGTTTTGTTATTTTTCCTTATGAATGTATCAATGCTATATATTTTTAAGCGTGAACAGCTATTGTGTTTATCTTTTTGTATGCTTTGATGGTTCTTGGAACCGAATAAAGGGGCATATTAGCAAGACCGGCGATAAAATTATCGCCGTTTTAGCGGCAGGAAACTGCCGCTAAAGCGGCGATAATGGGCTTGCTAATATGCGTTATAAAATTCAATAGAAGCCCAGGTTAGATGTCCTGCACATCTAACCTGGGCTTCTATTGAATTCTATAACGCATATTAGCAAGCCCATTATCGTCGTTTTAGCGGCAGTTTCCTGCCGCTAAAACGGCGATAATTTTATCGCCGGTCTTGCTAATATGCCCCAAAGTCTCTTTGTAAGTGTGTAACTCCTTCCCCTCTCTCTTCCATAATTTTCTTCAATATAGCTGAGAACAATATTATCACCTGTTCGATTCTACTTCTGATGCACAAAATTATACTTTTGCCATCTGCCGCCAATAAAAAGGAACTTTTTCATGTAGTGGAAGGATGGCAAAACTTTCAACCAAAGTAAAGCTGAGACTGGGCATTCATATGTAAAAGAGCCCTTAGCAGACTATAAAAAAGTCCTCACTTATTTTTAAGTGTGCTGCAGCCTTTTGATTAAGACTGTGGACTTGGCACATAAAAAAATAGCCTCCTTTGATCACTGATCACCCTCCCTCCCTAAATGGGACTCTGATGCCAGTCCAGAACTACTTAGACATTTGTGAAGAAAAAATATAGTTCAGGATGTTGTTTAATTATGTCTGCAGTTTTTGGAATATTTTTTGAGGCTGCAGACTCAACAAATCCATAATGACATCTGTTTCTGTAGTCTACGGTCTCAATACCAGGACTGTAGATGGTAGAAGCAGAGCCATCAGGGGCACATAGGTTTCAAAGTCCATGGTCCTGCCACTGCACCCACGGATGCCATGTTGGATGTGTTGAATCTGAAGATTCAGTAGCAGGATCACAGGCTATGAAATTCGTAGACTCATTTTGGATGCTCGTATACAGTGTACAGTCCCAGGAACCGAGACCTCAGATTGTGGATCAAGAATGCAGGAGGATGGGACAATTGAGGGTTCATAAACCCTATTCAAGGCATATTCAAGGTCCTATGTGAGGACCGTTACCTTATTTTTCAGGATTTGGAAACCGTGTCCCATGTCCTGAAATGGTGGCGTCAAAAGTAAATGTTCTCTTGCAATCTGCCAATTAGAGGTTTCAGGTCCCTAGTCTCTATTTTGAGTCCGCAGACCATTCGACAATCGGATAAAAGCTGTTTTGCCCAATGTCGTACCTGTAGGGCCTGCCAATTCTCCTTGAAACAAGCAAAGGCACTTCCTTGAGAATAAATGCCGGGGCATATTAGCAAGAAGAGGCGATAATCATCGCTAACCCTGCTTAGCGTGATTTTTTTTATTACCGGCTATCGCTGGAATATATCGCCACGCTAACGCTGTATTAGCAACGATTAGCGCTATGGCGATGAATATTCCAGCGATAGCGGGAAATGGGCCAACATCGCTGAAAAACCAGCGATGTTGCATGGAGAAGGGAGAACACCTTGCTGATACGACCCTGTGGTCGTATCAGCATAATCCACCCCCATGTTAGGTATGGCTAACACCTGCTAATTGCAGGTGTTAAATAAATGGCGATGACCCCGGTTAGCGCGACTTTTCACGTCGCTAACTGGGGCCATGGCCACCTTGCTAATAGGCGATAGGCCTGTTAGCGGGTGTTTCCCAGGTTTGTTCGTCGGGAACGCCCACTTTGCATGTCATTAGCGATAAATATCGCTGACATGCAAAGCGGTAAAAAACGGGCGCTAATGCCCGCAAACTGTCTCTAACTGCTGTTAGAGACAGTTTGCTGATAGAGCGATAATATTATCGCCGCTTTAGCGGGAAAAAGTCCCGCTAAAGTGGCGATAATCGCCTTGCTAATATGCCCCGCCATATCATAAAACATTTGGCGTAGTTTCATTGAGCTTTTTTTCTGTAGCGGACAACTATTGCAATGGGAGTTAAAATGAAAACTACCAGCACATCACCCCTCCTTTATTTCCCCACTGGATGGATCAGTACAAAAATTGCCATACCAACTGAAAACAAATGAACTTTTTTGGGAATCTCGGCTTTTCTATAACTATACAGTGCAATATGTAAAAATATAACTAACATATCAGCTCCGAACATAAATCTAGGAGCAAATAATGAGGCTAATTTAAAGTGCTTCTAAAGCAAGTCATCACTCAGAGAGAGGATATTGTCAAACAGGTCACCAAAAAATCTCCAATCAGAAGCATCACAATGACAAGATTAAGTGATACACTCAGTCCTCAATGTGAACTGCTAGCTTCTCACCCTTGTTCAATCCACCATGGATCATTGTTTCAAGTTCTATTATGTACCTTGACTTCACCTTCCTCTATAGTTTATTCCTCTTCCTTCTATCTTTCATCGAGCCATCTGTCAATGCCAAAGAAAGTAGGATCAGGGTCATCATTGTGTTTTTCAGCAACATGTCTTGTTACACGATATGTGGGGTTGTTGTTCCTTATTCCGCAAAGGTGCTCCAACACTCTTTTTATCAAGAGAAAATAATTGAGAATACAGGGGCAGTTTAAAACATGGATGCAGTCATTAGTGGCACAAGTCAAGTGTTTGCAAATTTGTTCCCAAATACGACAACAAAATTCTTCACATTTCTGTTTTTTGAGCATGTCTTGCAATATCCACAAACAAAGAATACCTGCAGCTCTCCCAGCCATGTTTCCTTTCTCATGGTCACCATATCACTATTGCCAAGTATTACTATCAGCAATTCAGATTTCCTATATATGATGCTATTATGTGGATTGATGTCATGACCAATGATTCTGCCAGAAGTTAGTAATTTCCAATGTTTAGCTAACACTTTGCATATTGCAATGAATCTCTTGCTAACGTTTTGAATGAATCTGAAAAAATGGCACGAGTTTATACTTGTCCTAATAGGGTAAAGGAGTGTGTTTCTATCTTGCATATGTGCTTTATGTGCTGCGCTTTGTTAATACCTGCAAGGGAAATTCCCTTTGCCAAAATCCTAAAATCATAGCCTGCTCTTCTTTTGTGTACAAATCTTGGGTAGTGAATTTCTCTAATTAAATGCCTATGGGATGTTCCACTTAAGACTATGGGGCATATTTATGAGTGGCTTGCGCTGCCGGAGTGTCTCTTTTTCTGATGCTCCAGCAGCACAAACCTCTCAACCATATCTATGAGGCTCAGCAAAGCCAATTTTCATGGCTTTGTATGGCCTCATAGATATGGAGTAAGGCAGGGCAGCGCAAGTTGCTGCCTTGTCTTTATCTGTGCCAGGGAGGCATTCCATGTGGGTTGTGGTGGGTTTTCCCACAAAACACCCATGTATTTTGACGCTGCCCCAGATTTACTTAATCATGTAAACCTGGGCAGTGACAAAATCTTACTCCTTCCCAGAGCAGGTATAATAAGGAGAAATATTTTTATTTCTCCTAGTTTTTTCCTCTTTCCAGTTTGCAGCACACATAGAAAGAGGAAAACGCCTGTCTGGTTTGTTTTTGTGGGAAAGGTTACCCTTCCTGCACAAAAACAATTCTGCATGCAACGCAGACACCCTTGCACCATGGCATTGGCGCTAGGCAGCAAATTGTGCGCCAGTGCAGGGGGAAAGGACAGGAATGCACCATATTTCACATTGGCATAGGGCAGTGCAGTAAGATGACTTGCAGCGCTACCCTACGCCAATTTCCTATAAATGAGGCCCTAAGTGTGTGGTGACTCGTAGCATGTAGTAGGCTGTTGCCTGATGTAGGTTTACAAACAAAACATGTGATTAACCTTTCATTGTGTATTTTAACATGTTTGTTGAGAAAACCTATTTCCCTGTTACTAATATTTCCTGTGAAGGAGAGGTTAAGGTTATCCTGTGGTAACCTGTTTATAAAGGTTTCAGCTGTTGCACAGTCAACATCCCAAATGAGAAATTAGTCATCAAGTTAAGGAATCCACATGATAATGTGCTCCGTGTACTCCTTGTTTTCATTTGACCAGACCATGGGCTTCTCCCACCAGCCCATAAACAAATTTGCAAATACGGGAGCGAAGTACATGCTGATTACAGTCCCAGGTGAGTCTAAAAAGTGGGTCCTCAAAAATGAAGATGCTATTTCTTTTTTGTTAACAACTTTAATTAACGTTTTTCCATGTCTCGAACAAACCGTTGTAACACTGAATATCTTACAGTGACAGCAGCAATGGAAACAAAACAATATAATTTACAGCATCATATAGTATGTCTTACATCACTGAATCATCATTCAAATGAAAATCAGCATAGTGGAGTCTATGGAAATCATACAGTATTTCTCATATAGAGCATATATGACTTTGTCCAAATCTAGAATAATAATTTGCGTCTCCCAGGCCCCTTGAGGCTATTTCCCGACCACCAGCCAGTCTCACTAACTCTGGGGGCCTGGATGCCCATACATTCCTTTTTCATAATTAAAAAAGGGGGCCATATTTTATCACATTGGGACACTGTGGGGTAGATTTACAAGCCCACTGCACTGCCAGTGCATCACTTTTTGTGATGCACCGGCAGCGCATTTTTCTGCCCCATATTTACAAGGACAGGAAAAGCCACCCTGTGTGGCTTATCCTGTCCTTGTAAATACGGCCCCTTTACATGCAGCACTTTGAGAGAAAAGGGCGTTCCATGGGTGTTGCTGTGGGTGTTCCCACGCAACACCCATGGAACCAGGCACATTTCCAGATTTACAAAAAATCATAAATCTGGAAATGCGTCTGAATGCTACGCCTCCTCGTTTGTTTTTCCTCTTTCTATGCGTGATGCATTCTGCAGCACATATAGAACAAGGAAATTACCTCTAATGATTGTTTATGGACAGGAAGGTGTCCCTTCCTGTACATAAACAATCCTTTAAATTAATGACGGTTTACCAGTTGTATGTGTGCTAATGCAGCACACATAGAAATTGTAAAACGCAATTTCTGAGGAACCTTCCTGCACATAAACAATCATCCCCGTGATGCAGGCATCCTTGCACCATGGTGCAGCAGTTTGTGTGCCAGCGCAGGGGGAAGCACAGAGATGCAACAAATTGTTGTAAATATGTCGCATTGCTGTGCTTCATAACTAACGCAGCCCTGTGCAGCAAAATGACTTGCTGCACCGCGCTGCGTTCGTTTATTGTAAATATGCCCCTGTGTATTTAAATATGGTGTTAAGACACTCCATTGCGTTGACATTCCACACTTTAGTCCACCACATGCCAATTGTCGATAAAGTCTGACCCCACCATCTCTGACCAAACACCAACCAAGGTACCAGCAATATTGAGTCAATAATTTATCTGTGGCCAAAGTTAGAGGGCACACTTCTTCATCTATCAGACCCAGTAAGACTGTCTTGGGTATCATTAGCATTGTAATTTCCTTAATGGTCTCCAATACTTGTGTACAAAATGACTGTAGTTGTGGACAGTCCCACCACATCTGCATATAAGTCCATCTAGACCCACACCTGCTCCAACAGGTGCCTGAACTGGCATTGATCGCGTTCAGGTGGACTGCAGCCATATACCACCTTAACCTAAATTTGAAGTTGTTAGTCCTATGCTGGAGACATGGGGATGATTTTGCCACCCCCTCCAGATCAAGATCAAGTGAGCTTCCATTAGTTTGAGGTCAAGGTCTTCCATCCTTTCTTTGTTTATATGGGCTGAGTTAAGGGAATGGGCTTGTATTATGCCTTATAGAGCCGGGAGAACATTTTGGTAGTGTTCCCATCAGCAAACATAACTTTCACCTTTGTGGTTTCTCTCGCCTCCTGTTCTCGCACTGTGGGATGTCTAGCCCAGTGCAGGAGACGTGTCACCTGCTATAAATCTTTAGGCCTTAATAAGAAGTAATTGGTGCACTGTTCCCTGGTATTGATGGTACCAATCTCATACAGCTTGCCCAGGTGCAGTGTGTCACCTCTATTCCAAGATAAGTATCCCCTACGAGTCATGCCCGGAGGGAAGTCTGGGTTTTTGACTACCGGGGTCAGGGGAGAGGGATAAGTCGTCACTCCCATTGTTCTGACCAACTTAATAAAATATTGTAGGGACACTTCAATGGCCCACATCAAATTACCCAGAGAGAGGCAGATCCTAGGGGGGATCCATATTTTTTAGTAGAGAGGGTGCTTACTGTATTCTTGTTCCAAATGGCACCAGGGTATATCTGCATGAGAATACCACACCAAAGTCAGGGATAGCTGAGCTGCTAGAATATAGCATTCTGTATGAGAACCCTCCTCAAGGCTCCTCATCAAAAGGGATTTAGCTTTACACTGTAATTTATTGTTCCATAAAAATGTGCACATTTTTTGTTTGGGAGATTTCAGTACATCTAGAGGAACCCTCACTGGTAGGGAACAAAAGAGGTAGAGCGGTCATGAGATGAAGTTCATCATAATGCAATTTATACTATATTCCCATGAAATCTCAAGTCTAAACCATTGATACAAATCTTTAAATATGGTATCAAGGATTTGAGGCACATCGAATTGGAAATTGTCATTCATCTGAGGAAAGATAACCACTCCCAGGTAATCAATCCCAGTTGAGGCCAACTGTAACCCATAGCGTCTTGCCATTGTCTTGCTATTCTCTCAACTTTTTTCCCCACCCCCATTGCTTTAGATTTCTGATGGTTGACCTTAAATTCTGCCATAAGTCGGAATCGTTCCAACTCTCTCATCAGTGCTGGGAGAGGGCTGGAGGGGTTGGTCAGAAAAAAAGACTGTTGTCTGTAAAAAGGGCCATTTTCACCTGAGCCTCCCTTGTTTCCAGGCCTGTGATTTCTGGATTAGGCATCAGGTGTTGAAACAATGGCTCCTTCATCCATCATAAAGATTGAAGGCGATAGTGGGCATTCTTGTCTCGTACCCTGAGTAAATTGTATGGGTTCCGAAAGTTGTGAGCGTATCTAGAGTCTAGTAGAAGGACCTACAGTTTGCAAAAATGGGGGCCCAGGTTTGTCCTATCTAGCATTTTAGTTTAAAAATTCCCAATCAACACTGACAAAAGCCTTCTCGGCATCCAACAAGAGAAAGAGGACCTGAGTTCTTATGGTGGATGCCCATAGCAACTACATTGCGAGCGAATCTAATATTATCCCTTTTACGCTTGTTCCTGATAAATCTTGGTAAGGAGACACCAATGTAAATCAGACTCCCTTCAACCTGATAGTTACGATCTTATTCATCCAACTAAAAAACTCACATGTGTACCACTACCAATAACAATTTATAGTTCCCTTTACTAATACACCTCTTATCCACCTTTGTGTTCCGGGGTAGTATTCAACTCACCAGTAAGTGCTTCAACGCATCATCAGGGGTAATAAGCACTATACAAATACAATTAAAATTACAATCTTGTTCATCTCACAGTTTCTATGTGGTAGCACATTCTGAGAGGAAAGCAGTGTAGATATTGTCACTGGTGCATGGTTTGACAAGACCCTTAAACCAATTCCGGAAGCACCAGCCGAAGTACAGTCAGACGGGGAGACAACATTTTTTATAGATTTATGAATACGATCTGTGAAAGCTAGAGCAAAATGTATATTCCTTTGTCTCATATGCTATGTATGCCAAACAGTTTCAAAACTAAACAGGTAAACTTGAATGAATGGGATGCCACCGCAAGACATAACTTGCCTCAAGCAAGTCTGAATGTTAATTTGAATCAGGGGGACATTCCCAACAGTGTAAATTGCAAACATTTATAAAAACTCCTCAATGGGGCAAGCTCCCAACAAGCCTAGTGGCGAGCGATATTCCCTTATCGGCCATAACAGACCAAAAGGATACCAAGGCGTAAAAGTGATGCATAATAAACAAGTTCTTGGAGACCCATTCACTAATATGTCTCTACCAAGGAATATTAGAAGGCACTTGCAAAAGATCATCACCACCCAAACAATGTCATTATCATCAACTCTCAGTTCATGGGTCCCAAGGGTGAAGGTCATCGTTAGATGGGGAATGGCGCTCTGGAAGGAACCTATGTGCCTCCCATTGCCTAGCCTTCTTTGACTGCTGTCAGCTCCAGGTAGGAAGCTGCTTGTCCAGCTATTCTTCTTTAAGTTCCTGGTCACCGTCCAGGTTGAAAAGGGAAACAACTTCCTGTCATGTGGATATCAAGACTTGTTTTTTAGTTTCTAAAACTAAGGTTTTGGTTATGAAACAAGGAAAAAATAGAAAAGTTTGTAATTGTAATTGGAGAAGTCCCGAAAAATTGGAGATTGTAGACTCTTACCTTTATCTGGGAAAGTTATTTCAAGTAGTACATGGATTAGTCCCCATATTGAACATAGCTCTTGTAAAGCGACATCGCATGCAAATGGCCTACGCCTATTTTATAGTAATATGGGTCGAAGACATTTCTCACATCTGCTTTTAGTTTTTAAAGCTAAAATTCCTCCCACCTTGTTATACGCAATTGAATCTATACCAGTAAGTGAATGGAGCTTCTTGGATAAGATCGAAGGCCAAATCTTTCGTAAATTATGTAACCTTAATACTCTTGTCCCAATAGCCGCCATTAGGCTAGAATTTGGCTTGGTAAGTTCCTTTTTACAAGGTTTAGCTAAGGTAATACGTTGGGGTTACCAGCTAAAGAACAGTGAACATTTTTCACTGAGGAGTTTTATGCGACAGGAAATTTTTGCAGGACAAATGTATAAATACTCTTTTTCTAGCGATTTCTTCTTGGCACTGCAATATTTTAATGTGCAAGAGGATTTCGTGCTGTCCTTCTCTCTCACAGAATTGAAATCTTTTATAAAACATATGTTTATTAGCATTTGTTAAGTTAACAGTATGCGCCGTACGTTTCAAGGAGTGTCATTGTTAAACAGAACAGAACATCATAGACTGCGAACTCAAAATTGGAGATTATCTCCCATATTTAACTGCAGCCAACTGTGGTGAGAGGACATTCTATAAAGATTAACACAGTTCAAAGAGTTCAGAGGTCGAATGAGTCCTTCCCTCCTTTTGGTGGTTTCACAGTCCGCAGTGTCCTGCAAAACGATGCTTCAGCCTTCCAACCGGGAAGGTACTCCATAAAAGAAATATAAAGAAGAGGCATAACAATCAACTCAATAAACCCCCCGTACCTCCCCCCTCCCACTAATAAGGAGTGTGGTGGCGAATCATGTAGTGAAGGCTGGGCAGATGGCTACGCGGAAGACTAAGATGTTAGAACTGGAAGAGATGCATGTCTCTAATGGTCGGGGGGCATACCGCCAGCGGTAGGCCCCGTGTAAGCAAGGCGACTAATGGACCCCATTTATATTCAAAGCATTTGTAGTCATCGCGGAATATATCAGCCATTCGTTCTAGGCATAGAAGTTTCCACAGTCGGGCGTGCCACACCGACACGGAGGGAGCCGCCTGCTTCTTCCATGCGGCAGCAATTGTGATCTTCGCTGCCCCAATGCACGTCCACATAATGACTTTGTCGGCCCTGGTCTGGTGTTCTAGAGAAGGGTCTCGGAGACCTAGGAAGACTCCCTCCATGGAGGTCGGTATGGGATAACCCAGCATGGTTTTAAGTTGGGCTAGAATTTCCTCCCAGAAAGGGCGAATAGTGGGGCAATCCCACCAGATGTGTTGGAAATCACCCAGAAGCCCACATCCCCTCCAGCATCTGTCTGACGTGGTTGGGAAAATGCGTTTAAGTGTGGCGGGGTAGAGGTACCAGTCCATTAGAGTTTTAAAATGAGCTTCTCTGAGCTCCAAAGAGTGGTTAAATTTCGATATATCGGACCATAGTGCTGCCCATTCATTGTTCGGTATGTCTCGTTGCAACAGGCCCTCCCACATAGACATGTACCTCGGTTGAGCAGAGTGTGAGGTGGAGAGTAGATAATCATAGAGGAAGGAGATCACCCCTTTCATTGAACCCACTGTTCTCACATATTTTTCAAACCCCGTTTTCTCCCTTGTGGCATTATCCCGTATGTGGGGGGTGAGCGCCCAATGTCGCAATTGCATGTAGTGAAAGTGTTCGTCTGGCGGTAGGTGAAATTCCCTTCTGCAGTTATCAAAGGTTAAGATGTCGTAGTTGTGGAATAAGTGGTCTAGCATGAGGCAGCCTCCTTCTCTCCAGGCATCGAATGGCCCTTCATGTAGGGCTGGAGGAAAAGCCAGGTAAAAGTGAATCGGAGTGTAAGGGGAGGGGAACGTGGTCCACGCCTCGTTTCCTGCTAAGGAGTCCCACACCTTCAGGACTGTGCGAGTGGGTGTGCTAATGTATGCGTTCGCCAGGTGGTCCTTCTTGTGTTTCCAGATCAAATCCCACACCGTCCTCCCCACCACCCCCCTGTCCATGTGAAGCCAGTGCCTCCCTGATTCCCGTTTGAACCATTCCATCACGATCCTCAATTGTGCCGCCTTATAGTAGAGACCGACATCGGGCAATCCCACCCCCCCCTTTGATCTAGGTCTTCGCAGGATGGAGAAAGATAGTCGGGCCCTTCCCCCCTGCCAGACGAACTTAGTGAATAAAGATTTGATTGTGGGCAGAAAGGTCGAATCCAAGTCTATGGGCAAGGCCTGAAAAAGATATAGCAGTTTGGGCAGAAGGGTCATCTTAATGGCGTGGATGCGGCCAAGCCAGGAGATAAATAAGGGCTTCCACCGCTTAAGGTCATTCTGAATTTGAAGGATCGTTGGTGGGAAATTGGCTTTATAAAGCCCTTCTACCTGGGGCGTCAGTTGGATCCCTAGATATTGGAGGGAGCGGCTCGACCATTGCAGAGGAGATTGGGACTGGACAACGCTTGCTTCGGCATTCGGCAGGGTAAGATTGAGTACGTAAGATTTGTCTAGATTGACCTTGAATCCGGCTATGACTTCAAATTTAGCTAATTCTAGCTGCAGGGCCGGGAGTGAACGTGCAGGGTCTGCGAGTGTCAGGAGTACATCGTCCGCGAAAAGCGAAATTTTATGATCGTCCCCTCCGAAGGGTATGCCCTGTATGGATGCATTGTTGCGGATCGACATTGCGAAGGGTTCGATGCTCAGCACAAATAGCAGGGGTGAAAGAGGGCACCCCTGCCTGGTGCCTCTCGTAAGGAAGAATGGGTCAGAGAGTACACCATTGACCTGGACACGGGAACGGGGCCGTGAGTAATTGGCCTTAATCATGCGTATGAATTTATCTGCGAAACCGAAAGCTTGCAGGACCTGAAATAGGAACGCCCAGTCCACTCGATCGAATGCCTTTTCGGCATCAAGTCCCACCAGGACCGCCGGAATCTTTTTTTTGTTGGCTTTCTCGATCAGGTGTATGGTGCGTCTAATGTTGTCATGTGTTTGCCTTCCCTTGATAAAGCCCGACTGATCGGGGTGGATCAGGTCCGGCATCAGATCTTGAAGCCGGTTGGCAAGAATAGAGGAGTACATTTTTGCGTCCAAGTTGAGGAGTGCGATTGGCCGGTAAGAGGGACAAAGTTGAGCATTCTTCCCAGGCTTGGGGATGACCGTGACCACTGCTTCGTCCATCGAGGGGGTCACTTCACCTGTTTCGGACATCTGGTTAAAGAGGTTCGTGAGGTGAGGGATGAGATCTGGGGCAAAGGTTTTATAAAATTGGGCAGTAAGGCCATCTGGCCCAGGGGCTTTATGCAGTTTGAGAGCAGAGATGGTTGTTCTCACCTCTTCGATAGTGATAGGGGCCGAAAGTGCATCATTTGTAGCTTGTGAAATTCGGGGGAATCGCATGGCCCGAAGGTAACTGTCCTGCAGGATAGGCTCTCTGGATTCTGCAGTGTAGAGATACTTGTAAAACAACCCAAAGAGGTCCGCCTTTTCCCTGTCGGCGTGAATTACTACATTATTCTGATCCCGAATGCCCCCAATATATTCTCTTTCTCACTTCACTCTTAATTGCAGCGCTAAGTGTTTGCCAATCTTGTTCCCTTGCACGTATGAGGTATGGTGTAATTTTAGCAACGTGTACTCTGCCCTGTTGTTGTAGATCGCCTTTAACTTCCCGCGTAAAGCTGTGAGGCCACGCAAAGTTACTCTAGTGGGGTTATTCTTGTGGTCCTGTGCCGCCTGTTCCAACTCACGCTCTAGTCCCTCCCGCTCCTGTGCATGTCGTTTGTTCAGGGAGGAATTGAGTGCTATACATTTCCCTCGTAGAACTGCCTTAAAGGCGTCCCAGGTGGTACTGGGGGAGGTGTCTTCCGGCTTGTTCACCGTGAAGTATTCAGTGATGGCTTCACGCAGTTCTGTACGCAGTACATTATCTCGCGTGAGGGAGGTCGGGAAGTACCATTTCGAGTGTGTAGTCTGGTTAGAGCTCCATTGTAGGCTGATCGATAGGGGACAGTGATCTGAGATCGCGAGGGGGAATATCTTAGCCTCTGCAAGCTGACCCACCAGTCATTGGTTAAGGAAGATGTAGTCTAAGCATGAGTAAGTGTGGTGCACATGTGAGTAAAACGTGTAGTCTCTCGTTTGGGGGTACATGATACGCCAGGCGTCCCTCAGGCCAAAGTCGTGCATTCTTTGCTTAACGTCTGCAGGGAAGGAGCCCGCCTCGGTTCTGTGGGAATGAGTGCTGTCCACATCAGGTTGCCAGGTGAGATTGAAATCCCCCAAGAGAATCGCTGGTCCCTCGACAAAATTCTCCATTCTATCAAGTAGAGTGTGAAGAAAGTGTGCCTGGCCTGTGTTCGGAGCATATGTCGCTATGAATGTGCATAGTGTGCCCCTCAGAGTGCCTTTCACCATGACCAGCCTTCCTTCCTTATCTGACTGGATGTCTAACGGTTGGAATTTCGTTGAGGCATGGAACATCAACGCCACCCCCCGGTGCTTAGTATGGGCCGATGATCTGTAAATGAGTGGATATGATTTGTGCTTGAGTCTCAGTTCGTCAGTTCTCTGGAGATGTGTCTCTTGGAGTGCCACTATATCAAAATGATGATCTATGAGGTACTTCCATACCTTTTGCCTCTTCTGTGGGGAGTTGAGACCTCTAACGTTTCATGAAGCTACAGTAATAGCCATCTTACCCAGTGGGGCCCCCTCCTCCCTTGCCTATAGCCTCGCCTGTGTCTCGGAGCATCTGACTCTGTGGGGGTAGAGACCCCATGCTACTACTATCTCCCCCAGCATCTACCCTCATGCCCACTTGCCGATTGAGTAGAGTATGACACCACCACATCCCCTTCCCTCCCCCTCCCAAAAACCCTAGAAGAAAAAAGAAAAACACGGTCCCCAACAATACCAATGTGAACATGCGTCGAGTGTACGATGAGTCCTCGACTGTAGGTGGATCCACCTGTTCAGGTGGTGTATTGGATGGCGTGACCAGTGGTCCCAGTCGCGCCCATCTCGGGGGTGCCAAAATAGTGCAGATCGCCGAGTGACTTAGTCTCTGTTCAGTAGCACCAACGGAATCTACCCATTTCCCAAAGACTCCAGTAGAGCCAAACAGCAATGCCTCCAGAGGCGGCAGCCTGTCCCCGGCCGCCTGGGAAAAGGGAGTGGGATGCACGAAGAGTTGTTCCCCTTAGTATCCGACCTCAAAGATCATCTGTGATTCCCTTTCGTGACGTGTTCCACCTCGCGGAGGGCGGGATGCGTCGGCGGGACCCCATCGAGTCAGCTGCTGCTGCTTCCAGTTCAGGAATTGGGAGGCCCAACAGGTCCATGCCTTCTTTGAGGTCAGTGACGTGACGTTGTTTGTTGTTGTATTCGAAGCTTAGGCCGAACGGGTAGGTCCAGCAATACCTGACTTTGTCATTCCGGAGCTTGTTTGTGATGGGGCGGAGTTGCTGCCTCCTCGCCAACGTGGAGGGGGCCACGTCCTGATAGATGCTGCAGGAGTGCCCTTGGAATGAGATCTTGTCTTTTTTCCTGGCCGCCGAAAGGACTGCCTCCTTCACCTTGAATGAGTGGAATTTCGCCAAGACATCTCGTGTGCGCTTCCGTTCACCGCCGTGAAGGCCGCCGACCCTGTGTACCCTTTCAAGCTTGATTTTAAGGACTTGGGGGCTGACGATCTCCGCGAAGAGGCCTTCCAGAAAGGCTTCCAAGTCTGGCCCTTCCGCTCCCTCCTCCAGATCACGGATACGGAGGTTGTCTCGTCGTACCCTGTTTTCGAGATCCTCCGCCTTTAATTGGGTTTGGTGAAGTTGGTCTTGTAGGGCGCTTACTGTGTCCTGTAAGTTGGAGGAGCGCTTGTCAATGTCCTGGGTCTGTTCTTCCAATTCCACAACTCTGACCCCCACCGAGTCTACATCGTGTTGAAGGGAGGATATACGCTCGCTGAGGTCACTTTTCAATTGTTCCATAGAGTCCTTGATGTCTTGGCTGAGCTCCTTCCGTAGTTCCGCTTTGAAGTCTCGTAGCGAAGTCACGAGGTCTTCTTTGGTGAAAGCCATGGTGGTAGGCTCGGCGTCACGGTCTGCGGGCGGGCCTTTATCTGCTGATGCGAAGTAACGAGAAACCCTGTTCGTGGCTTTGGGGACTGCCCTCTTAGGCGGCATAGAGGCGGGTCCTCCCGACTCCGGCTCCGTCAAGAATTAGCCTGTGGTTCTGTAGGCGGCCTGGTTAGGTAGGTGGCTCCGCCGTGTGTAAACTGTCCGGGAGCCTCCGTCGCCCGCGTGTCACTTGGGGGCCTCCCACCCTGTCGCTTTGGGCCTCGGGTTGAGGCCCCGTCGCCCAGAGCATCACCAGCCGCAGGACCCCTCAGTGCCCGTGGGTCATCACCTTGTGAGGTTCTCGCTCCCCTCTTTCACAGGATAGGTTATGGCAGCAGCTATATCGTCGCTGAGGGGACTAGGCCTCTCACTGCTGGGTCACCTCTTTACTTTTAATGGGTTGCCAGAGGGAAGGTGTAAGTGTCTCCCAGGTCCGGTCTGTATTCCGGAGCATGAGGGCTAAGGGCCCCCCGTCGGCAGCACGCTGTGCCGAGGCCGAGGAGCCGCTCCTGCCTGGCTGCTCCCGAGAGAGCACCAGATCACAGCCCCAGTCCAACGTTCTTATTTGCCACCCGGGGTCTCACATGGACGCCATCTTAGGGTCAGGCAACCGTCCTCTGGTCTACTCGGGCCAACCGCCGTCCCGTTGCCCCCCACACATGGGCCCAGGCGCCTCACCGGAATCTTCACCGCTCGCAGGACATCCCGCACACCGGCCGCCGCCTCACTTCATCCTGCCGTTAACCCGCAGACCGGCTCCGAGCCCCCCGGACATTCGACCAGGTCATTTCTTCTCTGCAAGCGGCGAGAGTGGTCACAGAGCTCTCCCTCGTCCCTCCGCATCAAGCAACCCCTCCTGTAGAAGATCGCCGCTGTGCTGGGTCCGGGCCCGTGGGCTCCGCCGCCTTGTCGGGCGCCACAGAGTCGGTCGACTCCTCCGCTCACAAAATGGTGGCCGTCTCCTCAGCCGGGATCGGAATGGCTCCGCTCTCGTCCCACGGACGTCACATCACAGCACGCCGGGTTCCTCGGATGCCAGGCGGCAGGGGACAACACCCACCATGAGTCTTGCTGGTGGTGCTTCGGAAAATCGGCTGCAGTGCCCCCGAGAAACAAGCGCGGATCGGGAGCCGAAGCGGATCACATCCGAACGGCCATCTTGCCCGGCCACGCCCCCCTTGAAATCTTTTTTAAAGATTTCAAGTGGCGTAATTAGCTATCAGAGAGATGTCATTATATGTAGAGCAAGGGCCAGACTGGAAACAATAGTCAAGGATTCTTCCCCGAGAGTTCCTCAGAAGTACCTCTCCTGGAATTTAAGCCACGGTATTCGCCGGTGGCTCACCCTCTGTCATATGAACCTTTTACCACTAAATGACTTAACCGTAAATTGGTCACTTAATAGGAAAGGTGGAAAAAACTGCAACTTCTGTAATCAGGGTATTCAGAACCTTGATCATATCTTGTTTGTATGTCCGGCTTTGACTTCATCGCGATTTAGGTGGCTCCGACCAATGTTTATCCAGAATAGTATTAAAAATGTTTCGGCTGCTCGAGAATTTTTGTTTTGTCCAAAAAATGAAATAGTATGCATAAAACTTTTTAACTTTTTTAGGGAGTTTATGAATATATTTTAAATTTTCTTAATTAGTCTCCGAGTATGGTTGGCTATGCATTTAATTAGTTTTCTTATTATATTGCCTTCACAATTCCAAGCTCTTATGTCTCATCGACCTTTTGTATTTATTTCTCACTGGTGGAAAATATATACTTATGATTGTTGTTAACTTATCGCTGTTTGCACTAAATCAGGTTTTATCTATCTTAAATAAGTCCTAAGGGAAATGATTTTGCTGCTTTATGATGCACTTTATATAAAATATATGGTGCTGCTATGGTATGATAATTTTCCAAATTGTACTTATACTTAACAGGATTTGATCCTTTCCCGTCTCAGTATAGGATGTAATTTTACGATTGCTGCCATGTTGTTGCTGCTATATGATGCACTTTATTTAATAATTTGCCCTTGTTGCTGCTATATGATGCACTTTATTTAATAATTTTCCGTTAGATGAAATTGCTTTCTTATGTTATTCTATCAAATTGCACACGTTTTAGAATGTTATACTGTGTCATTCTCCGTTTTTCTCTACTGGAGGGCTCCATTGTTGCCTAAAGAATTCCCCAGAGTCGATTTCGGAAATCTTTGATGTCTCTTGATGATTTAAATCTGTATAAATTGATGTAGCGACGTAGATATAATGGTTTTAATGAAGCGTATTCCATAATTATTGCTGTTTTTTTTAATATGACTGTCTATGTACGTCTTAAGTGGACCTCATTAGAGATCCAAATTCTTAATAAACATATTGAATTGAATAGTGCAGAAACAGCCTGAAAGAGTGACAGTTTTGACCCGCAGAAAACTATGGAGTCGGATTTATCTAGCTGCTTTAATTATATCCTCTTTCTATCTACAATTATGGAGTCTGATCAAAACATAAGGAGCCAGCTTATTCTGGCCTTGGTATGAGCTGAACACATTGTGAGTGCAATCTTATAAGACTGTGAGGTCTTCTGGGCCCTGCAAGAGTGATTTAAAGAAGTCATGAACATATTGGGGTAAACCTTGAGCTACGATTGAATCAGGAATGCCCCTGATATGTATGATGTTTCAATGAGAGTGGTTTCGGTGTCTTCGACTTATCGGTAAGCCACTGACATCATTTTTTCAGCTCCTACAGTCACACCTCCAGGTCATCACTTTCATGAGCCCCTTCAGCTTTCACTAGTTCCAGGTAGTCCATCCTTGCATCACGTTTTTGGACAGCATGGCCCCAGTCAGTGAGCAACTTTACAAATTCCTCTCGTAATGGCCCATCTCTTTTTTAAACTCGGCCGTCATTGACTGAATATCACCCTTTGTAGCCAAAGAAACCATGTCCCCATTAGCACGGCAACAGAGACCTCAATGGTCAACATCCATTGACATCTTTTGCTGCGGCCTCTGAGCATGTAGGAGATGTTTGATAGATTGGCCGCTTTGTACTCTTGTACGGGCCTTCGCAATTAGTTTATGTAGGAAACTCTCAGGTCTAGGTGCCTTGAAGCCCGATCTATCTCTGCCTGCCAGCCAGGGAAGTCCATAGGCAAAGCCCAACTCAAGCACCCATGGTGGGCCTATCAGTCTTAAGCAATGCAGCCTTGCTTGTCAATTGTGTGCCTTCATGTAGGGTAGCATCTGTCACTACTTGTGCAGGTATCTAATTCGCTAGCTTCTATCCGAGGGGCTACCCACCAAATCCATTTTTCCTCAGGTCTGAGCCCCTCCCAAATCACATCTTATGCCAAGATACTTTACCAGACTCTCACCTCTACTGTCTCCGGTCCTTCGTGCTCCGTTATTCCAAAGGCATGGGTCTCATGCAGGAGTTACATGGCATACTGATGCCCCCCCAGTGCCTGGGAGCCATGATCAATAAACCAGTCAACACTGTCAGAGGTGGCTGCTTTCTCAGTCTAACTCCCTGGGGGGAGGAGGTTCACTCATGTGCTCTCTAAGCCCCATGCAGGAGGAAATGCACAGCTAGATCTCAACCCCGCATCAGGAGCTGTTGCAGTTCCAAAGGCAGCCATCTTGCTTCATTCGGTCCAGAGGCAGAGGGAGGATGCTCTGGTTGCCTCAGGGATACAAAGGTACCCTCCAGTGGCACCAGCAGGCACAGGATCGCTTCCTGTACGCCAGCTCTACAGTGAGTCTTTGTTGTAGCCACACCCCCCTTACAACAAACGTATAGCTAGAATTCTAATAATGGGCAAAGTTGCCACTCATATTGAAATTGGAAGAGGTACACTGCAGGACTGCCCACTATCCCTATTATTGTTTGCCCTAAATTTAGAGCCTAATATATTGCCATTAAAAGCAGTGCATAGTATTATTGGAGTGTGTCTTAATTATTGCCAGTTGTACACAACTGCACACTCAGATGATTTTACTATATTTTCAAGTAATGTAAAAGCTGCTATACCTGCTATAGGGAAAATTGTCCCAGAATTTGGCAGTGTCTTTGGGTATGCTTTGAATTGAGCAGAACCAAGTTTTTACCAACCATATCATAAATCAGGCAGTATATATAAACTATGGAGCTGTTAAATATTTGGTCCACGTATTTACATCCAATATATTTGAGAATTGTATTGTAAATGATGACCCACTTTTAAAAGACTTAAAAGAGGCAATATGACCGTGCGATAGACTTCCCATATATTTTATGAGCACATCATTGTTGCTGAAGATGAATATTTTACCAAAATTCCTATTGTGCTCCATTCTGGTATATATTCTGCTATCTTTTTTGAGCAACTGGATGCCACTATATGTGGCTTTGTTTGAGGATATAAATAAAGACTTTTTCATCGAAGTCCACAAACTAAAGGTGACTTCTTGCTACCTGATTTTCATTTATTTTATTTTTTTTGGCTGACATGGGTAAGATTCTCTCTTTATTACTTTATATCACATGAACTGACCCTCCTAATAATATATATATACTCTGCTTGGGTACCAATACTACTGGTTAAGGGTTAAGTTTAATGTGGTTGAGGATGCTAGAAATATTTGGCAACAATGGGTAAAATCTCTTTATACACGTTTACCTAATAAATATTTAACAATTGGTACACATACGTTCGTACCCAAGAATCTTTATGATGGTATGGCTCAGTAACGGGCTAAAAGAGGGGTTATCCAACTTATAGTACTTTATAAAGAACAATATATAAGTACATGTGATGATCCTAGAAAGGTTTACCAACTCCTTTGGGGGGATTTTTTAATATTTACAAATGTGGGATTACTCAATGAAATCGAATATACAGAAGGATAAAATATGGTGCAGAGTAGACAGGGTCAACTTGGTGGCAATGTTTTAAGTATTTATGCAGTACTCAAACAGCTATAAAGTCAAAACACAACACAATAAAAATCCCAAACCATTTTCAAAAACAATTTAGGAAACATTTTAATAAATACAATGACGCTAAAATTAAAAAAAACAATAAGGAAAACTGGAAATATACATTTTTAAAGTTTAAATGTAAACATAGCGCTAAAAATGATTAAGCGCTAACCATGGTAATCTGGTTGTGCTTGACTGGTACCTAAGTGCAAGTTGAGGCAGACTACTATAGAGCACAGATCACATAACAAAATCAGGTTAGACTCGGTCAAACGTTTTACCTTCGGTCTCTGGGATGGAAGTCAAAAATCCTCAGCAGGACAAGGCTGCAGGCTGTGGCCGAAGAGGCTCCATGTCATCGGATAGCCCCTGGACAAGGTCTTGGACAAGTTGTTGAATTTTGGACAGAAAGTTCAGTGCTGGAGAAATTTTAATTTCACTCCCAGAGAAGGTCTCTCGCCGGCTGGATACTTTTCTCATCTTTACGCATTGAAAATTTCTACAGTGGACATACGATTAAACATAGAAGGATGTTGTTCCTCCAGTGAAAGGAAATAGGGGGAGCAGAAGTTGTCGGTCAGGGCTGGTCAACTGGATTAGGGGATCCGATTGATCAGAAGGGAATGCCCTCACAAACCCAGAAGGGTTTCATGCTTTTTCATTGGGCTGCTCCTCGTTGGGCTGACACTGCAATGTCCAATGGGCCCTTCAAGGGGGCTCTTTGTCATAGGTCTTCTAATTTGAATGCCCTAATGATGAGTGCAAGTGAGGATATTGTGAGTGTAGGGTTGGTGCAGTGAGTGGTTAAAAATGTCCACGGGGTACTGAAGACGGTTCAATAAGGTGGCCCCCTTGACAAATAAAAACAAGTAAACGCTGTCCTAGGGTACAGTACAGCTGAAAATCGACCTGGGAGAGAAAAAGACAATTCATTAAGCATGTCACCACTGGTTTTCAGATGTCCTGTACTGTAGCAGGTATAGTTGACAATAAATATTGATTGGGCATATTTATTTAATACACACCTTCATTCCCAATCAGGTATAGGGTAGGCAAAATCTATTTTGGTCCTGACGAATTGCCTAAGATCCAGTTGTGCCACAATGGCTAGAAACATGTTAACCCAAGTTCACATATTTTGAGCTGCCAAGGGTCATTAGTCGTTAGTACTTCATTTATTTGTTTGGAGGAACAGCATTCTTCTATGTTTAATCATTACATTTAAGGAGCATGGATGCTGAACCTGATAATTAACTCATAGTCTCTCCCTTTGTCTGTAACTTTAGACGTAGTTAGTTATTTGGAGTTCAGATTTTTCCAGCAGGGCAAGGCTGCAGGCTGTAGTTAAGAACTCTCCATGAGGCCGGCAACCTTCTACACGAGGTCCTGCTCTGATTTGCTGCTTCAGAAAGGCTCTGATTGGGCACAAACTGAATATTTGGCCCAGTGACAACGCATCTTTGTAAGATCGGCTTAGCACATTGGTCACGGTCCTCCAGAGGACTTTGGAGTCATAACGTTTCTAAGTCTCAGAATTCTGGAAAAGTTGGGAGTACACTTATAGAACACCCATGGGTCCAGGAACTTGAGAACAGCACTTAGGTGTCAAGACTCACTCAAGCACAGGCCAGCACCAGGGTCCAGGGCAAGTCCAGTTTGAACTGGTGAGCTGGGCAGGTACAGAAAAAACGTATTGCAGCTTGTTGTGTCCTTGTAACTTGAGCAGGAGATCAATCTTATGACCCTTGGAGTCTACTTCTTTGTTCTAGAGGTGTGGCCAGGGAAATGTGCAACCAATCCTTTGTAATCATTAAAAACTGGTTTTGGAGGCAGCTTCTCTCCCACTGGGATTACTGCCTTGCTGACTAGACAGTCAAAAGGGGATGCAGGCTCAGGTGTTAGCTACATCTGCTGTGACAGGGTAGGCCTCTTTGATGTTAATTTGGTTCCTGGGCACAGCCCAGATGGTTCCCCTGCAAGTGGAATGGAACACCTCCTCACAACCTTTGCTTTCGCTTTGGGAGCAAGTCCACACCTTATCAAAGGAGCTAGTTGACAGTTGTAACTCATGCAAATGAGCTTCTATAGACTTTAGAGAGGAAAAAGGTAACTTTCTAAAAAACACCTTCTATATTATTTATGACAAATCTAACTTTACCAGTGAATTGGGCTTGTAATAAATATTTTTAAAAGTCTAAAACACAACTTTGTTGTGGCTTCCTAGCCAAAGATAGCAATATTAAATGTAATTCTGTATTCCATTACTTTAATATGGAATAGCCAAACCCTGTACCATGAAAATAGTTTTTGGGGCCTTTACACTGTAAGGATACATTTACCACTAAAGTTTTACATGTCCTACTTTTAAATGCCATGCACCCAGCCTTATTGGAACTAAGGCTTAACTAGGGGGAACAATTAATTTTAAAAGGAAAGTTTAGGTGTGTTGAAAGGGGTTATTTTACAGGTTGAATTTGCAGTAAAGACATGTGCAGCCTGGCTACAGGTGACAGGCCTGCAGTCATGTTTACACCGTCACTGTATTGGATAGCACAATGGCTGCTGCAGTCCGCATATGATATTTAACTTACAGGCTCTGGAATCACTTTTGTACCATATACTAGGGACTTCTAGGTAAACTAAATATGCTAATCAGGGGTATGCAAATTTCATCATGTTGAAAGGGGGGTCATATGCACTTTATCTCTGGTTGGAGGTGTAAAATGCAAACAGATCTAATGCCATCAAAAATAGTCAAGGCTAAGCTGCTATGCGGATCATGAAGCAACTCTCATGTACCACAGATCACCTTTGTGTCACATTGGGGTGCGTCATGCATCACAAAGCGACACATTGGCAAAAACAATGTTCTTACACATCAAAAGGGAGATATGGAGTAGGCAGCTGGCAGGAACAGTCAGGGCAGCAACCCCAACACCAGCAGGTAGTCCAGACAGATGCCCAGGGGGAGAGGAAGAGTAATTTCAGCGAGGAGGTAAACCAAACTTTAGTTACAAAGGTGGCAAATAATTAAAATCTTCTCTTTGTCACCTCACAATTGCCACTATTAAAGAAAGAAGCCATAAGGCAGTCCATAGTAGACAAGATAACCAGTGTAGGGCAAACTAAAAGGACAAATCCAGATTGCAAGAAGTGCTGGCATGAATATAAGTGTAGGACCAAGGAGAAACTGGCCAAGAACATGAGAGCAGCCATGTGGAACAGAGGAGGAGGACCTGAGGACCAGGAGGTGCTGGACCCCTTGGAGGAGCAGGTGCCATCAGTCATCCCAGCAGAGTTGATGGCAGGAGTGGAAGGACAGGACAGTGCTGGCTTTGAGGCCCAGCAAGACTTACAGGGTAAATTGCAAAAAGGGACAGTATGGCTTAAAGTATCATGCTGTGCAGCACAGCAAGCTATGATTCTGCACTGCACTGTGCTGTGTGCAAGGGAAAGGGCAGGAATCTCTGACATGTTAATTCATACATCACAAAAATGTAAGTCATACTGCCTAGGTACATGTTGTATAGCCCAGTCCAGCTCCGTCAAGTTTATCCAGACAATGAGTGATATGCAGCACCAGTGCAGGTTCACCTTTGTATACTGGGACTTGGAGTGGAGTGCATAACATGAGTGACCAGGACTACAAGTCCCACAATACAAAGCAAAAAACCTGGACTGCAGCTGCACATTATGTATGGACACTCAAACCCTGCTCAACCTGACTGTGACAATGCAGGCCCCCTTGCACCATGAGGCTAGTGTGCCTATCTCAGGCCCATGCAGCTAAATCTGGACTGTAAAACAAGGAAATGGAATGAGGTTGCCAGAGGATTAATTGACTCCTCACCTAAGAGGGGGTTCAGGTGTGAAGTATGTGAAGTATCACCTAGTTGGATCATGCAAAGAGACACTTGTACAGTCACTAGCATGAAACTGCATTGTATGCTGCTGTCCCAATTTGCGTGGTGAGAGCACACAGGTGTTGCCCGTCATGTTAGAGATCACCCTACCTTCTGTCATGTACAAATGTATACTGGGTGTGAATGCAAGTGATGCACGCCAGAGGACCATAAGTGTTTGTTGGGAGAACAGATGGGGTGGGAGCCTGGTGGATCCCTGGTAGTGAAGTGCAACGTAGATGTGGCTGAGCATATTGAACTGGCACTGTGTCTGAATGGAGATACATTGCATAGCAAGGAGATGAGTTGTGATATGTATACTGCAAGGTAGCCTGAGTGATAGTCACGCACCGCTGTGTCCGATAGTGTCACAGTTGTGTTGCAGCTGTGAAGGAATGCCGTAGAAGCAGGCATTGGTGTACTACATCCTACATGTAATGTGGACTAGGGTGAAGATGTAGCAAGTGTCAGGAGGGAGCCGTAAAAAGAAATATCTGACTATGCCACATATGTCAAAGCAGGAAGCTGTCAAACAGGGAATAGTGAAGTATTTGGATGAGCTAGGTGTCCAGGATGTTGGGCAGGAATAGGTGATAGTTGGAGGGTGAGGTGTATGGGCCTACTTGTGTGGTCAACCAGGGTAAATATATGTCACAGAATATCATTACTACTAGTATGTGAGGTACAGCTTGGGCCATAGCTCACACATACAGGTAGGCATGTCAGTCAATTGCATATGGTAACTTATATTGATGGTATTGGTTTCACATGAGAGTCAATGTATGATCTTGGTTCCATCAATATGGGACAGTAAGTAGAGTGCCTGGGTCTAAATGAAGATTGGAAGAGGAGTTGTGTACAGGTAAAAGTAAGCGGGCTAAGTTAAGAGATGTATGATACTCTGCAATGACGGAATGTGGTGAGCATCAGTCGTAGCATGCAATTTTCCAAGTTTGACAGGAATATCCCCCTAGGAGTTGGTACACATTGCCTTCTGTTCTGAACTATGTGAACCACTGTGTGTGTAATGAAATTACATGACCACCGACAAATAAGTAAACCATGTTCAGTACATGCCCTTACACATTTGTGCAGTGTAGCAAGTTTATCAGGTGTGTAGAGATGTGTGGGTGCATGTCAAATATGAGCCCTTGGCCACATTAATGCACAAAGTGAATGCAAGACAGCACAACAAGGCAGACTTTGTTGTGGTGTACAGTGTGAAAGGCAGAGTGCAGGATCAAATCAAATACATGACTAAACCTATATCACTTTCCCAGGAGCTGTGGGTGAGTAGTGGCTAGAGGAAATCCAGGCAACCTGGTGACTTGGTGCAATGTGCACAGTAGTGGTGTCAATAAGTGAATCTCTAATCATTATACCCATCATGAAAAAGAAATCTAATCAACCAGGCATATCTGGTCCTTACCTCAACTTACCCTCACAGGCAAGACATGCTAGTAAGCTGTATAACTGTGTTACAATGTGTGGTATAATACAAAAAGTCCCCCTTGTCACATTGTGGTCATGTCAACAATGTAAAGATATTACCAGCTGAAATGCAACTACATTGCAACTTGGCCTTATTTCCTTCAAGCAACATATGTCCTCCACATCAATGTTTAAATGAAAGTGAATGAGAATTGTCTGTATAGCAGCCAAACTACTCATGTCATCATCTATCATAGATCACAATTAACATATTCCAACTTCATTGCAGAGGGAGAAACAACACCTCGTGACCAGCAGACTGTCCTGGGTGACCAACCTCTTGGAGATGACATCCTACCTCCCATGGATGATGACACCTTTCAGCAACTCTTGGACCCCATTGGAACACCTTCGCCGGTCATGGCAAGGAATTACAGCATTGCTGGGTCTCCAGAGAAGCCACCTACCACAGGTCATACCCCATCTGCCAGCCCAAGCCCAGCTGTGGTCTCCGAGGACCCTCAAATAGCCTTCCAACTGTGAGTGGTAGTAGTCCAGAGGTTTTTAATATGGGTTTACAAACTGGAAAATATTAGAGAATACAGAAGCGCCCTGCTCTATTTACAACAACTGGGGTCTGGAGAGAAATGATCTACATTTGTAAACTTCCTTAAAAGTGCTCTTTATATCAGAAGAAGATATGCACTTTAAATGTGGTGCATGTTAATCTGCTTTTTCTTTTTTAAACGTCATTTGAACTGTAAGATATATGTAATAAGAAGGAGCCTTGAAATGTCTGCTGATTTTGCACATTTTCTACAGTTCTTTTTATATAATGTTTTATGCTCATGGTATGTATTTGTTTTTAATGGAATTTGTATGTTGTATTTTTATGGTCTTATTCAAACTAAAATAAAAGTACATTCTCAAGGATGTAGAAGGTCAGTCCACCCCTTGGATTTCAGTATGCATGAAATGCAACTAATATGTTTTTGTGCCCTGTATCAACTGATAAATGGTGCTGAAAGGCACACTAGGATACGTAAGCAAAATGTGTTTGTCTGTCCCTGACAGTCCTCACATGCATTGAGTGTGAGTGTAACCACACATGACATTAGTTGTACAACATACACACATATCACTACACATATACACACATATCACTAATTAATCCACATCCTCCATGAAAGCTGTATTAGAAAAATGGAATAGCCATGCAACCATCCCCCGGATAACTGGGAACCTATTTGGAACTCAGTTGTTTCCCACAAGATCTCCCCTGCGCTCTCCCAAACTAAATATTGGCTTCTGCATAGATCCTTTTGGACTCCGTCAAAGCTCCACAAAATGTCTCTTAAAGATAACCCTCTATGTTGGAAATGTAATGCTGCTATAGGGGACCTCTGTCATGTTCTATTCTACTGCAGCAAGGTTTCCTCCTTTTGGCACAGTGTATTTGAGTTTATCTACACTATTGGTGGGGTCCACCTTAACAAGGATTTTCTATCACTAATCCAAGGATTTTTAGATCCTCAAATCCAAACACAGAATGATAGATTCATACTGGACATTATACTGACAGCGGCATGTAAGTCGATACTAGCCAACTGGAAAAATACAGCTGCCTCCTCCTTTAAGGCCTGGCTCAACTGGATCTCTTTCTTAAGAGGTGCAGATTATATTTCTCTTCATAACTCCCTGTGGAAATGTCAAAATAACAGGGTATGGTCATCTCTGGACACTTACTTCTCTATGACAAAACCTCCCCGAACCCCTCACATTCCCATAATCTGTGTGCCCATTTTATATCATTGTGACCTTATGTTCTTCAAAGATGGGCCAATCAAGCACCTACACATGTTTGTCACCGGTAAATGTGTTATTCTCTGGTTGTTATCCCCCTATTCTTGACTGTTGGAAACTGTTCCTAATATTGGACGACATGAGGTCCTTCAGTGAACCACTTTATAATTTTCCTTCTGGTTTCTTTTGTATATTTGCAGTACTATGTATATTCTATATTGTTTTTGCCTTTCATTCTGTTTGTTTCCTTATCATGAGAGAATTTATAGAGAGTCATCGGACTCTGCACATGTTGTCTGTATGGCAATTGTTTTCCCTTCCTTTGTTTTGCCTTGTTATGTTTTATTTTTGAAAACCTAATAAAAAAATCTTTTGAAAAAAAAAAGTATATCACTAATTAGGAGCCGGAGATCAAAGCCAGGAACAAAGCTACACATCCCCAGGGTAAAAAGAAATGTGAGACTTATGGTTTTCAAGCTCAGCAAGTAGTTACACAAAGTCACATGCATGAAGTGCCACACTTAGCAAGTACTCAATGCCAAGGATGATTGAGATTATCGAGGCAGGTGGGGGCCACATTGATGATTTGAAACCAGTTAACAACAATGACCTACTAGCACAATGGTGCAAGGGTGAGTGCATGAGTGGCAGGCACCAGTGTGGGTCCGAGCACAACCAGGAATCCTAATCTATCCTAAATATTTAACACAAATTACTTCTTACTCATCAACCCCCACCCCTCTTAACGCACCTACATTGGCACAATACTAACATGAACTATACCTAAACATAAACCTACATGTGTAAACCTAAACAAATATATATTTTTGGGGTATTTTCTTTTGTATTGTTTTTTGTTTTGTTTTTTCCATATCCTAAACATGAACTCCCCCTAAAATCCTTATAATATGAGATAAATATCTAAAAATACTTATTTATAAAAACAACCAATAGTTAAAATCTGCCTAGACTAAACCTATCCTCACAGTAATCTTCTTCAATTAATGCAATGTAAAGTAATGAAACAGGGAGCCACAACGTTTGCTAGGCCACTTGGCCTGTGTGGTTGTGGTATGGGTGGCGGCAGCTGCTGGTACCTTGGCATTGGGTGCCCGTCGCTGGCTTGCTCCCAGTGTGGGTGGGATTTTGGAGGTGGTTTTTGCTGTTTATGGTCTGGTGGTCAGAGGGATATTCCAGGACCCCGCTGCCTTTGCACGATTGTACAATTTCTCCATTTTCTGGTAGGCCTTAGCAACATGCTTAATGTGGCGGTATCGGTCCCTCCACATTTCAAATGTTCTGGCATCTTCTGCTGTCATGTTATCTATGGTGGTAATGGAAAAACATTTTTAGCACAGGCTGTTGATGTACATGATGTGTGTGAAAATAGGCTGACATTGTAACACAATTATATGTGCCTAACCAGACAAACTCCAGAAATAGAGATGGATATATGCACAATATACTGTCACTACATGAACATGCCTACTTGAGCAAGGAAAACAGAGTCTGGTGCCATCTGTGTAGATGCACATTATGTAACTATGGTCACAATGAAATTACAACCATATCATACCGAATAATGATTCACATTCATGATGATGTTTAGATTTTACCTTGGACCCTTGGTCTAGAATTTGTAAACTGGGTTCAGGGATTGCATCATGCGAGTGGGCTGAGACTTTTTCATCAACATACGTGAAAATGGTTAAGGTGATACAGTTCAGGTAGTGCACCTCTGTAGGAAGCTGGCTCTGTATATACTATACCAAAATGAGGAATAGTGTGCACAGAGTCCAGTGAAACCCAAAAGGTAGGCAGAGGTAAAAGTAGATAGCACCTTACTCTCTATTTGTGGTAGCGTGAGCAAGCAGTAAGGCTTTATCAGAGGGTAGTGTTAAGCATTTGTTGTACACACTCAATCAGCAAGTGATGTCACACACTCAAAGACTGAACTCAGACCAATTTTGTTTGTATAAAAATATTATTAAGTTATTTTATTTCTAGAACCAAGCCAAGCCTGGCACAGGTAAGTGAAATAAATGCTTTGCTAAATCTTATGCAGTGTTTACAATTGAATGCAGGTTCAAATGCAGTTGGATTGAAATACAGGTAAGTCAAAATATCGAAATTACTGTTCAGATTACTTTTAGTTACTTTTCAGATTACTTTTTAAGTTACTTGTTCTACTCAGAGTGACATGCCTAGATATCACACTGGGACATTTCCTAGCGAAAAGGTAAGTAAAATCGGTTTTGCAGAGTTGTAGTTTTTCAGGTTTCCATACAAATCAACTTCCTATGGAGAGAAATGAAGTTATCGGTTACCAGGTAAGTACTCAGTATTTGGGGTTGATTTCTGGGGTTAGAACAAGGGTTCCCCAGGGTCAAGGATGCACTCTCAAAGCAACCTCAGCGGCACTAGGGCATCCGGGTGCAGAGTGCTGAGGCCCAATGTTAGCCAATGGGGAATAGGGGGGCCTCCGGTTGGTGGCTGCTCACGAGCAGGCCACAAGGTTGTGGGAGCAAAGCTCCTGGTGTTAGGCTCAGGGCAAAGGGGGATCTGGTTTAGCACACAAAGTGCACCTGCAGCAGCACAGGGGTGGCTGGTGCAGGGTGCTGTTTTGGTGTCGGTGCCCTGTTGTTGTCAATGGGGATTTTCGTTTTGGGTTTTTAGCTCCAGCAAAACTTCTGGGAGGAACCAACAGCTGGGCAGGTAAGTTGGAGGGTTCGGGCACGTAGGTGCACCTCAGATTCTTTTCTCCAGGGCGCAGGCAGCTGGATGCAGGGGTGTCTTTTGAGGTTGGATTTCACCTTACTGGGCCACTCGCAGTTGGGGGGTCTCTGTGCAGAGGCTGCAGGCGACGTAGGGGAGTCTTGGAGGGATCAACCCATGGTGCACTTAGACTCTGGAGCACTGGGGGACCTCACTGGGACCGGTGGGCCACTCGAACTCGGGCCTTAGGCGACGGGTGCAGTGGTGGTTCCAGGCATCGGGTTTCTTTGTCCTCACAAGGCTCAGAGTCTGTCTTGGGAGTTTCTTTTGAACAGAGCTGCTTTTCACAGGAGATCCAGTCTTTGTTGAAGGCAGTCAGTCCTCCCAGGGTTCTGGAGGTCACTGGCGGCAGGACAAGGTGACTTTTGGCACAGAATCTCTAGATACTGCAGACGGGCCGGTAGGGCTGGGGGCCAAGTCAGTTGTTCTCTGCAGTCTCCTCCCCTGGGCATCTTCTTTCGTCCTTTTTCTTCATAGGTTGCCGGAATCTGTCTTCTTGGTTCAGGGCTGCCACCTAAATACTGTATTTAGGGGGCATTTTAGGGGTCTCGAGTTCAATAGCCAATGGGCTACTGACCTTAGGGTGACTACACCCTTGGTGTGCTCCCCCCACATGGGGGAGTGAGCACAATCCCTAATCCTGATTGGGGAGTGCCTGCCATCTGCAAGATGGCAGGAACTGAAGAGTGGGCTTCACCTCGCCTCCCCCACCTGAGGGGTGGGGTTGACAGAGGTGGGCACACCTTCTGGTCTGGCTAATTTTTCCTCCTGTCTTCCTGACGAAAAGTAGGGGAGACAGGAAGGGGCCTGCTCCTGATAGCAGGAGAGGCTGGGGGTCACATTACAAAGGCGGCAAGACCTTTGAAGCTCCCCTGCCACAGATGGCTTTCCTGGCCTGGGGGAGATGTGACCACCTCCACCCAGGAAAGGCTTTGTTTCTGGGCTCAGGGAGTGAAGGCTCCCACCCCAGGGGTCCAGAAACATGTCTCGTGGTGGCAGGCTGGTGTGTACCTCTCAGGGAACCCACCAGAGACTGGTCGTTTTTCAGAGGGCATCTCTAAGATGCCCTCTGAGTGCATTTTTCATTAAATCCCACACTGGCATCAGTGTGGGTTTAATGTGCTGAGAAGTTTGATACCAAACTTCCCAGTTTTCAGTAAAGCCATTATGGTGCTGTGGAGTTCGTAATCATAAATTCCCAGCACCATATACTCTTAATGGCTTTGCTGCACTTACAATATCTAAGAATTGGTCTAGACACTGTAGGGGTACAGGGCTCTTGCACCTGTACTCTCACCACTGCTATAGTGCAGCCAGCTAGATGGGTGGCTGACCTATGCCAGGGCAGTGGGCTGTAGGCATGGCACACAGGGATGTGTGCCATGTCGACTCTTCACTTTGTTCTGCACCAAAACATGCAGCCTGCAATGGCAGTGTGTGTGTGTGTGTGAGAAGGTACAGGGCCTCTAAGGGTGGCACAACAAGTGCTGCAGCCCTTAGAGGCCTTCCCTTGCCACAGTGCCCTTGGTACCCATGGTACCTTTTACAAGGGACTGATATGTGGCCAGAGAGGTGCCAATTGGGGCTAAAAGGTACAGTTTTTGGGAAAGAACACAGGTCCTGGGAACCTAATTGGCAGGGACCCAGGGCACATCAAGTCAAATTTCATCAGTAGTCTGTAGTATGGATTGTGGGTCCATTGTTGACATCTGCTAAGTTAGCATGAGCTTCGCTGCCATGAGGCTGCTTTTGCACACAACACTGCATGCATAGATTTTGCAAGACTCTGTTTGTGCTCTTTAACATGAGAACTGTCTGCTTTTCGCGTTCTCTGCTGTGCTCTAAGGTTTAGTCTGCACACGATGTACAAGGTCGATCAACAATGCCCCTTGTTATTCTGTTCTGGTCAGTCCCTCGCACCTAGACATAACATGACACACAGCTGCACTACTGAAAATCGTATGCTTTAATATTGCAAGCTAAACATGTGGTGCAGACACTTGGAGAGATTCCTTTCCAGAGAGAAGAGCTGTACTTGTCCTGAGATGTAAACCTTTCATCTAGGCCTTGAGGTATGGGGTCTGCTGACAAAGCCCAGAGGTCTTCTTGTATATAATAAACTATTTCCTACCACGGGGAGGGTGGTTAGGTATTGTAGCCCTTTTCCACTGTCTTTACAAAATGATATCCCCGTTTATATTCTACGGAATTGTGACAATGCTGACTATATTGTGTTTATGCATTTTACTGCTAGTAATGGCACGTGTACTGTACCATAGAGCGCGTTAGCTGAAATAAACATTTTAAACTATACCGTGACTCTGATTACTCGCATTGTGGACAAGTATGAGTGAGTGAGCGAAAGAGTTGTCTGGCTTCCGCGATTCCTGAGAAAGTCAGGAGTGTCATGTTCTGAGTTGTCTAATCATTGGTAGCTTCGCTGTTAGTCAGAGAACGAATGAGACACTATAGCTAGTCGGTTTGGGATTTTGGGCACTAATGTGGTAGGTTGGTACACCCCTATTCACTGAGGTCCCGTTTTCCTGTGCATAGTTCTGTATATGTGCAGAATCCCTGCAACATGGCGCCGCCAACGTTTGGTCTGGTTCTTATCTGCGAGACGCTTGAGTAGTGCTTGTGCTTGTCCACAATACCCTCACTTCTGTTTCCGGAGACAGTTGTGATGGTGTAACCTCCTGTATTGATGTTTTTATAGGTTCTTTCAAGCTTGAAGTTTTAAAAGGTTTCTCTTTATATTAAACCCATTATTGTGCTGCCGCGCTCTAGGTTGGCTTTCCTTATTGTCAGTTATGGCGGTCCAGGTTCCGGCCACTAATAGGGCAGCACTCACGGCTTATTTGACTCAGAATGGAGTCCCTAATGCTGGTGTCGCGCTGATGTTTGTAGTAAAAGCAGATGCGGCTTACCGCTTTGAAGTGTTTTATTCTTGGGTCACCTTTCCGGCGGTGGATGGAGCAGATAACTTGTTTCACAAATATATGCCTACGGCCCTTCCTAATGCTTATCAGCCCTATCGGGCTCTTGAGGTTCCACTTACAGCTTGGCAACACCAAATTTGGCTTAATGGCGCCCTTCCTTACCCAATAACGCCAGTACATTTAGGTCCTTTATCGATAGATGGGGCCACGTGGCCCGTTTTGGCTGGGTATACCCCTCACCGCGTCGTTTGACAATGGTGACGCTTGCAGAACTGCGCGTGTTACATACGTCTTTGATACGCATGCATAGAGCTGTTCATGTCATGCAACTTCCAGGTGGGACCACCTGGAGTTGCTGCGCAACCTGCGGGACCCGGTGGTGTGACCATCAGTCCCGTTATGGTAAATTCAGTGATGGTGAAGCGTCCACAGAATAAGGATGAATTACCTTATTGGCTTGCTGAAAAATTTGGCCAAATTGAGGCTGTTTTTCCGAACACATCTCCTGTGGAGAAACACAGGATATTGACTATTAGTTTGCCGAAGGACTTACTTCCCGAGTTGGCTGATTGTAACACCTGGGGCAGGGTGTTTGCAGCGGTATATTCAAATTGTTTCGGCACTCCTTCCATGACCGTCCTCCCTACAGTGATTAAACGTGTTCAAGATGAACATGGAGCCGAAGCAGCTGTGGAGCTGGGGATGCGATTGGTGGGGGTGTTCGACGTGGTTGCAGATATGATCCTTGCAAATGTCAAGGGCGATGCGGTAAGCTTTCAAGTTGCAAATCGCTTGGCGGCTGTGCCTGAAGCAGACAAACCACGCAAATTACCGAAAATTATTGCAAAGGCTTATAAGACCATAGACCGCAATAGTTTGGGGGTTAAGCCTTTTACTCAAACGCAAACTCAATCTCAAACTACACAAAAAGTCCTGACAGATAAAGATGGACGCCCGTTCTTTCCTAAAAAGAACTGGAAAAAAAAAAAACTGGGGCAGCAACAACAGAAGCAGGGTTCGCGTGCTGGTTCACCGACACCTGACACTTCTGAGCGTACTTATGACTTGCGCGAACGCGCGAAAATTAAGCCTCCTGATAGGTTTCAAGTCCCTGATCAGCGTTCTCCTCGTTCTTTACAGGACACATCTGGCTCTCAGGTCGGTTGTGGAGATCGCCAGGATCGTGGCTAAAGTCATCCTGCGCCACAGGGATGTGATCAGCCTCGTCAGTTTGACGTCAAGGGGAAACAAGAGGAGCAACCACACTTCCGTGCCCCGTTTCCAAAGAAAAAGGTTGCCGCTTTGACAGCGAGAAATGCCTCAGACGGTGAGAACCCGACTGCTGGATTGGACTTGGGCGGTGACTCTGCTTGACAGCGCAGCGGAAGTTACCATAGTGCGGGAGGCACTGCGTCCTTGTCTGGAGGCGACAGCAACTGAAACTTTCATTACAGTAGGGACAGCTGACACCCGGGTTGCCCCTCCGGATAGGCTGTATAAAATAGTTTTTCAAATTGAAGGTGACATTGAACGTGTGGTCACAGGGATTTTTTGGGAGAATCTGACCGCTTCCTATGACATTTTGTTAACAGAGGCAGATTGGCCCCCACCTTTTGTACTGGCCGCAGCAAGGGGGAAGGACGTGATTCTTCCGAGTTTTTCGCGTTACGTCCCCAAGGACCATGCAGTGGCTTTTGCAGCTGAGTGGGCTTTGGACCTGGCGCCGGCAGTGTACCGTAATCAAGTGGGCTGGGATAAAGATTCTCCGCCACATGAGATTCCATTGCGGTCTATGCCTCAACCTCAACCCCAATATCCCATCCGGCGGGAAGCCAAAGGTCCCGTTTCTGATGTTCAAACTGAGTTGGAGTATCAAGGAGTGATTGAGACATGTGTGTCACCGATGAATAATCCTCTTTTTACTGTTTCCAAACCCAATGGGTCTTATTGCATAGTTTTGGATTACCGGCATTTGAACTCTCATTGTCGTACTTGTGCGGTACAGAATAACCATAGCTCTGCTCTTGTGGACAGTATAGTGCGTAAAAAATATAAAATGACACTTGACATTCCCAATGGCTTTTACAGTCATAACCTGGCCCCTGAATGTAGTCAATTGACCGCATTCACGGCCGGTGGAAAACAGAAATATTTTGACGTTTACCTATGGGGTATAAGTATAGCCCCGGGGTTTTCGCCGCGCATGTTGTCTCTTTGTTAGACAGCATAGACCCGGATGCGTACTCGTATGTTGATGATATTTACCTCACAGACGATGAATTATGGCCGCATCTATGCCATGTTGACCGCATCATGCTTCAGTTTGCGGATTATGGATACAAATTTAATTTTGCTAAATCACACATCGCTTGCTATGCGGTGCTTTTTTTGGGCTATGAGCTCAATAATGAAGGTTGGGGCTTGGCACCCCACTTTCTGGAGAAACGCGCACGCTTGCAATCTCCAACTACTCTGAAAAAACAGCAGTCTTTGCTGTGATTTTTTAATTTCGGGAGGTCTTACATTCCCGGATATGCCCAGCGTATCAAGCCTCTTTATGCTTTGATACAACCTACCTTTTCAAAGGCCAGCTGGCTTCCAGAACATTCTGCTATTCTGCAATCTTTGCAGTCTGATCTACTTGAATCTAAGTACTTGTTGACACGTGACAACCACACAAACCTGGTGATACGTATCGTGCCAGGCGTAGTAGGTTTCACTTACTTGACGTACAATGAAGGCGACACAGTGCCTATTGCATACAAATCACATTTGTACACTTCAGCCGAAATGCGGTTTTCCTCTGTCGAGAAGGTTTTGACAGCTGTGCAGATGGCGGTCCTGAAGGAACGCGCACTGGCACAAGGGAAACGCATTTTAGTGGTTACAGCTTTCCCTTCTTTGGAAGCAGTAACAAAGGCGAGTGTACCAAACTCTAAAGTATTACATCCCGTTGGATACAATGGGCTACTTCTTTGACGTTCCCGGATGTCACATTTATCTTTGACCCCTCTCTTTAGACACAGGAGTTCTTGCACTATGAACACGTTCATCCGCCTCCTCTGTCTTTGCTTCCCTTGGAAGAATATACATGTATCATCTACACCGATGGTTCGGCGCAACCGGCCACTGGTTCTAAACATGCTTATTCAGCGGCTTGTGCTATTGTGGCTGGTGCGATGGTGAATGGAGAATTCAAGACTAGTATAGTGCATACACAGGGGCTAGGGGACTGTACCGCCCAATTTGCCGAGCTGCGCGCTTTGGTTCTTGCTCTCGAGTTTGCAGATCCGAGTGTTTCTAAGCTCATTGTGTGCGATTCTTACTACTGTGTTCAGTCTTTCAATGACAACTTATTCTTTTGGTCTCAAAACGATTATCGAGATTCTAAAGGCAGCACTATTAATCATAAAACGCTTTGGGTTCGAGTGGCGGATCTTAAACAACGTCTGCCACTCACACATGTTATACATACTCTTGGCCATCAGCGTGTGGGAGCACAAGCTCTTGGGAATTGTTTGGATGATGAAGCAGCCAAATCTGCAGTAGCCACGTGTTCCGTAGCAGCCGTTACAAGGTCCATGACTAAAATTGATGATGACATTTTGGCAGCAATTGCTGCAACTGCGGAGGGATCTAATTATCCACAGGGTTTCCCTTCAAAGTATTCTTATCAGTTAACTCCTGAAAATATTCCTTTTGCTAGAACACCTGAAGTTGGAGATCGGCTGATTCCCAACGCGGACCGCAGACACATTTTGATCAAAACCGCACACGAAGGTATGGCTTCAGCCCATGCTGGAGTGTCCACGACTGTTTCTGTCTTGCAGCAACGTTATTGGTGGCGTGGTTTATATAAACAGACCCGTACTTATGTGCTTTCGTGTGACATCTGTCAACAAATCAAGCCTTCTATGGTAACACGTCCGCCACAAACACAGCTTTGCATTGCAAATCGCCCCTTTGCCTGTGTATATCTTGATCACTGCAGTCCATTTACTTCTGATACTGCGTATAGTACATTTTGGTTGCAGTTGATTCGTGCACTAGATTTCTTTGGGTTTGGCCACAACGCAGTGCTGACGCTCGAAATGTTATCAGGGATTTGCGTGTCTTTGTAGGGATTTTTGCCTGTGGCACCTTTCACTCAGACCAAGGTCCTGCATTCGCCTCTAAGGCATACAGGGATGCGATGAAGTCTTTGGGGGTGCTGGTGCAGTTTTCATCTCCATTCAGGCCTGAGGGCAATTCAATTGTGGAGCGAATGAACCGTGACTTAAAGCAATCCTTAACAGCTAGAGTCTTAGGTACTGGCAGGAACTGGCTGGCCCATTTGTATGGGGTTCAACGTGCACTTAATAATCTCCCTAGAAGACCTCTAGGTGGGCGGACCCCATACGAGATGCTCTTTGGCATAAAAATGTTTGTGCCAGACCTTGATGGTCTAGATGTTGCGGCGGCAGCCGCGACCTTTGACGTAGATAATCATTCTACTATGTTACAGGACCTACAAGAGACCCGTGCCTGTCTTGCTACTTAACATTTGCCTTCGGCAACAAATGCTGCACTGCTGATTCCAGTGGCCGGCTGGCTTCCAAAAGTTGGTGATCTGGTCCGAGAGAAGTTGGAGAACAAAAAAGAATTTGGTCCCTCTTATCGTGCACCGGTTCCAGTGCTTGGATTGAATGGCACTCGTACAGTTATTTTACCACCGCTTCCTGGTCACAAGAACAACAGATACATCTCCATTGACAATGTCAAGCTACAACATCTGGCCGATTCTGAATAGTGTGACGCTTGCTGTTTCGTGTCCCACAATTTCGAGAAATCCTGGGGTTAGCGCATCTTTCAGCTCACCTAATGACACTGTCATCGAGATGGACCCTGTTGTTGACCATTTATTTGTCCCTCCTGCTCCCTCCTGTGTAAAGTTGCGTTAACATTTTTTGGAGATGTTTAGCACATGTTCTTGTGAATATCCCCCTAAAAGTCTTGTTAGGGCTTTGGTTAAGTCCCTTTAGAGTTAGGGAGAAGAGGAGTTAGAAGGTTTTTTAAAAATGTCTCTTAACAAGAACCCAGCTGTTAGTGAAGAAAACCACAATGGCATAGAGAACCAGGTTCAGGAGCTTGACCTCACCCCTTATCTCTACTTAGGATTTAGGGAGTTAAGGTCTCTATACAAACTTAAAAATATAGTCATGGGGTCCCATCCCTCCAAACAAAAGCTCAAGGAGCTGTTGGCAGGGTATGCTAAGGACCTTCCTTCTGAGAATGGTGAAGACCTCTCAGATGAAGAAGTAGAGGGAGGGGATGAGGATAACTACCACCCCCCTCCCACTTCATATGGAGAGAAGGGAACAAGTGGCCTTGACTCCAAGAGTAAACCTCTCAGTACCTAGAGCCCACTCAGGTTGATCAGGTGCTACTGAGGACATTGAGGGCAGCCTCAATGAGGAGGACATCCTGCTAGCCAGGTTGACAAAAAGATTAGACCTAGAGACCAGACTCCTGGTTCTAAAAAAATAAAGAGCAGAGATGGGCCTAGGACCCATCAATGGTGGCAGGAATTTATAAAATGTAGAAAAAGAAGGATCCTATGATCCCAAAATCTCCAAAGGGAATGTCCCTAAATTTGAAGATGGTGATGATATCACCAAGTGGTTCACAGCCTTTGAGAGGGCTTGTGAAGTCAGAAAGGTGAAGAAAGCTCACTGGGGGGCACTCCTTTGGGAACTGTTCCCTGGTAAGTGCAGAGACAGATGTCTGACCCTTAGTGGGAAAGAAGCAGCCTATGAACTCATGAAGGGCACCCTGATTGAGGGATTTGCACTCACTACTGAGGAGGTTAGAATTAGATCCAGGGGGGCTCAGAAAACCCAGAGTCAGCCCTGGGTGGAATTTGTAGACTACTCAATGAAAACACTGGGTGGCTGGTTGACTGGAAGTAAAGTGCAAGATTATGATGGTCTTTATAATTTGTTTATGAAAGAACACATATTAAGTAATTGCATTGATGAAAAGTTGCATCAGTATCTGGTAGACCTAGGTCTAATTTCTCCCCAAGAATTGGGAAAGAAGGCGGACCACTGGGTCAATACAAGGGTGACCAGGACATCCACTGGGGGTGACCAAAAGAAAGGGGTTACAAAACCTCCCCAGAGCAAAGACAGTGAGCCTCTTAAAGATAAAAGTAAAGAGTCCCAGAGAGCCCTCCGAAAACCTGTCCAGAAGGATGGGCCCAAAGACCCATCACATACTAAATCTGGGTAACAAGGTAAGAGTTGGGATCCCAACAAGGTATGGTATCACAACTGTCAAAAGACATGACACCACACCAAGGACCCCAGCTGTCCTAAAAATACAGCCCCTAGTGTAGCTCCAGGGTTTGCCAGTGTAGCTTTGGAGGGTGGTTCCTCAGATGAGGAAGTCCTCCTAGCCTTCATCTGGAAGATGGGCCCAAAAGGTGAGTTGCAGATTCCAGAGGTGAGTAGACACTTCCACCACCTAATGGTGAATGGAATCCCAGCCACTGCCCTGAGAGATACCTGTGCCAGCCACACTGTGGTGCATGACAGGTTGGTACTCTCAAACCAATATGTCCCAGGGGAAACACAAGGAGTAAGGGCTATCTCAGGGGTTGTCACTGTTAGGCCTGTCACTGTAGTGCCCCTAGAAATAGCTGGGTCCCTTAGTTGGAGAAAGGTGGTAGTCAATAAAGACCTCACCCTTGATTGTCTCCTTGGGAAAGACCACCCAGAGGTTGGTCTGAGCCAAAGAGAGATACTGGTCCAGTGCCAGACCTTATCTAAGGAACCTTGGGGGACTGAACCTGCAGTTAGTGCAGCTAAGCCTCAAAAGAAAAAGAAGAGATAATGTAGGAAAGATGGACAACTGTTAGCCACAGTTCCAGTGGGCCAGAGAGATTCTATCCCAGTAAGGCAGAACTCCAAAATTGGCACTGATGAAGTCCCTCCCTAGCCAACCAAAAGACCTGACTAGTCAGGCAACTGTCCAGCCTGAGTTGGTGGCTCCTCAGCTGGCAGAACAGAGGGTGGAAGAAGGGTGTTCACTACCAAGTGTAGTGACCCCCAACCCTAAAACAGCAGACAGGCCACCAGAACCCAAAGAAGCCTGTAAATTAGCCACTTCACCTACCAGTGAAGAGCTACAGGTGTGGTTCTGGGCACTGACAGCTATCAGTAGCCTCTGCTGGGTGTTAGCCTTCATGGCAGCACTGTCCTTGGCATGGTGGCCTAGCCCCCTGCCAAATAGCAAGTTAGGCCCCCTGACCCTATTGGTCATTGTGGTGTTACTCAAGCTGTGGGTAACCTCTGTGGGTAAGTTGGGTTTTGCCCTAGCTAAGTTAGAATTTGCAGAGCTGGGCACCTCTGAACCCAAACTAAAAAGATGGGGTAAAGAAACTAAAGAGCTAGGAAAGGAGCATTTGGAATTAGGTCCTGAAACGGTTGAGGTAGGCCAGCTCCCCAAAGGGACATGACCTGGACAGAAGGATGTAAGGCGGAGTGGGCCCTGCAACTTTCAAACCACTTCCTCTACTCTTCCTCGCCTGAAAGACTAGAAAGACTCTCCCAGGATTAGCTGAGTCTCCTGGCCATTGGGCTGGGGGGCTTGTGTAGGAAGCTGGGTTTCTGTTACAGTAACCCACCCACTTTTTACCAGGCTACTAATGAAATTTGACTTGATGTGCCCTGGGTCCCTGCCAATTAGGTTCCCAGGGCCTGTGTTCTTTCCCAAAAACTGTACCTGTTGCCGGGATTCTGCACATAGACAGAACTATGCACAGGAAAACGGGACCTCAGTGAATAGGGGTGTACCAACCTACCACATTAGTACCCAAAATCCCAAACCGACTAGCTATAGTGTCTCATTCGTTCTCCGACTAACAGCAAAGCAACCAATGATTAGACAACCCAGAACACGACACTCCCGACTCTCTCAGGAATCGCGGAAGCCAGACAACTCTTTCGCTCACTCACTCATACTTGTCCACAATGCGAGTAATCAGAGTCACGGTATAGTTTAAAATGTTTATTTCAACTAACGCGCTCTATGGTACAGTACACGTGCCATTACTAGCAGCAAAATGCATAAACACAATATAGTCAGCATTGTCACAATTCCATAGAATATAAACGGGGATATCATTTTGTAAAGACAGTGGAAAAGGGCTGCAATACCTAACCACCCTCCCCATGGTAAGACATAGGGGCATATTAGCAAGACTGGCGATAAAATTATCGCCATTTTAGCGGCAGGAAACTGCCGCTAAAACGGCGATAATGGGCTTGCTAATAAGCGTTATAGAATTCCAATAGAAGCCCAGGTTAGATATGCAGGACATCTAACCTGGGCTTCTATTGGAATTCTATAACGCTTATTAGCAAGCCCATTATCGCCGTTTTAGCGGCAGTTTCCTGCTGCTAAAACGGCGATAATTTTATCGCCAGTCTTGCTAATATGCCCCATAGTTTATTATATAAAAGAAGACCTCTGGGCTTTGTCAGAAGACCCCATACCTCAAGGCCTAGATGAAAGGTTTACATCTCAGGACAAGCACAGCTCTTCTCTCCGGAAAGGAATCTCTCCAAGTGTCTGCACCACATGTTTAGCTTGCAATATTAAAGCATACGATTTTCAGTAGTGCAGCTGTGTGTCATGTTATATCTAGGTGCGAAGGACTGACCAGAACAGAATATCAAGGGGCATTTTTGATCGACCTTGTACATCGTGTGCAGACTAAACCTTAGAGCACAGCAAGAACGCGAAAAGCAGACAGTTCTCATGTAAAAGCGAAATCTATGCATGCAGTGTCGTGCGCAAAAGCAGCCTCATGGCAGCGAAGCTCATGCTAACTTATCAGATGTCAACAATGGACCCACAATCCATACTACACCCTCCCCCTGGTAAGATCTTTGCATGTAGACAACAGAGTTCAAAAAGTATGAGCAGAGTTCTAAAGCGTGATTTTCGAGAGAGAGAAAAAAACCAATTAGGAAAAAAAATAAGTTAGTTTAAAGGGCCTTGGAAATCCAAGGACTGGTGAATTTAATCCATCAGAGTGTAGGAGCAATAAAATGCAATACCCTCCAGAAGGAAATCATTTCAGTTGGTAGAAAAAAGGGACGCCATCCAGTTCATCAAATCAAACGAACACGTGTGCTCCTCATATTCGGGTGCCTCCATTAGCATTTCCGGACAACTTGCTTGATATTTGATGTAACTTTGAAGTAGGAGATTCTTCGCAGCCTCACAGACATCCCATTGAGCCAAGATACCAAGTGTAGCCGCAAGCCCCATAAAGCCAACCCCAGAACAGTCCCGCTCATTGGCCACTAAGGGACCCATCAGCCGGTCAAAATCCGGGTCCGGACATGACGAATTGGAGAAGCACAAATCCAATGCCCACGTAAACGGACATTGTAGACATGAAAAAACAGGTTGCACGCAAGTGAAGTATGGAAAGCGGAAGGACAACCCATAAGACACACTGAGAGCTGCCAGTGGTAGTGCACCGAAGCATTAATGCATACGATCACGGAGCAATTGCAGCCGATCTTGTCTGTGCAGTACCAAAGGAGGAGCAGCCATTGCGCAGCAGACACAGTAGAAGCAGGATTCCAGCAGCTAATGCCAGCATTAAAGGGAAGCCACCAAAGACGCTGGAAAAGATAGAATGAATGAATGCAGGTATAACACCAAATATTGTCTGAAAAGAAGTCACAAGGCCAGAGCCGACAGCTTTAAAAAAATGAGCAAGGATACTTGTGTCAGATGCATTAAATATGAGGTGTATTAGCTCCCCAAAATGTAGTGGGAGATATATTGTTTAAAGAGTTTGAATTTCACTAGCAGCGCTAGTAAGTAAGTAAGTCCATTTTAAATAGCGCAGCTACTCACCCTTACGGGTCTCAAGGCGCTGGGGGCCGGAGTGGAAATTAAGTAAGCTATTGCCCAGAGTCACATGGTGCTGAGCTGAGCTGCCGCCGGAGATCGAACCGTGACCCCTGTGCTCCGAAGTCAGCTGCCCTGGCCGCTGCACCACACCTCTCCACCTGCAGGTTGAAGGTTTCTCGTGAGGAGGTAAGGGCGACTTCTTGTTGGGTTAAAAGTGCCTTTAATCTGCTCAACTTGTTGAAATCTGCTTTCAAAGTTGGTATGGAAGGCCAAATTGAGCTATCGAGCTGCCCACGCGGGGGAGGAAAAAGCTGATTTTTACAACAAATTACGCACTGTGAAACCGTTACTATGTATGGTATGCCAGCCAGCAAGCCGCAGCATTCTTGGTTATTTAGAATAAGATAACTACCGTTAGTAAGCAGAGTGAATGTGGGAATTATTGCGGGAACCTGATTACCTTTTAAAACACAAGTAAGGTTCGGAGCTGACATATTACATGCTCCGTGCAACTTGATATTTTTGCAAACAAGGGAATGACCCACTGTAGAATCACAGTCCTCCCCCGTAAGATATACTTCAGTTTCTTCCTGCAAACATCGGTAGGTAAAAGGCAAAGACCACAGTTCATGCAGAAAAGCGCTACCCAGGGGTTCAAAGCGGCCTAACGGGTAATGTTTCATACAGGAGCTGAATTGGAACAGCGAGAAAGGCAAAGATATGACCCCATGAATTAGCCAAACCGCAGTGTCAGTTTCCGCTACTGAAAAGGGCAAAGGGTCTATTTTTTCTATATGTAGAAGAGTGTAAGTTGCATTTTTCATGGACATGAACTGCTGTTTGTCAGTTAAATTAAATGGTAAAAACAAAGCAGTCGCATTTAAATAATCCTATGGCACTTTTCCCATTTTTAGAGTTTGCAAAGCCCATGCGAATTGCTTGACAGAACGCAATTGATTCTGACCATGATATAACAGAGACACATCTTCTTGCACAATATCAATAACAGAAGAAACAATGTTATCTAATGTGTAAATGCGGGAAGATAGTGTGTTAATACTATTATCGACAACAGGTAGAACCTTCTTTAAGTTCGCTTGGTCAAGTTCCCGCAGACGTGACGCCGCTTTAATCTGTGAAAGTTTCCATATTTCATTGTAAGCTGCGTAATAGAATCTCTTTTTACTAGGAACCCTGCGTCCCAAGACAAAGTCGGCCAAATTAATGTTGTTGGACAACAACGATAGATGTTGTTTAATGGACGATAGTGTAGAGTGCTGCAACCACTGTTGACATAATTTTCCAACCGAATAGGTCGTTACTGAACGTGTATCAGGAAATTGTGGGTCGGCTCTGTCTTGCATAGAACCCGAATTGGTGTTATGAAAACAAAGTTGGCAGGCATTCGAACTTGTCTGCCAAACTCACCAACCTAAATAATCCAATTTAGACACATCAAAAGTGTTATTTTGAAATAAAGATTGTAAGGCCTCAATGGTATAATTCGTGTATATGCGCCAATTATTATACTCAGCTATAGAAGGAATGGCAGGGGCGTTTAACTTTTTTGCAGTTGCCAAACCAAAGCAAGTGGTCTGGTAAACTGTTTCATTTAAAAACAAAATTTGTGCTGGGATAAGGCAGGCCCGATGTAAGGCTTCAGTGCCTTGCACCTGCCAGGACCAAGAACCCCAGATCAATTTCAAATCACGGTGGCCCTCCAATGATCATAACCCTTGATAGACAGATCATGTCTGAAAGAATTTGAATAAATCAATTTTGTATGGGTCAACATTACTTTGGGAGTTGACGGAACATTTAATTTAAAATAATACGACTCGGGTGTTGACCTATCATAGTCTGTAAAATATGTAAATTTGTCTCTAAGAGTTTTCGAACTACCTTTTAATGGTGCAGGACAATGTTCCCACTGTGTGTAATTGACAACAGGACGTAATGTATTAGTCTTATGTAAGAAATGATGTCCATAATGTTGATAACAGAACAAATCAGCATAATTGGCAGAATTTAAATATAAATCTTCAGCATTAAAAGCAGCATAATATTTCAAATCAGAAAACAATGATTGTATAGCATGCACATCTCAGTCGTCGGAGCGTATGTCCTTCGGTTACCACATCACCCATGGAGACGCGAAACACATATGGAACGTTAATAATTTCCGTCGGACCATGGACCTGATAATCCACTTTATCCCAGATGATGCCATCCGCAACTGGAAATGCTGAGATGTTAACAAGAGTTTGGTCACGCTTCATGATGTGGGAAGATGAGTGAGGGGCCAAAATACCATCAACCAAGTTCACAGCAGAGCGTTCAGGTAAGTAGTGACCATTAATAAGTAGGAAAAACACTGTCACAAACCCAATTGACATAAAGAGAAAAATTGTGATCCGAATTAACCAGATATATGTCCAGGAAGGGACCAAATAAGTCTGTTTAAACCAGGAAACAAAAATAGACATTTTGGTAGGACCAATTGAAATGGTGGAAGACGAGTCAAAAGAAAAATTGTCATGGTGTAACGAGCCTTCAGGCAAGCCATGCAAAGACTCACTTGTGGGATAAGCATACTCAACATCCTCGCAGTCTATCGCGGGAAACGAGCCTTCAGGCAAGCCATGCAAAGACTCACTTGTGGGATAAGCATACTCAATGTCATCGCAGTCTATCGCGGGAAAATAACCCTGTGTTAACGTGGAATTTACAACACGGCGGTCCCATGCGATAGTCTGCCGAAAACGTGGCCAATGTCCGCGATACAACCACCTCGACGGAGATAAAAACACAAACCCCAACACCAAAAAACGTGCGATGAGCCCATTCGCGATGAGGAAAGCAGCGATAAGCAGCGCCAGGCCCGCGACACACACATGGCAAGCGGGAATAAGCACAACAAAAGCAGGAAAAAGGAAGACAAACCAAACAGAAAACAACAGCGAAGCATAATGGAGGCAGCCGGAGCTAGTACACAACCCCACAAGCCCCATTGGCAACAAAACATTGTACATGGCAGTCCATCGTGGACAAGGTGAATGCAGCCGGAGAGCGGAGGAGGACAATGGAAGAAAACCAGAACAGCTGGAATGATGCGAAACGCACAAACAAGCAGAAACACACCAACAACCAGAAGGCAGCAATGCACACAGGAGGTGGGAGTCCAGCGCCACACCAGGAGCTGGATGACATGGAGGAAATGGTGTCCACCACATCAGTCTGGAGATGGTGGCAGGAGTCGGGGACCGGAAACTGCTCAAAATCAACAGACACAACAGCAACAGGGAGAGGAACCACCAGGGACTGGGGGGACGGGGGGAGATGGGCACAATGGCACACATGCACAATTAAGCTCAGCACAACTGTGGACAAACCATGCCCAAGAGTAACAACATCAACCAAGAGCACAAGTCACACAACTCGGCAATATCACACCACTGAACAGGCACAGAAGTGAAAACCACACTGCCTGAAAGGGAGAAGGGTGAGCCAAATCTGAGCTGAAGGGACATCTCACACACAATACAGCACACACACATAGGAAGCAGAGCACCCCAACATCAAACACAATGTGGCACAAACAGCAACATTTGCACAACCGAACACAGGACACAAGTGCACCCGCTTGTGGCCGGTAATTGGCTGTACGCATCTGGCAAAGCACGAAACAGGGACATGAGAATGCACAAGTACAAACCCACAGCCCTGATGGGGTAGCAATGCATGTATGGCAGGGATCCAGATAGGCCGTGACACACACATTGGCATACAAATGAACACTCATCACAGTTGGAGACAAGTGAAGGTGCGGAAACTTTATCAACAATTGCGTGTCAGTGCGGCCAAGAGAAGTTCCACGACATGCAGACCAATGCAGCAGCATGTCTGAATGAGGAACGTTGGAAAGCGCCCATGTCCACCCCGGGGGAGTCCATCACCCACACAAGTCAGTGCCAAACCGCGTTGGTTGTCCGCGCATGGATCCGGAGTCCAGGCCAATGCAGCCATGCCCACTGTCATCTTGGGACATGTGATCAGATCCCCAACATGCAACCAGGCGTCGGGGCATGTGCAATGGGTCACATTCAGTTGTGGCTGCAGGTACGTTGTCACTCCTCCATGAACGCGAGTGCAGCAGAGTAGGCCAACATTTCCAATGAGAGCTCATTGTCCACCACATCTAACATGTCGGCGACGTAACCCATCAGCTGTCCCGGACAGATGTGCTGACTCCAACCCCTGGCCCCAATTGGCACTAAAGCCCAATAGGGGAGCGGCGCAATGTGGTCACTGCACACGACGACTCGTGCAATCTCCCAGGTCCAGTTGCCAGCATGCATGCCAATCATCCAGGCATGCCATAAACGGGCATCACGGTGACACTCCTGGTCGTGGGCCAACAAGGGGGCGCACACACACGTCAAAATCCAGGTCAGCTACCGTTACGTTGGAGAGGCAGACATCCATGGTCCACTCGAATATGCACGAGCGACAATGCAACACAGGCTGAATGCAGGTGACGTTGGCAAGGCGGAAGCTTAGCCGGTAACTGATCCGCAGCACTGCCAATGGCAGTGCCCCCAGTACATGCAGCAGACGTGCACGGTACAGGTCCACGTGACTGGAGTTGGGCATGTGTCCGGGATGGTCTGCCATTGCGTCAGTGGCTCTGCTTGAAGCGGCAGTGTGCTGAACCGCGCCAGTCCTGTGGATGAAATGGCACAGCTCGGAGCAATGAGCAGTGTCTGTGTGCAACGGGTGCAGGCCTGGGGTGGGGTGGGAGTACGTGTGAAGGCCATTTCACGCACGCTAACTACGACCAAGGACTACTGCGTGTGGGATGTGTACAAGGTGGTCTCACGTCGGGCAGTGCGTAGTGTGGGAGTCGCCAGCAAATGCTATTGTATCTGTCAGGGGGTGCTGGGCACATGCAAGTCCCAGCTCGGACCTGCAGATGTGATACCGCCTGATAGTTCAGACAAAGGACCTTTCATCCCTACAGTAACTTCACCATCTGCTTGCATACAGGAGATGTACAGAGGCCTGTCGTGGGTGGGGTGGGATGTCTGCGACCCAGGGAATCATGGATGATATGCTGAGCACGTGGCACATGAGCGGCCTCACTATGTGTTACGTTGCCTCACAGCTGCTCCTCCCTCCCACGAGCCCCCACACTTGTGTGCGCTGCACGGTTGTATCACGTGCACTCATACGGCACACCATTGTCATGCCTGTCTGCGCATGTCCAGCGGCATGCCAACAACACCGTGAAGCTGGCCGTTGAGGGTGTGCGGCCACGTGAGTGTAGGCCAATGGTCTGGACAGGGCCAACACAGGTGTACAGTCCATGGCTGGCTGTGATCACGCTGCGATTGAGGCTAGGCATCTGACTTATGCAGCCGCAGGACTGATACACATAACACTTGGCATGCATGAGCCAAGACCCCGAGTGGTCTTGCGCTCCTACATTTCCCCGTATGTGCGGGCCCGCCCTCCGGGTACATGCTACATTGCAACATCGACTACTGTGGCCCTGGTGGCGACAACACCCCAACACAAAGACACACTTACCGCACTTCCTGCTCAAGGCCAGACCAGAGCCACGCCCTGAACCCCCTTGCCGAATCAGCACACCCCGGCGCTGACCTGACATATGCCGGACCAGCACACGCCGCTTGTGCATGCAGGGGGGATGGGCGAAGCTACATGTCCAAGGTCTTGGCCACTGCTGAGGTGACATGGTATCATCCGCTGAAGACAGCACACTGTGATGTTGCAGGGCTCGGGCCCATCATGCTGACATAATGACCACACGGACACACTTGCTTAGATGGTGTGAACGGCTATGGGCACGTGTGCCCAGCCACGTGTGCCCAGCCACGTTTATTAGCAGGCTCACATGTCGAGTGACACCTGTGTTGGATGTGTGTGGGGTGTGTGTACACCAGCCGTCATGGAGTGCCTGGTGCAGTCAAAACAACGACAACAGTGTACATCGTTAAGGACACAACCATTCAACCATAAAGGCTCCATGACTTGAGCTGCACAGAGATAGTGGCCCCGGATGCACAGCGTCCTCCACGGGCCTACCACCACGGGCCGCTGACTTGCGGTGCACTGGGGCAGGGTCACGAGAGCAGAGCAGGTTCTCGTAGATGACAAAGGGGGTTGTCGCGGAGTGTCTCGGTGGACAGTGGAAGTTGTACCCCAGGGCATGATGCAGAGGGCAGAAGCATGCAGAAACAGTCACCATGGTGGAGATGAATGGAACAGACACATGTCGAACACCAAGTCCGTCCCAGCCAAATGATGATGCAGACAACCCCCAGGCCATGGACTCAGACGCCACCAAAGTCCAACCAGAAAGTGCCCATGACTCATTGCGCACAGAGTTAGTGGCACCAGGTCAGTTGTTGCTAGTGTTCGGTCACCTTCGTGATGAGGATCTGGCTTTCATCCGGACTGAACCACATCTTCCTCTTACTCCTCTCCATGCGTTCACTGGTATGGACCCTGCCATTCATGAATCACACTAAGTGCTGGATGTGGGACCTACTGGACCGCAGTGTAGGCCGGGGGCAGCGGTCAGCACGGGCCCACAGACACGTGTCGTGTCCTTGCGATGCAGACTTTGCCTTCACTGATCGGAGGGAGTTTAATGATGTGGACGCTGCCACGGACTTGGGGTCACTGCCATTCTTAACTCACAACTCAGTACAACATGTGCCAACAACTGGGCCGAAGAGTACGCCGGTGGAGTATGTTAATGAGAAAGGAGTACTGTGGGCCAGCATCTTGGAGGCCAGCGATGGTCTGCGGAGGCTGCAAAAGTCACGGGACTGGGTCTTGGAGCTTGCACCAGCACGTGGTGGGCCCTCTTTGACACACGCCGGTGTCGGCAGGTGAGCGGAGCCTCCTTGGTGCGCTGGGGCAGGCATGACGGGTCTGGGGAGCAGCGGCCCGGGGTGCAGCAGGCGCACAGGGATGCAGGCCCTGCCGCGCTAGGCACCGGCCTCGTGGCGGGCTGACAGGCGCCGCCCTGGCAGACACGTTGGCCATTCCAAAAGAGAACCACACCCAGTGCGACGGGGTTTTTATTCACACCCCTACGCAGGCCTGGCGTATGCAGGGCCAACCCACTCCGCCCACGCATACAGGGGGGGACGTAACGTGCGACATTTCCACATTCTGCCCCATAGCCTGTGGGGACATGGTAGCGTCCACTGGCCACTACACTCCATGCACCAGCAGTTAATGTCCACATGGCCATTTCCGTGGTTTGCACATTGGAGTTTGTCCAGCACCTCCACGCCACACCTGGCATTGGGTAGGTTCTCATTCATTAGTCACTTGCCGCTCTCGCACATGCCTGCTCCAAGCCTCTCCTCACATTCTGCTATTGTGTGGCTGTGGTGCCATGCCGTGGCTGGGTTGTGTGCATGGCAAGCCCAGGTTCCCAATGGAGTCGTGTTGTCATGTCTGGTCGGTTGGCATGTTGTGTGGCATGTTGCATGTAGTTCTGCTGCATGCCCATTGCCAGTGTCGTGAGTTGCATGACTGTGGGGTGGAGGTGTGTGGTGTGTTCATTTGGTACTTACCAACGAGCACTGCATTTCCAGCCATCCTGGGAGCGCTGGTTGATGATGGACTGTCGGGCGATGTAGGAATCATGCACTCTGCCTGGGGAGTTGGCCACAACATTGTTGGAGAGTCCCGGGTGGTCCACTATTGCCTGCTCATTCATGGGATGCGTATGCTTTCTGTTGCGGTAGTTGTGTGCAGTGTCTGCAGGGGGCATGAGGGGTACATGTGTGCAGTCAATTGCCCCGACACGTGAGGGAATCCAGCTATGACATAGGAGCCTTGCTTGGTCTCCAGCTGCTCCTGCGCAGTGTGGGTGAAGTGGAGATGCTGGGATACCAGGCTGATGCTGGCATCCAGGACAGGTGTGATGAACTTGGATGGGGCTGGCTGTGAGACTCCTCCGACTCTGGCAGTTGTGGGTTGGAAGGTACCAGAGGCCAACATGTGCAGCACAGCTGGAAGCTTTGTCTGCGGAGGGATGTTGGTTGTCCGCTGTGTTGGTACCGTCAGCAGGTGGGCGATGTGGGTCAGGATGCGGGGGATGGTTGTCCTTTTGGGCCTGTAGTGGGCAATGTCCTCCTCTGGCGTTCGGTCTGGGCGGCTGGTGTGTTTAAGGTGGGTCCGCTGTCTTTGTGTACGCTGCCTCTGTGGTGGTCCGGGGGGTGGGGGGTGTCCTGGGGGTGGTGGCGGGCCTGGGGGGGTGGAGGTGGGTGTTGTGGCCCTCATGGGTCTCGGAGCTGCATGATCATTGTCTCCATGGCATCTGTGGATCTTCAGATGTGGTTCTTGGCTGGGCTCCCTTTCATGCTGCAAGTAGTCGTCCTGCTTAACACCAGCAAAAGGCAGGTGTTAATTCCCTGCTGCTACCGCGGCTTATCGCCTGTTTTTGGTTCGCATCGCAGATCTGGCAGTTCGTTGTGAAAGTGGTGTAGTGGTGTTTTTCGTGAGTTTTTGCACGGGAATGCCTACTCTGCATCTCATTAGGGTTAGTTGGTGGTGTCAGCCGTGGAGATAAATTTTGCGGCAGTTATCGCGGGAATACTGGCGATGTCTGCAGTTTGCACCCGCTTGTGAATGGGGCGTTAAATCTATCTCCACTTTTGATGCATTAAGGTGACGATAACTCGGAGATAAGTCCTTGTGAATATGCCCCTTAGTAATTTGGAAACATTTTGTCAATTCAAAAAAAAATCTGAATTCTAAAGACAATTTAAGAGTTCTGTCATGTGATCAGGTGGTGACCAAGTTAGTCCAACAAATGCAAAGTTGTATATCCCTCCGCTGATCCACCAATGTAGGAAGCTGGCTCTGTATAGGCTATACCAAAATGAGGTATAGTGTTCACAGAGTCCAGTGGCACCCCAAAGGTAGGCAGAGGTAAAAGTAGATAGCACCTTACTCTCTATTTGTGGTAGTGTGGGCGAGCAGTAAGGCTTTATGAGAGGGTAGTGTTAAGCATTTGTTTTACGCACTCAATCAGCAAGTGATGTCACACACTCAAAGACTGAACTCAGACCAATTTTGTTTGTATAAAAATATTATTAAGTTATTTTATTTCTAGAACCAAGCCAAGCCTGGCATGGGTAAGTGAAATAAATGCTTTGCAAGATCTTATTCAGTGTTTACACTCTAATGCAGGTTCAAATGCAGTTTGATTGAAATACAGGTAAGTCAAAATATCCAAATTACTGTTCAGATTACTTTTTAGTTACTTTTCAGATTACTTTTTAAGTTACTTTTTCTACTCAGTGTGATATGCCTAGATATCACAGTGGGACATTTCCTAGAAAAAAGATAAGTAAAATCAGTTTTGCACAGTTATAGTTTTTCAGGTTTCCATACAAATTAACTCCACACTTAGAACATTTTTCAGAGAAAAACATTCAATGGTTTCCTACGGAGAGAAATTAAGTTATTGGTTACCAGGTAAGTACTCAGTCTTTAGATTGAGTTTCTGGGGTTAGAACAAGGGTTCCCCCAGGGTCAAGGATGCACTCTCAAAGCACCCTCAGCAGCACTAGGGCGGCCGGGTGCAGAGTGCTGAGACCCAATGTTATCCAAAGTGGAATAGGGGGCCTCCGGTTGGTGGCTGCTCACGAGCAGGCCACAAGGTTGTGGGAGCAAAGCTCCTGGTGTTAGGCTTAGGGCAAAAGGGGATCCGGTTTAGCATACAAAGTGCACCCACAGCGGCACAGGGGCGGCTTGGTTCAGGGTGCTGTTTTGGCGTCGGGTGCCCTGTTGTTTTCAATGGGGATTTTCGGTTTTGGTTTTTAGCTGCAGGCTCGGTCCAGGAAAAGGTCCGGGAGGAACCAACAGCTGGGCAGGAAAGTTGGAGGGCTCGGGGGCGTAGGTGCACCCCTGGTTCTTTTCTCCAGGGCTCAGGGCGGCTGGATGCAGGCATGTCTTTTGAGGTCGGATTTCACCTTACCGGGACACTTGCGGTTTTGGGGGGGTCCAAGTCGGGGAGTCCTGGAGGGGTCAACCCTCGGTGAACTCAGACTCTGGAGCACTGGGGGACCTTGCTGGGACCTGTGGGCCACTCGAACCCGGGCCGTAGGCAACGGGTGCAGTGGTCGTTACAGGCGTTGTGTTTCTTTGTCCTCAGCAGACTCAGAGTCTGTCTTGGGAGTTTCTTTTGAACAGAGCTGCTGTTCACAGGAGATCCGGTCTTTGTTGAAGTCAGTCTGTCCTCCCAGGGTTCTGGAGGTTGCTGGCTGTAGGACAAGGCGACTTTTGGTGCAGGATCTCTGGATCCTGCAGATGGGCCGGTAGGGCTGGTGCCAAGTCAGTTGTTCTCTGCAGTCTCCTCTGCTGGGCGTCTTCTTTCATCCTACTTCTTCGTAGGTTGTGGGAATCTGTCTTCTTGGTTCAGGGCTGCCCCCGAATTACTGTATTTAGGGGGCGTTTTAGGAGTCTCGAGGGCAGTAGCCAATGGGCTACTGGCCTTAGGGTGACTACACCCTTGGTGTGCTCACCCTACGTGGGGGAGTGAGCACAATCCCTGATCCTGAATGGGGAGTGCCTACCATCTGCAAGATGGCGGGTACTGAAGAGTGGGCTTCACCTCACCTCCCCCAACAGTGCTTTAATATGTGCTTAAATTTCAATCTTACAAACTATGCTATCCCAGTATTTCAGATTTACATAACAGCTTAGACACACATACCTGAATATGGCTGAATTATTGGACGCAGTTAGTCTGCGTGCAGGCCAGAGCTGGTTGGATGATGTAGTTCAGATGTATCCATCATCGTATGCCTGAAGCATGCCTCAGGCATGTTATATATTTAGTTATGCTGGCCACCATCAAGTCAGACTCCATTGTACCATGACACATGGGTAACAACATTGAACCTCGGAACGACTAAGTTATGTAATGCTGGAAGCAGACAGGCATACACCGTATGTAACATTACTGAAGCCATATAAGGGTTCACTGGCACTGGTGGACAGAGTGCTGACTAGGGGGAATTATTTGTGCCTTCTAACTTTGTGCAAGTATGCATGCCTTTTCAGCAGGTATAATGTTTTGATGTTGCCCTGAAAAAACACAGTTCTGCACATGTGGATATTTATGAGGCATATTAATCTGTGTACATGTAGCAGAATGCTGCACACATGGAAGTTTGCATATGTATGACTTTGGACATAGATCGGCTGCTTTGCCTTCAACAGTGGGTGCACTGGCAATTTGGAAGCATCTCATCCACATTCATGTATGTCACATATGGAAAAGCTCATGATTCCATTCATTTACATTTAGAACTGACACCCAGTAACCATTGAACAGGCCCATGTGCCAGGGTATGGGAATGGATCAATTTGCACTGTGCTTGCTTAACGTTTTCCTAATGTAGGCACTCTGAGGCACACAAAGTTCCCTTAATTTCCCTCAGTTCCTGATATCATTACAATTTGATATACATCTTGCACATTGCAATAAGTAGAAAGAGCTCGACAAATGATGTGCAGTCCATGTTTATGTTTGGCATTACTGATATAGCTACATCGCAAAAATCAGAAGGAATAAACATACATACCTACGAGTCTGCGAATCTCCAGTCCAAGGAGGTAAATTAGATCGGCCTCCCGTGCCACCATGTCAGCCTACCTGTGCTACATCTGGACGCAGGTCAAATTGGCCTGTAAGGTCTTCTGCTGATGCCAGCACACACGCTCCCATCAATCAATTGTTGTCCTTTGCAGGGTATCCCTGGCTCACCCTACCTCCAGCTGTCACTATCCTGGGCAGGTAGTGGAGAATCATCCAAATCATTCTTCCCAACTCTAGCTCGCTGAAGTTTTTTCCCCTCCCTGACATGTCTCTATCCCTCCCACAGACACCATACAAAAATAGTTAACCCTCCAATTAACTATAACTACCCCTACATGAAAATACCCCAAAAAAGACAAACTCCCAACAATATAGTGACAATAACTAGACAAAACTATACAAAAGGACAACTAGGTTAGACAAAGGCACAATATAGGGACAGAGCACACACTGACAAGACCAAACAACCACCAATCTCACAGGCACTCTCCAAACGCCTCCAGCACCCAGAACATACTAACAGAGAGTAAGAGCAAGTGAAAGTAACTTCACACTTCCTAATATGCATCCTGCTACACCCACTGCATCATTTCCTGTGTGTGTCCTACCCGTTTTTGACAAATGCATTGTTTTTTTCTGATGCATCGGCACTGTAATTGATATTGTGTGATGAACGCACAGCACATTGGCACTTATTCAGTTTTATACACGCATTGCCCTCGATGCGTGGCTTACGTCCGGAACAACTGATGCAATGCACCTTGCAACAGGGGCGTTGCGTGGTTTCTGAATCATGCTACTGGCCTAATGTGTGGGATCTAATGTAGAGGACTGTGAAAAATTAGGGAATCACAGGTTGGACACACTTTCTTTGGTCTTAGATTTATAGCAGTCAAGTTTACAGTTTGGTTATGTGTGACATTTCATTTGTCATAGTGTGCTTATGTATGAACTAATACCTTCTTATAAGTTACACCTTGAGTGACAATTTATTGTGAGGGGAACAACGTAATTATTGTAATGTATTGAGACATTTACTAAATTGTCTTCCTTTTGGGGTTTGTTTGAGGGGACTTAGGTAGCTGCGATGATGCTGCAGTTCTGTAATGTATGCGTTACTACACCCAGTGTTGTATGGTATTTGGCACAGCTGTGGATTGGGTTGGCACCACTTGACAGGTCAGTGTGACAGAGAACGGTGTACAGGTGGTTAATCTGGCTGGGTTTAATTGGTTCATGTCCCTGTCATTTCATGACCATTGGGCCAGCACATGGCCCATGGAATGAGTCTAGGTTCAAGGAGTGCATGTGCATTCCTCTTCACCCAGCCTGGGGAACAGCAGGCAACATGGCACAAGAAGAAAGCTGGAATCAGGAGCATTCTGATCACACTTAAGTTGTCAGAGCTGTTACCAGGATACCCCCACAGTCTTTTGTTCATGTGAAGAATGCTCCTGGGGCCTATGTGCCATGCTATTGTATTCCCTATTCTGCCCAATATCTTTATTCATTCCATCTGTCAGGAACACTACCATGAGATGTGTTACAGATGCAACACACACTTAGGAAAGCCCAGAGACAGGCTGGCTCACCCATACTACAGTGTATGTGCCACCTAGCTTGCAGAGGTACTGGATATTTCAAAAACATATGTTGTATTTCCAATATGGTACATGTGATAGTTAGCTGTCATGTCAAAATTAGTGACAGAATGGTGGTGGAGCAAGCCTCTCATAAATATGCACCCCAGTTGATACATACTCGTTGAAGCAGATATACTCTATATTTGAAACTGAAATTACACTTTAAAAAATAAAACGCAGAATTGGGAGGAAGGACGGGCTTGATATGTGGGGCAAGTTTCTTTGAAGATTGCATTCTGGTACTCCGTTTTCATCCCTGTCTTTTGTCACACCTATATCACTAAGTATGCTAAGTATGTACAAATCTCTGTAAAATAAATGTATGTTGGAGAAGCATAATGAACTTGTTAGATTTGTACATTTTAAATAAATTTTTTAATTTGTAATTTCTCTATTTTTCTTAAAAGAAAAAAGAAACTAATTGTAAAAGTAATGTTACAGCATACAAACATGTGAGTATGTGGGTGTTCGCCTACTTTGTAGGCAGAACCACAAATCTGTCCTTTATAAAACAGTAATTAGTGCTTATTGAAAATTCTAAATAAATAAGTATGTAAATAAAAAAAAACCTGAGAGGTGATATTGGGAAAATTCGACCACCCTGGCAAAATGTCTGCATTCTGAATACACAGAAACGTTTCTGTAGGCCCACAATCTCCCCAAACAGCGTATTGCAGGAAGGAAATTACCATAGAAACTGCAGAAAGGGGCAGTATGATATAACAGCTTTACATTAAAGCCTGCTTTATGTTCCATTGTTAATACAGAGAAATGCACGCAGAGAAAGGTTTGCAAATGGAGAAATATTTTATGTCTCCCCTAATGTAATAACAAGTTCCCAGCAAACCATAGTTTCAGAATACTTTTGAGAAAAAGACAAGCAAGGTATACACTCACATACAAAATGATCATGCGTTACCAGCACAGCCTAGTTTCAGAAGGCTAGTTGGAAAGACGTAACCAAAGAATGACTCATAATAATGTTCCTGAACTAATAAAAACAAATAATACCTGTTAGAGAAAACTCCATGAGTGTGTAGGCATTTGAAAGAACTGGTCTCTATGCACGCCTTCGTGGTAAAATAATCGGGAATCTACGAGATAACACTCGCACAATAAAAGCATTGCACTGTCCAAGTGGAAATGCAGGCAAACGGAGCCACACTTTAAAGTAACAACAGCTTGAACTTGCAAACACTAATGTAATTCTGGTTTAAAGTGGTCACTGAATAAAGCCATGGTCTCAGACCTGTCACCACCAACATTAAATCCCCACTGCAGTAATGGGTTTGTTAACAACAGCGAAAATCAGATGCAGCAGTTATTGTTCATAGAACACGTATACAATCAACGCCATAATTGCACCACTCATTTTAGGGACAGTGAAGTGGGCTGCGTATCATCCTTTTAAGAGATTCTTTAACCACATTTTTCTCATCAGGACGAGCACATTTTCATTTTAACGGAATGAATTTGAGGAAAGAATTAAATCGAATTCATCCATATTAAAAAAAAAATAAGCACAATAAACGAAAATGTGTCCATTTTAACGGAATGAATTTGAGGAAGGAATGGAATCGAATTCATCCATTTAAAAAAATAGTACACATCCTTTTAATAAAACGAAAATGTGTCCACCTAGGAAATAAAACATTGTAGGCTACCCATCTCCTGCAGTGCACTCTTGTACATACAGATACCTTAGAATCACAATAATGTTTCAGTCTGTTTGAGGTCATACTCCAATAATTTTTTATTAATCAATAGTTCCAAATTGTTCCAATTGCGTGAAAATAATTCAATCAGTTCAGCCAGCACATGCTTCACCATCCCCCGTGATCGCTTTGACAATGCTGTTAAAAACTAATATGTCAACGGATAACGCATGAAGAACACATTTATAATTATATGTCAAAATCCAATATGCAGCAATATGAAAAGCAATACTGAAAGTTGATACATCTTCAACTACATTTTAGCAAGAGTAACCGCTTACCATAAATTACGTTTCCCTACAAAAAGGTACAACAGACAATCTCAGAATATGATTTGGCCAAACTACATATCTTAAGCCTGGGCGTAGTTCGCGAAGTAGCGCTACGCGAAGCTACGCAAAGTGCAGTTCGCACTACGCGAGCTACGCGTAGCACTACGCGAACTGCGTAGTGCACTGTTCGCAATGATTGCACAGTGCGGGATGCTTGTCCGCACTGTGCAATCATTGAAAACGGCATCTTGCACAGTGCGAGCTGTCTTTTACTGCCGCTCGAGTAGATTTTTACTCGAGCGGCAGCTTTCTCAACGCGGACTGGTAGTTTCTCATCGCGAGCGGTCGCGAGCATACGCGACCACTCGCAATGAGAAACCTGACCTCCCGCGTTGAAAATCTCGCCGGGAGGTTTATTTTCCACGCTCGCGATCGGCAACTTGATGTTGCTGATCGCGAACGAAGAAAAGTCTCGCCGGGATGTCATTTTGCTTGCTCGCGGTCGCCAACTTGACGTTGAGGACCGCGAGCAAGCAAAAATGACCGCTGCACTACGCTACGCGTGTTTGCACTGTGCTACGTGCAATTCGCGTTGTGCGAAGTAGCGCAAACTTCGCAAACTACGCGAGCGTAGCGTAGTGCTTTGTCCAGGGTTAATATCCATACAAGCATCAATTTTGTTAAAAAGACTATGAGTAGGACGAATGATCTATAATGTCGCTCACTCATCAAAATCCTATATATTGAATAAGTGACATATACTCCCAAACACACCAGAGAGTCCCAATGTCTCTCATAGAGCAGTCGCATTGGACACAATCATGTCAAAGTTAAATAAGCCATAATAGTGTCTTGAAAGGGTAGCCCACCAAATGAGTCACCAGCAATAAGGAAAGTGAAAATCAGGTGAAAAATAAATACCAGGGGCCAGATTTATGAAGATGTGGCACAGAGCAATGGCGTTGCATCACATGGAGAGGGCAGGAATGCACCACATCTACTAAGACATGACACATTCCTGCTCTCTCCCTGCGCTGCCACACACAGAGCAGCCTAGTGCCAATGCAGGCACCCTTGCACCATGGTGCAAGGATGCCTTCGTTTCAGGCATGATTGTTCTTAGGCAGGAAGGATACCTTCCTGCACAAGAACACTCCTTAGAGGCTTTTCCCTATTTCTATGTGTGCTGCAGAATGTAGCACATGTAAAAGGCGGGAACAATGAGGAAAAATTAAGGAATTGCACCTTCCCTGGGATGGCATACCTTTTTGATTCCCAAGTTTTCTACTGTTAGTAAATCTTGGAATCCACCAAAATCCATGGGTGGATGTGTGGAAACACCCATGCTCCACCAACGAATGCCTTCCCAAGGCAGAGTAACGCAAGGCAGTGACTAATGTGTTGTTATGCAGGGCCCCTAAATCATCCGCCCCTGGTTTCAACTGCTGTGCAGTGGCAGAAGAGTAATGAGGGAGCCATGAATAACATAACGAAAATGTGGGAAAAAACTTCTCACTTGTCATCCTTAACCAAACCCCACCACTTTCCCTGCACTTCTCCCTACTGCAGGTGTGCAGTCTGCTTTTACTAAAAGGAGACAATGAGTGATATATGGACATTCTTTCAGAGAGCCTATCAGCTTGTACTCGAAGGCCTTTATGAAGTATCAACAACAGTGGGTTAAGAGTTTTTTTATTAACTGATGCTGCATCATAGCAGTGAATTTCCAGATTTAGAATCTGCTTTTGATGATAAAGGCTACCTATGGAAGCCATGCATGAAAATGGATCAGTTTGTCTACACCAAGAAAATAGTTTTTAAAAAAACTGAAGAAATTTGCATGAATATCAATGTGGTATATGGTCCATAGTAAGGCATCTCCTGCTGCAATATTAGCAATAGAGTAGCCAATTTAGTTTGGGCAAATTCATATTTAAATGATCTACTGGTTTTCAAAGAGCTCTGAATTCTTATCTTCACTTCTATTTCAGTCTCTTAATTTGCTACCAAGAGACTAAGGGGCATATTCTCAAGGAGCCATCGCCGATTTATCGGCACTTTAGCGCCGCAAAAGTGGCGATAGACTTATCGTCCCATTCACAAGCTGGTGTAAACTGCCGACATCACCAGTCTACCCGCGATAGCTGCCGCAAAACACATCGCCACGGATGATAGCGACAACTAACGCTAATGATATGCAGAGTAGGCGTTCCTGTGCAAAAACACACAAAAACACCACTTCGCGATATTCTCAACGACCAGCCAGATCTGCGATGCCGGACAAAAACAGGCGATAAGGCGCGTTAGCAGCAGGGACTTAACACCTGCTCATAACTGGTCTTAAGTAGGACGAAAACCTGCAGTACAGAGGGAGCCCAGGCCAGAGCCACATCTGAAGACTAACAGATGCCATGGAGCTACTAATCATGCAGCTTGGAGACCCAAGAGGGCCACAACACCCACTGCCACCACCCCCAGGACCACCCCCACCGCCAGGACCACCCCCCGGACCACCACCCAGGCAGCGCAGAACAAGACAGCGGACCTTCCGAAAACGCATCAGCCTCACAGACTTAACGCCAGAGGATGTCATTGCCCACTACAGGCTCAAAAGGACAACCATCCTCCGCATCATGACCCACATTGCCCACCGGCTGACGGTAACAACACAGCGGACAACCAACATCCCTCCGCAGACAAAGCTGCTGGCTGTGCTGCACCTGTTGGCCTCTGGTACCTTCCAACCAACAACTGCCAGAGTCGGAGGAGTCTCACAGCCAGCCCTGTCAAAGGCCATCACACCTGTCCTGGATGCCATCATCAGTTTCATACCCCAGCACCTTCACTTCCCCCACACTGTGCAGGAACAGCTGGAGACCAAGCAAGGCTTCTACGCCATAGCCGGATTCCCGCACGTGTTGGGGCAATCGACTGCACACATGTCCTACTTGTGCCCCCTGCCGACACTGCACACAATTACCGCAACAGGAAGCACACGCATTCTATCAATGTGCAGGCAATAGTGGACCACGGGGACTGTTCACCAATGTCGTCGCCAACTACCCAGGCAGTGTGCATGACTCATACATCTTCCGACAGTCCATCATCAACCAGCGCTTTCAGGATGGCACCTATGGAAATGGACTGCTCGTTGGTAAGTACCAACGGAACACACCACACACCTCAATTCCACAATCACACAACGCACAACTGTGGGAATGGACACGTAACAAAATCACATCCAGCATGCCAAACAACATGCACACCTGCCAGACACGACAACACAAGTAACCGTGGTAAGAGGGACCAGAAATGTGGACAAACCATGCACTAAGGCATAGCCCCTCTGCCACACATATGCAGAATGTGGGGAGAGGTGGGAACCTCAATTGTGCGAAGGAGGCAATGGACCTATGAATAACAATGTACACAATGCCAAGTGTGGTGGTGATGTGCTGGAGAGTCTTGAGTATGCAGAGCACAGACATGTCCATGTGGACACATACTGCTGGAGTCTGTAGTGTCGTGGACAGTGGGAGCAACCATGTCATCACAGGCAGTGGGGAACACCTTGGAGAAGTAGCCATGTCGGCCCCCCTGTAAGTGTAAGCGTAGTGGGCAGGGCCAGCGCACGCCAGTCCAGCGTAGGGGAGTGACTAAATAGGCCGGGGCTCAGGGAGTGCTTCACTTCCGTGACGGCCACCGAAGTAACTACTGCGTTTGGCTCTGTGTCCGCCATATCCTGACCATAGGCCTACACACACGTGGCCGACCACCTACAACGGGCAAACTCACACCAGCGACAATCATCAACAATTTCTTCGCATGAGCACGTCACATTGTGACTGTCCACAGCAATCATGGCACAGTACAAGATGACCACATGACCAGCATGTACAAATAAAATCTTAGCAACACACATTCCTCGTGTGCATGTCAGTCCTCTGCATTAGCACATTACTCTGATGGGTGTAAGTGCAACATTGAGTGCTTACATTCGCATATGTTGCAAGAAGAGATGGTGTGTAGGTCCTCTTCATCATCGGTGATGAGGAGTACGGTCTGCTCTGCAGGAGGTGATGATTCTCCCTCTGCAATGTGAGGGGGAGATGCAGTTTGACATTGCGTTCACATGTATGTTGACTGTTGGACTTGGCCCTTTTTGCAGGGTCATCCCTAAACTTTTTGCCTTCCTCCTATATTTTTTCTGACCTGTTGTTGGCTGTTTTATGACTCTGGGCACTTCACCACTGCTGATCAGTGCTAAAGTGCATATGCTCTCCCTATTGTAAATTGATGTATGTATTAGTGACTCCATGATTGGATGATTGGTTTACTTGTCAGTCCCTAGTACAGTGCACTGAGTGTGCCCAGGGCTTGCAAATCCAATGCTGCTGGTGGGCTTGCAGCACTGGTTGTGCCACCCACAGAAGCAGCTTGTAAAATGTGTCTCAGGCCTGCCATTGCAGAGCCTGTGTGCAGCCTAGGGCTGCCATGTCGACTTGGTGAGTGCACCCACTTACCAGTCCCTAAACCTTCCCTTTTCTTCATATCAGACACCCCTATGGTAGGCCCAAGGGCAGGGTGCATTGTAAGTATAAGGTAGGACATGCCCTGGTGTGTGTGGCATGTCCTAATAGCGAATTACAGCCATTTTCGTTTTTCACTATTGCAAGGCTACCTGTTCTCCATAGGCCAGAATGGGCAGTTTGATTATTACACCTTATAATCCTAACTGACCCAGGGAACATGGTAGAAAAACGAATTTAGTATGCCTGAACTCAGAATGATAAAACACATCTTTTAGTGAAGTTGGTTTTAACATTCTGTGTTTGAAAATAGCACTTTTAGAAAGTGGGTATTTTCTTGCCTAAACTTCCAAGCCTGCCTCTGCTAGGTTGTGTATTCATTGTCTGGGTTTGTGAGTGACAGGGGCTGGGGAAATTCCAGGAGACAGGGTGAGGCAGCCAGGGCTGAATGAGAGATCTGCATCCAGAGTGGAGGGAGGAGTTGCACCTGGGTCTGAATAGGGCTGTGCCTGCCTTCCACCATGCTGGCTCCACCTCCTGCCGGGCGGCTGAGCACTCTGCCCCACATTCTGAAAGGACAGAAGGAGTCCTGTAAACAAAGCGCTCCAGGACTGACCAGAACTGGTTTTGGACTAGGCAAAGGCCTCTCTGCCTTCAGAGAACAAAGAGAAACTGTGTATAAAAAGGGGACCCAGACCCCTAGGAAATTAGATCACTTTGGGAAACAAGAAGAAACCTTTGCTGAGGAGAGGAACCAGAAGGAACTGAGGGGAGACTATCCCTAAGCTGAAGTGCTGCTTGGGGGATTGGCCTGCAGTGGTTGCATGACTGCCAATGAAAGGAGAAAAGGACTTTGTGTGCACTTTTATTCAATTTGTGAAGGATCTCCAAGGGCTTGAGAAAAGAGCTTGCCTCCTTCTGAAGTCTCAGGGACAACAGACTTCAACCCCCAGCTCCCCAAGTGTTCTTTGGAAGTGCCTGCTGCTGTTTTGGGCCTTCTGAGGGACTGCGTGTCGCAAGGAGCTGGAAGCGCGACTCAAGAGGGAGAAGCGTGTCGCCATCGCAGCCGCTGCCGTCGCATCGTGGATGTCGCCTCTGTAGCTGTCGCATTGCACCGCATCTCAAGAAACGTCCCGCAACCCCGAAGAAGCGTGTCGCCATCGCAGCCGCTGCCGTCGCATCGTAGATGTCGCCGCTGTAGCTGTCGCATTGCACCGCATCAAGAGAAGCGTCTCGCCACGAGGAAGAAGCGTGTCGCAGCCGCTGCCGTCGCATCGTAGATGTCGCCGCTGTAGCTGTTGCATTGCACCCCATCAAGAGAAGCGCCTCGCATCCACGGAGAAGCGTGCCGCCGTCGGAGCTGCTGCCGTCGCATCACGGAACAAGGGTGTTGCCGCTGCAGTTGTCGCATCAAGCGGAAGCGTCTCGCAACATAGGAGAAGAGTGTCGCCGCGAAAGCCCCTGTCGTCGCATCACGGAACAAGGGTGTCGCCGCTGACGCATCGAGCCGAGACTTCTCGCAACATCGGAGAAGCGTGCCGCATCAGGAAGAACTTGACGTCTTTATTTCTTTGCACCGGATCTTTGCCACATCTCCATCTCTGCAACACTTTTGTTGTAGAAGCGTGACGCATCGTAAGGTACATTGACTCAAAGTGTCGCATTTCAAGAACTGAAGAGAACTAAGCTAAACCTACCATTTTAAGTACAGTATTATGGATTTTTGTCGTTTATGGTCTTGTGTTAAATCTATATAAAGAATACTTATTTTTGATATAAAACTTGTGTGGTGTCCATCTGTAGTGTTGTCACTGGATTACTGTATGTGTTCACAAATGCTTAACACACTGCCTCTGAGATAAGCCTGTCTGCTCGTGCCAAGCTACCAACGGGGTGAGCAGGGGTTATTTTAGGAGTGTACCCCCCTACCCTGACTAGAGGCGAGGGTCCCTATTTGTCACAAGTACCTACCTGTGCCAACTAGAGACCCCAAATCTAACATTGACGCATTGGCCAAGTTTACAAACAGACTGCATGTCAATGTACATTGTGACTGTTTGTGTGGAGATGCCTATTTAATGCTGGACAGTTGACATTTCGCCACCATCACGAATGTGAGGTTGTATTTGTCCATTATCATCTCACAGTTTCCTGCTATGCCAAATGTGAATGGCCATTTTCTACACACAAGCGGCAGCAGTTGTGTCCTCTGTTCTGTTGTGAAAGTGTTGCAGTTTGGTCCACTTTGTTGTAAATGTTGAGGTGCTCTGAGTGTTATGTGTGTGTGCTGCATTGTGTGTGATTTGCCCCTTCAGCTCTGATTTGGCTGGCCCTTATCCCTTTCAGGCGGTGTGCCTTTCACTTCTGTGCTTATACAGTGCTGAGCTGTTGCAGACTTGGGTAAATTGGGCTCTTGGTCGGAGTTGTGACTCTTGGGCATGGTTTGTCCGCATATGTGCTGTACTTACTTGTGCATGTGTGCCATTGTGCCCATCTCCCCCAGACCCCGCAGTCCCTGGTGGTTACTGACCCTGTTGCTGTTGTGTCAGGTCATGTTGAGCAGTGTCCGGTCCTCTGACTCCTACCACCGTCTCCTCACTGATGACTGTGGACACCATTTCCTCCATCTCATCCAGCTCCTCCTGTGGCGCAGGACTCCCACCCCCAGTCTGCATTGCTGCTTTGCGGTTGTTGGCGAGTTTCAGCTTGGTTTTGCGCTTCACATCATTCCAGCGCCTCTTGACCTCTTCCATTGTCCTCCTCAGCACTCCGACTGCATTCTCCTTGTCCAGGATGGACTGCCATATTCCATTTTTTGTTGCCAATGACACAGTGGAGGTGACGGACAGTTGTTGATGGTGTTCTGTCACCTCCGTAATCAGGTTCCTATTTTCCTGCGGACTGAACCGCGTCTTCCTCTTCTTCTCCTTGCCCTTCCCTGATCCCGAGGTCCCAGGCTGGTCCTCCGTGTGGCTTGTGGGGTTCGTGTTGTCCTCTGTGCTTGCTCTGGCTACCTCCATGGTGCTTTGCAGTTGTTTGTGTTTTATTTGTATTTCATTTTTTCCGCTTTTATAGTGATTGTTTCCGCCTTACTTGTGGGACTTTCGGGCCTGGCGCTGGCGCTGGCGCTGCGCTGCTTTTCGCAGGATTTTTATCGCAGTTGGGCCCATCGCAACTTTTTTCACGTTCGGGTTTCCTTTTTTATCGCCGTCGCGGTAGTTGTATCGCGGACATTTGAGGCGTTCTCGGGAAACTATCGCATGTTACCGCCGTATTGGGAATACGACGTTGACACAGAGTTATTTTCCCGCGATAGACGGCGATATGGAAAATTGCGTTAGCCTATTTTGGCGATGTTTATCGCACGTTCTTGTGAATATCCCCCTAAGAAGGAAGCACAGTAATTTGGTGTTAAACAACCTTAAACGAGATATTATATCAAATTGAAAGGTTGTTGTGCGCTACCTGGGCCCATAAAGCACTTAAGATTTCTTTCAGAAGAGGGCATCTGAGACCAAGAATTATGTTGTACAGGAGTACTTGCATTGTAAGCTTAAATAACGCAATAACACCTTAAAAATTCACAAAGGGGATGTTCAACAAAGTAGTTAACCTTCCTTAGGTAACTCACCAGCACCCATAATTGTCCCTGAACCAAAGGCATAGTGCATCTTTATGAATATTTCAAACAATCATATTCAGTTTTAAGCTTATAGTACACTTACAAAGAGAAATAATAAAAGAAGTTTTTAGAAAAACAAACACATTATTTAAAAAAAGAAAATATACACAGTTAAACATAGTGCTGGTATAATATTAGTGCAGATATACAGAAACGAATAGAACAGCCAAAATCAAAATATGCATTTAACAGGTACGAATTATATTAATGAAAAGATCCAAGCTGGCTAGCCTTGTTCTTACACCAGTACAACGGAGCCATGGGTATTTGAGAATACACACGTACGCGCACAAACACAGACATGCACACACACACACAAAAAAACACACGCACTGCGGGTGAAGCTGAGGATACTGATGATGTTAGAACAGGGAACTGACCAAAGTAGAATCTGTAATCATTTCTATTTCAGAGTAAATAATAGTGCTTCCACATCTGAAGTCTGGCAGCACAGTACTTTAACATTCACACAAAACCAACAATTACTGTGATCTCAGCAGTATCTGTTGGGAGCAAGTCAAAGAGTACAAAGGAAGGGACAGCTTAAAATTGTATTCCAAACAAATACACAGACTTCAGCAGTTACAGAACACTGCAGCTTGGAAACTAAGAAATATTAATATTTAGGAAACTAAACTCACATCTCCATATAATTAATCGAGCTCTCAACAAATATAAAGGATTTCTTCTAAAGAAGTAGCCAGCATGAGAGCCCACAGCAATGTTAGTCCCAAAAGAATGCATGGTTTGCATTTATTACAATATGCTGTCTTGACATTATGAAGCAAACAAGGGTTGAATAGAAAGGGGGAACTCAATTTTCCCACCTCTTCAGATAGACCTGAAGTAGGGGAAGCAAGGGATAAGAGGTTCTACCTGACCGTTGGATCCACTTGCACTTCCATTGTTACTCTTTAATTCAGGAGTCATGGGACCAGCATCAGGACTGTAAAATCCATGTTTACGTTTTTAATGTTCAATCCATGCTCTTCTTTATCCAGTCAGGAGCAAGTAGGTGGCTATAAAAGGACAAAGAGAGGGACACAGGTTCAACGTTGTGATATCAATACGGTCAAATGGAGATTGCAATGCTCACATTGTGTCCTAAGGGCTGTATGGCGCATAGAGGTCTAGACTGACCCCATAAGTTTTGGTGAATGACTTTGGGCAGCTCAGAGATGCGCATAGGAAGTATGCAAATAGGTGGGGATGCACAACTGAAATACGAAGAGGCAATTAATAACCTTTGCTTCTGAGCTCTGCTATGAACAAAATATGCAATACCTTTGAAATTATTCAAGCTATAGTAGATTGTAAAGATGCCAGAATAAAACGCACAGATTGTTTGTTCTCAGAAAAAAGACATCATGATACCACACTTGAGATGAATAACCTTTGCAATATTGCAAAATATTTGTTGCAATTTCCTCTGTTGTCAGTTTGAAAATCAGTTTCACTATGAAGACATGCAATTTTACAATTTACTATAAAGACATACCATTTCCAGTAGAGGCTAATCTTTTCCCTACCATCTCTCTTTTCTGCAAAGCATTGCTCCTAGTTCACGTGCAACTATTATTTTGAATTGATCCCCATACTGAGAAAATGTTTGTAATCACAAACAGCCCAGTAAAATATATAGAATTATTATTAGTACAACATTTTGCAAATCCTTGAAATTCATAGCAATACATTTTTGCAATTTTATCACCTTTCTGCCAATGAAAATGTTTTAAAATATCTACGTTCATACAATACATATGACAGACATCAGGTAGACAAAAATGCAGCTATGAATAAAAGCATAAACAATACATTAGGGTTCCTATCACTTTATTTTATATTGTAAATATTAAAATGAAAGTGGATACAGCATGACACCATACATGAACTTTTTGAAACTCGATTTGATGACGTCTCATATGAAAATGCAACTTTTTAAACTTGACTACGGATCATATGTCAATCACTCATTTCCATGTTGATTAAAACTCTTGCTTCTTTCAAAATATTACCAACTTTTCAGTTGTTACAATGGCTTTGCAAAAGGTGCTGCAAATGTTTTTGTCCAAAACAAACCACATGATCACTGAACTTATAGACAATACAATACTAGGAAATTAGGTTTTGGCCTATAAAAGTACATCAAAACGGCTTTTTAATACTGCCTTAGGCACTCCTAACTAGAGGGAAAAGTTACATCCTTTTAAAATTCTAGATCTGGGCACAATTCAAATTCGTTTTACATTTGCCTTTTGGGTAAGTTCACTGGGGGCATTTTCAAAATGTAAAAACATGTACACACAGAAAATTAAAGCAGAGCAATAATGCACAATAGTACAATATAGTAATCAAGGATGCCTAGAATTCCAAATAAGCACCCATGGTCTTCCTTGATGGTAGCAATAGCAGGATGTTTAAAGCTGCTGCTACCTTTAACTTTCTAACCAATATAATCCACCTGTGATGTAGGGATATATGAACAGGAACTGTAGCAAATCAGGGACTGCGTTTCAGGATAATTAAATAGCAAACAATTATGTAAAATCAGGCATAAACGCAGATAGCATAGGATGGGGATTTGAGGCTTCCTCGCTTATACAACAATATACACAGTTAGAGCATAATTCTGCAGCACCAGCTTGATGTTATATCAAAGAGACCTGTGTGAAATCCAATAGTACTGTATTGAAACATATATAGGACTGAACAGTTACTTTTTTGTTGGTCTGAGAATGTCCGTTCTGGTGCATCTACCAATTAATATTCAACAACAATGCCTTTTTTGGAAATCTTGCTTGTCTGCAGAAATAAGGTTAATTAAGGATGTGTGGCAAAAACACGATGATCTCTTCTCCTTTTATTGATTTTTGATATTGAATTCAAAGCAAGATAGTTGGCTGCGAGGGAGAACGTAAACTCTTTACTACATTGCCAAAACACAGAAAATTATAACATTTTCTCATTCAAATGTCGGTAAAATCTACGGGCTTTAGGACATATATTAAAAAAATTGTTATGTAAAAGGTACCCGCTTATCTCCTGATCCAGCGTGAAGGTCAATACCTGATCAGGGATCAATACCCAATACTATCACAGAACAATGGCCCATACACATTCACCCAAATCCCTGATGCGCTGGTGTCAATTTTTACAATATTCAATTATCTTTTCAATAAAATTCATATATGTCATTTTCCAAAATACTCATCTGATTTATATATCAACTTTTTCTCTACGTGGTCGATGAACCAATTAGTTGAATAGTTGATGATAATGATATGACATTTCTAACTTACTTTCAGTCAATAAAATAACCACAAACTCTTGGTAAAGTTAATAAAATTTTATCTCGTAAAATAAATGTGGCAATGCTCATTGCATATGGTCAAAATGCAAATAATGAAACTCACTAAAGGAAATCAGCATCAACAACTTCAAATGAATACAAACTCATCATATAAGCAATGACATTTTATATGGAGGAGTTGATAGATTAAGAGACAAAAGTTTCGGCAAATTCAAATGCGAAACAGAATTTTACCTAACGGAGGGGATAGATGAAGAGACAAAGTTTCATCTAATTAATACGTACAAATGTATCTATGACGGAGTGGATAGACGAAGAGACATAAGTTTCAGAGACAAAAAAATAAATGTTCAAGAATTATGCCTGTATGAGTCAGAAACATACAAACCTAATGGTCTGTAGAAAACCACTACCCTGGCCAAGGCGAATGGTGGGGGTTCCCTGAATAGAGTCAGGAAACAAAGATTTTACAGGGACAAGAACGGAACAGGACAGGAATCAGCTAGGCCTCTCTGCAAACTGACGGACAGTGACGCATCTCCCCTTTCTCTCTGCCTCACCAGCCTAACTCCTCGTCTCTAAAAACCACACCCCTAAAGGCACCCCAGTTATACCCTAAAACCTACATGTCCATCCCACATTAGTTGCAACAATTTTTAAAACTGGACAGATGATTGGAGGGCCTAGGAGGCGTCTCTGTCACACCACAGTGACCTCACTTACAATTTAGTCAATTTATTGTTGGCTTCCTTTCTCACAGTTCGGGTCTTAGTTCATTCTCACGTTTTCTTATACAAGATACATTTAAACAGTCTTATTCATAAAAATTGACAACTTCCGCAGAATAGGACTCCGGTCTCACGGTTGATTTCATCATTTGGCCAATAGTCGTCACACTGGCCTTCAACTTGTACATTTCTTCTGCTGTGCACAGCGCGTCTGTCTTGCCTCTGACAGATCAGATTCACTCTTCAGCTCACCCTTCCCTTCTTCCGACAACATAAGTAAAATGGAGTTCATCCAGCCCACTATAGCGAATAGAAAATGGACATTCATTAATTATATGACAATGTAGTTTTCACTGTTTACCCCCCTCCCTGCACTATTCCTCATTTAGGGTTACCTAGCATTAGCCTTAAGCAGAAAGCAGCATTACTTATTATTTTAAAGCAAAGTGCAACATGCAAACTACGAAATGCACATGCGGCCTAGTCATGCATTGTTTTTTGTTTCATTCAAAGCATAATGTTCCATATGTATCAAAGTTAGGTTTTGCAATTCTCAAATAGCGAATTTTTGAGAATCGCTATTTGAGAATCGTAAAACGAGATGTATGTAGGATTTGCAAAAAAAATTGTGAATCCTACATATTCCTTAATTGCGAATCGCAAATTGCGATTCGCAATTAAGGAAACCCTCCCCATTCATTCCTATGGGCCTAGAGGACCATAGAAATGAATGGGAAGACATTCTCAATTTGCGATTAGCAATTAGAGAATCGCAAATTGAGAATGCAATTTCAAGGTTGCAAGTGTGTCAAAAGGACACCCGGTTGCACCCCTGAAATAAGCATGGGTGCACATGTGGCGCACATACATGCCCTAAGGGCATGTATGTGCGCCACATTGCACTTTAAAAAATGCAAAAAAGTGCATTTTTCTGAGAAATCGCATATTACCACCAACCTCAAGTTGGTGGTAATTTGCGATTCCTTAAGGCCAAATTACACTTTTTTGGTGCTTCTTACATTGCATTTAAGGAATTGCAATTTGCAATTCCTTAAATGCATTTACAAAATAGGGAATCGCAATTTTTGCGATTCCTTATTTTGCGAGGCAATTTTTTCTTCATACATACCACTAAGCCAAATTGCGATCGCAAACGCTGAAATTCTGCGAATTTCAGTGTTTGCGATCATAATTTTGTTTGATACATATGGCCTAATGTAAATAAGGTTTTAGTTCTTCCACATGTTATTTCTCGTTAGTGTATACATGCGCAAAGCAGTTTTCCCACGTGTTGGTGTAAGGTGCACGTTAGTTTCATTTACTACTTACTGTTAGTACGTATTATGGGGGTATTAATTCAAGCAGGTTTCTTTTCTCGAACCCCTGCTCCATCACTCCTTAGATGCTGGTTCTCAATCACTTGGAGCTGGACTGATTTTTTTTTCCACTCAGTCTATTAACTCCCAATGTATTCTGGGTCAAAGAAAAACAGCTTACTGGATAATTTTCATGCCATGCACACCAGCCAATTCTTTATGAGTTACTGTCAGTTACTGAAGTTTCACAGAGCAGCAAAATATTCATACAGCTGTCAGAAAATTGATTTGATGATAGTAGGCCAGGAGCTCACCCATGGATGCAAGGGGTCATTAACTAAGTGTTTACTCGATAAATGCCTACAATTAGCAGCTCTTATTAGGAGACACATGATCACGGATCTAGAACACATTATAGTAACAAATAAAGATAAACCCACGTCCCTTTTGAAATTTGAGGAGTCAATCAGAGGTTGATTGATGCAGGGAGACTACTGAAAAGTGTTGGATGCCTTGTGGTAACTGGTGCTTCCCCTTCCAATTTACCAGTGAAGAAACCCTGTGTTTCTGCTGGTTTAGCCTTAGTCTGTTCCACCTATGAAAACCATTAACATAAAGGTCCATCTGTAACTGGATCACGGGGTGACAGTGACAGATGCCCCACCCTAATCAGGGAAGGGTGACCATCAAAGGTTTTTCCTTTACGGAACCGCGCAGTGAAAACAAGCAATTGTACTGATCTTAGGTAGAAACTCGCTGTGTATCAGGGCCATGCTATTTTTTGTCTTTCTGAAACACTTTCACTTCTGATTGTGTTCCATAACAACAAAAAATGAAGGTTACAGTGCACACTTATCATTCTTCTCTGGTTTCAGTTCTGTAAACGAGGATATATTGAAGGCGTAGAGATCGGTTCCAGAAACCAGGTACTCTAAATATGTCAGGCTAGCAGATGTAGCTGAGGCCAGGATCTCCATTCACCTGGCTGTCTGGCTGACAGTCAGCTAAACTTCCAATGTCTTCTATTTGCTTTGTACAGGTTATTTGTACCCATATGTATGTCTGCTGTTTGGGCCTCTTTCAATGTTCTATTCCTGCTATTACATTCAGTCTGCATGTTGCTATCATGCAGCAAACTACGATTTTAGAAGAAAGGTTTACCATCAATTCCTTACTTCATAATAATCCTCCAGGAGCAGATGGCATACCCATCCAAGATGTATGTTTTCACAATTGCTTAGTCAGGTTTAACTGCATATATTTCAATGAAAAAGGACCAAAGAGGAATGCCCACATCTTGGAAGCATACCAACCTTTGTGGCTGTGCTTCTGGTTAGGTGTATGTGAACTTTGTCTAATTTACTTTTGCACATTTACACTTAATTTTATAGAAAACAGTGCACAGCTATGCATAATTATGCGAAAATGCAAAACCATCCTCCATTTTGGATGTGAGGACGCATTTATCGCTAAACAATATTGTGCAAAACACAAGCTCCCCAAACAGCACCTGCTCCCATCGCATGTATTGTTCCCATGCACTTTAGCTGAATTTGTGCTGCAAATGGCAGATATGTGGTGGAATAGCGTAATCTCAGGAATTTTGATTATTAACCTTAACGTGAAATCACCAGAATTATGTATGATTACACCAACGTACCAGAACATTTACCCCAGGACTACTATTGATTGGGCTGTATCACTTCTCACTGGAAATAGCAAGAGCTAAATTGTTTTCCAATTGACAAACGCCGTTATGAAAAATGTTGCTAGTGATGCAACATCATGGTTTTCATACTAGTTGCAAAACTCATGATTGCACTATCTCAGTATTTTATCTTCTTGACCTGGCAGAAAGCAGAAAAGTGGCAATTGTCATTTTTTCTTCAAATGCCAAGAACAAATTCCATCAGGTGTGCTGACAGTTTGTATGAACAGTTTTCAATCAAGTGGCATTTACAACATGGTTCATTGAGGTGATACACAATCTCTGTAACACAGACAGGGTATCAGTATGTTTTTCTCTTAAATCATGTTAAACACCATTGAAAATTCAGTCTGATATCATACTTTGTTCATGCACATTAGTTGGCAGTTTCAACAGATGACATCACTATTTTCACATCAAATCCAGTTTTTCATCTACCAAATATCAAGAGTGCTGTAACTTTGCTTTTGAAAGGCTTTTGACTATTGGGTAAGTAGTACATTAATTACAACATCATCTTTTATAGTGGGCCTCAGATAGAATGCCTATGAGTTAGTTTCAGTACATTTTCAATTTTTTGTTTCCATTGATGTACTTTCTTGGTTGTATGTGTAGCAATGTGACTTAAAAATTGCTTTCCATTCTGTGATGCTATATATCCTGCTCTTTCTGTCATTATGTCTGAAAAAATTGTAATTGTATAAAGATTAACAATTTAAACATGCTTAATATGTTTGTTATTTATATATAAAGATATGCAACTTGTTTTCTAATTGATACTTACTGTTATGTTCTTCTTAGATGTTCCCCACTTTCTTTGGTGATTTTCCATTAGGGCTGTTGTAATGTGGAGCAGGTGGTTTCTTTTCTGTTTGAAGAAAAAAGTATTGAACCAACTATGGCAGCTGGGGAAACTGGTGCTGCACCACCTTAAGTTATCACTGTATTCAAAGCCCACCTCTACGGCCAGCTGCTCATTGGTCATACATTAGGAACATTAAAAATCCAGACGAGAGGCAACAAAACAAATGTACACAAGACACATTTGTACAAAAAACAACAAAGATAAGGCTAGTATGTCCTTTTGTTTGTTTCTGTCTTTTATTTGTGTTATTTTTCAGAAAGCTCAATTGCAGTCAACGCATTTTGCCTCAATGCAAAGGCTCCCTCAGGGCTGCAAACATGTAAAGAACATAAATATAAAAATACACATATTCAAGAAAGATACAAACTTTCTTAATGTATCAGTTCAACCTAAGCAATGTTTATACAAACACATACCACAAAAACCTATCATTATACAAATCAAAAAAACAAAAGGAAATAGCCTTTTAAAAGATACATAACACAGAGTCCTTACACATAGCATAATAACATCATAGTGTCGTCATACATGCAGCAGATGGTCTAGAGTTCTAAAGATCTACACTACACAAGAATTATACAATGCTAAGATTAATACAGAAGTTATCACTATGAACAAATATGTAATGAAATAAAAAGGCATCAATAAAAATACCAGACACGTATGAAATATATAATGCAAAACAAGCTACACAAACTAAAAAAGACAAAAGTAATGCAAGAACAAATCATAAAATATTTCTTTAGGGAAGACATACATTTGCGAAACTAGATGTTCCAAGAATATTTAAGAATAGCTTGAAAAAAGAGAGGGACCACATAAAACCCTAAAATTTATAAGAAAATAAAAGTAGTGAAAAGGCAGTACAAATCGCCTGACACTACATTATAGTGCAAACGTGATCAGAAAATCACCGTAGTAGGTAACACATACAAATGATCACCAGCTTTACAAAGAAATCCTATTATCAGCCAAACTGCATATACAATGTTGCAAGGAATAACCCATTTTCACTATGTTCTACAACAACAAACAAGACAGTCATAAATAACAAAAATATATCTCACAGCTAGAGCAATTAACTTCTATCATGCCCATAAAAGAATTTAGAAGAAGAAGGAAGGGAGGGTGAGTGACTGAAGGATAGTCAACACCAAAGATACCAGTGTATGAATGATTGAACAATCTCACCATTATGTCCTAGTGCTCCTAATCAAGTACAACAGATGGTTTTTATGACCTAAGCTTCTCGTAAAATATGAACAATACATTGTTTAGGAAAAAGTTTGTGTAGATCAAAAACTTCAAAAAACTAAAATCCTATGCTGCAATTTGGAGTAATACGTTCAAAAATCTGGAGTCAAGTCATCCAAGCTGATACAGTACAAAACAAAACACAAGGGGAAAAACAAATAAAAAAATTCACAGAGTCCCATTGACAACCACACAATAATAATTATAAAGAAGTCTGTGAGCCAGATGACAAATGGTACAAACAGTTAATCCATGTAACCAACAATCGGACTGCAGCAAATAAAAGAAAAACATTTGAGTTAATCAAAGAATATTCAACTGTATTTGTAGCTGAAACTGGCTCCGCAAACCATTAACAGCAAGAGAATGACAACATGTTCTTTCAAAAATCAATAGAGATGTAAGGAAGTAGCAATGAGGGTTACAATAGGTACCGAACCAGCCATCATGTCCTAGAAATGTGTGATAAGCCCACATTTAATATATTAAAATTGCATAATGAGTCCACATAGTTCTGGCTCCATAGATCAATAGCAACAGAACATAATGACATGTTCTTTCCAACATTAATAGAATGATATGCAAATTTAAAATAAGGGTCGGGCAGGGTGATTGGTAGACCAGCATGTCCTAAAATTACGTAAAAAGCCAACATAAATCCAAAACGATCATAGTGCCATAAGGGCAGACACAAACATGTATTCTGCATTTCGGCATCAAAAACAACACTATTTGCTGTTGAAAAAATCACTACTACGAATAGCCTGTATAAGTATCCTGTCCTGAAATTGCAAAATGGGCCAGCATTAGTCCAAAACAAATGTAGTGCCTCAAGGGCAAATGCTAACATGTGTGCTGTGTTTAGAAATCAAAAATAACACTACATGCTGGTGCAAAAAGCACAACTATGAATAACATGTATATGACAAAACTAGCATCCCCTTTGGGAGCAAACAATATATAAGGTCCTATATTCACCATGCGTCTGAAAATACTTACACATGTTTGACAGATCTACACAGCAATTCATATTCTCCACATCCAACACGGGGAAGCCAAGTCGCTTCAGCTGACATCTTAAATACTGGCAGACTCTGATTTTTAAACATCAACTAGCCCACTCATGTGTGACTCAAGGCACTCTCCATAGAACATGTTTCCACGTAAAATACCACACCCCTTAAAATTTACACGCTATAAGAAATCCATTCCCAAGTCCTAAAATGAAGTAATAACGGCAATGTTCGAGCTCCGCCTGAGTGTAGTCTCCAACCTGAAACAATACCCAGAACTCCCCAAAAAATGTACATAGGGTCTGTGCGTCGACAGACAAGTCATAATACCTCCATAAGTACACCCATTTGCAATCAAAAGCAGACCTCCCAACGAAATATGCATGGGGTCAAAACATCACAAAAGCAGTGTCATAACAGTAATGTCCAACCATCGATAGGAACCAAGTTAACACTTGTTTCGTATAAAGTCACCAGTTATCCATATGTATTCTCAGGGGCATTACCATGCTGTCATAATGGTACCGGGTCTGAGTCACAAAGTTGAATCTAAAATATCTTGTTAGTTGGTGATTGATATTGCCCACACCAATGATCCACACTTAAATTAATCCTTGGTGCCATCTAATACATATGATGATGGTTCACATAGGAACATTGTGTCTGTAGTGCCCCCTAGCTATATAGCACCAGTGAAAGTATAATCTACCATCAAATTAGGCTATAACACGCCACTAACGTAAACTCGAAGCAAAAATGCAAACGGTCCCTAGTGGAGTCTAATTATTCACAAATCAGGAGAACCAACAGGAGTAAATAACTAGGAAAATCTGACAATGAGGTGGCAAAGGACAGAGAAGAAAAAGTGCATGGCAAGTGATAAAATTCCACAGATTCAGAAACCTCCAAAAACACATTACAGGAAATAGTGTAGTTTAGGCCTGGGCGGAGTTCATGGAGTTCCCCTACGCAGTACTCGACGAAGTGACCAAGAAACTCTGCCGTCCTACACAGAGTTCCGCAAGCGGCGGAGTGCATTTGTTCATGCCGTTCGCATTGATTTTCAGCACTGGGTGTTTGTTCGACACTGTCAAATCAGTGCAAACGGCACCATGCGCAGCACAAGAGGGTGCTGCTTCTTTCCTTGCTGTTCGAGTAGATTTTCTACCCGAGCAGCAGCTTTCACAACGCGAATGGAAGGTTTCTCAATGTGAGGGGTCACGACCATTCGCGACCGCCGACGTTGAGAAATCTGACTGGCCCCATTGAGGTGGATTTTCCTCGCTCAAGCTCACCAACTTGATGTTGGCGAGTGAGGAAAAAACTCCACTACGCTAAACTGAGCGGGGTTCCCAGCCCAACCCTAGTGTAGATTGTTATCCGAGTTGAGTCCCTTATATACTGAGCTTAACTTACAAATCCATTTGGCTTCCAGCCTTCTCAAATTCAGTTCTCTGTCCCTCCCCTCCAATCCAGCAAAGCAAAATCTATGCCAGTAAACCTCAAATTTGCTTTGTTAGTTCCACTGTTGTATTTATGCAAGACTAGAGATTAAAAAGCATCCAACATGGTACATGCTCTACGATGTTCTTGGATACGAGCCCTAATGTGGCATGTAGTGCTGTCAATGTATATCTTAACGCAGGCAAAAATAATAATGTGTACGTCAAAACAGGATTGACAGTTGATGAAGTGATAAATGTCGTACCTTTTCTCTGTGCATATAAAACTTTTTGTTTTGATCAGTCTTAGGTGGCAGATGTTACAATCACCACCGGTATAAAAATCCATTGGTCGTTTTAGCTAGGAAGCTTGGTCTTTTACTTTAGGTAAGGTGTATTGGACATAATAACTCCCTAATAGTCTACTCCTTCTATATGTTATATGAGGCTTGATGGAGAGTAAATTGCCAACATCAGAAACCCCTTTCAGTAAAGACCAGCATTTATTCAAGATCTTAAAGACCTTGTTGTTGTGTTTGGAATGTGTTGTAATAAATGACAGGCATTCCTTTGATGCCATCTTTTGTTTAACCTTCAAAGTGTCACTGGGGCTAACCTTTCTAGCTCTGTTTGATGCCTATTCCAGGTCCGCTTCTTTGGAACCCCTGGCTACGAGTCTGGGTATAGTCTGCCTGATGTGCTGTTCAAAGTGGCAGTACTCACTACAGTTCCTCCACATCCAAAAAACTTCCCTATAAGAAATAGCACATTTTGTGCATGGGGGATGTGCACTGTCAGCTGTGTCATTCTTAAAAAGAGTACTCTGTAGTGTATTGTCCATTGTGTAAAGTTCAACATCCAGGAACTTGGTTTGTGTCTGAAAGATATTAAGTGTGAATGTTACATTGAAATGGTTATCATTAACCCCTTGCGTGCGCGACGAATTTTCGCGCTGTGCGGGCGTTTCTATTAGTGGGCGGGATTCGGACGGCCCCCGGCCGTCGTGTGCACACGGCCACCGTGATTCGTGACGGCCGGGGGCCGTCGTGAGCACCGAAGGGGTTAAGATAATCAAAATAGACCTTCATCTGGGTACTTGGGCCTGTACGGATGATGATGATGACGTTGTCAATGTACCATCCCCAATAATAGATCTCTGGAGCTGATGGGCCCCAAGCATGGATATGTTTTACCCAACCATAAAAAGAGTTTTAGGAAGGTAATTGCTCTAGCTGTGAGACACATGTTTTGTATTTTATGACTGTCTTGTTTGTTATTGTAGTACACAGCGAAAATTGAAAATTGGTTATTCCTTGCAACATTGTATACGCAGTTTGGCTGATAATAAGCTTTCTTTGGACAGCTGGTAAGAATGTGTATGTGTTTGTTACGAACACAAAAAGACTGGAATACCGGAATTTATAACCTAGCTATGGGAGAAAAAGAGAGACTTCCGCTCATGTGGAGTAGAAAAGTCTACTGACTAGAAAGAAGAGTTTTTCTTTCTAGAGTCCCCTCACTCACCAGGGTTTCCCCTTGGTGACATGCTTCATCATAGGGGTCCTCTCAATCCGCTGCAGATTGAGGCGTGCTGCGACTTGCGAAGTTACGTAGGAGCACTTATGTGAAATAAATGTGTAGTGCAGTGATGAGGAGTGGGGAAAAATTGGTTAAAAATACCTAACTAGTGGGCGAATGCTTTATTCTTGCTCCTAGTTGGTATGTTTAAAAACAGGGGTGAATACTGGGAAAACAACATAACCACTCCTAGGTGACCTATAAATTAGGTAAAGAGAGAAATATAGTGAAAAAAGTTAAATAAAAGTGCAACATCTAATGTGCGTGCACTATTGGTTAAATACATATGATTACACAATGGTACGTAGTATCTGTAGGAAATAAAACAGAACACTGTTAGAGTAACATTTGCCTATCAGGTGATCTGGCAGGCATCGTAAATACAGGCGTCATTCTAATTCGTATAAATGCTCCTCTATGGTGCATCTAGTTATCAACTACCTTGTATTCCGTCGTGCTTTGCAGGAGAAAGAACATATAGCAAGTGTCTCCAGAGGAGATGGTGACTAAGTGCTATTTATAAAAGACATAAACACCACGTGACATACAACATCAAATACGAACATGTACATATGAAGTCACATACTTTTTATAAGGCTCAAATGCGCCCCATGGTCTGGAGGGGTTGAGGGCCTCGTTGTCACACTCTGTAATGGTAATGGTAACAAAGGGTAGTTATTAGTGACCCTGTAAAAAACGCGGGTTGCCCGATGCCTCCATATGACCAAAGGCCGCCAGGTTTTAGGATCAGCTATAAAGAAATTGGTCAGTGGGACTTACTTTGTCAGAGCGCACCTCACCGGTAATTCACCTACTCGCTCCCCTGGAGACCGCATATTAGCGCGTCTCTCCTCGGGTGCCACTTAATATACTTCTGTGTCCGCCTAGTCATTGTTGTATTGACTAGAGCGGGTTTCGAGTCCATATCAATCTGTTTGTTTTTTTGGTGTAGTTATTTTATAATACTGGACAAAGCTCAATAAGCATGATTTGGCTGGATTATAACACAGGACAAAGCCCAATCTGCATAATTGATATGCATTGGAGGTGTGATAGGCGTAATGGTGCAACCTGTCAAGGTGGAATTCTTCTTTTATGATCTACTTTGTTTTGGCTCGGTGATGTAGTTACTTGGTAAATTGGCCCCAAGGGATGTTATCATTCAAACCTTGGGTGTCTGTGCGTAGTTTAAAAACCCAGCGTTGTTCCTTTTCTAGTAGTCTGTGTTATTAGCAGCTCTCTCTTGCCTTGGACACCAGATGTGAAGGATATTTCCTCGCAAGCAGTTTTTCAGATAGTTCCCTTGCTTGGATTTTGTAGTCTTCTTTTTCTGTGCAGTTTCTCCGAAGGCGGTGGAACTGTCCAAATGGGAGGTTCTCCTTTAGTTGTCTCGGGTGGAAGCTGTCATATATTAGGAGACAGTTCTTAGCAGTGGGCTTGAAGTGTGTGGTGGTCTTGAGTAAGCCATCGACTGCAAAGATGTTCAAATCCAGAAAAACCAGCTGTGTCTTGCTCATTGGATGTGTAAATTTCAGAAAGGGATCTTGCAGGTTGAGCCAGATGATGAATTTGATGGCTTCAGACTCATTGCCTTCCCAAATGAGTAGCACATCGTCGATGTATCTCTTCCACATTTGTATATGGTGGGCATATGGGTTGATGTTGTTTAATATTTTATGCTTCTCAAGATGGTGTACATAAAGCCCTGCCACACTAGGGGCAAAAGTGCTTCCCATGCAGGTCCCGTGCTGTTGGCGGAATAGTGTCTCCTCGAAACGGAAGAAATTTTCGGTCAATGCCAGTCTTCAGCACTCCAGGACCACATGTCTCGGTGTTTGGTATGTCCACTGGTCTTCGAAAAGGACTTCCTCTATGATGTCCAGGGTCTCCCTGTGGGGTAAGCTCATATAGAGGCTCTCCACGTCTAAACCAATCAAGAAACCAATCAAGATACTGGTGGTGGGATGCCACCTGGCCCCCCTCCTTTAAAAAAAAAAATATATGAATATGTGGCCATGCCCTGGGGGATGTGGTCCCCAGGGCCCAGAAAATATAGAGAGAAGGGGGGGCCACACAGCCCCCCTTGTAACCAAAACAAAGGGAAAAAAAGCTGGCATCTCGCCGAAGGCCCCGCCCCCTCCCTGCAGCACACTGCAAATACGCCTCCTGGCACGTTGTGGGTTGGGGGATTAAGTCCCCAAGATCCTTAAGGGTCCTTAGGGGCCAACTAGTCCACCAGGTACCTCCAGTAAGCCCTATACAGCTGGATTGCTGAGAGTAGTCCGAGACCCTGCCCCCTTTTTACACCACTCTGCAAACGTGCCTCTTGGCACACTGCTGGTGGAGCGATGAGGTCCTCTTGTGTCCTGAGTACCTCAGGACTGAAGTGGACCTCACCCCCCGAGCAGCAGTGCGCATGGCGGCGCGTTTGCAGAGTGGAGTAAACAGGGGGTGTGGCCTCGGACCACTCTCAGCAATCCAGCTGTGTGGAACTTACTGGAGGTAACAGGAGGGCTTGTTGGCCCCTAGGGACCCTCAGGAGGCAAGGGAACTTTATCCCCCAACCAAGAGCACACCAGGAGGTGCGTTTGCACAGTGGTGCAGAAAGGGGCCGTGACCTGTGTCCACCTCTCAGCAATCCCACTATATGGTGCTTACTGGAGGTATCAGGTAGGCTAGTTGGCCCCTAAGGACCCCCAGCAGCGAAGGGGACTTCACTCCCCATCCAAGAGTGTGCCGGGGAGCGCATTTGCAGAGTGGTGGGCAAAGGGGGCGTGGCCTGCTTTGAGAACTTACCAATGCTGCTGTGTGGGACTTACTGGAGGTAATAGGAGGGGTAGTTGGCCCCCAAGGTTGTCCTTGGGGGCCAACTACCCATCCTGTTACCTCCAGTAAGTCTCACACAGTTGTATTGGTAAGACGTCTTTGGAGGCCACGCCCCCTTTTCCCCACCGCTCTGAAAACACGCCTCCTGGGACACTACGAGTTGGGGAATGAAGCCCACTTTGCTCCTGAGGGACATTGGGGGCCAAGAAGCCCTCCTGGTACCTCCTTTATTTATTTATTTTATTTATTTATAAAGTTTTATATAGCGCGAACATGATCCGAGGGATATCAGAGCGCTTTACAATTGAAGGGATAGGAAGGTAACAGTTGCATTACATGTGTCAAGTAGGAATACCAAACAGAACACATATCAAATAGGACTCTCGGAACAAGAACGGTTACAAATACCAAGGATCAACAAACAATAAGATAAAAACTGGTAAGTCCTTCGCAGCGGAATTCCTGAGCACTGGACGGAGGCCCAGCCCCCTTTGTCCACCTCTCTAAAAACGCGACTACTAGTTAAAGAAGCATTTGCAATGTAATAGGTTTCACATTTGCGAGAGTTAGAGCTATAGGCGTTGTAAATGTAAAAGTGTTTTACTAATGTTTCTTGGAGTGGAATGGATGTAGGTTGTGTGTAGTGGAATTATGTGGTATGATGTGCAGTGAAATTATGTGGATAGACTTTGACTTTGATGTGGATAGAATATATGTGGTATTTAGTGTATAAGAATTATAGAGAGTGGGATTATGTGTTATGGAGAGTAACTATGTGGTATGGTAGTCTGTGTTGTGGAGTGGTAACCTCAGGTTTAGTCTTCCTCGTTTCCATACAAGCTAAACTATAAACTAGGCCTGGGCGGTAAATTCCGTTCCGCTCGCGGAATTTGCGGAATTTGGGTAATTTCGCGTTCCGCGGAGAACGCGGAATTACCAAAAATTCTGCGATCCGCGGCTTCGCAGAATTTTTTGCTTGTTCGCACTTTCAAAATGCGTGTTCGCGAGATATTTCTCCCCGAGCACGCAAACAGCGTTCGCGAACAGGAAAAAAGCATCGCAAACGGGCGGAACAAGCAATTCCGCGTGTTCGCGGAACTTTTGCGTGCTCGCAGAGATTTTTACCGTTTTGCGGAGCTTTGCGTAGCGCGACTACGCAAATTCCGCCCACCCCTACTATAAACTCAATGAGACAAAAAAAGAAGGAACCACTGAGGAGCACTTCTGGACCTAGTCAGAGGTATGAGCAGGGCCACTGGTTTTATGCGAGTGTTTGGCTGCACCGATTTCGTACAAGTATACATTTTCAACATTTGCCACATAATCCATCATCTGCTGCATAATCTGCAGATTTGAACAAAAAAAACCTTGTTTCTAGCTCAAACTGCTCAAACGCTACCAAAAATGCAGCGACAAATGTTACAGCATGATGGAAGGCCCTTTGCAAACCTAGAATGGTCACCTGTTACTTATTGCTAAATGTGGGCATTACATTGGTACTAATGGTGTGCAAACCACTCTTTCTTCTTTCTGCGCCTCTCTTGCCTCTTTCTGCATATCTGTTGCTCCTTTCTGCACCATTCTTGTTTTTCTGCACTTCTTTTGCCTCTTTCTGTTCATTTCTTCCACTTTCTGCACATCTCTTGCCTCTTTCTGTACCTCAGTTGCCTCTTTCTGCACCTCACTTGCTTCTTCCTGTACCCCTCTTGCCATTTTCTGCACCCTTCTTCCCTCTTTCTGCACCTCTCTTGCCTCTTTATACACACCTGTTCCCTCTTTCTGCTCCTCTCCTGCCTGTTTCTGCACCTCTTTTGCCTCTTTCTACACTACTCTTGCCTCTTTCTGCACCTCTGTTGCTTCTTTCTGCACTTCTCTTGCTTCATTCTTCAAATCTGTTACTTCTTTCTGCACCACTCTTGCCTCTTTCAGCACCCCTCTTCCCTTTTCTGCACCCCTCTTGCCTCAGTCTGCCCACCTGTTCCCTCTTTCTGCACCCCTTTTGCCTGTTTCTGCAACTCTGTTGACTCTTTCTGCAGTTCTCTTGCCTCCTTCTGCACCTCTCTTGCCTCTTTCAACACTTCTCTTACCTGTTTCTATACCTCTCTTGCCTCCTTCTGTACCTCTCTTGCCTCTTTCTGCACCTCACTTGCTTCTTTCTACACCACTTTTGCCTGTTTCTGCACCCCTCTTCCCTCTTTGTGCAAATCTCTTGCCTCTTTCTACACCTCTCTTCTCTTTTTCTGCACCACTCTTGCCTCTTTCTGTACCTCTGTTGCTTCTTTCTGCACTTCTCTTGCCTCTTTCTGCACCCTTCATGCCTCTTTCAGCACCTCTGTTGCTTCTTTCTGCACTTCTCTTCCTTCTTTCTGCACCCCTCCTGCCTCTTTCTGTACACCTCTTGCATCTTTGTACACCTCTCCTACCCCTATCTGTACCCTCTTGCCTCTTTCTACACCTCTGTTGGTTCTTTCTGCACTGCTCTTGCTTCTTTCTGTACCTCTGTTTCAAATGTCTGCATCCCTCTTTCCTCTTTCTGCACCCCTCTTCCTTCTTTCTGCACCTCTCTTGCCTCAGTCTGCCCACCTGTTCTCTTTTTCTGCACCCCTATTTCCTGTTTCTGCAACTCTCTTGCCTCTTTCTGCAGTTCTCTTGCCTCCTTCTGCACCTCACTTGCCTCTGTCTGCACCTCTGTTGGTTCTTTTGCACTGCTCTTGCTACTTTCTGCAACTTTCTTGCAAATTTCTGCACCCCATTGCCTCTTTCTGTACCCCTCTTACCTCTTTCTGTACCTCTCTTACCTCTGTCTGTACCCCTGTTCCCTCTTTCTGTACCTCTTTTGCCTGTTTCTGCAACTTTCTTGCCTCATTCTGCAGTTCTCTTGCCTCCTTCTGCACCTCTGTTGCTTCTTTCTGCACTTCTCTTGCCTCTTTATGCACCCCTGTTGCTTCATTCTGCACTTCCCATGTTTCCTTATGCACCTGCCTTGCTTCTTTCTGCTCCCCTTTTGTCTCTTTCTGTACTCATCTTCCCTCTTTCTGCACCTCTCTTGCCTATTTCTGAACCTCACTTTCCTCTTTCTGCACTTCTCTTGCTTCTTTCTACACCTCTGTTGCTTCTTTCTGCACTTCTCTTGTCTCTTTCTGCACCCTTCATGCCTCTTTCAGCACCTCTGTTGCTTCTTTCTGCACTTCTCTTCCTTTTTTCTGCACCCCTCCTGCCTCTTTCTGTACACCTCTTGCCTCTTTGTGCACATCTACTACCCCTTTCTGCATGCCTCTTGCCTCTTTTTGCACCTCTGTTGGTTCTTTCTGCACTGTTCTTGGTTCTTTCTGCACCTCTTTTGCAAATTCCTGCATCCCACTTACCTCTTTGTCTACCTCTATTGCTTCTTTCTTCACTTCTCTTGCTTCTTTCTGCACTGCTCCTGCTTCTTTCTGCACCTCTCTTGCAAATGTATGTATCCCTCTTGCCTCTTTCTGCACCCCTGTTCCCTTTTTCTGCACCTTTATTGCCTGCTTCTGCACCTCTGTTGCCTCTTTCTGTACCTCTGTTGTTTCTTTCTGCACTTCTCTTGCCTCTTTCTGCACCCCTCTTGCCTCTTTCAGCACCTCTGTTGCTTCTATCTACACTTCTCTTGCTTCTTTCTGCACCCCTCTTCCCTCTTTCTGCACCTCTCTTGCCTCAGTCTGCCCACCTGTTCCCTCTTTCTGCACCCCTTTTGCCTGTTTCTGCAACTCTCTTGCCTCTTTCTGCAGTTCTCTTGCTTCTTTCTGTACTTCTCTTGCTTCTTTCTGCACCCCTCTTGCCTCTTTCTGTACCCCTCTTGCCTCTTTGTGCACCTCTCCTGCCTTATTCTGCATCTCCCTTGCCTTTTTCTGCAGTTCTCTTGCTTCTTTCTGCACCTCTTTTGCTTCGTTCTGCACTGCTCTTGCTTCTTTCTGCACCTGTGTTCCAAATTTCTGCATCCCTCTTGCCTGTTTCTGCACCCCTCTTCCCTCTTTCTGCACCTCTTGTGTCTCTTTCTGCAGTTCTCTTGTCTCCTTCTGCACCTCTGTTGCTTCTTTCTGTACCTCTCTTGCAAATTTCTGCACCCCTCTTGCCTCTTTCTGCACCCCTCCTGCCTCATTGTGCACCTCTGTTGGTTCATTCTACACTGCTCTTGCTTCTTTCTGTACCTCTTTTGTCTGTTTCTGCAATTCTCTTACCTCCTTCTGCACCTTTGTTGCTTCTGTCTGCACTTCTCTTGCCTCTTGCTGCACCCCTATTGCCTCTTTCTGTATCTCTGTTGCTTCTTTCTACACTTCTGTTTCTCTTTCTGCACCTCTCTTGCTTCTTTCTGCACTCCTCTTGTCTCTTTCTGCGCCTCTCTTGCCTCTTTCTGCACTTCTCTTGCCTCCTTCTGCACCTCTGTTGGTTCTTTATGCACTTCTCTTTCCTTTTTCTACACCCCTCCTGCCTCTTTCTGTACCTATGTTGCTTCTTTCTGCACTTTTCTTGCTTCTTTCTGTACCTCACTTGCTTCTTTCTGCACCCCTCTTGCATCCTTCTGCACCCCTCTTCCCTCTTTCTGTACCTCTCTTGCCTCTTTCTGCACCTCTGTTGCTTCTTCCTGCACTTCTCTTGCTTCTTTCTGCACCAGTCTTGCTTCTTTCTGCACCTCTTTTGCTTCATTCTGTACTTCTTTTGCTTCTTTCTGCACTTCTGTTGCTTATTTCTGCACTCCTCTTGCCTCTTTCTGCACCCTTCTTTCCTCTTTCTACACTTCTCTTGCTTCTTTCTGCACCTTTCTTCCTCTTCCTGCACTTCTATTGCCTCTTTCTGCACTTCTGTTGCTTCTTTCTGCACTCCTCTTGCCTCTTTCTGTACCCTTCTTCCCTCTTTCTGCACTTCTCTTGCTTCTTTCTGTACCTTTCTTCCGCTTCCTGAACTTCTCTTGACTCTTTCTGTACTTCTCTTGCCTCTTTCTGTGCCTTTCTTCTTCTTTCTGTGCTTTTCTTCCACTTTCTGCACCTTTCTTCCTCTTACTGCACCACTCTTTCTTATTTCTGCACTTCTCTTGTCTCTTTCTATACTTCTCTTGCCTCTTTCTGCACCTCTATTGCCTCTGTCTGCACCTCTCTTGCCTCTTTCTGCACATTTCTTCCTTTTTCTGCACTTCACTTGCTTCTTTCTGTACCTCTCTTGCCTCTTTCTGCACCTCCCTTGCCTATTTCTGCACCTCTCTAGCTTCTTTCTGTACCTCTCTTGCTTCTTTCTGTACCTCTCTTGCCTCTTTATGCATTTCTCTTGTTTCTTTATGTAGCTTTCTTCCTCTTTCTGTACTCCTCTTGCCTCTTCCTGCACCTATCTTGGCTCTTTCTGTACCACTTTTGCTTCTTTCTTTACCTCTATTGCTTCTTTCTGCACCTTTTGTCTTATTTCTGCACTTCTCTTGCCTCTTTCTGTACCTCTCTTCCTCTTTCTGCACCTTTCTTTCTCTTTCTGCACCTCTCTTGCTTGTTTCTTCACCTCTCTTGCTTCGTTCTGCACCTCTCTTGCTTCTATATGCACATCTCTTGCTTCTTTCTGTACTTCTCTTCCGTCTTTCTGTACCTCTCTTGCTTCTTTCTGCGCTTCTCTTGCTTCTTTCTGCACCTTTCTTCATCTTTCTTCACTTCACATTGCCTTTTTTTGCACCTCTCTTGGTTCTTTCTGCACTTTGCATTGCCTCTTTCTGCACTTCTCTTGCCTCTTTCTGCACTTCTCTTGCTTCTTTATGTACTTCTTTTATCTCTTTCTGTACTTCTCTTCCTTCTTTCTGCACCATTCTTCCTCTTTCTGTACCGCTTTTGCTTCGTTCTGCACCTCTCTTGCTTCTTTCTGCACTTCTTTTGCCTCTTTCTGCATCTCTCTTGCCTATTTCTGCACCTCTCTTGCTTCTTACTGCACCTTTCTTGCTTCTTTTTGCACTTCTCTTGCTTCTTTTTGCACTTCTCTTGCTTCTTTCTGCACCTCTCTTGCCTCTTTCGGTACCTATCCTGATTCTTTCTGCACCTCACTTGCTTCTTTCTGCACCTCTCTTGTTTCTTTCTGCACCCCTCTTGCCTCTATCTGTACCTCTCTTGCCTCTTTCTGCACATCACTCTCTTCTTTCTGCACCTCTTTAGCTTTTTTCTGCACCTCTCTTGCTTCTTTCTGCACTTCTCCTGTTTCTTTCTGCACTTCTCTTGCTTCTTTCTGCACCTTTCTTCCTCTTTCTGTACCTTTCTTCCTCTTTCTGTACATTTATTCCTCTTTCTGTAGTTTTCTTGCTTCTTTCTGCACTTCTCTTGCCTCTTTTTGCACCTCTCTTGCTTCTCTCTGCACTTCTCTTGCTTCTTTCTGCACATCTCTTGCCTCTTTCTGCACTTCTTGTGCCTCTTTCTGTACTTCTCCGGCTACTTTCTGCACCTCTCTTGCTTCTTTCTGCACTTCTCTTGCTTCTTTCTGCACCTTTATTACTCTTTCTGCACTTCTCTATCCTCTTTCTGTATTTTTTTTGCTTCTTTTTGCACCTTTTTTCCTCTTTCTGTAATTCTCTTGCCTCTTTCTGCACTTCTTCTGCTTTTTTCTGCACCTTTTTTCCTTTTTCTGCACTTCTCCTGACTATTTCTGTACATTTCTTCCTCTTTCTGCACCTCTCTTGCTTCTTTCTGCACCTTTCTTCCTCGTTCTGCACCTCTCTTGCCTCTTTCTGCACCTCTCTTGCTTCTTTCTGTACCTTTCTTCCTCTTTCTGCACTTCTCTTGCCTCTTTACAGGGACGTTATAATTAGGAATTAGCATTTCAAAAACCTTAAAAATTCACTGAAAAAAACACAGGTTTCAGGGACATTGTTTTTTTTTTATGTTTGAAAAGCTTTATTTAACATCCAATAAAAAACAGAAGAAAAAATATAACATACCAGCATTACAAAGATAGCATATAAAGGAGAAATATTACAAAAGCTTTGGCTAGTACATTAAAGTGAAGAATAGAAGCCATTTTGGGAGTTTTTATATAAGGTAGGGAAAGGGAGGAAGGAAGGGAGGAGGAGGAGAAGGGGGGAAGAAGGAACTACTAACACTCTGAAATAAAGGAAATCATATATCACAATGCATATTATATATAGAATAGAAATACTGAGTTATTAATTAATTAAAATCATTTATCAAGTCAAGGAGGATAAGAAGTAGAGAACAGAGATAATGTCATTCAAGGAGGTTTAAAGTTTTCAGAGGCTAAAGGCGAGTTCTTTTTAAAACAATCTGATCTAAGTAGGTGGTAAGGGGTAACCAGAAGAATTCTCTATTGACCATTGGTTTACATGAGGAGGCGAAGGCAACATCAAGTCTATGAAAGGAACAAAGGCTATTCCACCAGTGTTGTATGGATACTTTTGTGAGGGTTTTCCAATTAAAAAAGATATGTTGGAAGGCTAGAGCAAGCATGAGATCAAAAAGACCGTGACTATATGAGGGGAGATCCAGGGAATCAGAGAGACTGCCAACAAAGAGGAGGGGTATAGAGTGAGGAATGAAGATCTTAAATAGTCGGGAGATATATGATCAAACCTTCCCCCAAAAGTCACAAACCGGAGGACAGAGAAAGAGAAGATGAATGAGATTAGCATTGGAGGAACCACAAGTCCAACAGTTAGAATCAGTAGAAGAGGAGAAACGGGCTATAGAGGCAGGGGTAAGAAAAAGTCTGTGATAAAGAAAGAACATAGATTGGGTAAGAGAGGCAGAACGAGAGATTTTGAGAGATCTGGTCCAAAGTTTATCCCAGAAGGCGACATTCCATTCACAACCCAGATCAGATTCCCAAGAAAGTTCCAACTTAGATTTTGTTCTGTATGGATTGGGGGCTAAGAAACATTTGTATACAAGGGAGGCTTTGGGTAGAGAGAGGAGTATTTTAAGAAGAGGATTTTGGACACTAGTTGAGGTTAAAGAGGGAAGGGAGTAGTAAACGTCAAGAATGATCGCCATAAGAGTGGTAAACTTCTGTAAAAAGGAACGGGACAATGGAATAAAGCCTGAAATTGAGGGAAAGAACATGGTGAAAGTCCATTGAAAAGATGCTTAACCCAGATAATTCCTTTGAGTCTCCACGTTTTCCAAAAAACGGGTCTGTTGTTCAAGATAATAAGAGAGTTGTACCAAATAGAGGATTCTAAGAAGGATTCGCGAGAGATAGGAGTGGGTTGGACCAGGGGTTTCAAAAGGGAACAGGTGTGTTTAAATAAGGGAAGGGAGGTAAGGGAGTTTTTGGCAGAAAAAGTTATAATTTCCTTGAAAGAAAAGGGTGATAGTAAAATGTGTTCAATAGAGAGCCAAAGTGGGGTGAAAGGGGAAGAATCAGATGTGAGCCATCTCGAAGCCTGACGAAGGGAAAAGGATTTGTGATAGAGACGAAAATCCGGAAAATTCACCCCACCATTGGATCTGATCTTACGAAGAGAAGACAAAGCGATTCTGGCTCTTTTATTTTTCCAGAGAAATTTAGAGAGGCATGAGTCGATCCGTTTAAAATAAAGAGCGGGGATATGAATGGGGAGCATGGAGAGAGTATAAGTTAAAATTGGAGCAATCATCATTTTAATAGAATCTAATCGACCCCACCAAGAGAGAAAGAGAGGGTTCCAGGAAGAGAGTAAGTTCTCAACTCGGGATAAAACTGCAGACATGTTTAATTTAATTGAAGAAATAATGGAATTAGAAAACCATATGCCTAGATATTTAATTTTTGAACTATTCCAGGCAAATCCCGTGGAAGAAAAGGAATGGGGAAGACAGAATTTTGTAAGGGGAGAATCTCGGTCTTATCTGAATTAATTTTATAGCCAGAGACCTGGGAAAAAGAATCAAATTCAAGTAATAAAGGGGGAATAGAGGTCTCTGAAGCAGAAATGAATAAAAGAATATCGTCTGCATAAGCAGAAAGTTTCAATTGATGGTCACCATAAGAAAAACCGGAGATAGAATCATTATTACGAATAGAAGATAAAAAGGGTTCAAGAGCAAGGACAAAAAGAAGAGGGGATAAAGGGCAACCTTGACGAACGCCACGTTGGAGAGGAAAATAAGATGAGATTCGACCATTGACTAATACCGAAGCTTTGGGAGCAGAGTAAAGTAAAGAGATAAGTGAAATCAGTTTAGGACCAAAACCGTGCCATTGCAATGAGGCAAATAAAAAGGACCAATCTACTCTATCAAAGGCCTTCTCTGCGTCAACAGAGATAGCCGCCAGGGAGGTGGAGAGGGAGGGAACTTTATTTAAAACATTGAGGAAGAGACGGGAATTATCCGAGGTAAGTCTCCCCTTGACAAAACCGCACTGCTCCTTACCTATAAGGTGAGGCATGAGGGGATCTAAACGTAAAGCGAGCGATTTGGCAAATAACTTGTAGTCAACATTAATCAGGGAGATCGGACGATAATTCTTACAAAATTTTGGATCTCGACCTTCTTTAGGAATGAGGCAGATTGTAGCTTCCTGAAAGGAACCTTCTGTCTTACCAGTTAGATAAAAAGAATGAAAAAGTGTTAAGAGTTTTGGAAGTAATAACTCGGAGAAATGTGAATAAAATTCAACAGAAAATCCATCTGGGCCAGGAGTTTTCCCTTTAGTGAGAGCATTTAAAGCAGTAGAAAGTTCATTAAGGGATAGGTCAGTTTCAAGATCAAAAAGATTAAGATGGGGGTTAGAAGGGGCAGGAATTTTATCAAGGTAGGCCTTAATAAGAGAGGAGGAGGGAGGAGACTCTGGAATATAAAGATTTTGATAAAAAGTTTAAATTCATTAAGTATTTCTTGGTCTTTATGCAAAAGGGAATTATTAGAGGAATAAATAGATTCTATGAGGGTACGTTCTTTGCGCGTTTTGAGGTAATTTGCTAAAAGTTTCCCTGTTTTATTACGGCCTCCATAGAAACGGGCACTACTACGAAGAAGTACAGAGGACGCATTGTCAGTGGTGGATTTGTTAAAGCGAGTTTGGCCTGTATCAAATCTGGTGAGATGGAATCTTTCGAAGAAGTGTAAAATTCATGTTCTAGAAGCTTAATATGTGCTAAAGTAGCTTTTCGTTGTTGCAAAAAACGCTTCTTCTTTTTTGAGACGAAGTCTATGATAAAACCTCTTGCAGTGGCCTTAAAAGAGTCCCAAATGATATGGGGGGAGAGATTGGGATCACAGTTAAGATCAAAGAATTCGTTAGCAAAGGAACGAAAGGAGGAAGAGAAGAGAGGGTCTAAAAGAAGAGAGTTATTAAAACGCCATCGAGAGGACCTGGGATGCGGAGGGAGTAAATCAAGATCTGTTACAATAGGGGCATGATCCGAAATGACTATAGGTTCAATAGAGGAAGACAGTAAATTTTGAGATAAGGATTGAGAAAGAAAGATATAATCTAGGCGAGAGAGAGAAGCATGAGGAGGAGAGAAAAAGGAGAAGTCCAATGTATCAGGGTGAGAAAGTCTCCAAGAGTCAATGAGATGTGTCTGAGAGATAGTGTCAAGAAAGTGTCTATGGGTTTTGTGTGGGATAAAGCGAACCTTGGATTTACGGTCGAGAAATGGATCTACAACTTGATTGCAATCGCCTCCCAGTATAAAAAAATCATCTTGAAATTGGATACACTTTTGCGTAATCAGAGGCCAAAAAAAACAGTCAGATTGTGTAGGCCCATAAACATTAAAAACAGTTAAAGGAACAGTATTAATTAACAATTTAGCTAGTATCCATCTACCATCTGTGTCAATTTCTTGTGATAGGACTTTACAGTTCAATTTCTTATGACACAAAATTATGACACCATTTTTTTTATTAACAGATGGGGAGAATAAAACCGTACCCACCCAGCTCCTTTTTAATTTTAATGCCTCAATTTCTGTAAGATGGGTCTCTTGTAAAAAAACAGATCAGGGTTATAAGAGGCAAGGTGGGAAAGGATTCTCTGTCTTTTAATAGGGTTGATAAAACCTTTTACGTTCCAGGAGATAACTCTGAATGTAGAAACATTAAAGATTTAAACAAGCAAAATATGCAATGATAGAAACATAAAAAGAGGTACCAATGGGCAAGAAGAACAAAGAGGTAAGAAAGGAAGGGGAAAAAGGACGAGGAGAAGGAAAAATACAAGAAGAGACAGTACATATCCAAAAGGACGACTGAGGAAACGTACCTGAGGGGGACAAGAACAAAAATAAGACTGGGGGAGTGGTGACGCGTGGAAGACGAACCATCCAAACCAGGAACTCCGGACCACACCAGAACAAACAAAAGTACGCAGGCGGACCGAATAAAGAAAGAAAAATAGGAAACATTAGAAGATATATCTTTGACAAAATAGGAGGACACAAACAGATACGGATTACAGGGACAGCATGTAATCGAAGACAGAAAAAGGGGAATAAAGAGGAATTAACCGTAAAAGATGTTAACGAGAACTATATCGCGGCTGAGAGAAAGCATAGGCAAACTTTTCTTAAACATATTCAAATCGTACATTAATAGCATGGAAACTCTAGGCAAAATACATAAATGAATATAACATGTCAACCATTAGAAGGACCAGCAATATCCATGCCAGTTGAAGAGTGAGAGTGTATGAACTTCCTGAGTTCCGCAGGATCTTCAAAAGACTGGGTATGATTTTGGAAAGTCACCTTAAAAATGCAAGGGTGGAAGAGGCCATAGCGGGCTCCCAATGAGCGGAGTGGAGGTCGAAGACTAAGGAATTCTTTGCGTCTGCTTGCTGTAGCATTGGAGACATCTTGAGACAGAAAAACTCTCTGGCCAAGCCAAGAAAGTTGCCGCTTTGCTCTGGCTGCAGAAAGGACTGATAGCAAATCAGTAAATTTCAGGAAGAGGATAATGACTCCTCGGGGCCTAACCGAAGTTGAAGACAATGAAGGACGAGGACCAAGTCTGTGGGCTCTTTGAATACTAAGAGTGGAGGAAGTAGGCATGTCCAGTAATTTTGGCAAGAAGGAAGTGAAAAAAGCGACAGGATCATCACCTTCCAAAGCTTCAGGAAGACCATAAATTCGTAGGTTGTTCCTCCTATTGCGATTTTCCAAATCTTCTGTATGCTGCTGGAGTTTGCGAACCTCTTTCTCCAGGGAGGAAAGCCTTTGAGAATCAGCTTGAACAGTCAAAAGTTGTTGCTCCATTGTAGAGACCCTACCCTCCATTTAAGACCATTTTTCTTCCAAAAATTGCATTTTATTATTCGTCTCCTCCACAAACGGACGTAAGGCACGTATTTCCTCTAATAACAACTCCAAGGAGATGGGAGGAGATGATGTCTTTTCTGGAGGTGGAGAGTCTTGCTTCAATCTTTTAGGTGTAGTCATAGGCGGAGAAGATTTATGTGGGATTGATTGTGATGACTGATTACGAGCAGAAGTCACTCCAGCAATGTCTGTAGCGAGTGAAGAAGAACTAGATGACACAGGAGGCGTAGATGTCGCAATGGAAGAAGTTTTAGAGACAAAAATAAATTGAGGTTTGCGTATTCTACCCATACACAAATATGAATCCAGTAAAACAATGTTGAGTGGTAGCTGTGGGAGTAATGTTCCTTCAAAAGATGATGAGATGAGAAAAATATCCTCGAGGCCACAAGGAGAACCATGCAGTTTTAAGCGGACGAATTACTGATATCAAGAAGCAAAACCTCCGTAAAAATAGTCCAAAGGTATGAGATAAGGAGAGGAGTGGCTTAGATATTAGAGTTGACACGTAGATTGCATGAGGAAATCACCATAGGAAATATGTCAGCATAAGAAAAATTGTTAGCATATTGTTAATATTGTGAAAAGGTAAGACCTGAGAAACATCTTCAGTATCAAAAGGAACAATGAAGCTCAGCCGCCAGTTGAGGAATGCATGCTCAGTATCTGCTATGAGGAGAAAGTAGAAGGCCTCAGGGAGCAAAAATGGAAACAAAATGGCGGCCGTTCTGAGGCACCCTGAATTTCGGCGATGAAAAATGCCACGCATCAAAACGAAAACGGCTCACCATGTTCTGGAGGTGTTCCGCCGTCATTTCCATGAAAGGCTGTATAACGAGGGTGTGCACCGCTAGAGGGTGATATCACAGCAATCCAGAAGGCGGGCTCGCTGAGGGGATCGTAATGAAGGTGAAAATGACGAGAAGCGCGATGCGCTCCGTATTCAGAAATCCCTCACCAGGCTCACCGCATCTTCCGGTTCACAAAACGTTGGAGTCCGCTCATGAGGGATGCGAAATAACGCACCCGCGGCTCATTATTCGTTCCGGCGCGGCGGAGCTCCCAGCTCAGGCAGCCATCTTGTGCGGCGCCGAAACCACGCCCCCTCAGGGACATTGGGTTTAATCTGTTTAATATCTAAGGTTTTTTAAATGCTAAATTCTAACCATAAAATCCCTGAAACCTGAGGTTTTTTCAGTGAATATATATAAATATATATATATGTATGTATGTATTTATTCATGTATGTATGTATATATATATAAATATATATATATATGTATGTATGTATTTATTCATGTATGTATGTATATATATATATATATATATGTATGTCCAACGAACACGATCGCTTAAGCTCCTGCCTCTTTACGTGAGGAGTGTCCAGCGGGGTAGCGAGCCCCAAACATCAACAACAGAATCTGTAACCTCGCTCAGGAACCACAACTCCAGGTCAGAAATTACAGCGCTGGCACTCTTAGTGATGTAAATGTATGTTTTATTCACACACGGCAGCAATTAATGTCCCAACGCGTTTCGAAGTTCAATCACTCCTTGATCACGGGTTAGGCGTCAACGTGCAATCTGCCTTATTTAAAGAGACAGATAATGTATTGTTCAAACAACATAGAAAAGATACTTTGTTCCATATTCAAATTGTTGCACGAGTGTTCTAAGAGGGATTAGTGGCATTTAAATAGATGAAACATTTTCCATTTGTATTTATTGGATAACATATGACCATTATGCATATTAGATTGTTGCACAATTATACAATCAAAACACGGTGTTTAAACAAATTAAAAAACACCTAATAAACAACGTTGCAATAACCCATAAATGGGCGATTGCCTGAAACAGTTTTTAAAACATATTTCAAACCAATACAATAATTGTGACAATGGATATATTACAAGCCCCAGTGGGCATATTTAAGAGAAGGTATAGCACTTAAATATATCTACAGTGGCTTTGACTGTTGCTGTTAAATATAGCCTTCAGTAAGGTCATTCATAACCCAATTCTGCCCAAGTGGGCGAAATTAACCATAAGTAATGTTCTGTATCAACAAATACCTAACTCCCTGTATACAGCAACTGATATGCCCTTCGTCAATACCATGTCACATACAGGCGCTCAATTGATCAAATAATAAATTGACGTTATGTTTGTGCAATTTACACTCTAAACATTATCTCATCCTAGATAATAATACATGTACTTTATTTCCAATGGATATACAATGCCATCTTCGGCACTGTCCAAACCAGAATTTAAGTAGGACTTGACAATAAATAACAGATATGGATGTGCTCCAGCCATCTAATATCTAATCGTTTCTCCACTCTTTTATACTTCTCCATCTAAAATAAAAGAACAAAGTATACTAATTAAAATCAATGTTACAACATACAGATTAAAAAAGGCACTAGCCTATACAGGAGAAAAATATGCATATTTGTAAAATTGAAACGCACAGAAACTGAAGGGGGCATCTTGGCTGTTAGCTCCTGCCACTCAGCTCAACACTCTGGTGGGAGCCTAAGCCCAGAGTCATCACCTCCATACGTCGGAACTTTTCCCCGAGACGCCTTGGGGCTGCCATCCACCCTGCTGGGACTACGAGTCCCAGGGTGCACCAAGGGTCATAGCCTTCCTGCTTCTGCTACCGCAGGTGAGGGGGAGGCACTTCCATTGGGCTACAAAGCGCAGCCTCTCCCCCCGCAGCGCGGGACGCGCGCGGGCGAAGCCCGGGCCCAGGGCGGGCCCGTCATCGCCCGTAGGAGGCTGGGCTGGGCCACCCCCCTGATATCGTGTCTTTGGAGCAGTCGAGACCCTCCCTTAATTCAATCTTCTGAAGGTACTGTTCATACCATCCTTCGTAATACTGTTTAACATTGCAAGTTTCGGCAAAAACCAAAAGAGGAACTTGGAGAACGCATAGCTACATTTACATCGACATTCTCTGGACCTTGTGCCTTGTGTCTACAGTCTCTGGGGTTACTACATAGTGCTGTGTTATGTTGTAGACTCAATTGCCCTGTAGAAATATTTACATCTGATCAACAGTTGTAGTAATGGGGAAGCGGAAAGAGATTGAACCCGGGCAGGGAGGTGCTAGGAAAAAGCGGCAAAAAAACGGACCTTGGCAACTGCAAAAGGTGATGAGAGTGAAGGGGGGACTGGTGAGGAAATTCTAGATCGTATAGAGAATATCATCACCGATTGGGAGGAATTGCTGTCATCACCCGCTCCAGCCCCTAGTCCCCCACTAGCTGGAATCCCCCATACCAAATCCCTCCCTGCCACTGCTGGATATGGTAACATCCCAAATCTATTTAAAGTTGCTTCTAAGAAAACTAAATCGTCTGCAGTTGCAGCTGAGCTTAACATGGTTATACCCAGCGCGCTGGACAAGGATGGCCCGTCCTGCCTAATAGTTAATAGCGGATTGGAAGAGTTCCCACTGCGCAATCGTTTTGCTGCGATTGCTGTGCCTGCTGAGGATTCATATGTTGATACGCATTGTGTTGTCCCCATTCACGCACCCATATTGTCCACTGCTCTAAGCCCAGATATTGTGCAGGAAGTAGGAGATGTGAGTAGTGGTAGTACACCTTTGATCCCTGACCTCCTGACCGAAATTGCATTACTAAAAAACAGTATAGAGGCCCTAACCTCACTAGTCCTCAAACTTTACCAAAGAATTGATAGTACCAATGAACTACATCCAATGCCAGCGGTTTTATTAAGTGCTCTTCCCACTCAGGCTGGTCCTGTTGAGAGACAGAATGTTTTAAATGAGAACCAAAATGGGGTAACCATTAGTGCCCCACTTGGGCAATTCAGACTTTCTGAAGTGCAAGGCAAGGGAAATGCGGTTGCAACACGGGACAAGGTAGCACTTAGCACACCATCAAGATTAGCCTCCCAGACCCCCAGCAGGGCATCTGTATACCATAAAGCCCCTGAGGCACCACAGGCAACACAGGTAGTCAACCACAAGCAAGGTATTCTCCCACCAATTCCAATTTTTCTGACTAATGTTCCTAAAGTCGGTTCCAACTGCCTTAGACAGGAGCGCAGGGATGTCCTAAAAAATAAAGCCATACATTGGCTGAGACATGTCAGGGGGTGTAGATCCATAATAAGGGAGGACATCATCTGCGCCAAGAGGTGCATTGTGGCTTATAGCCCAGTGGATGCAATTGAACTAACATTAACTTCAAACCAACTAGGGCACGATCTAATTGCCTTAGAAGTAAGATCTCATTCCAATGCATCAACAAAGATTAGGTTGAGGCTGACTGTCCCCCCCAGCCCAAATGCAAGCGAGAGCAAAGCACCCCTGGCTTCCCCGACTTCATCACTCTCACAGATTGATTGACTCATTCTATCACCTCCCAGTCCAGCATTGAATAGCCACAGTACAGCCCCGATGATCCCCACAGCCCCTCTCCATTTACACCCTGAGGGTTGTTTGGCTGAACAAGAGCGGAGGAGTTGTTTCCCAGTAGAGCCTGACCATTCCAACTTATCATTGGCAGTGAACACTTGTTCTCAGGTTAACGATCTAGTCAGAAGGACCGACAGCCGAGTTGTGCCCATTTTGCAAGTGTCACCCTCTCCCCAGGCCCGGGTAGAATCAGTTAATGGGGACATGACGAACATCCTTTCATGGAACCTGGCAGGTATTAGTCGAAAGTGTAACTGCCCGCATTGGTTGGATCTGGTTTCTCAACAGGAGATATGCTTATTTCAGGAAACCTGGTCCCAGATTCCCGTATATATCCCTGGGTTTAAGTCCTTTTTCAAACCAGCAGTATCTGCCAAAGCGGGTCGGGCGTCTGGGGGGCTACTTATCTTGGTAAATCTTTCCCTGAACTGTGAAACAAAAGAGCTGGTTACCAATAATCCGGACATTTTGAGGATTAGGCTAGTTAATGGGAATGGACTAACCGTTGATATGTATAACGTATATGCTAGGAATACCAGAGGTGGTAGTTCACCGACTCTACTTGCTCTGGATAACCTACTGGGAGACAGGAACGTCAGTTATCCGCTGATAATTGGTGGCGATTTTAATGTTACATTCGAACCCCTTGATTGGGTCGAGTCCTTTGACGTGTCCAAAGAGGATAAAGTTTGGAGGGTACCTTCGTTGGAATTACCCCCTATCAAAAAATGGTCACACGCTGCCCTCCAATTGAATGCAATCTCCCTGGAATACAGGCTAAGGGCCACCAATGGTCGAACCAACTCCGACAGAAGTGATGGAATGACCTTCATAGGAACAAATGGGTCAAGTCGGATCGACTATATATTAGTGGATCTGTCCCTGTGGCCCCAAGTCCAGGACATGTCCATACACCAGGCCTGTGATAGTGATCATAATTCCCTACACTTATCTATTAGTCATCTATGGGGGAGTATTCGGCAGGATTCCACTGCCCCACTATGCACTAGGGAGTTGAGTGCCACAAATGACAAGCGTCGGCTAAAATGGCCCATGGTCTTGGCAGACGAATTTAAAGTGCAAAAGATCAACGAAGCTCTAGTCGAGCACTTAGCGACATTAGAATTAGCAAGTAGCGATTCACACTCCTCGAACATCTGTAGTGCCCTCCACAGAGCTTTCTTCGAGCAATTGGCTACCTTCTTTTACATCCCCCCCACAAAGACTAGGTCCTCGCGGGGTAGTCGCCATGGAGTAAATCCTTGGTACAACATAGACTGTAGGCTTGCGAGAGCGAGACTGACCACAGCTATTAAAAACAGGGACCAAGCAAGCATCCGTGATTGCAGAAGGGCCTACAAACAGGCACAGGGTAAAGCCAAAAAACAATGGGATGAAGGGAGATGGGAAGAGCTAGAGGAGGCTATTGGCCATCCTGACCCTCGACAATTCTGGTTGTTAGTGGCCAAGACAAATTTCGAATGCGACCCTCCCCTGGCCAACAGCATTACATCAATAGAATGGTATAATCATTTTAACGAGTTATATTCTATAGGTAACACCACTGATAGTTTCCGGATGCCCTCCAGCTTGGTTGCCCAACGAAGTACAATTGTATGTACCAGGAAAGAGATTATGAGTTCCTTAGATGCCATTATACCCGCTAAAGCCTCTGGCCCAGATGGCATCCCAGGCGATCTCTTCCGTGCTGACAGGGTGAACTGGGCAACATATTTCATGAACTTGGCCAATGATATTGCCGGAGGAGGTAAGATTCCGGATTTGCGGAAGGGGGCCGAAGTGATCCCAATTTTCAAAAAAGGGGACAGGTCTAAGCCCTCCAACTACCGCCCAATTAGCTTGATAGATTGCGCCCAAAAGGTCTTCTGTCGCTCGCTTTTAACTAAAATCCAAACCTGGATGGATGAGAAGAACATCCTCTCTCCCTTACAGGCAGGCTTTCGACGGAAGACCAGCACTATTGACCAGGCCTTTCGCCTTCTCTTGCTATATTGGAAGGTGGTTGTGTTGGGCAAAGGCAGTTTGTATCTTGCCTTTATAGATCTCAAAACCGCCTTCGACCTTGTCCCCAGAGACCTACTTTGGCAAACCCTCATGACTATGGGAATGCCCCTCGAAATTTTAGAACCTTTGGTCAGGTTGCATGATGATAACTTTGCACGTGTGAGGTGGGGCAACCAGGGGCAATTCACCGACCCAATTAAGATCCGGCGTGGGGTACGCCAAGGGTGCGTTTTGGCCCCTACCCTTTTTTCCCTTTATGTCAACCAGATTGTTGACCTTTTATGTTTAACTCCGGCTGACGCTCCTTCGTTGGCGAACCAGAAAATAGCTACTTTGCTGTTCGCTGACGATACCCTTTTGGTATCTAAAACTCCTATGGGTCTTCAGAAGCTCCTGGACCAATTTAAGGCCTTCTGTGATGCGAGGGGCTTGGTTATCAACACCTCCAAAACCAAGTTGATGATAATGAACCCTCGTAAATCTTTTAAACGGAACTTGGTCCTATATAACGTCCCATTGGAGTGGGTTAGCTCCTTTGAATACTTGGGCATAGTGTTGTCTGATAGCATGACCTGGAATAATCAGTTGAACAAGGCGTCCCTAAAATTCTCTCAGCTATCTGGGGCATTGCGGCGCGACATTTGTTTATCATACACGAAGCTCGTAGCCCCAGCCCTTAAACTCTATAGCTCAAAGGTTGTGAGTAGTGTGCTCTATGGGGCAGAATTGTGGGGTGTAGTGGATGCAAGGAAATTAACAACAGTTGAAAACAAGTTTCTTAGGAGTCTTGTAGCCTTGCCCCAAAGCACCCCCCTCCTTCTGTTGAAACTGGACCTGGGAGTCAGGTCTATACATGACCAAGCGAGTCTGCGCCCCTTGCTTTTTTGGTATTGGTTGGTCACTACCCCCGACCTGGCCCCCTATGCTGCCGCTTTTAACGAAGTGTCTGCCCTAGACAGGAACAAAATAATTGGGTGGATAAAATATGTCAATACTGTTCGGGCAGCAATTGGCCTCTCAAATGAGTCTGCTAGCTCCCGACCACTGTATTCAAAGGACCTGTTAAAGCATCAATATTGGCTATGGGTAGAGCAGACCACCTACTCGAGGATTCGTCATGGTTGTTTAACCGATGTTTTCTTAGACATAAAATCCTCTAAACATCTTGAGAAATATTTTGATATTATCAAAGTGCCTGGGGACAGGAAATTGTATACGCAGTTTAGGTTTGGCTGTTTACCTATCAATGCTTTTATCAACCTTTGGCTAAACAACACCAGCCAGCCCAAGGGATGCCCTTCCTGCCCGGACCCAAATGAAACTGTGGGCCATGTTTTTTTTGCATGTCCAGCTTACGAAAGACCAAGAAGGAATTGGTTGGTCCCACTTTGCAGACAGTTGGGGACTCATAGCCACCTTGACGCCTTACGGATGTTAAGATCAGATACGAGACCATCCTTTGTATGTGCTGTTGCAAAATTCCTTGGCCGGTTCTGGGCCATTAGGTGGAGGCTCCTGTCTACTCTTCCTTGTGCTAGGGACTAGCTGTAGCAAAATTCCTATGACCCGAGGGTGTTTTAATTCCCAGGATCCTGTTTTTAACCTTCTTTTCAAGTTTTTATTAAAAATTATTATTTTTTGTTTTTTTAAACTTTTTTAAATTCACAGAGGCAATAGGGTTTCAATTGAAAGCCTCAGAGAGTAAACTGTGGAGATCGTTAGACATTAATGCACTCGCACTTTATCCCTGTTTCATCTATTTTACTTGGTTTTAATTGAGTACACACATAGCAAATGATGTATCTTAGTGATCTCTCCTGTGTTTACAAATTACATTACGAGATACTTGACTATTAGAACCTGGTGTATTAAATATCTATTTTTACTTGTGTAACTGTACCGTGGGTTCCACTGTCAAGGATGAATATGTGTGTATCTTTTATGGTTTTATAACCGAAATAAAGATCAAACAATGAAACATGCTTAACCTAAATGTACTGCCATTTCTTCGTCCAAATTCAAACCTTTAGGAAACCCAGTGTCATATTTTATTATCATCCTCGATTCGAGTCGTCTTAACTCAGTGGTACGATCACCTCCTCTTTCTTTCAATGGTATGGTGTCAAGTACTGCAAATTTCATCTGATTACAATTTTGAGCATGGTGTATTTTAAAATGGCGCGCCACCGAATAGTGTTGATCATTATTACGGATGGCTCGCATGTGCTCTAAAACACACTTCCTAGCCCTATGAATAGTACTGCCTATGTAGGCAAGTTTGCATGGACATATAAGCGCGTATACTACATACTCTGTGTCGCATGTGAGGTACGTGTTGATGATAAATGGTTTCTGGTTTGATGACAACTGGACTCTTTTGCAACTGTTACTGAACTTACATGCCTTACATCGGTTGCATGTATAAAAGCCTTTAGTGATGCTTCGGGTTGTTTCAGGTTTAACCAGAGCTTGACACAGCGAATCCTGTAAGGATTTGGCCTTTCTGAATGTTATTTGTGGGTGTTCCCCAATAACAGATGCCAAATCTGGATCTGTTTGTAACACACTCCAGTATTTTTTAAGAATCTTTTTCAGATTTGAGGATTGATTGTTATAAGTGCTGATGAATCTGATTTTCTTATCAGATGTGTCTTTAGGCTTTGGATACAGTAGGTTATTCCTATCCAATTTTCTTACTTTCTCAACAGCACTTAATACAGTCTTATCGCCATATCCTCTCTCTTTAAATCTTTGCTGCATGGTAGCTACCTCGTTATTAAATCCTTCGTCACTGCTACAATTTTGCCTTGCTCTCATCAATTCACCGTAAGGGATGCTTTCAATGAGAGCCCCCGGGTGACAGCTGTTAGCTCTTAATAAGCTGTTACCTGAGGTTGATTTTCTATATAACCTACTTATCAGTCGGTCATCATGAGCAGTGAGTTGGATATCAAGAAACACGATTGTTGTTTTTTCGATATGACTAGTAAAGGAGAGGTTAAGATTGTTTTGATTCAGGATGTTGACAAAGTCGAGAGCTTCCTCTCGTGTACCATCCCATATGAAAAAAATGTCATCAATATAGCGCACCCAGAGGACTGCTTGGGATTGAAATAGTTTGATGTTATGGACCACTTGCTCCTCCCACCAGCCGAGGTACAGACCTGCAAAACTGGGGGCGAAGCAAGAACCCATCGCAGTCCCCTGGGTTTGTCTATAAATGACTCCATCAAAAATGAAAAAGTTACTGTTGAGACATGCAGTGATCATCTCAATGATCATCTGAGTATGCAATGTATATGAGATAGATCTTGATTTAAAAAAATATTGAGATGCATTGATTCCTAGAGTGTGATGAATAAAAGTATAGAGGCTGTTAACATCAAGACTCAATAATAAATATTCTTTTTTCCATACTATGTCATTAATGCATTTCAAGAAATCTCCAGTATCACGTACATAGGATGGTAACATTTGTACTAATGGTTGGAGAAAATGGTCCACGTACTTAGACGTGTTCTCCAGCATGCTGCCCCTGGAGGAGACTATAGGTCTCCCCGGAGGGGTAAACACATTCTTGTGTAGTTTCGGGAGCGAGTATAAAGCTGGTATCTTAGGGAATCTGCATATTAAAAATTGGAATTCTTCAACTTCTAATATCCCATTATCTTTCCATTCTGTCAGTTTGTTTATATAAGCCTTATTGCTTTGGGCATGACATTCTCTGGATGATTTCTCGTATCGATCGCTATCACTGAGTTGTTTCAAGCCCTCACTGAGATACATTGTCCTAGGCCACACCACGATGTAACCTCCCTTGTCAGATTTTTTTATGACGATACTAGTGTTACTCTCCAATTCCCTTGTAGTCTCAAAATGGACTTTCTTAAGATTATTTGGCCCATAATACTTTTTAAAATTCATATTTTTCAATTCTTTGATCACCCCTTGTTCAAATACGTTGATTGCCTCATTAGTTATTTGTGGCAAGAAGATTGATTTAGGTCTAAAGCCACTTGGGGCACTCATGCCAATATTAACGTCTTCATTAATCATGTCAGTATTACAATTGTCATCATTAAAGTCTAACTCGCCCCCCATTTCATGCATCATACATAATAAATCTAAATCATTGGCATCCAATATACTGTGAGGTTCTTTACGTTGTTCAATCTTTTTCTTAGGCATAGTCGCAAACCATTTCCTAATCTTCATTTTACGTACAAAATGGAACAGATCTACACGACAATCTGTATAGTTAAAATTAGCTGTTGGGCAGAATGAAAGTCCCAGGGATAAAACATGCATTTGATTTTTTGTTAAAATCAAATTAGATAAATTTACCACAGTCTTGGTATCCATTATTTGGCCGATTTCTTGCCCCTTGTTACTACTCCCACTGGGCTTTCTTCCTGGTTGTTTGGGTGCTGCCTGCCTCCTCGTCCTCGTCCGCGTCCTCTTTTGGCTGGTGTGCCTTTGTTGCCCGGGTTGCTTGCTCTTCCACGGGCAATGAGGTTGAACTCCTTTAAAAAATTGGTTTTTACTCCCAACGGTTCTTTCAGGACTGGTACCGCATTTTCAATCTGATTGGTGTTGCCTACTTCAATATTAGGTCCTTCTGTGATGCATGGCACCGGTGACTCCACACCTGGTGCCCTGGCTACAGTAGTTAGTTGATCCTCTCCTTGGATCTCAACTGTCGTAGACCTTAGATGATCACATTTTTTACCAAAAGTGAGAATTTGACCCTTTTGGTAGTCTATCTCGTCACGACGAAATTTCCTTTGCTTTTTTATTTTAATTTCATCCTCCACTTTGGAAAGTCTTGTTTCAATCTGAGCCATCTCCTTATTAAACACATCAAGTTCATATACTTCATGTAATTTGGCAGTTATATCGTCTATTTCTTGTTTGAGTTTGTCGCCATCCTTTTTCGCATACTTTACCAGTATGCGCAGCATAATTGTGGAGCATTCATGATTATTTTGCATCCATTCCTCGAGCATGTCTGGATCTGGATTTTCAAAAGTTGGTGTTATAAAAATTCTTAGTCCTCTAGGGACACGATTGCAGTCGATGTATTGTTGAAGCGTCTCAGCTTCCCACCATTTGGATTGCCCTCTTTTTAGAGCTCTCCATAGGCTACCCCATAACTGTTTTTTATTTTTTGCTGGGCTGAGTTCATTACTGTCAGATGCTTTGTCAATTTCTTGCAAGGCAGCTGGTGTAAATAGTTTCTACGCTGCCTCTCTTCTCCTGGTGTCTCTATTTGCTGCCATTATTGCGTGTGACTCTGTTTACACCTCCACATACATGATTCCACATGCAACAGTCTCCTCCGAGAACCGCTGTGTTCAGTCACTCACAGCCTCTGTAAATTTCTCGCTGACTTGCAAATCATAAAGACGAGACGGGTTTACCTTCCAGTGCCGGTTCTTGTTGCCGGCGTCCTCCAACTCCAGGGTCAAAGATCCAGCATGCATCCATTCGGGCTCGCCGTCTTCGTCTGTCTTGGATTGCTGTAGTCACTGCAGTAGCGATACAACATTTACCGCTACATCAAAGGCGGGCTGGAGCTTTCCAATTAAATACAACAAACACGATCGCTTAAGCTCCTGCCTCTTTACGTGAGGAGTGTCCAGTGGGGTAGCAAGCCCCAAACATCAACAACAGAATCTGTAACCTCGCTCAGGAACCACAACTCCAGGTCAGAAATCACAGCGCTGGCACTCTTAGTGATGTAAACGTATGTTTTATTCACACACGGCCGCAATTCGACCGAGGTTACAGATTCTGTTGTTGATATATTTATGTATGTATGTATGTATGTATGTATGTATGTATATATATATTCACTGAAAGAACCATAGGTTTTAGGGACAGTTATAGTTAGTTGGACATTGCACTCGTACAAAACCCGTGAAATTCCCCCGTTATAGTTAGTCCAGCTAACTATAACTCGCGCCCCCGCAATGCACTGCTGATGACGTCACATATTACATCACTCATGACATGGTCAGTGACATCACTGATGACATCACTGATGACATCTCAAATGACATCACTGATGACATCACTGATGACATCATCCAGTGACTGTGTGTTTCTGTAAAGTTTATATATTTTTTATATATATAGGAAAAGACGTATTGAAGAATGAGTGGGTGTGTAAGTGTCTGTATGGATGATTTAGTAGGTGCGTGACTGACTCTATAAGTGAGTGATTTAACGTATCTTACTGAATGCATGGGTTAGTGACTAAACTGGGTGAATGTCTGTATCCGTCTGTCTGTTGCTGTGTAAGTGGCTGCATGTGTTTGTGAATAGCTACATGAGTGTCTATATGAGTTATTGAATGCTTGTCTGAGTATCTGTATGGGTGCCTGAGTGTTTGTGTGGGAGGGGTGTGTGCAACTCTGTGCATAGATGTGTGAGTGGGTGATTCACTGGGTGGATGGTTTCAAGAGTGCAACTGTGATAGACTGTATGGTTGGGTAAGTGTGTGTAAGAGTGTGTTAGTGAGTGAATGTATGTCCCAGTGGTACATGTGTGAGTAACTACATATGTGAAAGGCAGTATATATGTGTGTTGGAGTATATAAATAGCTATAAGCGAGAGTGAGTGATTGTGATAGTGGCTGTATGGATGAGTGTGTGCTTGTATCAGTGATTGTATAAGAGCGTAAGAATGTGCTACTATTTGTATGAGTAAGTGAGCTGGTGTGTGTATAACTGTATAGGTGAGTAAATGGTAGTGTGTTTAATTATTTGCATGACTGACTAGGTGTGTGAGTACCTCTATGGATGAGTGGCGGTGTTTGAGTGTCTATATAGGAGTATGAGTGCATATGATAGTCCTGTACTGAGTGACCGTAAGTATGAGTGACTGTACGGGTGAGTGAGTGGATGTGTGCGTAGACCTAAGAATCAGTGAGTGGGTATGTAGTTATTGGTGTTGGAGTGTCTATGGTTTTGCGAATGGCAGTCTGTAATTTAGAGTGGGTGTATCAAAGGTTATATTAGGGTGTGAGGAGGTGCATCAGATTATCACGTGGATGATGTCATCAGTGATGTCATTTGAGATGTCATCAGTGATGTCATCAGTGATGTCACTGACCATGTCATGAGTGATGTAATATGTGACGTCATCAGCAGTGCATTGCGGGGCGCGAGTTATAGTTAGCTGGACTAACTATAACGGGGGAATTTCACGGGTTTTGTACGAGTGCAATGTCCAACTAACTATAACTGTCCCTAAAACCTATGGTTTTTTCAGTGAATTTCAAAGGTTTTTTAAATGCTAATTTGTAACTATAACGTCCCTGAAACCTATGGTTTTTTCAGTGAATTTCAAAGGTTTTTTAAATGCTAATTTGTAACTATAACATGTCTGAAACCTACAGTTTTTTCAGTGAATTTCAAAGGTTTTGTAAATGACAATTTTTAAATGTATTAATTGTTATATACATTTTTTTCATACTGATTTCCAAATTTTTTAGAAACAATTTTTTTTTACATATTTTATTTTTTAAATTACATTGTAATTACATTATACATTACATTACAAAAAATACTTTCTCAGAATGAATTACTTTAGTTTAATTACTTTGCACATAGGCAATAGACTTTTAAGTACAGTAGTTACAGTTGTTGCAATGGGCAACACATTTTCAAACACAATGCAACATTCAGCTCAATGTGAATTTCTAGTTAAATGCAATTAGTTACTTTATGGATTACTTTTCTAACCACATTACTGGATCCTAGATTCAGTCCTGGGACATCTCCTGTAAACAGTTGAGTAAAAGCGTTTTGGTTACAGTCGTGATTTTTAAGGAATATTATTGTACTTTAAAAGTTCACACTTAGAAACTTTTTCTCATAGAATCACCAATGTTATCCTGAGGAAGGAAATTCACTTAGAAGTTAAAAACTGTTATCGTTACTTTTTCTTACTCAGTGTTGGATCCTGGATCCAGCACTGGTGCATCTCCTGTAAACAGTTGAAAGAATGCGTTTAAGTCATACAGGTGATTTTTTAGGAATATTTGTAGTTTGTGAAAATCGACACTTTGAAACTTTTCTGCTGAAAACCAGACAATGGATTCCTATGGAAGGAAATTCAAGTTACTGGTAAGTACGGTTAAAAATACTTTTCAGGATCAGTACTGGGCTGAAAGATGCAGCACTGAGGTCTCTCCTGATAACAGGTGAGTAAATCGGAATTCGTATTTCGGCTGATTTGAGAGGAATATTTTAAAGTTCCAAAACTCCACACTTAGAAGAATTTCCAAGTGAAACCAGTCAATGTTAGCCTAAGAAGGAAATTCAAGTTACTGGTAAGTACGGTTAAAATTACTTTTCAGGACCAGTACTGGGCTGAAAGATGCATCACTGAGGTCTCGCCTGATAACAGGTGAGTAAATCAGAATTCGGATTTCGGCTGATTTTAGAGGAATATTTGTATGTTTCAAAAATCAACACTTAGAAACTTTTTCAGCAAAAAGCAGGCAATGATATCCTATGGAAGGAAATTCAAGTTACTGGTAAGTACGGTTAAAATAACTTTTGAGGATCAGTACTGGGCTGAAAGATGCAGCCTTGAGGTCTCTCCTGATAGCAGGTGAGTAAATCGGAATTCGTATTTTGGCTGATTTTAGAGGAATATTTTAAAGTTCCAAAACTCCACACTTAGAAGAATTTCCAAGTGAAACCAGTCAATGTTAGCCTATGGAAGGAAATTCAAGTTACTGGTAAGTACGGTTAAAATTACTTTTCAGGATTAGCACTGAGGTCTCTCCTGATAACAGGTGAGTAAATCAGAATTCGTATTTCGGCTGATTTTAGAGGAATATTTGCACAATGGTGAAGGGAGGGGGCGGGGCCTGAGGTGACATCTGTGCAAACGCGCCCCGTGGCGCATTTTAAGTTGGGGGATTAAGTCCCCTTGAATCATGAGGGTCCCTACGGGCCAACTAGCCCACCAGGAACCTCCAGTATGCGCCAGGGGCTGCGTTGCAGAGACATTTACAGAGGCCACACCCCTTTTACACCTCTCTGCAACGCAGCTCTGTGGTGCTTTCTGGACGTACCTGTTGGGCTAGTTGGCCCCCAGGGACCCTCAGGATTGAAGAGGATTTAATTCCCCATCTTAAAACGCGCCACGGGGCCTGTTTGCACACATGTCACCTGAAGCCCCGCCCCCTCCCTTCACCACTGTGCAAACACGCCCCATGGCGCGTTTTAAGTCGGGGGATTAACTCCCCTTGAATCCTGAGGGTCCCTGGGGTGCAACTAGCCCACCATATACCTCCAAAAAGCGCCATAGAGCTGCGTTGCAGAGAGGTGTAAAAAGGGGCGTGGCCTCTGTACACCTCTCTGCAAGGCAGCTCCCTGGCGCATACTGGAGGTTCCTGGTGGGCTAGTTGGCCCCCAGGGACCCCCAGTATTCAAGGGGAATTAGTTCCCCCTCTGCAAACGCACCAGGGGGCGCGTTTGCAGAGTGGTGAAGGAAGGGGGCGGGGCCTACGGGCCCGATCGTTTTTTTTTTGTTGTTTTTTTCCCTGAAGGGTGGCTGTGTGGCCCCCTTCCTTTTTCCTATTTTTAGGCCCTGGGGACCCCATCCCCCAGGGCCTTTCCCCTTTTTTTAAATTAAAATAAAATAAATAAAACGGGAAGGGGGCCGCGTGGCCCCCTTCCCTTGGCCTGTATTGGCCCCGGGGACCCCATCCCCGGGGCATGGCCTCTTTTTTTTTATTTGGAGGGGGCTGCGTGGCCCCCTCCTCAGGCCATTTAAGGCCCCGGGGACCCCATCCCCCGGGGCCGGCCTTGCACTTTTTTTAAAAATGTTGTTACTTTGGGGAGGGGGCTGCGTGGCCCCCTCCGTGGCCTCTTATGGCCCCGGGGACCCCATCCCCGGGGCCTGGCCTCTCGTTGGGGACTGTGGGGGTCCCCAAACCCCCACAGTCCCGCCGGCTCCCGTGTCCTACGGGAGCCGGCATTGCTTACACATGGGGAGCAGCTAACATGCTGCTCCCCATGTGGAAAGCAGTCGGCTTTGGATATTGGAAGCGAGAGCAGGTTTCCTGCTCTCTCTTCCAATATCCAAAGCAAGTTTGCAATGACAGGACGGGAGCCGCGAGGCTCCCGTCCTGTCATTGCAAACAGCAGTGTCCCGGGGTAGGCACCCGGGACACTGCAGGAGCCGGCCCTGGGGGTGGCGGTCCCCAGGGCCATCAAGGGCTCCAGGAGGGGGCCGCGCGGCCCCCTCCCTACATTTTGAAAGCCCCGGGGAGGTGGTGGTCCCCTGGGCTCTGGGGGTCCAAAACGGACCCCATTTTAATTTTTCATAGTGCCCCGGGGAGGTGGTGGTCCTCGGGGCTGCGGAGAGGGCTCAGAGCCCTCCCGCACC